>JARFIW010000802.1:9337251-10774445 GCA_036346225.1 Platerodrilus igneus
TAAAACAAACAAATTTATAACACGCTTTAATATTTACTTTTCTTCTTAAAATATTGATTACTTTTATCAACATTTTGCCTACTAGAAAATTGTGATATTTAAAACATAAATTTTGAGAAAATTGTAATCACGGTTGTATTGATTTGGTAAATTTTGTTTCGGTTTTAAGAACAAATTAAATATTTTTGAGGTATTATTTGCTACTTGCTATCATGATGAATGGCTATCTTTAGTAATAATACTAAAAGTTCCGAAATACTTTAAAGTTCAATGATTACATAATTTGTTAAAACCGCAGAAGACATTAAAATTTGCAAATCAAACAGAACAATGACATGGCATTAACATCCGCACGATACACGATAGTTATTCTCGAAGAATTCATAGTCATGCAACATGACTGGCATCGTTATGATTTTACAGTTTGGGTTTCCATATTATTTGTGGTTTTAAAGTTACGCATTTATTAGCTTACTACATACCATTGATTGATACTTGATTCATTATGGAATCATCCTAAAGTAGTAATTTTTGTTCAATGAAATGGGTGTTCCTTGAATATTAAATATGTATAAATTGCCATGTAACAAAACCACTAATACGAATGTTTACGTTCACAGAAAGTTAAATTTATATTTGAACTTAAATTATAATAGATTTTGAATACTACATAAAAATGATAGATACTTTGTCAAATTGGAGGAACAGAAATATGACTTTCATGAAAAGTTAATTCCATCCGAACTAGCTAGATGGACGATTCCGATATTTATACGTCTAAAATTTTAAATACTTTTTGAAGAAAAAAAATCTAAAAAGAGATGAATTTTCAACATCTGTTCACGCATAATGGTCATCTCTATGAGTCAAGGCTAATAAGATCGTGATATACTAGAATGGGTGTCAAGGTCCATTGAAGTGGATAAATAAATTTATTCTTTGAGACCTAGCTATAACGAAATATTTCTTGAGAGTAAATAGATTTCGTAAAGCGCAAGGTTATTATACGTTTAAGTTTTTAGTATTGACCGAACCATTTGGTTGATTTTTTGGGGACTTAGAGCTCTTGAAAAATCAAGGAAAGAAATCTAAAATTTTTTATATTCGCTCTGGCATATCAACACACATTCAATTTATTATTCTATTGAAATTTGTTTCGCTCTTCGAAAACGGGTTCCAGATTTTTTCTCAATTTATTTAATCTGATGATTTTCGACGTTCGGGAGAAGGACTTGGTAGCAACTGAGAAAAGAGTTAGTAGTTTAGAAAGAAGTAACTACAAGCTAGGATAATTGAAATAGAACGCTGCGGAAACGACGGTATTATTGGCAAAGAGTCTGAAGTCTGGTAGACAACTTTTGCCACATAAAAGTCAAAATGGGTGACTTTTGTAAGGACGAGAGTCGTTGTAACAAAGATACACATATCCTTGTTCTTCGAGGATAAGGGTCTCGATATAGAAAGAGTTGTTACAAATGTAGCAAAGTGGGGCATATAATAAAATGCTGCCATTAAGGGGGATGCGATGTTTTATGCAATTAATGTTGCTGTTTCAGTGACACTAATGGCTATACGGCTACGCGGAATAGGCAAGGTCGGGATTTTACAATCCTTCATCTGAAGGTACTACATCGGCCAGGAAACGAGTTTTTTAACTGGATTTTGGATTTTGACGAACCCTTGCTATTCCAAGCAAGCTAGTGATATTAAACGTGCGCGACAACACTCACATACGGGACTCCATTTTACCTCTCATCCAAACGACGGCGTATTTTTGTGAAAAATGCTCGCCTAACATTTTTCAAGCAGACCGTGTTGGGGGTTCGGTAAGCAGCTGATCTCAAAATGCCAGGTTCGATTCCCGGCGCACAAATGTTAGTGAGCATATTTCACCAGAATACGTGTTCGAATAAGAGATCCCGTGTGTGAGTGTTGTCACGCACGCTAAACATCCCTACCTTGCTTGGAATAGCAGGAGTTCGGCAAAATTCAAAAATTTCAGATAAAAAAGTCGCTTTCTGGCCAATATAGTACCTTTGAGTGGAGCATTGAAAAGTCAAATGTGAGGCGCTAGTTTCTAATTCGACTTCAGAAAGTCTTTGACTCTACCAAAACACAATTAACTAAACAATCCGTTATAACAATACATCTTCAATAAATGATTGAAGACAAAGCAATTTTGATTTAGTCAAATGTAGGATTAACGTTAGTTCTTGTGTCATTAATGATGTTTGTTTTTTCCTTATACGTTTATGATTAAGTTTGTTCAGACAAATGTACGCAGTGCAAAACAGCTTTTAGTGGGATATTGCGAAGGGAAAGAAAAAAAAAGGCGAAGTAGTTCAGAGATGGAATAGAGGAGGAACCTCCTTTCAAATCCCAGTTATAAAAATAAAATAAACTAACAAACAGTGTATTTTTGATCTCTAACCTTATTTTATCTAATATCGTTCAATCCCGAACATGGAACACGTTTAGTACACAATACCAATTTCCTCTTGAAAACCTCTTTGAGATCAAAAATAAATTATGTTACGGGTAAAGAACTTTAGGAAAACAGCAAATGTGAGTAAAAGGAGAAAGACGGCCGATAGTATCTCGAACATATAAAAATATTAGGGTTCATGGACCTTTCGTTTTACAGTCTCTAAGACGCTCTGCACAGAAGTGTGCAGTTGTCATTAACTATTCGAAACGCCTTATGGGTCGTATTCATCGCGTAGTACCAGTGGCGTAACTACACCCCTGCCAGCCCCCGCTATGCGGGGGGGCCCCAAGTGCAAGAAGGCCCAAACGATAATAAACTCAACTTATTCATCTTCAACGTATTTGGCAGGTAAGAAACGGTCAAGAAAATATTGCAGATAATTCAGAAACCGCAGGTTAACGAACGTTTTCTTGATGTTACTACTAGGAACTGCTGAAATACAAGAAATAATAATTAAGATAAATACTGAACACCACCTGCAGCCTGCATCCTTTCTTCTTTCTATCCGTTCTGTCCTATTTTGTAAAGGTTAATAAACAGATGAAAGAGACTGTAAACTTTAATAACAAAGATGTCTATATTATTCTTAAGTGATAAGTTGTATAAAGTGGTAAAGCATTATTAAACGACGTATAGTAGGGTTAGTTTGGTTTGTGGGATTTTAAATAGGAATAAAAGGGCTATTGTCTGTACAGTACAGATTCACAGGATGGCAGGTAGCTTAGTAACCTTCGCTTTCTAGAAATATAATACTAGAAAGAAATTCATTTTGTGGTTTCTAGTCAGCTGGTTGCAACGTATTTGCATTAGCTGCATTATATATAACGGAAAGGAAGTAAAAAGCATTCCAGTACGTTTTACTCAATAGTGTTGTGTTCGTATTACAGGAGGTCTTTCATATTTAAACGTAAGTATTTATATCTATTTTTATTAAACTACTATTGATTTGATCATAGTTGAAGTCGCGCTGAGAAATACATATAAATAAATCTTTAAGCATTCAATAAAAATCATTTATATTTTGTTAATTAAAGCATTTAAAGCAAAGTATGTATGTGTTATTTGTAATTTCAAAAAGCTTTTAAATAATTATTACTTATCTAATTACATTACAATTAATTTCATTCATAATTGCAGGAAATAATATACAATGAGCACTACAAGCGGCGCTGCAAAAACGAAAAGGAAACTATTGGAAGAATCAAAGAGCAAGATTCCAAAATAAGTTCCTTTTTACTTCTAAAGAGTCCGAAAAACAAGAACAATCTATGAAAGAAATTGGGCTTTCGACAGTAGCATCTACTAGTTCCGCTACAGACGAACAGCAGTCGTCAACAATTTTAAAACTCTCACCCAGGGCGCAAGTACATCACATAATGACGGCCGCGATAGAAATTTGGAACTAGATACCACTACAATTACAGAGGTAAATGTGAGTAGTACTTTTCACTTAATGAACTATCTATGGATCTGACGAAAGAATATCCAACCGATTTTGCACATTTTTAAAATCAATGTTTTACAACATGACAATTTAAGAAAAGAAATAATTAATTACGGATTGTGTAGACCAGATGGTGCGTTTCCTAAAGATAATAAAATAGAAGTTTTTCAGTTCACTATTATTACTTAATAACTGCAAGCGAAAATAAAAGCAATACGTTAAACTTACCACACAATTCAAATGGGTGGTTGTGTTATTCTAAATTAAAAAATTGTGTTTATTGTCAACCATGTTGGCTGTTTGCTTCAGTAAGGTCAAGTTGGACGACCGGAATTAATGATTGGCAGGGTTTATCAAAAAAAATTAAAGAGCATTTGCTTGCTCAATCTCATTTAACTTGTTGTTTTATTTACGATATGTGGAAAAAATTATACCATAGATAAGAAAGATACTCTACTATTAAAACAAGAAACTGAATTTTGGAAAAATGTTTTACACAGACTTTTCAATGTTACTTTAACACTATCCCAGCGCATGCTGTCATTTCGAGGACATAGAGAAAGTTTTTCTGATTCAAAAGACAGTTACAACGGTAATTTCTTAAGTTTAGTTCATTTAATTAGTAACTATGATCCTATATTACAAAAAGTGCTTGAACGACCCAAAGGTTCAATTAAATATCTTTCCCCAAAAATTCAAAACGATATTATTAATACTTTAAGCGCACACTTAAAAATATTTTATTAAATAAAATTAGATCCGCTTCTTTTTCTCAATCATAATAGACACTACACAGGATATAACTAAGATTGATCAATTAAGTAAAATTGTAAGATATATTGATTTTAAAAAGACAGCTTGGGAGAGGTAACCAAAATAGATATTTGTGAAACTTTGTGGGTTTTACAAAAGTAGAGTCCCAATCTGCTGAAGGACTATGTAATACTATATTAAGCAATTTAACCAACATGCAATTAGATATAAATAAATGTAGAGGGCAGGGCTACGATGGAGCTAACGTTATGAGCGGTACGTATTCTGGCGTGCAAAGAGAATTTTAAACATAGAGCCTGCAGCCTTATATATGCACTGTAGTGCCCATAACTTAAATCTAGTCATAAATGATGCCGTTAAAGGTATAAAAGAAATAGAATCGTTTTTTCTACTTTTAGAAAACATATATACATTTTTGCTAATAGTATAGTAAGATGGAATTGGCTTTCTGTTTTAAAGAAAATTTCACACAATTGAAACGCTTAAATCCGACACGTTGGGCGGATCGAGTAAAATCTTTAGCTGCCATAAGAATTCGGTATAAAGATATAGTAATGTCTCTTAATAAAATTATTATGATATCAAAAAACAGATGAACGAAATGACGCAAAGCAAATATTAACTAGCATGGATAATTTTAATTTTATTTTTAAGTGTTTTTTAAGTCAAATTCTAGAAGAGCTTAACAAGCTCTCACAAACTGCTCAGAGTGAAAAGGCGAATATTAATCAGATAACTCTCTTATTTCAAAAACTTTAAAATTTTCAAGGAAACAAGAAATAACTATTCCAACATCAAGGAGGAAGCAGCGAAAGTTGCAGGGCAATGGAATATTAAACCGGAATTTATAAAAAAGGCAACCAAAAATAAAAAGCATTACGATGAATTATCCAATGATTATCGATTTAATGATGAAGAATTTAAATTTAAAATAAATGTATTTTATCGCGTAATGGATATTATAATTTCACAGCTGTCGAATCGTTTTAAATCGCTTTTTCATGTAAACGAAAAGTTTAATTTCTTAGAACCTAATGTATTTTTGAATTTAACTGCAGACGATATTTTATCTAAGGCAAAACAATTGCAAAAATTTTACTACAAAGATTTAAATGATGCTATAGGTATAGAACTTACTACACTCAAAAATAATAGACTTATTTGTGATGAATTAAAAATGTTAACGGTATCTTACAATTTTAGAATATCTAGTACTTTCCAAATCTACAGGTTCTAGCAGTTTTCCAAACACCATAACAGCCTTAATGTTATACCTAACTTTACCCGTTAGCGTTGCAAGTGCGGAGAGATCTTTCTCAAAATTAAAAATTATTAAAAATTATCTTAGGAACCGCACTTCACAAGATAGATTAGACGATTTATCCTCTTAGCAGTAGAACATGACACTGCCAAAAATATGAATATAGAGGATACAATAAACGCGTTTGCAGCAAAACATGCAAGAAAAACAAAATTTTGAATTTGATTTGGAATGTCTGCTAGCTCATAGGTTTTTACTGTATCAAATTTTAGGTGTAAATAATTTTGTGCGGCGTATAAATATGTAGATTTAATATTAATTAACTTATAAGTTTGAATTTATGTAATTTGGTTTTATAATTAATAAAGCACTTGATTAATATAGTATATGTATTTAATTCTATACTGCTTCCTTCTCTACATGTACTATAATTTAAAAATATGGCTAAATATAAGCCAGTAAAAGTAATACATTTTAAAGAGAGCCCACTTTAAAATTTTTGCGGGGGGGCCCAAAAATCGTAGTTACGCCACTGCGTAGTACTCTACTCTTATCCTTGCAATATGTGTCTAGTCTAAAACCTTTAACAAAGCAATAGAAATAACTAAGTAGAGACATCTCAGCTGCTGGCTAAGTTTGTTTTGCGCCGACATTCTTCTTTTTAGTGATTCGTCACATTTCCGCAATTTTGGTTATGCAAGTATGCAGAACGTGCGAAATTGAATTGACGTTAACCAAATGGATATCGTGAAGAGTTCCCCACAGTCTGTGTGTAGTTCGCGCTGTCGAGACTCCGTAATATTGTTCCTTAAGTTCCTTGTGAAGTCGATCGAGCAGTTGCCGTTTATTCACTGAATTGTGTCACTATTGTCCCCAAAGTGTTCTTGTACCAGCTTTCCGGAATTTAAATACCCGACCTAGAAAATTGAATATCCCAGAAGTCCTGTAAATATTTTACAAAATCCGCATCAATAATTGTGGAAGTTTGTAAACATACCACCACAAATATTGCAACATGGTTTTCACGACATGATAAAAAGGATAAAAATGTCAAACGTGTGACGCATTAGAATATTTCCAAAATTAACTTAAGTCTTTTTTTGTTAATAAAGCGTTATTAGGCTCTGCTACATAAACGTTATCAATCTTTGTTAATAAAAACATTATTCTTTCTATTCCTTTAGACTGACTAATGCAACATGACGTTCAACGCCATAGCGTTAAAATCTTAAGATGCTATAGAGCTGCGTTCCCGCTTGTTACGCACGAAATTGACGTTAATTATCATAATTTATTTTACTATACAAGGGCGAAGAAATATAACAGTAAAAAAGTGCACTGGCCAGCTGTCAGTGCTGCTGTATGGGTTCTGTGAAAGCAAATGCAAAACTCCTAGGGGTATAAAAATCATAACGCCTTTACCAAATATTTTTACATTTATAACAGGTTTTTAAACACTTTGTCTAATAAAGTCTTTGAGCACCAACCCACCTGAAGAACCCTGATTAAATCCTTCCAAGAAGATGGGTGTTTCGAAAGACGGTTTAACGGTTTTTACTACAGTAGAGGTTGATGAAACCTTGTATACACATTTCTCACTTTCTACTGATTTAAAATAGACATAAATAATAAAAGCAGCTATAAGTCTTATTCACCTTATTTATATTATCAAACATGAATGTCACAGAGTAAAACTAAGATCAACTACTAATTGGCCAAATACGTGCGTGTCTAAAAAAGAACAACTTAAACTTATCAATTATAGACACTCAACCAAATGAATTTTTAAATATGAATTATGCGGCTATTATTGTGAAGTTTTCCGTATGAGAAGTTTGGTATTTACAATACACCAAGGTAAAAAGTCCTCTTAATAATAAGTTCTACGCATTTTTCTAATACCCCTACATTTGCTTTTCAATGCTCCACCCAAATATACTACTTTAGGCCAGAAAGCGAGTTTATTTTACCTGGAAACTTTTAATTTTGACGGATTTTTCTAGATTTAATACGAAAAGTGTAAAGGCCCCATCGTTATTGCAGTTTGTATACAATGTACTGGGTACTTTACTATTTTAAATCTGTATTCTAATTTAATATTACACTGAAATAGCCGCATGATTAAATGTGCACCACCAAAGCTCAAAAATTTTACTGCTTTCGTGCTCACAGCTCATTTAATTACCTGAAATTAATTAACTCATTTCTACTACATAATGTTTTATTAAATAACGCACTAGCATTGCACGCTTTAAACTCCACCAGAAATGACGTTTAAACTTTATGTTGTCGTCAAAATAAAATTCTGACTCGTTTTACGCAGTGGAAAAATTTTAAAAAGAAGTTTTTGTACGTAACGATTGATTGCAAATTAAAAGTTCCACACCAAATAAGATCTAGAGCATCAGTTACTAAAGACCACAAGTTTTCCATTGGCAGGTTTTAAAGTTAGTGTCAAAATAAAACAAAGTCCGAATTCGTTATAGGTAGCGGAGAAAGCGTTAATTCTTCTGGTTTAAGAATCGCACCCGCATTGAGGACTATCAGAAATAAAATCTAAACCTTGGAGAAATAAAAATCACGGCTTACTTTTTGCGACAAAAAAAAACAAAAGATAACTCTGAAGATATAAGAATAGGAATACAAATTGCCGCCAGAGTAAAATCTAAGCCTGAGGAGTTGTTGCAAATGTAATACAGAAAGTTTAAGTTTGCTATACGTGGTCAACCAAATTCAAAAGATAAGTTTTGGACAGAATGATTACTAATGGTTAAGGTTCAACAAAAAGTGAAATCTAGTGCTTCGACTTTACAGAATAGTTGATCACATCTGCCAAAAATATTTCAGAATGGCGTGACGTATCGAAACCAATCTAAACTTTTTAAGATATACGTTCTTAAATACTATCTAAATTTTCTGAAGAAGAAAAAACAATTTTCACCATTAAGCGAAAACATCAAAATCGGTCCTGAAGAGGATGTTTTGAGTATCACTCATAGAAGCTGTGCAATATATTTTTACTTGCAGCAATAAAGTTTACGCGGGTTGCCGTTCTTTCTTTATGACGGTATACGAGTAGTACATTATGGGCGTAATCAGCACCTCATTTCCACCAGAATCCTCATTTCCACACACATCTGGACCAAAAAGTTTTCTTCGACTAACCATTTTTCATCTTTCGAGATAAACCTATCTTGTTTGGTATCAATTAACATTAGATTTTTCTCAGCTACCCGAATCTCTAGGAATTTTTTAGATTGCACCATCCCCAAGGGAGCTACCCCATTTTTAAGATTTCTTACCTGTAGTGACTTTTGAGCGTTCTTATAAATTTTTAGTCATGCGATACATTAAATTAGCTTAGAATTTTATGTAGAATCCAAATCTGCAAACAGATTTGAAATCGGACCACGCCCTGCAAAGTTACACATATACCCTCTGCGAGATAAATCTTTCTCCACATTTCCATCCACGAGATAAATGTACTTTGTTTGGTATCAATTAATATTAGAATTTTCTCAGCTACCCGAATCTCTTTAAATTTTTCACATAGCACCATCCCCCAGAGAGCTACCCCCATTTTAAGATTTCTTACCTGTAGCGACTTTTGATCGTTCTTATAAATTGTTTATACATGCAATACATCTTGTTAGTCTAGAATTTTATGTAGAATCCGAATCTGTAAACAGATTTAAAACAGGACCACCCCTTACCATTTTACACACACCCTCCAAATTATAACTTTCCTGCGGCTCATATCTAAAAGAAAATCTAAAAACCATTCTTAAAACTTTTTATTACAGACATTTTTTACTAATACAGTTTAAATTTTGTAAACCACATTTCTAAATACATATTCACAATTTTTTATTTTGAACCTAGAACTTCTCATATCGGGGTATACTTATTAATATTTATTTCTAAATAGAGCACTTTTTCCAAAGACCAACCGGACACACATGCTTCAAATTCCTCTGATTTTGTTCTTATGGTTTCGCTTAAGACCTCGTACATATTCTCCAGATTACTAGAAGACGTTATAACCACATTTTTTGTGTTAAAGGATTTCACATCGGACTTCTCTTCCCCCATTTTGGTGTAAACGCCGTAGAGTTCGCAGTAGACTTTTACTGCTGTATGTTGTATTCTTTTTTCATTTATTAATCGAATAAATCGCTCTTTCTGCTTCCAAAGAAACTCGGACACTCCATCGTCGACACTGGCGTTCTTTATGCGATAGCTAGCCATACGGTTGTTAAACGCTGTGCTAACCATTTCTACACCATCGTCGTTAGTAGCGGTAACTGATGCATTTTTATGTTTGTTGCTCCGTAGATGACTAGGGTATGCAGACTTTAACACCTCCATGTCGCACACTTTACACATAATTCGTGGTTGTTTCGTACAAGACCCTGTAACAGCTGGCGGAGCTGAACGTTTACGGCTTAATGTCATACCGTGCTGTTTTTCCTTGTGTCGCTGTAAGTTGCCCATTCTCGTAAAAGCGATACCGCAAGTCTCACAGTTTAAGTACTTTGCTGCGGACGGATGTATAAGCTTAACCTTGGACGATGTTACACCACAACATTTGTTCTGGTGCCGTTTGAGAGCATCCCTCCTGGTAAAGTAGACGTGGCACAGCTCGCATTTAAAAACGTTTGCAGATACCATTTTAGTACAAAACAAAATCCGCACTATAGCACTTGACTTGTAAGCGAACTAACTTATAACTAAAGAGTTTACTCTTGCGCACCTGCTTTATGTACCCTATAGAATGCAAACCGAAGGTTTCCGAAGACACCCGAACGAAGTTGAGGATTCATTGGGGAACTAAATGACGTCATAATCCTTGCTGCTCGTCCAATACATTTAGCGTCAATGCATGCACCCGGTTCGCATCGTCGATGGTGCGAATGCAGTTAGTAGAAACACCGGAAAACATCTTCCATGTTATACGGATCGTGTGCATATTAAAAATCCAAAAGGGTGGTAGCACACGCACACAAATTGTTTGCAAGTCGTAGAAGATGCAGTGCTACTATAACCAAAAACACTTTAAACCATTACTAAGGAAATACCAACTTGTTGTCTACAGGATACTTACTAATAAAGCAATTTAATTTTAAATAACTTCTACGTCATACTTTAGGAAATGGTGGGCTTGAATATTTTCTAAATGAATCACCGAGCGAAAGTATATGCTTAGCGGTATTTAAATTATCCATTAATTTCCCATTTTTACGACCATGGTTAATTATAGATTAAAATTTAATTTGTGCACGTTCGAGCTTCTCGTAAACTAACATATTTTATAGCAACAATGCGCTGTATAATACATGCATACCCCTTCGCCGCGCTACTGCTATTCTTGTAATTGCTAGAAAAAGTCACTCTCCTTTTACTGTTAGAGCGATGCAAAGCACCATTTTTTATACTTTCTATAGCACATCGCGCACTTTTGTCGGATAATTAAATTTTGCTTCTGTAGGCTTTTACACTTTCGCATAGCGGTCGGTCGCACGTAATGATTTCTAGAACCGGTAAGTACTCGATATCGTCCAAATAGAGAATTAGATGCTCGATGTCTGTCAACTTCCGATTCCCTCGTAAAAGGTAGAAAAAACTCAGTCAATCATCCATCTGACTTAAACTTCGACCCGCTCCTGTTCTGATAATTTACAAACATTTTTCAAACGACAATGGGCGGAGAATTTTTAAACCTCCGGGGGATCTTTAAGTCGTGATCAATTACACATCCGAGCTACGCGTAAACTAACATATTTTGCAGCAACTGTGCACTGTATAATACATGCATACCCTTCTCTGCGCTACTGCTATTCTTGTAGTTGCTTGAAAAGTCAGTCGCCCTTTTACGGGTAGGGCCGCTAAAAGCACCATTCCATACTTTCTTTATAAGTGTAGCACATCGCGCACTTTTTGTCGAATAATTAAATTTTTGTTTATGTAGGCCTTTACACTTTCGCTTATTTAAACATCTAACACGATTGATTAACCACTTTCGATTATTCTAACGGAGACCACCATACATCCCGCCGCACCGTTCTTTTTGAATCCAACGATCCTATGGGCTTCCGCACACTAACACCTGACGTATCTTTCCTACTATTTGTTAAACAAAAACTACCGGTATCGCCATTGTGGACGTAAACAGATGTTTGTGGATGTGTACGAGAATATGTAATCATATACATTAACCAGTCTAAGCTATTTTATTTAGTCCACGAAAACTACTATTTTTCTAAACTACAATTAATAATCGTCTTTATAGGTTTAACATTTCTACCATTACCCAATGACTGGTGCTACGTACATGGAAACTTTAATTTCTTATTGGAGAGAATTCTTATTCTCCCACGCACTGCAGCGTAGTTGCATGCCTACCCCTTTGGAGGTATATGCTCGTTATAGGTTGTAAGACCCTCGGTTTTACTTAACTACAATTCGTGAGACCCTTTAATCTTTTAATCGTATCTTTCTCGCCTACAATACAGTAGGACTTAACATTACTACCAACAAATTCTAATACTGGACCCCATTAAATACGTCTTTAAATTTCCTACAAGTTTTATCGACAAGTGTTATATTGTATTTATTATACGCAGGGTAGTCACTCTTTTAAGATAAATATATTTTGCTAGGTATCAACTAATATTAAATTTTTCTAGGGACCCCAAATCTGTAAATAGATTTTAAATAGGACCACCCATACAAAGTTATGCGTTTTAAAGACCCAAATCACTGATTTTTGCCCATCTTTATTTAACTCCATCTTTAAAACCTTTTTCGCTACCCAAGACATATGCCTTAGCCAACCATCTTCCGAGAAATCTAAAACCGCAGTGTTCCGCTAACACAACGTGGAGATAACACGTATACTCTGTCAACCAGGATAGAAGCAGAGGAAGGATTTGGAAGGCGGGCGAGGAACTTAAAAATTATGGAATCTTAAAACTAATATATACAAATATAAACAACTATCTTATATCTTTACGCCCCCCATGCGTAGATTGTTGTACTATTAGGAATGATGTACCTTTTGTCATCTTCCCTCGATAAACTAATTTTATTAATAAGCTGCGTATACAAATCGTATTCTTTTACTCCGGATACATACGCAGACAAGTACTCGATACCATCCAAATAAAGAATTGGATGCTTGGCGACTGTTAACATCCGCTTCCCTCGTGTACGCCCAGACATCCCAGCCCATGAGCACCCCTGCGCATGCACACCCCTGCCCATGCACACCCCTACGCGTACGCATCCCTGTCCATGCACGCTGCCCATGCGCACCCCTCTCTGTGCGACTGCTATTTCGGGGTAACGTCACAGCCTTTTATAAATAAAGAACAATGTTATATACTATTATAAAATGTTTATTCTGACATTATACATAACAAATTTAAAAATATTTAATGCCAAGCATGGAGTCATTGAAACTTAATTTTAATACAAAGTTATACACAGAAGGCAGTTTTTCTTTATGTTTGTTTGCAGTGGTTTTAATTTTATCTAATTTTATTCGCAGCTTAAAATTTAAATCGATACCCAAGTCTTCTATCTCCTTTTCTAGCCAATAGTTTGATACATAGAGACCGTCTAGGTTTTCGAATTGTAAAATGTACCGAAGTTTGCCTCTATATTTAAAGTCTTTGATTCCACCGACAACCAGATCCATTCCTTCGTGTAATTCTTGCAGTTTGTGACAATCTTTTAATCGCAGCTTTCCCACTATATCCTGCATACGTATCTTGTTAGCTTGATCGACTTCTTCTTGTCGGTATTGGAGGAAATTCTTATTCTCCCACAGACTGTTGCGTAGTTGCATGTCCACCACTTTTGGGAATATATGGTTGTTATAGGTTGTAAGACCCTCGGTTTTAAATGATCCAAAAGGTTCTTTACTAGGCAAATATACAATGTTTAGCGCAACCTCTTTGCGTGTCGTGTACGCAAAGATTACGAAACCCGCATTCCTTAGTTCGTCTTTGTTATCTGCCATTTTGATAAATACGTTTTTAGAATAACCTTTTAAAAAATATACTGATTTAGTGCCATCCTTTTCCGCAAGGACGCCTACATAACTAAAAGAGTCTTTTTTACTAACCACAAATGCATACAACTTGTAGAAACCAGATGTATCTAAGTCAGTCCATCGGCACATAAAATAATCTTTTAATTCTTCCTCATTTTCTCTAATAAGATGTTCTTTGTCTAACACATCTTTGTATTGATCGCGTATTGTCGCAGTGTTTTCCATGTAGTCCAATTTTCGTCTTTTTGCATCCATTTCCTCTAATTCCAGTTGTCTTTTCCTTCCACTTACAGCGTATGGTATACATAATGGGGCAATTTCCTTTAGCGTAAACGGATAGAGTTTACTACCAATATTTACGCGTTGTCGTACAACCTCTGGACGAATGTTAGGCGTATCTATCAATCCCAATTCCGAAATTACTATTTCTTTTGGAATTGTAGAATATGGTGTTGCAGATTGTGTAAAATATGTACTACCTGCTTTAATGTAGCACTTGTGTAAGATTTTATTTTATCTTGGCTATCTTCCTCTACTATCTCCAAATAATTTATAGGTAAATAGTTAAAACTAAAAGCCGAAAGCACATACTTTATCAATGTATCCCTTTCTTTTGGTTTTTCGGACAACTTAATTTGCAAGTCCGTCAATTTCTTTGTATTGCCATTCCCCCAATACACGTACTGTAGCAGGTTATTATAGACTAAACAACAGCTATTTTGTAGCTTGTCCGATAGCTTACTCCACATTTTGGCAAGTGATACCGAGTACATTGGCGCCTTTAGGAAGTACAACTTACTATCTTCCAATAAGGTTAAACAGTCTTTTAAGGGTTTATACACTCGTTCCGCACTGACATAGCTTCCAATTGCACAGTTGTATATTGTCGCTTCCAATCGCGTGATACCATGTTCTTTGACCAAAGTAGACCCAAATGTTTCCCTTAAACGTACATCTGGACAACGTAAAAAATCTAGTATATGATTGCCAAGTTGTTTATTAACACCAGGACTTGTTATCTGACACACAAATTTGTTGTATATCTTAATTCTTGCATTGGTTGTTAGCCATGTTAAACAATCAATCCCCGCAGTTTTATCGTTGTCAACTATAATATTACACTTTTCTTCGTATTCTCCATTATAGCAAAAGTTATGCTTTGTAGTTAAATAATTACACATCTCCATCTTGCTAAATATGCCCGCAAAATCTTGGGTTACATCCATGTCAAAAAGATAGAAATAATCTTGTTCGACTTCGTCTAATATATCTGGTAGTTCCTCCAATAAAGTTTCCAACTTAACATCTGCTAGTTCCACTTTGTATGGAACACATATAGGATTTTGGAATTTTTTATTAATGCATTCGAGGTCTTCTTTTTCCGATAATTTCTTTTACTCTCTGGCCCATCTTGTTAGTGCTTTCCAGAGAAAACGGAAGCTTAGCTTTAACACCATGCCTAGCGGAAACAAATCGGTTGAACTTTCTTCGTAGATAGCTGTTAAATGCACCACAAATTTCTTTTTTAGGATAAACATCTTTTTGTTTGCAGATGCTTGTTCGGTGTCAGAAAGGTTGCAAATTTTAACCAACATTATATTGTCACAAAATGGTTCTGTAATTGGTGTGTGTAGTCCAACAGTCAGCATCTGTTCGCCTTCGACATAACAAATATTACCAATATCTTTTACCAGATTATTGTTGCACATATTTTCTGTCAACAGCCATAATCCAAATCGCTCATTTGTCGGTTTCACTTTATTCCCAAGAAGTTGAGAAACGTTAATCACCTTGGAGACGCTCATGTTTACCGTTCTAGCTACTATCGAATACTAAATTGAATACGAAAAAATTGTTCTCTTACGTATTCTACAGAGTGAGGACGTATATTGCCGAAGATAGTCGAATATGTTGTTATCCAACCTAAGCCGACAGGGATGCGCATCGACATATATCCGGATATATGTAGGATGTTAAATTATGGTGAAATTGCCCCATAGGGTGAAATTACCCCCACATGACCACATGGCCATATGACTACATGACCATATGACCACATGACCATATGACCACATGACCACATGACCATATGACCACATGACCATATGACCACATGACCATATGACCACATGACCACATGACCACATGACCATATGACCTAATTGCTTTTTAATGAGTTTTCTCATTAAAAGCCCATTAGCACTAATTGCATTTTAATGAGTTTTTTCCATTAAAAAACAAGTGTGGACCTAGGTTAGATAAAAGGAAAAATTAATAGGTTAGGTCAGCGCCGCGGCGCTGACCTAACCTATTAATTTTTCCTATGGTCCAGTATTAGAATTTGTTGGTAGTAATGTTAAGTCCTACTGTATTGTAGGCGAGAAAGATACGATAAGATTAAAGGGGTCTCACGAATTGTAGTTAAGTAAAACCGAGGGTCTTACAACCTATAACGAGCATATACCTCCAAAAGGGGTAGGCATGCAACTACGCTGCAGTGCGTGGGAGAATAAGAATTCTCTCCAATAAGAAATTAAAGTTTCCATGTACGTAGCACCAGTCATTGGGTAATGGTAGAAATGTTAAACCTATAAAGACGATTATTAATTGTAGTTTAGAAAAATAGTAGTTTTCGTGGACTAAATAAAATAGCTTAGACTGGTTAATGTATATGATTACATATTCTCGTACACATCCACAAACATCTGTTTACGTCCACAATGGCGATACCGGTAGTTTTTGTTTAACAAATAGTAGGAAAGATACGTCAGGTGTTAGTGTGCGGAAGCCCATAGGATCGTTGGATTCAAAAAGAACGGTGCGGCGGGATGTATGGTGGTCTCCGTTAGAATAATCGAAAGTGGTTAATCAATCGTGTTAGATGTTTAAATAAGCGAAAGTGTAAAGGCCTACATAAACAAAAATTTAATTATTCGACAAAAAGTGCGCGATGTGCTACACTTATAAAGAAAGTATGGAATGGTGCTTTTTAGCGGCCCTACCCGTAAAAAGGGCGACTGACTTTTTCAAGCAACTACAAGAATAGCAGTAGCGCAGAGAAGGGGTATGCATGTATTATACAGTGCACAGTTGCTGCAAAATATGTTAGTTTACGCGTAGCTCGGATGTGTAATTGATCACGACTTAAAGATCCCCCGGAGGTTTAAAAATTCTCCGCCCATTGTCGTTTGAAAAATGTTTGTAAATTATCAGAACAGGAGCGGGTCGAAGTTTAAGTCAGATGGATGATTGACTGAGTTTTTTCTACCTTTTACGAGGGAATCGGAAGTTGACAGACATCGAGCATCTAATTCTCTATTTGGACGATATCGAGTACTTACCGGTTCTAGAAATCATTACGTGCGACCGACCGCTATGCGAAAGTGTAAAAGCCTACAGAAGCAAAATTTAATTATCCGACAAAAAGTGCGCGATGTGCTATAGAAAGTATAAAAAAATGGTGCTTTGCATCGCTCCTAACAGTAAAAAGGAGAGTGACTTTTTCTAGCAATTACAAGAATAGCAGTAGCGCGGCGAAGGGGTATGCATGTATTATACAGCGCATTGTTGCTATAAAATATGTTAGTTTACGAGAAGCTCGAACGTGCACAAATTAAATTTTAATCTATAATTAACCATGGTCGTAAAAATGGGAAATTAATGGATAATTTAAATACCGCTAAGCATATACTTTCGCTCGGTGATTCATTTAGAAAATATTCAAGCCCACCATTTCCTAAAGTATGACGTAGAAGTTATTTAAAATTAAATTGCTTTATTAGTAAGTATCCTGTAGACAACAAGTTGGTATTTCCTTAGTAATGGTTTAAAGTGTTTTTGGTTATAGTAGCACTGCATCTTCTACGACTTGCAGACAATTTGTGTGCGTGTGCTACCACCCTTTGGATTTTAATATGCACACGATCCGTATAACATGGAAGATGTTTTCCGGTGTTTCTACTAACTGCATTCGCACCATCGACGATGCGAACCGGGTGCATGCATTGACGCTAAATGTATTGGACGAGCAGCAAGGATTATGACGTCATTTAGTTCCCCAATGAATCCTCAACTTCGTTCGGGTGTCTTCGGAAACCTTCGGTTTGCATTCTATAGGGTACATAAAGCAGGTGCGCAAGAGTAAACTCTTTAGTTATAAGTTAGTTCGCTTACAAGTCAAGTGCTATAGTGCGGATTTTGTTTTGTACTAAAATGGTATCTGCAAACGTTTTTAAATGCGAGCTGTGCCACGTCTACTTTACCAGGAGGGATGCTCTCAAACGGCACCAGAACAAATGTTGTGGTGTAACATCGTCCAAGGTTAAAAGCTTATACATCCGTCCGCAGCAAAGTACTTAAACTGTGAGACTTGCGGTATCGCTTTTACGAGAATGGGCAACTTACAGCGACACAAGGAAAAACAGCACGGTATGACATTAAGCCGTAAACGTTCAGCTCCGCCAGCTGTTACAGGGTCTTCTACGAAACAACCACGAATTATGTGTAAAGTGTGCGACATGGAGGTGTTAAAGTCTGCATACCCTAGTCATCTACGGAGCAACAAACATAAAAATGCATCAGTTACCGCTACTAACGACGATGGTGTAGAAATGGTTAGCACAGCGTTTAACAACCGTATGGCTAGCTATCGCATAAAGAACGCCAGTGTCGACGATGGAGTGTCCGAGTTTCTTTGGAAGCAGAAAGAGCGATTTATTCGATTAATAAATGAAAAAGAATACAACATACAGCAGTAAAGTCTACTGCGAACTCTACGGCGTTTACACCAAAATGGGGAAGAGAAGTCCGATGTGAAATCCTTTAACACAAAAAATGTGGTTATAACGTCTTCTAGTAATCTGGAGAATATGTACGAGGTCTTAAGCGAAACCATAAGAACAAAATCAGAGGAATTTGAAGCATGTGAGTCCGGTTGGTCTTTGGAAAAGTGCTCTATTTAGAAATAAATATTAATAAGTATACCCCGATATGAGAAGTTCTAGGTTCAAAATAAAAATTGTGAATATGTATTTAGAAATGTGGTTTACAAAATTTAAACTGTATTAGTAAAAATGTCTGTAATAAAAAGTTTTAAGAATGGTTTTAGATTTTCTTTAGATATGAGCCGCAGGAAAGTTATAATTTGGAGGTGTGTGTAAAATGGTAAGGGTGGTCCTGTTTTAAATCTGTTTACAGATTCGGATTCTACATAAAATTCTAGACTAACAAGATGTATTGCATGTATAAACAATTTATAAGAACGATCAAAAGTCGCTACAGGTAAGAAATCTTAAAATGGGGGTAGCTCTCTGGGGGATGGTGCTATGTGAAAATTTAAAGAGATTCGGGTAGCTGAGAAAATTCTAATATTAATTGATACCAAACAAAGTACATTTATCTCGTGGATGGAAATGTGGAGAAAGATTTATCTCGCAGAGGGTATATGTGTAACTTTGCAGGGCGTGGTCCGATTTCAAATCTGTTTGCAGATTTGGATTCTACATAAAATTCTAAGCTAATTTAATGTATCGCATGACTAAAAAAATTTATAAGAACGCTCAAAAGTCACTACAGGTAAGAAATCTTAAAAATGGGGTAGCTCCCTTGGGGATGGTGCAATCTAAAAAATTCCTAGAGATTCGGGTAGCTGAGAAAAATCTAATGTTAATTGATACCAAACAAGATAGGTTTATCTCGAAAGATGAAAAATGGTTAGTCGAAGAAAACTATTTGGTCCAGAATGTGAGCGGTAAAAAAATCTTAAAAATAGGTTTATCTCGTGTGTGGAAATGTGGATGCTCATTTATCTCGAGAGATGAAAAATGGTTAGTCGAAGAAAACTTTTTGGTCCAGATGTGTGTGGAAATGAGGATGCTGGTGGAAATGAGGCGGTGATTTCCCTGATAATGTACTACTTATACGGTGTTTCTGAGAAGATTCTAAGTATATATATAAAAAGCCAAGTGAAAATACTAGAATAATAGAATCGAGTAAGCGAGATTCATATTTTTCAGTATTAAAAACTTTAATTGAAGATGAAGCATTCGCAAAAGAACACATTTTTATCTATACCAGCAGTGAAATCTTATTGCTGCAGAAGGATTTTCAGAAAGAATAACGTTTTTTCAGATCTGAATATCAGTAAAATATAACTGTATAAAGAGAAATTCGCCGAAATAAACAGAAAAATACATAAGTTACTCTCTATTTAAAAAACACCGTTACTCCTACAGTTTGAGCTCCTTTAGTGGAAAAAAAGATGTTTGCAATATCTGAAAAACGTTTTAAAGTTTGATAGTTGGAACAAAGATAAAAAACAGAGCACATGAAATAAAAAATTTTAAGCCTCTAATAAAGTAAGCTGTCCCACCCCTGTGTTCCAAATTTTGGTGTGATAGGTGTACTGAAGTGCTAAAAGAACAAAATATTTGCAATTCTTTTAAAAACAAAGCTAGCCATATGTGATATTGTGCTCTACTAGGGAATATGCAACTTGTGGATTCAATGAAGTAGCCACATACGTCTACAATTAAGTAAAAAGTTGTTAACATTTTCTTCACATAATCAACAGTGGACAAAACCGTAGCTAATACTTAGCCATAATATGTCTTTAAGGTGTTAAAAACTTTGCACGAGGTGAAAACATTGACCTCGTGTTCCATGAGTCTGTGCACCTTGAATAAGCAGGTGATTCGGTATTCCATTATCGTGCAAGAAATCAAAAACGTTAGTGAAGGTAGACCTCTAGACTGGACAGTTATATTCCAAATGCCGAAAAATAAATCCTTTGCCTTATGATGTTAAATAATATAACTTTGATAACTTTATTGATTAAAAATAATGGGGCTCCTCATGCTTTTACGTTGTTCTAATGGGAACAATCTTAGGCAGAAGAACTTAAATCAAATTTGATACGATTGCGATGAAGATTTTAAATCGATTAAGGTCGAAATGCGCTCGGCACTACTAAGAAAAAAATAGATCTGGCCAAACTAAATATATACCAAAAGCATGCAATAAAGCTTTACCAATTACTAAAGCCAAATTTGACGATTTGGTATCGTTGTGAAGGTGGTGTCATTTGTCATGACTTTTTATCAAATTAATCAATCAATAGCCATTCACGGTATTCTCTTTCGGGGTAACCAAACTAGCACTTCTTTTTCTGGGAGGATCTGCACGGTATCACTCTAGACTACTACATTACTTTTACTCCCAGCACCATTCACAATCTTTCTCCACATCCATGGGTCCCTACACACTTCCTTTGCCTCTGTAACATTCATACATTGCTTTTGGCATGCTCTTTTATTACTCATACTTCTCACTTATTGTTCTTTCAGAACCTTCTCTACTACATCCAACCATCTTTTACGCGGTCTGCCCCCTAAAGCTCTACCAGTCATATTGCTTGCATATATACGTTTGGTAAGTCTATTCTCATTCATTCTTTCCATATGTCCAAACCATCTAAGCGTACTTCGCTCGCTTAACTCCTTAAAAGTTACTGCATCCCACACTCTGCTTTGATCCATTCGTTTGGCATTTCGTCTCTCAACGTTTTTTTCGCACACACTTCTTACGATCCTCGTTCCTGCAGCATTTATACGACTGACATACTTCTTCCGCCAGACCCAAGTTTCGCTTCCATACAGATCAATTGGCACAAACACACTATCGTAAAAGGCCTGCTTTGCATTTATACTCAATTCTTCATTCCTGTTCACTGCCCATATACTTCCAGGCACCTTTCTTCCAGCATTTGCCCTACTCTATATTTCACCATCCAGCTTTCCATTACTCAAAAACGTGTCAAAATCGTGTCATTGTCCATTCTTAATACATAGTCATCAATTCCGCCATCTCTGTCAAAAATTATTACTTTCGTCTTACATTTTAATTATTATGATATCTTTCCGCATTAAATCGATTACTAGAACAAAAATTTTAACTTTGAATGTGTCTTAGTTATAAAATGAATTTTTAACTTCTTGATAAAAAATTGTATAAATAAGAAATTGTAATCGTTTTCATTGGCTAAGAATTCCAGTAGTGATGAATAGGCTTTCAATTGATGCTGCAAGCTAGAAAGCAAATATTACTTAGATATAAATAGATATTATGCCAAAGAGTATATTTTTTGTTTTTATTCTGTTTTTGTATAAATTTAATGTTATTTTTCTATTACCTTATCCAAATACCATTTATATATTGATAATATCACCATTAGAACATTTAATGGCCGAGACAATGGTAAAAATAGGGTATCCTGTACATTTCATAATAATGACCAATTGGGCTGTTTCACAAACTGCCAACTATCGTTACTGAATTAAAAAATATGAATATCAAGTACACAAATGTTAAGAAAGGTAATATGCTGTGTCTTTTTCACAGCTCAAACAATAATAAATGCAAGACGGCCATTTTATAGAAAACTATATTCCAACAGATCACTGACTTCCTCATGTTTGAAAACTTGGAAAACTGCTAACGATTTTTTGGTAAATTGTCAAAGTATTTTAATTACGTCGACCAAAACAGAAGCGGAAACACTCTAGAGCTTATCCTAAAAGTTCAACTCAATGAGCAGTTCAACTATATTGAACAATGTTCAAAATTTTAAGTTTTGACATTGAAAAGCTAAAGCTATATAGCGCAAATTTAGTACACGTAACTGCAGACGTTCGTCTTACAGCCAATGTGTCAAAGAGAATAGTTGGCGATAGAATTTTAGGACCTCATTTTTGTAATGGAATATTAACTGAAAGCCAACATTTATTATTTTTACAAAATGAATTCAAGATTAAATATTCCATACAAATTTAATTAAGCAACTAGACTAAGTATGGTTTTAACAAGATGGTCCACAAGCCCATGATGAACTTCGAGTACTATATTGTTAGATAACCTATTTGTCCAAAGTTGGAATGGTAACGTGGACCTATTTTGTGATCTACTAGTTTGTTTGATTTGTCATCGAATACATTGTATGAGTTTTTCTAAAAAAATACGGTTTATAGCACGCCATCTCCGAATCTTCAAGACTTTAAAAATAATATCACTACGCTTGCTATTAATTACCTAAGAAATGTTAAGAAAAACATTACAAAAGCAGGGTCACCAGGACCCAAAATTAGTTGGATTTGAGTGGTCATCATTTTATCTCAGCTATTATAATTTTTAAAATTCTTTAAATTTTTTGTCAAGTACAGCAGACCATATTAAGGATAATTAAAGTGGAAAACTATACTTGTTAAGCATTTGTGAAAGAGTATTTGCTTCCAAAGCTGATTCTGTACTAATTTATAATATGCTATTTAAAAACCAAAACTGAATACCTTTCCAGAAAATTAGTGGACAGTAAAAAATATAATTTCGTGTTATCTTATTTTTGGTTTAACAATTATTTTTGGATCTTGGTAAAATAAAATAAAACCTCGACAATGAAAAATCAATCATAAAGGAGAATCGGGTTTTGTTTAATATCTTAAGATGATAAGTATTTTACTGCTTACGGTAGCAAATTCTATATCCTTACCTGCTTTCATGATGAATAGATTTTTAAGTTGTGTTTTCGTATCTGTGACAGTATTAAAAATTTCATAAAAATTCAGGTTTGTTTTGAATTTACACCTTTTCTTTTACCGTTACCGTGTAACAAATTTAAATCGAACGTTTCACGTAAAAGGTTTACTAAAACTATTCTAAACCTTGCAATTTGCACGCATTTATCACTGTGAATTGTGTTATGTTATATTATGATTCTTGCCTATATATTAATTACTGCCTTGTAAATGAGCCAATAACGGCGTACATGGAGTACAAGGGGATTTCCCGCTGCACTATGGTTTTAAGAACTACGGATTTTATTTTATAACAAGAATTGGTTATTGGTTAGTTGTTATTCTTTGCTCCTAGTTAAATTGGTTATTAACTTTTCCAGCAGAAAATATTATTAATTGGGTATTAACCTTTGCACTTTACGAGCATACATTACTCAAATATTAAATAACTAATCTCCAATTGATTAGATTTGTTTTGGTAGTGTTTGTCTTTTGTACGTTGCTCAATTCAAAAGTTAAGCATTAGATATTTCTTGTCCTGTTAACTTTCAGGGATCACGGTTTGTAAAACTGGAAATAGTTTTGATTGATTTTGGAAAACATTTATCTTGGATGCACAAAGTTGGCAACACAAAATAGATCTTTTGTATTTTGTTGCACCCAAAATATGCGTTAATGCGCCCTTAAAATTAACCTACCTGATATTAAGAACACAACACAAATACACAGACCTCGAACGTCGGTGTCTTACTTCACACTTAAGCCAAACTAAATAAAATATAGGGAAGGTCCTAAATGATTCTTTTTCTTCCTTTATTATACTGCATATGTACACTAATGCGCATCAAATTTAAAACTTTAACGTCAAAAAGTAATACATTTAAATAAAAGAATACCTAAATATGTATAAGGATAGAATTATCAACTAGATCCTGCACGTTTCCTAATTAGCGAAAACAGGTCAATCTTTTCACTTTTAAAAAAAGGAGTATGCGAGCACGCGTGTGTGCGTATATGCGTGTGTGCGTGTGTGCTCGTGTGCGTGTCTGCGTGTGTTATTATTATTATTATTTATTACAACAGTTAAATATTCACAAATTACACAAGATTAGAGTATTTTACAATAAGTGTGAATACATTACAGATGATACTTTTATATACATATATATTATTTTATTTATTAAATCTCACTTCTTTTACTTTCTCACTTACTTACTGACTGTGTGATCAGTCACTCTCAATTCTATATTTTATTTTACCCCTTTTTGTCGCGCCTTTTTTTGTAATGTGCACACTTAATGCACGCCTTTACTTGCAACGTTTGGTTGGTTCTTTAATTAAACTTTTTATTTTAATGCCTCGACTATTTAAGCTCTTAAATCTCAGGGTGTTCAACTACTTATAGTGAGTTCTGTTATAAGTAGATGTGCAAAGTCCAACCAAAGTGCACCTCTTTTGTTTTAGTACAAAATTTTTTACTCTACTTTTAAATATGCCAAAATTTTACTAAGATCAGCGTTGCTTTGTGCCAAATTAAATTACTACCAAAATTATATGACTGTTTTTGACGTTTTAAGATATCTCAGCACTCACCTGGTTTATACTCCGTTCTTGGCCGCTCTAACTGCTGGCTCAAAATCCTATTCACCGTATGCGTCTTTACACTTTTGTCCTATCTGATTGAATTTTCGGTACCGCGTCCAGGTGTTGTTCTTAATTTAGCTGCTCCCCAATACCTGAAATAATTAACCCTAATTTAGAATTTTGAATACCCAGTGCTATAACTTCCCCTGTGCTAATTTCCGCTTCGAATCCTCCACTACCAATTGATGCTCTCCTAAATTTCGCTATTCGTGCTCTCAATCACTCCGTCCGCTTCTTCGTATCTTATCCAAATCTACTCGTCGTCTTACTTCAAATTGCTCTATGCTCCGCTACCTAATAATCGCTATCCAAAACCAACTTCTTTCCTGTATATGTTTCCTCTCGATGTCCTGCTACCTAATATCGCTATCCAAATCCCACTTCGTTCCTTATATATTTTTCCTCTCGATGTCCTGCTACAAATCTATAAATCGCTCTCCAAATCCAACTTCTTTCCTTTATATATTTCCTCCCGATGTCCTGCTACAAATCTATAAATTTCTATCCAAATCCCAACTTCTTTCCTTTATATATTTTTCTTCTCGATGTCCTGCTCCCTTTAAATCGCTACTCAAATCCAACTCCTTTTCTAGGTATAACCACTCTCGATATCCTGCTACCTAATATCGCTATCCAAATCAAACTCCTTTTCTATGTATAACCACTCTCAATGTCCTGCTACCTTTAACTCACTACCCAATATCGTTCCAATTCTATATAATTTCCCGTCGCTTCACCGTTGCACAATCACCACTTTTTACACTTATTACTTTCGTTGCTGTTGCTTCTTTACTTAATAAAAACTCTTTAAAAACAAATACTTTTATTAACTTCTTTTAACACTCGTATACAAATTAGCACAGTATGAAAAACACGTCTTTTTACAAAATGAATTTCGAAAATAATCCCCGTTGTTTGCTTTCCAAGGCGACCATTTTAACTTTCCTTCCTACTACACTTTTAAAGTACATAACAAAATCGTCCAATAACATCCTAACATTTCGTTTGTGTCGCACATACCATAGTTCATGTCCTTTTGCACTTCCCTGATTCACATAAAATTCTAGTATTTGTCCTAAATATTTACATTTCACCAATCACATTTGAAGTTGTTATAACTAATAATTTTGAGCTTACAAATATTGTCCAAAAGTTGATTCTAATTAAAATGAAACCAAAATAAATCGCACTTGAACCTGGATGCGTGGTTGATAGTAAACATTCATAGACGCATCCGGTTTTTGGACGGCAAATGTACTTTCAATGGCCTTTAAAATTCAAACTCGGTATAAACCCTTGAGCACTGTACATCTTACTACGTCATTCAGTCATTTTAATATTACCTTTTGGCACTTAATTTCAACTACCATTTTGAATGGCACTTTAGTATATGTGAAATATTGCAAACATACATTTTTAAGTTTATGTGATCAAATGTGTGGATTATTTTGCTTGGCGTATACTACCTTGTACTAAACAACCCTTAGAACTCTTGGTAGCTCCCTTATACATTATAATATATATATATAGATATATATATACTAGGTAGTTAATTACACAAGGTAAGTTGATAAATACTATCGTATTACAGTGAATAAGGTGAAATAATAAGACCTTATGTTTTACATCTTTCAGTTACTGGCTCTATTTGAAATGATCATTTGGGCTTTGCATAAAAGTCTAAGTTATTATTTCATCTTATTCACTACATATATATATATATATATATATTGCTGTGTAACCTCTCATCTTTGCAGGTACTGGCCCTTTAAAAAAGAACATTCGAGCCCCACAGTTTGGACGTCAAGAATGCTGTGAAACCTTATAAATCACCTGGTCCGTTGATTCCTTCTGTTAATCGCCTCGGCTGCTCTTCTAGATAACTTCCATTCTCAATCATAAAAATTAAACAACACATTCCTACCACAAACATCAACATTAACTCTATTTACATCAATATTCAGAATACATTAAATTTTCAAATTAAATTTGAACATAAAATTCAGTTTTAAAAGAATTTCCGGATTAATTTTATTATCATTTTACTGTGCATCCAAAATTAAAGTCCTTGTTGGATGCCTACTAATTAATATAACAATATAAGCAGACCGGAGTCTGAGTATAAAGGAGCATCTACCACCCTTTACGTTAATTAACCAGGTTTGTCTAATTGAGCTCAAAGACCTACCCAAAGTTTCATCCTATTCCCGAACATCAAAACAAAATACCCTTTTACTTAAACAAGCAAATTTCATCTTAAAATTAAATTTTATGGTTAGAAAAATTCCACTAATGTCCATTTAAAGTAAATCAATTATAAAGTCATTCAATACACACAAAAATGTCAAACAAAATAGTACAATTTACCTGAAGGTTATTGTCCTCGTAGCTTCAGTGTAATCGTCCCTTTGTAAATCACACCATTCCAACCGGATTCTATTTACAGCTTCAAGTTGTCAACGCTTTAAAATGTTCTCCATCACCATTAATTTAAAGTTGTTTCTAGGCTTTTCCGGAACTCATCTGTGTATATCTGCCTCTGGTTCAGTGGATGCAGACACATTTACGAACCATTTAGTCATTAACACCCCGCAAAATAGCAAAGAAATTCATACTTCCTTTTACCAATATTACCAATATACGCCAAAACTGCCTACTTTTGGGTATACATTTGTCGTTGTAAATTTTACTAATTGGTACCGTGATAATAAACTTTTATTACCTTGTATCTAAGTGCACTGAAGTACATTCATGTTAGCACGTAAAATAACCAACTATTTTGAGTCACTAAAATATACTAGCACACTTTAAATTATTTAATCAAACTAAAATGCACTGTTTAATATCAAGTCGCGGATGCACGAGCTTTTAACGCATCGAATCGTCGAAAGTCTAAGAGTCTAAGAGAGAAACACATATTCCCGCCTGTATATATAGCGAATAGCCGACACGTCGCTTTGTTCCTAAAACGGGTAATTCCAACGAATTCCTCATTCTACGTTCCCAGTCTGTAGCCTGCACGTCGATTTTTATGAATTTAGTCCTCACCCCATTGAGATCTCAGAAAATTTTAACACGGCCCGCAAAGTTGTCCGAGAAAACTAATTACTTTTATACAGAAATTGTTGTTCTACCTCTGATATATGCATCCTATTTTTAACCAATCGCAACCCCTTGACGTTGCTTAAATCCCGCCCTTTACAATATGTGTCTTTGCTTGACGCATTTCTCTTTCCTTCTCTAACCTGTTCGTATTGGTGCAACTTGACACTCTTCATTATCGATTATATTTTAGTCCACGCGGAATTCTCGTGAATATTAAGCCCCGGTTTCTCCAAGATTCTTTGAAACATTAATTATTTGCCAAATTTACGCAGAATGAGCTTTTTAAAAATACGCAGGTGTTCTGTATTTCCTGCTAAAGCATCTGATCGTTTCCAATATCCTTAGAATCAACATGTTTATCCAAACAAATTAACTTGAAATTGCCTTTTAAAAACACGCAGGGGTGTTCAAACGTAACATTTTAAATAACCTTCCTACGATTTGACTATTATTGGGTTTTACAAGTTTTATGCTTATTATTAATAATGGTTCAATTAACTCCAATTAAAATTGATTTCCATCCTTTCATTTTAGCGAATACAAATTATTATCCGTACGTTTTGTTTAATACCAGTTATTTAAAATAGAGTTCATTAATATAAATTTTGCACGTAATTTCCATTTGTTTAGGAATAATTAAATTATCCACTGCGCTTTTCAATACTGCTTCTTTTGATGTAAAGCGTCTTATAGATAATTTAAATTTCTTATTTTTACTGAAACGACCGAGTTTATTTATGCTTCAAGGTTTTAATAAAGCGTATTATTTAATGAAATTCCTTATACACGGTAATTAAAATTATTTGATTTGATTATTTAATTTTCTACCCTGGTCTAAATATGAGTAATATATATATATATATATATATATATATATATAAGTTATTTGCAGTCCGGAATAAGGAATTTGTGTAGAACACAATGAAAAATAAGATGTATTTGTAAATAGACCCTTATGAAAATAATAAGAGCTTATTTACAATACAAATCGAGCTAATAGTTGCATAGCCATTAACAAAACAATAGCATTATTATTTCACAAGGGGGGGAAAATGGATGTTCCTCTCTTTGTGAAATAATAATTTATTATTTTGCACAAGGGAGGAAAGTGAATATTTCCTCCCCTTGTGAAATAATAATGCTATTGTTTTGTTAATGGCTATGCAACTATAAGCTCGATTTGTATTGTAAATAAGCTCTTATTATTTTCATAAGGGTTTATTTACAGATATATATATATATATATATATATATATATATATATATATGTCTTACTTTTAAATTAATAACTTGAAGTTGATAGTTTAAAAATGTCAAAATAGGGTAATTCTTTTTTGGAATATTTCCTTCAATTGACCACGTTAGTATTACAAATTCATCTGTATTTATTGTTTACGTTTCCGTTTATTTAAAACCTTAATCATAACCTAACAAATTACAAATAGAAACAGTTACAAAGTCACAAATACTTACCATAAAAACTTGAACTATATAATAAAAAAACCTTACATTGGGTATCGATTTTGAATTTATTTTATATAACTGTCATTCAATAACTACTAGATACATTTGTGTTTTCGTCTTGAGGTATTAGATGTGTATGTTCAGAAATTACATTTAACTGTTTTAGTTGATATAACAGAAGTGAAATTGTTGTTTTTGTGAACTTTTTTAAAAACTGTATAGGTATGTGTATATAGTATTTAAACTTTGTGTCTTGTTTGTTGTTAATACTGTTATTTATTTGTTGAATATGGAAGGCTTCTAAGAATAGTCTATTCTTATAATTGTTTTCAATTTCTAACACAATTATAAGAATAAATTATTCTTAGAAACCTTCCATATTCAACAACTAAATAACAGTATTAACTACAAACAAGACACACAAAATTTAAATACCATATACACATATCTATACAGTTTTAAAAAAGTTCACAGAAACAACAATTTCACTTCTGTTCTTTTATAAAGTATTCTGTTATATCAACTAAAATAGTTAAATGTAATTTCTGAACATACACATGAAATACCTCAAGGCCAAAACACAAATGTATCTAGTAGTTATTGAATGACAGTTATATAAAATATATTCAAAATCGATACCCAATGTAGGGTTTTTATAATACAGTTCAAGATTTTATTGTAAGTATTTGTGACTTTGTAACTGTTTCTATTTGTATTTTGTTAGGTTACGATTAAGGTTTTAAACAAACCGAAACGTAAACAATAAATACAGATGAATTTTTAATATTTATGTAGTCAATTGAACTTATATCCCAAAAAAGAATTACACCATTTTGACATTATTATATATATATATATATATATATATATATATATATATATATACACCTGGTGTTCCATTAAGCGTATCGCGCGGCTGTATATCATAAAGTATAAGGCCTAGAGCTTTGCGGAAAAAAATTTATTAAGTAAAGTGGACAAGAGAACTTGCTGGAAATTATTTTTAAGTTTCAATTTCTACCGCGAATAGGCAGTTATCTTTATTATTCACAACTTTTATTTGAAACTTTTTTCTGTAGATCGCACAAGGACAGCTGCAGGACCTGGTGAATTGGTTTGCATGTAAATAGGGCTATCTCACAATGCCAATGTTGGAATTTAATAATCTTAGAATCGTTTGAAAGAGAATTTCTCAGGGATCAAAAAACGACTAAATTGATTTTTCTAATGTTTTCTAAATATGTTAGAGGGCGCTTTTTCCAATCATGCCAGTTTTTGTTCATTTACTTAAAAAAATTAAATGGAAAGACGTATTTATCAAAGGGGAATTGAATGAAGGGTAAAAAAACAAAGAAATTCACCGGTAATCGGTATTGTTTGTAAAGTTTAGGACCAGCTATAGGACGTTTTGAATATTTCTGGGCTTTTACAGGCATACGTTTTAAAATTGTTCGGCAAAACGATTTCTTGGTCACGTAGTTTACTAGGATTTCTATTATGTATTGATCCTTGACCGTTTGTTTTGATGTTATAACAGGAAATTTTAATTCGCCTTGGCACGTAATTTTAATTTATGGCCTTTGTTTGTCTAGATAATACTTTGGGTATTGTATAAAATTCATGTAGAAAATCACGTAGGAGAAATGACGTAAATTAACATTTCTGTTTACCTCCTGCGTTTGCAAAACTTATTTGTTTCGAAAAATGCGTTTATTATCAGAAAACTTTACTATCTTCTTTCATTATCGCATGTTTAATTTCAATAGACATTGCGTCATGATTTTCTAGCTTTTACCGTATTTCATGTGTATTTATTTACAATTTAAGAATGCTTTTTGGTTTAAAACGAGTTTGATTGCATGTATAGTTATTTCTCTTACTGAATGTTCTTTTATTGTCGAAGGACATGCTTCCCGGCATTAATTAAACTCATTTGTGATCCTTATACAGGCTGTTAAATACTTGCTCTTTGCATAATATGCTAATTACGTATTTTTCATAAGAAATAAATGTGGTTTTCTAACTTCTAGTACTATTTACATGTGTTGTGTGACCATTATGATTCAATATACCCCTAAATAACCCTCTTATCATAGCAGTATATATATATATATATATATATATATATATATAATTGTTCGTGTAGATAACGACCAAGGATTTAATTATAATAAATGCAATAACGGGTTTATTGGTCCAATTTTTAATCAATCACTTTGTTTTTTGCCAAGCTTTCGATTTATTTTTTAAATCTTCATCAGGGTCAAAACATGAGTACTAAATAGTTTATAAATAAATAAATATACATTTAGCAGATTTAGGGTTTAGCTGACACATTTATAAAACAACACTATAATTCCTAAATTTAAAAAAAATTATTTTTTTTAAACAACAAAAAAATTATACTAAGAAAAATAAAAAAAAATTAACAAAAAAAAATATATATGACAAATCTTAGCGACAGAGGGTGTCTCGGCTTGCCTTGTGTAGTTTCAGAGTGACAACGTGGATGAACCGCAACAACACATCCAAGGGACCATCAAAAGGGTGAAACGTAATCGATTTTAATTAGCACTAAGTTTGTAGCAATTGTTTTTTATATAGATGGTGTATGTGACTGGTTACTCGTTTTGAGCCCAAATGCGATGGACATCATTACAGCAAGTTTTTTCGTGAAAAAGACAGGGTAGAAATATCCTTCATAAAACGAAAAACTAAATGAAGTAAAGTTAGATGTCACTGTGTTTACCAGGTATTAAAAGAAAATGTGATTTTAGGGTAAATATAGAAACCCTATTGGAGTGGATCATTTAAAATATTTAATTTACTCTTTTCAGAAAATTAAACCTGTTAAAATCAGAAAATATCTATTGTATAACAAATAATTTTTATCCAATAAAAAATTAAATCAATTCGCAAATATTAGTGATATTGAAGAAAATTATTATTTAAACAAGATTTTGTCTCTTATGACTTAAATGGGCATCACATCCGATAATCACGTACATACTGTAATTTAAATTATTTTACAATGGTCATTACTGAAACTTCCAAGTATACAAAATTTGGAGCAATTACTACTTTCTAGAAAAAGTATACTCTAAATACAAAATTTAAATAGTTAGCATAAGATTATTTTGTGTGACAATGTGATGTCTAGTCTTACAGACTGGAACTTGGCAGATCGGGACATAGCCATGGTGGAAAAAAGGTTGCAAAAACAATTAATGGACCCTTTTGGAGTCCAGCCAAAATCACTCACTCTTAACCTCTAGCTGTTGGGGGCTATTTTTGGCTTGTTAAGCACAGGTTCCAGCTGGATAATCAGATGGCGCCGCCCCCGAACTAATGTTGTACGTGATAGATTCACTTTAGGATTTCGTAAATGTCGGTCCGCTAGAGGTTACACAAAAACAAACAAGGGGCTTCCACTTCTACGGCCTATTGTCTGGCTGTCCCTTTGTCGTGATAGGCACTATAGGAATTTTGTGGTTTTAACCCTACTGGGGATTTGAGCTGTAATAAAGTTTTTGCACCGTAAATTTCACTATCAACGATTTTCCAACCCGCTTGCTTCGAAGATGTAATGGGAGTGAGGGGATTTACAAAATTACTTGCTAGGTCAGTTCAAGCGGGGGAAGTCTTATCGGAACAAATTTTTAATGCACACGCACCGCGTATAGGAAACAAGTTGGAAACCGTGAGGTATTTCTAGAACAATATGGTGTTTACATAGACATTTGGAAGATTAAATTGCTATTTATGACTTTACAAACCGGGTTTCATAACAACTGGAATGTTTTCTGCAAGATAGTGGGTACAAAACTTAGACTTGTAATAGAACCAAACTAGAAAATAATAACGGGTCTGTTGTTTTCCGCATGTGACCAAGAACTTATTAAGAATCAAGCATCAACTTAATGTGGCAAACAAATATTCTTAATAAATAGTTTCAATTTTTTTCCTTTCTCTTTCCTGTATATGTCTAATTTGTTTCAGTTAGCAATTTTTTCCTTTACAAAAGAAATTATTACAAGGTACACATCTGAACCAGTGGTGATGTTTTCTTCCGTTTGGACCATTGTTGGGGTGTATGCCAGTACTCCTTAAACCACCGAGATCAGAAATCTTAATGAATTCACTGGAGCAACTACTAACGAGGCAGGCGGTTGAGTGGAAGTCAAAAAGGGTATGTTCTGGAATAGCGACTAAAGGGGCTAAAATCAGAAAGTGACCTGGTGTCGGGCAACTCAAGTCGTTGGGAGTTACTGCTCATGGGGGTGATAGGATGCGAGTTTAAGATAACCTCAATCTGAACAAAGAGAGTGGCTTGTTCTTCGTACCTCAGAGTTTGCTCACCTATGGTGCGAAGAAGCAAAGTTTTTACCGACTTCACACCCGCCTCCCACATACCACCAAAGTGAGACACAAAGAGCGGTATAGTGCCAAGAAATTTGCTCTTTTACGGCAGCGGATTTTGCCAGAGGAATTAACCAGAGGCCACGCCAGTAATAAATCGGCGCGGAGAAGCGCAAATGGCGTCGGTTGGCAGATTAGAAACTAATTCAAGGTGGAGTGCCTTGGTTGCCATGCAAGTAAAGAGACATGGATATGCTTTAACCCCCCCATCCATCTCTGTACTCATGAGATGGTAGTAAAGAAGGGATCAGCAGAATCAACGCTCAAACTCAAAAAAGGACTTGGCTTGAGTGACTCGGCATGTGATAGGTGACCCATAGGCGGCTACAATGCTGTAGGATTACACCACCACCAAGTCACACACACTGACTCAAAACTAGACGAATGGAGTGTATACTTGAAACAATCCAAGAACGTCGACCAACGATAAAATCAACCATTTGAACACCAAGGTGGAGGTATATCAAATGAACAAATTGATATACAAATCTGTAAAGCAACTTTTACTCCTGTCGGTGGACAAGGGTGCGTGAGATGGGCGACGACCAACCCGTAAGGTTCCTCTCTAATAAATGGGGACAATTTCCGAAGAGGAGTCTATTCTAGTGCTGATCCGGACTGGATGGCGTCAAACTCAATAGGAAAGTAAGTCTGTCGGATATATTTAATAAGGGGGTTCAATGCACTATAGAGCTACAAACTTGACAAAGGTCCAGTATATTTTGTCAACGGATTTTGTATGTTATGGACAACGCGGAGAGTTCAAGCTACAATACGAATAATAAATTGAAAAGATCAATAGCTTTCCAAAATCGTTTCAATCCAAGAAGGGACTGCAACAGCAGCAACCGCAATAGAACATTCTTCGATGAGAGTTTTCAAAAAATAAAAAGGCGAAATGAGAGGAATGTAAGTGTCGATGGAGCGATGCAAGGTAGGCGATACTGCGCACCATAAAGAACAATAACAATTCGAGAGGTAGCAAACAAAGTGTTTCGACATATACAGGATTCTTTGTCGAAGAAATACGATGCCAAGAAACGCGAGAAGTGTTTTTCTGAGCATAGGAAACTCGATTTGCGACGAATATCTTTCAACGCTGTGGTGTGGAACGAATCCAAGAATGAACGACTATGGAGTCGAATCAACAACAAATTTTTTTAAAAGTAAGATGGTGATCAAAAGTTTTGAGGATAAAGTTTAATAGTTTCGAGACCAAGGCGGTGGCTAACAGTTCGAATCTATGCGAAAAGAGAGTACGAAGCTTAGCAACTAAGCGAACCTCAATGCAGGAAGAGATACGAAAACGAAAATAAACGACAGCACAAAATCTAGTGTCAAAACAATGGACTTTACAGGTAGAAAAATTGAGGCGGGAGTAGCAAGAGTGGTAAATCAAGGTCGAAAAGAAGTGGTAATTCATACAGATACCTCTTCCACAAACAGAATAAGTCGGGGAGGGGGAGCGTTCCGATCTAATTTCAAAGACAACAAACGCTGAATTAAAAAAAATTTAGAGACGATAAAATTTCTATAGGGTCAAAAATACGAGCTAAGTTTGAAAGTAAGTTTGCGCTTGGCACAGGCGGTACATTGTGCATGAACTAGAAAACAAAAAGTATCTGAGGTGGTATTCCATTGATGACCTAAAACTTTCAGAGACTGACTGTCAGGATCCGCTAAGCAGCGAGGTAGTACAAATTGTTGCAAAGCGAGAAAATCCCTTAGTAGTTCCTGAAAATTACTAGACCACTTACGCAGTTCTACCCCACCGAGTTTTAAAAGAGCGCTTAGTTGACTCCGCGAAACCAAGGTTGACTCCATAGAGCCTTCACCTGAAGCTATATCATCGATATAGGTATGGTTGCGAAGGCCAAAGGAGGCTAAAGTATAGGAATTTTCTTCTTTGTCAGCCAACTGCAGAAGAGTGCGTATCGCAGGAAGGGGGCGCATTTACGCTATATGTAACGGTAATTAAGTGCAAATCCTAAGTAGGCTCATCAAGAGAAGAACGTCAAACAATTCGTTGATAACCACGCTGATCAGGATTAACAAGAATTTGTCTATACGTCAAATGAATTTCTGCAGTAATAACACAGGAATAAAGACGAAATTGTAACAAGGTTGCGGTAATATCTAGTTGAAGCTTGGGCCCAACAAACAAATGATCATTTAAAGACGATCGAGATAGAGTTTTAGCGGAAGCGTTAAAAACTAAACGTAGTTTGGTAATTACATCTTCTAGTTTCACAACACAACGATGCGGGATATAATAAGAAAAATCAGAAACAGACCCAGCTTGAACAGGTTGCATATGTTTGGAATTTAAATAGTAGTGCATGAACGAAACGTATTGTTCATAAAACAGAGGTTGCTAGTTAGACGATTTTCTAAAGAAACAAAGCACTGTAGAGCGAGATCACGACTACCCGGAAAGGAAGTTTATGAAAGGCAGAGAGATGACATACCGTCGTTGCTCATTGCGGAGGGTGTCAACGTAATATTTTTCAACTAGGAATTCATCGGGTGTGAACGGTTTAGCGTCAGGAATCGCTTCAACCTCCCATAATTTCACAACAATATCTTGCAGGGTGAAGTAAACTCGGTCATACAAAACAAGCTAGTGACTTTAGAAGCGGGCGAGGCCGGCATGCTTCCCATTAAAATATATTCAAAAATAGTGTTAAGAGCAATAGGTGAATCCCTTGAACCTTGGATACGGGCATTTAATAATACTTTAGTAAAATATCCGCTCCAAGTAATAGATTAATAGGTTCAAATTGAACGCAGGGTGCATCATCTAGTCTGAGATTAGATAGATGAGCGAAATTTTCAGAATAAATATTAGTAGTAGGTAAATTTTCACAAATTTTGGGAAGTACAACAGCTTCGAAATTAATAATAGGTGAGGGAGCACCTATGGGTTTGAGCAAAACAATTATAGTGTCATGGATAGCCGCGCAGCACATGGAACCTAAAAAAATTTTACGACCTACACGTTTGCTAAAAAAAAAAAGGTACCATAAGAAAACGAAATCTAAAAAAAACACCAACAGGGTTAGAGAATGCGAAGTTGCGAGGAAACCCAAACGTTTCACTTTATTTGCGAAATAAAGGAAGTCATGCTACTCGAATCAAGTAAACAACGAAATTTCTGGCAAGAACCAGAGCGATTTGCGATTTCCACTTGAACGGTGGAGAGTAACACAACTGAAGGTCTTGCGAAAGAGTTAAATAAGATAACATTCGACGTTGACAGGTTATTACTGCTAGACGAAGTGAAGATTTCCTCTAAAGTAAGAGGAGCGGATGGCTTATAGCGATCCTGAAGAGCGGAACTAGTACAAGGTGAAACAGAAAAGGTAGTGAGAGCAGAGCTCAAACAATCCTTGTTTGCTAGTAGCATTAGCGGGTTTATGTGAAATTCGATGAAAATGCAATGAAGAGTGATGACGTTCATTATATTAACGACAGGAAATAGTGGATTCATACTTTGTATAAACGCATAAACTACTGAGACAGTTGATACAAAGTTTAGGTTTTTAGACAAAGGTGTAGCGATCATGTGGATAAAGTTTCGCGAACTCTTTACAACTATAAATACTATGATCCTGATGACAAAGCAGACACTTAATAACATTAGGACCGGTATGCACTAATATAGAAACAGCAGCGTCAGACCTGGAGATGTTGTTAGAATGAATTAACTTTGTTTAAATCGGCTATATGTCTTACACTTAAAAGTGTTCATAAATACAACTCCGCTTGCGCGGTATACTAGACACCACGGGCAGTTGGTAACGCTAATCTTTGTACAGATTTTGGCGCGCCCATCTGTCAATGACGTCACACAATGCACAAATTAAATGCGCAATTGAGGGAAAATATATTTAATTCGCAAAACAGGTTAAGACAATAGGTACTCACCGAAGAGGTCCCGCTTCCCACGAAGTACGCCAAGGACGGCGTCCCACAGGATAGCGTCCTTCAAAATGGCTGGAGCCCCCTTTAAGATAGTTTACAGATGGTGACTGCTCCGGACAGCACCGGAGCGGTGCTGTTGGCGGAGCATGGCCCCCAATTTGTTCCCGGGGTCGTGAACTCGGTTCGCCCTAGGCTGCGACAAATTGTCTTCTTCGAACGACAGTTAGACAAAGGCTAGGAGATCTACATAAAAAAGATACAGACACGGTACGATACTTGACACCACCACACTCTTCCAAGTTTTCCGGCAAAACAGCCACGTTATAGAGAGCACCGGAAAACCCCCACTTTTTGTCCTTTCACGCGTCGGCGCGAAATTATTCGTCCAACCCACTTTTGAACGTAACAGAAATACACGCCAAGTCTTTTGAATTTATGTCGCGAAACTTCCGCACATCAAAATTAAACTAAAAAATGTTTAGTGCCAAAATGGCACGTAACATATGATGGATCGACAAATTTGATAACGATTTACAAGATTTTTCTATGTAAACAATTACCTCTGTATAGGTTGAGATGGGTTCTGATACAATTTAAAATTACGAGCTGTATGTATACTAAGGCAGTCTCTAGAATCATGTGTAGCAAAATGAAATCCCATTCCTCTAGAGATAGCTAAAATTTTTTTAAGCGCCTACAAGTTGTCGACAAGGCTGTCCACTAATTTTTGTAAGCCTGACGGATGGTCAGAATTCAACTTGGGAAATTTAGCAATGTTTTCGTAAAAAGGCGGTACTACGATATTTTTCGCGAAGCTTATTTTACGCAAGAGGGCAATGGCCGTTTGTATAGTCAAAGTTCTTAATGGTACGTAATGCGGACCCTTTAGCACTGATTCAAGGTATGAAAATTTATCAACGGTTGACAGAACTTCATTTCGATAGACTAAACTGTCAAAACGGTCAATAGAACTTTCAAATAAAAATGTTTTTTAATGAACTATGGTTAAATGATGAAATGTCTTAAGCAACATTAAATTCTTTTAACGCCGTTTATAAGTAAATAACATATTTTTGAAGTTTTGCAAATTTTGACTATGCAAGTTCTACTGGAACTAAAACAACTTTGTATTGCTCTGCATATTCTGATTTGCTTAGTTTATTTTGTAATAACTAAAACTAGTTCATTGCCATTAGATAACTCGCATCTTGTTTTTATACATGTACCGAGGTCAAGTTGCAAATATGTTTTTTAACTAAATATATGATAAGAATTATAATCACGTTTATATTCTAGAAATAAAAGCTGGAATTTTTCTAATATGCATTTGTTTACATAACGAACTTCTTGAAACTTATTCCCAATTCTTTACGCAACTCTGTTGAAGTTGTGCTGGTTTTCAGCGATGTCTTGTCATGATCAATAAGTTGCACTGCACCGACCTATGTCGATGCTATTAACGTAGAAACTGCGAACAATACAACCAAGTACCTGTTATCCACTGATTAACTCCGCATCTGTTATTTTTACGGTGTCTCTATATAATCATTGATCCTACTGGATTTCCAAGATTTATGGCAGTACTCAAAACCACAATCATTTATAATATGCTACCGTAATTTTTAATAAAAGACAAAAGCCAATAATTTTGCTAACACTGAAACGTTTGGATGTACATTGGCACATACTGTAACCAGTTGATAAAGAAAATGGAAAACTTTGTAAACCCACCGTCAAAGGCTCTTTCCAAGAGGTGATGGATTAAAATAGAAGATGGATATTCTACAGGTCAGAGCGTAAGGCCTCTGATACTCAGCTGCAGAAAAAAATAAAGACGTCGAATGCATGAAGAAGAGCAACTTCTACTTAGAAGTTCAAAATAATAAAACCTAGTACGGCAGATATAGAATGTAGTACATAAAGACTATGGAGCTGGATCAGAAGCTATAAAAACTGCAACCAGTCTAGGTGTCATCCTAAGTCTTTAGAACTAGAAAAAGATACACAAAAAGATTTGGAAATGTATCATATTTTTCGCAAGAAAATGTATAAATAAAAAAACGGATATTGGTTGTTTAAGTTCGATTTACATATACTTACTTAGTCTTCAGAAATAATCTATACCCAATGCATTAATTGATACTATAGTGATTAATATTACAGACATTCATACATACACATGTACACACACATGTATACGCGCACTAACAAACAAACAGATTAACATACATAATCACAAATGCGCATAGCCCTCATATAAATATAACGTGTAGTTGCGTGTCAATTAAATTTAAAGTTTTGCTCGGATGTCTGGTCTCGAATAACTGAAGATGATCTGATCCCTTCGTACTAATAGACGGAGGTTTTATAAATTACGACGTCCAGGATTATTACTCGATGGGGTTTTTTCTCGGAGTTGTACGTTTTAAATTATCCTTAGGGCGAACCAGAGTTGTTCATTGAATGTTAGCTGTTATTTTTTTCCACAGTTTTTATTTAATACCGAAATCTGTGTCCTTTGTTGTTTCATCATCATTTGGTCTTCAGTCCAGGAACTGGTTAGACGCATACCATCATTGTTTCCTATTCTGAACTAACCTACACATTTCCCTGAAATATGCACAGTCTGAATCTATCACTATCTGATCTAGATCTGCAACTACCTCTTTTCCTATCTCTGCTTGTAATACATCCCATACTATTCCTAATTTCTCCTATTTTTTTTCACAGATATTCTTATTTCCATATCATTTCTATAACCTATTTGTTATTAACTTTGACTGTCCATCATACATCTGAAGCGCAGCATTCCAAAAGGCTGCTACCGTTTCTCTGTCTGCTTTTCCTACTGCCCTTATTTCATGGGCATACCGTGCTGTGCTTCACACATGCTTTCAACAATTTTCTTCTTGTTCCTATGTTTGTTGCCTTTCATCACAGGCGCTGTTCTTTCTTCTTAGATGCAGGTCAGTTCCCTTCTATTGTTTTACAATTATATACCCTATTTCTACGACATACAGTGGTTGTGAAGGGGGGTAAGCAGCCTGTGGCTGCCAAGTTCCCCCAGCACTTCACCATTTACCGATTTAATATTTTTTCCAATATATCTTTTCGTACAGTCAACATTAGCTGCACATGTTTCACAACCAACACCTGTAGTTGTTTATAATAAACATTAGATTTTTCTGCGCTTATTTTTCCGTCATTAGGTTTTTCATCTCAAAACTGGTTGGACACGTATCGGCACTTATTTATATTCTGAGCTAGCCTACACAGTTCTCTGAAATTCTCACACAGCCTGTATACAAGTCGGTTCTTCTTCTATTGTTTTCTAATTTACTATTTCACCGAGATTCAGTGAAGGAGGTTAAGCAGCCTGTGGCTGTCGAGATCCCCCAACACTTAGTAGTTTTCCAGAAAATCCTTTCACACAATTAACCTTATTCGAGAATATTTATTGCCCAACCATTACTTGCAGTTGCTTATAATAATCATCATGTTTAAGTACAGTTACTTTTTTCGTCATTAATTTATCCATCTTGGGACTGGATGCGTACCTCCATTCTGAGCTAGCCTACACATTTCCCTGAAATTTCTACAGCCTACATCTTTCACTATCTGTGTGCAGTAGCCTAACCTAGTCCTACTTCTCCATCTCTTTTTTCCTATCTCTGCTTCTAATATATTCAGCACTATTCCCTCATGCCGTAGTATGTGGCCTATCATCTTATCCCTCTTATTTTTTACCGATTTCCACATATTTCTTTCTTTCCCTACCATCTTTAGTACCTCTTAGTTCTTAACTTCGTCTGTCCAGGACATCGTCATCATACGTCTGTAGCATCACATTTCAAAGACTTCTCCTTTTTCTTGTCCGCTTCTACTACTGTCCAGGCTTAACAGCTGTACAGTGCTGTGCTCCACACATATGTTTTAAGCAATCATTTCCTTGTTTCTATGTTTGCTGTCTTTGAACACAGATAGTTGCCTTTTCTTGTTAAATGTAGCACGACCTTGTGCTAATCTTTGTTTATATCTTTTGCGTTTTTCCCATCTTTCGTTATTTGGCTTCCTAGGTAGCAAAAATCCTTAACCTCTTGTAAGTTCGTGTTATATATTTGTATTCTTGTTTTTGATTTATTTTCCCCACCTTTGGATACTAGTACTTTAGTTTTAGTTTTGTTAATTTTCATGCCGTATCTCTGTTAGAACCGTTTCCATTTCATTAAAAGCAGTTTCTAACTCTTCCTTGCTAGATGCTAATATCGTTATATCATCTGCAAATCTAAGCATATCAATTTTTTGTCTGTGCATAGTAATTCGAAATGTCTTCTTGCATTTGACAGTATTCATTGCCTCTTCAATGTACAAGTTAAAAATTAATGGAGAAAAGGCACATCCCTGTCTCACCCCTCTCCTAATGTTTACTTCTCTACGTTTCTGTTCTAATTCTATTACTGCCGTTTGCTCTTTGTATAAGCAACGTACTATTCGTCTATCCCTATAACTCATTCCATTCTTTTTAAGTATTTCGAAAACGTTTTTTTCCATTTTACATTGTCGAATGCTTTTTCCAGATCTACAAACTCTATATATAAGTTTCCTCTTTTCTATTGGTTTCTCCATTATCACTCTCAGAGCTAAAATAGCCTCCCGTGTTTCCCTGTTTCGCCTAAACCCAAATTGGTCTCCTCCTAGTTTCTCTTCAGCTCGTTTTTTTCCATTCGTCTTTGTACAATTCTAGTTAATATTTTTGATACGTGTGCTGTAAAACTTATTGTTCGAAAATTTTCACATCTATCCGCGCCTTTCTTTTTTGGTATAGTTGCTATGATGTTGCGTTTGAAATCTTTGGGTATCACGCCTGTTTCATATATAATGCTTACAAGTTGGAAGAAACGTTACTGTTACTGCATGTCCAGCGGCTTTTAGAGTTTCTGCTAGCACCTTATCTGTACCCGGCGTCTTACCATTTTTCAGACCCTTTCATGCTAATTCAAACTCATCTCTAAGTATAGGATATCCCAAGACATCATTTTCAATGTCTGATTTCTGTTCTAATGCAGTTAGTTCCTCTCCTGCATATAAATTCCCTATATATTCTTGCCATCTAACCACTTTCTTTACATTTTCTATAATGACGTTTTCTCTTGCGTTCCTTATATTTTTCCTATACCGTTTTATATCACTAAAATTGATTCTAATTAGTTTGTATGTTTTATCTGTCTTTTCTACTTCCATCTTAGTTTGTACTTATTTGTACTTTTCATCAATCCATTGTTCTTTAGCTTTCCTGCATTTGCGAATAATTTCCCATTTTATGGCTTTGTATCTCTGTTTTTCTGTTTCGTCTGATATACTTTTGTATCTTTATCCTTCTTCTATTGAATTTGGGATATTTTTTGTTATCCATGGTTTCTTAATTTCTTTTTGTGTATACCCCAGAATATCTCTGGCCGCCATGTCTAGGATGGATTTAGTGTTATTCCATTCTGTTTCTACTTCCTTAGTATCAGATATTTTCTTAATATCCTTCAGCAATTCATTTGAATTTTCTTCGAATCTTTCTTGAATATCTTTATCTTTTAGTTTCTCTAAGTCAAATTGCCTGTTTCTGTTTCTATTTTTCAAAATTTTAAATTTAAGTGCAGCGTTCATAATTACGATGTTGTGGTCAATGTCTATATCTGCTTCTGGGTAGCTTCTACATTCCTTTACCTGATTCCTAAACTGTTGTCTAACAAGAATGTAATCTATTTGATATCTTCCTATATCTCCTGGCAACTTCCACGCATATCGTCTCCTAGCATGATGTTGAAATGATGTGTTTGTGATGAATAACTTGTTCATGTCGCAAAATTCTACCAGCGTATTTCCCCTGTCGTTTCTCGTGCCTAAACCAAATACACCTACTGCCACTCCTTCCTACCCTCACCTACCACTGCGTTAAAAATCCCCCGTAATTATTAAATTTTTATGTCCTTTTACGTATCTTAGTATGTCTTCGATATCTTTGTAGATCGCTTCTGTGTTAACCGGTTTAGATTCTAGTCTAATCATGAGTACTCTTTCGTTCTTTTGTAAGTAATTTTCTACACAGTATCCTATCTTATTCCGCATATTTATCCCCACGTCCCCACTCCAAAAACCACCGCCTCTGGCCACTGAACTTCGCTGATCCTTACTATGTCTAGTGCTAACCTATTCATTTCGATTTTTAAATTCTCTAGCTTACCTACTTGCTTCATGCTTCTATCATTCCACCCTCCGACTCGCAAAATGTTTCTGACTTTTACTCTAAACTTTCTGATCGCATCCTCCGAAGCAGTCTCCTCTCGGAGATCCGAATTGGGAACTATTTTAACTGCGGAATCTTTTACCCCAGAGAATGCCATCATTTTATCATAATTTAGGTACGCTGTGTACTTGAGAATGAGTCGCCGTGGATCAATGTAGTAAGCGTAAGACTACGGATCCCAAGGTCCTGGGTTCGAATCCCGACACGGCCGATTGCTTGAAAAATGGCAGGTGAGCACTTTCACCAAAATTACGCCCTCGTGCGGCTGGGAGGTTAATGGAGGTCCCGTGTGTGAGTGTTGTCACGCATGTTAAAGATCCCTACCGTGCCTGGAACAGCAAGTGTTCGACAAAATTCTAAATTTCCAGGCAACCAAAAACTCGCCTCCTGGCCAATGTAGTACCTTCGGGTGGAGCATTGGAAATGTAAATGCAATGTGTACTTGGGAGATAATGTGGGTTTGCCGTTGCTTTCCACATCGCGGTAGTGTGTCTTAGACTGCCATACCGACCCCTATGGTCTCTGCTAATCTAAGTACCGAAAGAGCCGCTGTCCTCTTTCGGGGACCTGTCTTAGTCTGGTTCCTCACTAACGACCCTACTACTTTGGTTGGACTTGTAGTTTGGCTCTTTAGCTCATTAGAACACGCAAGCCATTTCACCTGTTCTAGTAATCTAGTACTTCGGCAAGGTGCAAGTCCATTCGAAATGGCCTTTGTTGTTTACAACGCATTAATTTTTGTGACTGTAACTTATGATTATATGGTTATTGTGACCTGTTTCCATGGTTAATGGTTGTTGTATTCCTGTAAATGCATACCAATAAATTGATTATGATAATTGTGTCCCAATGTCTATCTGTAATTTTTCTAATTTAATACGAGCGGTATACAGTTCCGATTTCTACTACTGTTTGTATAAAATATACTACGTGCTTTATTATTTTAATTATTTATCCTAATTTAATATAATATTGGAATAGCCACGATATTAAATATACACTACCAAAGCTTTTAAATTCTACAGGTTGCTTTCGTGCTGAAATTAATAAACTCATTCCTACTGCTAAATGTTTGATTAAGTAACGCGCTAGTTTTACAGCACGGAACTTTTCACCTGTATTTCAATAAAAATAGTGATTTGACAGAAATCAAGCACCCTAAAGCTCATGTCAACTTTTGTGATTGCTTTTTCTTCGTGTGATAAAATTATTTGATCTTGACAGACTGAAATAAAATGAACCCAACGGTGAATGCAATATGAAAAAGAGCTGTCTCTCCTTTTCAATGTATTCGTCTGTTGATACTTCTGAAGTAACGTAACAGGGATTTCAAGATTTTTCTATAACACTACAAATGCTTCAGGTTTCTCAAATTGACATAATTTTTTAACATACTCTGTGGTCTAGTCTATTCTATGCAAAACAAGATGCACTTGCAATGATGCATACTTGAGGATATTTAGTGCAAAATTTTACCTCTTTTCATGATGAGTAATAAAGTATAACAGCACAAAGTAATTTCGCTATAAACGCGACAACTTAGAATTAACAAAACTAAACGCGTTTAGGAATTAGCCGTTACTTAGTAGAACTGAAGAATGTTTAAATCATGCTCATCAACGAAGATGGTACCTTAATAATACATACATTATTATTCGCGCGTATAAATTACTAATTATAGGGTTGAGCACAACCGGTTTCTACTATTTATTTACTATGAACTTGAGAAATTTGTACAGCACTATAATTTTAAGTAGTTACTATTTTATGAGTGTTTTTTCCTGTTCGCATGTCTGTCATACAATGGCCAATTATAATCTTCAATGACTTTTTTTGCATTCTTAGAACAGACATATTTAAATAGTCAACCTTAGTAATGGATTTAAATATATAGCATGGAATTGAACTTTATGGTTTTTTAGTGTAGTTACAGGAATTCGTTCGACACGTTCCCAGGCGTGCAAAAATTTAAATACCCGACATAGTCGGGACGATTGCATCAAAGAATGATTTACTAACATTACAATTACTTTATCAAAAAAACGTTTTCACACAAACTGCATATAATATGTATCATTAAAATATAGTTTCAGATTTTGTACCTTCGCTATTCCCTGGAATATCATCCCGCACTCCTACTAGCCTCAAGATTATAAGTCATAAAGAATGTCGATTCTGTGTGTACAAGAAGAATGAGGCATCACGGCGCCTAGAGGCGAAATATACGATTTTGTGCGATCAGATAGCTGCATGTCAGAACGCTTTGCAGTCGCTGATTCCTCGTAATCTAAAATAACTTCCAAAACAGACACGTGTGAAATGATGCAAGGAAATGATACAAAAATTCAACTATGGTCATTCAAATTCTGTATATAACACATCACAATATTGTAACATTATTTTGTAATGTTAACGAATAAACAGATCAATTAATTGAAATTCAGTAACTTGCATAAAGTATAGACAAAAATTCCACAATAAATTACTTCATATTTAGTTAGGCTCTCTTATAATAAAAGACCAACTTTACAAATAGCTTCAGGCTAAACTATTGTAAATTCCAGCGGCTTTCATCATTTAAAGGTCTACCCTCGTAAATCAAATACAATAAACCTCTTAAGTTTAGGTCGGTTACAGATTGACGAAAGTGATAAAATTAAAATGTAATAGTACCTTTTAGCGTAAATAAAGGAAAGCAATTTTCAGTTTGAAAAGCTTAACTTTCTTAATACTTTCGTTGATTGACAGCGGTTTATAGAAAACGAAACATAAATAGCGAAAACTATTTCCAATTTGATTTGTTCAAATATTACAAGTAATTTGAAGTGGTCTGGAGATATCCATTGTATTTAAAATCCATTTCGGCTCAAGTAGGTTAGCCGGTCTTTGTTAATGGCAGACTACTGTCGCCATAGGTAGGTTCCACATTTCAATAATTAAGAAATTCGTAGAAGGTACAATATAATTTAAACCCTTGGGAAAATAATTCCTTCCGTGACTCTCATCTAAAAAGGGGTTGGATTTGGTTTCTGAAATCTTGTTATATGGGAAGTTCTGTTCAGTCATTGGATAACAGAAAATGACGTACATAATGATTAGGGTAGGAATTAGTCTATATAACTAAAGGCTTTGGCCAAAAGAGAGAGTTTTTCCAATGGGGCTGTCCGTGGTCAACAAGTAGAAAAAAACGTAGTTCGCGGGTAGCGTTCTCCGGCATCACAGATATAATATTTCACTTCGTATCACGATATTAAAAATTGGAAACGAGTGATTACTTTTCCAATTCGCGAGGGTTATGCCCATATGTTCGCGGATTACTGTATTTGCTTTTAATTACATCATGTGCGAGATTCTGTAGGACATCATTCCTATTATATCTTTCCATTGCGACATCTAACAGAAACAGATCTATATTAGGAGTACCCTTTTCCGTTAGTTCTTTTAAAGTATTAGCATGGTTGAGAACGATCTGAGATACCCCTAAAAAGTGCTCTAAAGTTCCTTTGGTAAATATCATATAATTCCCATCAAATGTCATCATCTTCACTAAACAATTCTTATTTAAATAAAAACGCAAGTTGTCGAATTTGCATATCTGATTTTGCATGCCAACTTCCATAGTGCGTATAATGTGTGGAAGATTTGATATAAACTTCCTAAATACGTTGAGGATACATCAAGTACGCTCTGCGAAATGGTGTCAACAAATCTAAAAATTATTTTGTAATCGTCGAACGGGTTCAGGCCTACAATTATGATTTTGGAAGAAAATTTTGTTATGGTGTATGGTTTTCAAATAGTAACTTGGTTCGTTCTAACTGAATTGCGGCGTTTATACGTTCTTTATGCGCTGCGGTCGATTGGTTTTCAAATCCTTAATTTGTTCCCACTCATTGGCTGTAATTTTAGTTCCTCCTGAAATAAACCATCTCGATGTGCCTTTCGTTGTGTTTTTATGGCATCACATCCAGTAAAACATTTTCGCACACACTGCACGCAATATTTAAGATGTTCATTCTAGAAAAAATTATTGATTAACAGTTTTGAATTATACATGTAAATATTAATTTCTTCTACGTTTGCAAAATTCAAACTAAGACTTACTCTTCTTTGTCGATAGTCCTCACACAAAATTTTAAACCAAAGACTAAAAATTCAGTATTACTATTAATTACACTATAAACGACTTTACGTTTTACAAAATAAACTTAAAATGAACTTTTGGTATCATTTCCCCCGTATTTATGTACATAGAGAAAGTATAAGTATAATTTGTCCTTACATTAACCCAATTTAAATCAAATTATGGATATGTATTCCCGTATATTAACTAGAATTGTGGAAAGTGCTTTTATTAAATTAATAGTCAGACGTCATCAAAAAACAATGCAAGGTTAATGATCATACATTTCACTAAATTTATTTAGAATATACGTCTTATGTTGAACTACATTTAAAATAGATTATCGAACCACTTTCTAGGTCACCGTGCAGAATTAATATATGTATTATACCTTTTGGTTTAATCATTTCTATGTGGATTCACTAATTGAAAATTTTAACAATTCTAGCCACTAATAAATATTTTTGGGGTTTAACTCTATTATCGAGCTAAATCTAAATTAAAATGCAAAGGTGTTTTGCTGATAGGTTTTTGAATATTAATACAATATATACAGGTCTCTGTTGGAACTAATTTTAAAAGACGTGATAATTAATTTCAATTCCCCAGGAAAATTCTATACTAATTTTATAGGCTACACCAGGGGTTTATCTCAAAAGACAGAGCGATACGGTTTAGAAATAGATTAAAGGTGAATTATATACGGTGCTTGCAAAAGGTTAATCTGCAAATCAGTAAGGGGTCATTCGATTTGAAAAAAATTCCGAGGGATTTGAGAACCTGAGGAAAAACACAATAATAATTGAAATCTTACACGATGGTATATTAAAAATACTGCTAAGAGTAATTTTGTTTAATAATTCTAAAAATGGTGTTGGTGGTTAAATACATACAGGTAAAACCCACTATAAAACAATTATAGGCGTCACTTTTCCAGTCAAGACTTGCATATAACGCCAACTAATGTAATAAGGAGCTGCGCACGCTCGACCATCGGCATAAAAGGCGAGAGCCATGTTCCAGTGCATTAGTCGTCAAAGTATTGTCGAGTTTGATTAAAATTATAAATTAAAGATTGATTTTTCTTGTGTTGACGTTACAAATGATGTGCGAGTACCACAATTAAATATCAACCAACTAGTTGGTAAGACAACCTATAGGTTAGGCGAATTTCCTCCAAAGTATCACCACCATATAATAGAAGTTGGTTTTGATTTATATGGTGGTCTTCAACCTGCCATCCAAGTTATTTGCTGTAGTGGTATGTGTGCTGATTCTACGATAACATTCTCTTACTTCGATTGGAAAAAATTGTGTACTTTTCAAGTGGAATTTCAAATTCATCAATTTGCTCAAGACTCAAAACAAGTCAGATTAAATGGTTTGACTACTGGAAACGATGTTGTTGACATACAATTGGATCAAGATTTCAAATTGCAGCTGAGCACAGCCTTTAATAGAAGTATATGGCTGTTGAACAATTTTGAAAAAGAGAATTTATATAATATGGAGATTACGAAAGATGGGAATGTTATTGTGCTACCTGCGTACGACTGCATCAAGCTATTAAATTTGCGCGAATTGATCTGTTTTAAAATGGCTGAGTTAAGGTGTTGAAACTTTCCAGAATTTTACGAAAAATTTGTTGGTGATATAAAAAAAGTATGTGGAAATACGACGGAGGAAGAAGGGGTTCAAACGTTATTAGAGGGAGAGAGCAGTGCCAGTATTTCTCTGTCTAATGATTGCAGTAATTTAAATTACTTGACAGTGTTGGAACTTATTAAATGTTTCCCCATTCAGTACTTAAAAGATGCAACTGCAAGGCAATCGCTTGCGCAAATGTTTAGAGATTTGGCTATCCCAGATTCGCCAGACTCTGGTTGCCACAGCGGTTTATAGATGTTATCAATACATGTATGTATTCTATTAAAAACATTATATTTTCTTGATAAAGTTTGTTTTTACATATTTGTATCGCCAACATTACCATAAATTATTAATAGACGTATTAAACTATCCTGTTTTTATTTTTAGGTTTAAAGTGGTGTACTCCGCAAATAATAAACACAATATACCGCATGTTAACAAAAAATTGTTGAGAAATTCAAAGACAACTTTAATGTGGGTTTAGTATTATAATTTGTTGGTGGTAAGGCTACGTCCTACTGTATTGCACGCGAGAAGGACACGATTAAAAAGATTAAAGGGATCTCACAAAGTGTAGTTAAGTAAAACCGCGGGTGCTACAACCTATAACGAGCATATATTCCCAAAAGGGGTGGGCATCCTGCTACGCAACAGTGCGTGGGAGAATAAGGATTCTCTCCAATAAGAAATTAAAGTCATTGGGTAATGGCAGAAATGTTAAACCTATAAAGGCGATTATTAATTGTGGTTTAGTAACTTCGAGTGTCTTCGGCAATCTTTGATTGTTTCCAAAGAAAATATTCAAGCATGCCATTTTCGAAAAATATGGCGTAGAAGTTATTTAAAATTAAATTGCTTTATTAGTAAGTATTCTGTATACAACAAGTTTGGTGTTCCCTTAGTAAAGTGTTTATTTAAAATTTGTATCCTGAAATTATTCATCAATTTCTAATGCACAAACATAATTAATAGAAAGTCCAAGAAAAGAAATTATATACAGCTTTCATATGTAACTCACATGATCGTTAAGAAATTGATTTGAAACGACTTGTATTTTTTCAAGCATTTAGCATTGAGCATATCTATTGTATTTCTCAAATCGTATACCCGCTAATTAATAAAAAAGAAAGGTTTACGCTACTTTCACTATACGTCACATAATTGTAAAGCAATTAGTTTGTCCTCGTCTACGTATTTCCCGACTATTCAGCATTGAACATAATTTGTGACGTACTTATTTAGGAAAATGTTAAACCAGAAAAATTTTAAAAGTCGTGGGTTTTTGCGATATTCTGAAAACAGCACATTACTGTTTGAAATAAATGGTTTTAAATATTAAACACTTATGAACCATAAAGGACTCGTTTCTAAAATCTCCACGGTTTTTGATTTTTGGAGATGTTTGGTTTAAGCATATGTCATAGACGAGCAAAAATTTTAATGAGATTTGGGAGCTTTAAAGGGGTATAACTTTGCAGGGCATGATCCTATTTTAAATCTGTTTGCAGATTCGGATTCTGCGTAAAATTCTAAGCTAATTTAATGTATTGCATAACTAAAAAAATTTATAAGAACGCTCAATCTTAAAATCTTAAAATGAGGGTAGCTCCCTTGGGGATGGCGCTATCTGAAAAATTTAAAGAGATTTGGGTAGCTGAGAAAATTCTAATATTAATTGATACCAAACAAAATAGGTTTATCTCGAAAGATGCATTGGTTAGACAAAGAAAACTATTTGCTAGTTTTGCTTATAGAGCAAAGAGCAAAATGTAGAGGTTTGAGAGCTTTAAAGGGGTAACTTTGCAGGGCGTGGTCCGATTTCAAATCTGTTTGCAGGTTCGAATTCTGCGTAAAATTCTAGACTAACAAGATGAATCGCATGTATAAAAAAATATATAAGAACGCTCAAATGTCGCTACAGGTAAGAAATCTTAAAATCAGGGTAGCTCTCTGGAAGGTGATGCTATCTGAAAAATTCTTAGAAATTCGGGTAGCTGAGAAAAATCTAATATTAATTGATACCAAACAAGATAGGTTTATCTCGTGTGTGGAAATGAGGATGCTCATTTATCTCAAAAGATGAAAATTTAAGATATATTTATCTCGATAGATGAAAAATGGTTAGTCGAAGAAAACTATTTGGTCCAGATGTGGGTGCAAATGTGGGGGTGATTACACCAATAATGTACTACTCGATGAATCCAGTAAGGACAAAAACAAATCCAAAAATAAAAAATCTAAAACGATAACTAAAACTATGTCTGATGATGATGGGATTGTAGACGAAAAAGCTTTTAAAATAATTAAAACAAATAAACGAAAAGAAAGAAAATTTTTAAAGCAAAGTGGAAACAATACTCATGTGTAGATGGGACAATTATACCAGAAACACGAATGAAAGTTAATTAATGCATAAATGTAAAAAGATGTGCTAATGAGTGTAATGAAATATTCGAGGAACAAAGGCAAATTATTTTCAACCACAGTAATGCGTTAAATCCACAGAGAAAGCGTGATTGGCTAGTTGCTATGTCAGAAAAGGAACAAATAAAAGCATAAAGAAATAAGGACGCAACTCGCCGCACAAATTCGTTTGTCTACTATATTAACGATGGTGAAGGGCGCCGTCAAGTATGCTTGCGGCTCGTCCTTGACGTACTAGATATTTTTCAAAAATATATCTATTACACGCTGTACAATGCATCTTATGGCTCAGCCCAAGAAGATCTTAGTAGAGGGAGAGGTATTTCACCCAATAAAACAAAAGAAAATGCACTAAATTAGTAAGAAGTTTTATAAAGCAGCTACCAGCAGTGCTATCACATTACTGCAGAAAGGATTCCACGCGCTTGTATTTGCCACAGCATATGAAAAATCGAATGTTTATGAAAAATATAAAACTGAACAGATAAATAGAGGTGTCGATTAGGTAGGTGAAAAGGTATTCCGGAACGTGTTCAATAAAGATTTTAATATTTCATTCCACGTTCCAAAAAAGACAAACGCTTAAAATGCATTCAGTATCAAAATGATCCAGAAGGGACAAAGCGAGAAGAAAAAGAGCAGCATGAAAATGATAAAATTGCATCAAGGAAATGGTTTAAAGCTTACCAAGAGCTCAGGTGTCGTAATAATAACTCTATATGGGTGTCATTAGATCTACAAAGGTTCTTAACACCCCTATGGGCGAAAGTTTGTTGCTTTTTTATTCACGCAAATATGCCGTTTATAATTTCACATTCTACGAGAGTGTTACAAGGGAGGGATATTGTTTTACATGGGAAGAAAGCGAAGGTAAACCCAGGGCGAACGAGGTTGGGACGATAATCACAAGGTATGTCAATCATGTTGACGAACGCAACAGTGCAAAGCATTTACTTTTATATTGTGATTCATGCCCTGGACAAAACAAAAACAAGGTCGTTTTGGCTGCTCTCCATAATGCCCTGCAGAATTCTGACAATCTAGTAACTCTGCAAGTGAATTATTTACTACCAGGGCACACACAAATGCCAGTTGACAGCATGCACTTTTGTATTGAGCACTGTGTCTCCAACACAACCATCTGGGCCCTTTCTCAATAGGCCACCATATTCCAAGTGGCCAGAAGAGCTGCCAAACCATACAATGTCGAAATTCTCTTACATGATGAGTTCTTCAGCTATGATGCCATGGTTGATAAATACTTCCGTGGAAATCTCTTAGAAAAAATCAGCAAAATAAAGGTTGCCACTTTCAAAAAGTGCAACGCTACTAAAATGTATGTTAAATACTCAATGGATGAGGATGAGAATGCACCAACTGAATGCATTGAATTATTGGCCAAAATCAAACAAACAGAACGAATATATAAAAGCAGGCTGCTAATATCAAAAGAAAAATACAAAGATTTAATAACGCTATGTAAAAAAAACATCATACCCAAAATTTATCATGGCGGAATACGTTACCCTTCCAACAGACCACAGACCACGGACTAGAGTCAGTAGTAATTAGGCCTGGATTGGTGAATCAATATTTCGATACGCATCTATCTGGCAAGCGTATCTAAGTTCTGACACAAAATAAAAACCGTATCGATGTGATAAGCATCTATACGAAATTCGTATCGAAATCGATACCCAAAATGTCGTATCGTCTAGACTTAGTCATAATTCAATATGTCAAATTAGTAAAGTGTAAACAAGTGTTTGTTTACTGATTAGCTAGTTTTGAAGTGCTTTTTTTCAATAGCGATTTTGTTCAAGTGTTCATGTCAAAATATTGGGTATTTATACTATGCTTGTAAAGAACAATACTCCTAATTACTATAAGGAATTATTATAAGAAAAGCATAGTTTTTTGGTTAGAGTAATAGTTCCTTATAGCAATAAACTTCTGTGACTACATTTTTTAGTATTATTTGCTGTTTAACATCAGGTACATTCAATTATAAAATCATTTTTATTAATCTCGCCCAGCTAAATTGCTTTAAAAGTTGATTGCAATTTAAAGTTAAATCTTACTTCACTGAAACGCTCTACGTTTAGATTAGTTCAATTTGATAAGGTATTCTTCGTACTTGTACAATAGGAACCCTTAACGATTATGATCCGCTTGACAAACTTTACAAGTAACAAAATAAGACTTTTTCAAATTTCTGAAGTTTTATGGTATAGCATACAACGCGTATTGTCCCCCATAATTGGTTTGGGACTAAATATGACTTGTAAAGGGTTTTTATATAATGTAGTATTTTTTTATAAAAGTACGTTAGCCTTTTAGACATACCGTTGAAGAACCAATTACTGCTGCAAAACCCTTTTTTCAGAATAAGAAGATTGGTTTGTACTTTTCACCAAAAATGTTATGAGACTATAGTAAGAAATTTAAAAACGAGTTCAGTAATTATCCATTAAAAATCTGTCAGTTTATAACTTAAATCACACATAAATGTGTATGTAATCTATTTAAGAAACAGCTTTGATAATATTTATATATTCTAGCATTGCACATTTTTATTAGTAGTGTGAACCCTCATCAAAGATCTTTGATCAGATAGGGCCGTTGATGGCTAGTACATCGATTATAATTTATTGAAAAGCATTAAGTAATTTGCATTAAAGGGTTAAAAATTATTTTATTCAAGTCAGTAAATTTTTGTGTAAACAACAAGGATAAAGAGAGTATTAATGATTATCACAGAGAACTTTTAAGAAAAATTGTAAGTTATTATTAAAAATACGAAAAGGGAATCATTTCAGTAAGGGAGAGATTAATTCTATCTGTAAATAAATCAATGTGAAACATGAATTGTGACTGTAAATATTCTTAAATGTTAATAGAGGAACCTCAAGCTTACATGTTTATTTCTTAAAACACTCATGTTGATATTAGTGAATTAAAATCAACTGATTTGCCTGTAGAAGACATCCTCGATTAGAGTTGAATGTATTTATTTGAGGGCACAAAAAGTGTTCTAATTGTTTGTTTTATGTATAATTATGATCATGCATTTATTACAGTAGCGTAATATACAGTAATATACAGTGGCGTAATATATATTGAAGTCTAAAGTTTTTGCATTAAAGGAAATATTTGAGCGTTTTTTGCGTTCTCCCTTAAATTATCTGAATTTGCTGAAATCAGACGCAGTGGCGCCATTTTAGTTTGAGTCAATCAGGTCAGCGGTATTTTTGCTCCATATAATTTAAACTCCGCCTTGCATGTTTTATGCCTCTGCAGGAATAGACCCCGAGTTAGTCCGGAAGAAACCTCTTTTAGTGACCTTCAGTTACAGGAAGAAACCAGTGTTTTTCAACCTAGGGTAACCGCTTTATAGGGGAGAAAACAGTTGAATTTAACTAAGAAGCCATGTATTCTTGAACCCTGTACAGATACAGAGATGTTGTATAAAGTATAAAATAGCAGGATAAAGTGCATTTTTAATTCTGCAGTTGAATCTCAAATCGATTGCACTTCTAAGATGAAATAAATTTTTCAACAAAAATGTGGAATCTTTGAACGGCTCTATTACAAAGTTTGTCCAGTGGTTTGTTAGTTACTTTATCAAAAATAAAATGCGTGGCGAGCGTTTTCCATCGCCTAATAAAACCGTTAAAGCATTGTAAAAATGCAGTGTAGTAAATGTACTGAAAAAAGGACTTATTTTATTGTGACGTGTGTTCAGCTTTATTTTGTACGTCATGTGCAAAATTTACTTCACCAGAAGTAAAAGTGATGCAACTGAAAGAACGAATAATTAAATTTCAATGTGAAAAATGCAAGTCATTTGACACCCACACAGTATTGCTTAACACTATTAAAGATAAAGCGAACATCATCACCAGCAAGAATGAAATAATTACCATGCTACAAGCAAAAACTAAAGAAACAGAAGAAAAATTACAGAACATAACCATCTCGGAAAGAGTTTCTTACAGTCGAATAACAAATACTCAAGCTATGCATGGCTCTACAGCAAACAGTAGCTTTAGTAATGTACCAAGCCCAAGTAAAAGCAGGATTCATGGAAAGCTGAGGATTTGTATATGAAGATAAAACCCTCTCAAACAAAAGTAGCTGTGAATACTGCTCGTGATGGACATAACGTAATGTGATTATCAAATGCGTAAACAGACAGGGCGAAGTAACTTAACAGCGTGAAGCCATTTCTAAACTAGAAAACTACGAGGTACGTGTCACTAAAATGAGAAGACCGAGATTTAAGATTATAGGATATAATGGTGAATTACAGAAAGATAAAATAGAAGAATGTCTAACACTACACAATGAATTAGCACAAGTTGGTGAAGAGCTGAAGATCTCCTATCTAAAAAAAGTCTCTTAAAAATAGCACCTATACAATAATCGGTGAGTGTACGCCGAAAACTTTATATAAACTTATGGCAATGAATAAAGTATATATTGGGTGGGGACTATGTTCTATTTTTGAAGAAATTACAATAACCAGATGTTTTAAGTGCCAGGAACATTATCACAAATGTGATAAATGTCAAAATAAAATTATATGCGAATACTGCTCTGCAAATCACAATATACGAGAGTGTCCTAAAAACCACAAAAGATGTTGTAATTGTGTTAATGCAAACAATAAATTTAATCTCAACTATAAAACGGATTACGAAACCAACAGTCCTAGTTGTTCCGCGCTGAAATACCTCATTAATATTAAACGTAGCAAAATTGATTTTAGTGTAGTTATGCATGGGTCATAAACAACTTGAACTTGAAGTATTAGAGAAACTCTATCAACTGTGTGATCACTGTAAGGATATAGTTATTGATTGTATTTTATTCAAATCTAAAATTAATATTACAAATAAGTTAATGAATATATTACATATAAATTTTCGGAGTATTCAGTTATACCAAACTCTAGCTCTATTATTGATCATATATTTATCAAACAAAGTAGAAAAAAAGACACAATTATGATAACTTCATTCTCTGCTCGTCATTAACAGATCTTTTTCCAATTATGATTAATATTGATAAATTAGATTCCAATATAAATAATCTCGATGAGACTGAAACACAAAAGGCAGGTAGCACTAATAGAATAAACTATAAAACTTTAAAGTCCTTAAATACTAATCAAAACTAGACTGTGTCTTAAATCAGAACGATCCTGAACTAACTATACAAACTACGACTGATATATTAACTTCCATTATTAACACTGCAACACACCAAAAAACTTTAACTAGTAAAACAATTAAGAAAAAACAACCCTGGGTTTCAAATGGCATCATAAATAGTACGTAGTAGTAGAGAATGGTTCAAAGCCACATCCTCCTTACCAGGATCCTCACAGCATATCCTCTTTATGGGAATTTACATGTAATATAAGGAGGATCCTCTAGATGTAAAATCCGACCACCCCTGACCGTTTTACACACATACAATCTAGCGAACATATAGAAGTTTATTTTTTTTTCTTTTAAGATAAATATATCTTGTTTGGTATCAACTAATATTAGATTTTTCTAGGGAGCCCAAATCTGTAAATAGATTTTAAATAGGACCATCCCTTACAAAGTTACACCCTGTTAAAGCCTCGTACCTTTACAATGCACGAACAGCGCCTCCCAGTACCTAAATGTTTGCAACCAAACATACACGCACACTATGTCACAAGCGCCATCCTAATCACATTTACACTGGGTGATCTGTTAATTGGACCTGAACCATAATTTCCCGAGCAATCTAACTCTGTTAGAATTTTTAAAATCGGCATATCCTTTACAAAGTTACACCCTGTTAAAGCCTCGTACCTGTAAATTTTTTTGGTTACCCGAGATATACGCTTTAATCCGGAGTTTCCCGACTACACAATATTGCGCGGATTATAATTCTAGAACTTTTTCAAAATAAGAGCAACTCTTATACGTGCTTTAGACAACCAAATATACATAGATTTTTCTCAATATCTTAAAAATCAATTTAGGTTTTTGTAAATCAATTTAAACCTTGAAGGGAAACTTAATAAAACACTTTAAACTTTTATAAGCGCTAAAGACAACCAATTACTTACATATTTTTCGCAATACTTAAAATCAGTTTTGTTTTTGTAAATCAATTTAAACCTTTTGAAGGAAAACTTAATAAAACACTTTATTAAACGTTTTATATTATGCTATTCTCTACAAGATACGAATAAAATAATTAAATAACTTCTACATCATATTTTTGGAATTTATGATTTGCCTAGTTTTCAAATGGATCACCGAGTGAAAGTTGTATCTCATTTGCAAGCGCAGTTAATTAGTGTAAAGTCTAAATAAAATTAAATAAAAACCCTTAACCACAAAAAATATTTAAATTACTAGATACCTATTTCGACCACTATGTGGTCATCATCAGTAGGAAACCTGTAATTAAAAAATTATTAGCTGTTGTTCTGGAACACTTCAGAGGATATTCTCCTCACCACTTAGGCTCAAGTGAACCTTCCCAACCTACAATTTACTATATTGTTGCTTTAAACACTATCGAGGATATTCTCCTCACCCGCAGGCTTGTGTTCTCAACAACAAATAAGTGAATTGTGACATTATAACTTAAATCTACTTAATTTATACTAATTTTAAATCTACTGAAGCGGAACCAATTTAATCTTGCTTTCTCATTGGTTGTTGACCAATAGGGAAAGCAAAGCAGATGGCTCTATTGGCCCTTTATTGGTATTTAAGAGGGGTCCTTTATGTTTAACAATTTTAATTGATTCATAGGCATTTAAGGAGGAAAACGTTGGTACCGCTTTTAACAATTTAACATTTTCTAGTTTAACGGGGTGGCTGGTTTCAAATATATGTTTGGCTACCTGAGACCTTTCATATTTACCATATTTGAAGTGAGCAATGTGTTCTTTAAATCTTGTTGTTATATTCCTCTTGGTCTGACCAATATATTTTTTGAAAACACCCTGGCCCTGCACAACTAATTTCATAAATCCCCGACTTTTGCAATTTTTCCACCTTGTCTTTTGGATTACCTAGCAAATCTTTAATTTTATTAGTATTAGTGAAAGCAATTTTGAAATTACACTGTTTGAATATTTTATCAAGACCCTTTGTGGTTTTGTGAAACGGAAGTTTAACATATTTAACATTATCGTTAGAGGTGGTTGATTGCAAAGTCGTTGATTTATGGATGTTGATCCTATTTTTACATTTTCTAAAAATATTATCTATAATATCAGAAGAAAAACCATTGTAATTCGCTATTTGTTTAATAAGAGCAAATTCCTTATTAAATCTGTTTTTATTTAAAGGGAAATTCAATAATCTATTAATTAAAAAGTTAAATGAAGCCAACTTATGTTGTATGCTATGATTAGAGGAAGACAAAATAAAGCGATTTACATTGGTTTCTTTTCTATAAATGTCAAATTCTAATTTATTACCATTGCAATCGACCACCTCTAACGATAATGTTAAATATGTTAAACATCCGTTTCACAAAACCACAAATGGTCTTGATAAAATATTCTAACAGTGTAATTTCAAAATTGCTTTCACTAATACTAATAAAATTAAAGATTTGCTAGGTAATCCAAAAGACAAGGTGGAAAAATTGCAAAAGTCGGGGATTTATGAAATTAGTTGTGCAGGGCCAGGGTGTTTTCAAAAATATATTGGTCAGACCAAGAGGAATATAACAACAAGATTTAAAGAACACATTGCTCACTTCAAATATGGTAAATATGAAAGGTCTCAGGTCGCCAAACATATATTTGAAACCAGCCACCCCGTTAAACTAGAAAATGTTAAATTGTTAAAAGCGGTACCAACGTTTTCTTCCTTAAATGCCTATGAATCAATTAAAATTGTTAAACATAAAGGACCCCTCTTAAACACCAATAAAGGGAAAAGAAAACCATCTGCTTTGCTTTCCCTATTGGTCAACAACCAATGAGAAAGCAAGATTAAATTGGTTCCGCTTCAGTAGATTTAGAATTAGTATAAATTAAGTAGATTTAAGTTATAATGTCACAATTCACTTGTTTGTTGTTGAGAACACAAGCCTGCGGGTGAGGAGAATATCCTCGATAGTGTTTAAAGCAACAATATAGTAAATTGTAGGTTGGGAAGGTTCACTTGAGCCTAAGTGGTGAGGAGAATATCCTCTGAAGTGTTCCAGAACAACAGCTAATCATTTTTTAATTACAGGTTTCCTACTGATGATGACCACATAGTGGTCGAAATACGTATCTAGTAATTTAAATATTTTTTGTGGTTAAGGGTTTTTATTTAATTTTATTTAAATCGTGCCACAGCGTTCCTATAGATTATTAGTGTAAAGTCTAATTTGTTTTAAATACAAGCTCAAAATTTAAAACAAATTATAGAATGCGTATTGCCATAATTGTAGGAAAGTACCTTTCACAATTAATAGTCAGACGCCATTGACAGAACAATGCAACGAATCATTAAGAAACTCTTAGAGACCTATCTGAAATGTTTTGTGACTTCTCTATAAAAATTTGGAAGATCTTGAATCGGTGATATAAACTGACAGTTCGTTTTTGAAATCCACCGTCTGGGACCATCGCCACTAGTTAGCGATTCAAACAGAATTATAATATTGGTAACAGTGCAGTTATTCACGTCCATTTATTAGCCATTTTAGATTTCCTCTAGTGCTTCATTTTTGCAGGTGGTAGTACACTAAAACCAAACTTTTGCTAGATAGTTAGATTAGCACCATTAGTTGTGGGTTTTGTGGTCAGGAATTTTTGCAAAGCTTTTGATTTAGTCACTTTAAAATACCTAGGATAACTAAATTTATATTGACGATTGTTTTTTTTAAATAATTTGCAAATTGTAGACCTTTGTATGAGGACAAAATTTAATACAAGGTTTAATATATAGAATATGTAACGTTTATTTTGATCCCGCTTTATTTATACCTTTTGTAATTTTAACGTTTAAGATATTTTATGATCGTTTATTTATTTTACTTCTATTCAAATTATATAGTATTGTATAGTCTAATAAGACTATTTTGAAATATGGGAATTAAAGACTTGAAATAGGCTCGAACCACAAACTAATAATTTACAAGATTACATTTCCCACACAAGTGTCCTCGCAATAATTAATATAAAGCAATTATGAATACACCAATTACTACAAACTAAAAAAACGCGGTTTCTTTATTTATCAGCTATTACAAACAAGTCAATTTGGTTAATAAATAATTAGTACCTACCTTTGTAAAATTATGTTGAAGCGACTTCTGCAGTAATTATTCCTAATTACCCTGATACGGAAGGTACTTTTAATGAAGTAAATAACACTAGGCAAGGTTACGGCTTTATTTAAACTACTACGTTATGAGCAATTAGTCGTCGAGTCGCTAAATTTAGTGAGTTTTGAAATCCCTCTCTTTTAATAACCCAAAAAGTTTTTACAGGGACGGTTATTACATACAAAACGTGTGTATTATTTTACAATATTTTCTTGGAATTTTAATATTGTAGCGTTGAATCCATGAGTAGCTATAACCAATTCTCAGCATCATGATTTAAAGGTGTAGATGGGTCATTTGCACCACTTCAGCGAAGGAATTCTTAATTTATCGGTCACATTTAAACTTTCCCCAACATCTGTGTTGTTTAGAATTTCCTAATAAATAGAGAATTTTGATACGCTTGTTACGTTCAAAACCCTGCAAGTATTTTTTTCTGCATCCATATTTATTCATCCTACTTCTATTTAAAACGCCTTCAAATTTATAAACAAACTCTTAAAAGTCATCGATCAACAAGCTCGATTTCCAGCCATTTGAATTAGTGTTATTTAGTCTATGAAATTTTGCCTTATAAGATCAAGCAGCTGTTTAGCAAACTTCACATTATAAAGTGGCTGCAAAAAAAATCAATTACAGCTACACATAAATGCACGGTTTTATTTTAAAATATAAGGCCACTTAACCATCTGCCTAGTAAATGAACACTTGAAATGGGTTTCTTATCTATACCGAGTTTATACTTCATCACGCGGTATGCTTATCCTACAGGTGTTTCAAAGTAATAAGATTGTTCCACTTTGTTAAAAATCCTTTGTTAACACGAGTTAAAGTTCGGGCCTTTGGAGCGGTGTTTTTAAACAACGTTTCCAAACTCTTAACAAATTTATTTTATCTTAAAACAGAAATTAACATGAAATTTTGAATAACTAAAAATATAACTTTAAATCGAAAATAATTAATTAATTGTAATAAGGCGAGTAGTCTAGGTAAACAACAATGCAAAAGCTGTACTACTCAGACTGACTCAATTGAGTAGCTTGAACAACGAAGTATGGAGTTCGAAGACTGACTGCCGGGCCTTGAGCTCCCCGGCTTTTTATAATAGCATGCCCCTCACATGGCTGTGGGAACTTGCAGATCTCATGTCTGCATTTCTCTTAATTCTACACTTCATTACATTGTAACAATCTTATTTCTAGGTAATTGCGGTATGTTAACCGTCTGTGACCTGCCACCTGCAGTATCACTGCCCTCTCGGATACAAAGTTGCATATCCGTTCTCATGAACTGTTAATAACCTCTCTGGGTTATCCTTGTATTACATTATTGCAATGAACTTATACTTTATTTAACAATTTCTAATAATTCCTATTATATTCAATATATTCAATATATATATATATATATATATATATATATATATATATATATATATATATATATATATATATATGTAAATTGGGGGATACATAACTCATCCCACCTTAAATGAAAAATTAAGGTTTTACTTAATTTTTAAATACATAAAATTTATTATTCAATTTCGTTATTTAAAATTCATTGTTTATAAGGGTACACTTATCGTTTCTTTATTTCTCTTTGTTTCCTTAAATCTAGAACTGTTTCCTTCATTCTTATATCTAAGATACATTTTGTAAAATAGATATATAATTACAAAAATTATTAAAATGATTAACACAATTGTCCAAACGCATATATTATCATAATGTAACTTTGGCGTATTGAGTTCACTTAAATGTTTTTTGGAACTTTCCACTAATTTCATGGCGTGGTTGAAGTCTAGATGCTCTAGCTTCATGGGTTTCTTGACTATTTCTTTGTCTTCTTGTTGTTCTATCTTGAACTGTAGTCCCGGTAGGTTTGCAAGTTTCTTTGTTGCTATGCGATCTTGATAAACTCTGATTACTTCGTCTATCAGTTTTACATAGCATTCTTCTTTAAGTGTGATTAGTTTGCTTCCGATTAATGCTTGGTTATTTTCATTTTAATTGCAGTGGATGGTTGCTACTACTTCTGTTGGAAAAATGGCTATCCATTTGTTTTCTGTAACCTTTTGAATTTTCACGTTGTTTATTTGCACTTGTTTGGCTTCGCAGTTTTCGTAATGATTTGAAAATTTTAATAGTTGTACTTCACAAGGGCTGTCTTCTTGAATGGTTGGTGTCGTCATCGATTGGCATAAGTTTTGATTTGGTGTTACTTCAGTACATTTTTCGTTTGCATAACCATATCTCAGCTCATTTAAGGATAGGAATTTGGTTTTGGGTATGATAACTTGGTATGTGCTAGTAACTTTCGTTGGAAAACCAAATAAATGATAATAGTTATAATTGTTATTTTCTACTATCGGGATCTCTATTAAAAATATTATTTCGTTATTCTTAATGTAGCCTTTGACTATAATATTAGAATGTTTGACTCTGTTACATCAAAAGGTAATTTACTGTTGGTTCAATGATACTAGAGTGTACGGTATTTAATTTTGCAAATGTTACTGTGTTTTCTAACGTTGCTAAAATTTGTTGAATTAAAGTAAGGGTTGATATTATTTGAGTAAATATTGTATTTTGCATACTGCCTAATTTATTGGTAGTATACCGGGGTTATTTTTATATATCTTCTATTATTATTTGGTTGTCCGTTCTACCTGGGCGGAGGTTGACGGTAAGGGTGATGATTGTCCATCTGAAATTACAGGGTGTCCCAGGTTTTTCAAGTGAATGTACTTTGTTATCTCGCCGTTGTCCACCACTGCTATATCCCTATCTGACATTCTCTTAATTTCAAATTGAATTTGCTTGTTTTTATCTCGCGGGCGTTAATTTGTCGTGAGTTCTGCTTGAGTTTTGCTTCCTGAAAGAATCTGGAGTGGATAATTAGTTTCTCGCGGTATTTACTTCGCTTTGTATGTTTTGCGTTAGTTAAGCTTTGTGTTCGTTCAGTTCTGTTAATTTTATCAGTCTATTATAATTATATGTTTTCCGTGGGTTTTAATTAAATTGCATAAACGTATAGTTCGTCTGTCTCATCTCCTTGAATTCTAAATATATCTTGCAGGTTTTCAGTTAATTGCTTTGTTACACTCTATCTTTGTAATTTAATCGCAAAGTTATGTCTACTTACAGATGTAGTTTAGTTTCTTGGTAATTTAATTGCGTAAGTGCTGTATAACATGCAATTGTACTTGTTAAAGTAATTAATACTTACTCACAGGTGTTATTTTTAGTTTGTGTGGGAATTCTCCACTCGTTAATTGCTTGCATAAATGTTGCGTCTGATTATTTTTTAATATCTCCGTATTCAGTTATGATGCACGTCTTGTAATTGTATCTCTCCATAATGTAGGTTTTCAGTTTGCAATGATTAGAATTTTAATGTCGGTTAATTATAGCTTTTATGATGAATGTTTAGCTTTATTCAGTATTTGTACTGGAATAAATAGCTTCTCGTAATGCAATTTATTTATAGATTGCGGTGGTGAATAGTTTTCATTAAATGCTGGTTGTAATTTTATGCGCTTTTATTCTACTTGTGGATCGTGATGCAAAATTCGTTGCGTTAGTTTGCACGCTGGTTTTTAATTACAGTGGTTTAAGTTACTGATATATTTGCTGAGTGTTTTGAGTAGTTTATAAAGTATGATAGAGGTCAATGTTTTAAATAATCTTTTCTGTAATTGCTTGTTTGAAAATTACGTTTAGCTTTGGTGTTGGAGTTAATTTGCATTGAATTAAACCGTTACGTTTTTGGTATCGCGCTAGTTAATTAGTATTTCGGTATTAATGGATGTGCGTCAGATTTTTTTGGTTTATTTTTCGGTTTGTTTTAATAATTGTAATAAAAATCTCTTTAAAAATCAAGTTTTGTTTGCTTTTAAAGAAAGTCTCTTTAAAATTCAAGTCTCATAAAATTTTCTCAATATAAATTCTCGTTTGAAAATAATTTCTCTTTGTAAACTATTTTCAAAAAATATTGGCATAAAATAAATTCTGTACATAAATAATCAAATAATAAAATAATAAAACTAGCATATATCAATTATAGTTTCTGAGAACAATTGGTTTTAAGGGAATGAACTTACATTAATTTCTTCATGTTTCTTTTGTGGGCTCGATCGATGCTGTATCTTGTCCACGTTGGTTTGTTGTGCTGGATTCGGTCGATTTGTGTACTTTCTCCAACCTGGTTTAAGATCTGTCAAAATTGCGAATTAAAATTCTTGTTAATTTTCTTTGGGAATTAAACCACTTATATTTTTAAAATCAACTTTATTTACGCTTCGATCCATGACCTAGGATTGTTGTCAAAATAATAAAAACTTCAAGTTTGACATTTATGACATAAATTGAAGGTGACTTTGATTTATTGATGTTCGAAATATTTGGTTTGAGTACACTAAGCAAAAACTTTTAAAGTTTAAAAGAATGATTGCCTCCATAGGGTCGCCTCAGAACCATGTTAAAATCTACCAAAGAGGTAACTTAAATCATAATGATTTTTTCCCCTCAAAAAAAATATAAAAAAACGACTGCTTAAGGCTTACGGTAACACAATCGCACACTTCTTTAATAACCATCCTCTCGATTGTATAAATAGAAACATGTTAAAAAATGTTTTCCAATTTTAAGTTATTGAATTTATATAAAATTCACCAATAAAAATTAATCAGCTGATTTCACGTTAAACATATTGGCTACCTAAAGAAAGTCAATCCCAGGTCGCAACACAAATTGAAGGCAATCATTCTTTTAAACTTTAAAAATTTTTGCTTAGTGTACTCAAACCAAATATTTCGAAAATCAATAAATCAAAGTCACCTTCAATTTATGTCATAAATGTCAAACTTGAAGTTTTTATTATTTTGACAACGATCCTAGGTCATGGATCGAAACGTAAATAAAGCCGATTTTAAAAACTATGAGTGGTTTAATTCCCAAAGAAAATTAAGAAGAATGCTAAACAAACCACAACAAACATACAGGGAGTATTGAAATTCTTGGTCACCAATCTTCCGATTTTTGGATTCTTAGTGCCATTTTGACATCCTATCAAATGTGCCAGTTAAGGTTCGGGCTTTTGGAACAGTGTTTTTAAAAAACGTTTCCATACTAAATTCCTCAAAAGGTAAATAGTATGTCCGCTCCACCATTCAGGCGGCAGAGGCTCGATAGATTACGAGGGGTTCCTGTTTGACGGTTAAGCCCAGAGTAAAAAGGATGTTAAATGGCTTCGAGAGAAAAAGGGTCCCTCTAAAGAGATCTTCCAGCTAGCTAAGCTTCTTCAACTTAGGGCAGAGCTATGAGCTAAGGTCGTAGGATGGTATTCGATAAAACGAAAGAAATTTTATTGAACGCCACCGTATCTTAATGAGTGTCAAATAAGAAACTATCCGAAGATCAGATACGGAAATCTTCGAAAGAAAAAAATTTAAGACGAGCAACATAAACAAAAATACTTACTTTGGTCTCTGCAATCTGGAATGGAAACGACGATCTCGAGCTATCTGAAAATTTAACCACACCTAAACATGTTCAAACTAGGGCTTCGTTAGAGCCTAGTCATTTTATCACAAAAAAATATTATACATAAATCCACTAGTCAAAATTATACTTTCAAAAAAAACTTTTAACTTTAACACCAATAATATCTTTTTTCAATACCAAAATTTCATATTTATAAACTGTTTACTTCTGTAGGACAATTACTGCTGACTTCAATGAAAGAAAATTTTATGACAACTTATTATTTTTTCTATTAATTTAAATATATATATATATATATATATATATATATATATATATATATACATTGTTTATATAAAGCTATCTATACGGAGACTTTCGAAACAGTTCCTTTATTACGATTTAACTTTAATCTCTGAGCATTCGAGGGATATTTTTTTAATTGCATAATTTACTTTAATTCTCTATAAGAAATATATGATTTTCATTTTATGTTACAGTTACTTCATGATACTTGAATAGGTTTCCCTATAGTAGGGAATAAAGAATACTACTATAGTAAGCCTGCTTATCGTAAAAGGCGATTAAAAGACACAGCAAGGGGCAGCAGCGTTGCTGGCTAAAAGATATTGGAGGAAGGTCGGTTGGTCTCGGGCGATCCTCAATAATTTACAAGCTTGTTGGGGGTTGGCCATGACGGATACGGCTTTTTGCTAAAATCTTTAAAAACTGCGTTGTGGAAAGATATGGGAGCCAACCACAATATTTCCCAGGTGTGCGTGGCCTAAAACACGAAATACATATGATGGAGAGCTCACAAGTAAAATTCTTGTCCGGAGGTAAAATACTCCCTCATTCGGATCTCCGGGAGAGGGTACTTGTGGCTCGTCATCGTAAGAATATAAAACAACAGTTCGATTTAGTGATAGGGACTTGGAATGTAAGGTCATTACTTAGAGTAGATAAGTTAACGAATTTATTAGTCGAAATGAGAAAGGAAAAGCTGGACATTTTAGGTATTAGTGAGGTGAGATTGTGATGGTGTAATAGCCGAATAATTTATAGTTATTACATTGTATTAAGTTTAAGCATTTAAAAGGTGAGTGACTTGTATAGGAAGTGAAAAGTGCGGAAGTGGTACAGGAAGACAATCAGGAAGTACACGTGCAACGAACTCTAGGCTAGGTGTAATTTGAATTAGTAAATAAGCATAGTTGCAAAATCATTGTTAGCAGTTAAGTATTAATTTAGAATAAGATTGATTATAAGTCGAACCTCCCAATGTAATAGTTGTACTGCACCTTAAAGTGACCAGTAAATTAAACATGTGAAATGGTCTTCGACTTTGATTTAATCACCCCTACAAAAGACCCCAAGAGAACACTACATGGCGATCCTGCCAGCCCTGCTAATCCTGCCAGCCCTGCTAATCCTGCCAGCCCTGCTAATTCTGCCAGTCCTGCCAATTCTGCGAGTCCTGCTAGTTCTACAGAATAAATTAATATAACCGAAATTTGAAATGGGTACCAGCAATTCCAAGGAAGAAGTAGTTATTGCACAAACTGGAATGAATAATGGTTCGATAAATGGGTATTCAAATTCTGAGGTAATAGGTATTACGTCAGGTACAATTTTAGCGTTGTTGGGTATTTTATTACTTTTTAAAATGTTCAAGAAAATGTTGGACAAGAAGATTAGGAGAGAGGTCAGTAGAAGCCAGCAGATTGTATAGTAAGAATTATTTTATTTTAAGCTATAAAAATTAAGTACGAGTTAAAATTAATGACGGAACACTTGAAGCAAATTTTAGAGGAATTTAAGATTTTTATTAAAAATTTAAATAAAGATGGTCAAGAAAGACGAAACGATTTAGATGTTACTAATAGGAAATTTGATTATTTGAATAGGTTATGCGAGGAGTATAGGTTAGAGGAAGTTAAGTATTTTAAGTAGGAAAAATCAAGACACCATGGGTGAAAATTTGAATTAAAAGTAGCAGCCTCTATGATTCCAGCCATGGACGGTTCAGAAAATACCACCAAGCAAATGGTCGACGCAATTGAACTATATGATAGCTTGTTAGATGATGAAGGTAAGAGATTGTTAGTAAATTTTGTCATAAAAATTAAGTTAAGTCAAAATGCTAAAATGCGATTAGACAGTAAGTATGAGAATGTAGAAGCGCTTGTGAACGATATCAAACATCACCTTTAACTAAAAATCAGCATCAGGATTGTCTGCCGAATTACATAACTCCAGACAAAATAATAAATCAATTGAAAATTTTGGTAAAACGATCGAGGAATTAATGGTCAATTTAACAATAGCTCAATCAGAGGGTAACAAACAATCATTAAAAATTTTGACAGCCGTTAACGAAAAATTGCATTAAACGTATTTACAAACGGAATAAGGGACGAAAATTTAAAACAATTATGAAAGCTCGAAATTACGATAAATTAAAAGACGCCATAATAGCCGCGAAGGAAGAGGAAACTGCAAATAAACCTCAGCAAATGTTTTACACAACCGGAAAAGGTCGTCAATTTACTAGACGCGTAAAATATCATAACAATAATACGAATAGAAGTCAACGTACCTCACACACCAGGTATCAAGGTCGAGGAAATAATCCATGCACGTTCATGAACACTAGAGATCGAGGAAATGCACACGTAGGTAAAACTGTAAGAGGTCATCAGTCTTATAATAGGAAACCATCGCAATTTTATATCAACTCGTCAGAGAAAAACTGCACAGAAAATACAACAGATCAAACTAGGGAACCGAAAACATTTTTTCGAGACCCCCCGGAATAATTTGAAAAATGTTCACAAAATTTTAAATATTAATAGTGTAAATTTCATAAAAGTCGGATACAATAACAATACAATTAAATTAATTTTAGATACAGGAGCATCAGTAAGTGTTATTTTCATTTCTAGTTTAACAACTAAGATAAATATTGATACAAATAAGCAAATTTTTATTCAAGGAGTATCGGGTAAAACAAAAGCAATTGGAACAGTAAATCTACCAATTACAATAGGGAATATCTCAATTAATCATACTTTTGTTGTAATGAACGATTTCGAATCAGACGTAAACGGAGTAATAGGATCAGATTTTTTTAATAAATACAGATCAAATATCGATTATAAAATTATAAATTTACTTTCGTAAGTAATGATGTATCAACGTCAATTCCATTATTAGCAAACGAAGATTTATATACAATAATCCCACCACGATGCGAGATTATCAAATATTTTACAATAAATTGCAAAGAGGAATGCGTAATAAGATCACAAGAATTGTGCGAAGGTGTATTTTTAGCAAACGTAGTTGTAAAGCCAGTTAAAAATTTTATACCAGTAAAATTATTGAATACGAACGACACTGAAATTAAGTTACGAAATTTTAAACCTACCATCGAACGACTTTCAGATTACAAGATAGTTAAATTTGAAGAGTCAAAATTCTCAGTTGAACGTATTGATAAATTATTAAAAGACATTAACGTCGAAGGTTTAAATAGCGAAGAACAAACCACCATTCATAAGATTTCTGCTAAGTTTGCAGACGTATTTTATGTCGACAATGACCTACTAACCGAGTCAAACATAAGTAAGCAGCATATTCAGTTACAAACAGATGCTACAGCAACGTACGTTAAACCATATAGGTTACCATATTCACAGAAAAATGATATAGGAAAGCAAGTAGATAAAATGTTACATGACGGGATAATAGAACCCGCACAGAGTGCGTGGTCGTCACCACTACTAATAGTACCGAAAAAACCGGATAGTTTAGGAAACAAAAAATGGCGCGTAGTTATTGATTATAGACAATTAAACACTAAATTGCAAGATGACAAATTTCCGCTACCAAGTATCGAGTCAATTTTAGATTCGTTAGGAGGTGCGATATATTTTTCACGTTTAGATTTATATCAAAGTTATTATCAGATAGGATTACAAAAACAGTCCAGACCGTGTACGGCATTTAGTACAGACAAAGGACAATTTCAAATGACTAGGTTACCGATGGGGTTAAAAGTAAGCCCGAGTATTTTTGCACGAGCGATGACAGTAGCTTTATCAGGATTAAATTACGAGAATTGTTTTACATATTTGGATGATTTAATTGTATTCGGAGATAGTTTAGGAAAGCACAATACAAATTTAGTAAAAGTACTCAATAGGTTAAGGAAAGTCAATTTAAAATTAAATCCAAAAAAGTGTGAATTTTTAAAGAAGGAAATTTTATATTTAGGACACGTTATAACGGCACAAGGTGTACAACCAGATCCAGAAAAAATTGCAGTCATGCAAAATTATCCAACGCCACTTAACGCAAACGACGTTAAAAGGTTTGTAGCATTTGCCAATTACTATAGAAAATTTATTCCAAAATTCGCTGAAATAACAGCACCGTTAAACAAATTGTCTAGGAAAGGTGTAACTTTCCAATGGACCAATGAATGTCAAGCAGCATTCGAACTGTTAAAAACAACTTTAACAAACCCACCAATATTACAATACCCAGATTTTTCAGATAATAGTACATTCATCTTACGCACGGACGCATCAGGTTACGCGTTAGGAGCAGTTTTGTCGAATAGCGACGACAAGCCAGTAGCTTACGCAAGTAGAGCACTTAACAAAGCCGAAATAAATTATTGTACAATAGAAAAAAGAGTTATTAGCTATAGTTTGGGCAGTGAAAAAATTTAGACCATACTTATTTGGCAAAAAAATTTCAAATTTTAACGGATCATAGACCGTTAGTATACTTATTTGGTATGAGTAATCCATCTAGTCGATTAACAAAATTTAGGTTAACATTAGAAGAATTTGATTTTACAATAACGTATATTAGGGGTACAGAAAACGTGACAGCGGACGCTTTATCTAGAATTATTATAGATTCAGATTATTTAAAGAATATGGAGCGAGCGGTTCACGAAAAAGTATATGTAACAACAAGAGCCCAAAGTAGAAAATTAGGCGACTTTGAAGTCGAATCAAAAGCATCAAATGATGATGGGACTGATCACCCCAACATTGTTGAACTTTTGAAGCATCCGAAGGATGCAACAGAATTACGATTTGTATCAGAGGAGGAGTTTAACAGAATCATTAAATCCAATAAAGGAAATAATTTTGGTTACATGCATGTATTATCAATTTATGATAGGAGTAAAAATATAGTTTATTTGAAGCAAGGATCTCGATCAGCGTCAGCCTTCGAAGCGTCGTTGAGAGACCTGCAATTTCTTCGTAGAGAATTTACAATTCCGGAATTTATTATTATAAAAAACGAAGAATCGAAGTCATTTTTATATAACTGTAAAGCCGGCCGCAATTTACTTAAAAAATGACATACGAATTAGTGTGATTAGGAAGTCACTAATATTCAAAACTCAGAAACGCAAAGATTAATCATTAATGATTTTCATTTATTGCCTACGGGAGGTTACGCGGGCATCAATAGAACATACAATAACATAAAGCGATACTATTTTTGGTCAAGTATGCGAAAGGATGTAGAAACATTTATTAAAAAATGTGACGAATGTCAAAGACATAAACATTCAAATATTAGCAAACAGCCGATGATAATTACAACCACAGCTTCCGAAGCTTTCGAAAAAATTTTTTTAGACTTAGTTGGACCATTGCAACCAGATGCAAATGGAAACAGGTATATTTTGACACTACAGTGTGATTTAAGTAAATTTGTAGAAGCATATCCATTACCAAACAAAGAGACTGAAAGTGTAACTAGAGCGTTTGTCGAGAATTTTATTTTACGCTACGGCATCCCACGCGAAATTTTAACGGATAAAGGTTCAGAGTTCATGTCGGAGATTTTTAAGGAAATGTGCAAATTATTAAATATAAAACAATTAAATTCTACAGCGTATCATCACGAAACTATCGGTGCGCTCGAAAACTCACATAAAAATTTAGCAGCATATTTAAGGATCCAATGTCCGCAGTATTCGAATAATTGGAGCAGTTGGATACCTTATTGGTGTTTTGCATACAATAATTCAGTGCATACTGAAACTAAATATACCCCGCACGAATTAGTGTTTGGGAAAATTAATCAAATACCGTCAAACGTAGTAAACTCAGTAGACCCACTTTATAATTTTGATAATTATCCAGCAGAACTAAAGTATAGATTGCAAGTCGCTGGAAATGAAGCGAGATATAATTTATTACAATCCAAAAGTAAAAGAAAGCATAAGTTTGATATCAAAACTAAGCATGTTAATTATAAATTAGGAGATAAGTTGTTGATTAAGAATACATCTCTTAATAAAAGAGATCCAATATTTGTAGGCCCATATGAAGTAGTTTTAGATAAGAATCCTAATGTTATAGTTAAGATAGATAATAAGTTAGTAGAAATCCATAAGAATAGGACAAAATTATATAACGTATTGTAATTTAGAAAATTTTTATTTTGAAAAACAAAAATTTTTTTAGTGCACCCCGTGGAGGTGTGATGGTGTAATAGCCGAATAATTTATAGTTATTACATTGTATTAAGTTTAAGCATTTAAAAGGTGAGTGACTTGTATAGGAAGTGAAAAGTGCGGAAGTGGTACAGGAAGACAATCAGGAAGTACACGTGCAACGAACTCTAGGCTAGGTGTAATTTGAATTAGTAAATAAGCATAGTTGCAAAATCATTGTTAGCAGTTAAGTATTAATTTAGAATAAGATTGATTATAAGTCGAACCTCCCAATGTAATAGTTGTACTGCACCTTAAAGTGACCAGTAAATTAAACATGTGAAATGGTCTTCGACTTTGATTTAATCACCCCTACAAAAGACCCCAAGAGAACACTACAAGATGGCCAGATAGTAATGACTTTTGGAAACATGATTATAGAATAATTACAACTTCTTCAACTAATGGACAGGCAGGCGTAGGAATAGTGTTAGGTAAAAGATTAGGGCATAAAGTTAAAGAGTACTTACAATTTAGTGATAGAATAATTATGGTTAGATTGAGTACAAAACCCACAGACTCTGTTTTAGTTCAGGTTTACATGCCAACAACTCAGTATGAGGATGAGGAAGTAGAAAAGGTATACGAGGATATAAATAATATAGTGAGAAAAGTAAAAGGAGATGAGAATTTAATAGTTATGGGCGATTTTAATGCGTCAGTGGGAGAAGGTAGTGAGGGAAAAATGGTAGGAAAATTTGGGTATGGCAGACGAAATAATAGAGGAGAAAGATTAGTTGAGTTTTGCCAGGAACATAGATTAGTAACTGTAAACACCCTATTCGAACAACATGTTAGGAGAAGATATACCTGGAAAGCGCCAGGTGATAGGGCTAGATACCAAATAGATTATATTTTAGTTAAAGAAAGATTTAGAAACCAAGTTAAAAACTGTCGTAGTTATCCAGGGGCTGACATAGATAGCGATCATAACTTAGTTAAAATGAAGTGTAAACTAAAATTCAAAAAATTGAGAAAGGTTAAAAGAGAGGGATGGGATCTAGGTAAGCTTAATGATAGTAGGGTAAAAGAGGAATATAAACAAGTATTAGATAATAAGAGCAGATAGATAGCTGTAGGAGGGAACGTAGAAAATAGATGGAAAATAATAAAACTGACTGTACATAATACAGCAACACAGACTATAGGTAAGAAAAAAATAGAAGCGAGAAAACCGTGGGTAACAAAGGAGATATTAGATTTAATAGAGAATAGAAGAAAGCTTAAACCTTTCAGAGAAGTGGATAGTGAAAGTAAGCAAAAATATAATACAGTTAGAAATAAGATAGTACATGAGTGTAGAAAAGCTAGAAATAAATGGATGGAGGAGAATTGTAAGGGAATACAAGATGATTTGAGAGTAGGTAAGACAGACAGGGCTTACAGGGCAGTTAAAAAGTTTTTTGGGGAAGATAGGAAAAAATATAATGGTATTAGAGACGAGAATAATGAGCTTCTAATAAATAAAGTTGAGGTAGCAGATAGATAGAAAAGATATTTAGAAGATTTATATAAGGGAGACGATATGGATGAGTTAGAAAACGACCAAGAAGAGGATGTAGAAATAGAATTAATAAACAGAATTAATAAAATATGCAAGTCAGAAAACTTTAGATAGAATATATGAACTAGTAAAATTAATATATGACACAGGTGAGGTTCCAATAGATTTCGAAAAAAATATTATCCCAATCCCAAAAAAGTCAGGAGCTGATAGGTGTGAAAATTTTAGAACGGTTAGTTTAACTTCTCATGCTTCCAAAATACTAACAATAATAATTAAAAATAGAGTAGAAGCTTTGACTGAGAATTATTTAGGCGAAGACCAATATGGTTTTCGTAAAGACAGAGGGACTAGAGAACCGATACTAATGATTAGGGTAATTATCAAAAAAAGGTTACAAAAAAAAAAAAATCATTTCGCGTTTGTATATTTAGAAAAAGCATTTGATAGGGTTAATTGGATTGTTATGTTCAGGGTTTTGCAAAAAAAATAGGAATCTCTCATAGGGATAGAAAAATTATTTACAGTCTATATAAAAACCAAAGCGTAGTAATTAGATTTGATGAAATAGAAAAGGAAGCTAAGATTAGAAATGGTGTTAGACAGGGTTGTATACGGTCTCCCTTGATTTTTAATGTTTATATTGAGGAAGCTTTAAACTTAGCTAGAGAGAGAAAAGAGATAGGTATTAGTGTACAGGGACAGAAAATAGACATGTTACGTTTTGCAGATGATATAGCCATTATAGCAGAGTCTAGAAAAGAGTTAGGAGAGCTTTTAAATATTTTAGATGAGATACTACGGAATAACTATAGTATGAGAATTAACTCAGTAAAGACAAAGATAATGACAAGTGAGTTACAGCCTAGTTCTAAACAAAAATTAAAAATAGGTAACACCGAGTTAGAGGAGGTAGATGAATTTTGCTATTTAGGTAGTATAATTACAAAAGATGGACGTAGCAGAAGGGATATAGTAGCTAGAATAGCTCAAGCTAGAAAAATGTTTTTAAAAAAGAAAAACTTACTAATAGCTAATAGTATTAGTTTAGATAATAGAAAAAGTTTCTTAAAGTCGTACGTATGGAGCGTTCTACTATACGGTAGTGAGACTTGGACAATTAAAGAAGTAGATAAGAAAAAGATAGAAGCTTTTGAAACTTGGTGTTATAGGAGAATGTTAAAGATTAGTTGGACAGATAGAGTAACAAACGTGGAAGTTTATAGAAGGATAGGTGAGGATCCCTGTATGTGGAAACAATTGAAGGTCAGGAGAGATAGAATGATAGGGCACCAGTTAAGACATGATGGACTATTTAGTAAAGTCTTAGATTATAGGCTACCAAATAAAAATAGAGTAGGAAGGCCTAGACAAAGCTATATTAGTCAAATTATTAGAGATGTAGGTTGTGAAGGGTATGTAGACCTTTTTAGACTAGCTCAGAATAGAAAAGAATTTAGAGCTGCGTCAAACCGACTTTAAGTAAGTTCGAAAACAAAACAAAAGGAAAAATAAAAATCAGTTAACTAAATGTCACCAGGACATGACTTACGATTGGTTAGCGGTCTGGCATGTTGGTAGCGTTTCGTTGCTTAAGTCTACCATAACATAATTTAATAAACGTCACCATGGCATAACTCACAATTAGGTAGCGGTCTGGCATGTTAGCAGCGATTCGTTGCTTAAGCCTTACCATAACATATAATTTAACACTTTTTCTTTTTGAAGCGGATAACCAGGTTATATTTCATTTCCTTATAAATGGTAATCATGTAAACATTTTAAAGTTCTTTAACAACCATCAGGTTGCTAATATCTATGTAGAGCCAGCTAGATAGGAAAAAGATAGAAGGATATAGGAAGACCTAGACCAAACTATATTAGTCAAATTATTAGAAATTTAGGTTGTGAAGGGTATGTAGAGCTTTTTAAATTAGCACAGAATAGAAAAGAAGTTAGAGCTGCGTCAAACCGACCTTAAGTAAGGTCGATAACAAAATGATGATGACTTGAATAGGATCCTGTTCAGTTTACAAGCAACAAATCAAATATTCAAAAAATTTTTTTACAGGTTATGGCACTATATTTTTAATAGATATCTTTAATAGAATCAAAGGTCAAAGAAAAATACTTATTGTCACATTAAGCTATACTTCAGGTGTACTATCAAAATGTGTTATACACAATAATTCGGCAAACAATTGTTATCGTACCACATGTTTAGTTATGCAAACCTTTTAATACAACTTTGTAACTTCAAAAATAATCTTACAAAAATTCCTTGAAAATATTAAGGTCATTTATGCATTATCCAAATACTAAATTTTGAACTAAATTTTACGTGAATCAAATTGACTGATCTTCGAACCTTCGCAAAATTTCGAGAATTAATTTTAAATAAACATATATATAGCTTCTTCGAAAATTATTTGTGCATCTTAAATGAATGTTCCTTGAAAAGAATATAGGTATAAAAATGGAGGATGACTCACCGTAGGCTATCTGTAAAACATCTGCGTTCTGACTCTTATAGTTGAGCGTGGCTGACGCAGGGGTCCGGATTTGACCTTCATAGCAAACAATCACATGAGGGGGTTTCCACTCTCCTGTCTGGCAACAATTGAAGCTGCATTTCAGTCTCGTACTTGCCACATGGTTAACGATTGTTTTATATAATACATCATTTCCATTGCATTATTACGTGAAACTTGAAATTAATATTTTAAAACTCGGAATTGATACTGTCTTCATATTTAATACTTGGTACTTTAATCTTTAAAACTCTAAAACTTAAAAACTTGCGCTGAAATCAAACGGGAAAATAGAATTTAGAGGTAAGTTTGTGAATAATTTTCTTACCGTAGAAATATATTTACAACCATCTTAGGTCGACGCTACAACTAAAACTAAACCCATGGTATACGTTGACTCGACTTGACTATCTGTTGGGGCGGCATGTTTAATTAAAAACCTGCAGGCCCTCGATAACATTGCTATTCGGATTACATCTGATATTAAAATGGCTTCGACCATGAGGCAATGTTAACTATTCAAGCATGCGCCGGGAAGGGGGATATTGAATCAAGATACAAGCAAATAGAAAAGTACTTAAAGTTTACTTTGGCTATTCTAATGTAGATGGCGTACTATGTATGAATTCCATAATATAAAGTTTCAATAGAAATTTAATATTTATTGACTAGGTGTATTGAACAAAAGCGTATATTTGAATAACAGAAAATCGTAATTGTTACACAGCCTCTCTCCAAAAAGAAAAAAATCTTGAATAAACAAAACAAATTCTAAAGAAGGATCAAAGATTTTTTTAATAATCGTCGCAATAATAATCTCAACATAGTTAACTAACTAATTGACGATAAACAAATACCACCTAACTTAACCCTAAACATTGATATAAGATCTACTCAAAAAAATTTTTTATTTACTTGACTAGTAACATGGGAAGATGGAAATACAAAAAAACAAAAATATGATGAGCGAATGAGTGTAATAGTAACTAACGCGTACAACACGTCCAAAAAGGAGACATATCCGGGAAGACAATATAGATAGGGCTTAATCGGGAGGGTCTGACACTCAAAAGTCGCTCAATGCAATTGCATATGCACAACCATACTACTACTCACTGACCAAAAAAAAATGAACCAACGCAAAAAAAAAGACTTATAGACCTATAAATACTTTACATAAGATTCTCTATGTCTTAATCTAACTTTAAGTCAAGAATATTCACACACGGACAATTAATTGCCATTCGAACTAGACTTCGTAAAGTCCTAACAGCGAACAAAATTTAAAGTTGGGAATTATGATTGTCTATCCAAAAAAATGTTGAAAACCCTACCCACATAAACTTTCCCTAAAATTGTCTCGACCGCATAAACTTAAACTAAACAAAGAAAGTAGTCCTACCTTTCACAAAAAATTTTTGGTAAAACTACCTCATTAGACTTTCAACTCCATAACGCATAGTCCTACCTAGACTATCATATCTCAACTCTATTCTTCCCTAACTCTACGAAATTCAAAAAAATTCAACTTTATTATACGTCCGCACTACATGGACACACCAAAAAACTATTCGGTTTGCTGTCAAATCAAATCTCTATACCAATATTTTGGTCAAAACCTCTACTACCCAAAATATAACTATCGACTTTGACCAACTTCACAAAAAAATCTCTAGAAAATGCAAGCGACTCTCGCTTACCTAAACTCTAAAATCTCAAATATAGTTAACATCATCGATGCTAACACAACCTCTCTACTCAACTTTTTCAGCATCATCCAAAATCAACAACCTAAACTTAAACAATATCATCGCTATAGTCGTCATAATAAATATCAACCTTACCAATACAATCGACCGACCAATACAATCAACATCAACTGCTTAAACATTATCTACGCGCAAGTCTTTCAACCAAAATCTTTATGACACTAAACTTATACATATTTAATACTAATATAGTCTCTACAGAAATATAATATGTACAAACACGAAAGCATGACCGTTACCTAAACATAATTATCACCGAAATGCTCGACATACTTCATACTGCAAAAGTTTTCTTTCACAAACAGAAATCGATGTCAAAATTTACTTTTCTGGAACGTCATTATCTAAATCTAAAGCAGAATATGGTTTTAAATCTTTGAGGTGCCATCTACCGGCTTTAGAACCATCAATATTATTCAGGTCATATACTAAATTCGAAATTTTCTTACGAACGATACACAAAACAAATTTGGGGCAAGTTTTGCACTAAATTTCTCGCCAGCTCTAGATAGTACTTTGTTGGTTCTCCAAACTTTATCACCGACTCTGAAAGAAATATCTCTTCTTCTCAAATTGTACTGACTGCATGCACGTTCATAAGCCTGATGCAACCTCGAACGAACATCCTTAAAAATTTCCCATAACCCTTGTCTGTCTGAGACATACAAAGGACGATTCCCAGGGATGACTTCACAATCATCAGTTGGAAGGACTCCAGCACCATAAAATTTTCCTCTGATCGGAACACTACGACCAAAAACTAAAACATTGGGGGTATAACCAGTCGACTGATGTTTTGCGGAATTTATAGCGTACTGTATTTGGGGTATCTCTACGTCCCATGTATCATGATCATCTATATATGACCTAATGGCGGTACCAATTGTTCTGTTTGTGCGTTCCATGAAATTGCATTGAGGTGAATAAACTGCCGTATACCATATTTTTTGAATCTCAAATTTGTTACATAAACTTTTAAAAATGCGACCTGACAACTGAGTACCATTGTCACATATAAGAAATTGAGGCACACCAAAAACTAAAAATACACTTTTCTCAATAAAGCGCTCAATCATATGTGCTTTCGCACTACGCAAGGGGTGTAGTATAGTGTACTTAGAAAACCAATCGCTCACCGCTAACAACCACTTATGTCCGGTTTTGGAACGGGGAAATGGACCCATAAGATCCAAAGTCATAATTTGAAAAGGGAACTTCAGCTCTTTTTCTTTGCCCATTAACCCAAGTGGGCCAGCATTAGTGGATTTTTGTGCACCACATACTAAACAATTCTTAGAGAACCTCATAATATCCAGGTTCATTTTTGGCCAATAGTAGTTTTCATGGACGCGGGAATACGTTTTTGAAAAACCAAAATGTCCTGCCACAGAAGGATCGTGGCATGATCTGATAACCTCCTCCCGTTGTGATTTGGGTACTAGTAATTTCCATTCTATCAAATTCGTCGATAGAGGTAAATTTGAGGGGAGAAATTTATAAACAAAACCATTCTCGACTTTCCACTGAGAATAGTTCTCAGGGGAAGACAAAATCTTTTCTCTCAATAAAATATACCAAGGATCTAACTCTTCTAGTTTGATTTCTACCAAATTTATTGCGTCGTTCTCTACTACGGACGCTCGACTAAGACAGTCAAGTACCACATTAAATTTGCTTTTAGGATGCACAAAATCAAACGTATGTTGTCGCAACCGGACAGTCCACCTAGCCAATTTTCCTGCTGGGTTTTGGATGTTATTCAACCATATCAAGGAATAATGGTCTGTCACCACTGTAAATTTACTTCCTTCCACCCACGGACGAAACTTTTCTATCGTAAATATTACGGCAAGGTATTCCTTTTCGGTCACCGAATAATTTCTTTCGGTACGGTTAAGTGTTTTGCATGCATACGAAACAACATGTTCTTCCCCATCTATATTTTGTATTAATACAGCACCAAGTCCCGCATCACTCCCATCGCACTCTACAATAAACAGAACGGAAAAATTCTGTTGAGAAAGCAAAGGGGCCGAAACTAAAACTTGCTTAATCTGAGCAAATGAAGACTCAGCTGCGGGTGTCCAAACAATAGCTTGACCTTTCTTCTTTTTTTTAAGTAAATCGTTGATGGGAGAAACTAATGACGAAAAATTCTTGATAAAACGACGGTACCAACTACACATGCCTATAAAACGCTTAACTTCCGTTGTAGTTTTGGGACGTGGGAAGTTAACCATTGCCGAAATTTTATCAGGGTCGGTACGTAGAGAATTTAATCCCATAATATAACCAAGAAATTTTAATGTTTTCTTGAAAAATTCGCACTTTTCTAAATTAACATTTAGACCAGCGTCCTGTAAACGATTTTTAACTTCACCCAGTAACTTAATGTGCTCTTCAAAAGATAGTGAGCATAGAATTATGTCATCCAAATAACAAAATACGAAGGGTTCATATTTAGGTCCAAAGATAGCATCGACTAAACGTTTTTGGGTTTGTGCAGAATTTCGAAGATCAAATGGCATTACTGTAAACCTATACTGCCCTCGCGAAATAACCCTGAATGCCGTCTTGTCTTTTGAAGACTCCGTAAGGGGAATTTGCCAAATCGCTTTACGTAAATCTATGCTAGAAATATACTTTGCGTTACGCAGAAGGTTCAACACGCGATCAATATTTTGAAGTGGGTAGCTCTCATGTACGGTAACGTCATTTAACGCTCGTCCATCAAAGCAAAACCTATACTTCTTACTGTTTTCCTTTTTAACTAATAGCACTGGCGAATTCCACGGACTTTGACATGGTTCTATGACTTTTAAACGGATCATCTCATCTAGTTCTTCATTAAATATCTTATTTATATAAGGTGACATAACATATGGTCTTTTCCGAAAAGGTTGAGCATCACCTGTGTTTATATCCATCATAATTTTATCCGTGCGTCCTAATCTATCTTCACTACTAATTTCTTTAAATGAATTCACGACTGCATCCACTTGCTCCCGCTGAACTTCTGACAAATCGTCAACATTAAGCAAACTATCACTATTATTCAAAGGCACTGTGGCTGACCTACATACGAAACATGTTCTCCAGAATTATTTTGTATACTCCACGAATTATTTTTAAAATCGGCAATTAACTCAAACAATTTCGCAAAATCACTGCCAAAAATGAAGGCATGTGGTAACGACGGAACAACTAAGGCGTTGAGAATACGACATTCTTTTCCTACACAAATTGGTAAATCAAGTGAACCTAAAACTGTTTTTAACGAACCATCAGCTGTGGATACTCCCTTTTTCTCTGTACGAAAAATCTTTAATTTTAATTTCTCAATTAACGGTATAACTAAAGAACCAACTACTGAAGTTGTACAACCCGAATCTAGAAGACCAGTGATTTCATTATCGAATAATTTCACTAAAATATATGGACGATTATCATCTTTATTTCTCTTCAAATAAAGCATCTGTCTTTGGCTTGACAGTAGTTCGACAAAAATTCTTAACTATGTTAAGTCAACTTGACCACTCTTCTTTATAAAAAAAATTATCTTCCTTACACAGCATCACTGAAGCCTTTTGAACTGGAACGGCAGGCCGCCTACTATACATTTGCCACGTTACTCGTTTGTTTGAGCACGACTTACAAAAAACTGAAGTTACTTCTTTATATCCACATTTATAACAAAAAATTTTCTTGGGAGCTCTACAAAACTGAAATGTATGGCCATATCGCGAACAGTTCTAACACCCATTACTCTTCTTGACTATTCCAGGACCACTCGCGACCGGTACTGAATCATTACTCTTTAAAATTTCAGCTTGAGGGAATTGTGTTAGATTTCTTTCAACTTGACTTTTAGGTTTGGAGGAATTTTTTAACCATACTGAAGATGTATTATGAAAATTTGTTCGATTATTGTCCCTAGACCTGTACGGATAACTTGTCGAAACAGAAACAGATTTTTGTTTTAAATGATCAACTTCTTTTTCAACTACTTTTTACAGAGTTTAGTCAGAGTCGCCATATCATCTATCTCTGACAATGCAAGATATGAAATGAATTCGGGCAACAAATTTTTCCTAACCATTCTAACTTTTGTAGCCTCAGCAGGGCGTTGTGGTAGTCTACTAAATAAATTTTCCATATGGGCAATAAATAAAACAACAGATTCAGACTTTTTTTGATGGCGTGCTTTTATCAAATCCCATACGTCATCTTCTGAATGAGCGGGTAAGAAATCTTTTTTTAATCGTTTAACTAAAGAATTCCAAGCTTTCACTGAACTACGAATACTTCTATGCCAGATCAAACCATCTCCAACAAATAATTCAAAGGATCCACGATATAAATCAGCTTTTGATACAGCTCGAGAATCTGCTAGTTCCTTTACTCGGTCTAAAAATTGATATACTTGTTTTGAATCACCAGAAAATTTCACAGTCCAAGAACTTATAGGTATAGAGGGGGTATATATGTAACAGTGGGAATAGGTGTACTAACAACTGAGGGAGATTCTATAGTCACATCTTTACGATCAACTGAACTACTAGCTCTATTAACTTTCTCATATAAGTCTGCTTCAAGAATAAAAATTGTAGCTAACGTTTTATTTTTAAACAGCACGGCTTCCTCTACATTTTCTGTAGGAAGTTTAATTCTCTTGACTCGACCGACGAGATGAAACAGTCTAGATTGTACCCTTTTAAAAATAGAATCTGCAACATTACCATCAAATTCTGACAAAATATTTTTTATAGACTCATGCGAAGAATCAATCTTTTTACGTTCTTCTAAAAATGTTGCTGTATACCCAAAAAGATTAATTAAACAACCAGGTTCCTTCACTTCCTTAGCCAAAAGTCTACCTAAAATTTTCCTTTTCTCTACTATAGACCTACTTTCTATACCTAATGTTTAACTCATACTCCAACTCTTCTTTGTGCAAATAAACAATCTGTAAAGTATCTGCCATTTCAAAAATATAAAAAAAAGCTTTTCAACCTCTAAATTTCTAACACTATAGTCAAAAGTAAAAACAGAACTCTCGTTCCGCTAAATATTCTTGCTCGCCAACTACTAAAAAAATTTTTTACGTTGCGGTGTCAATAATTGAAATAACCAAATCGAGGCTTGACGTTAGAGTTGCTATAAATGTTTGGAATCATCAAAAAAATTTTACAAATCGCACCAAGTTTCGGGCGTCATTGATGTATTCTAACCCCACGTTGTGAGTGCTATTGATGTAGCATACTAAATTCTTCAAAAGGTAAATAGTATGTCCGCTCTACCATACAGGCGGCAGAGCCTCGATAGATAACGGGGGGTTCCTGTTTGACGGTTAAGCCCAGGGTAAAAAGGATGTTAAATGTCTTGAGAGAAAAAGGGTCCTTCTAAAGAGATCTTCCAGCCAGCTAAGCTTCTTCAACTTAGGGCAGAGCTATGAGCTAGGGTCGTGGGATGGTATACGATAAAACGAAAAAAATTTTATTGGACGCCACCGTATCTTAATGAGTGTTAAATAAGAAACTATCCGAAGATCAGATACGGAAATCTTTAAAAGAAAAAAATTTAAGACGAGCAACATAAACAAAAATACTTACTTTGGTCTCTGCAATCTGGAATGGAAACGACGATCTCGAGCTATCTGAAAATTTAACCACACCTAAACATGTTCAAACTAGGGCTTCGTTAGAGCCTAGTACTTTATCACAAAAAAAATTATACATAAATCCACTAGTCAAAATTATACTTTCAAAAAAAACTTTTAACTTTAACACCAATAATATCTTTCTTCAATACCAAAATTTCATATTTGTAGACTGTTTACTTCTGTAGGACAATTACTGCTGACTTCAATGAAAGAAAATTTTATGACAACTTATTATTTTTTCTATTAATTTAAATATATATATATATATATATATATATATATATATATACACATCGTTTATATAAAGCTATCTATACGGAGACTTTCGAGACAGTTCCTTTATTACGATTTAACATTAATCTCTGAGCATTCGAGGGATATTTTTTTAATTGCATAATTTACTTTAATTCTCCATAAGAAATATATGATTTTCATTTTATGTTACAGTTACTTCATGATACTTGAATAGGATCCTGTTCAGTTTACAAGCAATACATTAAATATTCAAAAAAATTTTTTACAGCTTTTAGCACTATATTTTTAATAGATATCTTTAATAGAATCAAAGGTCAAAGAAAAATACTTATTGTCACATTAAGCTATACTTCAGGTGTACTATCAAAATGTGTTATACACAATAATTCGGCAAACAATTGTTATCGTACCACATGTTTAGTTATGCAAACCTTTTAATACAACTTTGTAACTTCAAAAATAATCTTACAAAATACCTTGAAAATATTATGGTCATTTATGCATTATCCAAATACTAAATTTCGAACTAAATTTTACGTGAATCAAATTAACTGATCTTCGAACCTTCGCAAAATTTTGAGAATTAATTTTAAATAAACATATATATAGCTTCTTCGAAAATTATTTGTGCATCTTAAATGAATGTTCCTTGAAAAGAATATAGGTATAAAAATGGAGAATGACTCACCGTAGGCTAACTGTAAAACATCTGCGTTCTTACTCTTATAGTTGAGCGTGGCTGACGCAGGGGTCCGGATTCGACCTTCATAGCAACCAATCACATGTGGGGGTTTCCACTCTCCTGCCTAGCAACAATTGAAGCTGCATTTCAGTCTCGTACTTGCCACATGGTTAACGATTGTTTTATATAATACATCATTTCCATTGCATTATTACGTGAAACTTGAAATTAATATTTTACAACTCGGAATTGATACTGTCTTCATATTTAATACTTGGTACTTTAATCTTTAAAACTCTAAAACTTAAAAACTTGCGCTGAAATCAAACGGGAAAATAGAATTTAGAGGTAAGTTTGTGAATTATTTTCTTACCGTAGAAATATATTTACAACCATCTTAGGTCGACGCTACAACTAAAACTAAACCCATGGTATACGTTGACTCGACTTGACTATCTGTTGGGGCCGGCATGTTTAATTAAAAACCTGCAGGCCCTCGATAACATTGGTATTCGGATTACATCTGATATCAAAATGGCTTCGTCTACGAGGCAATGTTAACTATTCAAGCATGCGCCGGGAAGCTGGATATTGAATCAAGATACAAGCAAATAGAAAAGTACTTAAAGTTTACTTTGGCTATTCTAATGTAGATGGCGTACTATGTATGAATTCATAATATAAAGTTTCAATAGAAATTTAATATTTATTGATTAGGTGTATTGAACAAAAGCGTATATTTGAAAAACAGAAAATCGTAATTGTTACACTCTTAACAAATTTATTTTATCTTAAAATAGAAATTAACATGGAATTTTGAATAACTATAAAAATATAACTTTAAATCGAAAATAATTAATTAATTATAGTAAGGCGAGTAGTCTAGGTAAACAACAATGCAAAAGCTGTAGTACTCAGACTGACTCAATTGAGTTGCTTGAACAACGAAGTATGGAGTTCGAAGACTGACTTCCGGGTCTTGAGCTCCCGGGCTTTTTATAATAGCCTGCCCCTCACATGGCTGTGGAAACTTGCAGATCTCATGTCTGCTTTTCTCTTAATGCTACACAAATCTATCCGCATACATGGCTCTTTTCATATAAAAAGAGACCGTGCTTTGAAAGCGACAGTTAAATAAAGCATCCTCTTAGCGAAAAATATGTTGCAATGTTGCTCTTTTAAAATGCTTTCTGTGCTAGTATGAGTTAAGTTGGTGCTCCGTAATAGAAAATTGCAGCCACATTCCCTTATCCTAAAATCATAACAACAAGAAACCGATAGCGCAATGTACAGTTTTTCTGTTTTCGTTATATTTTTATGCTGTTTTGGAAGATAGATATTTTTTTTTTGTTGGGGTTTGCCCCCACTAAATTGCAGACTATACGCTACGCTTTCAACATGAACAATTATGTACCTTATTCTTAAAGCTAGTGTTAGAGTATTTTCTACTGTTTACTTTTGTCCACAACTTGCTAATAACTGTTTGATTAAGATATATAAAAATTTGTTACGATATTTCTTAAACTTTACGAGGTGCACTCGCCAAAGCAAATGCTACTGTATTATTTGAGAATTTCCAACCTTTGCCTTTTATTAACCCACGTATTCAAATGTTTGTTAATTATTATTATCTTTATTGCATCGCCTGGTGCTTGTTTATTTCTACATAATATTGAATTTTTGAACAAATGTGATTTCTTCCTGTCACGTACGATTTTCTAATAATGAATAATTTAGGTTACGTGTACAATGATATTTTTAACGCAATTGTTAAATATTTGTAATGCCAATTCATATAGGTTTTGCGGTGATTTAATTTTGATGCAATTTATTGCGTTTTCAAATCTTATCTTTACTTGTAACCTACTCTTAGACATTTCTATGTTCTCATGCATTTAATCCCTCGTTATTTACATACAGCGTGCTCTCAATTAACAATATGTAGAGTGACCGATTTACTTTTATTATTTCTGGAATTGTGTTTTTCTTAAACTGGAAGTTGCTTTATTTATTCTACGACCCCTATAACTTAACCTACCCCTAAACTACTCTATTATTATAGCATATATATATATATATATATATATATATATATATATATATATAGTTGTAGCAATACCCCTATGCGCCCTTTTTGTGAATTAAAAAGTAAAAAATTTTGAGTTTTCAAATCATTAATGTTTAATATATAATTTTTAATTACGTCGGCTAGCTCAGTTTTGAATTATGCACGGAGCTTGCGACAATACGTCAAACAAAGCCTTTAAACCTACCATTTACCTCTCCTAACTGCTTTAATCTTTAAGCAAAAACACCATTAAGCACAAATTATTATAATGTTCTCAAAATATTTACAACGTATGAAAAAGGTTAAAAATTCTTCAACTGGAATTTTCTTCTAATAATTGAATCGATAAATTTAATAATTCTTATTACCAAAGATGATCAAAAAAAAGTCAGCAACATCCCCACTATTATTAATTATTAACCGAAGCCTGATGAACGTTCATTTAACCTCATTTACCATTTACGTAATTTACAATGTAAACCCAAAAAATTTAATCTTGCCGGCTCCTCACATAAATTATCATGAAAGCAATTTTTAAAGTATTTAAATTAGTAATATTTAATTAAATGTTAAATCTTAAGTTATTCTGTTTAGCAAAGTGCAATGAAATATCCACAAATAAAATAATAAAATAATAAACATTCAGATTGTTTTTCAGCTTAAATCAGTCTTTGGTCCAACCGTTGTGTGCATCCCTCTTATAGCATCGCCTTAAATACACTAGCGTACTCCCATAAACCATTAATCATTGAAGTAAATGCATGTTGCATTTGCTCATTTGTTCCAGTAATAATCGCTTCAGCATTTATTTAAACTTGTTCCCGTATTTATGTAGAATCGACTCTATTAATTATTTAAATTTATCTCCAGTGATTCTTTAGAGTCGTTTTTCTATTTAGGGAGAAAACGACAAACCCATTAATTTTCCATTTCGGTGGTATTATTTTACACTTCACTATTACTCACTTTACGTGGATATTTTCATTTTTTTAGAGATGTGAACTACACTCTACTTTATGATGAACTGATTTGTTTACAAATCTGGTCCTATTTAAATGCACCGTTTATCTATTGACAAGCGTAAAGTTCGTTGTTTCTGTAGAAACTTTCATACCAGGTTTCCGGATATCCCATGGTATTATTATTATATATTAATACCAAAGCGATTTCGAGTTAATAGCATTGATTTTCATACTTTAGATAAGTAAATCATTGTTTGTTCAAATAAATTTGGTGAACTTTGATTTTTAATTATCATGCCTCGCTTGTTTCCAATAAATCAGGTGTCGATTTTAATTCTCTAGTCACGTAGACGAAATACAATATATGCTTTAAATTATATGCGTTTTCTATCCTACGCATTATTAAATCTGCTTGTTTTTATTGGAATTCTTGATGTAATAATGTTGCGTTATCCACGCGTGTCGCGTTTCAGCTTGCAATTATGTTATTTAACGACTTGGGGATTTGTTTTATTCAAATAAATCTTCAAGATATTTTTCAATAACGGAATTAATTATGATTATTATTTATATACAGAGCGTTGTCACTTACTTTCCAATCTAATCATCGTATTTCTTGTTTTCTTCAGAAAACTGTGTCGTTTTCTGAGCCCTTATGTATTTTATGTAGAGTGCGCTATACTCTTGGTCCTAACTACCCCTAAATGACCCTATAACACAGCATTTTCCCCCCAAATTAAAACAAAAATTTTCGAATAATGTTATTTTTGGCGCCCAACGTAAGGGCTAAAATTCACATTGGTCCAAAATTATTTTGTTTTTATTTTCTACCATATACACAACTCCTAAATTAATTCTACACCACTATTCCTATTTTAATCTAACCTATTCTATAACTATTTACCTATCCATTCAAAATATTTTATTATATTTCAAAATGATTACTATTTACACAAGGCTCTGTACTAAACATTCTATCTCCTTATTTTCTATGTATACTTTTTCTATTTTTCCTAAATTTACACTACCTTTTGTAATCTACTAATACTTCACTCCCTATTTATCTATAATTTTCCTAAATTTACCACATATTATCTTTTTTTATATACATCAACCTATACTAAATATCGTTTTCTTCGAATATTTCTACTAAACTAGTTTCTATTTACATACTTCTTCTTATTTCCACCAACATATACTACTTCTACTTTTCCTAAACCTATCCTAATTATTATTAACCTATCCTATGCTTTATTGTTTTCTAATATTTCTAATAAGTTTTTATTTACTTATACTTTCATTTTCATTGACCCATCCTATGCCTTTTGTCGTCTAATATTTCCAATTTAAGCCCCCTGAAATTCACCCTACCTCAAATTCTATTCTATCAATATCAATTCTGATCCAATGTACCTATAATAATTTTTCTTTACCTATAATTCTCAATGTTTCTTCAATAATGCCCTAACTTTATTTTTCCTATCACCTGAACACTTAATACCTTTATTCTTCCTCATTTTTTTCATCATCTAATTTTCCTTCACATTAATTTATCTTTACCCATTCACTTCTCTTTCTCTTTCTTCATCATCTAATTTCTCTTCAAATTTATTTATATTTACACATTCACCATTTATTTTTAATACTTCATCCCATTTGATGCATTTCCCTTTGTATAATATCTTCTTGCTTTTCGCATTTATTTTTATCCCCAACTTATCTATAATATTCATCCCCCATATACCATTTTTAATCCAGGTACAATCACGTATTCATTTTCAAATTTCTCTTCTTCTATCTCACACTTCAGAATCACTATACTACTTACGCATGCAAACTTTCTATTGTTTGGTGCTATTAAATTGCACTTCTTCAACGGCATTATTATCTTTATTAATTTTCTTCTTTTTGTTATACACACAATTCCTCAAAAGGTAAATAGTGTGTCTACTCTACCTTATAGGCGGCAGAGCCTCGATAGATTAAGAGGCGTACCTGTTTAAAATCTAAGCCCAGAGCAAAGGAGATGATAAATGGCTTTGAAAGAAAAAGGTCCCTCTAAAGAGATCTTTCAGCCAGCTAAGCTTCTTCAACTTAGGGCAGAGCTATAAGCTAGGGTCGTAGGATGGTATACGAAAAAAAGAAGTTTTATTGGACGCCACCGTATCTTAATGAATGTTATAATGAGAAACTCTGCGAAGATCAGATATGGAAATCTTTGAGAAAAAAAATCCTTAAGACTAGCAACATATAAAAAAAATAATACTTACTTTTGACTCTGCAAGCTGAAATGGGAACGACGGTCTCGTACAACCTGAAAATTTAATCACTTTTAAATATTTTTTAACTAGGGCTACGTTAGACCCTAGTCACTTTATCACAAAAAAAAATAAAGTAAAGAAAGATCAAATAGTAAAAATTATGCTTCAAAAAAATCTAAATCAACACCAATAACATCTCTCTCTTCACTACAAAAACTTCATAAATGTGGTTGTTTGCTTCAATAGAACAATTACTGCTGACTTCAATGAAAGAAAGCTTTACGACAACTTATTATTCTTTCTATTAATTTGTAAAAAAATATATATACATCGCTTGTACAAAGTTATCTGTACGGAGACTTTCGAAACAATTACTTTATTAAGATTTAGTATTAATCTCTGAATACTCATAGGAAATTTATAATTGAATAATTTACGTTAATTCTCTATAAGAAATATGTGGTTTTCATTTTTATATTACAGTTTAATTATGATACTTGAATAGGATCCTGTTCGAGTTAACAAGAATTAAGTTAAATGCTCAGATTTTTGTAGATTACAGAACTATATTTTTAACTGATATATCTGATGGAATCAAAGGTCAAAAAACACTTATTGTCTGAATTAAGCTGTACTTCAGGTGTACTGTCAAAAAAAATTATACACTATAATGTGACAAACAAATATCAACGTATCACATGTTTAGTTATGCAAACATTTTAGTATAACCTTGTAACTTCAAAATTATCTTATAGAAATGCCTTTGAAATAATAAGAACATTTATGAACTATTCGACTATTAAATTTTGAACAAAATTTTAAGTGTATCAATTTAAATGACCATAAAAATTTCACAAAAATTTCGTGTATCAAATTTAAGTAAACATATATAGAATTTTCAAAAATTATTTGTAGATCGTAAATGATGGCTCCATGAAATGAGTATAGCTCTAAAATTGAGGATGACTCACCGCTGAATATCTGCTAGACAACCAAATTCTTTAAACATCTAGGTACTTACAATGGCAGGTGCGCGCGACTGATACATGTGCCCGAGCTTGACCTCTATACTAACCAAACATATGTGGAAATTTCCACCCTCTTGCATAGCAACATTTAAAACTGCACTTTCAGTACAACCAACATCCAAAAGGGCTTATTACGTGTTTGCGTTTCCATATGTTTTTACTTTATTTCAATATAAATTCATACTTTAGTACTTTCGTACTTTCGTACTTCCGTACTTTTGTACTTTCGTACTTTCGTACTTTCGTACTTTCGTACTTTCGTACTTTCGTACTTTCGTACTTGCGCTGAAAAAAATGGGGAAAATGATTTTAAAGGTAAGTTTGAGAATTATTCACCTACCGTAGATATATTTTCTTGACTATACTTAGGTCGATACTACAACTAAAAATGAAGCCATGGTATTCGTTGGCACCACTTCACTTCTTTCTGGGATGGCATGTTTTATCAAAACCTGCTGGCCCACGTTAACACTTGCTTTGGTGATTACATACCGATATCAAATGAAGCTTGACCACGAGGCTACGTTGCTATCCAAGCACGCGCAGAAAAGGGGATATTGTATCAAGATACATACAAATAGAAGAGATCTTAAATTTTACTTTGAATATTTAAGTATAGGTGGAGCTCTATGTATGAATTCGTAATATATTGTTTCTATTGGAATTTAATATTTATTGAATAGGTATATGGAACAAAAGCGTATATTTAAGAAGCAGATAATCGTATTCGTTACACTTTAATAAAATCTTCTGAAACGAGTGATACCTCTGCTCCGGTATCTATGAGTAACCCTATTACTTTATTCTCTACTTTTAAATTAATTATTCGCAATAAATGTCTACTAAAATCATTTTCCATTTCCAGTTTTATGAATTCCCGCTGGTGTTCATATTTGTTTATTTCGAAGGGCTTATTTGGTTTGTCTTCAATTAAAAATTTGTATTCGTTTTAGATGGGCCTGGTCGATTCGTGACCTCAGCATAGGTACCATTAATCCTTCTTGATTCCGTTGATCCTTGCTCATGTCCTTGATTAATTTGGTTTTGGTTATCATTCCTAAGAGGGTCTCTCCTATTTGATGCTTGCCATGGTCGATTTCTCATATTCCAATTATTTCTCGTAGTACCGTTGGAGCTGTTTCTAAAATTTCCTCTGTAGTTATGATTCGTCCTTTCATATGGTATCCCGTTGCTTGGCATCCTTCTCTGCTTTTTCTCTGGCTTTTTCTGTTGAGTAATCGTTCGACCTTCTTCTCCGCAATTACTTGCCATATCATCGTATCGCTGCAAGTATTCTAGGAATATGTCACGATCCATAATGTTCTGTAGAGCGATGTACTGCCTCACCTCTACTTCAAAATGTGCTGCCAGATGTTTGATAATTTGTTTCTCTTCCAAGGGAAGATTCAAATGTTTTGCTATACTAAATTTCTTAATTGCGTATTGTTCCCTGGTCAGACCTAAATTTTTATTGTATCTCCCCATAATCAAATCGTCTCTATCCTTATACTATTAAGTATCCCTCCAGAATTGTCTCAAAAATTTGTTCTCAAAATCTTCAAACGTTGTTAATTCATCCTTGATCAGATCAACCCATGTTTCTGCATTGCCTTTTATCATAGTTTTTACCAAATTTAATTTATACATCCGTTATGTCTTGTGTCAGTGTTTTGATGTCCTTTAAGAATAATTTTGGATTAAGTTTGTTATCTCCTGAAAATTTCGTATACTGATCCAATGTTATATTTGGGTGATTCAATCTTAAAGGTTCCTGATTATATGTCATCCTATTTCTGCCAAAATTCATTACGTTAATTTTTATATCTTCTATTTCTTTATTTACTCGGCTAATTTCCGTTCCATAACTTCTTTCAATGTTCTGTACTTTTCCCCCTAAATTCATGATTTTTCCATTCGTTTCTCTTTCATTGGCCTCTTGTACAGATCGTATTTTGATAACTTCATCTCTTACGTAGTCAATATCTTCCATTAGATTTATCACTTTATTTTGTGTTTGGAAACACATTTCTTCCATTTGCTGATTTGTCTCCCTAAGATCATCACTTAATTTATCTATTTTGTGAGCTAACACTGGCATTTCAAAGAATAGCTTCATGCACAGGTCTCAATGGCAAAGCAAGGAACGGTGCTGCAGGTCTTCTTCCGAAGTTTGTTAGCTTTGGAACTGTGGTAACGGCAATAATTTGTCTTCAGATCTTTAAGATTACAGTACTATTATCTAACTATTTACAAATACGAAAATAGACTATGCTTAGGCATGGAAATTAGTCGAATCAGCTTTTCAAGACTTAACGCTCCTAGGAGCAAGTTTGATGAAACTTTGCATGCAGGAAAGACTTTCATCTTAATTATTGAAACTGAAATTCAAAGAAAACGACAAAGAATGATGGTAGAAGAAGTATGTGCCAACGATAAAGTGCAAGGTTCCTCTGAAGATGTATTCAGAGTTGAAATATTCAATTGAATTATCGATATAATTTCTAAAATGGTTAAAAACAGATTTATCAATCACAAAAACCTGTGTTTGGATGTGGTTTTGTCCTATCCAAAAAGATTTGGATCAGTATCAAGAGAGCCAACTCCCAGTGATTGCGCTGCAGAAGTTGTGCGAACTAATTCCTACAGTTGGCAGAGACTAACATAAAAGAGGGTTCATTTCATTCACGAATGTTCGGGAGCTTCGTCGTTCATCATGCATGCGACATTGTGCAAAACGTCACAAGAAACAAAATTATTTAAACTTTATCACGATTTAAGCGAATACCTATTGCCAATATAGGAAACTTGCGATTTATTACACCAAAGCGCCATTCTACTACGTTTTGTAACGGGCATTTTTAATAGTTTAACCTTTTCCGCTTTACCAAATTTGTAAATACATTTCTGCAACTACTATCTCTTGTTTTATATTTATTAACTCGTCGGTATTACTTTAAAAGTAGATAATTTGAAGATTGATTTTCATTAATAAATTACTGTCCAACTTATGGAAAATGATAAACAGCTCGCAATTAATTAGTAGATATAAATTTTGTTCCTTATGTGGATATACGAGTCGAGTGAATAGTCGATAAGCGGTTATAATAGCGACGAGTTGTGGAGTTTTCTTTTTTGATTCCGATATACTAAGTACGTTAAAAATTCTGTTGCCTCTTTGCTTTGACTAGTGAGAATTAATGCGGGATTTAATTTTCGTATTGTTCATGTACGAGCACGGCACGATTTTTTAGTTGTTTTCTTGTGAAATAAAAATTGTATATTAACTGTACAAAAGTGTTTTACGGAACATTTTTGACGGACGTACTTAAGTGATACACGTGCTTTACCCATTATGGTTCTTTTTAGTTGTTTTGTCTTTTGATATTAAAACTGTGTGTGTGTGTGTGATTTAGTTTCGCGGTCCTTTTTTTTTTCTTTTCGGAGTGACGCATACTTTGGATTGTTTAAATACAGTGATACTGTAGTTTCTGAATTTTCTAACAACAAAGAATCTAAAATAGATCTTTGCTTGTGCAAGTTTCGTGTTTGTGAAATATAATAGATTACCGGTTTACTAAGGTATTGGCTGTAGTTTCTCACTGCTTATTGGTATGATTATGAAAATAATATACATCTGGTCCCAGTTGAAATCAAACTAGTGCTACAGAATATTTCGAAATTATTGTCTTAGGAAATAGAATTACCAAGAAATTTATCAACTATATAGTTCCGACGCGTGATATTGTCTGCTGCTAACCCCAGTGAAATATGTAGGTGTGATTAGTGTAACGTGTGCCAAGTTCCATCAACACCCTCACAGTCAAGGGTGAAGTGCTTTGTTAGTGCAGGACATCGTTGAATCCCACCCCTCCGTTGCAAGGAAGCGTTGCTGAAGGACTTTTGTAAGTTGAACTATTTCCTACTGATTATTACGTTAAATATCTATCCGTCGCTTTACCATATCTTTATGTTTCCGATACCTTTTACAATAGACTTGCATGCTATTTTAAAACATAAAAAAAAGAAAGAAAGAAAAATCAATACTACTAAATTACTCATACCAATTGTGTCTTACCTATTTATTTTTTTTAACATTTTGTCTGATTTATGTTTAATTGGTGTGTGAGGAAACGTTTCTGCTACTCCCCAATATTACCTCACTTTGTACTAAAAATTTTTGTATTGCTTTTACCGTTGTTATATTATATAGATTATCGAAACAGTTTCTTTTTTTTTACATTCTACATAGTACTGAATAACTTAGACTTCTCATTGCTGCTATGCTTTTTCTTTATATCAGGTTTGCAGGACTAATCTTTTTTATTGCAGGTTTACTATTCTTATTTCTTTTATTGCAGGTACTGTTACTAACTCCTTACCGCCGCATACATCATAGGTCAGTCTGCTTTCTACAACCCCCCCTACTCTCCGATTGAGCCGGGTCATTTCTTGACTTTCTTTGTGTTACGTAACAGTGATTTTGGCGCCCAACGTGGCAGCCACGAAAAAAACGTAACAGAAAGTTTTGGCGCCCAACGTGGGGCCGCTAATTAACGTTATAGTTTCTTGTTGTTATTAACGATTCATTGAGCAAATTTTCTGCTGGAAATGTAACATTGCAAAGTGCAGTTATTAAACATAGCTTAATACCAGAACCTTTATCACCTACAAGTAGCCCATTTCCAAATTCACCACCTTCAAATCGCTGTTTTATGAAGGAATTTGCGAAAATAGTAGCAACATGTTATGATCCTGGCTATCGAGTCACAACATCGAGAATTTTAAATTAGAACCCAATGTCGCCTGAACATAATACGAAAAAAAACCTTTTGCAATTTCTGTACAACTCGGCACATTGTCCTCCAGATGATAATATTTTAACGTGAGTGCCATCTACAGCTCCTACACAACGTGGAAACTTTGCAACGTTGTAAAACCCTTATGTGACTTCACTTTCCTCTTCATTTGCCGCTGGCATCTTTATCAATTCTTACCCCATTCTAGCAACTGCTGTCAGCACTTTTAGGATTACTCGGCTTGTTGTAGATTTGTGAACACCCATGTTGTCACTCAAAAGCTTCAAGAATGAACGCGTTGCGAGAAACCGTAACGTCAATCAAACCATTTGACTTGCTCACAGTGCCCGATTTCTTTCAGTAACTGATGAAATTTCGTCATTTATTTCATTTATTAGGAAACTTGTAACTTCTTTAGAAATTCTATAGCGTTGCTTGAATTCCTTATCAGAATAATTTGCAAAATCGTATTTTCTGTATCAAAAATTACGTGGCTGGCGTTGTTTCATAACCTAAAAGAGATGCATTTTATTTATATCTATTATTTATTACTTATTCAAACTTTTATGTAGACAAATAGGTAAAAAACAAAGTTTAAAATGTACCACTATCAGTCAGGTTAGTGGTCAATAATTATTATCTCTATAACAAAGTTCCTACATTAAAGAAAAAATTGTAGAATTCAATGGCAACCTATTTTTAATAACCTTTATGGTTAAATATCAATGATTTGTTGTTAAAATTGCAATGTCCGAACCTTATATTAATTACCGGTTCTAATTTCCAATTAAGCAATAGATGTCTCCTCCTTTAGGGCCTTGAATACCAAAATATTCTGCTAGAAGACACACCGTGCCAATCTCAATTTGTATGTTGGTTATGTCGAAAATTCGTATTCTATCACGTGGACCCATATTTATTACCGTAAAACTACGCAACTATAGTTCACATTTCTGAATTTTTTACTTACTGTCTGTCTAATTGAAGTAGGATACTTTTTATCAGTTTATCGTCTGTGTTTCTAGGTAGTGCAGGTTTTTTTTAAAGCCTATTAGTCATAAACAATGTTAGATAAGGATTTTAAAATATATATTAGGTATTTAACATTGGATTATTGTTGTACGTGCTGTTGACAACTATGGTTCACATGGAAATTCCCATACTAAATTAACACTAGACGATAGTTGAGAAACTTTATTGGAAATACATGACAGCCACATAAGTTTTTAATAACAAAAAAACACAATTTTGTGTAAAAAAATTATATATTTTCTTGAAAAAGAATAAAATTTAAACCCTTATCAAACCACAGTCAAACATTAAAAGAAAAGTCAGTGGTCAAAATGTTAGAAGACCATACACGAGGAATTATCAATATTAAAATGAAAGTTTGTTCTGACGTTTTTACTTCAATGGTTTCCCCCATCTATCTTCTAATTCTCGCACACGATATATTGCCTTCTTCGTACTCATTTTTGGTGGAGAATTGATTGAGAATTTAGTGTCTTCATTTGAGTAAAAGGTACAGTCTTCTTTCTCTGGCCACTTCCAACACTGTCCACAGCATGCCATCCAGTTGACATATGCTCCTTCATTTTTGATGTATTTGAATATTTACAGCAAAGATTCATCTTCATATTCAACTGCTACAAAGTCACCCGGTTTTGGGATGTAGTCATGACTATTCAATGAAACTTCTTCTATTGCAACATTTTCTATTAATAATTCAAATAGGATCAGAAGCATAAGGAATTTCAGATTCCCCAGCTTCACTTTTCACTGTCGGACTCCAGCTTCTTTTTTTTGGTTTGATCTTTCTGCCATTTGAAGCTGAAGAAACATTTTTGTTCTTTGAAGTGACGAGTGAAGACATTTGCTGTATTTCCTCTGCAGAAATGTTCTTTCCTGCCACAATTTTTAGTCTCTTCTTTCTACTTTTCCTCTTACTTTGATCAACAACTTGCTTTCGCTTCTCTTCTAGATATTACACAAATGATTGTGTAAAAAGTTCTGGATCTGCAAGTTCATCGACGTTCTTGAAAGAAGGCAATCGTTGCAGAACTGAAGTTGTTTGTGAGAAAAATTCCTGTTTTCTTAAAGCCAGCTCTCAAATTTTGTGCAAAGTTTTTCGTAATCCGTTCCCACAATTTGTTTAGTAAATAGGGATACACTTTTTTAGGGATAGTGGGTGATCTCTGCCCTTCAGGAGATATTTTCCATTCATCTAAACTTTGACGCTATTGACATTTTAGTGGCCTAAAATAGGCCACATCTAAAAAGGCTGCAATAAATGGGTGCTATTTGGAGGGAGAGACACAAATGCAATGTTATGCTCCTTGCATGATTTCAGGACATCAAGACTTACATGTGAGCTCAAATTGTCACATAGGACCAGTTTTTTCCCTCCTTCTCTGCGTACAACCGGTAAAATCGAATTAAAAAACCAGTATTCAAAGCTGTTTGTGCCAAAGCAGCCTGATTTTGACCTGTTACAACGAATGTTTGCTGGTTTACTCTCGGCCCATATTATCCACAACTGTACGGATTTGTGATTGACATACGGAGGCAAAACGTCTCTAGCTGCATTTACACATATCATTATACTAACAGCTACCTTTGCCGAGTTTTTAATGGCGTCAGGGTATTTACAACCAATCACGTTTCATAAATACTTTCTTTTTGCCTGGGTCATCCACCAGGTTCGACTCATCATAGTTGTAAATGAGATGAGGTGGAATGCCATCCATTTCTTCTTTCAAGTGACTGAAAAATGACTGGATTGTTTTTTTAATCTACAGCAGCCCTTACACGCTTAATATTGCTGCAGAACTCCTGAGAAAGTTCTTGTTTATGGCGTTTCAGAAACACGTCCGCCCATGTTTCTTCAGGGACATTATTCTGGAATTGGTTCACAATCACACCTTTTTTGTCTAAATATATTTTTACAATGCACCTTAAATCAAAACTTGTTATTGGAAATCCAAAGTTGCATATTTCTTCAGCATGGGGGATAACCGTTGTTTTCTCTGTTTCAGAGAAAACACATTGACAACCAAGTGGTCTAATGTTGTTTTGTGGGATTGCCTTCAATCTCAAAATAATAGAACTTCGCGGTAATACTTTTCAGAAGCTTCACCCTGTGTAAGCACATTGTTTTTATGTCAGTTAGGCATTGTTCCATGTTATGATCAGTATACATCTTGTAACCACGTTCACCTATCTTCCTTCTAGACACTTTCTCACATGACATGATGAATTTCTGGAATAAAATAACATGGTTTTCAAGAATGGTCCAAGAAATTGTTTGGACTATAGTTGAAATCAAAGTACAAGATTTTAAATGTTTCGTAATTAACTTCCAAATTTCTGTAAATAGGAACTAAACAATATCTGAAATACATAATAGTAACATTGCCTTTTGAAATATAGCAGAACTGCAATTAAATCCGGTCTTGAAGTAATATGTCTGAATAAAAGTTAACAGCTGATGCATCAGACACAATATTGTTGATTGGAAAGGAATTTCTATAAAACCATAACTTGGGTAGCCATCTGCTATTGGAGACCAGGAACTAACACCTTTATATAATCACGTATCAAAATTCACTAGATGTCGCCAGTGGCTGCATTAGATGTATTTCGATTTGACGGTGCATTTGGACCATAGATGCGCTGTAGGACCATAGTTGCATAGTTTTACGGTATTTCATAAATAGTAAGGTATTAATGACTAACCCAAACCTTTACTTTTTTTTCTAACCATACATTTGTTAGTATTAATGACTTGGACGAAATTGAATCTTTTTGTTCAAATAACTGTCTCGCGATGTCATTATCCAGCTTCTGCCTTAGAGAAGTGGGCTATTAATGTATACGTGACACGTGTAAATTGACCTGCTATAGTCCATCCGTCGAATCAAGTCTATGACGTCAAAAATAGTAATCCAGGCAGACTAATTCTAAATGCCAATTCGAATGAAAAGGTATAGTACATTGACATTACATTTTAGAGCATTCTTGTTTTTACAATTGGTATTACAATGCACTGTTGCCAAGCCTGGTGTGTTCATCTCATATACTTCCATTAACTGCAGTAATATTTTCATTTAACCAACCACTGTGAGGATATATTAGTGTTGGCGTATTGCTAAATACAGAACCAGTTTTTTAATGGCTTTAGCTAAATTCAGAACTGTTAACTTTGTAGATGCTTTCACCTCGTCCTAATATTGTACGAAGTTTCTTTAATGTAAGTATAATTGATAGCTCGTTCTTATAATGTATTTCTTCACAAACTAAACGTTGTTGAACCGTGAAGTTAATGTTTACTTGGTATGCTTTGCTACATTACAATCTAGGGCGTGCTTGGTACATGATCAGAGTCTCTAAAACGTTCATATACACCGTACCAATAATTAGTAGTGTATTTAAATGAAAAATACATTTTTCAACATTTGGCAACGCAGTCAACAGCTGACATATGACGTCATAGTCTTGATTCGCCGGATCAAGTATATCATGGTTCCTTTTTGTTTACTCCGCGAGATAGGTTTTGGGCCCCTTGGAGCGGCTTTTTAAAAAGGCTTTTCCAAAAAACTTCTATCAATTTATTTTATACTGAAATTACAATTAATTTTTAAGTACGTTATATTCAATAACATTTGGAGATCGAAATAATTCTAAGTTGAAATTCATTTTAATTAAATAAACTAAAATTACGATGAGTAGCTGAACTAACAACAATGTTAAAGTTGAGAAGCTCTAGACTGACTGCCCATCTTGGGATCTCAAAGGTATTTATGCTATCCCTGCTCCTCACGTTGCTTCTGGAAACTGCAGAGCTTATGTCTGCTATTTTCTTTATTCATATATACAATACAAAGAAACAATCTTAATTCTAATAATTGCTGACTTATAACCTACTTTGACCTGCAGCTGCAGTATTACGTTGGGTCTGGAATACAGTGTCTGTTTCCGTTCTCACCGTCAAGCTTGTGAACTTACATTCATTTTTTATTATATGTCCTTCAATTTATACATTGTTGCATCTAACTTAAGTTTTAATAGTTTTATTTAATTACATATATATCCTAATTTGGGGAATATGTGACTCCTCCCGACGTAGATGAAAAGAATTTCGCTTAATTTTTAAAATTTCATTGTCCCTACGGGTTCATTTATTATTTCTTTATTTACCTTTGTTGCTTATTTCTTATGACTAAACTTCGTTTCTTTGTTTCTATATCTAAGATACATTTTCTACAATACACATACAGTTAATAAAATGATCACAATAATTAATAAAATTGCCAAACACTGATATTGTCATAATGTACTTTTGGCACCTTTATAATTCTCTTAAATGTTTTTTGTAATTGTCCATTAACTTTACGGCGTGGTTGAGGTCATCTAGGTCTAGGTGCTCTAGTTGTATTAGTTTCTTGCTGATTTCGTTGTCTTCGAGTTGTGTAATCTTGAACTCTAGTTCCGGTAAATTTGCGAATTTATTCGTTACTGTTTGATCTTGGTATACTTAATTACATTTTTCAATTTTAAATAGCAATCTTCTTTTATGGTGATTACTTTACTTCCAATTAATGCTAAATTACTTTCGTCTAGGTTGTAAGGGCGGGTGCTAATACTTCTTGTGGAAATACAGCAATCCATTTGTTGTCCGTAACCTTTTGAATTTTCATATTAGTAATTTGTATTGGTTTTGGATCACAATTCTCATAGTGGTTAGAGAAATTTAACAATTGTACTTCACAGGGGCTATCTGCTTGAATAGCTGTTGTCGTTAATGATTGACATAAGTATTGACTTGGAGCTACTTTTTTGCATTTGTCATTCGTGAAGTTCATTTAGGGAAAGAAACTTGGTTTTAGAGATAATAATTTGATACTTGCTAGTAACATTCATAGGGAAAGTAAATAAATGATAATAATTATAAGTGTTACTCTCTACAATGGGGATTTCTAATAGAAACGTAATTTCCTGGTTCTTTACATAACCTTTTACTATGGCTATTTTTTCAAATATGAGTATATTGTATTCTATTACTTCAAAGGGTAATTTACTATTAGTTATAAGTGATCTAATCTATAATAATTCATTTAATAAATCAATTGGTTCTATAATACTAACGTGTAACGCGTTTAGTTTAGCAAATGTGACAGCGTTTCTAATGTGGCTACAATTTGTTGAATTACAGCAAGGGTTGATATCATTTGATTAAATATTATGTTAAATCTGATTAAATCTCGCATTTTTAGCATTGTGGATTGCATGTTACTTTCAAGGGTTAGTATTCTATTGGTAATACTGTCCTGATTTTTTACTAGCTTTCTTAGTGTATCATTAAACTTTATTATGGTTGATTGAATTAAAGATATTTGATTTTTAACAATGGTTTTTATGTCATTTTAGTTTTCATTTAAGTGTTGTATGGCGTTGTCATATCGTTCTGCATCTTGGTTGTCAAGTTGTCTGTAATAGCTTTTGTAATATTACCTAATCCGTTAATAAGTCCTCTCTTTCGTCTTGTAATTTGGTCTGTTGGTATTAATCTATTAAATTTATCGTCTGTGTTCTTTAAGCTATTTTCTAGTATACTGTTGTAATTAAGCATTTCTATTGCGTATTCTTTTCCGAATTTGGCTGTGCCCATTAATTGTTTCAGTCTGTAGTATGTCTCTAATTATATAAAATTTTTGTTTTAATTCTGTTAAATAAAATTTCTGTGCGAATGTCCAATAATCTATTGTGTTTTGCATACTTCCCAATTTTACTGGTAGTATACCGGGGTTGTTCTTAATCTCTTTGACTAGTATATCGTCGTTCGTTCTACCTGGGTGGAAGTTGACAACAAGGGTGATGGCTGTCCATTTGAAATTACAGGATGTCTTATATTTTTTAAGTGAATATATTTTACTATTTTTCCGTTGTCTACTACGACTACATTTTTATCTGATATCTTTTTGATTTTAAACGGACCTAAATTTCTTGGGGTTGTTTTGTGTCATTTACCTTTAAAGTTTTTATCATACATGGTTTGTCCTACTGAAAATTTAATTATATCGGTATTCTTATTGCGGGTTGTTGTAATGCGTTCTTTATCTAATTTATTTTTTACATTGTTATAAGTTATTTTTAATTTTTCTTTATGGTCTTTAGCATACTGTTGGTATACTTCTTTGTTGTAATGTATATCGTAAGGGTTGCGGGAATCTGAGTGTCCTAATGTTAATTCTAGGGGTGTAAAATTAGTTGATGAGTGGATCGTGCTGTTGTAAGCAATTAGTGCGTATGACATTAAATTGGTTATATGTTCTTTATTATAAGTTAATCTTGACAGTCTAATTTGTTCTAATAAGGTTATGTGTAATCTTTCATTTAATCCGTTTAATTCCGGGCGATTCTCTGTTATAAAGTGAATTTTTATTGTATGGAGTTCTAAAGTATTTTGTATTGTTTCATTTCTAAATTCGCTGCCATTATCTAAAGTTATGATTTCTGGTGTACCGTAAAATGTAAAATATTGTAAGAATCCTTGGTTTACATCGATACTATTTTGAAGTGATGGGTATCGCTTGGCCTACTTTGGTGAATGAGTCTTTGATTCCTAAAAAATTTTGAGCTTTTACTACTAGAGTATCTGCGTGTAATTTTTGAAAAGGTTTGTCGGTGTTTTAGTTAACATAAAGGGTACTTTTGGGGGTGACCTGTCGAATTTCGCTTTGTCGCATAATTCACATTGGTTGATAAAATCTGTGGTTAATTCTTTCATGTCTTTAAAGTAATATCTCCTTATGAGTTGTTTTAGTGTTTCATTGATTCCACGTTGGTTTGTTTTGCCTTCGTGTTGTTTTCTGATTACGTCATTTATTTCGTCTGGGTCATCTAAAGTTATTAATTTCTTTTACATCTAATAATTTGAGGGCCTGAGTTATTAAATAATCTAATATATAATTCTGAAAATCGTTTGTATAAAGTTCGGTGGTGAAATAAAAGTAAGAAAGTTTTTTCTCTGGGGTATATTCTTTTAAAATCTTAATTATCTGCTTTTCGTTATCGTCTTATCTCTGTTTCGTCTATGTTATCTATAATTGACTCCGTTTCTATTGCGTTAAGTTGTATCCTGCTTAGTGCATCTGCGTTATTATTATAATTTTTTTTTGTATATAATTTCATAATCTTATTCCTCTAGCCTAATTCTCCATCTTTATAATTTTGAATTCGGTTCCTTGAGTTTGCATAATGGTCTATGGTCGGTGTATATGTTGAATTTTCCTCCATAAAGATATGGTCTAGAATATTTTGTTGCCCAAATATAGTTCTTTCTCAATTGTGCTATACTTTTGTTCTGTTTCGTTTAATGTTCTAGATGCGTGGCTGATTGGTTTATCGCTATTTACTTTTCCTTGGCTCGATACTGCGCTTAATGCTGCGTTCGATGCATCGGTTGTTAATATAAATGGTTCTGAAAAATCGGGGTATTTTAATATAGGGTGATTGGAAAGGATACATTTAATTTTCTCTACTGTTTTGATAGATTCTGGAGTGTGTTCGTTTTTGTTACCTTTCTTCAAACAATTCGTTGAAGGTTTAGTTATTTGTGCATAACCTTTGATGAATTTTCGGTAATAACCACTGAGTCCTAAAAATCCTTTAATTTCTTTATTAGTTTTGGGTAGGGGGTAATTTAGTACTGCGTTCGTCTTGTCTGGATTTGACATAACACCGTGTTGGGTTATTATGTGTCCTAAAAAGGATACTTTCTTTTGTAACAATTCGCTTTTGTCTAATTGGGCCTTAAAATAAGCTTGTCTCAATCGTTCAAATACTTCTCTCAATCTTTCAATGTGTTCTACGAGTGATGTCAAATATACAATTATATCGTCCAGGTGCACAATACATTTTTCGTTGTGTATTCCTCTTAAAATGTTATCCATAACTCTTTGAAAAGTGGCGAGTGCGTTCCTGAATCCAAACGACATGCGTTTGTACTCCTAGTGTCCTCTAGGTGTAATAAAAGCTGTTTTGGTTGTGTGTTTCTTGTTGATATCCTGAGGCGAGGTCTAATGTTGAAAAATATTGACACCTTCTTAATTTATCTAAAATCTCGGTGATATTGGGTAGTGGGTATTTGTTGTCTACAGTTTTCTCGTTTAATTTCCTATAATCGATAACCATTCGATATTTACGTTTGCCTGAGGCATCTAATTCTTTTGGTACTATTAATGCGGGGCTGCTCATTTGAGTTTAAAATTGTTGTAGTGGCGTAATTGTCTTTTATTTGTACTAATGCAGTGGGTGTTTCTACTCCGGGTTGGAATATCATATGGTTTATAATTCCTATGTCGTTTTTTGAATTTACTAAAATTTTTATTTGTTTTTCTGTCCTGGGTTCGATGGAGTATTTTTGTACGGTTCGTATATTCCTGTTGTAACAATTTTAGTTTCGATAATAATTCTTTGCATATAATTTCAAGAATAGTGTAATAATTTTATTAATAATAATAATTCTTTGCATATAATGTCAAGAATAATGTAACAATTTTATTAATAACAATAATAATTTGCATTCAACTTCAAAAGTAATACGCTAAGCCTGCATCGTCCTTTAATAATCTAGTTATATTCAGATATCTGTGTCGTATACAGCTATTTACAAGCACATTTCTGTTTGATTGTTTCCCTCCTGACGGCGCGACCGCCCGAGCTGGTTATAAGATAGTCGGCCACAGGTGATAGAGATATCAACATGTTCCCTTGGTTGGAGGCCGGCAATCTGCGAATCCATTTCAAATAGTTAGGATATCTTCGAATAACGCGCGACAAGTAGGATGTAACTTTTAAAGACACACAAGGACACAGTAAAACACATGTAAGATGCTACCTTTAGAAGGTGACGTAATTCAACTTTGAGAGTACGATTGCTGCTGAATGTAAGGCGACAGGATATGATCCGACACGTGGAACGCAGGAATTATAGAAGTTGGTTTGCATGAATTGGTTTCAAATTGCAAACGCTGTTATCGTTGCTTGAAGAATGGTGATCCCGTCTTCCTTTGTCACAATGCGACAATTGCAGTTTTGGTTCGTAGATAGCTATAAGTTCTTTTTATGTGTTTCAAAATTTGGAACACGTTAACTTGCTTTGATGCGTAATACATATACACTGAAGAAGTTTCAACTAATTGTTGAACTGGATTTACCAGTAGTATAACGAAAGTTCATTGATTTAACGTTCTAAAAACAACATGCTTTGTTCCATATGAATCGTTAGTAATGTTAACAGGTGTTACTGACGTCATATTTTTCTACTTTGTATAGCTGACAGATGTTATTTTAAAAGCAAATGCTTTGAACAGCTTTAGTACAATATATGTAAACATGTATATTTTTGTGATCAGCTTTATCTACATTAAAATTAGTATACATAATTTTGAAAGCTCAAATGCTAATATTGTTAGGAGCTATTAATTTGTTATCTACCTGAAAAGATCTGCCCAGGTCAGAACCCTATTTGTACAACAAGTTCCTGTTTTAAAGTAAAGTGTTTGATTGAAAATAATAAAGACAAACATGAAAGTTAAAATTTTAAGATTGATGCAGTTAAAGATTAAATTTTTTGTTACAAGTTATATTATTTTAAAAGAGATCTTTTAGTAAACAATTGGTTCAAGATTAGAGGTTTTTTATTTTGATCAAGTGTGATCAAATCTTATTACATAAAGCTAAAACCCTTCTGAGTAATAAATTGATGCCAATGTTATATTGGAAATACTTTTTTTATTATTTCTTTATGTATTTTTGCAGGACACAAATGGTGTCCCACTTTTTTATTTATTTAACTATCACAATTTCTTACAGGAGCTGCGTCTTATTTTATTAAGACAGGCTTTTGTCAGCAAAGGCGATCTTTTTTTTCTTTGGGTCTTCACGTCCGCCCTTAGAACTATGCTATGCAATTATCGTGATTACATCAGGACTTGGTGGCGCCTATTTGATTTAGCTTAAGTTTGATCTGCAAACAAAATTTGACTTACCCCCCCACTTCTCATTGCTCTACCCAGGAATAGACCCCTAGTTGTGTCAAAAGATTTTTGGAATATATATATATATATATAAAAATTTGTTTCACTATATAAAAAATATTCGTTTCACTGTTTTCGAATTTAATGAGGATTTGTCCGCGTTTTGTGCTTAATAAGGGGTTTTTTATATCGATGTTTGCACCTAATTTTCTTAGAAGATCCATGCCTATTAATTCGTCGTATATGCCGTTAAATTCAAAAATGCAAAATTTATGTTTCATTTTTACGTTGAAAGTTTTCGGTAGGGGTACGTTTGGTATAAATTGATGTAGTGTTGTTTTGTGGGCTGTTTTGATTTTAAAGCGTTCACATTCTACAAAATCTAAATATTTTTGCACGGTTCGGGGACTAATTAATGTTTTTGAAGATCCGGTGTCAATTAATAATTTAAGTTCTGCGTGGGGTATTTCTATGTAGGGTAAGATTTGTTGGTTAATGTTATTTAAGTTAATTACGTTTGGTCGTATATGAATCGGTCTAGTTGAAAATTTGAGCACGCGTTTTCTTCATCGTCCTCTTCGTCATTTTCACATGGGTTGTCACGTTCGTAGTTTTCTAAATGATTTTGTTCATCGTCTCTACTGAAGTTTGTATAATTATTCTTGTCATGATTATTATTAAATTCTTCCACTTTTTGGTGGAATAGTTCTTCGGAAGTGAAGTTTTGTTTTTGATTATAATTGGATTTGATTTGCGATATTTTTGTGTTTTGTCTGTTGTTACCAGATGAAGTGTTCATAGGAGTTGGTTTGTAATAACTATTAGTGTTGTTATTATTATTTGTCATCGGTGTGTTTCTGTTGGGGTTCGCGCCGAATGTTTGTCTTGGCTGGGTTACATTTTGGTTAAACCTTGGTGGAAATGTGGATTTTGTAAAATTTGAGTTAAATGTTGGTCTCGGAAATTGTGTTATTAGAGTTCGAGCTGTTAATTTGTAGTTGATTTGCTTGCGCGTTAAATGGTGTAAATTTCGGTTGTGTGGGTGTTTGTCTCGCGGCTTGTATGGTTTTCATCAGTGAGTAGTTTTAATTTTTTTTATTTGCGTTAGGGTTATTTAGTCTGTTTCGGTAATACATAACGTTTTTTCCTTCACAATCATGTTAATTACCTCCTCTAGATTTTGGGGATGTTGGAATCTTATTTTGTCTGATAACCGTTCAGGTAATGCGTTTATGTAGGTGTCTAGTGCCAGTTCGTCGTACATTTTTGTTTTCAATAAGCGGATATTTTGGTCGGGTTCTTCGATTTCTAGTTTCATTAAAATCAAGCTCCTTACTCCTCAGCATCTCATACCGAATTGGTAGGGTGATTGGTTGAGTTCCATTAGAAGGTTTATTAAATAGCGGACCAGGCATTTGATGTTCCTCTGGTCCCCGAAATACGCTTTAAGCAACCGTTTAAATTCCTGCCATTCTTAAAGGTCATCACGACTTGCGATTAATGTTAAAGTTCTTCCTGTTAGTTTACTGAGAATTAGGCGTAAAAGCATGACATTACGGTCAAGGTCGGCCCCTTTATAAAAGATTTTAAGAATGTTTCACAAGCAGTAATGAAAATACCTAGTATTGTTTGTTTCCGTCGAATACGGAGATTGATTTGAGGTACAACCGCATATTCTTCATGTTTCGTGGTTTTAATATCAATTAATTCTATAAGTCGAGTTTGTGTTGCCATTAAATTAAAGTTAGTATCTAGTTATTTACAGAATCGCGTATATGCAATTACAAAGTGCTATTATTATATTAAAGAATTTCTGCTTAGTAATTGTTTCGTCAATTACTGTCGCATTGAATTGTATACTTTTAACTTTACAGAGGTTACAGATTGTTGCGAGTTGAGTTTCTATTTTCTGAATGGTTTCTCGTAATAACTGCGCTATAATTATACGCTTTTATTCAGATTTGTGATGATTAATTAAGTGATGCAAGCTTCTTTATAATTACATACTTTCGTTGCCTTGAAATGTTTAATTATAAAGTGCCAGGTTTTCTGAATGATTTTTATTTCTGTGATGAGTAATTCGTTTTGTTACAATAAAGTGCATAAACGTTTATAATTATATACTTTCGTTAGTTTGCTAAAAGTATCTAGTTATAGAGCTTTATAAAAATGTGATGAATCGTTTCAGTAATAATTGTTGTAATAAATGAATTGCGTTCTATTTATGCTAAACTTCAGTCTTGCTAAAAAATCGTTTCTTTTTATATTAATAATTTGTAGTAAATTGTGCACATAAATGCGTCTTTATTAAATAAGTTTCCTGAATAAATTCTTTCAGAAATGGTAGAATAATAAATTGCGATAATACAAATTGTACATAAAATTCTTATTACCTACTATCAATAATTTGAAAAAGAATATGGTTAGGATAAATAAACTTACATAATTTTCATTGCCAATTTCATCTGTTTTTTTCTTTGGGCTTTGCCAATTTTGTACCTTGTCCAAGTTTTGTTTCTTTGGGCTTGGTCAATTTTGTACCTTGTCCAAACTTTCAGATTAAGAATTGATATTCCAGGCTACCAGTTTTTCGATTTTTGGATTTCCTAGTTCCCTTCATGATACGATCCGAATGTGCCAGTTAGGTTTTGGCCTTTAGGAGTTGCCTTTTTAAAAAATCTTCTTCCAAAAGCTCATCTAACAAATATATTTATACAGAAATTACAAATTGAATTTTAATTTACAAGTACTGTATCAAAATTATTCTAAGTTGAAATTATATTTAAATATGCTAATTTATGGCGAGTAGCCTGAACAACTAACAATGCTAAAGTTGTGAGGCTCAAGACTGACGGACCTCCTTGGGCTCTGTATTTATGTTGTCCCTGCCCCTCACATTACTTGTGGGGTCTGCAGAGCTCATGTCTGCACATTTCTTTATTTATTAATACAAAGTAACAATCTTAATTCTAATAATAAATAAATAAATAAAAGAAGAATATCTTAATACTTTTATCTTCACAATAATAAAGTTATTATAATGTCAATTTAATAAAAATACGACGAGCGCTTTCGACTATTAAGTCATTATCAAGTCTAACAAAAACTAAAATTCAGCTAAAATATATATAAAAGCTAATCACATGTAGAAAGGGATAAACAGGTTACAATCTTGAAGCAAAGTCAATTATTGGAGACGCATTTATAAATGTAATATCATTAACAATATTTTGCTCAAGTGCCAACGCCTTCTTAATTTCTATATTTTCTAAACTGTCCAGCTTCTTACCTTTATTTAAAATGTGAAGGATTTCAAAATTTGAATTCTAACAATAAGTTTCTTACAGTTTATTGTGACCTGCATCTGCAGAGTTAGGTTACGTCTGGAATACAATGTATTCACATCCGTTCTCATGTCTTCTGTCTGACTTCTATTAACCTTTTTATCATCTATCCTTGAATTATACAATGTTGCAAATTAACTTAAGATTCAATTATTCCATTTAATTATACCTATATTATATTTGGGGGATATGCAACTAGCGTAACTTTGCTATAAATGAATATACTGTCTGGTGTATAATTTAACCTCTGTGAGTTGCCCCAACTCGTTTTCCTTTGTGTTACTTTGTAAAATTATGTCTTTATTGTATCTTGCATACATTGTGTCTATTTGAAATTATGTTAAGTAGGTGTATTTTAAATGGAATATTTTCAATTTATAAATTTCTTTTCCTTTTTGTGTGTTTTTAAAATAATTAATGAATTTCAGTTTCATATCAAATGTACTGTACAAAATAAAAGGCTGCTTTTGTGATTTCAAAATTTGTGGTGTTTATAGAACCCCTATTTAGCACTAGCTTATTAGGCACTGCTATACTGAAATCAAAATTAAACATGGTGTTTCAATAATAAGTTGTTCGTTCTAAATTTCTTACTTCTTTTCTCATCTGCTTTTTATTTTTCGTATCACCTAAACGTTACATATTTTCAAGTATACAGTTAATTAAGCGTAGGTATACAACGTCCCATAGTATATAGAAACTCAAAACCTAAAAAGTTCAAAAGTTTATTTACAGGAAAGGTATAATACTTTTATTCTTATAAAAATTAAGTATTTTCAGAAAATTTATAAAAACTACTTAGCTTAAAATAAGTTACTCAAATAAGAAATTGTTGCCATTAAGAGCCTTTAATTTACGGGTCCCTCGAACTAAACGGATTATTCTTATGTTGACATCATCGGCATTAATGCTTCTTCTAAAGTACTTTTGGAATCTAGATGAAATCAACCAAACGCTGCCATCTTCTTTTCTCCAATGAAGATCGGCAACAAATTGAAGTAGTACAGGATCATATGACCATAACCTAAAAATATAATAAATTATGATCGATTTATAACAAAATAGATATTTATATTACAAAGTAGGTTTAAGGGTTAATTAAGGTATAATATGAATGTAAAAAATTGGACTCTCCTAATTAAATAAATCAGAGCCTCAAGGTTAACCTAACATATTTATTTAGTACTAGAGTTGATTTTTTGATAACATTTTTGTTTTATTTCGTGATATGTCCTAAGCGCCAGATTTGTTATATTCTATTAAGTTCGATTGGAGCTTAAACCAAGTTAGTTAAGTAAGATGTAACAATACGCCTCAGCTTAAATTTGTTGGTGTTCTAAGGCTTACTCTCAAGACTATGCTTAAATGCACTTGAGTACGCGTTGTAGTTGTGACATCAGACAGCTGCTTTTAATAGCGTCTATTCAAAACAGAATTTTTTGCTTACATTTTATTTACGATAAACAATGGAAGAAAAGCGCAAATGATCCAGCAATTTTACAAATCAAGAAGAAATTATTTTGATTAATTTAGTAAAGGAATACAAAAAGATTATAGTACAAAAAATCGGCAACTGATGCTAATAGATTGAAATTTGAGGCATGGAAGAAGATTGAATGTGAATTCAATCAAAGTACCAATAATAATTTTAGAAACGTGCAAATGCTTTGAAATTACACACAAAAAGAAAAAGAGTTTGCGGTGTCACACCTTAATGCAAGGGGTAAAGTATAAGGCCCCGCTGAAGGCGTACTAGGAGTGAATTGTAGCAACGCTGTGTTCGAACCGATGGAAGTGGCTCGAACTCGGAGAGATTAATTTGTTGCTTCCTGTTCCGCGGCTAGTCAAAGAGCACACAAGGGTCGTAGGAGTGCTACATAAGAAGTAAGTAGATATGGGCGCCAGGGCTAGGTTCCGCCCAGGAAACAACTCACGCAAAAAGTCAACCACACCCAACCCGATTAGGAAGACTATGTGATCCAGGTTAGAATTCCCCGCAGTAACTATCTTAACAGCTCCTGATTTCCAATTAATAAAAGCTTTGTGTGGTACACACTTGCACAATCTCTTTAATATTTATAAATAAAGTAACCAAACAGATTCTAAGCAATACAAGATAAGGTGAATCAGTGGCAATGTAATAATGACACTGAGTAACTCAAAACAAAAGCCCCTGGGCTCGTATTAAAAATTTAAAATTGAGTGTTGTGAATATAAGTTACCAAATATTTATATCCCACAATGTGCGCAAATTGTGTTCACAATTAGACTTAAAATAGCAATATTCTTTTATAAGCTTTACATTTCTATCGATAGGTAATTGTCACATATAAATCCCTTCACCCTTAAATAATTATTCTCAGTTATGAAAAATTTAAGACCAACTAATATTTTATTCTAATTAGAAATAACTTTACTACTCCGCCTCACAAGTAAACTATTTTGTAGGGCTACTCACGATCACCCCTTGGACATGAACCTGTACCGATAAATTGGATTCCGGAACAGCCGATCCAATATCCAACGTCAGCAGTACCAACTAGCGATTAAGCCTCTTCTTCAACTCCGCTACCAATTCCAGAACCAAACGCAGAGAGACATTCACAAAACTCACGAATGCGCTAACAACTAATAATTTAGGACAACCTAAGAACCCTGCAATAATACAATTAACCACCTGTTAATTATAACCCCTCTTTACCTTCGTTAAAAAGGGTTCTTATACAATACCAATAAATTCTTGCTCTGTTGAAATATAGACAGAAGTGCTAATATCTAAAGCATTTAATATTAGTACCATAAGGACAAAGTTTATTACTTACAAAAGATGGACGCTCACGCCAAACTATCTTTCCGATAAGCGGTCCGAACAGATGTGGAATTTTAATTTGTACCAACAACTAAAAATATCCGTTCAGTAAATTTAGGTGTGCTTACCATTCATTTCCTACAAATCCTTACAACGTAAGTTCGGGTAATTTCAACTCTGAAACTCTTTTAATTTAGTAAGCCACCAAGCGTGTTTTACGTGCGACCTAACGTTCTTCTGTTCGTAAATCAATAATTATGTCCGAGCAGCCTGCTATCATGTTAACAAACAAGTACTGATATCCCGACCCTTTATACAACACATCGATGCAATACTACGCCTTCAAACATTGAGATATAGTTTAAACTAAGGTTAAATTCCCTTAAAATAACTTTCTTCCTTTTGACAATACGAGTGCGTTCCTTAACGTTAAACCAATCAAATAAATAAATTTCTTTACTACTAGACATTTATAACTTTATGTACAGAATTATATACAGAAATTGTATTAATTTTGTAGCGGTCATAGAATGACTGTTACAGCGGATGAGAAACTACTGTATGTGAAAGAAACAGGTGTCGCTAAGTAGATGAGAGCTTGCTCTAAATAATGCGCTTTGGTACGTTTCAATAGGATCATAGTATTATATGTCCTCATAAATCAACTATCACAACAGACATTGATGATTAGATTAAAGATTTAATAGACAAGCGGCTTGAAGACTTTGCCTTAATGCGGCGGTTAACTTCGATAACCACCGATGGTGAGATCAGTGGACATGTATATTTAAAAGCAATAAGAATAGCGGAAACCTTCAAGTACTTATCGAAGTTATTAGATTTAGCGGTGTTCGAAAAACTAGTAGTAAACAACGTCGACTTTTTGACATAAGTTCGTATCTGTCTAACAAAAACCATAACGACACACAGCATACGTTAAACTAAGTTTTCGCGGTACATCAATAACATAGAGTTGCTTGAGGGCTGAATCGCGACAAATATAATGACATTTAATGTACACAGGACGGATGCGAGTCCACCTGCAAGCTTCATCATATTAACCAACAGTAAATTAACTATAAAAATACAAACGGAACAACACTATTGAAAACCATAGAGTAAGTAGAGCTAACTAAACTTGTTTGTAATCTTTGTCAGAGAGTTGACGATAACGTTTATTGGTTCCTTTGTTACATAAGTTTTCTCTAATTAATCTTGTGTAATTTGTTGTTTGTGAATGATAAGTCTAAACTAGATTAAATGTGTTGCACTTGGTAGATATACAAACGGAACACCTTGAATACAAATTTGGTTCTGATAAAGGTATATCAAAATAATTATATATATATATATCGATAATTACTACTTCTAGCTTTAATCTCAGTGGAAAATTTAAAATACTTATGAAGCAAAAGATATGGAAATAGATGGATTTTCCTACGACAAACTGCATAATTATAGTAAACTATTTGCTAATTCGGGTCAGTAGTTTGTTCACTACAAGATAAGCAACTTAAAACATTTACTAGAAAATTGTGTCAGCTAATGATATTTAATCTTTCGTGTTCAGAAGCAATATCGAAAACATTTGTTGACGTTAATTTGATTTCAACATTAACACTGACAAAACAAGTTCCGGTACTTATCTTAATATAATACATAAATATTACTATTTTTCATTGTTGAAAATGCTATCCACGTAGGTCATTTGGAACACCACAGAAGCTTAAGGTACCTATTTAAAGACCCCTACAGAAATCACACATGTACAACAACATATTTTAATTAACTTAAGTGAATGTTCTTATTTACTGTCGATTCAAAAAATATAAGAGAAAATAAGCTACTTAAAGCTTTACAGTCACGGGCAGACACTAAAAATAGTTTAGAAGAATTTAAAATGTGTAACGCTTTACGTTACGTTAATAATAAATTCAAGAAAATTTAATATTGAATGGACAAACTTGTCATTGAAGTACCCTGTATAATTTTAATTTCACGTAAAATAGTGTTCAAAACTAGCCATCGAGTAAAATCCGTATTTCAATTCATAATTTTAAAACCACAAATATAATCGTTTTGATCTGTTAAATGCATATTGGAACAACGCATGTTTGAAAATTACAAAAACCACAAAAATGTAAACAAACCACTTATTACTGTTAACTTTCATAGTGAAAGAATGTCAGGTTTTGAAAAAACTTTAAGAATTATTAAGTAAATAATAGACAATTCCAAATATGAGTCTTAGAAATCTTAGTTTAATAAATGACATAGTTTTTAATGGACATCGTTGCAGTTTCCACATAGAAAATCACAGATATATTTTAATACAATCTAGCAAAGCAAACTCTGTGCAAAGAAAACACATATATGTAAGGTTATAGAGATGACTTAATCCTTTTATTCAATACATAAGAACGTATTTCTTTTATATGGCTGCAGACAAACAAATGCAAACCTAATTAAATGACATGATAACACGTACTTCCTGCATCTCATTTTCATATACTCAATAGTAAAATTGCGCAACGATAAAAAATCGCCGGACTAAGAACATAATGTGCAGTGGGGGAAAATAAACCAGAATTCGACATCTGACTGAGAATTAATTAACTAATTGTAAACCGATGACACGTCAACAACAAAATGTAGAGATACGCGCGAAAATCGCAGACGTGACCGTGGGATTGCAAGTTGACATAACGTTAGTTTTTGTAAGAGGTTGAACGTACAGAAGCAAGGTTGCTGTAATGCTTAAATCCCAGTGAAGTAACGGGGCTGTAAATAAATAGGTACACGTAGTTATTTAGATGTCACTTTCTTCGGCGTGGAGGAAAGCGGAAGTGATTAGACATACTGGAAACTAAATCATTTTGTGTTTGCGTCGTCATTTCCCAGCAAAAAACAATAGATAACATTGAATTTGAATTAGACAAGATTTTAATCGAAGTTGGGTGCAATGTTATTGATACACCTCTAACAACAGCTAAGTATAGCAATATAGTAGCTGCTACCCAGCAAAAAATTAGAATTGATTATACGTGTTATCGCTTAAATACAGCTATAACAACTGCATGGGAAATATCTAAAAAGCAATGAATGAAGTACAACAGTTAGAGGTAAACGCCAACAAATTTGTATCATTTTCTAAAAAACCAACCGAATTGCAATCCTCACTTAAAATATCGTTAAAACAATGAGGACAAAACAAGACCCTGGTGTTTGTTATCAAATGTTTAATTCCATTTTTAAAAAAATGCAGAAGAAGTTTCAGGTGACGTGTGCTTTGCGTTGATCTTAAGAGAAAAAAGAAGACTGAACTTGTTAGAATGCATCACTAAAATTTTGCTCAACGAAGTCATGAATTTTTTAGAAAATGTATCCGATGTGTTTGGCATTTTAGAATATTCTAAATTTCCTACAAATCAAAATATGGCACCATCTCTTTATTTGTTAAAAAACACATGCGCAATAACTATATGCGAAGACTCTTCGGAAATAAGAAAAATTATATAATACTCCCTGTATGTTTGTTGTGGTTTGTTTTGTATTTTTCTTAACCTTTTTTGGGAATTAAACCACCCATAGCTTTAAAATCGTCTTTATTAATGTTTCGATCCATGACCTAGGATCGTTGTCAAAATAATAAAGATTTCAAGTTTGACATTTATTACTTTAAATTGAAGGTGACTTTGATTTATTAATGTTTGATATATTTGGCTTGAATACATTTGTTTCATATTCCATTTTGTGCAGATATTGTAAATATATATATATATATATATATATATTGCTATGATAAGAGGGTTATTTAGGGGTATATTGAGTCATAGTGGTCTCACAATACATGTAAATAGTACTAGGAGATTTAAATTTGTAAATTTCCCAATTGTCGTCATCGATCTCGGTGGCGTAATTGGTAAACGCATGGTTCCGGCAAAACCAAGATACAGGTTCTAGTCCTCGCCAAGACCTTATATTTCCTTCTTTCAATTACTAGCTCGATTTGAAATGATTATTTGGGCTTTGCATAAAAGTCTAAATTACTATTTCATCTTATTCACTGTAATACGATAGTATTTATCAACTTGCCTTGCGTAATTAACTACTTAATATATATATATATATATATATATATATATATATATATATATATATACTGATATGATAAGGTTGTACGCCGATGTAATTATACTTTCAGTCTCCTGCTGATCACCGCCGCTGTGTCTTTTAATATTCTAAAATTTAAATATGCTTCAGCTAGCTCAGTTTAATTCACACAGAGTACACAACGTTACGATAATCAATTAATTTACCTCCTTTTCTTTAATACTTTTGATAAAAACGAAGTCGACTAGTATTTGTATAATGAGGAAAAAAATTCATATACACTTCACAGCTTAATCTGTTTTACAGTATGACAAAAATTAACCCCCGAATCAAATAACAATAATTTTTAAATTTTGTATCCCCAAAAAGTATAGCTCCCTTTCCTTATTTTAAAGCTAGCAAAAACGACACTATACTCTACTGGAAATTCTTTGAAGGTTCAATACTTCCCTTTTTTACGAAATTTTTTACGTATAAAAGAAATTTTTGATAACTCTTTACATAAAATAGTCAGGTATAATAAATATAGTCAATGTTCAAAAATATAAAGAGAAAATAATGCTTTATGCTAGATAATTCTGACTTGTAGTTTTCTTTGTGCGTCTTTCTGGATCTGCTACTGCGTGCTGTGGATCAGTACCCCAATATTACTTTCAGTTGAGTTACTCCCTTCAATGCTTAAAACAATTCTCTGTTTTGTGCGCCTTTGCCAATATTTTCATTCGGACTTCCTCCCAATCAATTTATTTAGTTTCCAAATTTTACCCCGTTTAATGAATAATTTACGTAATCTCACTTTGGTTTTCGTAATCTCGCTTAGAGTTACTTGGGTTTTCGTAGTCCCTCTTAGAGTTCTAAATTATGAATATTTAACATTAATTAATTAATAAACTTTTACTCGCGTTTTCCAGCAAACGGCAAAACTTGTCTCATATATTTTTCACTATTATTTATTTTAAAATTGTCTAACACCACTTTTCACAAATATTTGATTATTTAATTTTAATATTCATTCGTTGCGTAGATTTTGACTATAAGTGATGTGAATTGTGCTCAATTCAAATCAAGACTGTCTGCTTATCAAATTCACGTGTTATATAAGCTACGCCCATCTAAAAATTTATTGGTTATCGGTGCTGTTTGTTCAAAGTTTACGACCAGCCATAGGATATTTTGGATATTTTGGGCTTTTACAGGTATACGTCTGATAGTAACTCTCCGGAACGATTTCTTGGTCACCTAGAACACCAGTGCATTTCTATTCGGTATTTATTTTAGACCGTCTCTTTTGATGTTATAACAGAAATTTCTAATTTACCTTGGCACGTAATTTAACTTACGGCTTTTGTTTGTCTAGATAATACTTTGGTATGTGTATTAACTCCATGTAGAAAATCACGTAGACGAAATGTCGTAAATTTACATATTTCTGTTTACATCTTGCGCTTCCAAAACGTATTTATTTTGAACAATGCGTTTCTTATCAGAACGCTATGCTATCTCCTTTCACAATCACATGTTTAATTTTAATGGGAATTGTATCATGATTTTCTGGCTTTTACTGCATTAAACGCGTATCTATTTAAAATTTATGAATGGTTTTTGGTTTAAGACAAGTGTGATTGCGTGTAGAGTTATTTCTTTTGCCGAATATGTGTTTATTGTTAAATGATATGCTTCCCGACATTAATTAAAGTCAACTGCGATCCTTATACAGGGTGTTAAATGTTTGTTCTTTGCATAATTTGCCAATTACGTATTTTTCAGGGTAAATAAATGTAGTTTTCTAACTCTTAGTACTATTTACATGTATTGTGAGACCATTATTACTCAATATACCCCTAAATAACCCTCTTATCATAGCAATATATATATATATATATATATATATATATATATATACAATATCTGCACAAAATGAAATATGAAACAAATTTTCCTTATTATACATGGTGACCACACAAATTGAAGGCACTCATTCTTCTAAACTCTAAAATTTTCATCTAATGTATTCAAGTCAAATATATCAAACATTAATAAATCAAAGTCACCTTCAATTTAATGTAATAAATGTCAAACCTGAAATCTTTATTATTTTAACAACGATCCTAGGTCATGGATCGAAACATTAATAAAGACGATTTTAACAGCTATGAGTGGTTTAATTCCCAAAAAAGATTAAGAAAAATACAAAACACATATCCTTAAATGTAATTTTATAAGAAATTAAATCGATTTGAAAGCTAACCTAGCTTTAAGTTTCCAACATTTCACATGGTACATAATAAAGGTATTTAACAAGAGTGCGACTTTCCGTTTTTTTTTCTGGCATCTACTTCTACTATCATTATTTCAACGTTTAATGTCCATATTGAGTTATCTGACCATAAAGGGTGCAAATCATAATTTTCATGAGAACAATGAATATATAGCATCCACTTATATTTATCGTCATAAAATCCAATCAATTGAACGGATACTATTTAAGTAGTTCAGACTTGAGTTATTGAGCGTGGGCTTTTTGACTTATTTTCCGAAAGGGATTATTAAAATACAGAAATGAAGTATTAAGCATCAAAAATAGCAAACCAAATTACTCTATTGAACTAGGGTGTGCTAGTTTTTTATTAAAGCGTATTCGGTTCACTTTGAAGCTTTCAATTTGTGTTTCCGGAACAGTTTGGATCTTGAAATAAGTTTGAACCACTGCGTCATTTTAAGTTCGCAGGTGTGCTCTAGCCAGCGGGTCAGTTCGGGTCACCTGGTCAGTTTGGGTTACCGGATCAGTTCGACCACTGGGTCAGTTTGGGCCGCGGTGTCAGCTCGGGTCACCAGATCAGTTCGGGTCCCGTGTCCTGTGTCAGTCTGTTTTCGGGTAACCAATCACTGGGTCAAAAATTTATGACCCGGTCCAACTCTAGCACGTGCCACTGTTCAACTGTTCTTAATTTACTATTATTACTTTGAAAATGTATGACCGCGGTAATGAATATACATGTTAGAATACAGTTAGGAAAAGGGCGGTTTAACTTAACTGTTACTTATGCAAGTATTTTGGAAAACGACTATAGTGTTATAGCGCTAAAAGCAAAGTTGTGTTGCTCTGTTATTCTGGGTATTCACAACTTTCTTCAGCAGTACCATTTTATACAGAGTTGATTCTATTGTTATACAATTATAACTTTCTTGATATCTCTCTGCAGAGCAGGACATCCGCTCTGCATTAACTAGCCTCAACCAGCAACAATAAACACATTGGCGTTAGTTAAAACTAATTCCTAGAAAAAATCAATTTTGATAGAGTTTTATATGTTGAAACTTTTGATATGTGTCGATAAATTGTTACTCCCTAAGTAATAAAGCGTTCCAAAGTATGTTTAGTTTCCTTGCCCGTTACCAGCTGCAAAAATACCTAAATTGGTTACAAGTTGTTCTTTTTTGTCAATTTCTAACAGAGAATTAACAATTATTAATTTTATCCGTTTCACTAATTGTAATAAGGTTTCAACTTTTGCTGCTGGCTTTATTTCAAAATTTGTATTACTCAATGTTGATGCTAATGCTTTCGGAAAGTAGACCTTCGCAAACGCAATGTATGTCTAAATACCATTCATAATTACCTTTGGTTATTCGAAATAGGATTCCATGATGCAATCGACGTTTCCGTTACAGGACTAAAGTAAAGAGAGTCATCGTTTTGGTCGACAGTTAGTCCAATACCTTGTGATGATTTAGTCCCAACCAATGAAACAGGAAGCGCTTCAAGTTCGGCAGGTGGTCCTTTTCTTAGTGCAGCTGTTGGCACACTAAATATCCTAAAATAAAAAAATATTAAATTTAATTCACAAATTTTACTACGTAAAGAACAAATTAGCTTCCAATAAAAACGAAAATGATTTGTAGACTTTTGAAAAGGAGTTACAAAAAAATATTACATGAAGAGCAAGTTGAATAATTTTTAAGTGAACAATATAGTTGTTGTCTAAACCACGGTAATTTTTGGTGTCTTATTTTACGAATAAGCACACTACTCCACATTAATTAGATTTCTCGAAAGCTGATGAACTTTGGCAATATTATCGTTGCTCAAGACAGCATTCGTGTTTACATACCAACAACTTGAAAACTAAACTTAGGCTTTATGTTAATTGTTTAAATTTACCTGTTTGTAGCGTAAGGTTGGTAATAAAGTACACCTAGGTTTGGCGAATGAGCTAAGCCTACTACTCCATCCATGAGAGTAAATGTTTCAGTACCAATTGTGCTGTCAGAGTAATCAGGATCTGGGAACATAGAAGGATGCGTGACTCTCCAAGCTCTGTCGTTAAGTGAATCGTACACAACCAGTCCTAAAAAATTAAGCAATAAAACATCCATAAGGGATTCATGAATTTATAGCATTAAATTGTATTAAGAGACCTGTAAATTTGAAGTCCTGTAGGAATTTAGTATTTGAGTATATTGTAACTGTTAAGTAACGTTCTATTAATTATAAAAATATGTTTTTTTTATGTTAAGTATTGAGATACAGAAACCATAACATGTGGAGATTTGTTCAATGATAAAAGAATTGCCTACTTATGAGAACAATATGAAAGCGAAAGAAAATGTAAATTCTGACCTATTGTCAAATTGGTGTTAAAAAGCAAAGCTCATCCTCTTCCTTAGGTGATTGGCGAAGTGTTAACCATGTGTTTGCAGAATGTACTAGGTGTTTTTCTTCTGTTGTTGGTATAAACAATTGTTATGACAAGAGAACACTCAGATACATCGCAAACAGAGCACTCGTACAAACTGATAACAGACACCCATAAATACACACTATTACACTCTGTAACCACACATAAACGCAGCTTCAGTAATTTTGGGTTCACGTATGCAACAACCACTTGTTTGGTTCAACCTAAGTCTCCGCTTGTATTGCTGTAGCTCCACCTTGAAGTAAATGCTTAAAACCTATTAGTTAAGCTATTTACGTTGATCTTATGGAGATCGAAAGTAGAAACAAGAGTAGGCAGGAGCCTAGGGTGTTTTTGTAGTGCTGACCGACTCACAACCAATCCTGCTGTCTGTGCACAATCCAATAGCTCCACAGCATTACCCACCGTTTTCGACGGCAGCTTTTTCGGCAGCCTCCACATTTCACCAGCTCCAAATGATTCTTGGATCACCTTCATATCAATTGTATTGTCTTGCATACTGCAACGGCTCCTACGACACTGTCCACTGTACCTCTGTGGCACTATCTACGGTTGGCTTCACATTACAGCAATTTCAGGTGTGTGTGTGTGTGTGTGTGTGTGTGTGCGCGCGAGCGCGTGTGTGTGTGTGATTGCTACTACTGACCAAGTTCGCGCATGCGTGTGTGTGTGTGTGTGAGTAACGCCTATTCGTCCTGTGAATAATTGTATAAACATTTATTTATCTGTTTTACCTTATACTCATATCTGGGTTCAAAGCTTCTTGTAAACATAAACTTCTTTTTGTTTGTGTTCTATATAATACTTTATTTCAGTATCTAAACCCGCATAGATAGTAACTCACATATTGTTTCATCGCCTATCGCTTATTATTTTCTGGTACAGGTATTAGTTTCTCGTTTACCTGCACAGGGGACGTGACATATTGCACATAATTTACAAATAAGCAGCATATTTTACGTTATACATTAACAATGTAAATTGAATATTACTTGGTTTACTTTCTTAATTAATGCATATTAGCAAGCTAGGTAACGAATACGATACGCTTCAGTGTTAGGTGTGGATGCGGATTGCCGCTTCTAGCTCAGATTTCCGTATTAGAGCTCGTTGCTAACTTCTGCAACATAAAACGGAAAAAAGACGAAGATAGAGTACGGTAAGGGATTAGTCTAGGAATCAACAGGTAAAACTTCACCACGTTCTATAATGTACTCATGCACAAGCAGTTAACGATTTAATAGTGAAGTCAAGAACGAATAATGGAATCTAAAATTTGTTCGCATTTGTATCATTATATCATTCTGCCGATGACACAACCTTTGCGCGTGTGTGTGTGCGTGTGTGTGTTTGTGTGAGGGTGTGTGATATTCTGGTTGTCTGGGGCCACCTTGTTAATGCTATGTAGTAACAGGGGATAACATTTATATACAAGTTAGGATATCGACATGAACTTAAAGAAATATGTACAAATGTGTACGTAATTTAATTGAAAATGTGTTTAACTCTAGAACTGAAAGTTGCGGAACGAACTTCTATGTTGTGACTCCACGATGTAAACCTGGGTCTGGTGAAGGTGATGTCCATGGTTGTAAGTAACACTGGCGTAAGTTACGTTGAATACAATGCGGCATCTTTTGGCGGTGATTGCAGTCGGATTTACATAGTTTCCAGCCATAGCGGCTTGTGAGCTGATGTTAGCATACGGCGGTTTTTTTGGTTAATAGAAAGTGGAGCGGGTTAAAGGCGAAATCCTGACGTGCTTGTTGGCGTCACGTGATCTAGAAAGGGCTCCTGACGACCTTGGTTTTGGAAGTGGAGCGAGTCCAAGCCATGTTATGACGAGGTCCTGTGTTGTTTATCTCATTAAATTCGGTAGTCACAATGAGGTAAAATGGAAAACCCTTAGTGCACGAGGAGCTTAGTGACTTCCGTTTTTCACTATTTTAAGGTTCCCTTCAAGAAGTTTGAAGAATTCCTTAAAAGGAAAACAAAAATAAGTGGTTTGCTCTAGCGTTTGGAGCTCGTGCAATACCAGGTTTTGTTTTCTATTGTACGTTTGGACAATTCCATTTTATATTTGAGGAGCGTCGGACAGGTCCGTTATTGATTGTGGAGGGTTTTCTTCGTGCTTCCTATTTGTTTGCATGTTGCGTGATTATTGGTCTATTAGGTAGGAGTATGGTTGGTTGCTATTCCTACATGTATATATTTATAATATAGTTTAGTTTGTGTTACTTCAGTAGTTGCGTAAAGTATAGTTCAATTATTTTCAGAGGTTAGGTGTAGGACATCATTGTGCTGAACCTTGCCTTGTAGTTCGAATAATGTTTTATTTGATTAGAAGTCATATTAAATTAAATTAAATGTGATAACCTGTTTTGGCAAGTCAAGCTGTCAGCAATTTTAGGAGGTTGTACCTTTTGTTAATTATAATTTATGCATCTTAGGTACATGGGAATTTGCTTGATTTTACTAGTTAAAATGATGTTTCATTACATTCTCTTAAAATTAGATTATCGTAATGACTTTACTCAGATGTTAAAAAGGTATTTTGTTTTTTGTAGTTTAGAGATTTCAGTTTTATTTAAAGAAGGTGAACTACTTATTGAGATGTATTGAGGTGTTATTTAAATGATTCTTAGGCATGCTCATATTCAGATTGTATTTATTATTTTTGTATGTAAATATATCTTTTAAAGTTTAAGAAAAGCTTACGAAATATTACAAAATAAATTGTATCTCCTGTGCTTAATTATTCCATTATTTGTTACCGTTCAAGGTTTATCTTTTTGCGGTATTACATTTCAGTTTTACAACTGGTTAAGCATATGCAATAAGTTCAAGTTGATTCCGTGCAGAAACAACCACCGCCATTTCGCGTCGCCAGAGTAGTTATATTGTTTCTGTTTCTAACGAGATTACATCCATATAACAATGTTCTACTGTTGTTTCTGAATAATCATTACGTAGGTTTCTGTTAGGAACGGCATCTATGATATTATTTAGTGACTAGAATTTAGCTAAAAATTTGATAAATTACATTATATTTTCTTACTGCATTTTGTTTTGCTGAATTGACTAATCAAATCTAGCTAAACAATCTTTTCAATCAGCATAAAGAACATTAGGGGAATTTGGCGGTTAAGGAACAACACCCTCTCTCTGAAGCCACGTTGTGAATTAATGTTGGCGAGGTCGGCCGAGAACGTTCTTAGGAAGAATAAAGTATTGTTTGCGTTAGAAACTATTTGTTCTGATGCCGACATGACCGTTAAAAGTGTAGTTTTCAATGATATTACTCAGCAATGGCCTTTTGTTCACAAACTGCTACTGCGGCCTCTAGGAATAAACTAATTTCTCTGTTCTCTGATTCTGAGCCAGGTATGGATACTTCCGCCGTCCGAAATTCTGGCGACTCAATGGCGTAGTTGGTATTCATGAAACTACTATGCTAAAGGTCCCGGGTTCAAATCCCGATACGGTCCGCTTGAAAAATGTGCTGCGTACCTAGACGTAGTCGGAAGAAAAGTAAATACCAGGCTAACTACCAACCGCGGAGAGTAGAGGAATTTGCTTACATACCAAAAAAAAAACACGTCGCCCACGATTATCTATTAACAATAAAAAATAAATTAAAATTTCTTGGGTCACATGGACAAAGAAAAGTATTAAATTTAAGTTATATTGTAAAGGACAAATTTTATAATGGATCCATGAAGTGCGGCGCATTTCGTAACTAACATGTAATAAAACTCACTGAAAAAAAGTAATGCTTAGATTTTCTCTATAGCAAGTGTGTTAAGTTAAAGTATTCAATGTAGACCTAGTTCTAGTAAGACTTAAGGAAATATAAGCAGAAGCACTAGCGAAGCTAGCTTTTAAACGTGTATGGTAAACAGGTTTGACAACATCAACCGCCAATAAATAATAATCCTAGATGTGCATACCTCTATGCATCGGGATGTTTATCTTGCAATCCATCGGGGGTGAGTCAGCACAGCAACGCCACGGTAGTCAGGATCCATTCGCCCTGCCACCGCAACTGCAGCAGCGGTCTACAGACAAAAGCAGTTGGTATGAGTCAACGAACAGTTGGGCCTACATAAAGAAAGAGCCCATTTGGCCCCCAGCTAAAAGCAGTACACGCAAAATACCTCCTACTTGTCACACAAGAAAAAACGTGCATCGCTTTTGAAGTACTGAGACAAGTAATGTAAAAAATATTTCAAGGCACAACCTGCAGTATCAAATTAAAAATAGGTTCAAATAACACGAGTCCGAACTGCCATCCTCGCGTTATCAAAGCGCGATTAGCAAACTGGAAAACACGCTATCAAACAATTGTAGGATCTATTATTTCGACAAGTCTATAAATGGGAAACGCCAGAAAAAGCAATTATACGTTATCGGAATGTTTAACATATTAACGGATACCTAAAACAAGGTATTGACTATTCCATTATCGAATAAATTTTTGTTTGAGAATTAATAGATTTGAAAGAAATGTTATGATTGCGCGTACTATTGTAACGAGGTAAAAATACGGGATGAGGTTTTGAGTAGAAACAGAAGCTAAGTGAATGAAGAAAGAATTACTATCAAAAAGGACGTATTTGAATCTATCGTCGAAAATAAACGAAAATAAACAACCATTTTTACAAACATACGCCCTGGTTCGGATGAGAGGTAAAACGTGTGTGAATGTTGTCACGAACGTTAAAGATCCCTACCTTGCTTGAAATAACAAGGGTTTGGCAAAATTCCAAAAAATTCCAGGAAATGTCTTGCTTCCTGGACAATATAGAACCTTTGAGTGGAACATGCAAAAATCAATTGTAGTGCCCCAAATTCTATGCCTGTTACTGTACTCGGTTTCCGAATTAAATAATTTTTTCTATGGGTAACGCTCTCTACCCGAGTTTCTGATCCACATGTTTCGAAATATTGTGTTCAGCAACTTTTTATTGGTATTTCACAACTACTAACAAGGGAGGCACTACATATATATTGCGCGCATCAGGATTAACGTAATTGTTGGCAAAACGTTGTCCAGTTATTAAAAGTTGAATTTTAACCTGTGGATTATAACAAACGCTTACTCCATGAAATAAACTCCAGAACCATGGGTCCTATTAAAACCATTGGGTTGTACGTGGCCACCATACAAGGTTTATTTACGCAACTGTCTGTTCCCTTATAAGACACACAACAATTAGAAATTTTACGACGTGATATCGCGCCGTACTACCAACCTGATTTATTTTTCGTAAAAATTACTTCTGTCACAATTATTATCCTTAAGGAAAAGATTGGAATTTAGTAAATATTCTGAGGAGACACTCCGACCATCACCTCCTAACACTACCTCTGATTTACTGGAACTTCGTTAGCGGTATCCATCTTAAGGGTACTCCGCGTTCTAAAACCACATCTGCAATGCTTTCAATTGTTATTATTATTACTCCTCAGATTCCGTTCTCTTATTCTAACCCAATCAAACCTGCTTCTACCCACAGGCCACTCTCAGAGTATTTTGTTTCAGTGTTTGGACCAGGTCACCGGGTCACCGGATCACTTCTAGTTACTTTCTACCGAATCACTGGGTCATCGGGTCAAACGTGACCCGGTATTGATCCAGTGAACCGGTATTGACTCGGTGATCCGGTATTGATCCGGTGACCAGGTGACCCGGTTTTGACCAGGTGTTAGCAGTATATGCTCCTAACATTAACATGCGCATAGGCACCCGGTTGCTGTAATGCTTAAATACCAGCTAGTAAAATAAGAGGACTGCGTAAACAAATAAGTACATAATACATACGACAAGTGGCATAAAAATTATTTTAAAATTGTTTAATGGTTAACAGTTTAGCACACAGGGCGGCAACATTTATTTAATCATCACTTCTAACAGTCAATGCTAAATTTTTCCTTTGACTCATTCATTTACGTAATAATGTTCAGTTGAATTGCATTGTTTTTATATATTTATAAGAGTTAGAATATCACTACCTAATCAACGACAACACCTCAAATTTATTCAAACAATACAAAGCAAAACACATCTACAGATCGTTTTTTTTATCACCGGCACCATTACGATCTCGGAACCAGTAAGGGTTAGAAGAACGGTTAAATTAGAAAAAAGTTGCGTGTTTGGGAGAATAGTTCGGGCCACTTCGGGTCACCGAGTCACTTTGGGTTACCGGGTCACTTTCGACCACCGAGTCTGTTTGGGTAACCTGGTAAGTTCGGGTAACCGGGTCAGTTTGGGTCCCGGGATAGCGAGTTCTGGGTTAGTCTGTTTTCGGGTCACCGGGACACCGGATCAAAAATCGTGTCCCGGTCCAACTGTGTTCCATTCTATCACACCGAATAGATACTCGCCCCAACATACTAGTACAACTAATAGTTTCCCTACCACTCCCCTTCGTACTACATCTACTCTGACTAGACGGGTCATTTGTTTTAACTGTGACCAAGCTGAACATCTTTCTCCTTATTGTACCCCTCCTTGGTTGCTGCATTGTTATGGCCGTGGTCATAAAGAGTTATCCGACGCAATCACCATAATAGTTATGCGCATTTTTTAAACCGACGATAGGGTTCCTAGGTCGAGACGAAGACCCCGTTCTAAAGCCAGTATCGAATTGTCTTTTCCTTGATCCTAATGAATAACTTCGACTTTTTTTAAAATTGAGATACACCAATTTTTGTGGCTACGAACGCCCTTTTCTACAAGTCCAAATTTCTAGCATTTCATTTACTGGTCTTCTTGACTCTAGCTCTACCCGCACCATCTTTGGGGTTCTGGTTGGCATCCTTTACGTAAATATATCCTCCACCCGTCCTCTTCTTTCTGTAGTCTGGCGGATGACTCTAAATGTGCCATCCTAGGTTCCGTTTCCCTTCCTATAACCCACTAGAATTCGGCCACTATACAGGATGTTCACGTAATTCCGAAGTCTCCCACCAGCTCATCTCTAGTGTTGATTTTTGGAAGTCCGTACAATGTGTATCTAATTTCCACGACGGTTTACGTACTTTTTCTTTCCTTTCCTCTTTAGTTACCATCACTTCTGATCCTATTCATGTTATTGAACTTACTTCCGAGCAAGAACTCTGTTTAGACACTTTAACTACTATCGCGTTTTCTAAACAGTCTAATTGGTTGCACTACTTTCGTACAATTGTAACATACTGTTTTAATAAGCTCTAATAGTTCTAGTATTCCTAAAAATAGTTAGTTTCTAGTTTAATTTTAGCATGCTAATTATTAGAATTGTAGCGGCTGCAGGATCACCCAAGTAGCTTCTCAGCGAAGTTCCCAGAAAGATCTAATCCAAGAGTTAATCAATTTTTCTAAAGGCACTTACTTTAAGGGCACTAAACATGTCAAATTAGTCCATATCTATGATTAGATGTCAATCATGCTTTAGGATCCTATTTATGTCAGGGTGGTCTGAAGCAATTTTTCAATTAGCTGAGCACTCAACTAAATCAATTCTGAGAGCTACGGTTGTGGTTATCTTAGGCATTGACAGTTTTAATTAAAATTAAAGATTTACGACCGGCGCATCCTAAGCCGAGTAAGAGCGTCAAGAAAGGGGTTATTTTTCAATTAACCAAAATGTATATAAGGAGGCCAGCCGGTGGGAATCGGGGTTGTTTATTTCCAGACGCGTTAGAGGTTAAAGCTAACGGTTACTAGTGATGTGTTTATTTCTCTGCAGTCAAGTGCGGGCCGTTATGTTTTAAGTTATTTATTTCTCTGAGTAAGTAATTAGTATATGTGATATTACTATGAACTCAAGGCTGTGTTATGCAGCATAAGTCAGTTATTTGTTTAAAACAGTATTTGTCGACTTCCATAAAATACAATTCCGGGTGAATGCCCAGTTCAAGTAAATTGATCCGTTTTATTATTGCTTTGGAGACCGCATCGTTTTAGAAGGGTCTTCTATTATATTGTGTTTCGACGGTGTCAGAGGTCGTTAATCACTAATCCACGAGACTACCTGAGAATGCAAAGTTCAGGCCCGAAGTCAAGTTACGGTACTATTTGACCCTTGAGAAGGTCGTATTTTTCATGGTGTAGATGACCCCGTGGTTAAAAGGGTCGTCGCACTATGCAAGTTAATTAGACTAGGGTAGCATTAATAAATTTTGTTATTGGGGTGTGTACACCTAGAACTGTATCTATTCAAAATATGTTTGTTAGTTAAGTTTAGTTAAGTTGTGTTTGTGCTAGCCGGAGACTATAAGTGACTTATTTTCTGTTCTGCCATTTTGGTTCATCGCCCACGAACAAAGTGCGACGAGAGCTATTACCGCGATTGGTCCATGGGCCGTTTAATTCCCATGGTGGCGCCCTTTGTACATAAGGTTATTTACTTTATATTTTGTTATGCATATGTAATTAGTTGAAGTTTTAGTTAGTAGCTCGTTCAATAAAACAATCGAATTTTCGTCTCAGTGTGTTTGTTTAATGAACCCCCCCTTCACCGACTGCTGCAGCTTGCGAGGCAACGTCCCGAAACGTGAGGGTACGATGGTGTTAGAGGTCCTGTTATTTATTATTTATTGTTAATTGGATACCCTCATGCGGTAGGTAAATATTAAAATTACACAATATCATGTCCGTACTTCGGCAGAACCTATCAAACTACGGTACTACCCGCTTTCTCCTACGTTCCTCAAAGTTGTTGAGTCCCAGCTCAAAAAGATGCTTCGCTTCCAAATCGTTGAATCATCTACCAATCACTGGTCTAGATCCACTGTTCTGGTAAATAAGAAAAACAAGTCCTTTAGGTTCTGTATTGACTTTTGTGAGGTCAACCAAGTAACCTAAAAAGACGCCTATTCGCTTCCGTGTATCACCACTATCCTACACTGGCTCCATGATTCCTGTTTCCTTTACTTTCTAAATTTCCGCTCAGCTTACTGGTAAATTTTCGATTCAAAACCTATTACTGCTTTTGCCGAACCCAGAGAGACCTTTATCAATTATGCTATATGCCTTTTGGCCTTCTTAATCCTCCTGCCATTTTCTAATGACTTATCGATCAGGTCATCGGTTCTAACCTAGAACATCTCTGCATCGTTTACTTAATGATATCATCATAGCTACTCCTTTTTTCGATGAACACCTCTAAGTGCTCAACTATGTCCTTTCCCGTCTATTCATAGCTGACCATACCCTTTGTCAAGATAAATGTCATTTTTATTTTTCCAAACCCTGTGACCTTGGTTATTCGCTAACCGAGATGACCTACTTGTCGATCCTAAAAAGGTTTTAATATGCTCAATATCTCCCCTTCTTCCTCGGTCCAAGAAGTGCGTCAACCAACTGGCATGGACAGTTGGTACCGACTCTTCATTCCAAATTTCGCCACTCTTACTTCTCCACTTTCTAATCTTACTCGTAAGAGTATCTTTTTTACTGAACTCCTGATTGTCATTGCGCTTTACTAGCCCTAAAACACCATTTAGTGTCAGCACCAATACCTTCATGCCTAGGCTTACCCTTTACTGTTCAGACCGGCACTTCCCATTTTGGTCTAGGTGCTATTTTGAGTCAGCCTACCCTAAAAGGTGAGAAAATTGTAAGTTATATTAGTCACTCACTTTCCAAACCTGAGCGCAATTATTTCGTCGCCGAAAAGGAGTGTATAGCAGTTATATTGGCAATTGAGAAGTTCCGCCAGTATATCGAAGGCACTCACTTCTCCCATATCACCGACACCATTCACTCATCTGACTGAATAAACTTCAAATTCTATCTGGATGTAAGGGGCTACATCAGCACAAAAAAGATAATAATAAGTAATAGAATAAAAAATTAAAAATAATAAAGATAAGAATGTTAATATTAAGTAGACAAGTTAAGTGTGAAGAGAAGAGTTACTCCTGGACTAGCAGACTCAGTAGCCCATTTAAAGCCAAAAGGTGTCTTATAGCGAAGTAACAAGACACATTTTGGCTTTGAGTGGGCTAGTGAGTCTGCTGGCTCAGGGGTAACTTTTCTCTTTACACTTAACTTGCCTACTTAATATTAACATTCTTATCTTTATTATTTTTAATTTTTTATTTTATTACTTATTATTATCTTTTTGTCCTGATGAAGCCCCTTACAAAAGTGGGCGAAACGTCCACCTTAATTTATAAAATGACACGGTCCCAACCCGGAACCATAAATATTTATAATGACTCCGGCCGTGAAAGCCTCCGACAATATGTAATACTTTGCTCAATATAGTCTAATAATTAGTATTCTGGATAAATAAGTGTACAAGTGTACAAGTTAATTAAACCTCTTTAATAATATTTATACCGAAAACTTTTTCTGTTTTTTAGATAAATACAAGTTTATAGTTTTGAAAAAAATTTGAAATTCTTAAAAAATTGAAAGTATAACAATACGATCAACATCAAGTTCTTACCAGGAGTAACAGTATCAGAAATATAAACAAACGCAGAATCGCATATTCCTTGAACGCTTTCATCGATAATCAAGTTTGTTAATAATGAAGATGGTCTTAAAACAGCTTCAGGAAATATTATTGTTCGCACTGGTTGATCTGTATTAAGATCGAAAATTATAATTTTTGGCGGACAAACCCTTTGAAAATTCTCCAGAGAAGCTTGAATTCCTGAATCCAATACCTATAATAACAAAAGCAAGAATTAGGAAATGTTATAAACAAAAATGTTAAGTGTATACAACATGCACTTCCTTTTATTGTACAAGTAGGGATATATTAAGTATTTGTATGCCGTTGAAAGACTAAAGAACAAATCCTATGTAATTTTAAAAATTCATTAGATTTGCATCTATACCAAAGTACTTGAGTATTATATTTTAAAGTCCTTTATAGTTTGGTTCTCAATTATATATATATTGATATGATAACGCCGTACTCGGTGTAATAAACATTCTACTTAACGCCACCGCTCTGTGTTTCTCTCAAATTAATCTTTTACTTTTATTATGATGCCACGGCTAGCCCCTTTTAATCTACACAGAGTGCACAACGTTACGATGATCAATTTTCTTTCAACCCATTATGATTACCTGTTTGAATTGATGAAACGAAGTCAATCAACATTCATATAATGAAAGGAAATAATATTTACAATTTTTGAAATTCTTTAAATACACCCTTCAATCAGTTTATATCATATGGATTATTTATCCCAAAATTTATATACTTTTGATTTAAAATAAAGTCACCAAAAACAACCTCTTTACAAAAAAATCTGAAAAGTTCTAGACTTCTTTATGATTTATTACGTTAGTTTAACGTCTGCAATGTTTCTTGTTGACTTCTTTACAAGTTTTGGATAAATTTAATAAATTCAGTATTTAAATTTAGATTGAAAAATATCTTAAAATTAAGTAGATCTGACCTGTGATATGTTGTTTCGTGTTGTGGATCAACACCCCCTTTGTTGTCTTCAATCGAATACCAATGCTCTGCTTAGTTGAACCAATATTTAGTACAGTTACCCCTCGTTTCCCAAAAATTACCTCGTGCTTCTTTATTTTATATTTCCCTGCATATGCTTTAAATCTCTTCCCTTTAATACCACTTGAATTTGTGGGTTACTTAGTATTATGAATTATTCCAGAATTACAATTAGAATTGTACCAGAATTGTACCATAAGCCATATATGATTATATATGATTATAAATATTTAATTTACATTAATTACCCAATTTCTACTCACGTTTTCTAAAAAAAAACGGCAAAAACTCTTCATGTATGCTTAACGTAATTGCTGCACAGCACTACTTTCACAATTACATAAATTTGATATATTCTAAACTTTATTTACTTTGCGCGTAGATTTCTGGTTAAAAGTGTCGTAGCTTCGACGTGCATCAAGTTTGGACTGACTCGTTTTATCACCAAATGGGTGTTAAATAACCTTTTCCCACCCTTTTCCCATCTGGGTTGGGTTTTGAAGCAGTTTTGCAGATTGTCTCAACCAACCAGGTTTTGTCTTTAATATTCCCTGTATTTTTGAAGCTGTCTCTGATGCAACTCCTTTGTATTTCTGTGTCATCGTGCTTATTTGCAATCTTTGCTTGCCTTAACATCTGTTATCGCGGCCAGACTTTTAACGTGTTTTGTATAGATAATGCTTTTGGATAATTACACAAAAATAAATGATGTAACTCTAGTACTATTTTCGTTTATGTATTTATTTATTTGAAAGTGCGTTTCTTATCAAAGCGCATATATTCCTTCTTTATCACAAGCGTAATTGTATGAGGATTTATTAGGTTTTTGTCTCATCTTCTGTGTATTTTATTTTATAAACTTGTTAAACATTTTCAACGTAGTTTAAATTACATGTACAATTATTTCTCTGCAGAATTCGCGTTCCATTTTTGAAAGATATGCTTATTTGCATTGATTCATTTTAATTACGGTCTATATACGGGGTGTTAAATGCTTGCTATTTACATAATGTACGAATTACTTATTTTTCTACTAAGTAAATGCAGTTTTCTGATTCCTATTGCTATTTACAGTTAATACACGACCCTTACTATTCAATACACCCCAAGGGTCGTGTAGTAACCATAAATTGCAATAGGAACCAGAAAACTGCATTTATTTAGCAGAAAATTAATTAATTCATACATTATGTAAATAACAAGCATTTAACACCTTGTATATAGACCAAATTAGCTTTAAACGATACAAGGAAGCATATATTACAACAATAGAACGGGTATTTAGCAGAAAAATAGGTAATTCATACATTACGGAAGTAGCAAGTATTTAACTCTCTGTATATAGACCGTAATTAATTTTAAGTAAGGCCAGTGAGCATACCTTACAACAATAGAACGCGTATTCAGAAGAAATGATAGTAAATGTAATTAAACATACGTTGAGAAGTGTCTAATTAGTTATAAAACAAATACGAAGATGAGAAGAAAAACCTAACAAAGCTTTATGCAATTACGTGGAAACAAGAAACGGTTTGATAAGAAAACGCAGTTTTCAAAAACGCATAAAAATACATAAACGAAAACAGAATTAAAATTACATCATTTATTTTGTTCGATTATTTAAGAGGCGATATCTACACAAAACAACGTATGGTCAAGATAACGAATAATAAGGTATCAAATAAACACCATTACACGGAAAACCGAAGAAATTCCATCAGAAACAACTTTGAAATGCAGGGAATATTAAAGACCTGGTTGGTTGAGATATCTACAGAACTGCTTTGAAACCCAGCCCACATGTAAGTGGGATGAGCCTATATAACACAGAGCAATAATAAGACGGGTCAGTTCACAACTCATGCAGGACGAAGCTGCGTCACTGTTGACCAGAAAGTCACGCGTAATTTAAATAGAATATCAAGTTTATGTTACAGTGAATCAATAAAGCACTTATAATGGTGCAACAATTACGAAGACTCTTTTGCCGTTTAACGGCTTCCAATGTGTTGATGATAATAATTCAAATTTGGATCGATATAACATTTCGAATGTGTGGTGTATTTCTGGATACCTCAAGTTGATGATAATAATTCAAATTTGGATCGATATATTATTTCGAATGTGTGGTGTATTTCTGGATACTTCAAGTTGCAATAATTCAAATTTGGATCGATATAACATTTCGAATGTGTGGTGTATTTCTGAATACTTCAAGTCTGGATATTTCGAATGCGTTGATGATAATAATTCAAATTGGTGGTGTATTTCTAAACATTTCAAGTTGCTATAATATTTCAAGTATGTGTCGACAAGATGAATAATTCAAATCTGGGTCAATATAATATTTAAAATCAGCGTCGACAATTATATTTTGGTACAATTCTGGTACGATTTTGAGTTGCGAGATTCAAGGCATATAAAATAAAGAAGCAAAAAGTAATTTTTGAAAAACGAGGAGTAGCTGTACTCAAACATTGGTTCAGCTAAACAGAGCATTGGCAGACGAATGAGGACAACCCAAACAACATGTAGCAGGTCAGATCTATTTAATTTTAAGATATTTTTCTATTTAAATTTCAATACTGAATTTATTCAATTTACATAAAATTTGTAATGAAGTCAACAACAAACATTGCATACGTTAAACTTACGTAATATATTATAAAAGAGTCTCGAACATTCCAGGTTTCTTTGGTAAAAAGGTAGTTTTTGGTGACTTTAGATTGAATTCAAAGCATATAAATTTTGGGATAAATGTTATATATAATATTGATTGATAGAGGAATGTATTTAAATATTTTTCAAAAATTGTAAATAATATTTCTTTTCATTATAACAAACTAATTGACTTCGTTTTATCAATTCAAACAAATAGGTAATCATAAAGGGGTGGAGAAGAGAAAAATTGATCATCGTAACGTTGTGCACTCTGTGTAGATTAAAAAGGGCTAGCCGTGGCATAATAATAAAATTAGTAAGATTAATTTGAAGTGAGAACAGAGCGGTGGCGTTAAGTAAAAACGTCATAACACCGAGTACGGCATTATCATATCAATTTATATATATATATATATATATATATATATATTGCTGTGATATACTCCTGTGATCCGGGAACTGGGGTCCTTTCAACAAAAAAAATTCTAGTCCCACCGATTGGGCGTCATAAACTGCTGTGATCCTGTTTTCGCCTCGGCCGCTCACCTAATTTTATAAACCTCCTCATTCATAAAATTAAACAACACATTCCTACCACAAACATCAACGTTAACTCTATTTACATCAATATTCAGAATACATTAAATTTTCAAATTAAATTTCAGCATAAAATTCAGTTTTAAAAAGAATTTCAAGATTAATTTTATTATCATTTTAATGTGCATCCAGAATTAAAGTTTTGTTGGATGCCTACTAATTAATATAACAATATAAGCAGACCGGAGTCTGAGTATAAAGGGAGCATCTACCACCCCTTTACGTTAATTAACCAGGTTCGTCTAATTGAGCTCAAAGACACACAAAAATGTCAAACAAAATAGTATAATTTACCTGAAGGTTACTGTCCTCGTAGCTTCAATGTACATCGTCCCTTCAGTTAATCACACCATTCCAACAGGATTATATTTACGGTTTCTAATTCTCAACGCTTTTAAAATTTTCTCCATCACCATTTATTTAAAGTTGTTTCTGGGCTTTTCCGGAACTCATCTGTGTATATCTGACCCTTGTTTCGTGGATCCAGACACGTATTTGAACCATTTAATTATTAACCCCCCCGAAAAATAGCAAAGAAATTCATGCGTCTTTCACCAATATACGCCAAAACTGCCTACTTTTGTGTATACATTTGTCGTTGTAAATTTTGCTAATTGGTACAGTGATACTAAATTTTATTACCTTGTATCTAAGTGCACTGAAGTACATTCATGTTAGCACGTAAATAACAAACTATTTTGAATCACTAAAATATACGAGCAAAATTTTAAATTATTTTATCAAACTAAAATGCACTGTTTAACATCTTGAATCAAGTCGCGGATGTAAGAGCTTTTAACGCATCGAATAGTCAAAAGTCTAAGAGGCCGAAATTCATATTACCATCGGTATATATAGCGAATAGCCGGCACGTCGCTTTTGTCCTCAAAACAGACAATTCTTAAGAATTTCCATGCTGTGTTCCCAGTCCGTCGCTCGCGCGTCGGTTTTTACGAATTTTTCACTCGCCCCATTTAAATTCCAGAAATTCTCACACGGCACGAAAACCTGTCCGAGAAAAACTAATTAATTTTGTACAGAAATTGTTGTTTCTACCTCTGATATTTGCATCCTATTTTCAACCAACTGTGACCCTCGTGACGTTGCTTAAATCACGCCTTTTACTATATGTGTCTTTGCTTGACGCATTTTCTCTTTCCTTTTCTAACCTGTTCGTATTGGTGCAAATTGATATTCTTTATTATCGATTATATTTTAGTCCATGTGGACTATCTGGGTTAAATAACCCCGTATCGCACCTTCTCGTGAATATTAAGCCCCGGTTTCTCCAAGATTCTTTGAAACCATTTGTTATCTACACAATTTTCGCCGTACGTGATATTTAAACTACGCAGGTGTTCAAAATAATATTAATTCTCAGAGCTTTATTTTCTGGTATTATAATCTTGGATTTTCACCGACTTTTATGCTTATTATTAATAATGGTTTAATTAACTCCAATTAAAATTGACTTCTATCCTTTCATATTTAGCGAATACAAGTTAAATATTAATTATTATGTGTACACTCTGTTTAATACCGGTTACTTAAAATAGGGTTAATTAATATAAATTTTGCACGTAATTTCCATTTGTTTAGGAATAATTACATTACACGCAGAGCTTTTTAATACTGCTTCTTTTGATATAAAGCGTCTTTTACATGGTTTAAATCTCTTATTTTTACTGAAACGAATGAATTTTTATTCTCCACGGTTTTTTTTTTTAATAAAGCGTATTATCTAATAAAATTCCTTATACACGGTGATTAAAATTATTTGATGTGATTATTTAATTTTCTACCCTGGTCTAAATATGAGTAATATATATATATATAAGGTCTTGGACAGAACTTGAACCTGTGTCTTAGTCTTTCCGGGACTATGCGTTTACCAATTACGCCAACGAGACCGATGACGATAATTAGAAAATTTACAAATCTAAATTGTGTACACAACTAAACATAAACATAACTTTCAACTACGTTTAGCATTTTTGTCAATCATATCTGACATTGTCAAGTTTTGACTTATGTCAGTTATAGTCAGGTAGAAACGCTAAAATTTAATTTCCATAATTCTGCAGATGTAAATACTTTAAAATATAGCGGGTGTTATATTAAAAACATCCCGTGTGTAAGAAAGCATTTAAGAAGGTCATAGCATAAACATATTTAACCGTTGTATGTAGCAAGAGTAAATAATAGTGATGGTGGATATTTATTCAAAAGCTTTTCTAAGATTTCAAATCGTTTTGTTTACAGGCAAAGTGGCAGTTATATTTATTAAAAGTAAAGGGTTGATGTAGCGTGTATATTAGAGCAAAATGGAGATACTATGTGTTGCATTAGGGGCGTATATTAAATGTTAACTTTGTCAGTTGTTGATAAATATACACAACGTGATTGGTGGAAGATGTTTGGAATACTGAGAAACAAGTGTAGTAAGAGTGTGTTGTTGAAAGTGTTAGTTGATTTTCAAGGAAATGTTTTAAAAAATCGCGCGGTTAGAAAAATTTCAAGAATTTGAACGTACGTTAAAATGTTATTGGAAAACGGTAGCCGTTGGAGTTTTGTTTGTGCGGTGGAGTTTTAAGAATTGTGGACGGTTAAAAGTGAGTGTTTTTAATGCTGAAATTTGCAGCAATTGACAGGTTTAAGAGAGGTGGAGAAACAGAATATAAACCCCTACAGATTGTTGTGAAGCTCTCTTTCTCTTGGTTTTCAACAAGCGAAAATAACTCTGTGAGTTTTCGACTAGCGTCAGGCTTTTAGTCTACAACTAGTATAGGTCACTTTTGAGTTACGACAAGTTGACGGCTCCTGAATTATAAACGTTTTTACGACGTGCATTAAACGTTAATGATGTAAGTAAAAACTGCGAGTGTGCAAAGTATGCACAATAGAACAGAGTAGATGTGAGTGGTTGCTCGAGTTTGTGGTTTACCAACAGTTAATGGCATCTGTAGAAAAGCCTAGAGAGTATGGATTGAAATTGGTAGACGGAGTGTTTTCGTGGTAATATAGTTGCAGCTGGCAGTCAAGGTTAGTGCAGTCCAGATTGGGTGAAATGATAGCAGGCCGTGTGCAGTAATGAAATCCAGGTAACTGATGTTTGTTTGTATTGCCTTTGTGTATAAACTGGTGTTTAATGACTTTGTGCTTTGTGGGTATAATTTCATGAAATAAAAGGACAAGCAGGGGAAGAGTTACGGATTGAACTTTCTCAGTTGAATTATTGTACTGTATTTTATGTAGGAATTTATGTTTCATAATATTAGTAATATTTGGTTTATGTACAAAGTAAAAAGGGTTTTTTTATGATTGATGTGCAAAAATTAGCACGAAAGGTTAAGGTTTTACTACGAGCTCTTATTAAACCAGGGTTAAAATAAGACACGTGGTAAAGCCCTGTTAGTTTCTCTGATAATTACTTAGTATTTTTAATCTGGGGTAATTATTGATCTCAAAATGTATTGTTAAGGGGTATTTTAAAAAGGGATGAATATAATATGTAAATAATGTGTGAACAAGGAGTTAATTGTGATTTGGCATGTCATTTTCTCTGAGTATGTTAATAAATTTAGGCGATTTACCGTAGCAGCAATTTTTATTGTAGTTAGTTTAATTTCAGAACGCAGCTGAGCAGTCGTGGCATATATTTCTTTTTAAGCGTTTCAGGCACAGCACATCAACACTTAATCAGCATCGAAGCACTCAGCATCGCAAATCGCAGCATTTTAAGGCGCCCAAAGGTGGGGCTCGAATTAGCATTAGAATTTGAAGGCAGTATCGTAGCATTTAATGCCACCCAATCTTGAAGCTCAAAGCTCGCAGCAATATATATTATTGGATAATTGCACAAGACAAGTTGATGTATGTTTCCGTACATGATTTAGATTTGTATAATTTTCCAAATTGTCGTCACTCGTTTCGGTAGTGTAATTGGAAAACGCATGGGCCTCGAAACCCTAAAATGCAGGTTCGAATACTGTTCGGGACCTTATATTTTCTATCTTTCAAAGACTAGCTCGATTTGAAATAATCATTTGGGCTTTACATAAAAAAATCTAAGTTATTATTTCATTTTATCAACCAATATGTATATATATATATATATATATATATATATATATATATACTATTGGTCGATAAAATGAAATAAATAAATGAAATATATATATATATATATATATATATATTTTAATCGAGAAGTTAGTTTAATGAGTCTTAAATTATTCTTCATTTTCTTTTTCATTTTTTATATATATATATATATACATATTGGTTGATAAAATGAAATAATAACTTAGATTTTTTTATGTAAAGCCCAAATGATTATTTCAGATCGAGCTAGTTGTTGAAAGATAGAAAATATAAGGTCCCGAACAGTATTTGAACCTGCTAAATTGTTTAATAAAATAACGGTGTATAAAATTTTATCGTTGACATTTATAGTAATTTATAATATGTCATGAAATTGCTATTCATCAAACTTAGACAAGAAATAATTTTATTTTTGTGTCCCGATACATAACTTCAAATATTTCAATAGCAAATAATAATCGTAGTTTAACTTTTTTATTTATGTTTCGTAGTAAATATTTAATTGAAATATACAACTGTAATAATAAACAATATAAAAAACTTATCTGTAGCATCAACTTACAAAAATTCAAACGCAGAAAAACATATATAGACTGCGCGCCAATAGTTGCTCTCAAATACTATTACTAGCTTGCACACAGACTTATATATGACACACACTTTACAACAGATTGTGATAAAATCTGAACTCACTATGCCCGAAACTTAATTTTCAAATGAGCCTTTAGTACAACGCAGTTAATGGCTCGTATATATGAGAGTGGTTTAACTGAGCAATCGTTACGGCTCGTTTATGAGACGCTCGATACCCGACGTACTAAGTAGTGATCTAATAGTGAGCGAGTGTAATTTCTAATTTAAATGGTCTGTTTCTTTAGTATTAACTGACCGGGCACATACTTTTAGAAGACTTACCCACAGTCGATTACAAGAATCCTGTTTCAATCTATACACAGACGTCAACCCATCGCAACTATTATTAATTCCACGGCCAATGTCATGATAATTCCAATTGGGATATGCTATCAGTTGCGGACTGGAACCTGGAGGCACATTTCTTGGAACATATCCTAACGTAGCAGGTACCCCATAGTAAATTCTCGGCATTGCTATGAATATACGATTTTCGGTTATTTCGAAACCAGTAGCGACGGTTCTTTCTGGCCTATTAATTACAATTAGTTTTTGAACAATATATTGCAACTCACCTAAAGTTTCCAACAAACCCATAGTCGCCAAAAGGAAAATTGAAGTCAAGAAGATTCCATTGTACGGCTACTTCTAGTTGGGCTGTAGAGCTTCCCAATAAACAGGTGGTTAGAAGTAGGCTAATTTTTAACATGTCGACGTCTGTAAAAAATAATGTATAACTTAATATGCGTTGGATTCAGTTAAGATCATTGCTGTAGAAATAATTAATTCAAGAGTAATCAACAAATACGAATGGGAAGAGTAGGAAAGTAGAATTAGTTCAATCAATGAGTGTACGTAAAACATATAGAGACCTGTTTGAATCCGGACAGGACTATCCACTGCAGTCGTTCAATAGTTGTGGTATACCAAGATGAGGTACGTCATGTTTTTAATCTTAACCAAATAAAATTGATAGTTTAATACCTTTTTTACAGTAGAAAACGCAGAAAAACTGTACAAATCAGTGAGATCTACCTACTTCTTTTATATGCACCAAAGCGCAAGTAGTAACTTTCATTTGACGTAATTGTAACAACCTCCAGCTTGCATTGTAGACCCAATCGGCAAGAAATTATAATTATATAAACCGTGACTTAATGCTCTTTTACTATTTTGCTGAAAAGACAGACACCTTTTAGGTGACATCACTAGTTTACAACAGACACTTATCCGGTTTAACTAGGCATGTGAGTCTGCTCGGCTCCAAGTAGTGATTCACGTCCGGATTATGCTCCTTACGAAAGTAGAAGAAACGTTATCTTCGTTAGTATTTAATATAACGCAGTATTTTCTTATCTAAACATTTAAATGTCTACTGTAATTAATCACAGAAAAAACAATGGGCAGTCACCTATCGTCAACTATTCATAACTTAAATCTTTTTTAGGACAACGTCACCAAACAGTGGAACACCATAAGTGCAAGGTATTAGCTATATAAAATATAACATTTGCACCATTCTCAAAGCAGAACAAACTTGCAATACTTCTCATACGTCGAGTATAAATAAAGGAAAAGAAAAATCCTAGAAACAAAAATGTGTCCTCCTGTTCTCCCAATTAACGCAATCTATGCCAGTAAAGGGGTTTCACGTAACAAAAAACTTCTGTGGGAATCAATCAACGACTTAGATGTAAGTGATTGCCGTCCTAATCCATTTAAAGATGGCTAACAAGAATGCGGTAACTATTTTGGAGGACGTCACCGCAATCTTTAACTGGCATAAGTCAAACTCGAAACAGTTGTTCCTATGACAAAAAATTTCGAAAAACGAATGTATTATAGCGTTGTTTACAATTTTTACTAAAGGAAAAATTTACCACCGATGATTTTTTACTTCTAAGAGCGGATTTCAGCAGAAGTAGCATGTAAAGAGAATCCTGATTGAATTAGACAGGTGCTGAAAAAGCATGGATATCAAGTCAACCATTTTCCAGCTACGTGTGTAATGCCTCCTTAAGCTATTGAAATAAAAAAGTTACCCAGACTTTATTTGCTTAATTTAAAATATCATCTCAGTAAGTTTTGAGGTCAAAATAAAGAAAACGTGATACACAGATTAGAGTTGGCTTTGTTTTCTATGTACTATTATTATATATATATATATATATATATTGCTGTGTTAATTAGGTCTTTAGGGGTAGTTAGGGCCAATAGTATAGCGCACTTCATATAAATTACATGAGAGCTCAGAAAACAAGACAGTTTTCTGAAGAAGACGAGAAATACGATGATTAGGCTGGAAACTAAATGACAACGCCCTGTATATAAATCATAATCATAATTAATTTAGTTAATGAAAAATATTTTAGAGGATTTATTTAAATAAACAAATTCGCAAGTCGTGAAACAACATGAACGAAAGCTGAAACACGACACGCATAAATAACGCATCATTACGCTAAGAATCCTAATTAAAACAAGCAGGTTTAAAAATGCGTAAGATAGCAAACGCATATAATTTAATACATAAATTATGTTAAGTCTACGTGACTTCAAGCGAAAATCAGCACCTGATATATAGGAAACAAATACGGCATGGTGATAAAATCAAAGTTCACTAAATTTATTTGGACAAACAATGGTTTACGTGATCTAAAAATATGAAAATCCAAGAGAATGAATGTTATTAACTCGAAATGCTACGTGCCGAAATCAGCGCGCCGGTTTTAATAAACAACAAAACACGATAAAAAGACCTAAAACCTGGTATGTAAGAATCACGTATAATAGCGAACTCTGCGCTTGTCAATGGATAGGTTATTCATTTAAATACGACTGGATTTGTAAACAAATCAGTTCAACATGAATTAAGGCTTAGTCTACATCTCTGTAAAGAAAATATTTATCTGAAGTGATAAGTGATTTATTGTGAAGTAATAAATGATACAATGGTGAAAAATTAAAAGTGGTTTGTCGTTTTAACCCTTTAAAACGACTCTGAATAATTACTGAACTCAATAAGGAAACTCAACAAGCATTTAATTCAATTATTCATTACCAGGAAGTTTAACAAAGGATGCTAAGATAATTTAAAGCTATGCTAAGAAAAATGCAGACCATATCTAAAGCAGATCTGGATTCAACGTTGGGAGTATTAAATCATTGAGCTAAATACGGGAGCAGTTGAGACTGATTCGAGCTGGAAACAACAGGTTAGTCAATCTAAATGTTTTATTATTTTTATTTGTGAATATTTCGTTGTATATTTCTAATCTGAATAATTTAAAAATTAATATTTCGTTGTATATTTCTAATTTGAATAAGTTAAAAATTGCTTTCATGAAAATTTTATGTGAGGGTCAACAAAGATCTTTTTTTTATACACGTTATAAATTACGTAAAATTTTAAAGAAGTCAAATGACCGTTTATGGGACTTCAGATAATAATAATAAGGGTGATCTTTGCTGGATTTTTGATTAACTTTGGGAATGATAATTATTAATTTTTATTTAATTATTAAAAGAAAGTTCTATTTAGGGAACTCTTAAACTTTTCATACATTATAAATATTTTTGAGAATATTATAATAATTTGTGAAAATGGTGTTTTGGTTTAAAGAAACAGGAAGTAGGGGTAGAAGGTAAATTTAAAATCTTTGTCGTACTGTCGCAAGCTTCGTGCGTAATTAAAAACTGAGCTAGCCGAGGTAATAAAAATTATATATTGAGGTAATTAAAATAATATATTAAAAATCAAAAATTTACAAAATAAAAATTTTAATCTTTTTAATTCACAAAAAGAGCTACCGTATCACAACAATATATATATATATATATATACATATATATATATATATATATATGTATATTATCATGTAGGTTATATGTAAAAAGGGATAAATAGGTCAAGAAAGTAATTTTGTAAGGACCATGTATATAGAAAAGATGAATATATTATTTACGCTTCGAATTAATTAGTTTTGACCTTAAAACAAACGTATAGTAGCATACATTCGTATCAATAAGTCGTAATTTTAAATTACAACATCACATGCAAAAAACGATAGAGGTTCTCACGTAACTCTAGGACTCCTTACAGCATTACGCTATTATAACGGCAGCTGGGCGTCGTTGAGTATTTCGGGCGTGGGTAATCCGTTGCCCCCGGTTAAATCTAAATTTAATTTGTCTTCTTCTTCCTATTTATTAGCGGAATCACAGCAAACTGGTATGAGGAACGATAATTAGGTATAAGGCAGGAAACCTACATAAGCTGAAAAAGAAGACAAGAAACGGCACAAAGATAAACCACTAGGCTCGACGTCTGGCTGACTAATCCCGACGTGTCGGAAATTCACCACTTTCTCCCCACTCCGCGTCTGCGCATTCTCTTGCGCAAACGCAACTATTTAAAGGGACGGAAATGCACGCACAAGTTTTTTTAAATTATTGACGCGAAATCACTTACAAATTGGAAACTTATAGAAATGTTTATATGCTAAAACAACCGAGAATTTGGTGAAGATATCAATAAAAAGCGATAGCACTTCACCACGAAGTTTAATAAAAAACAACGAAAAAAATGTTTATATGTTATGATAACTTAGTAGAAGAAGAAGCAAGTAATGATATAGGATAATGTGGGCGACTGTAATAATTCAGAAAAAAACACATGGAGTAGAAAGTCCTAGTTTTTGGCAACTGCGAATATGAACTATTTCTTATAATGGCATAGGCCGCGGCTCCTATGTAAGCCCAAAGAAGAAAGCATCCACTCAAACATCAGCTAAAACCAATCATAAAAATTCAATGAGTTATTACAACCAAAGTTACGACAATTACCACAAAATTCCACGATGTAAGGTAAATACTGAAAACAAAATAGTCTGTTGTAGAAAAAGTGCGAAAATGAATTAAATGAAACGACAGAGTTATACTGGGGAATCTAGATAATAAACGCATATATAACTAACGGTAAGTTCAAGGAAAAGTCAACAAGAAGCAAAAAGATAGGTAATTTAAGGTAAATAAGTTAAACGTGTAGAAGGTAGGTGCTGTATAAGAGTAGGAATAAGTAATTGAAGTTATTTAACTCATAGTAAGGAGAAAAAATATTAGGTAAATCGTTAAGGAAATGGAACGTGAAAAACTTAACTAGCATTTGGGTCAGCAGAGAATGGCTTAAGGTCTTTAATATGCCACCTTCCTTGGCGTTTTCTTTCAGCATCTTGAAGTTCATAGATAAGTGGACTAACGATACGACGAACCTTACATAGAATAAATTTAGGGGCTAATTTTGAAAAGAATTTCTTAGTTGCATCCGATAAGACAATTCTTTTTCCAAACCTGTTCGCCCAAGGCGAAGGAAATATTTCGTTTACGTAGATTATAGTAGTCCTTACTTTTTTCGTAAGCTTTTAGGAAATTCTTTCTAACGTCGTTAAAGATAGAAGGTCATGATTGTTGGTCTTTGTCCCAGCGTACTTTTTCGTCAAATTCAATTACGTTAGTATCGTCAGGAACTGAACCATAATAGGTACCATCGATTGGGGTATATCTTCAAAAAACAAGAAATGACTTAGTGAATTGGGTTGCTTCGTGTTTAGATGTACGCAAAGCTTGAGCAATTTTAAAAATATTTTCATCCCATCTAGTATGGTCTGAATCGATAGCAGTAATTAAGACTCTATTTACTCAGTCGATATAGCATGAGACTCTTAATCTCAGGGTCGTGGGTTTGGAACCACGTTGGGCGCCACTGTTATACTCCCGGTGGTAATGCATGCGAGCCACTACGTCAGTTGGTAACACAAATAAATATTTGCAAAATGATGCGCAAATAAGGTATTACGTCATATAAATGTTTTAAATTACTACATTACATGCAAAAACGATAAAGGTACTCACGTAACTGTAAGACTCCTTACAGCATTACGCTATTATAACGGCAGCTGGGCGTCGTTGAGCATTTCGGGCGTGGGTAATCCGTTGCCCCCGGTTGAATCCAAATTTAGTTTGTCTTCTTCCTATTTATTAGCAGAACCACAAGAAACTGGTATGAGGAACGATAATTAGGTATAAAGCAGGAAACCTACATAACCTGAAAAAGAAGACAAGAAACGGCACAAAGATAAACCACTAGGCTCGACGTCTGGCTGACTAGTCCCGACGTGTCGGAAATTCACCACTTTCTCTCCACTCCGCGTCTGCGCATTCTCTTGCGCAAACGCAACTATTTCAAGGGACGGAAATGCACGCACAAGTCTTTTTAAATTATTGGCGCGAAATCACTTACAAATTAGAAACTTATAGAAATGTTTATATGTCGAATTTCGGCATGTAACACGATTAATATTTAATTCCCTGTTGATCTATTAATGGCAATTCACAATTAAAAACTCGATAATAAATTACAAGGATACATTCAAGTTTTCAAAACTAACGTCAAGTAAAACAAATAGCGTCCGATATGTTGTACACGCTATTTTATGAAAGTAGTGGACCGCGGCTATGTATTTACCGTACGTAATGTCTGCGCGCATGCGCTTTGTGCTAAATTCGCAAAAATAGCGTACGATAAATTTAGCGGTGTTCGTGCGAAAACTCCCTATTATCTCAGACGAAAAAATAATGATAAAAAATGGAGCGGTCAATTTTAATAGAAAAGGTATGGGGAAAGATGTCAAGAGAATTGAGATTGAGAAAAAACCCCAAAAGAAAAGGTATCTGACACGGTGTTTAGAAACTCATAACCAGATAAAGGAAGTAACGCAGAAAAGATAATGAATGAAAACATCTTTAATCGTGGGAGAATTTTTCTAACTAGACCGAAATCACAAACAAACAATTTGAACCTATGCATCAAATTCAAATAATTGGTTCTTAAAACACATTTTTAGTCAGATGAAACATCATAAAAAATACCAAACGTATAAAGAAAGAAAGGCCCGTTTATGCTTCCACTTCTCTCAAATCGGTATAATATCATAAAAACAAAAAAATAATTGAAAATGCAAAAAAGGTAAAACAAAAATCCGTTCTTAGAAAGAAGAGAAGACGAAAATTTTAGAGATGTAGAAAATAAAAGATTGAAACGGGACAGAAAGGTAAGAAAAATTCAAACCAAATAAATGATTCCGGCCATTAAGGGTATTAAAAATGATCGGAGAGTAGAACTTTTACGAGTGATAGTCAAATCGAGACTGACTAAAATTTTTCGAAAAAGAAAAACATTGTTTAAAAAAGAATTTCTATATAGTTAGTTTGCCTAGAAAACTAAATCGTAGAAATATATTTGCTACATTTGGAATTTCGGAATCTTGATGAAATAGAGGACCACGCATTTTTGTCATTGAAGGTGATAAATCAGCTTAATAAATTTTAGAAAATGATATCTTTAATGTTGATAGTCGTTTTCTTCCATACAAAAAATTAAGATTCTAGTAACCGTTAAAAATATAAGGTTTCCTTCAGAACTGCAGAAAAGCGATGTGTTCAATTTTCTACGTATAGTTATGGTAATATTATAAACATCATTGTTGAAATATTGTTCTTCAGAAATACCACTACTTTTTAAATTTTTAGGATTGTTAGTTTCTATTTTTGTAACATTTTCATAATTTTTGTAAGTTTTAGTTTTATTAATTATACATAATATTGATCAATTAACAGAAAAAGCATGATAAACAATGAATTGTTGGTAGTCAACTATTAGAAGAACCCGACTTTTGATATACAATAATTTTTTTCATTAAAAGTAGTTATTTTTCTAATTATTATTTTTAAAACCCTTGAATTTAACCGTCCTGCATCTTGATAATATATTTTACTTTTACTAATATAGAAAATCTACTTATAAATCGTTCATTCTGAAAGATTTCTTAAACGGTCAATTACCGGTATAAACATCCTAAATTTCTTCATAAGTTTAAGGTTAGATTTCGTTTTTAAGAAACAAACATCTCATATTTTATGCACTGAAACATATTTAGGCTACTAAAAACTATAGAAAAAAAATTCCTTTGTTTTCACTTTCTGTCTATTTCTATTGTTTGTTAAGTAATGATTACGCATAGAACAAGCTCAATACTAAGGTCAGTTATTCAAGATTACATATACTGAAGCGGAAGTTTCTATAATCGTATGGGCGAAGCATTTAATTAGCAATTCTAATAATATGGTTGTGCTTGATATTGAAATGTTGTTTAAAGGAATTTCTATAATTTATTGTAAGTGCAAGAAAAAGTACACATTTATTACCAGAAGCAGTTAATTAAATAATTATAGGTCTCGTTTCAACAGTAATTTGTATAGTTCATCGTTTGCTTGGAATTTTGTCTAGTGCTTTATTAAAATGAAAAGTTAATGTCTTTAAAATTACCTATTGTTATTTTAGCTTGACTGAAAGTAGAATATGTATCTTCTTTTGTACATACATTTCACCTTATCCACCCCAGGAGCTTTCACGTTCAAAACGATACTACCACACAAGAATAAATTTAGATAACGACATGACAGTGGTCCAACTTACATATAGCTGATTACGAATAAATGTCAGGTGGATCAGTTGGTATACGTGTGACTACTATGCCCAAGATTCCGGGTTCGAATTCTGACACGGTCCGCTAGTTTTCGGTTACAAAATGCCAAACAGAAAACTAGCTGATTGGGTTAAGAAAACCTTTAAAAGGGCATCATAATCTATCACAAATGGAACGCATTAATAAGGCCTCAAAACGCTACGAGATTCCTTGGACAACTTTTGGATTTCATTACCGACAAAATAATATGAATAAACGTTTTGAACGAAAATTAGCTATAAAACAAGAACTTGCTTTTGTTGCAAGGATTGATAGATTAGCAGATGATTTACCAGTAACAAGTAAAGTAAATAGAGGAAGTATATTTTCTTTCGTAAAAGCCCCTGATATACCTACACTATTTTCTGAAGCATCTCAAACTGCAGGTAGGAAATGGCTGAAGTTATTTTTTCGAAGATACCCATCCTGATGTAATCAGGCATAAGCGCAGTAAATGTATATAACTAGAGTCCAAAAGATAAACCACATTATTGTAAATAATTATTTTAAATTTGAAAGATGTTATGATTACGCTGGAGTTATTTAATAATCAATATGGAGGAGAAAGTTGCACACTGACCACTCACAAACAACAAACTGTTTTAGCAAAAAAAGGAATCTAAACGTGTACATTTACAGCCCTAGAGCGCGGTGAAAACGCTACTATTGTTGGATATAGAAACACCTTGTGCGAAACGATTTCACTTTTTATTTTGTTTGCAGGCAAAGGATTCAAAATAGAATGGTCAGATTATTTGCGTCCGGGTTAAAAAATAACAATGACGCCAACAGGAAGTATAACAAGTGAAGTTTTCATTCTACGGCTCGACCGTTTGGTAAAGTACGAAAAGACAAGAACCAACACACTCGAGTCAAATCTAATCTAGACATTACCATTGCGGATGCAGTAGATAAGTACAGAGTAACGTTACATTTCCTACCCCAATGGCACAATACACAAACTGTCACCTATAGACAAAACTGTATTTAAAAGTGTTGAAACCTTTTGGGATCCGAAAATTTTATATTTTTTATAAACCAACTCTGGAAAATGCATTGGTGAAATTATCAGAACATCCGCATTTAGAGCTACCGGTATATTTCCTTTTAAACCAGAAATTATATCTGAATCAGCATTTGCAACTAGTCTGATTAGCCGTACCGAACATTTCGAAGAAAACAAAGAAAAGAAGGATAAGAGCAGTAACACGTCATTCAAATCAACAACTCAAAAATTCCAGAACAATAAAGATGACAACAACAATTGTCCATCAATATCAAGATTTGGAAGAATCAGTCACTAACATCAAGTCATCTAAGAATCAGTCAAAGAAGAAATTACTCGTGAATGGAACCAAAAACGGATTGAACGTTTCTCCTCTCGTGATTCCTCTTTATATACAGATTATAGTGTTCATGGTAATTCATATGGTGCTTACTTATCTCTTGCAAGCAGTTCTGAAGATTTCTTGTGAGATTCATCATTTAAAGCTCACGCTTTACTGTATCTACTCCTTGCACCCCCATACTCTGAAACTTCCCCAAAAATCAAATCCAAAATAATTCCTTTAAAGAGGTGAGATTACTAATTACTCCTGACGTAAAAACAATCGTTGTCGAACGCAAATCAGCCATCAACAGTAAGATACATAAAGTTACAAAAGATCTACTTTCTTCCTCTGCAGCACCTCCAGTTTCCAAATACAAATAAGCCAAAAGAAAAAGAAGGGATTGTAGCTTCTTTATCAAAAATACGTAAAATCTTCAGAAAGCATCATGGTATTGTATTTTATGCAAGGAACATCGTATAGCAGATATACCGCTGTGTTTTCTGCACGATTTACGTTGATGATGTGCAAGGAATTAAATGTCTGAATTGTTCTTAACGAGTTATTACCTTTCTTATTACTGATTTGTATTGCCAAACAAAAAATAAAGTTGATGTTTCTTAGCATCTTGTAACTTAGCTATTCTTTATTGTCTGGCAATATTTGCGAATCGTGTTCCAAATATTGCCAAATATTCAGTCAACTCTAAAAAATTCATTACTTTTCTTTGAGTGCGTTTCTTAAGTTCCTATTTAATAAAGTTTGAAAATAAATATATTTAGATTTAACCATTCTGTTTACAAAACGTTTGAGTTCAATCTGGATATATAACAAATTATCAAACCCTTTGTGGCAATCTTTGACTCATTTACCTTATATAGGTGATAGGTGTTAATTGTGCTGTGTTGTAAATGTATTTTGTTTTTGTATATTGCAACATCTCTTTTGGTTGAAGCCTAGTTATGTTACAACGTGCTCCGCACTTTATAAAATACTCTTACTTTTCTTACCCTAAAAATACATATTATTACCTTTTGGAATTAAATTTGATTTTAAATATATGTTCACGTTTACTCTTGTATTAGAAAATAAAGCTAGACACATAGATTATTATATTTTTTCACAATTTTCTCCTTTATTTACATTATACAAATAAATACGTTTATAAATAATTTTCTTATTGGTCGAATCCTTGAAGCATGTCTTTCAAAACACAACTAGCGTGAATCTTGTTACGTTCCGTCACTGAGATTGAATAATTTGATGCGTAGCTAATTTGAAAACCTCATAATCCCCTATTGTTGCCACGGTTAATTGCGTGTATTAGCGATCCCGACTACCTTAGGTCAGTTTAAACAGGCACTTATTCATCATCCCGTAAAATTTTATTACATATTCAGATGTAAAATTCAAGATAATTTGAACTAATTTGGCGTTAACTGTAATATTTGCGATTGTTGTTCCTAACAAATTTAAATGGGTTGAATCTATCGTGTTGATAAGGTGCTGGATCTCAAGTTTTATTAGTACATGTAATTATAATTTTAAATAAAGGGAATTACTTTTTCATTATATTCTTAAAAAGCAGATATCTATTTTATTAAAACCTATGCTCAGAAATCTTATTATAGCATTTCAATCTAGTATCTATTTATTAAAACCTTTGTCCTTAATGATAGTAAGACTTTATCGAGAAGGTTAAATATATACGTCTTGCTACGTACCTAGACGTAGCCGGAAGAACATAAACACCAGGCTAACTACGAACCGCGGAGAGTGGGGGGATTCACCTATATACCAAAAAAAAACAAAAAAAAACACATCACCCACGACTATCTATTAACAATGAAAAAAATTTAAATTTCTTGATTTACAGGTACAAAGAAAAGTATTAAATTTAAGTTATATTTTAAAGAACAAATTTTATAAACAATCCAGGAAGTGCGCATTTCGTAGCTAACAAGTAAAAGTAATGCTTAGATTTTCTCAATAGCATGTGTGCTAAATTAAAGTATTCAATGTATGTTTTCTCCATAGCAAGTGGGTTAAATTAAAGTATTAAATGTAGACCATCTGTAGTAAGAATTAAAGAAAGATAACCAGAAGCACTAGCGAAACTAGCTTCTAAACATGGATGGTGAACTAGTTTCACAACATCAACCGCTGATAAATAAGAATCCTCGATGTACGTAAAAGAAAACGAGTCACATACCTCTATGCGTCGGGATGCGTATCTTGCAAGCAGCCGGGGATGAGTCAGCACAGCAATGTCATGGCCGTCAGGGTTCATTCACCCTGCCATCATAATTACAGGGGTGATCCAAAGACAAAAGGCAGCTGGTCCACTGCAACGAACAGGTGGGCCTACACAAAGAAAGAACCCATTTGGCCTCCAGCTAAAAAAAAGCTAAAAAGAGAATCTAATTAGAATGGGTACGCGCGCGGAAACTCATCAAATACACGCAAAACACCTCCTAGTTGTTAAACAAAAAAACGTGCATTGCTTTTGAAATACGGTAACGAATAAATGTAGAAAATATTTCGACGTACAAGCTGTAGAATCAAATTCAACAATGGTTCAAACAACACGGAATCGAACCGCAAATCCTAGCTTATCGAAGCGCGGTAAAACTGGAAAACCCGGGTTTTAACGGATAGTGCGCAACCTTATTTCAACAATTTATTACCTTGAAACAATAGAGAAAACCATTATACGGCGGTCGTAAATACCAAGATAACGGGCACCTAAAAACAGGATATAACTATTTAATTGTAGCATAAACTTGACGTTTCCAAATAAATAAGTTCACAATAAAAGTTTGTAGCAAGCGTACTTGTAAACAGAATGTTGTCGAGGAATTTAAGAGATTACAGAATACCTAAAACAGGGCATAGACTATTTAATTTATCAAATAGAAGTAAGGCTCGTTGTGGAAATTTTATTTCAAATAACGATCCGAACTTAATCATTATTGTTACGATACCGCACTGATGAATTTATGACTTGGAATCCTAAAATTACTTTAATAGAAGTTGTTCCTTACGATATGGAGTTTTTCTAGCAACTACATTACTTATCGCATTTGGTGCTGGTTTACTTTCGATTGATAGTTTTCCTTTTTCCTCATGGCATGTTTCACTTAATTAGAGGGTGTGTAAATATTGTCGTTGTATTATGGTTTTAACTAGAGGTTTATAAAAGAAGTTTTTATTCCTCGAGGTTTTCAATGTTTTTTATGTACTACCCATCCCATTCTACGACCCTTTTAGCTTGCACGACATAATTCTTTCGATTCTCCTTTTTATTTTATTGCGGTACTCGGTGGGGGCTACTGTTACTTGCTTACTGTACTTTACTTTTCTCTTGACCGCACGGATTACCGTAACAATCTGAATGCATGTTATTAAGGAGTGTCATTCATTTCACAGCTAGTCCCTTCCTTTGTTTTATTTGTTATCTATAGTGCTCGAGTAACGTTTGTTCTTTTTGATTTCTGACTGTGCATGTGCAGAAGTCGAGAATGTTAACATACGTATAAATTGTCATGAGGTCACTTTTCTTCGAGGTGCAAGATGCGGCCTCACATATTGAAACCCGTCTCATAAATTATGGATGGGACCAATACCAACAGCAACACCAATACCTAGACTTATATCTGTCTATATCTACATCTACCTAAATCAATACCTATACATACCTACGATCATGTCTTTAGTTTTATGTTTTACGATAAATATCGTCGCATTCTTCATAAATTTCTCTCAATGTTCTATTTAACTTCAAAAACCTTTATAAAATGCAACAATAGTACCTACATCATATAAAATATCCGGACCCCCGGGCTTTCCTTTGATGAGACCTAATTATCTATAGCTGCGAATATTTGGCGGAGAAGACGTGTGTCTACTTAGAAAGTCGAAAACTTCGTCAGCTGTTACCATTAGCGTGAGGTGTTGAGACCGTCAGCTGTTTCTACAGGCTGTCAAGTGTAACTCAAAAGAAACTAAAATACACATTCCACTAAATCGTTATTTAATTCTGGTATTGTACTTTAATTTCTATTATTCTAAAAGATACTGCATAAATGTTATAACTAACTTTTTTACACATGTTTAAATTATTTGTGTGAGTATCCACAACAGTCATTTTGCCTTAAGCTTATTTTCAGCTAAAATGTGCTCTCAAATATTTCATACTGCTTATAAACTAATTGTGTATATACGAAGTGTCATGAAATTTTATAAGGGTTTAAGATCATTAGGAACCGGTAAACACAGTAATAATACAAGACTTGTATTATTACTGTGTTTACCGGTTCCTAATGATCTTAAACCCTTATAAAATTTCATGAAACTTCGTATTGTTGCGAGCTACTACTAGGCAACCCATTAAACACACAAGCGCTGTAGACTCTGCATACCTTTCAGGATACGAGAATTCTTTCAGCAATCAATTACATACAAACGCTCGAGGCACGGCGTATTCTCAAGGATTCCAGAATTGTTCTAGAAATTACGGGAGCATGAGTCATCCTTGTAATCCAGAGTATATATAAGACCGCTAATGAATGCAAGAGTTAGTCTATTCTTGAATGTCTAATATAAATTATATCGTGTAAAGTAATAGTAGTTTGGAGCTTTAGAAGTATATATAAACGTGATATGCTGTATCTAATGTACATGCAGCTTGTTGTAGTATACATAAATAAATAGAAGTGTATAAACAAATAGTTGTGTTAGTGGTTAATGGACCTATGATAGAGAAGTTAGTTTAAGAAGATATTAGTGCTTGTAAATTCATTAGTATGATAGTGCTTCATTGTTAAGTGGACTGAAAACATCTATAAATAAGACATATACTGTTAATTAGACTTGTGAACAGTAAGTAATAAAGACGTTTGTTATTACTTGTTTTAAATTAAAGAAACGCGGTAGTAGTAGCGCGTTACAGTATATACACACTTAGTATACATCTTCACCTATAGCTACAGCGAGGAAGAGGTAGAAGCGAAGTACAAAATATCGAAGACATACTAAGATACGTAAAAGCACATGAAAGGCACGAGAAACAACAGGGGAAATAGGTTGGTAGAATTTTGCAACAAAAAAATTTAACCATTACAAAAACGTTGTTTTAACATCAGACTAGAAGACGATACACGATATCGGAAGATATCAAATAGATTACATTCTTGTTAGACAATGGTTTAGGAATCAAGTAAAAGACTGTAGAAGCTAACCAGAAGCATGGAAACTGACCACAACATGATAATAATGAAAGCCGTTCTTAAATTTAAAAATTTGAAAAAGGGAACGGAAAAAACACTTTGACTTTGAAAACTAAAAGTTAAAAATATCCACGAAAGATTTGAAAAAGTCCAAAGAATTGCTGAAAGATATCGGGAAAATTTCTTATACTAAGGAGGTAGAAACAGAATGGAAAACATTAAATCCAGCTTAGACACGACGACCAGAGATATTTTGGGGTATATACAAAGAAAAAACCCATGGATACCAAAGAATATCTTGATTTAATACAAGAAAGACGAAAATACAAAAATAGATCAAATGAAACAGGAAAACGGAGATACAAAGCCATAAAATAGGAAATTATTCGCAAATACAAGAAAGCTAAAGAAGAATGGATTGATGAAAAGTGCAAAGAGGTAAAAAGATAGAAATAAGGAAGACATACGAAGCAAACAAAATGACTTTTAAGGATAGAAAACCGTATAGCGGGAGAAACGTCACTACAGAAAATGTAGAGAAAGTGGTTAGATGGAAAGAATATATAGAGAATTTATATGCAGGAGAGGAACTAATAGCATTAGAACAGGAATCAGACATTGAAAGGATGATTTGGGATATCCTATACTTAAAGTTTGAATTAGTATTAAAGGTTTGAAAAATGGTAAGGCGCCGGGTACAGATAAGGTACAAGCAGAAACTCTAAAAGCCGCTGGACAAGCAGCAACAGAACGTCTCCTCCGATTTGTAAACTACAGGCGAGATACCCAAAGATTTCAAACGTAACATCATAATCACTATACAAAAAAGATAGACTGGGATAGATGTGAAAATTTTCGAACAATAAGTTTGACAGCACGCGTGTCAAAAATATTAACCAGAATTATACAAAGACGGACGGAAAAACAATTTGAAGAAATACTAGGAGAAGATCAATTTGGGTTTAGACAAATCAGGGGAACCCGTTAGGCTATTTTAGCTCTGAAGGTGATAATGGAGAAAACAATAGAAAAAGGGGAAAGCGTTTATATAGGGTTTGTAGATCTGAAAAAAGCATTCGACAATGTAAAATGGAAAAAAATGTTCGAAATACTCAAAAAATTGGAACGAGTTTTAAAGATAGACGGACAGTACATTGCTTATACAAAAAGAAAACAGCGGTAATAGAACTAGAGCAGTAACGTATAGAAGTAAATATTACGAAAGGGGTGAGATAGGGAGGTGCAAAGACGGCATTTGGAATTATTATGCAGGGACAAAAGATTGATATGTTTAGAGTTTCAGATGATGTAGCGGTATTAGAACCTAGCACAGAGGAGTTAGAAGCTGCTCTTAACGAAATGGAAACAGTTCTAACAGAAAGATACGGTATGAAAACTAACAAAAATAAAACTAAAGTACTAGTATGCAAAGAGGGGAAAATAATTTAAAAAATAGAATACAAATCGATAACGAGAACTTACAAGAGGGTTGAGGATTTCTGTTACCTAGGAAGCCAAACAACGCATGAAGGAAGAGCGCAAAAATATAAAACCAAGATTAGCACAAGAGCGTGCTACATTTAACAAGAAAAAGCAACTAACTATGCTCAAACACAACAAACATAGAAACAAGAAAAACACTGCTTAAAAGTGAAACTTAAGACTGAAAACCTAATGACGAAAAAAATAATTTCTTAAATTTGATAATTATTCTAAACAACTACGGATGTTGGTTTTGAAATATTTTCAACTAATGTTGATTCTGCGAAAAGATATATTGGAAAACGATTAATTCGACAAATGTTCAACTGTTGAGGATCTTGGTAGCCGCAGGCTGCTTAACCCCTTTCACATACCACTGAATATCGGGAAATAGGGTATATATTTGTAAAACAATAGAACGGAAACCAAACTATTTCTAACAAGAAAGAGAAGCGGCTATGTTCGAAGACAACAAACATAGAAACAATGAGAAAATTGTTGAAAGCATACGTGTGGAGCACAATACAGTACGTCTATGAAATAAGGGCAACATGAGAAGCAGATAGAAAAACGATAGAAGAATAAAGATATCTGTGAAAAAAAATAGGAGGAATAAAAGGGTAGGATACGTTCTAAGGCATTTTTGGTATTTGGAATTTTGGGATATATTACAAGCAGACAGGAAAAAAGGAGGTAGAGGTAAACCTAGATCAGGCTATTGCAACTAGATAGTAAAAGATACAGACTGGAAATATCAAGCAAATGTGTGGGTTAACTCAGAATAGGCAACAATGAAGGTACGCGTCTAACTAATTCAGGGACTGAAGACCTAATGATGATGAAAGGTCAACAAGCAAATAGTTTAAAAGTTGAAATAGAAGTATTTTATTGTGTTTACAAAAAGTTTGTGTAAACGTTTACGAAAACATTGTATTACGACTTTGTGATTTGAACAGAGTGAATATTGATCAAATAACTATTAACGTTTGAACCAGAATGTCAATATATCAAGCTTTGTAATTTTCTTGCTCCAACTTGCGTTTTGATTTCTAATTTCTTTTATTGCCAGGTGAGAAAGAAAATGAAAGTAATCATATCAAGAGCCTTGAGAGTTTTATCTGCGCCCCCCCCCTCCCCCCGATTAGTGTTTTACGAACTTCGGAACCACTAAAGGCTAATGTTAGCTCCACCAGAGTATATTCAATTTATACTCTGTGACACACCTACCATTATATTTCAACGGAAAAGGAGACGATGCACTAATTTATGTGTTACAAGCTGTTTCTGCAAAGATACAAGAATTAACCTGGTATCGAAAATCTAGAAACCGTTTTACTGGTTAAGACTAGTCGTTTCAACCCTCACCAGAGTTTATCTAAGTTTGTTGACATATACCGGCAATGGTTCGAATGTATAATCTAAATAAATATTCGGTCTTTCATTGATGTATTTGGTATATTTCGACGTTTACATAAAAATATTAACATTCTTCGATATCGTTCTTTCAGGTAACAACTATTATTATACGCATTAAATTAAAACAAGTTTCCTTTTAAGAATATATTGTACTATTATAAAGGTATTTTAATAAGCCAGTTTTAACAATGCAGAATAATTAATATGTTGGTATTATTTTTAATTAGGGACGGTTTGCAAAATACGCTCCAGTACACAAAAATTTCACAAAATTAAATGAAAGTGTAATTTATAGTAATCTTGTACCCACAATATATCATTAGTTTTAAAAATGCACAAGGTGTGGCCGGTTACCCTGACAAGTCTAGCAGAACTGTGCACAAGATTTATATGATTGTAATTTGTAATTCTGTCTTGTACGCACAATTTGTATTACACACTTCATAATTATGACATACCTATGGAATTTATATTACGAGGTTGTTATAAATCATACAAAGTATTAAATAAATGACTTTATCTAATAATAAAAACTAAATGCAAGTGGAGCTATTATTACCTTTGGCCTGTTAACTGCAAATCATTTATTTTAGATAGATCGTGCTTAATGGAAAAATAAAATTTGTTTGATTAATGAAGAATTGTACAATCAGATTAGTTGTACATAAACAAAGACACTAGGGTTGTTATTACTTATTAGTGAAAAACATTTGTAAGGTCATTATAACTTATTATTGACACCTCAAAACCGCTTTACAAAATCAATTCTAGTGGATTTTTAATTTAGGGATTACACATATTTGTGTAATCTTAGGCGTCTGTGAATTATCTTTTGTGGTAACGTAGTAATCGTTTTTATAGCGTGGAAAGAAATATGAACTATAACTTCTCACGGTTTGTAATAGACAATGTCGTCTTTCCCATCAATCATAACGACGAACAAAGAAGGGTCATGATTCACGTGTTGCGAGAAAACTCCCGCCATGATCATTCCTGTCTTGACTAGCTTATCGTTAACTGCTTGTGCGGGAGTGTATTATAAAATGTAGTGGATTGTTTACTTGAGTTCTATCCATATCCTGTTACCGCTTTTCTGTGTTCCCTACTTAATTTTGTAGGAAGTGGTAACGAGTTCTATTACACTGGATATGAACTAGACAGGTCACGCGTAACCGACGACCCGTATAACCTTGAGATAGGACAACCATTATTGGTTAACCAACTTGCTACTATACATTAACTTAGAAGTAAGCAAATTATTGGTTAATTTAAATTGTGAACTTGGAAAGTAAGTTATTTTAGTTTGTAAATTCTGTAAAACCTACAACGCCCTCTATAAAAGCACGTGATTAACTACAGTACCTATACCTTTCTTTGTACCGTCATAACACAGTATGGTACTTTATCTTAAGACTCCCACATACATGGTAGATGCAATAGCGCAATAGACGTTTCCGCAGCCCCCGTACCGCTAGCGGCCCAGCCTAACAAAAGTAAATAACACCTTGGGTAAGTAACAAAAGTTATTTATTACTACAAACTTGGAATTTGAAATTTAATGTGAACAAATGCATCGCCTGTAAATATCGTTAGAATAAATTCTACAAGCACTATAATACATAAATAGCAACTGCATCCAAGGGAATACATAAAAATGCGATGATTTTCTGGCGCGGAAGCAAGCGATTGTTCGAACAAATTTTATTGGGTGCCATTTTTACGCATATCAAATCCGTTTTAGTATTTAATTTTTGTATTTCATTTTATCATAACTTTATTTAAACTAGGAGTCTTTATCCGAAGATTTAGGTGACTTCCTATTAGGATGTGTGTTATTGGCTAATAGCAATTGTGTGGTCCTCGTTGGAACAACGAGAATCGACTCGTTAGAACGAGTGGGGCGGATCACAGCTTTCTGACAAGGAAAGAACCCTTTTAATGTGTATGTTCACTTGGTGAGTTTTACAGAAGAAAGTTTCCTTCCCCTCCTTATCTCTTTCATTCCTTCTATCTATTTTGCTGTTTGGTCTATTTTCTAGATGGTGCAGAGGAATTTGTTGGTCACTAGCGCCACCCCGACGATTGTTTTGAAGAAGCTGGGTTAAAAATCGTAAGTAGTGAATTTACATGCGCTAATACATCTCATTGAATTTGGAAGCTGGTCATTTTATCTTCGTGTGGTGTTGTATTTCAAATATTGCCCAATTAGGTAAAATTGATAACTATTTATGTAACTTTGAAATCAACGTTTCAAATATTACAATTAACTTTAAAATGTATCAAATGTAACAATTTTATTCTTAAGCATTATTCGAAGCCATCGTATTCGACACAAATCAACGCATAGCTCATTTTATCACTCAGCATACATGTGAATCAGATGGCAGTTGATCAGTCTAAAATTGTGTCTGTGCAACTGCTATATAAATAGCTTGCGTGCTTTAAGGAACAGAAAAATATCAATTTTTTTACAATTTTTCTTTCATTGTGAGATCTGAGTAGCGATTTTTATAATACTTGTTTATAGGGGACGCTGTTGTATTTTAAGACGTGAGGTACAATATGAAAACCACATAGTTTGCTATATAAACCGTAGCGACAGTTAGTTTAATTCCTGTCTTAATTCATGTGATATGAAATAGGATCTTGTTCAAATTGTTAAACAAAATTCGCTTATTGTCTATATAAATTAGGATATAGCAGTGAATCGATTAATGCTTCTGTAGTAATGTATTAATGGTGCATACATGTACATAGTTAAATTGGTAATAAACATAATCTGCTCCTCCTTTTAAGAAAGAATTTAGTGTTAATAATTATTGACAGATATAAACTCCTGTAACGGTTTCCAGTAAATTGGCATTGTAAGATACACTACTGCGATGTGGAAGGCAACGGAAAATCACCGCATTACGTCCCAAGTATACTGAAATTGTTATTTAAGATGATGACTTCCTCTGGAGTAAAAAATTCCTGAACTAAAATAGTTCCCCATTTGGATCTCCGGGAGGAGTTGATCGGAAAGTTTAGAAAAAGTGTTGGGAACATTTTGCGAGTCGGAGCGTGGAATGTCAGAAGTATGAAGCAAGTAGGTAAGCTAGAGAACTTGAAAATTGAAATGGATAGGTTAGAATTTGACATAATAAGGATCAGCGAAGTTCTTTGGCGAGGCGGGAAATTTTCGAACGGAAAGTTGAGGGTAATTCATACAGGATCCTACTATATCATTATGTTATTACATCATTTTAATATATTGTTCCATCATGCGCTAAAGGAACAAAAATATTTTATAAATTATTTGGTTAATGCGATCTTACCGTTAACAAGTTCCGACACAAACCAATTCAAGGAGCGGCGTCATCCAGTGCCTTGCCGGTGTCACAGGAGTGAGAAGCTTCGCTGTATCCCAAGGCGACCCGCCCCCTATCTTTACCATAGCACGCCTATCCGGAGGCCCCACTTATGCAAGGCCTGAAAACCCATGCGTTAAGTACAATGCAAACTCGACTACAATTTCAAAAGCAATGGCCGACCTCGTTGTTCGTTCCGTTCCAGTACGGGACCTTATCTGCGTGGCGCATCACCCCGTGACCGTATTCACGCACGCGCTATTCTAATTCTAACGAATGAAAGGGAATAATCCGCCTGCAAGTTAGGCAACACAAACGACTATACCCCATATAAATACGTTTCCTGAATGTATATTATTATTAAATATCTCTGTGCAAAGCATTTAAGTTATTTAAGCGAACATGATTTCCTGTTTCATTATAGAATTGTTTCTTTTAGGTATAATAGTATCAAATACGAGAATTAAATACCACAGAATAAAATTATACTGATGCGATTCTTGCAAAAATGGTGCTATAGAATATATTTTCGTTACACAGCCCCCGAACAAAAAAGAAAAAAAACTTTGAGATTAACTATATGTTAGTAAATACTTAAACGAGAAGTTTTTTTTTATTTGACAAAGACGAAACTACTACTTAAACAAAAGATAGGTACCAAAAATACCATTATAATAAACCCAATCAAACTAAAATAAACTTGAAACTTGATCTCCAAAAAAAATATACAAGTGACCTTACAAATAGTAAATAAGGGAGCAAACAAGCGAGTGAGTAGGTAACTCTGCGTACCACACATCCGTTTGGAATCAAAATAAGTAGGACATAATCGGTAAAAAGACATAATCGGTAAAAGTCAAAATATTGAGGTCAAATACTCACGAGTTGCAACCTAACAAGGAACAAAACTACCATGTTCGCGGAACCCAAACTAAACTTAAATAAAACCTCGACGCAAACCGCCGTAAAGCAACAAACAAATTTTCTTCCTTACCAATAACTTTAACATTATTAACACAAAATCGAAAAACTCATTCCAAAGTATATACATATCGATATCTTTACAAAAATGTTTTCACTACTGCTCATCAAAAAAGAATCCAGCACAGGAATCACAAAAAAAATGCTGTATTTACAAAAAATTACTTTTCTTTGATTTAGTCTCACTAATACTAAACGAAATCGAAAGACCCACATCAACTATATGGATATCAGCAATCATCTAAAAATATTTTTCTTCTCGACGATAAAAAAAATATCCAACAACAAAGTAGCAACCCTAGCTAGCTAGCGCTTCTACAAAAAAATAGTTCGCACTTCGAACCGATATTCTTTTTATCAGGACGCTCCAAAAAAATTTTCAACGCTACAGTGGCCACACCAAACATTTTGAATCAACTCGCCTCTAAAAAAATCACCACCCAAGCATCTCGCTTACTCTAAACATAACAGCGCACAAGTGACCATCTCGAAAACGAATCTCACTTAAGTGATCACTCACATAATTTAGGTTAAACACACGCACAAAAATGAAACAACAAATATTTACATGGTCCCACCACAACTAGAATAACTACATTCACTAAACAACCTACTTGTCGGCCTTACCTATTTAAATAGATAATTTGTTAACACGCATGACATTACCAACACAACCACAACTCTACTACAAACTAAAGCGGAATCGCAGACAAAATCGAAAACGCAGACAAAATTACATTTTATCTGAACTAACTACTTAAACCAAATAATCCAAAAACACATTTCTTGGGGAATAAAACTACTTGAAATAACTAGCGATTCCATGAACAACAAGATACCAGAAAAACTTTCAATTAATCACCTCTATTCAACAAAAAATCATAAACGACGAATTAATCCTTTGGGGGATAGTCTGGACTGATGGCGGAATAGGGTTTCAGATCTTTAATATGCCATCTACCTGCCCTCGATCCGTCCAAATTAACCAAATCATATACCACACTCGAGCACTTCTTTTTAATTATACTTAAAACAAACTTTGGGGCAAGTTTAGCAGAAAACTTATTACTCGCACTCGACAATACTTTATTGGCCCTCCATACTTTATTACCAACTTCAAAAGAAATATTTCTCCTCCTTAAATTATATTGATTACTCGAACGTTCATAAGCTAAATGCAGTTTTGTTCGGACATCTTCAAATACCTTAAAAATACCTTGACGATCAGAAGTATATAATGGGCGACTACCAGGAATGATTTCGATATCACTTTCGGGAGTAAATCCACTACCATAAAACTTACCAGTGATGGGGATGTGTCGGCCAAAAACTAAAAAATTCGGAGTATAACCCGTCGACTCATGTTTAGCAGAATTAATAGCAAATTGAATCTGCGCTAACTCAGTATCCCAGGTATCATGTTCTTCAAGATAAGATCAAATGGCTGTCCCTACTGTTCTATTAATTCTCTCGACAAAATTACACTGCGGCGCATAAACAGCATTATACCATATTTTTTTGAATTTCAAACCTATTACATAACGACCTAAAAATTCGACCAGCTAAATTTGAACCATTATCGCAAATAATAAATTGTGGCACTCCAAACACTAAGAAAACTTTTTGTTCCATAAACTGTTCTATAACGTGTGACTTTGCACTGCGTAAAGGATGTAAAATTGTATATTTTGAAAACCAAACTCCGACTACCAAAAGCCATTTAAACCCTAATTTCGACCGAGGGAATGGACCCATAAGATCCAATGCAATTATCTGAAATGGAAATTTAGCTTCTTTCTCTTTTCCCATTAAACCTAAAGGGCCTGCATTAAAAGATTTTTGTGCACCACACACTAAACATGCACGACAAAATTTCAACACATCTAAACTCATTTTGGGCCAATAATAATGTTCTTGAACTCTGGCGATAGTCTTCGAAAATCCGAAATGTACCGCAACTGAGGGATCATGACACGATCTGATGACTTCTTCCCGTTGGGCTTTCGGAACTAAATATTTCCACTCAACGATGTTAGATGATAAAGGCAAATTCGACAGAATAAACTTAAAAACGAACTCATTCTCAACTTTCCATTGAGGGTATTTCTCAGGTGACGTCAAAATCTTATCACGTAATGACACATACCAATTTTCTAAATTATCAAGCTTGACCTCTATTAAATTTACGATATGATGTTCTTCTGGAATTGCACGACTAAGACAGTCAGGAACTACGTTGAACTTTCCCTTCCTGTGTACTAAATCAAACGAATGCTGTCTTAACCTTACTGCCCACCTAGCAAGTTTTCCTGTAGGGTTCTGCAAATTACTAAGCCAAAGCAACGAAAAGTGGTCTGTAACGACTGTAAAACGAACTCCTTCGACCCATGGACGGAATTTTTCAATGGCAAAGATTACTGCAAGACATTCTTTCTCTGTTGTTGAGTAATTTCGTTCAGCACGATTAAGGGTTTTGCTGGCATATGATATTACACGTTCTTCTCCATTAATATTCTGAATTAACACAACTCCGAGACCGGTATTACTGGCATCACATTCAACAACAAACGGAGCGGAATAATCTGGCTGCGTCAAGAGTGGAGCAGACACTAAAGCTTCTTTAATCGACACAAATGAATGCTCTGCTTCAGGAGTCCAAGTAACGGTTTGGCCTTTCTTTCTTTTCTTGATAAGGTCATTAATTGGCGAAACTAAAGATGAAAAATCCTTTATAAAACGACGATACCAACTAAACATTCCGAGAAATCTTTTGACCTCTGTGGTGTTCTTTGGACGTGGAAAATTGACCATGGCCAATACCTTATCCGGATCTGTTCTCAAAGAATTTGACCCTACGATGTAACCAAGAAATTTGAGTGATCTCCTAAAAAATTCGCATTTTTCTATATTCAAGGTTAGATTTGCTTCTCTAATGCGTTCCTTGACCTCATACAACAACTTCAAGTGCTTTTCAAACGTCGACGAACATAAAATTATATCATCCAGGTAACAGAAAACGTATGGTTCGAACCTCGGACCTAAATATTGCATCAACCAAAAGCTGCTGAGTCTGTGCAGCATTCTTTAGACCGAACGGCATCGTCACAAATCTATATTGCCCTCGTGAAATAACGCTAAACGCTGTTTTATCTTTCGACGATTCACTAAGAGGTACCTGCCAAAATGATTTACGCAAATCAAGACTGGAAATATAATTTGCATTGCGCAACATCCCTAGTATTCTGTCGATATTAGGAAGAGAGTAGCTCTCATGAACTGTAACATCGTTTAGTGCCCTACCATCAAAGCAAAATCTATATTCCTTACTATCCTTCTTCTTGACCAACAACACGGGTGAATTCCACGGACTTTGACACGGTTCTACGACTTTTAAACGAATCATTTCATCTAGTTCTTTATCTAACTCTTTACTAATATAAGGGGACATAACATAAGGTCTCTTTCTGAAAGGTTTTGCATCGCCTGTATCGATATTCATCTCCATCATATTTGTACGTCCTAATTTATCAACACTAGAAATTTCTTGAAATGAGTCGATAGCAGCTTGTGCCCGAGACCGCTGATCCATTGACAAATCATCTAAATGGAGTAGACAATCACTGTATTTCAATGGGACTGATGATGGGCCTACATACGGGATAATATTCTCACTATCGCTTTGCACATGCCACGAATTATTTCTAAAGTCAACTATCAATCCGAATAACTTGGCAAAATCCCTACCGAATATGAAAGCATGTGGTAAAGATGACACAACTAGAGCACTGAGGATGCGACATTGCATTCCTATTGAAATGGGCAAATCCACGATTCCTTCTACTGGTTTCAACGCCCCATCTGCCGTAAATATACCTTTCTTTTCTGACTTAAAAATTTTTAACTTCAATTTATCAATTAAAGGAATAGCAAGGGACCCTACCACCGATGTAGTACATCCTGAATCTAAAAGACCAGTGACATCTATACCGAACAATTTAACCATCACATATGGTCTATTATCAGCAGATTTTTCAATAAATAACGAGTCAGTCTTGGGTTGTGAATTACTATGACAAAAAATTTTTACTACACTTAACCAATCTGACCACTCTTTTTTACTAACATAATTCTTCTGCTCACAAATCATAATTACTGCCTTTTGAGAAGGAATGGAATGTCGGCCGCGCAAAATCCATCTCCTCACTCGTTTTTTGAACACGATGGGCACCTATCACGCGTAACTCCTCTATGACCGCAACCAAAACAAAAAATTCTTTTAGGGAATCTACAATACCGAAATGAATGACCACGCCTCGAACAATTCCAACATTCTGGACTAATTTTTGATGAACCCGTAGAACTAACAGAAGCAGGTACTGGTAAAGACTTATCATTACCTATAATTTGAACTTGTGGAGCAGATGTCTTCTGAATATCTACACGACTTCCCGATGTAGAAAAATCTTTTACATAAACCTGTTGTCTATTTCTTGCTGGTAACTTAACGTTGTTGCGAAAGTTAGATGAATTACTCGACTAAATGGAAACTGATTTCTGTTTTAACAACATGGCTTCCTCTAATTTTTTACATAATTTTATTAACGTAGGCATATCTTCAATATCAGAAAGAGCAAGTTGTGATATAAATTCTGGCAATAAATTTTTTCTAAGTATTCTAACTTTTGTAATCTCTGCTGGAGCATTGGGTAGTCGACTAAATAAACCTTCCACATGAGCTACGAATAAAACAATTGGTTCATCTCTCCTTTGACAACGATTCTTTATAGTTTCCCAGATCTCATCTTCTGAATGAGCTGGTAAGAAATCTTCTTTCAACCGATTTACCAGGGATTCCCAATCTTTTAAGGAATCTTTTACACTCCTAAACCACACGAAAGCATTCCCAACAAATAATTCGACTGATGACTCAAACAAATCTCTACTCGATACCTTACGCGATTGAGTCAACTCCTTTACCCTGTCTAAAAAGGAATACAACTGTTTGGGATCTCCTGAAAATTTAACTGACCAAGTACTAATGGGGATTGGTGGAGGAAGATATGAAAGAGTTTGTACAGGTGCAGCTACTACTAGTGGAGTTGTGTGACTTGCATCACCTGAGCTGTTTGATGTTGTACTTGCCTTCACTTTTTCATACAACTCTGCCTCAATAGTAAGAATAGTGGCTAATAATTCTTTTTTAGATAATGCTGCCTCTTTCGACTTGACAGACGGAAGCCTTAAACGTTTAACACGACCTGATACATGAACAAGCCTTGAAAGTACTCTTTTAAAAATAGAATCTCCAGAATCACCTTCGAATTCTAACACCAGATGTTTTATCGACTCTATGGTAGCGTTTATTTCTTAATACTCATCATCGAATTCTACTTTGTATACCGACAGATCAACCAAACAATCAGGTTTCCCTACTTCCTTAGCTAACAATCTACCTAAAATTTTCCTCTTTTCTACTACAGGCCTGACACTTTCTATTCCACGGATTTTTATTTCGTATTCAAGCTCTTCCTTGAGTAAATGCACAATTTGAAATGTTTCTGCCATTTTCAAAAAAATTGTTGTCAACTTAAAAGTATTTTGCCTTTTTTTAACAAGTTCAACTCTGAAATAACGAGAATTTTACTTTAATACAAATTTATACCTGCTACAACATTTAGACAACTATCGAATAAAACTTTGAGGTTCCAGACACGACATGAGTACTATGAAAAAATTTTATCCAAACTATTTTGAGTTTACCACAAGCCAATAGTTAAACGATATTGTAACAACTTAATGTTACCAATCAAGCAAACCCTTTTTAAACGAACGACCATCGAGCCTCACGTTGGTTGCGCCAGTAAAGCAATTTTTCTTTCTTTTTACTTTTTTTTTTGGCCTCCACTCGCTGGATAAAGTGAAGCTTTAATTATTCGCGGCTAAGTCTGGGAATTACCCCAAGGGTGAGCAATGAGAAAGGGTGTGGGGATGGTCTCAACTCTACAATAAACTAACAAAAAGAAAATGGGTTGAGCGCCACTGTATCTGTATGAATGATAACACTAAAGATTCATTACTCCTATGAGAAGATACAGAAACTCACGGGATGTAAACACAATAAAAAACTTACAACTTACTGAACTAATGTATCTGGAAACCTCTGGAACATACTTACGACCTCTTCGATCTCGATGATCCTGGAAAAAAGATACACAACAAACTTTCTATTAAAAAGACACAGTTGGTACTTTCTAATAAAAGGCAGACTAATAATTACAGGTGGATAATATTAAGATTACCACACCAATGATATTTAAATCAAAATGAATACCTAGAACGAATGAGTTGTAGCATACCTGTGCTTTTTAAATTACTTCAGCATTCGTATACTTTCATTATTCAAAGATTTATTTTCTTTAAAAAAACTTTTAGTAAAAATTAATTATGCATGGAATAAAAAACTTGAGTCCAAAAATGAAATTTAATATAGTTTCTCTTTCTTGATTTTTTTTTAAATATGTTTACAAAAATGAACTAATAAAATTGGTTTCTCTATACATCTGCCTTGACATAACAAGACCTTAAGTTAATAATATTTTATAACAAGTTTTGACACCAAATACCCAGATCTGATTATTGGCTCACATATGTTTCTCATAAATTATTTCTTAAAAAAAATTTGAATCACGTGCAGTTAACTTTGACAAACAACTTTTCAATTAATTCAGGTATTATGAGCTTATAAAAATTTAACATCTGCAAGTAATTTTCTAAAAAACAGGAAATGGACTTTGAAGTCTCATCTTTTTAACAAGTGAATTTCTGCAAATCTTACAAAATTATTAAAATAGCATTTCGTGACAATATTCTCCTACGCTGTTCTTTATGCACAAAATTTAATTTGACCAAACAATCCCTGAATACTATATATGTGAGCATACTCGAGGTCTCACAAACATAACAAAAAAAAAGCTTTGATACCTGTATATGATGAGGTCGTCATCCCTAGTTATCAAACTGCGACGCACGTCCTCTGAAATCTGCTTATCAAATAGTTGTAACAGAATATTAAACAACAGCTGTAGTTGCCTTGATAAACGAGTAGTGTTCCAATCTCCTTATTCGAATATATCACCGTCCTACTATATCATTATGTTATTACATCATTTTAATATATTGTTCCATCATGCGCTAAAGGAATAACAATATTTTATAAATTATTTAGTTAATGCGATCTTACCGTTAACAAGTTCCGACACAAACCAATTCAAGGAGCGGCGTGGTCCAGTGCCTTGCCGGTGTCACAGGAGTGAGAAGCTTCGCTGTGTCCCAAGGCGACCCGCCCCCCTGTCTTTACCATAGCACGCCTATCCGGAGGCCCCACTTATGCAAGGCCTGAAAACCCATGCGTTAAGTACAATGCAAACTCGACTACATTTTCAAAAGCAATGGCCGACCTCGTTGTTCGTTCCGTTCCAGTACGGGACCTTATCTGCGTGGCGCATCACCCCGTGACCGTATTCACGCACGCGCTATTCTAATTCTAACGAATGAAAGGGAATAATCCGCCTGCAAGTTAGGCAACACAAACGACTAGACCCCATATAAATACGTTTCTTGAATGTATATTATTATTAAATATCTCTGTGCAAAGCATTTAAGTTATTTAAGCGAACATGATTTCCTGTTTCATTATAGAATTGTTTCTTTTAGATATAATAGTATCAAATACGAGAATTAAATACCACAGAATAAAATTATACTGATGCGATTCTTGCAAAAATGGTGCTATAGAATATATTTTCGTTACAGTAAAAGGACATAAAAATTTAATAATTACGAAGATTTTAATGCAGCGGTGGGTGAGGGTAGGGAAGGAGCGGTAGTAGGTTTATTTGATTTAAGCACAAGAAATGACAGCGGAAATAGGCTGGTACAATTTTGCGACAAAAGCAATTTAATCATCACAAACACATTATTTCAACATTATGCTAGAAGACTATACACGCGGAAGATGCCAGTATATATAAGATTACATTCTTGTTAGACAACGGTTTAGTAATCAATTAAAAGACTGTGGAAGCTACCCAATAGTAGATATAGACACAGACCACTACATCATAATTATGAAGGACGCTCTTAAATTTAAAAATTTGAGAAAAAGCAACGGAGAAAAGCACTTTAACTTTGAGAAACTAAAAGATAAAGATATCTACGAATGATTTAAAAAAAGTCAAATAAATTACTGAAAAATAGTAGGAAAATTTCTTATACTAAGGAAGAATGGAATAACGTTAGATCCAACTTACACATGATGGCCGGAGATATTCGAGGGTATACACAAAAAAAAAATGAGAACCATGGATAACAAAACATATACTGAATTTCATAAAAAAAGAACAAAATACAAAAACAGACCTCGCGAAGTTAGAAAACACAGATTGTAATTTTTATGCGGTAATTGCGATAGCTACTGATGGTAGAGAAAAGTGGGCATGTATACGAAAATTAAAATAAATACTAATAAACAATACAATTAATTAAGAATTTGAAACAAGACAAACAATCACTTCAAACACTTACTTATGTGGTTATAACGAAGCGAAGCACATTTAGTTTATAGCGGCCGTTCTGAACGAAATGTGGTTGTAAAAACGTTGTTGCAGGCGTCCGTGTAGTACGGAATACGAAAAGCGACTCTTCTATGTGGTGAAGCGTAGCACATGTAATTTTGCGGCCTTCTACAATGAAAATCGGTACTACAATGCTTCGTGTGTTCTCCAAGGTGATAAGAAACTTTTTGTACATGCGAAGAGCATAGTTTATAGTTAATCGATATCGCGGCACTTTGTACAGGTGCTGTGTTTGAAGTAATATACGGCACATTTCAATAACATTTTAATATACTGGGCGGAGGTAAATAACCAACAAATTCTAACTTCGAAAATAAACTAAGCAGTAAATTATACAATATAAACGGAACATAAATTATGCGGTAAATTATATACAATATAAACTGAACACAGATACAAGGTCATAAACTGGAAAATTATTCGCAAATGCAGGAAACCTAAAGTGCAAAGAGGTACAAACTAAGATGGAAATAGGACAGACAGACAAAGTATACAAATTAATTAGAATGGATTTTAGAGATATAAAACCGTATTGCAAAAATATAAGAAGTGCGGAAAGAGACATCGTTATAGAAAATGTAGAGAAAGTGATTAGATCGCAAGAATATATTGGGAATTTATATTCATAAGAGGAACTAACAGCACTAGAACAGGAATCAGATATTGACACGATGACTTGGGATATCTTATACCTAGAGATGAGTTTGATTTAGCATTAAAACGCCTGAAAAGTGATATGGTACAGGGTATAGATAAGGTGCAAGCAGAAACTCTAAATGCCGCTGAACAAGGAGTAACAGAACGTCTCTTCCAACTTGTAAGCTATATGTATGAGACAGGCGAGATACCCCAAGAGTTCAAACGTAACATCATGGTCACTATATCAAATAAGAGAGGCGCAGATAAAACAATAAGTTTGACAGCACACGTATCAAAAATATTAAGGAGAATTGTACAGAAACGGATTAAAAAACTTGCTGAGTAAGTACTAGGCGAAGATAAATTTGGGTGTAGATTAAACAGGGGAACACGGAAAGCTATTCTAGTTCTGAGGGTGATGATGGAGAAGACACTAGAAAAAAGGGAAGATCCACCTCTAGCTACAGTGTAGAAGAGGTAGAAGCGTTCTTGAAAGATATCGAAGACATACTAAGATACGTAAAGGACATGAAAATTTAATCATTATGGGGGATTTTAATGCAGTGGCAGGTGGGGGTAAGGAAGGAGCGGTAGTAGGTTCATTAGGCACGAGAAACGACGTGGGAAATAGGCTGGTAGAATTTTGCGACAAAAACATCACAAACACATTATTTCAACACCATGCTAGAAGAGGTATAGAGGTATAGAAATATATCAAATAGATTACATTTTTGTTAGATAACGGTTTACGTATCAAGTAAAAGACTCTAAAAGTTATCCAGAAGCAGTTACGCACACTGGCCACAACATCGTAATTATGAAAACCGCTCTTAAATTTAAAATTTTGAAAAGGATTGAGAACTTAAAAAATAAAGATATCCACGAAAGATTTGAAAGAAATTCAAATGAAATGCTAAAAGATATCAAAAAATTTCTGATTCTAATGAATTAGAAACACAATGGAATAACATTAAATCCAGCTTAGACATGGCGACCAAAGATATTCTGAGGTATACACAAAAAGAAAATAAAAAAACCATGGCTAACAAAAGATAACCTGAATTTAATAGAAAAAAGACGAAAATAAAAACAGACCAGACGGAGCAGAGATTCAAAGCCATCAAATGGGAAATTATTCACAAATGTAGAAAGGCTAAAGAAAAATGGATTTATGGAAAGTTCAAATAGGTACAAACTATGATGGCAATAGGAAAGACAGAACTAATTAGAACGAATTTTCATCACATTTGTTTTCGACCCTACTTAAAATCGGTTTGACGTAGCTCTAACTTCTTTTCTATTCTGTGCTAATCTAAAAAGTTCTACATACCCTTCACAACCTAAATTTCTAATAATTTGATAATATAGCTTGGTCTAGGTCTTCCTATAGTCTTCTATCTTTTTCCTATCTACCTGGCTCTACATAGATATTAGCAACCTGATGGTTGTTAAAGAACTCCAACATGTTTACATGATACTCATTTATAAGGAAATAAAATATTACCTGGTTATCCCTTTCAAAAAAGAAAAAATGTTAAATTATATGTTACGGTAAGGCTTTAACTAACTAATTGTGAAGTATGTCATGGTGACGTTTATTAAATTATATGTTATGCTAAAGCTTAAGCAACGAATCGAATGAATTTTAGAGATATAAAACTGTATAGCAAAAATATAAGGTGCGTGAAAGGAGACATCATTATAGAAAATGTAGGGAAAGTGGTTAGATGGCAAAAATATATAGAGAATTTATATTCAAGACAGGAACTAGCAGCACTAGAACTGAAATCAGACATTGGAAAGGATGACTAAGGATACCCTATACTTAGAGATGAGTTTGAATTATCGTTAAAGGGTCTGAAAATTGGCAAGGCATGGGGTAGAGAGAAGGTGCATGCAGCAACTCTAAAAGCCGCTGGACAAGCAGTAACAGAACGTCTTCTCCAACGTGTAAGCTATATGTATGTAACAGTCGAGATACATGAAGATTTCAAACATAACATCATAGTCATTATACCGAAATAGAGAGGCGCGGAGAGATTTGCGAACACTAAGTTTGTCAGCACAAGTCTCAAAAATGTTAATAGAATTGTTCAAAGACGGATGGTAGAATGGACTTAAGAAATATTAGGATAGGATCAAAGTGGGTTTAGGCGAAACAGGGAAACATGGGTAGCTATTTGAGCTCTGAGGGTGATAGTGGAGACAATAAAAAAAAGAGAAAGCATACGACAATGTAAAATGGAAAGAATTGTTCGAAATACACAAAAAGATTAGACTGAGCTTTAGAGATGGACAGATAGTGCAGCGTTTATACAAAAAGGAAACAGTCGTGATAGAATTAGAGCACTAACGCAGAGAACTTAATATTAGGAAAGGGGGTGAGACAGGGATATGCCTTATCCCCCTTTGGTTTTTACTTGTACGTCGAAGAGGCAAGAATACTGTCAAATACAGGAAGACATTTGGAATTATTATGCAAGGACAAAAGATTGTTATGCTTAGATTTGCAGTTGATATAGCGCTATTAGCATCTAGCAAGAAACGGTTAGAAGCAACTCCTAATGAAATGGAAACAATTCTAACAGAAAGATACGGTATGAAAAAAAAACAAAAATAAAACTAAAGTACTACTATGTAAAGGAGGGGAAAATAAATCAAAAACTAGAATACAAATAAAAAATGAGAACTTAAAAGAGTGTAAGAATTTCTGCTACCTAATAAGTCAAGTAACACAAGATGAGATAAGCGCAAAAGATATAAAACAAAGATTAGCACAAGGTCGTGCTACATTTAACAAGAAAAAGCAATTACTGTTATCAAAGACAACAAACATAGGAACAAGGAAAAGATTGCCGAAAGCATTTGTGTGGAGCACAGCACTGTACGGTTGACACCTGCGCAGTAGGAGAAGCGGACAGGAACAAGCTAGAAGCCTTTGAAATGTGGTACTGCAGACGCATGATAAAGATATCATAGACAGACAAAGTTAAGAACAAAGAGGTTCTAGAAATGGTAGAAGAAGGAAGAAATATGTAGAAAACAGTAGGAGAGACAGGATGATAAATCACATACTATGGCACGAGGGAATCGTGCGGGATATATTAGAAGCAGAGATAAGAAAAAAGGGAGGTGAACGTATACTTAGGTTAGTCTTGCACACAGATAACCAAAGATATAGGCTGTGGGAACTTCAGGGAAATGTGTAGGTTATTTCGAAATAGAAATCAATAGAGGTACGCTTCCTAGCAGTTCTAATGACAAAAAAATAATTGTACTTAAACCTGATGATTATTATAAGCATTTACATGTCTTTTTCAAATATTCTCTACTAAAAAATTTACTGGAAAACCATGAATTCGGCAAATGTCTAAGTGTTGGGAGATCTTGGTAGGCACATGTTGCTTAACCTCTTTCACATACCACTGAATATCGGTGAAATATAGTATTTATTTAGAAAACAATAGAAGGATAACCGAGCTGTATCTAGGCTGTGGGCATTTCAGGAAATTGTGTAGGTTAACTCAGAATAGAAATCAGTGGAAGTATACGTTCTACCAGTTTCAAGACGGAAAACGTAATAGCGAGAAAACTAATTGCACTTAAATCTGATGATTATTAAAAAACAACTATGGGTGTTGATTTTGCAATAATTTCAACTAATGCTAATTGTGCGAAGCGATTTATTAAAAAACTATTAATGCGGCAAATGTTCAAGTGTTGGGGATCTTGTTGGTAGCCGCAGGTTCCTTAATCCCCTTCATATACCACTGAATATTGGTGAAATGGGGTATATAGCACTGTATACAGCACTGTACGGCTTTGAAATATGGACAGAAGGAGAAGCAGACAGGAAAAAGGTAGAAGCCTTTTGGAATGTTGTACTTCAGATGTATGATGTTGATAACATGGGCAGACAAAGATAATAACAAAGAGGTTTTAGGAATACGAAGGGAAGAAAGATATCTGTGGAAAACAAACAAAATAGAAAATATGGAATAGCAAGACACGGTCTAAAGCATTTGGTGAATAGTGCGGGACGTATTAAAAAAGACATTGACGAAAAGAGAGGAAAAGTTGACCTAGGTCAGACTATCACACGCAGATAGTGAAAGGTGCAGAGTGAGCAAATTTTAAGGAAAAGTGTAGGTTAGCTCACAATAGGAAATAATGGAGGTACGCATATACCCAGTTCCAGGACTGAAGACTTAGTGATGATGATTTGAAGGTGTAGAGCAAATAATCATGCTCTAATTATTAGAATGTTATTTTATATACTTTCCAAAAATGATATTGATTGCACAAGTTTCCAAATCTGTTCCATCGTCCATATTGAGATACTTTACTATACCAACAGGCGATGTATTAACAAAAGTTTAATATGTTTTAAGAGTTGAGTAATTCCCTTAACTTAGAATTTGGAAAATATTAATGTTGATGCTTCGCCGTTAAAAAGTCATTAGCGGGGCAGTTTTTTACTATAAATACATAACACTAGAAAGTCTTTATAACATGTTAAAGTGATTAAATACAATTAATGATCTTTGGTTTTAAATACCTACTTTATTATACATTATTTTTTAAGTACTATTATTATCTCAATAGCATTAGCTTCGATAGTCTGCCTATGTTAAGTACTTGAATTAAATATCAATTCTATTCTAAGTCAATTGAAATCCTTAAATAGATATTTTGGTTACGTAACGCTTCTAATTGCAGCATGCTTAGAAAAGTTGTAACGTGTAGGCTAAGTGAGATTCCTTAAGTAATTTAACTGCAACATTTACTATGTCAATTATTGTAAACTATATTTGTCTAATGAAACCCTAAAATCTACGACCTTCTTTGTAATATAGTTTAGCATTAACAACTAATCCTCTTGTTAAAACAGAACTTAACCAAAATAATGTACTTGTACTTTCTACTTATTTATATTAATAGTACATATCTTCATGTGATCTTCATACGCTTAATGACATTTATACATACATACAGTTTCGTATTAAAACCAAAGATAATCTTTAATATTTGGAATTTAAGTGTAGCTTGATACGTTTTCCACTTCGTACTTATAAATTTACTGCCTCTTTGATTTAAAAACCATTTCGGTTTCGACTTATTTAAATATACGGCTTCGCTACGCCTCTATTATTTCAAGATCGGAAGTTAAAGTGTACACGACGTTTGTTATCAGTTTTGTTTTGATGTAATGCTTAAAAACGTTATAAAATATACTATTACAAAATGAAGATATTGTTGCAAACCGATTTCAAACAAATGTTTTAGGTTTTAATATTAATACTTCTTGTTTCCAGCACCTTTTACAGTCTGCATGAGAGAATAACTTATCATGATGTCCACCAGCTGTTTACTTGACTCCTTATGGTATGCAGGTTGCCCACATTTTAGAAATGTTGAGTCTTGATGAGCAGACTTTGACTGTTTTATCGTGTAAGATTTGCCCAATAATTTGGAAATTGTATTTAAATGTACTTTTGTAAATATGTTTTTATACTTTTATGTTTCAGTAGCTTCTATTTAAACAAGCTCGTTTTACGCGAATATTAAGTAATTACTTAAGATTCTGACGATATTTATGATACGTACATTGTTGATGCTGTGTAAATATAGTTAACTTGTTTGTTGTGCCAATTTAATTAGTGGTAAAATTCCGCTTATTCTGATATTCTAAAGTATGCAGCAATCTTTAAGCAGAGTATAATGGAGTAGTTCTTTTATTTACAAAACACCCTTCACCTTGATTGTTCCTAGATATAATTAATATTCTATATTAGTACGCGTGTAGCTAAGAATTCAGATGTTCGTCTTTAAACCAGCAGCTTAATATTGTGTGCTATCTAAATTTATATAGGTTTCTTATTAGAGTTATATTTACATGTGTTTTTGTGTTTATTTATCGTTTTAGATATAAATGTTTTAAAAGAGAGGAATTGGTTCGTGTGTCCTGTCGTTTTGTTCCGTAACCCCACGTTCAGTTCCTCCGTGGGTTAGACCTCAACTAGACATAAAAATCTTAAATTTTCCTTTATCAGTTAGCCTTTCGACATTTACTTCTACCCTGCTTATTATTTGTATCCCCTACATTTGACTTTCCAAAGCTCTACCCGAAAGTACTACATTGGCTATGAAGCGAGGTTTTCACCTGGAAATTTTGGATGTTCCCGAACGCTTGCTATTCTAAGTGAGCTAGGGATCTTTAGCGTGGGTGACAATATCCACACATGGGACCTACACTTTACTTCTTATCCGAATGAAAGCGTATTTTTATGAAAAATTTTGTGCGAATATTTTTAAGCGGTCCGTGTCGAAAATTGAACCCGGGACCTTAGACTTAGCAATCATACGGTGACCTGTCTGATCCTTGAAGCCGCCATATCATTTCTATCCACATGAATTTCATCGATAATTCCAAGAGTGCCTTTGGTAATAATAAAAAACATTTCTCGAGAAGTGGTTATGTATCAACACGACGGGCATGGTGGCAAATGCTTTAATGAATTTAATGATTAATTCTTTAAAAAAATTGGTCTCATAACGCCAAAGCCATTTTGTTATAATCGCTTTTGTTAAAAACTTGAACATTTCAAAACTAAATACTCAAACCAAAAATAGCAATATATAATACCAGTTTTGAATCTAATGCTTTCAATAGGTTTGCGAGTCGTACTAACAACCTAATAGTACAAATTAGCCTCCTGATTATTCAAAATTTGTTTTTATTTTGTATAATATTAAACTATTCTCAGTTTGTAAACCTATCAGGGCATCCGCTGTCAGATAGAAACCACACCAATAGCTTCCAAATCCAGACCTAAGTGTTGCTGCCTTACTCTTAAAAGAATTATTTAATATTATAAGAAATATCGAATTGTTGAATCTATTTCGTAGTGTTGTTACAATACCAAAAACCTTATCCGACTATTATCTTTAGATCAATCTTCTGGAACATAAATAGGTGACACACTTTATGATAATTGCGATAGTATATTCGATCAAACAACGAAGCAGCTTCAAATGTGCCAACTGAAAATCTACCAGGAGTAACTAAACGTAGTTAACCAAGCGTCATCGAAGTAACTCAATAACGCCGCAGTTATCTAGCCATCAATCACTGCCCGCAATGCAAAAAGAAGTCTAATGTTCACCCGGTTTTATTACATAATAAAATTTTACTCATCTACTAACTCAACACGTAAAAGTTTCGTTCCTTATATGAAAGTACCATAACTGAGTGAAAGTGGACGTCAAGCATTTACGCTTACTACCATCAAATTGTAACTTTCAATACTTTAATACTTAAACACAACATCGTATCGTTTGAAGATAAGCCCTAAAGCAGTAGATAACTAAACAACTGAAGTAATGAGTAAACCAAAAGGTATGAACTAAAAATGCATATAAGTAAATTATCAAATTGAAAACTTTAAACAATGCTAAAAATATTAATTTCAAATTAATAAACATAACTATAATTTCTGTCTAAAAGCTGAAAAATAAGTCTATCGAAACGACATAATGTTTAGAAATTTTAATGATACTGCTTAAAATAACATATAAAACTGATGAGATTTTCTGCGTAGCAGCCGAAATTATATCACACAATATTTTTTAATATTAATTGAGGTGCAATCTTTTTTTATAAAAATTAATAAAGAGGAACGATTACAAAGTTCAATACGATGTCTCGGTTACGTTTAAATGTATTATGGCAGTCTCAGTTTTGAGATAATGTACTATTCCTTGAGAATTTTATATCTTTCCTCGAAAGGTTTGGATTTATTTAATTCCTTTAAAGATGCGGTGGCGTATATTTTCTCTTAGTTTGCAAAAAAAGACACAACTACGCCCCATGTCTCTCGCCTAGAGTTTCTGTACTTGATTCTACTCGACTCGAACTCGTTGAGTAATTGGGTAGTTCTCGAATTCGAGAATCGACTCTAATGCTTTGTAACGCATTGCGTTACGCTGGATATAAAAATTGAATGGGTAAGGAGGAATTAATCTTGAACGAACAAACTTGATATTGAAGCACCCTGTATAATTTTAATTTCATGTATAATATTGTTCAAAAGGCAAGACATTCCAGTAAATCAGCATTTTTATTCAAATAATAAACTACAAACCATAAATATAATCATCTTATCTCTGCTAAATACATATTGGAACTCATGCTAGTGTTGTAATTGTAAACAAATTAATTATAACCGTAAAATTTTATAGTAGAAGCATGTCCCTTCTTATGAAGACTTTCAGAATTACTAAGTATATAACAGTGAATTTATTAATATATGCATCCTGAATATGACATAGTTTTAATAGACATAGTTGCAAATACAAAAGAAAACACAGATATACTTAAACACAGTGTAAAGTCCCAGACACTGGCACAGGGACATTATTAGATTAAAGATATAGGTTAATCGTTTCATGCAATACATCTCAATGTATTCATTTTATATTGTTAAAGACAAAAAAATACAAGTATAATCCAAAGAAAATCACATGACAACACAGACGCCTTCCCCGTGTTTCATTTCATAAACCTAATAAAAATATTCGGACAAAACACCATCGAAAACATAAGAAAGTACAGATTTGTTAGACGCGACAGAGAATAAATTATGTATTAATTAATTGTGAACCGTCAATACATCAATTTCACAATGTAGAGATACACCGAAATAGAGCAGGGGGGTTGCGGTTGAATGGAAAGTGAGTATCATATAGGGATTTGATATAATGTCAGTATAAATGTAAAAGTAAGGTAAAATGTACAGAGTTCCAAGTAGAATTTGATAGTATTCCCGGACCGAAGTCGGCGGCAAGCAACATGTAAAAGTGAAATAGATTTAGAAGTGCAGTGTAGTTTCATATACGTGCGGTGCGTGGATGTAATGTCGCGATAACCATTTGAGAACAAAGAGGTTAGAGAACCTGCGCAGTCATCTTCCATTCAATTAGAACTTTGTAGTGTATTTAAAGTCTGGGAGTTGCTGTGTTTGGATATTTAAGGAATGATGAAAGGAAACATACTGACGGTTATTAAAAATGCCGAAATTAAAAAGTGATTGCTACTATGAGCTATTGCGTAACGTTTTAAACACAATGCTATGATTTTTTAAATGTCAATGATATGTATTTTGGTAATAGGAAATTAATTAAGTGTAAATAATTATTTGGAAGTTCTAGTTAGTGACGGAATTGTATATATTAAGTCTAAAATGAAAGTTTCATTAGTGAAATGTAATGTTAATAATAAAAGTATAAAATTTGATATTTTTGGAACACACAATGAAAGACTAATACGAAAAGGTTGTTTTCTATGTATTATTGAGTGCATTGTCAATCGAATTGGCATGTATAATGGTCACATAATTTATATGAAAAAGGAAAAAGTCTGAAATGAATTATTATTGTTGGATGTAATTTAATGTTTTCTTTAGGCCTTGTTTAGTGATATGGTGTAATTTAATGTTTTTCTTTAAGATTTATTTTAGCAGTACTTTGCCATATTTGACGTTATGAATTTGCTTTCAGAAGGTATATTTGTAATTATATATTAAAATTATTTTATGTTAATATGGTATAAGTTTATGTTGCATTTTATTTCAATTTATTTAGGATATAGGTAAAGTCAGCTAATTGTAAATGATATCTAGCTGTCCCAATGATTTATCTTATTTGGATCATTTCACAGTTTATTTTGACCAAAGCAAAAGAGTTTTTTGCAAAAAGCCCGCCTTACGTATAGACATATTATTATAAGGAATTGCTGTGACAGACAGTTTGGCGCCACCCGATTTTGACAAAAGTAGTAAAACCTTTCAAGTTTAATGTAACGTAAAATTTTTGTATGTATGCCATGTTATTTATTATTTTGTACTTCTTTATTTTCTTTTCTCATTTATCTTTAGCAATCCCTACCCGCATCACTTCAGTTAGCCGACGCAATATTATTACGGATTCCTGTCCCTTCAGGGCAAATCAAAATTTATTAACTTCATGCTCATTTCACCCGCAACTCCTTGACGAGTCCAGGTTTTTAAAGTTAAGCAGAAACTGTAAATTCGGAAGGTACATATGTATGAACTTTTTGATCAATTTCTAGATTTATACTTTATTTAATTTTTTCGTTAATGCATCGATGTATTCTATTCAACATACATGATACAAAATATGCTCAGTTCACTCGAGAGTCGAGAGAACACGATTGCAGTGCTCTCTTAAATGTATTATGTAAGTGCTCGCGCCTACACAGTTTGGCTACTGAATTAAATTACTAGTCCGATTGGGATGGGAAGAACCTTCACCCCTTTTTCAGGAATCTATCTCTTCGTAGCCCCTGCTTCTGCGGTGTGTTGATTAAAGTTTAGTTAGTTTTAGTTTAGTAAGTTTCGTTATAAGCAGTTGCAGTAATGCAGTATTTGTGAATGAAGTTGCAGTTTAACAGTTTTCATTTCTCATCGCGTATTCATAACCTTTTTGTTGTTTGCAATTAAGGAATAAATATTTACTACATTTTTCGCTAAGATATGTATTTCTTTTTCGGTATTTGGTGAAAATTAAAATTTTTAATGGAAATGTAATTCCGAAGCGAGTGAAATTAGAAACTGTTTAAATTTTTTGTAGAAATGTTTATGTGATATTTATATACTATACTATACGAATTACTTTTGTAAATCGCCACACCGCAAGGAGTATATTGCTTCGTGATCTCAAATTGCAAATATTTTAGTTCATGCTTGAAAGTATTGCGATTTTCTGTTTTACTGTAGATTTTATTGCGAAAAGGTGTATGAATAAAATATACCCCCTCCTTCTGAAGTATGTTCTTAGTATATATCTGATGTTTAAGAATGAATGTTTAAAATAGCGAATAGAAATTATTGTGATGTCTTATATTAGAATTGGGGATTTTGTTTCGTTACAGATTTGAGAATGGGGTCGCATAAAAAGTTCCGTCTAGAATTATTTAATAAACTTGTTCATAAAATTGATAAACGTAAACTTTATCATCAAATCATAAAATCAGCTGGTGGTACAATAAATTTAACGAGTCATATACGAAACGTCCATAAAGATTTATATTTACAAATAAACACCAAAAGCATTGAGCAATAAACCTTCAATTTTGTTCCAGCTCCTACTTTTAGTCCAGTGCTTTCTACATCTTAATCTTCGGAATATAAAGATACTTCACCGACGACTACCTACATTGAAAAGACAAATATCCAAATGCAAAACAATGTACTGTTAAACGTGACGTAATCGTGTCAGAAAATGATACGAATTACTAGGAAATGACTACAAAGTTAAATAGTATATTCTTCAACGAGCGTATAATGATAGACATTATTCATGAGAATAAAGTTCACGTCACGAGCTGCGCAGCGGCGAGTGACGTGGTCATTCGAGTGAATAATGGCTATTATGCGCGAGTAGAAGACTATACTTTCTCTACGACTATAATACAAGAAATTATACATCTTTGTTTTTGACTTCAACTTTTAATTACTTATATTTTATTAGTCAAAGGAAAACAATAACTTAAATAACATGTAGCAATTCAGAGTAGAGTTCTAGTTTAAATTTACTTGCTATAAAAATTTATGGTGAAATTACTGCAATTAGTAATATTTAATACAGCTGGTGTTGAGTTTTGATCACAATTGACTTCACTTAAGGTATTAGTATTTGATGTTTGTTGTATATTTTGTTCGACAGACTGTAGTATTTTGTTCGCAGTGTTCATTTTATTTGTCATGGAATCATCCACGTAGCTTTCAGCTACAGACGTACTTTTCCAGCCCCCGTGTCGTTTGAGAGCTGTAATATCTCCACCTGCATCAACTAACAGAGTGGCAGAGGACCTACGGAAACTATGTCCGGTGTACTGATTTGCATCCGGTAAATTTAGGTAAGTAGCTATTTGTTTTCCCATCGATGCGAATTTATTTATACCAATTTTTTGAACAGTACATTTGCTGTATTGGTAGTTTAAGAAAAATGAAGGTGTTTTCACATCATGTGGACGAAGGGTAATATATTCTTTGCATATTTTATAAAATTTGCCGGTCACAGTAAACTTTCGGATCGTTTCTTTTTTGGTATTAGGTATGGTTATTAAAAGAGCCGATACCAGGTCTTAAATGTCTTCCATTTTTATAGAGTGCATTTCAGTATTGCGACAAGCGCCCATTATTCCTATGATCAACGCAACCTTAAAGGTAAATGTTTGATTAGCTTAATCGGGTCTAGACATATTAAATTTCTTACCTTTGTTGCAAGATACATATTATCAGGAGCTTCTGTAATGAATTTATTTATGTCTTCTGGAGTAAACACTTTTGCTTTCTTTGTTTGATATCCTTCCCCCTTTCGTTTGAGAAAAGTACGCAATTTTGCATAATTTTCTGTTGATTTCGTTGTATACATTCAATGTACTCCTTAACATTGAGTACATCTTCCACAAGGAAGAAGATTTATACTTTTCAGAGAGTTTTGTAAAATACGCCAAGAGAACATTCTCGGAAAATGAACTTGCGCCATTAAGATTTCTCCAATCCATAAAAGCCGTGTATATTTGATGGTATTGTTTTTTTGACTTTTCAGGCAATAGATTAATAATTGCCCCTTTTGCAGTTTCTAGAAGTTCTGGGGGCGTACATATTTCATCAATATCACTTTCACTGTTATCAAAATTCATTTTAACAAAACTTAACGCAAAAACATTAATTTTGATATTTAGTGAAACTTCAAATTTGTTGGACGGTTGCTATGCAACGCGTATCTTACAAGGCTATATGATTTGTTGAAGTACGTGAATAATGAAAATACGAGTTGATTAGCCAACAGGCCGTGAATTCCAGTTTGGAATTCACGGGGTGAAGAATTGATATCATTCGTCAATTAAATATTAAGCTAGAATGGATATATTATTCGATAGTCGTAGAGAATAGTATATTCTTCGACGAGCGTATAATGATAGCCATTATTTACCAGAATGAAGTTCAGGTCACGAGCCGCGCAGCGGCGAGTGACGTGGTCATTCGAGTGAATAATGGCTATTATGCGCGAGTAGAAGACTATACTTTCTCTACGACTATAATACAAGAAATTATACATCTTTGTTTTTAACATCAACTTTTAATTACTTATATTTTATTAGTCAAAGGAAAACAATAACTTCAATAACACATGTAACAATTCAGAGTAGTAGTTTTAGTTTAAATTTACTTGTTATTAAAATTTATGGTGAAATTACGGCAATTACTAATATTTAATACAGCTGGTGTTGAGTTTTGATCTTGACTTCACTTAAAGTATTAGTATTTGATGTTTGTTATTTATTTTGTTCGACAGACTGTAGTAATTTGTTCGCAGTGTTCATTTTATTTGTCATGGAATCATCCACGTAGCCTTCAGCTACAGACATACTTTTCCAGCGCCCGTGTCGTTTGGGAGCTGTAATATCTCCACCTGCATCAACTAACAGAGTGGCAGAGGACCTACGAAAGCTATGCCCGGTGTACTGATTTGTAAAATATACCAAGTAAACATTCTCGGAAAATGAACTTGCACCATTAAGATTCTTCAATCCATAAAAGCCGTGTATATTTGATGGTATTGTTTTTTTGACTTTTCGGGCAATAGATTAATCATTACCGCTTTGGCAAGAAGTTCTGGAGGCGTACATATTTCATTATTATCGCTTTCACTGTTATCAAAATTCATTTTAACAAAACTTACGCAAAAACATTAATTTTGATATTTAGAATTGTGAAACTTCAAATTTGTTAGACGGTTGCTATGCAACGCGTATATTACAAGGCTATATGATTTGTCGAAGTACCCGTGAATAATGAAAATACAACGAGTTGATTGGCCAATAGGCCGTGAATTCCAGATTGGAATTCACGGGGTGAAGAATTGATATCATTCGTCAATTAAATATCAAGCTAGAATGGATATATTATTCGATAGTCGTAGAGAAAAACGTTATAATATTAGTTTTCAAGAAATTGATTCTTTCACTTAAATAGGAAATAAAAAGCGAAAAATCAATAATAGCGTATTATACACGATCTTTCAGGATAACCAACCGTGTAGTATCGTTCACAATAAAAAATTTTGATACTAGTTAAAAGTTGTTTCACGGTACAAAATTCCAAGTGGATGCAGTATTACGCAATGACTGGATGAGGATTGAAGAATATGATGCAGTCTCAAGAGTTTTAAAGACAAATTGTCCAATGTAGAGCAAACAATGTTAATTGAAGACATGTGGTGCAAGTGGAGTGACTACCCATTTACAAGTAAATACAGAGTTTAAATCAGTAACCATAGATGTCTACGAAATAAGCGAACAGTACACGTCGGAGTAATTAAATCAATTAATCTGGACTATTTGCAAAGAGTGGGGCATAAAAACTGAAAGCTCTTCGGCATTCGTAATTGATAATGCAAGCAATATAGTAAGCACCGTCGAAATAGCATTCTCAAAAAGCACACACCCTGCTATGTGCACACGCTAAATTTGTTTGTTCAAACTATTTTACAATGTATTCAATTGCAAAATATTATTTCAGAGCTAAATCGATTGTAAAGTAGTTTAAACAAAACTGTGTAGGTTGTGATGAACTAGGTAAAGCCACGAGTAACGACAAAAAACTTATCACGTTGTTTTAACCCGTTGGAAAAACACCTATTGTATGATGGAGCGTTTTTTGGAATTGTGAGGTATTGTAAATGATATCGTAAATTGTCAAAAGAGTGCATCTTCAATACTGAGTGCTTTAGAAGTTAGTATCATTTCTTCAGTTCTTCCATTACTACGTGTCCTAGAGGCGCTACTAGAGAAATTTCAGGCGATTGCTATATCTCTAGTAGAAAAATAATTCATCAAGTCGACTGCTTAATGGCAAAAATTTAATGAATTTATGTAGATGAAGTAGTGGCTAAAGAGATCTAAAAATTGATTTTAAATTAAATTACCGAACACGTTTCGTAATTAGCTATATATACAATAAGGGACCCTCAATTTAAAAAAAAATTCATTTTACAGATCCGATTACCTGCTCTAACGCCGTAGCATATTTTTATGCCACATAATAAATTAAGGTGTTTGTCACCTTTAATGTAGCATAAAATAAGCTATGGTATTTCCTATTATTATGAAAATATTTTGATATACCAATATCATAATTAGAAATAATTATTGAGTGTAATTGTTAACCACATCCAAGTTTCTTAACGCACCGACCAATATAAGATAGGAGATCGCGCTTTGTCCTTGACGAATCTCGATCGTCAGCTAGTTTTGCAGGCTTGATCATTCATTCACGTCTGATACGGATAAACCTCAACATGTATTCGAAGGCATTAGGATGTGATATGCGCATAGGTTAGTGCAGTGAGGGCATATCTCTAAATAATTGAAATTCATAGTTCGTTTATCAATGGTATGAATCTTAGTATTAAAATTTCATTTGTATAAACAATTTTAACTTCTAACGCAAACAAGGAGAAGTGGCATACTTTTAGTGGTTGATAGTACGAGGCCAGGAAAATGGCGGGATTTTATTCTTTAGTAATATAATGCCGATGTATATTTGGATTAGTATCAACCTTTCACATGCAATGATTTTGTGATTTTCATAAATCGCGAGAAGTCCTGCTGAAAGTTCTACTTCGTAGCAGTTTTGCAGCTTGAAATTCAGGATGGTTAATTCATAACTTTTGGTACTAAGATGCATTTAATTAGATTCATCTAAACCGGTAAGCTAGAATTTTGTTTGTTTGTTGGCGTTCAATTATATTTGGTTGAAACTGTTTATTGGAAAATATTATGAAGAATGTTTTAGTAAGTTAAAAATTATACTTGTATTTTTTTACCTCTTTGAGAATTTTTAGAAAGTGTCAGTTATAAAAAAAGAGAACTTAAAAGTTTGTTTGCTTGACAAACAGCTTAAATGTGCTTCACGTGGATAAGATAAAATTTGAGTGGTTTAAATTGTTAGTAATTTGATTTTGCACATGTCAGTAAATTTAAATGTTTTTTCTGAAAACTATTCTAAAGACAATGTCTAGAGATACATTTCTTAATTAGATGCACTAAGGCATTTGAATACCTTCGTGAACCAACATGTCAGATCTGAAATTGGTGAAGCTAAACAAATATGTAATTAAAATCTCGATGACCTAAATTTTTTGTTCCTAAAGACTAAAGTCTGAAATTGATTGAAATTGTAAATAATTTTTAAATATTCTTGTACATAGTTACGTTATGAAACTAAAGAAAAATTAATCAATTGCAATTATAAATGGTCAAACATTTTAATAACTTTTATTTAGTATGTTTGATTTTTGAAAGGTGAGTCTATTGCATGTAAGTAAAATTTTGTGGAAAAATTCTAGCACATGTGTTATTTGATTCTGATACGTAAATAGCTGTCTCTGTTAATTTATTAATATCAATGTAAATTTATTTCAGGTACCAACTGTTACTGCGGTAACAATCGTAGTGTTAATTCACCGGAAGGTTTCTAACACTTTCTTTTCAGGTTTGTCTGTCAAATATGTTATTTTTTTAAAGTATAGTGGCGCCTGACATCCGTCTTTTTATATAAAGATCCCCTGTGTCTCATCAAAAATCCGCTGAAGTTAGAGTTCAGACCTCAAAAAGGATTTCAACGGAAAATTTACATCTCTCGTGTAGTGCGAGGCTTTGTAGTAGTTTCTGCGAGTCTCTTTGCTTTTTCTTGGAGATATGTGAATTACTTTCACTTAGAGGAAGTAGTTTACATTGTAACGCAGTTATAGAAATTAAAAATGCTATTAAAGATAAAATATTACAAGAAGGATCTATGCAATAGAATCAGATTCAAACAATTCCGGTAAAGCAGAAGACACGTTTAGCCTTCGGAGTGACCATCAGTTACTAGTTCAATGGAATTGGAAGAACTGTAAAACGGATGGTGATTTGTCTGACGAAATCTTAGCCTATCTGAAAAATTTTGTAGGTAAATTAAACGAAAATCTGTTGAAAGTTTCAAATAACTTGAAGGTATCATTTCTTAATTTATTATGAGGTTGCCTACAAATACCTAACAATAGTCCCAACTTTAGTACCGCCTGAACGATTGTTTTACAAAGCAGGACACACTCTCGATCAGCAACGCGAAAGACATTGAATGAAGCTTTATTTTCAAGAAATTTGAATGGTGCATATGGACCATCATGCTTAGAGACAGCTCGGCCATAATTGAAGGAATTTGAAAATGAAATTTTAATATTACTCTTAGTGTATTCTTCGTTTTGCGTTTACTTGTAATTTTAGTTTAAGTTTTTAAATTGAATTGAGGCACGTTTAACTTGACAATAAAAATTAAAATAAATTAACTTTTGTGTTTCAAACACATCCATAGTTTATTACATATTGATAGATTTCAATTTTTTGAATTTTAGTTGAAATATACGCCTGGGTTCTTTAGTTCTTGTTTAAATCTATACAAAAGATTAACGATGTTGAAAATGTCGATGATCGAAAATATCGATGTTTTTCTTCGATTTATCGAGAAGCATTGAAGCATTGCATTACATCGAAAAACATCGATATATTTTTTGTGTGCATCCCTACTTTATACTTAACATTTATTAAAGAAGACTTTTCAAAAAGATAATAATATTCAAACAATGGAAACTTGCAAGACTAAGAATTAATAATAGTTGATATTTAAGAAAATTTGACACTGGAGAAAGAACTTTATTTAATTTTGAAAAACGCAGCTGCCCACTAAAAGAATAGGAGATTTATAGCGAACGTAAACAAGAATTTTTGCTTTTCAGAAATACTGGAAAACGAATACGTAGTCTTGATGACCTGTACAACGCACTTTCCTCCATAAAATCAAATTCAACTTGTGACAGGCCCAACTCTTAAATATATATATATATATATATATATATATATATGTGTTATATATATATATATATATATATATATATATTATATGTGTGTATATATATATATATATATATATATATATATATACAATGTTGTTGTTAAGATAGTGGGGAAGAGTAGATAGCGCCGGTACTAGGGAGAGACGCGTGACTGCTGCAGTAGTAGAAGGACGTGCTCTCGAAGTGAAGATCACAGTGCATGATACAATTATTGTAACTGAATTCCGCGAGATTGTTCTAATTTAAGGATTTGTTTGTAGTGATGATTATTCTAATCTCACTACTTCTTAATATTTGTATGTGTATTGTTTTGACCACTGAATTAAACGAATAAAAACGGATGGTGCTCGTTTGTATTCTGCATGTAATTTACAAGAACCCCGTAATTAATTATTCACCCTGTTGATAACAGTCTACATTCTCAAACTTCTAATAAAAGAGCATTTTCAATAACCGGCAGCTTCTGTACTATAATCAGATCGAGACTTGCAGGCAAGCCGTTTCACTTGTTTGTATTTTTTAAATATGTCTACCTTAAGAAAAAAAAAACTATTGGATCAACCAAATGTTTAAATAGTTTTAAAGTCGAATTTTCCAAAACAAATAAATTGATTAATATTTTCTTTTTAGTTTCTTGGTACGACCACAAATTTCAGGTAAAAATCTTGTAATGTAACAAATAATTTTGGTTTAAACAAACTTTAGTAATTTTTTTTCGTTACAAAGTTTCAGCAATGGGATTCATTATAGAACTCCAAAATATTGAATGTTTTCGCTTAATGAAATGAGTTTAGATTTATGTTCGGACTCGAATCGGACTCGATTTGGACTCGACGAGTTTTCAAAATTTGGGACCCGTACACACCATGTGCTAAAAGCTCGAGTTTCCAAAATCCCTACTCTCGCTTGAGATTATGTTCAAGTTATGACACGAGCATTTGAAAAAAGCCTCTATATCTCAAGATTAATGTACAGAATACTGATGATATTTAACAATGTTGGAAATACACGTCATACAGGTTAAAACTACATGTAATTGGTTAAATATTCGTGAACCAAAACTGCTAAAAAATATCTTTCCTTTACTAGTAGTAATTTTTCTTAAAGTATAGATTAAAAAAGCAATTGACTACATCTTCTTTGCCAAGTTAGAGCCAATTTTTTTAACCCCAAGTATGTAGTGAGTAATCATTGGCAGGACTATAAAGCCAGGCAATAAAATAGAATTTTTTATTCCGTAGATTTGCTAAACGAATTTTTTTATGTTAGAAAGCAAATTTTTCTTCTACATAATCCTACTTATTAATTGAAATTTATGGAAAGTAGACTGTTCGTTTATTATTAACAAAGTGATGTAAGAAACTCATTTAAAGAAATGTGAAAGGTCTGACACAAAAAAAAACGTCAAAAAGGTTAGGTAGGCATTCAGCTTTACCCTAACGGTGTAACATGTAAATTTAAAAAAAGTAATATACTTCACGTTCATCTTACATAATTTCTTATATGTAAATGTTGTCAAATATTAACTAATACAAAAGTGTTAGTTTTAGTAACAAAAACGCAGTTTTTTGAAAATGGAACACTCGATTAATTATTTTAAATTTCAATATTTAGATAAGACAAACAGGCGTGTTTTAGTTAGGTAGTGTCGTATGGTCGGTTCTTGCTTGCAGCAACACCTGTAAAAATCTGTGCATTGTTCTAGGTTTGTGCAACGTAGTGCCTCTTGTTTTCGAAGTGCACGCACCATAATCCTGACAATAGAAACTATTGAAGGCCTTCCACGACCGTCCACCATTTAGGAAAAGCCAATGGGCGTCGAATTCATTTCGGGTATCTTAATACAGAGCTTTTATTAACACGCTTTTTACACACTTGATCAACAGGAATTGTCCCATTGTTTGTAATCAACACGTAAGGATTACCCTTTGTTTGAAAAAGAACCCGATCTGGTCTTATCTTATTTCTATAGAAATTAGTTACTTTTCAGCGTATTTTATTTTAAAAGAAAAAGAATCTAAAATCATTCATAAATATACAAACAATGAATTAGCTATTTATAAAGGAAACGTTTACGTTTGATTACACACAACCGCAGAATCATTCAACGACCGTGACAATTTACATATTTATTTCTGTTTTCTGGCTTATTCACATATTTCAATAAATAAAATGTTTAGTAACGTATGCTAATTATTGGGATTTTCTAAATATTTTTTGGTTTAAGAATAATTTGACATTTTAGCATCCGCTTTTCAAATAATTTTGATTTATTTAAATTTTCAGAATATTTCCATTTCATACATGACTAAGATACAGGTTTTCTACACATAATATGAATGTTGAATTAATTTCTTGTTAATAAAAATTCATAAGTGGAATTTTTGGTTAGTTATTTCTAGATACATTTGTCTTATATTAAATGAAAATCGATATAGTTTAACCAAGATACACAAAAGGTAGAGTAAAATGTGCAAGAAATGATATGGAAAAGTAAAAATATTAGAATAAAAAATTCCTAACGCAAACCACAGTATCTTTGGGCACGTTTTTGCCACGTCTACTTAAACATCTTTAAAAAAAGGAGGCTAGTTTGGACAAAAAAGCAAATTGATAAGGAACGTAAACCTTAACAATCGATAGAATTTACTGCAAAAGAGGGAAGAACAGAATGGATTAAAATGCAAAATTGAGTATAGCAAGGTTGTTAACATTTATTACCACTATTTGTTATAAACCTTTTGGAGTACACTTAAATATGAATAAAATTTTTTATATTTTGTGTACAACCTTTCGGCAAAATGCTTTCATTATTGTGTTCACTTTTCAGTTAAACTTCTATAAAAATATACGTTATGTAAAATGCACTTGATTTAATAAAACTACTATACATACTTAAAACAATCGTCACAATTTCTCTAAAGCACCTTGCTAGAAAAGATATTTTTGTAAATATTAAAATAAATTTAATAAACACCGGGAAGTAAGGGTAGGTGAAAAGATGATACCATTTTTTAGATACTAACAAAAAACAAAATACACTGTAGCACAACAAATTTTTAAAAGAAAAGGAAGAGAAAATAAACACGCCCCTACTTATATATAATTGTACTTGCAATAGAGAACGTAGTAGAAGTAAACACAAAAGTATGGAGAGAAAGACGATAACCCAGATATGCAGTAAGTTGCGCATTCCTGTATAAACTATGAGTTTAGTTAATAATCCTACAAAATCTAAACTCCTAACTAAATGAGAGATCAAAACAGTAATTTAATGCAAAATATATGAAATGCAAGAACATTAAGGAAATCCATACACGAAATAACATACTAGTGCTAAACAAAGTTAGCAACAACAACCACAGAGTACTCCATTTCTAAATATCAATTCTCGACGTCAAACCCAATGCCAGGAAATAAGATTCTGGAAAAACTCAAAATATATTATCAAATGTATTATATGGCAGAATATCGAAAAGTCTTTAAAAATATCATCAAAGGGGATTGGTGAAGGCCGATGAATTAAAAACCACATCGATTCCGTTTCTACTCTTCCATACGTCAATAACATCCTATATAGTTTACCTGTTTATTATAAATAATTTCAATCTATCTACTCTAAAACGACGAGTTTACGCTATAAATTCTATAGTTGGCACCTTGTTTTGAGTATTCTTTAACTGGCTACACATTACTATAGCGTAAAATTAATCCTTATACTGCTACGACCAAAAGACTCGTTGAAATACTGTACTGTATTATGTGATAAAGCTTGGGTCGAGTTTTCTAATCTCCTTTTTGGTATGTTGATAACGCGAGGATTAAAACTTGAATTCTTATAATTTAAAACAATTTTCAATTTGATTCTACAGTTCGTCCTCAAATGTATTTCTCTAAACTACTCGTTCTATTACTCCAAGAGAAATGCACGTTTTTTCTTTATAAGAAGTGTAGATTTTGGGTGTATCGGTAAGTGCTCCTGAGTTATTAATACTAGTAAGAAACTCGTTATAGCTCTTAGCTGGAGGCTAAATTGTTTTACATATGCCGATTATTCTTCTTATGTAGAACCAACTGCGCTGGTATGTGTTCCGCTGTTGCAGTGAGTGTCTCAGCGCTCCACATCTGTCGACCGTGGTGACGCTACATCTGGATACCAGCACCCTAAGGCTTCGATGATTCACATCCGTGGATGCAATGGGCACACGATAATATCCTGGCACTTAGAGGTATGTTGTATTAGTCTTCCCATATATCGGGAGCACCTCTTGTATTCCTACTTTTGTTGATCGTAAGTCGCTGGTGCTCCATAGTACTTTACTACCTAATTATTAGAATTTGTTCTACCGTAAATAATATTTGTTGTTTACTTTAACACCCTGGTGCTATGAGCAAGTGTAAACAGTAAATTTCTTTTTTTCTTTTATTAATGAATACTCAATGTTAAACGATATGCGCAATTCGTACGTAAATTTTTAAAATTTGTTCTTTATAGTACAACTATCTACTTATTTTTTTTTGTTGATTCAAACCAAATTCTTTATTTAATTAATTTTTTTATTGTATATAGAAAATCGATGACGATGTATTTTTTGTGCTGCTAGGAATCCCCCCCCTCTCCGCATTGGTAGTTAGCTTGGTATTTCTACGTTTCTTGTGGTCTGTTTCGTCATCGTAATTCATGTGACTCCTCACTGTAAGTATACTTTGTATTTCTATCTGACCCGTACGCAAAGTTCTACACGGTACTTTTTTATAACTGTAAATTCTGACTGTAAACACAAAACCAAATAAATTATATTACAAAGAAGCCTATAAACCTATAATATCCACAGAAAAGTATTAGTTTTTTTCTCTTGGACTACAATTGAGAAACCAACAGGGAATTATCCATCAGAAAACGCATGACAGAGTTGGATAAGAGGTGCTACTTAAATTTCTTTTTTGAATTCTATTTTTTGGTACTTAATAAATAAAAATTGATTACTGAATCGCAAATTAAACATTGACACGCAAAATAATAAAAAAAAATATGAAGAAACTAAACTGTCTAGGGAATATGTACAAAGACGGAATGAAAATAATATAGAGATTTATCAGAAACGTGTACTGTGGGTAGCATTGAGCTCTCTCAGACTCCTTCAAATAGCATGCACCTCTTTCAGTACGCAGATGTTATGTTTCCGTTGCTGCTGTTCAAAGTTTAAATTGGCACTCCATTTTTCACTAAAAACCACTGGCGACAACTTTATGTATGAATAGGACGATATTAAGCAATTTCAAATCTGAAGTGAATATATTTTTAATCATACGCAATCGTTATTTTCTTTATGCTAGAATTTTTTTGAATGCAACATAGTTGTGTGTACCATGCTGAAACACTTAAGAAAATTACACATTCAGGAGGTTTAAGTTGTTTAATTGATGGTTATATTAAGCAGATTTTAAAATTATGTGCTGACATTGCCCACTATCAGAATGTTGTCTTATGTTGTCATATTTCTGAAGTAAAACGATTCTTATAAAATTTATAACCTCTTCCTTATCAATGCAGGGTGCATTGTGTAACAGGCCGCGCCTGTTTTATATTTTAAGTAGCAAATAGGTTAGTTGAGGTAGAGGTGGCGAGTCGAGTAGGGTTTGCGAAATGGAGACTTGGCCGTGTTAACATGAATGTTACATATAAAAATTTTTCAAATTATTATTATTATTTTGAAGCTAGAGGAGAAAGTGAACTGAAGAGTGAGTGTGCTGCAAGTGGATTATTTGTTTCAACAGCAAAACAAATAACAGATAAGTCCGTAGTTCTAATATTTTACTATTTTCGGTCAAAGCAAGCCGGACAAATGTCTATTTTAATAAAAGCGAATAGTGGGATGATACCCCTTCTTTTGACAGGTCTTATCCCGTTCCATATGCGTATAAAGAAAAGCTAGCGGAGTTAATGTAGCCGTTGTTGAAACTTTTATAAGAGTGTTCGATTGCGTTGAGGCTTAGAACAGCAGGAGGCTTTTGAAGAAATTAAATCAGCTTTTGTATCGATTGTCATGTTCGGATTAATCCGGAAACGTCAAATGGGATATTTGCATTTACGAGTCGTAAGTTACGCGGTTTTGAAACTGGAACATGTGTAACAGAACAAGATTCCTTGAAAGTATTGCATTGCTTGCAGCGTTGGCGAATATTTGCATTGGGGCGTCAATAAATGGTCTTTTTTAATGTCCTTCTCGCGGATGCGCTATTTCGGTATTCAGAATCCAGTCAAGGAAGGATGTGAGTCGCAAACATTCAAAAGAGTTTCCGCCGAAGTTTGTGTGTTAAAAGAATACGATTTGTGCAAAAAGGTTGAGTTGGGCATGAGAAATATCGTTGAAGAGCATGGAGAGGATGAATTTTGTCGCAAGATGGAAAGAAGCAGATGTCTAAAGCGGAGGTTGTGAAAATATATTCCAACTGGTATCAAGAGGATTAGGGAATTCTATTTAAACGGGGTCACAAAGGGTCGTCTAGTTTTAAGGTGTGTGTATCGGTTTCTAGAACAGATATAATAGCATTGCAAGAATACCGAGATAATGGGCATTCTGGGGTGGAAAATTGTTTCCAGATGTTACGTAAAAATTAATTTCCCTAGGATGAAGCGTTTTGTTTGAAAAATCCTTCGGGGTACGACTTGTATCATAAAATAAAGAGTTCAGTTAAAGTTTGCGGTGAATATAATAGTACGCTAGCGGAAACGCCTAATAAAGTTATATGTTTGGATTTAATGGGTCTTGTGCGAGTGCAACCTAGTTACACGTAATACATTTTTTTCAGTAAGTTGGTTTTGCCGTTTCTTTTTAAACGTGCTAGAGCTACTGCAATTTACGACGTCTAATAATCAAGTATTTTTTGGAAATCGGCAAACCTAACACCATACTTGCGGAAAATGGTAATCAGTTTTCCAATAACAGGTAGAGAGAATCATTGGGGATCGTAAGTTTCTGGGTTGCGCAAACATTGGTATATTACCCAGATGGCAATGCGACGGAATATGTGAATCGCGTGATTGTGCATATATAGAGGTTGAAATGTCATTCGGATGAAGGAGCATGGACTCTAATGTTGGATACAATATAAAAGTGGATCAATAGAGCAGCCCACGATTCTACAGGATTTAGTCCTTCAGAATTGAATTTTGGTATACCCATCGATAACCCTACGCTTAAGGACAATGCTTTGCTTACCATCTCGTCAAACATAAGTAGGGACGAAGTTATAACCATTGCACATAATAAATTAAAGTCGAAGGCTGAAAAGCCTAAATTACGTCACGATAAAACAAATAAAAGGTGCATTAAGTTTGATCAAGGCGATAAGGTACTAATTCGGGCCCATTTTTAGTTCTCGAGCGTGAAAAAATATATTAAAAATTTTTTTCTGTTGTATACCGGCCCGACTATCATTGAATCGAGGCGTGGACAAAATTCTTATGAATTGAAAGAGGAAGCCAATGGCCTTTCGTTGGGTATTCATAATGTTTATAAATTAAAATCGTATTGTCGGCCGTATCGTAAGATGATGAAATAATTTATTAGTATAAGAAGTAGCAAATAAGTTAACACAGGTGGAGATGGAGAGTCGAGCAGGGTTCGCGAAAGGATATGCGGAAGACCTGACCAACGCAACACGATTGTTACATTTGAAAACTCTTCAAATTATTATTAAGATTCTGAAGGTAGAGGAGATAGTGAATTGAAAAGAGAGTTGGCTGCAGGTGACTCACTTGTTCAAACACGAAAACGTTTACATATAAGTCCGCGTTTAATTGGCTCCATAAACTGATGTTTAATTATATAAAAAATTGGTGTTAATTTTTACGATTACTAATACTAAATATATTAAATGGAGTCTATAGATCTATTCATCTGTGCAATTTGAAGAGGTACTAATTTAACCTATTGAACTCATAAAGGTAGTTGATCCGCTAGCTAGGGCATTCATCATCAAGGGTAACCACTAAATGCACGCTTTCAGATATCCAGGTAAAGACTCAAGGTGCTTGGAGGTCGTTAGAACTGCAACAAGCCATGAATTCTGTCACTGATTTAAATTTAGATCAGCAGAAAACAGTTTTGAGAATTTGTCTGAATTGGCCATTATTCATAAACTGGGATAGATTGCAAACTATGACCGCCATGTTTCAACCTTTACACCAGTAATGGTGGTTAAGAGTTTGTTCATGTAGACTATCTATTAAAAGCTGGGCCTAAAACAAGATTTTGTTTAAAACTCTAACGAAATACATGTTAATAAAAAATAATAATTTTCTTTGATAGCGTACCCCGTAGCAGGACAACAATGTGTATATCGAAACAAAAATTAAATCGAACAAGAGGGATTCACGTTATTCACAGATATACACATTGTCAATTTAAAATATTGAAAACGGTGTTATATAAAAATTGAAACAGTTTCTAGAAAAGTCCCGTTCAAAAGTGTATACTTTTACCCTTACGGACAAAGGTCTGAATATTAATATTTAGAGTTCTACAACTATTCAAATTCAAAAATTACGAACTGTTAGTCGTTACTTTTAATTTATTTGAGGTACCTTAATTTTGAGGAATAGTGCGGAATATATTACAAGTAGAGATAGGAAAAAGATAGATAGAGGTAGACCTAGATCAGACCCAAAGATTTCAAACGTAACATCATAGTCGCTATACCAAAAAGAAGAGGCGCGGGTAGATGCAAAATTTTCGAACAATAAGTTTGACAGCAGACGTGTCAAAAATATTAACTAGAATTGTACAAAGACGAATGGAAAAACGAGCTGAAGTAATACTATGAGAAGATGATTTTGGGTTTAGGTGAAATACAGAACATGGGAGGGTATTTTATCTCTGATGGTGGTAATAGAGAAAACAACAGAAAAAGGGGAAAGCGTGTACATAGAGTTTGTAAATCTGGAAAAAGCATTCGACAATGTAAAATGGAAACAGTTCTAACAGAGAGACACACTATGAAAATTAACAACAATAAAACTAAAGTATTAGTATGTAAAGGAGAGGAAAACAACTTAAAAACTAGAATACAAATAGGTAACAAGAACTATCAAGAGGTTAAGGATTTCTGCTACCTAGGAAGCCAAATGGTGCAAAATGGGAAGATTGATTTATGTTGTGGGATTGTTTTATATTGCGATCGCACTTGTGATGTATGTGATTGGCTTTTAATTTTTAATGACTGGGTACTTATACTTCATTTGTGATTTATGATTAATGTCTAAAGCCTGAAACGTTGAAGTCAGTTACAGTAAATGTTCTTAATTAGTTAGTTGATTTTATTAAAAACTATGTAACCAAAACACATACCACAACCATTTCAGCATATATAAAATGCTATGTTAATAGGGTCATTTAGGGATAGATAGGGTCACTAGTATAGTGTGCTTCATGTTAACAACATGAGGGTTCAGAAAACTAGACGTTTTTAGAAAGAAAATGAGAAATGCAACGATTATGCAGGAAAGCAAGTGACAACGCCATGTATATAAATTACAGTCATAATTATTTTAAGAAATGAAAAGTACTCTAAAAGATTTAATTAAATAAACAACTTGGTAAGTCATAAAACGACGTGAACGGAAGCTGCAACACAATACGCGTGAATAATGCATCATCATAACACTAAGAATCCCAGTTAAACAAGCAGGTTTAAAAATGCATAAGATAAAAAACACATATAATTTAATACATAAAATAAATCAAGACTACGTGATCAAAAAGGTAAAATCCAATACCTGATATATTACAAATAAATATGGCATGGTGATAAAAGCAAAGTTCATCAAATTTATTGCAAAAGCAAAACGTACATAACCAGGAAATATGAAAATCCAACAAAACCAATGCAATAACTTGAAATCTTACGTGCAGGAAATAGCGCATCAATTTCATTTACACAACAAAGATCCATACGAATACCCAAAATCATGTATGTATGAATCACGTACACAGCTTAATTGTTGAACTATGCGCTTGTCAACAGATAAGCGGTTCCCTTTAAATACGATCGCATTTGTAAACAAATCAGTTAAAACATGAATTAAAGCATAGTTCACATCACCTGAAAGGAAATATTTAGGTGAAAGAATTAGAAGCGAGTTTATAGTTAATAAATTGTATAATGGCGATAGTGCAAAATTAGATGAGGTTCGTCGTTTTAATCATTAAAAACGTAAGTAATAAAAGTTTGTTTTTAAATCAAATTCTAAGTTTTACATTAAGAAAAGGACTCTGAATAATTACTGGATCCAATGAGGAAATTCAACAAGTATTTAATTCAATTATTAATTACTAGATCTGACCAGGAAGTTTAACAAAGGACGCAAAAATAATTTAAACAATTAATTAGGGGAAGCTATGCTAAGAAAAATGCAGACCATATCTAAAGTAGAGCTGGATTTAATGTTGGGACTATTTAAATCATTAAGCTGAATACGGGAGCAGTTGGGACAGGAACTGGTTCGAGCTAGAGACAACAGGTTAGCCAATCTGAATATTTTGGTGTGTTTCATTTTATAAATATTTTAAAAATTGCTTTCATGAAAACTTTGTTAGGGTCAACAAAGATCGTTTTTAGTACACGTTATAAATTACGTAAAAATTGAAGCAAGTTTAATAAACGTTCATGCGGCTTCAAATAATAATAAGAGCGATTTTTGCTGGCTTTTTGTTTAATTAACGGGAATGCGAATTATAGATAGAATTTAATTCAATTATTAAAGGAGGTTCTTTTCAAAGATTTATTAAACGTTTTGTACATTGTAAATATTTTGAGAATATTATAGTAATTGTGTTTAATGGTGTTTTGACTTAAAGAAACAGGAAGTAGAGGTAAAAGGAAAATTTAAATTCTTTGTTATCGTATTGCCGCAAGCTACGTGTGTGATTAAAACTGAGCTAGTAGAGGTATTAAAAATTAAAATTGATAAAAAAAAAATTTTAAACCTTATTATTTCACAAAAGGGGGCACCGGGTTATTGTAACGATATCACAGCTTATCACACCTAATGTTATAATTACAAATGATTATGTCAAATCACAAAAAACCTGTTTACAAAATTAAAAGATAAGACTGAGGTACCACTATGTAACAATGTAGTATATAAGATCAAATGCAGTTGCTTGCTTGGTTATGTGGGACAAACTAATCAGTAGTTACGCAATATAATAACACAACATTGCAGTGACGCAAAACTTGATAAAAACAATTGCGCCTTAGCTAGACATGTGTATGCCACCAAACACAATCCGGAGTATAACCAAGTTAAAATCATGGAAACTGAAACCAATTATAAAAAGCGCTTGTTCGTGGAATCCTTCCACATACTCAAAGACACCAGCTCTATGAATAACAAACAAGATATGGAAAATTTAAGCATCGTATATTCTAGTTTTTATAATCAATAATATTACTGAACTTTTTATTTTTATCTTACAACATCTATGTTAGTCATGTGTCACTGATTATGCCAATTTATCAATCGAGATCTAGCAGTTTTATATCAGTTTATTGCGTATACTACTTTCGATTAAATGAAGTAGTGTCACTGTCATTATCTAATAATTATATATTTATGAACAACAGTTAATGTAAGTTATCATGTTTATAATTGATTGACTACATCCTTTTTATTTTTATAGACTTATGATTATGGCAAAAATGTGTTGCCGAAACGTTAAGAAATAGAACAAAATATTTTAAATTACTATTTATTTTGACCAAAATCATCCCAACAAATTTATAACATCTTATCTAAATTATATATATATATATATATATATATATATATATATATATTGATATGATAACGCCGTACTCGGTGTCAATGGCGTTTTCTACTACACTCCACCTCTCTGTGTTTTCTAATCAAATTCTAAATCTCACTAATATTATTATTCTGCCACGGCTAGCTTTTATTATTCTACACAGAGTGCACAACGTTACGTGATCAATTCTTTTTCTTTTTCTCCACACCTTTCTGATTACCTCTTTGTTTGAATTATAAAACGAAGTTAATTAATTTCATATAATGAAAAGAAATATTATGTACAAGTTTTGAAATTATTAAAATACACCCTTCAATTAATCAATATCATAAGTCTTATTTATCCCAAAATTTATATGCTTTGCAATCAATCTAAAGTCACCAAAAACTACTCTTTTTATCAAAGAAACCTCGAACATTCAGATCCCTTTATAATATTACGAACTTTTAACGTATGCAAAGTTTGTTGCCGACTTTGTTACACTCTTATAAATTAAGTAAATTCAATATCCAAATTTAAATAGAAAAAAATGTCTTAAAACTAATTAGATCTGACCTGTTCTGTTCTGCTTAATTGGACCCCTTGGTTTCCAAAAATTGCTTCTTTATTTTCTCGCAACTCAAAATTATATCAAAATCGTGGACGCTGCTTTGAAGTATTACATTAATCCATCATCAATTAGAATTTTCCCATGCATTTAAAATTATTATACCATCTATTATCAACCAACATCAATTTAGAATTATTATCATCCAATTAGGATTAGAATTATACACACATTTGAATCATTATTGACCAACTAAAATTGTCCATACACTCGGAATTATTATATCTATCCACTCGGATCAGGATTATGCACACATTTGGAATTGGGATTGTACACCCATTTGGAGCCCTATTATTATATTATTAGTTTAAATAAATTACTCCAAATTCTACTAACGTTAATCAGCAAAATGAATCTTCATATTTCTAGCACTTACTTGTCACTATCTATTTTCACTATTATATTGTCAATTATTAAATTACGCGTGACTTTTAGGTTCAGAGTATCGCAGCTGGCCTTCTTGAGTTAAAACTGAGCTCTGTTATCATTGTCGCTGTTAATATAGGCTCAACCCACTTGTATGTGGGTTGGGTTCAAACAAGTCCGTCGCTTATCTTAACAAATAACGTCTTTGTATATCCTGCACTTGAAGTGGTTTTCTGATGTAATATACTTGGCTTTCCGGGTAATGGTTGTTTGCTACAGATGCCCCGTTATCTACCATACGTTGTTTTCTTTAGATATCGCGTTTTCCACATTATACAAAAATACATGATGTAATTTGAATTTTACTTTCTTCTATTTTTATTTATTTACGCATCTTTAAACTGCATTTTCTTATCAAAAATGTTGATTGTTTCTACGCACTCATACAAATCTTCGTTAAATTTTCTCTCTTATTTCCGTATTATATTATGACTAATTAGAACCCTTTTGAATGCGTGTTTAATTACATTTATTATCATTCCTCTAAATACGCGTGCTTTTACTGAAAAATATCGTTATTTGCATTACTTAAAATTATTAAAGCTCTATATACCGAGTGTTAAATCCTTGTTATTTACCTAATGTATGAATTACCTATTTCTATGCTAAATATGCGTTCTATTATTGTAAGATGTGTTTATTTGCGTCGCTTTAAAACTAATTATGCTCTATATACAGGGTGTTAAATGCTTATTATTTACATAATATAAAAATTATTAAATTTTCTACTAAATAAATGCAGTTTTCTGCTTCCTATCGTAATTTATGTTTACTGCACGACTCTTGCTATACAATACACCCTTAAACAACCCCTTATCACAGCAATATATATATATATATATATATATATATATGAAAACAAATATATATATATATATATATATATATATGAAAACAAAAAATTAAATTATAAGTTAGAAATTATTCTTAGAATTTTTATGTAATATATATATATATATATATATATATATATATATATATAAAGAATACAATTTTTGTTATCTGGAAATTATTGTACTTTTGTTTGTTGAATAATTTTTATATTACATTGTATTTAATTATATTTACATTATGTTATTGTAATTAATATAAATAAATAATTTCTTGTGTGTATTTCAACCAAAGTATGTAATTTTAACATAGTATCGAGCGCATTGTACATGCGACTGTCAGTTAATAGGTCGGCTACTGACATTACTCTACTGTATCTCGAATAAGAACCAATTATCGTCAGCATTTTACTTCCACGTACTCTGGCAATAACAACAAAAAATACCAGGCAATTTAGAAAATAAAATGGCAGTTCAGTTTCTTGCATGTAAATGTTTCCGCCTCTTTAATAAGTACTATTTTTACTTACTATTATACGTTTAAGCAGCAAAATCACACGCAAGGATTGTAACAATTTGCATAATCTTTCCGTTTCCTTGCTTATTCAACTGGTTTAAGTATAGAAATCATGGGAAATATTAATGTTGGGAAACTACGAAAGTTCCTCAGACAGGCAATTATTTGCAGTGTGTTACAAGAGTTGCACAGATGTATGACGGGTTAGAATATAGTTTTATATTCGGTTAAACCACACCATAAGAACAACTACAGAGCCAATTTAACTTCTGTATATTTTGTAACTTAACACTCAAATACCTAAAATATAATTTTTACAACAAATATGCAAACTCTAAATTACTTACAGTTGCCTCTCTTTTTTATAGTGAACAAAGATATTTGAGCAAGATTAAACATGGTAAATTGACAATTCATTGACTTTTCAAAAAATATTTTTGTCTATACTTTCAAATCTATTTTCCGGCCTACTACAATTATTTTGTCCTGTTTTAATTTCTAAACATTCTTCACAATTAATATACAAATAAAATAAAATTTTCTGTAACAGATGCTAATTACAGTAATTTTTCGATCAGTGTACTTTATGCAAGGTAGTATAATTTAATTGCCATTTTCTTTAAAATTTCAATTTTGATTTGATCTCAAACATAAAGTATCTTTTAAAAAGTACACTAAAGTATAGTGTATTCTGTTTGAGAATCGATACGCACGTCATTAATTGGAGGTCTTCGATATATAGAGCAGTAATGAAAATTTGCATATTAGACCCTGCTCTGTCAAAGATTAAACATATTATGTTATTACTCACACCTACACAGTTTGCCTACAGAATTAAATTATTGGAATCCGATAGAGAAAATAAGAGGGGAATGCGCGATTACCCCATTTTCAAGGATCAATCTCTTTTCGCCTGCTTCTACTGTGTGTTCAGTAAAGTTCAGTTTTAGTTAGTAAGTTTAGTTATATTTAGTTCAAGTACTGCAGTACCTGTGAATGAAATTGCCGTTCCTGTTTTTCGTCGCGTATTTACAACCTTCCTGTTGTTTGCTAATTACAAAATAAATATTTACTACATTTATCGCTCAGGAATGTATTTGTTTTTAATATCAGACGTAAATTAAACTTTTTAATGAAAATGAAATACCGAAGCGAATGAAAGTAGAAACGGTTTGTTTTTTTGGCTATGTTTATGTTATATTCATATACTATAAGAATTAACTTTCTAAACCGCCAATCCGTAGATCGTAGATCACTTCGTGATGTTGCCAAATTGTAACGAATTTATTTCATGATTGGACGTAATGCGATTTTCCGTTTTACTGTAGATTTTGTTGCGAAAAGATGGATGAATAAAAATATAACCGCTCCTTCTGTAGTATCTTCTTAGTGTATATCCGATTTTTAAGAATATATGTTTAAAATATCGAATAGAAATTCTTCTGATACCTTTTCATATTAATAGTCGAGGACTTTGTTTAGATACAGATTTCAAAATGGAGAGCATAAGAAAGATCTCTCTAGAATTATTTCGATAAAGTTGTTCATAAAATTGCTAAATGTAAACTTTGCCAACAAACTATAAAATCAGCTAATAATACAACCAATTTCATGGATCATCTACGAAACGCCCATATATTTTTATATTTTGAAATAAACACTGAAACTGCTATGAAGGGCATTATGAGCAGCAAATCTTCAGTTTTGTCCCTGGCTCTTACTTTGAATCGAGTTCTGTCTACTTCTAACTTTTTGAAAAATTAATATATTTGAATGGCGACTGGCGACATTGAAAAGACAAATATCCAAATACAAAACAATGTCCCTGTTGAAGCTGACGTAATCGTGTCACAAAGTGATACGAATTACTAGGAAACGACAGTTCCGCCATGATTTAAAGAATTTTGGAACGAAATTCTTATATTACTTTTAGTGCATTCTTCATTTTATTGTTTACCTTTAGTGTAAGTTTAAGTTATTTGTAAATTGAATTGTGGCATATTTAGCTTGAGAATAAAAATTTAGATTAATTAGGTTTTGTGTTTCAAACGCTTCCATAATTTATTACACATTGTTGGATTTCAATTTTTTGAATTGTATTTGAAATATGTGTCCGGACTAGGTGGTTTTTGGTTAAGACTATACAAAAGATAAACGATGTTAAAAATATCGATACATCGAAAATATTGCTGTTTTTCTCCAATATATCGAGTAATATCGATATCATGAAACATTACATTTCGCCGAAAAAACATTGATGTTTTTTTTGTGAACATCTCTACTTTAGACAACCAAAAAGATAAAAATAATGAAACAGTGGAAACTTTGCAGGACTAAGAATTAATAATAGTGTAAGAAATTTGACACTGGAGAAAGAACTTCATTTAATTTTGAAAAACGCAGCTGTGCCACTACGAGAATCCGAGATTTATAGCAAACTTTGCTTTTCACAAATACTGGAAATGGAATAAGTAATCTTGATGACCTGTACAACGCACTTTCCTCCATAAAACAACTTCAATTTCTAACGAAAGAACATTTTCAATAAGTTGCAGCTTGTGTATTATACCATCTGATGGACACTTGCTGACAAGTCTCTTAATTCGTTAGTATTTCTCAAATATTTTACCTTAAGACAAAAAAGCAATTAAATTGAATCAAATAAATGTTCAAATAGTTTTAAAGTTTAATTTTAGAAAATAAATAAATTGATTAATAAATAAATTTTCGTTAATTTTCCTAACTTCTTGGTACGACAACAAATTTAAGTATAATTCTTTCTAATATAATAAATAATAAAATAATAAATAATAAATAATTCTTTAATAAATCTTAGTAATTTTTTTTTTACAAAAACTTCAACTATGAAAATCGTTATTGATATCCAAAATACTAAACGGTTTCGCTAATTGATTTGAGTTTAGCTTTAGATACGGATTTTTTAAAATTTGCGACTCTCACTGGCCGAGTCCTAAAAATCCAAGTCTCTACAAACCATATTCTCGCTTGAAATGACGTTTAAGCTATACCACGAGCACTTGTCTGTGCCTTTATATCATTTCTCAGAGTAGTAAAATCAAGATTAATGCTCAGAATAGTGGAGCTATTTAACAAAACAATTTTGGTAATAGACGTCATACAAATTACAACTACATCTAATTGGTTAAATATCCGTGAATCAAAACAGCTAAAAAATACTTTATCTTTACTAAGTAGCACTTTTCGTAAACTATGGATTAAAGTAGCAATTGCCTACATCATCTTTGTCAAGCTACAGCCAATTTTTTTAACTACTGTCCCAAGTATATAATAAGTAATAATTGACAGTACTATAACACAAGATACAATAAAATGAAATTTCTTTAATTTCTAGAAATGCTAAAACATTTCATTTAGAAACCAAATTTCTTCTGTATAGTTCTACTTATTACTTGAACTTAATACAAACTAGATTGTTCATTCAATATTAACAAGGCAATGTAAGAAACTTATTTAAAAAAATATTAAAAGCCTGACACTAAAAAACAGGTCTGACAGATTACGTAGCCATTTAGCTTTACAGTCTAACTATGTAAATTTAAAAAATGTATATTATTAACGTTCGTATTACTCAATTTCTTATATATAAATTATATAAAATATTAATTAATATAAAAGTGTTAGCTTAGAAACAGAAAACGTTACTTTGTAAAAATGGAACAGTCGATTGATTATTTTAAATTTAAATATTTAGAAAAATCAGACAGACTCTTCCATTGTGTAAAAAGGTTCTGTTCATTGTTCTAGGTTTGTGTAACGGTTACAATTTCAAGAATTACTAATGTTATAATTTCAATAGTTACCTAACTAATGTAAATTGTATAAATATAATGTGCAAGAATTTTAGCCCTTGCGGTCATCCCCACTTACATGACACTATAGTTAAGTAAGGGATGAAGCTTTCTCCTCTCTGAGGTGTAAAGTCAGTCCGGTTCTAAAATTTGCTATGAAAGGGTTTGAGCTGACTAAAATTAATGTTCAATCAGTTATTATTAAAACTACTTAAAAAAATATGTATTGTTTTACTTTAAACAATAAAAACCATGGTCCTTCGAGCCAGATCTGAACCAGCGACCTATGGATTGACTCGACCATAGTGCTACACTGGATCATTTCTGCTCCCAATAAGTTCAAAGTGTTAGTCGCTAATCGTGTAGCCTTAATTCAAGAGCTGACTGATTTGAATTGTTGGTTTCATGTGCCATCTTACGCTCCACCGGTGGTTATATTTACAAAGTTTGATAAATACAACACCGGTAGCGTGGTATGATAGACACTATTAACAGTTGGCTGCACTAATTCTTATACAGATTTTGGGCGCAGTCAACTACTATGATGTCATCAATACATAAATTTAAGACGTAATTATCGGAAACAATAGATACATTTAAGATAACACATAATACAGCGAACAAAGTAGAAAATAAGTAAAGGATTACTTACATAAGGAATCCGGTATCCGGCGGGATTGCGTTACAGTTCGCTTCTCTGAAGTCCATCGGGAATTAGAGATGATACGTCAACGCTATCAAATGCATACGGAACGGCTCCGGCTAGCTAGGTAAACATGAGGTCATCCTCAGGCGTGAAGATCGGTAGTCCTCGGTGGCAGCAAATTCTTACCTATGTAGGGTTTGGCGGGAAAGAGGTAGAGGTAGACAAACAAACAATAATAAGGAAGGGATTTCTACATAGGTAAACCCTAACGATACGTTACCAGAGACAATCACGTGCACTTCACTTCACGATACCCGGTAAAAAGCCACGTTGTTGCGAGAGAAGCGGAGAACTCTCCCACCCCATTGTCTAGTATTGCTCTAACCCTCTAGGGATAAGCACACTACGCAAACTCACTACTATGACGTACAGAAGTACCGCCTAGTCCATTTAAAAGTTCCCGCGTACCGCGTATTTGAAAATTATGGCGGGAAACTTCCGTATATCAAAAAACTTAACATAAAAACAAGTTGAAGTGCAATGGCACGTAACAAACGTTAAACCCTGCCGATCTAATTTCGCGCGGTGTTACTGTGGACAAGCTACTTGATCAACCCTTGTGGTGGTACGGCCCAGACTTTTTAACCGAACCTTGCGACAAGTGGCCCGTCCAGCCTAAAGCCATTAATATCCCAGTTGACACTGAATTAAAATCATGTAGCAAATACTTTAAACTTGCTAAGTGTTTGTCACCCTAACATTTTTGATATCTTTTCTACACTAACTCAACTACAACGAATCGTCACCTGGTTATTACGTTTTCAAAAACAATTGCAAGCCTGGCGCAATTAAATTTTCTGGTTCATTACAAACTTCTGAACTCCAAAGTAGTTTAAATGTTTTGCTTTACCAAGCTAACACGTTCGGCAAAATAATAAATCATCTAAAATCTGGTCAAACCTTATACGCAGATTCTGGAATAATATCATTGAATCCTTTTCTAGATACCAATAATGTGCCGACTAAATAACTCTAATTACTCCTTTCACAAAAAATTTTCCGTTTTGCTTCCCAAACAGTTGACAAAACTTATTTTTGACCAGTTTCACGTTAATCTAATGCATTGTGGTCCACAACAATTACTATCTTGCTTGCGAGAGTACCATTGGCCAATATTAGGTCTAAGTACAACTAAGAAAATTAGCCATGAGTGCATTAAATATTTTATGACAGAATATTGAGGAACATCACCATCCGCCTTCGCCTACATAATGGGCATTTTACTAAACGCGCAGTACCCAAATTGTGTACATTACCAGAAGTAAACTGATGTTTTATCAAGTTTGATGTGTCGTTTATTTTTTACTATAGTCAAACATATTATCCAAGTTTATAGTTAAGAAAATGTAGTTATTATTAATTCTTAGTTTTTCATGATATGAATTATTTTTGTCTATGCTTTTTAAATCTTCGAGATTTCAAGTTGGCCGGCCTGTTATAATTTCAAGAATTACTTAAATTTCAACAGTTAGCTAACTAATGTAAATTGTATAAATATAATGTGCAAGAATCTTAGCCCTTGCGGTCATCCCCACATACATGACACTATAGTTAAGTAAGGGATGAAGCGTTCTCCTCTCTATGGTGTAAAGTTAGTCCGGTTCTAAAATTTGTTATGAAAGGGTTTATGCAGCCTATAATTAATATTCAATCAGTTATTATTAAAACTACTTAAAAATATGTATTGTTTTACTTTAAACAATAAAAACCAGTAACGTAGTGCCACTTGCTCTCGCAGTGTACAAATCATAATCCTACCAATAAAAACTATTGACCCCCTTCCCACGCCCCCTTCATTTAGACCAATGTGTGTCGAATTCATTTGGTAACTAATATAGATGATCATCTATTAACACGTTTTGAACATACACATTTGATCAACTGGCAATATCCCATTATTTATAGAGTCAGCACGCAAGAATCACACTTTGTTTGATAAGCAACCCGGTCGTGTCTTAGCTTACTTCACTAGAAATTACTCACTTTCTAGCGTATTTTATTTTAAAAGAAAATGAATTTAAAATCATTCATAAATGTATGAACCTTGAATTAGCAATTTTTAAAGGAAATGTTTACGTTATTACATACAACCGCAAAATCATCCAATGACCGTGACCATTTACATATTTATTTCCGTTTTCTTGCTTATTCACATACTCCCATAAATAAAATGTTTTGTAACGTGTGCTAATTATTGGGATTTCTTAAATAGTTTTTGGTTTAAGAGTAATTTTATATTTTAGATCAGTTTTAGAATATTTCCATTTTATACTAGACTAAGATAATGTTCAGTTAATTTATTGCTAATAAAGATTTATAAGTGGAATTTTTTGTTAATTATTTCTAGAAACACTTGTTTTGTATTAAATGAAATTCAGTATAGTTTAACCAAGATACACAAAACGTAGAATAAAACAAGCAAGAAAAGACGTAAAAGTAAAAATATTGAAGTAAAAAATTCCTAACGCAAACTACAGTACCTTTAGGCAGGCTTTTGCCACGTCTACCTGAACATCTTTAGAAAAGAAGCTGGTTTGGACAAAAAAGCAAATTAATAATGAATCTGTACCTTAAGGAAAAGATAAAAATTACTGCAGAAAAACAAGGAACAAGAGTGGATTAAAATGCAAAATTGTGTATAGCGAGGGTGTTGCCATTCATTAACATTATTGGTTATATACATACCTCGTGGAGATCATGAAATAATATTTCAATATTGCACATCTATACTAAAATGTTGGGTACACATAAATACGAATAATTTTTTTTATAGTTTGTGTATAAATCTAAAATTTTTATTTTACCACGTTTAGTATTGGGAAAGATTATCTGATTACCTGATACATAGAAAAATGTATCTGTTTGGAAACTAAGCTTGTCGTTCCAAGTTCAAAAGAATTTCACTGTTATGCCGTTAAGAAAATTTCTTTTTACCACTTTTCTATGGCGCTTTTATTTTGTCTAGACAGTAGCGTTTTGGCATCTACATTTTGAATTTTCTTTTTCATGCTACAAATTATAGTTATTTGTTATTGTAAAAGAAATGGTTGGCCGGTACGTTATCTTCATTTATCGTCATTAGATCTTCAGTCCTAGAACTAGTTGGACGCGCACCTCCATTGTTTTCTATTCTGAGATAACCTGCACATTTCCCTAAAATTTCTACAGCCTACATCTTTCACTATCTGAGTGCAATAATCTATCCTAAGTCTACTTATAACTCTTTTTTTCAATTCTCTGCTTCTAATGTATTTTATACTATTCCCTTAATATGTGTCCTAACATCCTATCTCTCCTATTTTTTACCGTTTTCCACATATTTTTCCTCCTTATCATTTCTAGTATTCCTTTGTTTTTAACTTTGTCTGTCCATAATATCTTCACCATACGTCTATAGCACCACATTTTCGTGCTGGCTTCTCCTACTGTTCACGTTTAACAGCCGTACCGTGCTGTACCCACTCTAAATATGTTTCAGCAGTTTCTTCCTTGTTTCTATGTTTGTTCACTTTGTCTTGTTAAATGCAGCACGGCTTTGTGCTAATCTTTGTTTTATATCCATTTGCGCTTTTCCCATCTTGCGTTATTTGACTTCCTAGATAGCAGAAACTCTTTACCTCTTGTAAGTTCTCGTTCCCTATTTGTTTAATTTACTTCTACATTACATACTGGTATTTTAGTTTTATTTTTGCTAATTTTAATACTGTATCTCTCGACTATCTTCATTAAATATATTTAATTTTGTTAAACGTATTTTCTTATAACTTAGTAACCTTAGGATGCTATTTACTTTGAAAGAATTTTTATTTTCTTTAGTTCCGCAACGCTGTTCTATGCTACATAGTGAGATTGTTTACGCAACACATTCAGTAGCGGACAACGTTCATTTAAATAGATTAAAATTAATTAAAACGCATGTATAAATAACATCATCGCAAGATCATGTAGCAGATTTAGTATTAAGAATAACGGAACATGATATTTACGATAAATTGAATAGTAATAAAATTGTTGATGAATATCTTATGAAAACAAAAAAAAATTAAATTAGAAGTTAGAAATAGGTCCTCGAGTTTTAATGTAGTTCTTATAAAAAAATACAATATTTATTATTTCGAAATTGTTTTACTTTTGTTTTTTGTGTACTTTTTTAACATTAATTTTTATGTTACATTGTATTTTCTTTTATATTTACATTATGTAATTACAATATTGTAATTAATACAAATAAATAATATATTTTGTAATATGTGTAACATATATATATATTTAATCAAAAGGGCGTAATTTTAATGTTTGCATCGGGTGCATATTACTTGGGGTTGTCAGTTAATAGGCTGATTGCTGGCATCACTACCCCACTACATCTTGAATAAGAACCTGTTAACGTAACCCTGGCAATAACAACAAAGAGTACCAGGTAATTTATAAACAAAAATAGCAGTTCCAATTCCTTTCTTATAAATGTTTTCACCTCTTTAATAACTACTAATTTTACTTACTTTAATACGTTTGAACACCAAAACTAGATTGGTATATGAAATCACTTAATACAGGCACACCTTGATACGATAAACTCACAACCGCGTCTGCAGCTTAACTCTGCAAACACTTGATTAACCTACTTATATTATTTAAAGAAACAAAAACGTCAGTATTATACGCAAATTTATTGACCATGAATTAGCAATTTTTGAAGAAATTACGCATATTAGATTACACATGTCCGTTATATCACTCAACGACCGTAACAATTTGCATAATTCTTTCCGTTTTCTTGCTTATTCAACTGTTTTAAGTATAGAATTCATTGGAATTATTAATATTCACATAAAATAAAAATTTCTGTTACATATGGTAATTACTGTGATTTTTCGATGAGTGTAGTTTATGAAAGGTAATATAATTTAATTACTATTTCCTTTAAAATGTTTATTTTGGTATGATCCCAAATACATATAAAGGGGTAAAAATTTCATTAAAATATAGTCTCCCATACAGAGCATAAATGATATATAGTGTTTTTCCTTAATTGAAGGTTTCCATATTTAACGCAGATATGAAAATTTACATAACGGTCCGACCGAAGATATGTTATTAAAGTAAAATATTTTCAACATGGTACCAATTTGGGTTGAATGAGACATTTGGTACCTATTAAAATACTGACACCCTTATACATTCACCTTTAAAAATAGAAATATATGCGCTACGGAAAAACAGAGGATATGAAAAAGCTCATTTTTCCCGTCTAATACCAGGGTGGAATATTTCTCTGTTTGCCGTAAGAAAGCAGTTGCCTTTTCCTTACCCCTTCTTTAAAAGAATCTTGCTCCTCTCAGTAGGGATGGGCTTGGGCTCGGGTTTTTGGGCCGGCCCGGGCCCGGCCCGATTTCGAGCTCGGATCCGGGCCGGGCCGTTGACGACTATATTCGGGCCGGGCCCGGGCTGGACCTATCTTTTTTCGGGCCGGGTCGGGCCGGGCCAAACGATTCGGGCCGGCCCGAACTATTCGGGTCGAAAAACGCCCGAGTGGATATTCCGCCGTCGTTTCACTTCAATCTTACATTGAGTAAGTAAACGTTCTTAATTATATTTTCACGAAGTGTCTTCATGAACACATTAATAATAAGTTTTTCGTCTTGTTTAGTGTAAAGAAGACGTGATACTATAACTCACTTCTTATCCCGAATATTTTTTTCTAGTCCTAATTAATGTTCCTCATGTTATATTTTCATATTATCAATCGCGTGTATAGTTTATGTCTACCGCCTAAAGCACTAGAAAGTTACTGCAATGTTCATTTTACCAATTTTTTAATAAAGTTTTGCCTTATTTGACATTTACACATGCGCAATTAACACACCTTGAATGTTTGTACTTTATTAAAATGCAGGGCACCTTTATTTAACTTAAATACAGGCAAGGAATGCTTTTATTTAAGGCGCCTTAATTTTGACATATACCAAATGTCTTACGTATAAACTTACATTTAATTGTCTGTTTTCTGTATAAATATCGTGAAATTAAATAGCTTTCTGAAGTGTTGTTTCCGTAATTAAATTTAGAGGTATAATGTCCAAATTTATAACACGAAAAGGATATAAAGCGTCAACGCTCTAAATACAAGGATGCTGTTTTGTAATGTTTTTCCTCGAAGTAAGGTGTAAAAATCCTTTTAAAAACGGATATGCTATGTGCTTGGAAAGAAGTGAAAAACAGTGTCTTGAAGTAAACTCGAAGAGTATTCAGCGAAAAAATTTTGACAACACATACAAATGTTATCAAATCAGTGGGAAATGAAAGACTCAAATAATAAAAAAAGGTTCATCTTTGTGTGAATACAATTTTTTTTATCTTTTCCAATATAGTTAGACATATATTATAGGTCACCTTATCACAAAAGAGATTAATTCTTTATTCATTTTTAAAACATGACGTACAGATATAGAATACTAAACATATATGTCAAAATAAAGAGTATAGGAAAAAACACTTGCAATAACACTCGTTTAAATTGGATGCAAACTTTTAATAAAGGATACTTTATTTGAAGATTCTTTTAATAAAGTCTACTTAGAGTGAGTTTGCAATAACCCTCTAATATCAAGTAGGTAATTTTAGTAAAATTCTTTGAAGTAGGAATGGGAAGATTAAGCGGATGCAAATTTATGATAAGGTTATAAGGTACATTGAGCGTACAATCAATTTACATGAAAGTCCAATCGATGTCAATGCGTTCTTGCAACAAATTTCTATTTTCAATTTATTGAGGAATTTACCGTTGACCCATTTTTCCTAAAATTGCCTGCTGATTTACTCACCCCAGAAAATCATACGCCTGTTTTATATTTTTGTATTCGCAAATTTTGCAGCCATGTTGTCTTTAATAGATTTCGTAGTTTAAATTTATAGTTGTATAGCTACAAGTTAAAAATGTGGTAAGGTTGTTTAAAAACATCACGTATCTTCACTAAATTGGTAGTTTACCAAAAAGCTGGATGTACCCATTCCTTATAATCCCTCGTACAGTTTTTACATAATATTTTCAGTGCAGATACAAGTCCGTGTAGAAAACAGTTGGTTTTTATGGTAATTGTATTTCCTAGGAATAGTTTATTGTAGTTCCTTAAATTTTTAAAAATTTTTACTCAGGTCTCCCAGTCTCAGTTCGTCGATGACGACTTTATACTCAAAACCGCCTTTATTTAAATTTAATAATAACACTTATTTCTAGTATAGTATATAGACTACCGAGTATAACAAATAAAATAATATTTATCTACTTCATATATGATAGTGTTGTTTAATATAATAACAATCATGTCAGACTTTGATAGCGACAATAGCGTGAAAGACCCTAATTATAATCCCAATGAAAGTGGTAATAGTGTTGCTGATAGTCAAACAAACCTACGTTTTGATATGACAACCGGGTCGACATTCCGCAGCAAATTTAAACAATTTTTTAAGTTTTGTGTTATTTCAAATGATTCAAAAACAGCGTCTTGTTTGTTGTGTAAAAAAAAGGCAGGATGGAATTCAAAATTAAATATTCACGCACTACCAATTTAAAACGTCATTTAAAAACAGTTTATAAAAGTGAATATAAAATTTTATTTGCAAATGTTGACTAGATCGGACCCAGTAGAGACCCATTTTATAAGCAGAAGACTCTAAAGGAGATGTACCAGTCAAAGATAAGCATAATATTTTCTGATTCTTATAATTAAGAAGTTAAAATTTCAAAATAAGGTGTTTGTGTATAGACAAACTATAGATATAAATTATCTACAAAAGTTAAGATGTCTTCAAATGGCATCTAAACTAAACTCTACATCGACATCAATGAAGAGCAAAAAAAATTGCATTATCATAATCAGTTTATTGGGGTTAATTACATATTTCATTCTTTGCAAATTAACCGTAGGCATATACTTTTTATTGCTTGAAAAATTTAGGAAAGTAATTTTTGTTGGCATGAATACGAAAAATAATATATGTGCTCACACCTATTCAATGACACAAATTTAGAATAAAAGCAACAGTTGTATAGCTTTTGTGAGGTGTTCAACCCTTCAGGTCTCAGGTAGATAATAGTAGTTCTTCCATATAACATCACAGGGATTATGATGCAGGCGGTGGTACTATGTTTGTTCGTTGAACTTTCGCAATTGTGTTTAAACGAAAGTGAAAGTTTACCTCACTAAAATGCCAAATAGGTACCTTACCTACACCAATTTGTACACGCACATTTGTTCCTATCGCTCACGCTATTCAACCGTCAGAAACTGATTTACTACTTATTCTAATTTATTTTTTTGAGCAGTTTCCAGTTTGTTTTAGAGAACTCTTATTCAAAAGACTAAAAACTTTTATATTAATTTTGATTAAGTTTTGTTAGGATTTTCCCTGTCAATCCTCAAATAAAATTTCAGACCTCTCAACATTATATCTTGGAATTTTTCGAAACTTTTTACAGAATTATACAAGATGATTAAGATGAATTTGAATACCATTAAATCTAAAACCTAAAAAACTCCCACTTAAACAGATTCAAATTGCAAATTTTTAGAGATTCATTACCGATAGCAACAATGCTCTAAATATATCTGCTATATAGCCGTTGATTTATGTTAGATTAAATAAACATCATTAGAATTACAGTTTTGATGTTGGCTGCCACTAAAATCCATTGCGAAATACTTACTTGTGGAACACAACTGAAAGAATATCTTCTCATTCACTGAAGGGCCGGCCCGGCTCGGCCCGAGATTGCGAACCTGAGTTCAGATCGATAAATCAAGAAATAAATAATTTAAAAAGTAATTCTGGAAATTTTAATAATAGAGAACCAATTAGGCTAATTCAAACAAATCTTTCAATTGAACAGTTTACAAGTCTAAGTTTAATAATAATAATCCAGAGGGTGATGGCATTAATTTAAATGCAATAATTCAAGCGTGTGGATAGACAATATTTCGAATGGGTATATAATAATTCTGAATTGATGGAGAATAATTTTGATCCAAATGGATGGTATAATGCATGAAAAATTCTAGTTGATAATGGATGCGTTGATAGTCTTGGTACAATTTTGAGGAAGAAATAAAGAAACACGAAGTAAACACAACAAGTTAGATCTTTTAGTTTTAAGACATATTTTTTTCTATTTGAATTTAAATATTGAATATTGAATTTGCTTAATTAATATAAATTAGTGTGACTGAGTCAACAATGAACTTGAATACGTAGAAAGTACGTAAGATGATAAATGGGTTTTGAACGTTCCAGGCTTCTTTTTATAAAAACAATAGGTTTTTTGCTGACTTTAGATTGATTAAAAAGCATATGATTTTTGAGATAAATAAGATTTACAACATTAATTGATTGAAAAGTGTATTTTAAATAATTTTCAAAACCTGTACATAATATTTGTTTTCATTATATGGAATTGAATTAACTTCATTTTTTATTTCAAAAATAAAAGCTAGTCGAGGCCGAATGATAAAAATTTATGGGAGTGTAATTTGATAATTTAAAAAGAGAGGGGGAGTCAAGTAGAATACGCCATTGATATCAAGTAAGGCGTTATCACATCAAGTTTTGTTATTGGTCGACACAAGGTCGGTCCACGATAAATTCCTGTTTATTCATAGCATAACTAATATGACCGCCCGAACGATGGGGCACGAATAATTGTGAGAGTATCATAGCAATATATATATATATATATATATATATATATATATATATACATATATACATATATATATATACATATGTATATATATATATATATATATATATATATATATATATATATTGCTATAATATTGGATACTCAAACCCCTTCGTTGGGCTGCCTTCTTTATTGCTATGCTATTGGAATAATTATCATGCCCCGACTTTGTGCTGCATTATTTATTTTCTACGTACTCTAAATTATTGGACCACCATTTTAATATTCACGATTAAGTGTAATTGTTTCCTACTCCAGCTGTTTTCCTAATATTGCTATCAACTGGACTTTATCTGTAAACAACTCTATCTACCAATGGCAAAATTCGATACGTTACCGCCTTGCGACTTATCACTTTCCTGCTCAACTGGTGGCTCCGCCTTTTGTACTATTTAAATCTTATGACCTCGGCTAGCATTTATTTGCAATTATAAAATTCAGTAAATTTAGATTTTGTATAATAGAACCAATATGTTATATACAGCTTTTGAAATTATTCGAAATACACTTTTCAATCAGTTAATTTTATACATCTCATTTATTAACAATCATTTACTCAAAAACCTAAAGTCATCAAAGAAAATTTATGATCCTTACCAACAAATGTAGAATATTCTAAACCTGTTTTCTATTACTCATTCAATACGTATGCAACTTCTTTTGTTGACTTTTCACAAGCATTTCTTATTTAGCAAATTCAATATTAAAAATAAAATAAAAATTCATATAGAAAAACAAACGTCTTATAACTGAAAATCTGACCTGGTCTTATCTCCTCCACATCGACGCTTCCACTAAAAATGATCTTCCCCAATTCTGGATTCCATTCAAATTATTACACTATGGACCACCACCATTATTAAATTATATACCCCAATTGATTCAATTCTTCAAACTTAGACTTTTATCATTCTTGCCCCAGACTTAAAATAGTAGTTTGTTTCACCCCTGTACTTCAAGATTGTATTATTCTTCCTTTTCTCTTGACATTTAAATTGTATTACTGTAATTTTTCTTAACATCTGAATTCTAGTCTATTTCCCTCAGACCTCGAAACCCTATTATTTTTATGTCTTAGTTTACAATAAATTCATTAAAAACGTACTTACGTTTAAACGGTAATTATAATCTTCATATTTGCACTCATTTTATTTCTCACTTTTATACTTGTTGCGTATTACTTTATTTAATGGCAATGCACTTCGGCCTTCATTGAGTTCAAAACTGACTTTCCTATCAAGGTGCTTGCTAATATAATCTCGAATCCCCGCTCCATGCGTGGGTTTGGTCTAGAACTCGTCGCTTGTCTCTGACCAATCAAATAATTACATACTGAGCAGTTTCTGATGCAATGCTCTACATTTCCTCATAATCACCACATGACCACAGCTGTCTTTCATATCACCATGCTGTATTTTGATAGATTACTCGCTTTTCTATAAACAACTGATGCAACCCGAGTTTAAATTTCCATGTTTACATGTGATTCACGCAATTTTTAATCCTTTCTCTTATCAAATGATTAGATCTTTGTATGCATTTATATTAACTACCTGAAACTTTATTTCTATATCCGTATTACTTTAATTGTCTGGAATTCTTTTTCTTAATGCGTGTCTAATTACACTTTATCATTTATTACGCGTGCTTCCACTGAAAAATATCCTTATTTGTTTTACCTAAATTAACTAAACTTTATCTACAGGGTATTTAATATTTACTATCTACTTTAATACATGTACTTCTCATTCCTACGCCACCTATGCGTCTTCCTATGTTTACCTGCGTCGCCCAAAACTATCTCTACTCTATATACAGGGTGTTGACTACTTACTATCTACAAACTATGTCTATTCCTTAATTATTTCCTTAAATAAGTGTAGTTTTCTGCTGCCTATTTTAATTACTCCTTCCCGAACGACCTTTACTATGACGTGCACCCTTAAGCAACCCCTTATCACAGCAATATATATACATATATATATTCAGTGTGTTCGAAAAATGCGTGTACAACAAAAAAGAGAGATTCCTTGGCTCAAAATAGATTGATATGTGCAAACTTACCTCATACACAAGTTGCTTTATTTAGCCGTTAGAGGGCTTCAAAATTCTGAAAACTTCTTGATATTTTAAAATAACTCGAAAACGCATCGCTATATTTTGACCAGTTTCGGGGCGTGAGTTTCCATTTTCAATTGACAATTTGTGGTGCTGTACACAATGGCTTTATAAACATGCGAGTGTCACAAAAATGTTGTATTGAATAAATATCTGACCATAATCTTTTTGCTGCTTGTGCAATGACTACCAATTTTTTTACGAGACTTAATTTGGAAACTTTTTGTCTCGTGGGGGACATGACGCTCCTACAAATTGGCCAACGCGATCGCCGGACTTGACACCCTGTGATTATTTTTTGTGGGGTACCTTAAAATCTAAGGTTTAGTCATCCTCAACTGATAGCAAAGAAAAATTGCAAAAACAAATTCTAAATGCAGCCAACTATTTAAAAAATAATGCACAAATAATGCAGGGGTTCAGTTTAACTTCTTACGAAGAATTAATGTGCGCATTGAAGAAAATGGCGTACATTTTGAACATTTATTGTAATGGTCCAACACTTGTACCGCGCTGTTGTTTCAATAATAATAATATAAATAAACCAAGAAATACCAAGAATTTTTCACGAATTTTGAAGCCCTCTAGCGGCTAAATGAAGCAACTTGTATATAGAGTAAGTTGGCTCAAATCGATCTATTTTGAGCCAAGGAATTTGTTTTCACGTTGTTCACGTATTTTCTGGACATCCTGTATATAAAGTATATATATATATATATATATATGTATATAAAGTATATATATATACATATATATATATATATATATATTGCTGTGCTTGGGGATCAGTGGGTTTAATCTCTTCAGCGTCAACAACCGATTTTCAAAAAAACAAATTTTTATAAAAATATTCCTTACGCGGATTCTTCTGCTGCAACAGAATCTCTTCAGCAGCTTCCCTGGCTAGCTCAGCTGTGCCTCTTCATGGATACCTAAATTTACAATCGTTCTTCCTTCCCATTCACACACCATTCAATAAAATCACAAAATAATACAACAATCATACAATCTTTATATACCGCTATTTACAAAAATTATTCACAGATATGTACATTTCGGTACTTTAGTTACAACGCAATAAGTGCTATTTTGTAAAGTCCTTGTTTTTAATCTTTTCATTGCAAACACATTTAATACAATAGGAGTAAATGGGTCCCAAATAATTCCCTATATTTATTATTGCACACTGGAGTATGGTGAGCTCATGATAACCCAGTTTATTAATGTATGCTTTTTACCTTGCATAAAATTACTACAAAATTAATAACCCATGTGCCCTTAACAATCTAATTTAAATTCGTAATGAAATTTAGTAAACTTTACATACACCTTTTTCTTTTAATATTAAAAATACCTTCATAATAGTCAAGTACACGTATCTTTTCCAATACGTTAAAAAACCCATAAATAACCCCCAAAGTTCACTCACACATCACAAATAATTACAACAGTTTATCAAATAACAGCAAATTCAAATGAGTTACCTGGAAAATGCTTCAAGGCTCCATCTCCGTCGATGATGCTGTCCTCTAAAAACCCCTAGGCTTCTCGTCTATGCGCTCTGATCCACCAGATATTTATAGATGATAACTCAGTCTACACTGAGCTCCGTGCTACCAATTACCATACCATCCCAGCATCCAAATTCCCGTATATTACACTTGTGTTTATTGCTTTATCAATGTACTAGCTTGACATGTTATTAGTTGGACCTCAGTTAATTTAAATCACTCGTCACTACACGCGTTAATAACTATAACGCCCCAAATACCAAGTTATAAGAGCTAGTACTACCTAACTATGTTACAAATAAATTTTAATACTCACAAAACTCTACTATAACGTCGGTTTATTGTTATACGTAGTTAAAGCGATGCGAAAATCAAGAATGGTAAAGAGAGTTTAATAACTACCACCCCGTATTTATATGAAAATGTAGCCTCCCGGACCCACTTAACGCTAAATACTCAATTTAAATAATATTTTGCAAATTTTGTATATAACCGCTTTAAAGCTCCTAGAATTTTACCTCGTGCACTCACCGTATCATCCGAACAACCGCATTCACCTGTCCCGTGTTCGTCTATTTATCAACTACTCGTTTCAACCAATGATACAGCCCTGTGTCATCATAAAACTCCGCCTGTAATATTGTTATCTCCGTCATATGCATATTGGATGTCGCGTTCTAACCCCACTTGAGTGGTAGAAAATCGATATTTCTAACCGCGTCCACGTGGATTGAATACGTGCTTTTGGAATCGAATGTTTTTATACCCGTCTTTATCTGTGGTATCTTATTGATTGTGCATTCCTTCCGCTCTTTAAGAAACTCTTGTTAGCTTTTATGCGAAGCCACTGACGGTTGAACAATATATTCTATGAAACCCGTCTTATTATGTTCACAAATACACAGAAGATGACCTTTCAAACATGCAGGTGTTCTTTATTGATCGTTTAAAATAACAATTCTCGGAGCTTATATTTCACAGTATTCGGTACAATTAACGTCCTTGTTTGTTATAACGAATTCCTTTTCGCCTTGGGATTATTGATTTTACATACCCCGATGCATTTTCTGACGTTATTACACGTTGAATTAAAATAAATTAAATTAATTATGCGTTTCTATTTGTTTTTAAAACTGGTTTTCCTTTATAAACTAATTACTTTTCAATCATTAATTATAAAAATACGTCAATACTTGTTCATTTGAATTAAATAAATGAAATTAATTTTGCGCGTAAATAATTAGTTCTTTTCTCTATACAGGGTGTTTGAAATTGCATTGCTTACCCCAAATTTAACCCTTTGAATCCACAACAATATATATATATATATATATATATATATATATATAGTATATATATATATATATTGCTGTGACAACGCTGGCATTAGATTGTCACTAGAAAAGTACTGTGACAACGCCGAACGTTGAGACGTCACTAAAAGAGTGCCGTAACAACGCCTCGCTTTGACAGCAATATCATAAAGCCTTTATACATAAAATATTTTCTCCCATACGAATGCATATAGAACAAGTACAACATCGTTTCTCTCAAACATAAAATTATTTCTAACAAGTAGTTATTTACTTAGTTATAAAAATCTTCCTTACCTTATCTAGGTTAAAATTTACAGAACTAAATCTCTTCTCTATTGATAGTTTACTTGGTTATGATTCTCACGCTTGTAAGGTTTGTTTTGGCCAGAAAATCCTTGACAAATAGTCTATAAAAAGTCAGTGTTTCGAACTCTGAACACAAACTTTCTTGGTAAAGATCGTTACAGATATAAAATAGACGTATCGTATCTTAAACTAAATGGCAAAATTCATATATCAGCTACAAATAATTAATTACTGGCCAAAATCGACGAAGCGTTTTTCAAATCCCAGTTTACAAAATCATGCATATTCACTTAAATCTTTCTTCCAATTATTTAATAAAAATACTGTTATATTGAAGAATTTCTCATCTTCATTGAATATTACAAGATCAAATAATTGCGAATATCAATTTTTAAATTTCTGTGTAGATTACGTTTTATTTTATTCCTTGATTCACTGTTGCATGATAAATATTAATTACAGTATGAGTATTGCATATTTTAAAACAATAGCTTCAAAATTCATTTTTCAATGTGATAATTTTCGCGATTGATTTTATGAATGAATCTTTTTAACAAACGCTTCTATTTATATCCAAAATTATCTCGTTTCTAGAACGAACTAGTATCAAATAGAATATTTTACACCGTATGACGCAAGATTTGCAAGAGAAACTCATTAGCGTCTAATCGCCGCGTTTTATTACTTTGTTAACGCGTTCCACTTATTAGTAAGTGCACGGTTCGTCCTACTTCTAACACATAGACGATTATTGTGGCGTGGCATACTAATGCGAAAGATAATCAGTTTTTATCTGTTATTCTATAGATGTTATGGGGTTTTCAATGTTCCGGTCACTTCTTGGAATAAACGTTTCTTATTAATTGGGTCATACGAAATTGACGTATTTCTAAATACAAGTGATTCATACTTTTTCTCTATTTCTAAGTATTTTAGAAAATTCTTTATTTAAAATGAATTTATGTCATCCACAGGGTAATTAATTTAAACCTTAATTGCTTTTTAATGCAAATGTGCTTTCACGGTAAAACGCGTTTTAGTACACATAATTAAGATTAGAATTGGGATTTTAAATACACGAAATTATTTATTTTTATGCACAAAAGGGGCATTTTTTTATTACGAGCGAATAGATTTTGTACTTATCTTAAAATGATCGATTGGCGTTCGCGCTTGAATGCTTTTTACAGTATCTTACAATTAATTATTTTTACTATGCTACGTACATTATTTGCTATGTATTTGCAATACACTTATATCATACAGGGCGATTGTTTATAAACAATTGTATTTTTTGTTTGGCATTTCAATGAATAAAAGTACGCTAGTATTATATAGGGCGTAGCCATGAATTTACAGAGTTTTCTATTTGTTTTAGATCCTTTTATATTTTAGTAGACTATCTGTAAAATTTTGGTTTTAATGACCTCTCGTGACCCTTTATCACGTCAATATATATACATGAAAGGTTGTGTGCTTTGCCTAGAAGAGGGTGTGTTATGTGCTAAATTGACGTTAAGTACCTGAATTAATTTACTCTACAATGGCAAAGTGACATAACAGTAGAAATAGTGCACGGCTAGCTTTCATTGGTGCGGGGTTGGTTCTATGACAGCAAATGTAAAATTTTTAGGGTATATAGATTACAATACTTATACTAAATACTTTTACACCTGCTTAGAGGTCTTTAAACGCTTGTCTAATATAGTCTTTGAGCGCCATCCCACCTGGATATTCTCAAATAATGCCTGTCCGGAATATGGTTGTTCCGTGAGACAATATTAACGGATCTCATTGCAGTAGAGGTTAAGGGAGCCCTCTGTACACGTTCTCAAATTTCTACTAATTTAAAAGAAACGCAAATAATAACAAAAACTCCAAGTTATGTTCATCTGACCTATATTCTCAAATATCACTGTAAACAAGAAACAAAAAATTAACATCTATCCATAATTGGCCAAATATAAGTGTATCTAAGTAACATCTTAAATTGATATATTATAAACTTTCAACCAATTAAATTTTTACTTAGGAATTATGTAAATACAACTGCAATGCTTTTCCATATGAGAATTTCCATACTTTAATGCGTTTTAAATAAGCGTGCACCAACATAAACAGTCCTCTTAATAATGAATTTTACTCATTCTATTATAATAAATCAAAATTATAAATTATGCATGTAATGCTTAGTAAGTAGAAATCAAAAATATCAATAGCTTACAGATTTTGTTGGTCCTTTTACAAAGCTCTGAATGACTATTTAGTGTAAGAAATTTATTGCAAGTAACCAAATATTCCGACTTATCATTGAATGACAGCTTCCAAACCAAAGGCACTTTCATCTGTAGCGGTATTTTTAATTCCGTGTTTCACTCGTGTTTGGAAACTTGCTTACTAACAATCCCGATGTTTAACACCCTCATTTAAATTATCGTATGCTCAACTTATTCCACATGGCGAAGGGTGCTTGTTAATCGAATTCGAAACTCTGTAATTGGACATGAAGGGTTGATAGATGCCCTCTTAATAGTATCCGTGGGTAATAGTAATGGCATGCAATTTTTGTTCTCGCGAGATAGTGCGTCAATTTGCTAGATTTTCGAGTACAATGTCGTAATATTTATGTAACCGGCATCTTGTTGTTGCGCTTTTACATTGAATATCAAAAACGGCGTCATTTTGTTACATTCGCTACACATTTTTATGAGTATTGGTGGCAATCTACGATGACTGCGGATTCTTTTAATTCGTTTAGCTCTTAATTCCTCCCACAGTTTACATGTAACGCATTGATTTTTTATGTTTGGTTTTATGTTATTGAGGACATGTTGTATTTCAACAAATCAGAACGCGCAATGTAAAGCGATTATGGTGGTCAAGTTGAAAATCGCCCCTGTCGTAACTTTCTAATAGTTAACTATTTGTGTGGAGCGTGCATATAAACCGGTCGTGTAGTATCCCGTGAGTTCCTTGCCTAATCCCGTTACCGTTATTACCTATCTTATTCTTAATTACGTCTTAGGTATACAAACACTTCACCAAACTCCGCCAACGAATATGGCTATAAAAGGCATTGAGCACCGACGCTCCGTACAACTCCAAGATTAAGAACAATTACTTGTAAACTAGCTTCCTACTATGTATTAATTTAGAGGTAAACGAATTATTAGTAAATTTATATTCTGATTTTTCAAAGTAAACTATTTTTCGTTGTTTGTAAATTCTGGTAAGGACTTGATCGACTTACTGGAAAATGCCCCTCTTTTAATGCGAGCAGGAATGTGGTTTCAGAAAGATGGCTGCCCAGCTCATTTTTCCATAATTGTCAGAAACACGATAAATCAACTATTTCCTAAAATATGGATTAGCAGAGGAAGTACAGTGGTGTGGCCGCCAAGATCACCAGATTGTACGCCTCTAGATTTTTTCTTTTGGGGTCGGATTGAGGATATTGTTTATAAAGAAAAACCAGCAACGAGAGATGATATGAAGCTAAGAATTCGGAATGCTTGCCTTTCATTAAGTAATGAAGAAATACTTAGAGCCACTGATAGTGTAACTAAAAGAACTCAACAGTGTTTAGAAGTAAATGGAGGACATTTTGAACACTTGTAACTTTTCAATTTTGTTTGTTAACAACGAATTTCAAATTTAATAACTTTTATCGAATATTACTTAAAAGGGGTGGTAGTAGTAAAATAATTTTTCCTACAAAACTTTCTTCTTTTTTAACGATCTTTTGAACAATACGTTTTTTGACTTATGGTGCCAATTAAGATTTTGGAGTTCTGGACATTGTGGTAGCGACGATACACCAAGTACCACTACAATATATACAGCTACTCGACAGCTACCTCACAGACCGAAAACTACAAGTACGAGTAGATGGACAACTATCGCACGAAGTACCTATCACGGCTGGAGTTCCGTAAGGCGGATGCCTCTCAGCAGCACTGTTCAACGCCTACATACAAGACATACCATGCAACAACAACGTCAAATGCAGACTATACGACGCCGACGACACTTTATTCATCACAACAGCACGCCATTCCAGACTAGCGACACAAAGATTACATCGTTAACTGGACACCCTACCCTACTGGTTGGAAAGAAATAAAATACAAATCAATGTCGACAAAACAGAAACCATACTTTTTTTCACGACACAGACTACACCCACACCCTCCGTCAACGTTTGGATGGCAGCAACTTCCGTGGAAAAACACCATACGATATCTCGGAGTGACGATCGACAGAAACCTCTGCTTCCACAAACATCTAGACGAGACGCTTAGAAAAGCAAGACAAACCAAACGCTACCTACATCCTATGCTGACATTTAACAACAAACTACCGACAGAAACACGGACCAGAATTTACAAAACGCACATAAGACCGATCATCACCTACGGATCACAAGCATGGCTGACAAACCTTTCAAAGACAAACTTACGACGCCTAGAAGCATTTCAGAACATCATCCTTCAACTGATTACCGGTACACGGTGGTTCGTCAGAAACGATACAATACGACACGACTTAAACATTCCCACAGTACACGAATACTGTAGAACAAACGCCACAAAAACATATCAAACAATAGACGACTCACCACATCCATCCATACGAGACGTTGCACCGCTACAAGGCACGCGACAAACAATCAAAAACGACCACGCCGACTACTACATATGTAACATAACATCAGACAAAAGCACACCAGACCGGAACTAAGTGACTAAATAAAAAAACAACTAGGACATAACACGAGATCCAGACCACTAGGTGGAAAAACAGACACCTAGAACACTCGCACGACAAATGATACATTAGATGTGATTTTCCAATGCTCCACCCGAAGGTACTACACTGGCCAGGAAGCGAGTTTTTGTTACCTGGAAAATTTTGAATTTTGCCGAACCCTTGCTGTTCCAAGCAAGGTAGGGATCTTTAACGTGCGTGACAACACTCACACACGGGACCTCCATTTTACCTCTCATCCGAACGAGGGTGTATTTTTGTGAAAAATGCTCGCGGACCGTGTCGGGATTCGAACCCGGGACCTTGGGCGTAGACAAATGATACAGACAAGACAGCAGAAACCACTAGGTTAACGCTGACTACTAGACGCGCCCTGAGAGGGCAGGATCTACCAGGATAATGGACATTGTGGACAAAACTACTCGTGATGCTGACTTTTTCGAGAAATAATAATATCACCATTCGATTCTTTAGTATGTTTTTTATAATAAATTTTTTTATCCCAGCTCTCTACGACTCACAGTTCCTTAAAAAATACTGATACGGGTGGTCTCATTCACCCTGTTCAAACACAAGAACGTATAAGCAATGGAAAAAAATTGAACAATTTTTGTGGCATATTTTATTATGAATCACGCTCTGTTTTAAATTTATTTGTAATGAAAGTCGTTTATAATGTGATTGTTCGCTTTTACAACTCATGTTCGTAGAGTCCTTTCATTTTAACTACACATCGTATTTCAGTAAACGATGCCTGGCTGTATATATGCAGATAAACAAAATGTCAATCAATAGAACCGGTCAATTTTCAAATAAATTAAAAATTTTATAAAATTTTTATAAAACAAAATATACCCAAACGGCATACATTAATTCCTAGCTGTAAGTATGAAAGGATTCTTATTTGGCACGTATAAATCCATACCTCAAAAAGCAATAAATAGTTGATAGATGGATGCCATGACACGCTTTGAACATGATTTCACCACAATTATTACTACCTACTTTTAAATTGTCTTTTTATATTATTCCTGCACAATTGCTTTAAATTACTATAAAATATTACACAAAAAAATATTTCAAGGTAGTTATTTAAAATTTAATGGATTATTATTGTTATATTATTAGGAAATACTACAAATTTTACTCAAATGAAATGATTGGCGAATTTGCATCCGAGTTTCATTAGTAGTATTGCATGTTTATACCATCATCACTATTTAATAGAACACTAAGGCGACCCGATTAACAAATTTAAATTTCTAATTAAAGAAACATAAAGCATTTTAGTATAATTATTATTATTATTATTACAACGGTTAGCAATAGTCAGCGGAATTCTTAACAGCTTCTATATTATTATGCATAGAAGTTGAAATTACTTCTAATGGAATTAGTCTATTCAAATACCCTCTCTCTACCCCACCCATTTAAAAAAGTTTTTGTGGCCACCGCTGTTACTGGCCATCGTTGAATTTTACATACAAAGATAATTGTAAAATTTACAAAATTAGTATGTTCTCGAAATGCTAGTTTGCTACAATTGTCGCTAAATGAAGCATCCCATAATTCTTTTAATATTGAAGAATTATAGTAAATCAAAATTAAAAAGAAAAACTGCCACTTTCTTTTTATCAATTTTTACAAAAAAAAGGGTCAATAAATAAATCAATAAATAATCATTGTTTGTATCAAAGGTATACATGCATATGTGTTCAAAAGAGCGCCATAGTCAAAATCAACATCAACTTCAGAACAACTATATACTTCTAACAATCATGTGTATTGACCTGTTTTGGCAAACATCACTGTCAAACATCATTCTGGCTTACTAGGAATAACCCAACAAACAATACAGTAAAAATCAAAGGAACCCTGTGACGTGATGTTTACTGCAAATTTTCTTTTTTCAATGTAACACCTCTAAATACATATGTCCACCACTAAGTTGTCTTCATCAATAGAAAACCGCTAGTTTACAATTGCTAAACTGACAGTAAAACAAAATTAGAGCTAGTTTCACTTTTGAGGATATTCTCCTCACCAATTAGGCTGAAGTGATAGGTTACAATTACTAAAATTAAAAATAGTTGCTAGTTTTTACCTCTGAGAATATTCTCCTCACCGATTAGGCTGAAGTGGAACGTTACAATTACTAAAATTAAAGATAGTTGCTAGTTTTTACTTCTGAGAATATTCTACTCACCAAATAGGCTGAAGTGAAACATTGCAAGTACAACATTCAATAATTGAACTTACTATTGAATTTTGTGCTTGCATAGTTTATGATGACCACATAGGCCTCGTTTTATATGCAGAGGTGGATGCAAATCAAAAGGAAGATTTGTAATATTTATTTAAGTCTTTTACAGAGTAATGTTTATCATTTCCTCTGTTGTACGATTTGCAGAAAAAACAGCAGTATTTGGTATAACTCAATGGCATTCCTAACAAAAGTGCTACGACTTATAAATCACCACAGCTGAATTTCCACAGCCTCCCCCCTCTCAATCAAAATTTGAACTTTTTCTACGTCATTCATTTGTGCATCGTAAGTGCACACATGTGCATAGTGAACGAACGTTTGTGCACCTCTCTATACAAAGATACGAAGAAAACCAAAATGGGGGTTGTGGAAATGACACCCCCTCCTTCTCACCGAAGAAATTTAGGATTTTTTATAGCCAATCGTCTGTGCATAGTAGGTGCACAAATATGCACAGTATGTGAACGTTAGTGCACATTTCTATTCAGAGATGCAAAGAAAATAAACTGAAAAAATCAGAAGTTTTATGTTGATTTTAGAGATCAAAATATTTTACTTGTATGCCTTCGTATGGTGGACAAAAGCGCAGCAAAAGAAAATATATGTTCTTGCTATCGTGGTTTGAAGCATCCGTCAAAATTGTAAATTCGATTTACCATGATCAACATTTAATTCTTCAATCGCTGTACATCTCAATACACTTACTACAATAACTTCTGTTTTCGTCCGATTTCTTGAAAAATTTAACATCGAAGAACTCGAAGCGGTGACACTGTCGACATATTTACGTCTCTCAAACTCTATATGCTCTTCAATATTACCGGTACCCCTATGAGACACACTGAATTCTGTACGTTTACGCATATGACATCCTAGGGAGTATTCGTTTGCTTAATAAACAGTTTGCTTGTAAACTTGCATTTCGGCATAGATAAAATGGGAGTTTCCAAAACAAAACACTTCGGACGCGAGCGTTAGTGGAAACAACCGGCAATTGAAAAAAGGCGATAAATAGTAAGAATTACTTAAGGCGTGAACGGTAAGCAAACCAAGACACCCCCCTCTGTCCGGTGTCCGCCCATTCCTTTCTGTCCAATTTTGCATTATCCGTCCACAACAAAATTTTTGTAAGAGAACGTCGTTCATTGATGAGCGCTGACACTTTGGCAGTTTTATGTTTAGTTTTTTATATCATAGTTGGAGAAAGTGTACAAACGCTACGACTTAACGAACAATTATCCATAAAAAAGAGGAAATTGTGTTTGGTAAAGAAGTTTCCATTTCTGAGATCTCCGGTCTCCACAAATCTCTTTTCTTTTACATCTTTTACATTTTTTACACCTAACCAATACTAGCTATGCCAAAATTAATTTGAGTTGTCCACGTAAACAGCAACACTTTTCCTACGCGCCATACTCAAAGTTTTTAGTGATTTTTGTTGGCGTGTATTGCACATACATAATTCTGCAAAAATCTCAACGTTTATGCACTTTTGTACGCTAACGTAAAGGAAAAGCGACTTTCGGAGACCGGAGACCGCAGCAATGGTAACTTCCTTACCAAACAAATTTCTTCTTTTCTTTATGGATAATTGTTTGTTAGGACGTAGCGTTTTTACACTTTCTCAAACTATAATATAAAAAAATTAATTTAGAACTGTCGAAGTGTTAGCGCCCATCAGAAGAACGACGTTTTCTTATAAAAATGTTGTTCTGGACGGATAATGCAAAATGGGACGGGAAGGAATGGGTGGACATAGAAGGGGGTCTTGATTTGCTTACTGTCCACGCCTTGAGTACTTCTTACTAATTATCACCTTTTTTCAATTGTCGGTTGTTTCCACTCACTCTCGCTTTGCAAGTGTTTTGTTTTGGAAATTCCCATTTTAACTATGCCGAAATGCAAGTCCATATTTAATATTAGTTTACATACAAACTGTTTGTTACGTTTATTTTGAACACCCCGTACATTTTTTTCTGTTAATAAGAAATACGCGGTCTAATAATTTTCAACTCAAATCCCTTTGGCGTAAAAAACGAAAATTAATTCAGTAAATTAAAATAACCCTTTCACGTGTTAATTCATTTATCTATTTGTATAAATTCAATTCCTATTGTTACATCCTGAGCCTAGTTAATAATAAATACTTCTTCTAAAAATTTCTCAACGTAAAGTTTATGCTAAAATTAAACAGGCGATAACTGGTTCTAGGTATCTGATAATTGATTCTTATGTGTTTTCCATTGAAAGCTTCGTCGAATTAAAGCCGGGGATTATCCCAATTAAACCGTGTTTTTCCAATTTTATTTCTTTAACAACAATATTACTTTGAGCTCTGGTCATTAGTGAAACGAAATTAATATTCAATTGCTCTTTAATCTACACAACGAAAGCACATGTAGAATGGTTGGTTGTTTCCGTTTTTCTGTATGAAAGTTCGCGCCCGCCTTACAGCGTGGTGCATATTTATGGGTTTTATAAAATTGTACTTTTTGACGACAATAAATGAATTTTATTTATAAATGCTATAGCTCTCTCTCCGGTGGCCCTTAAAGCCACAATGAATGGTCACCCCTTGTTGTGATGGGAGAACCACCCCAAAGCGGGATCACGCGCACCTGTTTCGCACCGTTTTTATAGACGGTAGGTGACTCGAGGGTGAGTGTTTATACACTAATTTTCTTATATGGGTACGCGCTAGTTGTTGGAAACAAAATATGTATACAAGTCTACGGATGCATCACCTTGTTGGTGGTAAAATGACTGGTTGTTTGTATGTGCGAGGATATTATAATGTTTACTGATTTCTTTGTTAGGATAATTTTATGTATAGAATTGCGTACTTACAATGCTGATTTCAAGCTGTGGCTATTAGTGGGGTAATTTTGTTTCTTTTTCTCGTTTGAAGATTAATATAGGGGGGTGACCTGAAAACTGCAGCTCGCCATGTTAAAAATGATTATTTTTTTAAATTTGTAAATATGTATATTGTGTACCTACGAATTGTTCATTTTTGGTACTATTGTTTTGTATATAATTTTGTTTTTTTTTTAAATTAGAGGTTTTTAGTTTGTAAATGTTGGATTGTGCGTGAGTAAATATATTTTTATTTCAGGCCTCCCTTAACTTTTTTTGTAGGTATAATACCCCGCCCACTCGCTGATTGAGTCAGGCCAATTTCTCTTTTTCTTCCTCGTTTTTATTTTCTTTTTTTAAACTACGTCGCTGAACGTAGCATGTTTATTAAGCAAACGAATACTCTTTAGGATGTCATTTGCGTAAACGTACAGAAGTCAGTGTATCTCATATCGGTACCGGTAATATTGAACAGCATATATAAAGTCTGAGAGTTTTTCGATGTTAAATTTTTCAAGAAATCGGACGAAAACAGAAGTTATTGTAGTAACTGTATTGAGACGTACAGCGATTGAAGAATTTAATTTTGATCATGGTAATTCAAATTTACAATTTTGACGGATGCTTCAAACCACGATAACAAAAACATATATTCTTTTGCTGCATTTTTGTCCACCATACGAAGGCATACAAGTATAATATTTTGATCACCAAAATCCACATAAAACTTCTGATATTTTCAGTTTATTTTCTTTGCATCTCTGAATAGAAAATGCACAAACGTTCGTATACTGTGCATATTTATGCACCTATGATGCACAAACCACTGGCTATAAAAAATCCGGAATTTCTTTGGTGGGAGGCTGCCGTTTCACCAGCCCCACCACTTAATTTTCTTCGTATCTCTGTATAGAGATGTGCACAAACGTTTGTATACTGTGCACATTTGTGCATCTACATTGCACAAACGATTGGCTATAAAAAATCCGGAATTTTTTTGGTGGGGGAGACCGTCGTTTCTGCAGTCCCTTTATTTTAGTTTTTTCGTATCTCCATATAGAGAGGTGAACAAACGTTCGTTCACTGTGCACATTTGTGCATCTACGATGCACAAACGAATGACGTAAAAAAAAGTTCAAATTTCGATTGTGGGGGGCTGCGGAAATTGAGCTAATCACCACATATGATCGACGCATATTCGGTATACCTATTTTTTGCAAGTACAGTTTTCAATTATCATAGTTTTCCGTCATATGTACTGCGCGGACAATAGGGACTGAGGGGTACAAATTTTCGTTTGTTGAGGAGAACTCCTTTCAAGCTTAGAGTAGATAAATTAATAAAGAATCTCCACTCATTAATTTTTGTATTTACGTCCTTATGCATCTATTAGTCCAGGAACATCTACACAATCCAGCAACTGATCGCGATGTTAAAAAGTGAAGAACGTCTTGCTTAGTATCCGATATGTGCAAATAGACATACCATTTTGTAATAGATTCCAACCTTTTCGGCTTGAGCTTTTGACAAGTTGTTGAAAAATTTTTGTCAAAGTAAATGTGGAATTTTTATATCATATGATTGGAAATTAGAATCCGTGTCTTCTTGCATAGCTTCAACACTATTATCTACATCAGCATTCGTATCATCGTCAAGTGTATATGATTCTGGATATTTGGGGAGAAAAACATTGTGGCTGTGAATAACGGGTCTAAGAGCTGGTTGCAGGTTTAGGTACTGTATAGTAGGCATCGACTTCAATGAATTTCCAGATATATTTGTCAAGCAAAAATAGCATTCCGTTACGTGATGTCTATTTTCTCTCCACATCATAGGCGCTGTAAAAGGCATTGAATTACGGGTGTCGTTGAGTAATTCTCTTAAATTTACAGCACACGTTACGTAAATGATATGAAGCATCCAAGTTAATTCTAATCTTCTAGTTTGCAATCAAGATATAACTCATAAGCTTTTTGGTCAACATAGTTCTTGTCTTTTTGTGAGATTTAATTGTAAATTTCGCACATAAGTAAAACAACGTATGCGTTTAATTTATACACATTGGAAACATTCTACAAACCCAGTAAAATATTAATTCTTTATTTATATTTATTTATATATTTATAAGGGCAGCAACTTTTTCGGTACATAGAGTGGCAGAGACCATAGCGGTCGGTATGACATTCTAAGACACACTACTGCAACGTGGAAGGCAACAGGAAACCACCACATTACCTCCCAAGTACAAATGTAATTAGAATATTCACCTACCGCGTGAGGCTATCCAATTACCAATAAATAATAAATGGGAAGGACCTCTAACACTAGAGTACCCTCACGTTTCGGGACAATGCCTCGCAAGCTGCTGCAGTTGGTGAGAAGGGGAGGTTCATTAAACAACAACACACTAAGACAAAATTCCAATTGTTTTATTAAACGGCCTACTAACTAACTTAACCTAATTACATATGCATACAAATATATACAGTGATTAACAATATTTACAATAGGGCGCCACCATGGGAATTAAACGGCCCATGCACCGATCGCGGTAATAGATTTCGTCGCACTTTGTTCGTGGCGATGAACTAAGATTGCAGGACAGAAAATACGTCACTTCACAGGGACAAATGTTATTAAGTTTCCGGCTAGCACAAACACAACTTAACTAAGCAATTCTAAAGTCCTTATTTTATGAATATTAACAACAGTTCTGGGTGCAAACACCCCAATACATATAATTAATTAACGCTACCGTAGTCTAACTAACTTGCATACTGACACGACCTTCCTTTAATCACGGGGTCATCAATAACAGGAAAAACATGACCTTCACACGGGTCAAATAGTACAATAACGGAATTCGTGGCTGAGTTATTACAAGCCTCGGACTACGTCGAAACACAATAAAATAAGAAACCCTTCAAAAGATGCAGTCTTTAACAATAACCTAAAGGGATTAAATACTGGAACGGAGATTTAACCCGAAGTTGTATGTTATGAAAGTCGACAGATATTGTATTTAAACAAATAAATGACTTATGATGCATAACACAGCTTTGAGTTCATAGTAATACCATATATAATAATTACTTACTCAGAAAAATAATTAACCTAAAACATAACGGCACGCACTTGACTTCAGAGAAATAAAACACTTCACTCAGTCTGGAAATAAACAACCAGCTTTAACCTCTAACGCGTCTGGAAATAAACAACCTCCATTACCACCGGCTGGCATCCTTATATACATTTAAGTTAATTGAAAAATAACCCCTTTCTTGGCGCTCATACTCGGCTTAGGATACGCCGGTCGTAAATCTTTAAGATTAATTAAACTGCCCATTGCCTAAGATTGCCACACAAGTAGATCTCGGAACTAATTTTAGTTGAGTGCTCCGCTAATTGAAAAATTGCTTCAGACCACCTTGACATAAATAGGATCCTAAAGCTTGATTGACATCTAATCATAGATAGCAACTAATCTGACATGTTTAGTGCCCTTAAAGTAAGTGCCTTTAGAAAAATTGATTAACTCTTGGATTAGAACTTTCTGGGAACTTCGCTGGGAACCTACTTGGGTGATCCCGTAGCCGCTACAATTGCAGACCTTCATTCTAATAATTAGAATGCTAAAATTAAACTAGAAAATAACTATTTTTAGGAATACTAGAACTATTAGAGCGTATTAAAACAGTATGTTACACAGCCCCCCTCGAAAAATTGAAATTGCTCTTAGGAATTTCAAGAAAATTGAAAAAAATTAATGTAGAAATTAACACATCCAACCGCAATTATGTTTAAGACAACTGAGTCTTTTCAGAAAATTGGCGGAAGGAAAAATAAAAAATTGGAAAATAAATTATTAGTGAGGTTTTAGGTCTTGGACGTGGAACACCCTAGCGGTTTTCCGTCCATGGAAGATAGTCGATAAGTGGTAGAACCTAAAACTTCTATCACCTTTGCTTCTAGGAACTTCGGGGCTAATTTTTATTGAAATGTTTAGAAGCATCTGATAATATAAAATTGCGCTTCCACACTAAATCCCTACTTTGAAATTTAATGGTCTGCGCTTTAAATTGTAAGAGTGCGTATTACGTTCATACGCCAAATGTATGTTCTTCTGAACTTCTTTAAAGATGGGCGATAATTCATTGAGGTCTTGAACCAATTGTTCACGAGTATCAATTGCCAGATCCTCTGGATTTAAATCCTTTAATTTATTATAAAATTCCCCGGTGAGAGGAACCGTGCGTCCAAACGCTAAAAATGTTGGGGAATATTTTGTGGATTCATGAACAGCATTACGAAGCGCATGAGCAATTTTGTGATTATTATCGTCCCAATTCTTCTGAGAATCTTGAATGTAACTGCGAATGGCAGCTCCAATTACCTTGTTAACGCGTTCTACATAATTAACTTGAGGATGGTAGCTGGCGTTAAACCAAACCGAAGGTATTTTATAATTTGTCATGAGATTGGAAAATAAATTACTTTTAAATTGAGGGCCATTATCTATCATACAAATTTGAGGTACCCCATATACCAAAAATACAAAATTTTCCAGGTAATTACAAATTTGTTTTGTTGAAGCGCTGCGCATGGGATGCAATAAAGTGAATTTTGTAAACCAGTCAGTAACAACTAAAAGGTAAGTATTTCCCAATTTCGAGCGCGGAAAGGGCCCCATTAAATCAATCGACAAACATTGAAACGGAAATGAAACTTTTTTCTCTTTGCCCATAAAACCATAATGGTTGAACGTGCTGGATTTGCTTTGGCAGCACGTAACACATTTACTAATGTATTTAGAAATATATGACCGCATTTTGGGCCAGTAATAGAGCTCTTTGATTTTTGTATATGTTTTAAATACACCCAAATGGGCCGAAACTGGATCATCATGGCATTCTTTTAAAATTTGTGCACGGCATGATTTCGGCACTACTAATTTCCACTCAATTAAATTGGCTTTGATATTCAAATTATTCGGAATAAACTTATACATTTTATCATTTTCTACTCTCCAATCGGGATATAGATCTGGCTTTTCCTTAATATTATTTAACATGTTTTTGTACCAATCCTCGACCTCGTCTAAAGAAAAATTTAAAGAATTAATAGCATAGGCTCCACTAGGAGCTCGGGATAATGTATCTGGTACCACATTAAATTTACCCTTCCTGTGGATAACTTCGAAATCAAATTGTTGGAGTTTCACACTCCATTTAGCTAAACGTCCCGCAGGATCTTTTAAGTTGTGGAGCCAAATTAAAGAATGATGGTCCGTGATGACCTTAAAATGAGTTCCTTCAATATATGGTCGGAATTTTGAATAGCAAAACACACCGCCAAAAGTTCCCGTTCTGTGACTGAATAATTTTTCTCTGCTGAATTTAAACTGCGAGAAGCATAAGCAATTACATGTTCTTCGTCTCCTTCTCCCTGAGTTAAAACACAACCAACGCCGTAATTTGAGGCGTTACATTGTAAAGAAAAAACTTTCGAAAATCAGGACTCCTTAAAATAGGAGCCTTTGTAAGAACATCTTTAATTTTTCAAACGAAATAAGAGCCTCGTCCGTCCATTTAATCGCTTGCGATTTTCTTTCCTTTAGTAAATCATTAATAGGTGCTATAATTGTGGCAAAATCCAAAACAAAACGCCTATACCAAGAACACATACCGGTGAAACGTTTTATTTCAGTGGCTGTCTTGGGTTGAGGAAAATTTACAATTGCGTCAATTTTGCTGGGTCAGTTCGGAGACCATCTTTATTCACAATATATCCCAGATATTGTAACTCTGGTTTACAAAACTCACATTTTGAACTGTTAATTGTTAAATTAGCGCCTTTCAACTTCTCATACACTTCGTTCAAAATTCTAATATGCTCCTTAAATGTGCTTGAAATAATAATTATATCATCTAAATAAACAAATACCGATTGGGATAATGAAAATCAAAATAGAGTCCATGAGCCTCTGTAATGTGCCTGGAGCATTGGCCAAACCCATCGGCATTACATTATATTGAAATAATCCGCGCCTTGGGACAGTAAAGGCTGTTTTTTCCTTGCTTTCGTCATTCAAGGGCAATTGCCAAAAGGCTTTCTTTAAATCGATTGAACTGAGAAATTTCGCATTGCGTAATCTATCAAGAATGTCATTTACAAACGGAATGGGATACGCGTCTTTTTTTGTAATTGAATTTAATCGTTTAGCGTCAAAACATACACGAAATTCTCCTTTTGCTTTTTTCTTTACTAACAGCATGGGGGAGTTCCACGGGCTATTGCTTGGGCTAATAATGCCTTGTTCAAGCATCGCATCAATTTCTTTATTAGCATGTTCCAGCATCGCCGGTGATAATGGGTAATACCGTTGTTTAATTGGTTCAACGTCTTCCGTTGTAATATGATGTGAAATTTTAGTGGTTCGGCCTAAGGTAGGATGATCCAGGGATTGAAATAAAAAAATAACATTGTTTAATTCAAATTTCTGGTCTTCATTTAAATCGGCCATAACTTTAATGAAATTTAATTTATTCGTTTCCGCAGAATGAGCATAAAATTCATTTTTTGAAAAATCTACTTTCAATTCAAATAAATGACAAAAATCAATCCCTAACGTTAGGGTACACTCTATTGAGTCGGAAACTAAAACATTTAAAGACCGAGTAACCTCGTTTATAGTCAAGGGCAAATTAATTGAACCTAAAATTGATTGTGAAGTGCCATCTGCGGTTGTTAATATAGACGTTTTTACATTTTTAATTAATTCTAACTTATATTTATCCAATAAACACAGACCGTGTCTGCCTAAAATAGAGGTATTCGCCCCGGAATCCAACAGTGCAGTATAAGTTTCGTTAAATATCTCGATATTACTATAAGGTCTTGTATCACCTTTTACTTTATAAAAATTTGAAAAACCTTAGATGATTTACAAAAATTTTAACTTTTACTAACCATTCCGACCACGTCTTTTGTCAGCAGCAATATTATTAAACAAGGAAAAGCAACGGCTGACTACGCGCTTTCCTGTCCTTAGTTTTTTGAATTATTTGAGCAGTTTGGACAATTTGTGGACGTAACTTCCCGCTGCCCACAAGAATAACAAAATATTCCGCATTTCTCCGGACAAGTATGAAACGAGTGACCCCGTCTTTACAGTTGAAACAAATAGTCGAAAATTTTGCTGTGTTTTTAAAATAATTCGACACGCCGGACCAAGGTAAATTATTATTAGAAAATGAACTTTGTCGAACTTGACGTTCTAAGATAACTGGTACGTTGGCAGAATCAGAATGTTCCTGTTTAATAAAACTTGGAGGCTTAATGTCTTCTAAAACCTTACAACGAGAAATCAAATGGGAAATGTCAGTCACTTCAACTAACGCCAGTTGTGTGGCATAAAAGGTCTGTAAATTTCTTTTAATAATTTTTATTTGTTCCCGGACTGGAATGGAATCTTCTAATTGAGAAAATAAGTTTACCATCTTTGAAATATAAATGGTAGGTGATTTCTCGGCGCCTTGCCGTCTGGATTTAATTAACATTAAAAGATTCTCTGCATAATCGGCTGAAAGAAAATCTTGTTTTAATTTAGAAATTAATTGATCCCATGAATTTACTGTACATCGCGTTGCTCTATACCAATCCAATGCTGAACTGGTGAAAAGATCAATAGCTCCTTCGAAAAGGTCATCTGACGAAACTTTTCTTGCAACTTGCAGTTCCTTGACGCGTTGAATAAAATCTAAAACCGATATAGAATCAGATTCACCCGAAAATTGTAATCCCCACTTGTGGATCGGGACTGATGTCGTTGTTTTATTCAAGGACTTAATTAGCGTACCTAAATCATTACTAGAAATCGAAACCGATGGGATATTAATAGAAGTAACCGTTGATGCTCCAGGGCATGAAACCTCTGCTGTTGGTGTTATTGTAGGATCTTTATTACCGCTAGCCGAACAATAAAAAGGGTTATCGTTAATCTCATTTTCCCCGTTTACCTGTTCTAAAATCTCAAAAGCTCTAATGCACTTGGAATGCAGTTCTTTGTGTACCTCTAAAAATTCAATATCGAAATTGACATAATTTAGTCTCTGTGTTACATGCATTAATCTCGTGTTAAGTTTAATATATTCTTTCCTTTTAAGAAGAATGGTAAAAGAATTTAAACAGTTTTCTAATTCAAAAATCTTAAGTTTTAATAATTCAATTTCGTCCTTTTGAACGATTTCAATTTTTTCATACTTAGAAAAAACATTACTGTCGACTTTCTCAACAATGAGTTTTGAACGCAAAACTTTTCGTTTTTCTAACACACTTAACTTTGTTGGTTCAACGTTCCTAATTGAAAGCTCGTGACTCAGTTCGTCATTTCTTAAAGCTTCCACCACATACATGACTAAATAAAAAGGTAAATGCCAACAATAGTGAAACCTGTTCCTAAATCACTAATATTAAACTGTTAATTCTGCTCAAATCTTAATAGTACTATAGAAATAAAACAATCTCAAACTTTGTCCGTGTGTTGTTTACCATTACGATTTTAACCACGTTAATGCGCCAGTGTAATCAGAATATTTACCTACCGCGTGAGGATATCCAATTAACAATAAATAATAAATGGGAAGGACCTCTAACACTAGAGTACCCTCACGTTTCGGGACAATGCCTCGCAAGCTGCTGCAGTCGGTGAGAAGGGGAGGTTCATTAAACAACAACACACTAAGACAAAATTCCAATTGTTTTATTAAACGGCCTACTAACTAACTTAACCTAATTACATATGCATACAAAATTATACAGTGATTAACAATATTTACAATAGGGCGCCACCATGGGAATTAAACGGCCCATGGACCGATCGCCGTAATAGATTTCGTCGCACTTTGTTCGTGGCGATGAACTAAGATTGCAGGACAGAAAATACGTCACTTCACAGGGACAAATGTTATTAAGTTTCCGGCTAGCACAAACACAACTTAACTAAACAATTCTAAAGTCCTTATTTTATGAATATTAACAACAGTTCTGGGTGCAAACACCCCAATACATATAATTAATTAACGCTACCGTAGTCTAACTAACTTGCATACTGACACGACCTTCCTTTAATCACGGGGTCATCAATAACAGAAAAAACATGACCTTCACACGGGTCAAATAGTACAATAACGGAATTCGTGGCTTAGTTATTACAAGCCTCGGACTACGTCGAAACACAATAAAATAAGAAACCCTTCAAAAGATGCAGTCTTTAACAATAACCTAAAGGGATTAAATACTGGAACGGAGATTTAACCCGAAGTTGTATGTTATGAAAGTCGACAGATATTGTATTTAAACAAATAAATGACTTATGATGCATAACACAGCTTTGAGTTCATAGTAATACCATATATAATAATTACTTACTCAGAAAAATAATTAACTTAAAACATAACGGCACGCACTTGACTTCAGAGAAATAAAACACTTCACTCAGTCTGGAAATAAACAACCAGCTTTAACCTCTAACGCGTCTGGAAATAAACAACCCCATTACCAGCGGCTGGCATCCTGATATACATTTAAGTTAATTGAAAATAACCCTTTCTAGGCGCTCATACTCGGCTTAGGATACGCCGGTCGTAAATCTTTAAGATTAATTAAACTGCCCATTGCCTAAGATTGCCACACAAGTAGATCTCGGAACTAATTTTAGTTGAGTGCTCCGCTAATTGAAAAATTGCTTCAGACCACCCTGACATAAATAGGATCCTAAAGCTTGATTGACATCTAATCATAGATAGCAACTAATCTGACATGTTTAGTGCCCTTAAAGTAAGTGCCTTTAGAAAAATTGATTAACTCTTGGATTAGAACTTTCTGGGAACTTTGCTGGGAACCTACTTGGGTGATCCCGTAGCCGCTACAATTGCACACCTTCATTCTAATAATTAGAATGCTAAAATTAAACTAGAAAATAACTATTTTTAGGAATACTAGAACTATTAGAGCGTATTAAAACAGTATGTTACACAAAGCGTACTTAAATTGTTAGTAAAGGTAATGGAATCCTCTGAATCAAAATATTCCGGAAGTAAAATAGTCCCCCGTTTGCATCTCCGGGAGGGGACTACTTTGCGGGAAGTGATCCAAAAGTATAGAAAAAGAGTGGTGAACATTCCTGCAAGTCAGAGCGTGGAATGTTAGAAGTATGAAGCAAGTAGGTACAGAAAACCTGAAAATTAAAATGGAGTGGAAACTTCACGGTAATTCATACAGGACCAAAGGAAGGAACTTTGGGTGTGGGGATAGTAATGCCAAAAAAGATGGGACTACGTGTAGAAAACTACTTACAGAAGAACGAAAGAGTACTCGTGGTTAGCTTAGAAGCTAAACTGGTAAATACAGTAATAATACAAGAAGGGGAAGAAGCGATCTACAAAGATATCGAAGACATACTAAGATACGTATAAAGACATGAGCATTTAATAATTACGGGGGATTTTAGTGCAGTGGTAGGTGAAGGTAGGGAAGGAACGGTAATAGGTTTATTTTGTTTAGGCACGAAAAATGACATGGGAAATAGGCTGGTAGAATTTTGCAACAAGAACAATTTAACCATTACAAATACGTTATTTCAACATGATGCTAGAAACGATACATGTGGAAGATGCCAGGAGATACAGGAAAATATCAAATAGATTACGTTGTTGTTAGACAACAGTTTAGGAATCAAGTAAAGGACTATAGAAGCTACCCAAAAGCAGATATAGACACTTACTACAATGTCGTAATTATGAAGGCCGCTCTTAAATTAAAAAATTTGAAAAACGAAACGGAAAAAGCACTTTGACTTTGAGAAACTAAAAGATAAAGATATCCACGAAGAATTTGAAAAAAATCAAATTGCTGAAAGGTATCGGGAAAATTTCTGATACTAAGGAAGTAGAAACTGAATGGAATAACATTAAATCCAGCTTAGACATGGCGGCCAGAGATATTCTGGGGTATACACAAAAAGAAAATAAGAAACCATGGATAACAAAGGATATCCTGAATTTAATAAAAGAAAGACGAAAATACAAAAATAGATTAGACGAAACAGGACAACAGAAATACAAAGTCATAGAATGGAAAATTATTTGCTAATGCAGAAAAGCTAAAGAAAAATGGATTGATGAAAAGTGCAAAGAGGTACAAACTAAAATGGAAATAGGAAAGACAGACGAAGCATACAAATTAAAACTAGAATGAATTTTTGGGGTATAAAACCATATAGCAAAAATATAAGGGACGCGGGAGGAAACGTCATTATAGAAAATGTAGAGAAAGTGATAAGATGGCAAAAACATATAAATATATTCAGGAGAGGAACTAACAGCATTAGAACAGGAATCAGACTTGGTATATCCTATACTTAGAGATAAGTTTGAATTAACATTAAAGGGTCTAAAAATGGTAAAGCACCGGGTACAGATAAGGTGCAAGCAGAAACTCTAAAAGCCGCTGGACAAGCAGTAACAAAACGTCTCTTCCGACTTGTAAGCTATATGTATGAGACAGGCGAAATACCCAAAGATATCAAAAGTAACATCATAGTAACTATACCAAAAAAAGAGGCGTGGATAGATGTGAAGACTTTCGAACAATAAGTTTGACCGCACACGTATCAAAAATATTAACTAGAATTGTATAAAGACGAATGGAGAAACGAGCTGAAGATATACTTGGAGAAGATCAATTTGGGTTTATGCGAAACAGGGGAACACGGGAGGCTATTTTAGCTGGAGAAAACAATAGAGAAGAGGAAAAGCGTATGGGTTTGTAGATTTGGAAAATCATTCGACAATGTGAAAAGAAAAAAAATGTTCGACGTACTCAAAAAGATCGGAATGAGTTTTAGGGATAGACGGATAGTTCATTGCTTATACAAAAAGCAAACAGCGGTAATAGAATTAGAGCAAGAAAGTAGAGAAGTAGATATTAGGAAAGGGGTGAGACAGGGATGTGCCTTATCCCTATTAATTTTGAACTGCAACATAGAAGAAGCAATGAATACTGTCAAATGCAGGAAGACATTTGGAATTGATCTGCAGGGACAAAAGATTGATATGCTTAGATTTGCAGATGATATATCAGTATTAGCATCTAGCAACGAAAAGTTAGAAGCTGCTCTTAATGAAATGGAAGCAGTTCTAACGGAGAGATATGATATGCAAATTAACAAAAATAAAACTAAAGTTCTAGTATGCAAAAGAGGGGAAAATAAATCAAAAACACGAATACAAATAGGTAACGAGAACTTACAAGAGGATAAAGATTTCTGCTACCTAGAAAGTCAAATAACGCAAAATGGAAAAAGCACAAAAGATATAAAACAAAGAGCACAAGGTCGTGCTACATTTAACAAGAAAAAGCAACTATTGTGCTCAAAGACCACAAACATAGAAACAAAAAAAGATTGCTTAAAATATATGAGTGGAGCACAGCACTGTGTGGCTGTGAAGCTTGCACAGTGTGAGAAGCAAACAAGAAAACGGTAGAAGCCTTTGAAATGTGGTGCTACAGACGTACGATGAAAATATCGTGGACAGACAAAGTTAAGAACAAAGAGGTACTAGAAATGGTGGGGAAAGAAACAAATATGTGGAAAACAGTAAAAAATAGGAGAGTTAGGATGATAGACCACACAAGACATGAGGGAGTAATGCAGAGTATATTAGAAGAAGAGATAGGAAAAAGGGCAGTAGAGGTAGACCTAGATTAGACTACTGCACACAGATAGTGAAAGATGTAGGTTGTGAGAATTTCAGGGAAATCTGTAGGCTAGCTCAGAATAGAAATCAATGGAGGTACGCTTCCAACCAGTAATAAGATGGAAAAAATATTGACAATAATAATTACTGTACTTTTAAGCATGGTGATTATTATAAACAACTAAAGATATTGGTTTTGCAATACTTTCAACTAATGTTAATGGTGCGAAAGGATGTACTGGAAAATTATTAATACGGCAAATGTCTAAGTGTTGGGGGATCCTTGGCAGCCACTGGCTGCTTAACCCCCTTTTACATACTACTGAATCTCGGTGAAATAGGGCATATAATTAGAAAACAATAGAAAAGAATCGAGTTGTATATACGCTGTTGGGAGAATTGCAAAGAAAAGTGTAGGCTAGCTTAGAACATAAATAAGCTGAGGTACAAGTCCAACCAGTTTCAAGACGTAAAACTCAATGACGAAAAAATAAGTGCTCTTAAATGTGATGATTATCATAAACAACTACAGGTGTTGGTTGTGAAATATTTTCAACTAATGTTGATTGTACGAAAGGATGAATTGGAAAAACTATTAATTCGACAAAGGTTTAGGTGCTGGGGGAACTTGGCAGCCAAATGCTGCTTACCCCCCTTCACATACAACCGAATATCGGGGAAGTAGGGTATATAACTGTAAAACAATACAAGGTGACTGAACTGCATCAAACAAGAAGAAACAGCAACTATGTTCAAAGACAACTAACATAGATACCAGAAGAAAACGGTTCAAAGTATAGGATGAAGCATAGCACAGTACATTTATGGAATAGGGGCAGTAGTAAAAGCAGACAGAAAGAGATAGAAGCCTTCTGGAACGTTGTGCTTCAGATGTATGAGGATGGTAGCATGGACAGACAAAATTAATAACAAATAGGTTGTTGAAATAGTAGAGGAATAAGGATATCTGGAGAAAACGAAAAAATAGGAGAAATAGAAGGACAGGCATTTCTGGGGAATGGTACGGGATATATTACAAGCAGACATCAGACTTTCGCACACAAATAGTGATAGATGCAGACTGTGCAAATTTCAGGGAAATGTGTAGGTTGGTTCAGACTAGGAAATAATGAGCGTACGCGTCCAACCAGTTCTAGGACTGAAGACTTAATGATGATGAATCCTAATATTGTGTGAGTGAAGGGTTTACACCACATGATTCACCTTACAGCTCAATAGCATGTCTGAAACTACCAAGGTCTGTAGAAGATCTACTTAGAAACATTAGTCATTTTAGCGAAGTTCTTTCAAAAAAGGTTTATAGAATTTCAGGTTTTTTTCAAACAAAGATACATAAAATTCTTGCACCAGCTACAACACGTTGGTTGTCACCAAAGGCATGTGTTGACCGTGTTTTGGAGTAGTTTCAACCAAGAAAGTACTATCGGAGAGATTTATTGCTCGAAGATCCATCAGTCACTACAGAACAGATGTTACCGACAATGAATAATCAAATCACTAAATTATATCTAGAGTTTATGTCCTATGTCTTATGCCTTTTGAATGATTTTAATTTGTTGTTTCAGTCCAAAACCCCACTTTTGCATAAAGTTAAACCAGAAACAGAGGGACTCTTAAAAACATTATGTAGCAATTTCATAGATGTGACTTATATTAGAAAAGAAAACATATTTATCTTAAACCACCAAAACCCAAGACAATTAATTTGTAACATTATAAAATATATTTAGGAGTTGAAACACAGAAAGTTTATTAGTTTTAAAAAATAAATCAAATGTGCAAGATACGGAAAAGTTCCTAAAAACTGTGTTGGATTTTTATATTGAACTGGTCTCTAATATAAAACAACGATTCAATTTTAATGATCCTATTTACGAGATATTAGATATTGTAGATCCTTCTATTGCTCAGTATTTTCAACATAAATCTTTAAGTCCCGTTATAGATAGGTTCTTCTTTTCAAACCAGTATATAACTAGCCGCCAACCTCTGGATTCAGAATGGCGGCAGCGTGCTCTTTTAGATTTTAATAAATTGGAACTAAATGTAAACGATGTCAATGAGTATTGGGCAGATGTCTTCAATTTAAAAAATGCTGCTAATAAAGAAATATTTCCTAACTTAAAAATGTTATCTGTATGCTACTTATACTACCCTTTTCAAATGCGTCAGTTTTGAGAATATTTAGTGATCTGCATAATGTAAAATCAGACAAGAGGAATCTATTAAGTACCTATACCTTGAAAGCTATTTTAGCCACCAAACAAGGTATTAAAGATGAAGATGTGGCTGCGTTTTATTCACACCGAACAAAGAAATGTTAAATGCAAAAATTTGGAATAAAAATAAATATGTGCCACGGCCTATGTATATGTAACGTTACATATTTTTTTCTTATAGAGTTAACTTACAGAAAAAACATAAATATTAGATACGTTTACAAAAATGTATTTTTTTTTATAAAACTTTCTTTTTGTTTACTATTAAAACTTGTTTTTTACTACAATTATACAATAAAAAAAGAGTTCATTTCTTATTTTCACGAAAGGAAGTTTATAATTAGTGGAGGATAAAATCGGATAATTTAGAACCACTTTGTGGATAATTTTCAATTTCAACATTGGCAACACTGGGCATTAGGGTAATCACTTTTGCCATCATATGGTGGCAAAAAATGTTTTAAATGCTTCAAGAGTGCTACTTTTTGAGCACAATGTGTACACATCGTTGAACTTGTAACTTAATTACTGTTCCTTTAAATTAAAACCAAATTTGGTTCTATAAGAAATAAGAAATCTAGCAGGTCTCGATAAATACTGTTATTTGATAATAGTAATACGAAGTATTGTTATAGCTTTATTTAATCCTATCTTTTGTTTAGCAATTTAAAATTATTTTCTAAAGTAGCAATTTCATTTTTTAAATCTTTTTTGATTGCTCGCAGGAAATAAGCAAACGCAAATCTTATTTAATTTAACGAACTCTATATTTCTTAGTTTCAAGTATTCCAATAGTAAGAAATAAAAAAAACTGAAGTGCAACAGAACAGACTCAGAAGATAATAGATGTGAAATAATAAGCCAGTTATTTTCTCAATACATTATATGTGTGGAAAACAACCTTCAGCTCGTCAGAAGCTCGAACTAGGTTATAAAACAAATTATGCGAAAGGTGTTTTTTTAAAACTTGAACCTATTAAAATGTTGGTGATGCAATTTTTGCAAATCTTTATGTTTACCATACTTCTGTATCAGTATTTTGAACGGAAGTATAACACCTACTTAATCATTTATAAAAATTAGCAATGAAAGTAGTTCTGAGTTTATAAAAACCTCGTTTGTCAGTACTTAAAATGACACGCACTTCAGTTAGGTTATGAAATGATTTACAAAAAGATTACGAAATATCTCACAATCCTTATTTTGAAATTATTACTAATTTTACACAATTATTGTGTGGCATTTTTTATTAAATCACGCTTGTTAATATATGTATATTACATTCCGGCCATAAGTTACTCAGTATGTAGGTCACAAAATAAACATCTTAGAAAGTAAATGTAAAAACCAAGATCTTCGATCTTTGATCATCTATAAAATTCCTAAATATTATCTAAGAAATTAAATAGATGAAAGTAAAATGAATGTAGCTATAATAGATGTCGAATTGTTTGCGAATCAGTTATACTGTTGCAACAGATTACTTACAATTTACGCGATATGTTATTAATAGAGGATAATAAGCACTTCCTTGTTATTAATTGAATTCGATGATTATGCAATCCCTATACTTTGTAATTAAAAAGTGTTTATAAATATTTGGTTTCTTTGGTCAATATTTATCTACTCAGTCTCCTTGATGATTACGCTGCAGAGTGGAATCATCTATTCTGATTAATCTTCTGCAAAGATTTTTATACTATCTGGAGTATAAGCAATATCTACAATGTATTTATAAACTAATCTACAAAAAAATATGAAAGGAAAAATGAACTGTGATGGCGTCATCAAAAAATGATTGTAATATTGGACACACTGCGAAATATCACCTGGCTTTAGTCTAACACGCATGGACATCACATACACATGATTTGGGCAAGAATTTTCATTGTGGCAAGGATTGGAAACGCAATCAGACGTGACATTCAATCAGGGGTTGTATTCTGGACTTTATTCGTAAATATTGGAATTCGAATGTATTCAAAGATCTTATATACGAGAACTACCTTCATTTGGTATTCTTCACGTAACCATGCCATTCGAACGCGCTGTAGATGATTGGCAACGTGGCGTTCGAATTGCCCGCACTATGTTAACATTTAATAGGTGCGTGGAGTTAGCCGCAACATTTTTGAATTTTTCAAAAATATTTATGTCATAATTAGGCGCCAATTAGGCGCCACTTTGCGCCGCTAAAACTAAATTTTGCGCCGTCTTGGCAAAACAGTTATTAATAAAATAAGATTTTTCCGGCCAAGTTCACGAAGCCGCACTTTTTTCAATTTTCAGAAAATCTTTATTCCATAATTTAGCGCCAATTAGGCGCCATTTTGCGCCGTTGAAACGAAATTTTGCGCCCTTCTGTGTAACAAGTTATTTGAAAAAAACTATACGTTAGGTGCGTGAAGTTAGCCGCAACATTTTTGAATTTTTTAAAAATATTTGTCATAATTAGGCGCCAATTAGGCGCCATTTTGCGCCGCTAAAACTAAATTTTGCGCCGTCTTGGCAAACAAGTTATTGATAAAATAAGATTTTTCCGGCCAAGTTCACAAAGCCGCACTTTTTTTCAATTTTCAGAAAATCTTTATTCCATAATTTAGCGCCAATTAGGCGCCATTTTGCGCCGTTGAAGCGAAATTGTGCGCCCTCCTGTGTATCAAGTTATTCGCAATAAACTATTTTTCTGAACTCCAAAAACGTGAAGTTGGCCGCGACTTTTTTGAATTTTGAAAAAAATTTTGCACCACAATTAAGCGGTAATTAGGCACCATTTTGCGCCGTTAAAACGAAATTTTACGCCCTTCTGTGTAACAAGTTATTCGAAAAAAACCATTTCTCCAAACTAGCCCAAAATCGTGAAGTTGGCCGCGACTTTTTTGAATTTTGAAAAAAAATTTGTACCACAATTAAGCGGTAATTATGCGCCATTTTGCGCCGTTGAAACGAAATTTTGCCCTTCCTGTGTAAAACAAGTTATTCGAAATAAACTATTTTTCTAAGCGACCTAAAATCGTGAAGTTGGCCGCGACTTTTTCGAATTTTAGAAAAATTTTTGTACCAAATTTAAGCGGTAATTATGCGCCATTTTGCGCCGTTGAAATGAAATTTTGCGCCCTCTTGTATAACAAGTTATTTGAAAAAAACTATTTCTCCATACTACCCAAAATCGTGAAGTTGGCCGCGACTTTTTCGAATTTTGAAAAAAATTTTGTACCAAATTCAAGCGGTAATTATGCGCCATTTTGCGCCGTTGAAACGAAATTTTGCGCCCTCTTGGGTAACAAGTTATTTGAAAAAAACTATTTCTCCATACTATACAAAATCGTGAAGTTGGCCGCGACTTTTTCGAATTTTGAAAAAAACCATTTCTCCAAACTAGCCCAAAATTGTGAAGTTGGCCGCGACTTTTTTGAATTTTGAAAAAAAATTTGTACCACAATTAAGCGGTAATTATGCGCCATTTTGCGCCGTTGAAACAAAATTTTGCGCCGTCTTGGCAAACAAGTTATTGATAAAATAAGATTTTTCCGGCCAAGTTCACAAAGCCGCACATCTGTTATATACCGTCAAGGGTCATGTTCAGCATACGAAGCTAACGTATAACAAGGTCGTATATCTCTTTCCTTATCTTATTTAGTTTATTTTGATGCTACTATCAGCCTGTCAGAAGAATCAGGTGTTGGTAGATTCCTATAACATGTATTTGTGTGTATACATTGAAGTTCTTTGATGTTATATTTAAATATTTACAAGATTAAAATAGCGTACTTAATATTATTTTCAACTGGAAATGTATTAATCTACGCTATTGCTTAAATCATATTTACCATAAGTTTTTATCAACTGAAATCCACATATACGAAACGTTTATGTTTTGTTTGTAACAACGAGGTAACCATGGTAACTGAGTTGATCGTCGCATACTCTGGAAGTTTATAATAATCACTTTTTATGATTTACATATTTATTTATTTGAATTACTCGATCATGAGAGCTTGTATTCAATATTATTTGAAATGACATTATATGCGATACGCTAAAAATTTAACCTCTCGACTACTTTATTTATAATAAATTGATATCTTTTACATACTCTTGATTTACACTCAATTTTCCCGTTTCCAGTTGAATGTGTCACTGCGTCTATTACCGAAACAGGTGGTGCCCAAAATATTTCCGATTTAGTCAAGTTATTCGTTTGAGATTTATATTCTCATTAACTTTTCTGCCCCTAAGTGGCCCTAATTTTATTCATACATAAACCCACGCCTATAGTGCTCTCCAACGAACCCCAGAAGTTAGCCGGCAAGGTGCGTTGTTGTTATATTTCCCTGCCACTAATATTTTCTTTTAAAAAACAACAACACAAACTACAAAGTTCAGATCCAGAAGTCGACTAAAACTTTTTGTTATAGCAACTCTAACGATCATATGTAGCATAATATGCAGTGCTTCATTGAGCATTAACCCCAAAGTATCTCATTGGCGGTTTCGGAAATATTCACTTCAAAGATCAGATCCGAAAATAGGCTATAACTTTTTTGATGTAGTAAGCACTAACGACAATAATATGTAGCATAAACTTTATTGCTGCGTTAGTGTTTTATTGTTCTTCGAACCGCTAAGCAGCCGCACTTCCAGTTTCGGAAATATTGGACCTCAAAGTTCAGATCCGAAGATGGGCTACAACTTTGTTATTGTAAAAGCACTAACAACGATATGTAACATAATCTTTAGTGTTTTGTTAGTGTTTTAGTGTGTTTCAAACCGAGAAGCAGCCGCACTTCCGGTTAAGAAGATATTCGACTTCAAAAATCAGATACAAAAATAGGCTACATTTTTTTATTAACGAAGCACTGACAATTTGTAGCATACTCTTCAGTGCTTTGTTAAACCTTTATTGTGCATCATACCACAAAACAGCCGCACTTCCGGTTTCGGAGATATTCGACTTCAAAGGTCAGATCCGTAAATAGACTACAACTTTTTGTTGTAGACGCACTACCAACATTGTGTATCATACTGTAGCGCTTCGTTAGTGTTTTATTGTGCTTCAAAGTGCAAAGCAGCCGCACTTCCGGTTTAGAAAATATTCTACTTCAAAGTCCAAATCCGAGAATGGGCTAAAAATCTTTTGTTGTAGAAACACTAACGAGGATATGTAGCATAATCTTTAGTGCTTTGTTAGTGTTTTATTGTGCTTCAAACTGCAATGCAACTGCACTTCCGGTTTCGAATATATTCGACTTCAATGATCAGATCCAAAGTAGGCTACAATTTTTTTATTGTAGAAACACTGACATTTTGTAGCAGACTGTTACGCTCCCTTTCTGTTAGTGTACTTAAAATACATCGTTTTTGGATCGCTGTTTGTATAAAGTAAATACTTTCGAATAGTTTTCAACTTTGTATGCAATTTAACTCGTGTGTATTACTTTAAAGGTAGATTAATTGAAGATTGATTTTCATTAATAAATAATTTGCAAGGAATGAATTCTAAATTGAATTATTCGTCATATAAATTGTGTTCCTTATGTTATTATCGAAGTCGAGATAATAGACAATCAGATGTTATGGGTAACAACTATATGATATAAACAGATTGTAGTGTAGTTCTTATTCCGTTGAAGGAAAGATGCTTTATAAGCGAACGTGTTTGACTCGACCGCACGTGCTTGTTACGGAACATCGACGGACGGACTTAGTGATTACGCCTGCTTTACTAATTGTGTTTTTAGTTGAGTTTCTTTTGAAATAAAAGTTGTAAAACTTAAACTTGACCGATTCTTCTTAGGATTAATGTGTGTGCGATCTAGTGTAGTGGTCCCTTTTTTTATCAGGGTAAGTGCAATAAACTTGTACAGAATTTTTAAAGGAGTCACTTTAGTCAGGTTTTAAACTCCCTTTTTTTAACTCATTCCGTATTAATGATACGTTAAATTTACCTTGCATTTAATAATAAGTAAATAAAATATGAACGTACATTTTTTCTAAAGACGAGATTGTGAGAGTGATCGTGTTTTTAAATGTTTCACCGTATTCAAACAATGCCTTTACCAACTGAAATTAGCTTCAGAAGTTGACGAAGTTCTTTCTGCTGAAGCAGATCCGCAATACGAAAAATTCTTGGCGGATGTTTGGATCGGAATTATACTAACTTTAATTGTTCTTAGTTGCGGTTGTTGTATGTGTTCCTGTCTGTTGTACCACAAATTCCAACAATGGAAAAGAAAGATATTAGCAACAAGAAATACAAATGGAGGTGAAGTTGGACCCGGCGACTGTGAATCTTTGCCAAGCTACACCATTGCATCCGGTTTACCAAGCTATCAGGAGGCTTTAAATCAGTAGCCGAATTATTCCAATTCTATAGAAACTCTTCCGGTGCTCCTGGTTTTGTAAGTTGAACTATTTCATACTTGTTATTACTTTAAATATCTATCCGTTGTTTTGCAATATCCTTCGTCGTTTTGATACCTTTTACAATAAAATTGCATGCTATTATTAAAAAAAAAAAAGAAAAATCAACAATATTGGACTACTCATATAAATTGTGTTTACCTATTTATCTTTTGTTATAAGTTTGTTTGATCTATGTTTAATTGGTGTGTGAGGAAACGTTTCTGCTACTCCCCAATATTTCCTTACTTTGTAATAAAAGTTTTGTAATGCTTTTATCGTGATTATATTATATAGATTATCCAAACAGTTTTTTTTACATCTTACAGAGTACGAAATAATTTAGACTTTTCATTGCTGCTATGCTTATTCTTTTTATTTCAGGTTTGCTTGACTATTTTTATTGCAGGTATTGTCACTAATTCCTTACAGCCGCGTACATTATATGTTAGTCTGCTTTCTACAACCCCCCTAATCTCCGATTGAGCCCGGTCATTCCTTTGGTTTTCTTTGTGTTACGCACGGCTACGAGCCAACGTAACAAGACTCTTCAGTGTTTCGTTAGTACTTTATTGTGCTCCATACCACAAAATAGCCGCACTTCCGGTTTCGAGAAATATTCGATTTCAAAAGTCGGATCGGTAAATGGGCGATAACTTTTGTTGTAGAAGCACTAACAGTAATATGTAGCATAATCTTTAGTGCTTTGTTAGTGTTTTATTGTGCTTCAAACCACAAAGCAACCGCACTTTCGGGTTTGGAAATATTTGACCTCAAACATCAGTACCGTAAATGGGCTACAACTTTTTGTTGCGGAAGCACTAACGACGATATGTAGCATAATCTTTAGTGCTTTGTTAGTGTTTTATTGTGTTTCAAACCGCAAAGCAGCCGCATTTCCGGCCTCAAAATTATTCGACTTCAAACATCAGATACAAAAATAGGCTACATTCTTTAATTATAGAAGCACTGACAATTTGTAGCAAACTCTTTAGTGCTTCGTTAGACCTTTATTGCTTCATACCACAAAACAGCCGCACTTCCGGTTCCGGAAATATTCGACTTCATAATAGGTCAGATCCGTAAATGGGCTACAACTTTTTGTTGTAGAAGCAATAACAACAATATGTATCGTACTTTTTAGCGCTTTGTTAGTGTTTTATTGTGCTTCAAACCACAAAGCAGCCGCACTTCCGGTTTTGAAGATATACGACTTCAAAAATCAGATCCAAAAATAGGCAACATTATTTTATTATAGAAACACTGACAATTTGAAGCATACTCTTTAGTGCTTCGTTAGTACTTTATTGTGCTTCAAAACGCAAAGCAGCCGCATTTCCAGTTTAAGAAATATTTGACTTCAGAGTTCAGATTCGGAAATAAGCTACAACTTTTTGTTGTAGAAGATTTAACGACGATATGTAGCATTATCTTTAATGCTTTGTTACTGTTTTATTGTGCTTCCAACCGCAAAGCACTCGCACTTACGGTTTCGTAGATATTCGACTTCAAAGATAAGATCCAAAAATAGGCTAAATTTTTTTATTGTGGAAATACTTACAATTTATAACATAACCTTTAACGCTTCGTTGGAACTTTGTTGTGCTTTAAACCACAAAGCAGCCTCGCATCCGGTTTCGGAAATGATCCACTTCAAAGGTCGAATACGCAAATGGACTACAACTTTTTGTTGTAGAAGCACTAACGGCAATATGTAGCAATATCTATAGTGCTTCGTTGGTGTTTTATCGTGTTTCAAACCGCAAAGCAACCGCGCTTCCAGTTTCGGAAATATTCGACTTCAAAGGTCAGTACCGTAAATAGGCTACAACTTTTTGTTGTGGAAGCACTAACGACTATCTGTAGCATAATCCTTAGTGCTTTGTTAGTGTTTTTTGCACTTCAAACCGCAATGCAGCCGCATTTCTGGTTTCGAAAATATTCGTCTTCAAAAATCAGATCCGAAAATAAGCTAAATATTTTTATTGTAGAAGCACTGACAATATATAGCAAGCCCTTTAGTGCTTTATTAGCGCTTTATTGTGCTTCAAACCACAAAGCAGTCGCATTTCCGATATCGGAAATATTCGACTTCAAAAATCAGATTTGTAAATGGGCACAACTTTTTGTTGTAGAAGCACTAACGATGATATGTAGCATAATCTTTAGTGCTTTGTTAGTGTTTTATTGGTTTCGAAAATATTCATTTTCAAAAATTAGATCCGAAAATAGGCTGCATGTTTTTATTGTAGAAGCACTGACAATATGTAGCATACTTTAGTGCTTTGTAAGCGTTTTATTGTGCTTTAAACCACAAAGCAGCCGCATTTCCGGTTTTTGAAATATTAGATTTCAAACGTCAAATCCGAAAATGGGCTGCAACTTTTTTGTTGTAGAAAGCAGTAACAACAATATTTAGCATAATCTTTAGTGCTTCGTTAGTGTTTTATTGGGCTTCAAACCGCAAAGCAATCGCACCTTCGGTTTCGAAATATTCAACTTCAAAGTCAGATCCGAAGACGGGTTACAACTTTCTTGTTGTAGAAGCACTAACGAGAATATGCAGCATAATCGTTACTGCTTCGTTAATGTTTTATTATGCTTCAAACCACAAAGCAGCCGTATATATTGCTGCTACATATTGTTGTTAGTGCATTTATAACAAAAAAGTTGTACTCCGATTTTCGGATCTAAACTTTGAAGTCCAATATTTCCAAAATCGGAAATGCGGCTGCTGTACGGTTCAAAGCACTGAAAATTATGCTACATATTATTGTCGTTAGTGCTTACTACAACAAAAAAGATATATCCCAGTTCTGGATCTGACCATTGAAACCGAATATTTCAGAAACCGGATGTGCGGTGCTTTGGAGTTAAGGCACAATGAAGCACTGCATATTATGCTACATATAATCGTTAGTGTTTCTATTACAAAAAGTTTTATTCAATTTTTGGATTTAAACTTTGAAGTTGTATATTTCTATTCATTGCACTCAACACCAGTTTAATTATACTTATTTTCAAAGATTAATTTCGAATATACTTTATTTCTAGCATCATGGCTTATTAAGTTGCAAGTAAGAATTTATTTCAGAAAGTGATATGTGTATTTTAAATTTCAGATAATATATTAGATGAATAGATTTACCCTTTTAATTACTAGTTTGTAAACTTACTTATTTCGCAACTTCTTAATATAATTGTATAAATAATATTTTTCACGGATAGCAAACAATTTTTTTAGAAAACTTTATTCACTTGATTAAAACAAATTATATTAATAATTTGAAATTTATTGCCTTTATACCTTTAAGAAGTGTTGCTTGAACAGCGTGATTTTTTTTATTAAATTATAGTTGTGCAAGAGCGTCTAGAAAAATACAATCACGATATTCTGTTACAATTTTAACCCAGTAAATAGCATTTGTCTGAAATTTAGGGGCACGGTTTGTATAAAATTAATCAAATTAATTTGTATCCTGAAAATTTTCCCATTTCTCTGGTATCTATATTTGCATGCCACCGAATTATAGAGCGCTCACGAGTACAAAAAAACTATCTTTCGGCTGTAAAAAAATCTTTGTGGTTGAAACAAACCACAACTACCTCTAAGTGGCGCAGCTGTTTTGTTAGTACTCGTACGCAACTGAGATATGAAGCACTAAAGAGCATAAATGAAACGCTATATTACAGCGGTACCATATTTTTGAAACTAAAACAAACCGCGGCGAGCTGTAAAAATATAAATGGTCATCACTTTTTTTGCAACCGTATACCACTGAAATATGAAGCACTATAGAGCACTAACAAAGCACTAATTTTCGGCTGCAAAAGATTTTTGAAATTGATACAAACCGCGACTAGAATTAAAAATATAAGTGGCCATAACTTTTTTATTAGAAATATTACGCCACTGAAATGTGAAGCACTTTTTTTAATAAACTTTATTTCTTATTAGTCTGTTACCTAAAAAATTAAAACCTATTTGACCTGTTCCCTGACTAACCCGTTGTTGAAAGTTAAAATGAAAATTTATTGTTGTGTAGGTGTTCGAAATCACCCTGGTTTGTTGTGTGTGTGTGTGTGTATGTGTGTGCGCGCGGTTAGAACGAAATTGTGTATATGTGTATGTCTGTATGCAGCGATATCATGGGACTGCTCCCACCTCCAGTTCCCGACCGTCGGCAGCCGGAAATCAGAAACCGAAAAGTCCGCATTCCTGCACGTGTCCTGGCCATCAGCAGCCGGAAACCAGGGGGTCACGTACAGTCTCACTGTGTTTGCATATTAGAATATTTGTATTTGTGCTGGTAATGCTCGTGTACGATTGCAAAACTGTGTGTGTGTTTGTCTGTATGTAGTGGTGTCATAGAATGGTGTCATGAGACTGTTTCCTCCTCCAGTTCCCGACCGTCGGCAGCGGAAAATCAGAAACCGAAAAGTCCGCATTCCTGCACGTGTCATGGACATCGGCAGCCGGAAACCAGGGGCGTCACGTACAGTCCCAGTGTGTTTGCGTGTTACTATATTTGTATTTGTGCTGGTGATGTTTGTGTGTGATTGCAAAACTGTATGTGTGTGTTTGTCTGTATGTAGTGGTGTCATTAGAGTGCTTCCTTCTCCAGTTTCCGACCGTCGGCAGCCGGAAATCAAAAATTGAGAAGTCCGCATTCCCGCTAGTGTCCTGGTCATCGGCAGCCTGAAACCAGGGGATCCGCGTACAGTCCCAGGTGTGGTGGTGTCATCAGTGATATTGCAAGGGTGTTTTCCCAAAAGTTTACAATGTGGGTTAGTCAGGTCTGGAGTTATTAATACATCTGTGTTTGCCCTCTTCTTATTTGTTATTTAGCTTAGGTACTAAATTTCAGTGTTAGTTTTAAGATGTCCTAATCTATTAGCTTACAACTAAATTAAATACTAACCTTATTCTACGTAGAAGTTCATCAATCCGGGTGAGACTTGTTGTTTATGCACATGCATGTAGTGTCACTGCACATATTCGCTTAAATTAAGTTGAATTGTTTTTATTATATAATTTAACTTCTGGTGCCTCAGCGACCCAGCCCCTGGAAAGTCGTCAGTGGGCGGGCCTCTGGTATTTCCAGAAGCGTCTTTCTGTTGTTATTGTAGTCCCTTTCGTTGTAATATTTGTTAAGTTACGTGTTGTCATTTGATCGCTCGAGCGATTTGCTTGTGTGTGTTTTGTGAGTATTAGTTTTGTTTTGTTTTAGTGTTTGTTGTTTATTTGTTTGATTATTAGTTAGTTAGTTAGGGTCTTTGTCTTTCTCGTCGTCCGTGTAGTGTTTTTGTCATGTATTGTGTGAGTTGATTTAGATGCGGGAAGAGGTCTTCGTCTCACAGTATGTCTGTTATAGTTTGTCCGTTGTTAAGTGCGTCTTGTATTAGTTTCCTAGTGTGGTGTGCGTTGTCTGGTAAGTTCCAGATTTCCATGCAATTCAGCAGTAGAAGCTCTGGAGCCTCCGTCACTCCGCATGTGCACGTGTCTGTGTCAGTTAATTGAAATCTGTGCTTGTAAGCTGGATATGGTCCATGATCCCAGTCATGAAATGCATAACTCCCTGGTTGGGTTGGGAGTTCCGTGTCTTCAGTCTGCATGCTGTCTGGAATTAGTATGTGAGTAGGTTGCCCGTTCGTGCTAGTGTTTCATCTGTGTTGCCATTGGACAATAAAAGCTTTCTGTATGTTACCTCGTGTGCGTGATGACGCTTCCGTAATTGCGTCCACCTTGACGTACTGCTCCTTCCGCAAAAAGTATGTAGCAGCCTGTTGTTTTACTATTAGATCTAGTGGCATTATTCCCAGTACTATAGCCAGTGCCTCTTGCGAGGTAGTGCGGTAGACGCCCATCAACAGCAGCATGCGTCCCCTTTGTGCCGAGTTCACGCGTTGTAAGGGCTTCACTAGATTCATCCTGGGATACCAGGCGCTTGCCCTGTGAGTTATTAATGATGCCATCACGCTGTTTATGTAGAGTTTGACACAGATGAGCGGGATTTTGTACTCGCGTTGGGCTAGACTGGCGATGCCTTGCATTAAACTTTTTGTCTTTGCGCACGTCTTTTGTAGGTGATCTTCAATGTTTTGTTTCTCGTCCAGGATAACCCCAAGGTATTTAGTTTGGGGCGATATTTTAACTCACCGTGTCGTAAGATGATTTGGAAGTTCCTCGAGAGATTCCCCATTATCATCATGTATGCGGTTTTGGACGCAGAGATAAGCATTTTGTTGTTTCTACACCAGTTGTTTATTTGCTCTACTGTGGTTGTAGCTTTTTACTCGATTATGACTCTCGTATTCCTCTACACCATGACGAGTATGTCGTCTGCGTAAGCGACGACAGTTAAAACCTCTCTCATGGCTTGAAGGTCGTCTAACAGCCCTTCCAGCAAATGTCTCAGAATAGAGGTCCGCAGACCGATCCCAGCGGGCAACCTTTGGTAACGATGTTAGATATCGACTGTGGTTTTTGTAGTGTAACGTATCTGTCCTGGCAGTATTTTCGAAACGTATGATGCAGTTGTTTGGGGCAGTTGATTGATTCCAGCCTGTGAAACAGGGCCGGCCACCAAAGGTTGTTAAATGCCCCTTCGATGTCTATCATTACCACTAGGACGTATTTACTGTCGGACCTTTCCGAAAATTCAAAAACGTGGTCGATGGCGTCTTCAGTCGACTTTCCTTCTCTAAAACCGTATTGGCAGTTGTTCATGCCGTGTACAATTCAATGGTTTACCACCCTGTTGGCTAGTGATTTTTCATATATTTTCCCTGGTACGTTTAGGAAGCATATTGGCCGATATGATCCTGTGGAGGACATTTCTCTGCCATGCCCCTTCGGGACTATAACCAGGTTTGCCCTTTTCCAAATTATAGGAAATTTTGTTTGTATGAAACTTTCATTGTAGGATGCAGTTAACACATCGGATATTTGGTCTGCCAACGTCTTTATGACTTCAGCCTGTATGTTGTCAGGGTTGGGTGTTTTTTTGTTTCTGCATCTTGCAATAGCCAGAAGCATCTCACCCTCCGTAAGGTTCTCCTCCTGTTGAAACCAGGTCCTATTGCCATTGCCGTTTAGGCGAATCATGTTGGTCCGTAGATCCGTTTGACTGTCCGAGTCTTTCTCTGGATTGCCATCAGGCATCAGCTCCTTTATTAGTGCCTTTGACAAATCGTTCCAGTTAGAAGTGTTTTTGTAATCCATCTGTAGGGTGGAGTAGATGGTTGGTGGTCTGATCTTATCTCTAACTATCCGATATGGAACTCACCATGCGTCACGCTTCAGGTTTTTCTCTACAAATTTGTACCAGCATTTTCTCTTGAACGTTTGTAGCCTCGTTTCGTATTCAGCTTTTGTTTCTCGATACCTGGCCAGGTGGTATCTCCTTTCAATTTCCGTAAGAGATTGCTGATATATTTTCATACCTTTTTGTGTTTGTTTTCTCAATGTCAAAAGTTCTTCGCACCATGGGGTTGGCATTGGCCCTCGACACTGGGTTGCTTGTGGTATCGACCGATTCATAGCTTGGTGTATGGCGTTAGTGAGTTGCTTAGCGTATTCGTCGATATTACTACTTGTTGTATTATGGGTATCGGGTGGAAAGTTTTTCCCAGTTGGCCTTTTTGGTGTTGTATGTCTTACTTGTCGTTGGTGTATTGTCTCTGGAGGGTGAGGTTTCGGGTTGTCTGTAAAAATCGAAAGTGATCAGATTGTGATTACTTATTGTTGCCCTGCAATGGACCCTCCAGTTGGATATATGACCGGTATGCACTGCCATTTGCAACCGTAATATATATGTTGCTTTTCACCCCAGCCCTAATGCAGTAAAGAGCTGTAACGAAGCAGTTACTTTTGGCTGCAAAAGTTTTTGAAATTGAAACAAACCGCAGCTAGAATTAAATATATAAATGGCCATAACTTTTTTATTAGAAGTCGCACGCCGCTGAGATGCGAAGCACTAAGAAGCACTAACGAAGCACTAATTTTCGGCTAAAACAAAGTTTTGAATTTGAAACAAACCCCGGCCCGTTGTGAAGTTAGCGGCAAAAATGTAAGTGGCCAGAACTTTTTATTAGTAGTCGAACGTCGCTGAGACATGAAGCACAAAAAAAGCATTAATAAAACTCTAACTTTCGGGTGGAACAAATATTTTGAATTTAAATCAAACCGCGGCCAGTTGTGAACTTAGCGGCAATAAAGTAAGTTTTTATTATTTGTCCTACGCCTCTGAAATATGAAGCAGTAACGAACACTAACGAGGCATTCACTTTCAGTTGTATAAAGTTTTTTTAATTAAAGAAAACCCCGACTAAGTGTGAAGTTTTGCCGTAAAATTGTGAATTGCCATTTTCGGAGAACGTTGTTACATGACAAAATAGTCATGTATCATGTTTTAGGTTAAGAGATACTTAATTGTCGCGTATTTTTGAAATGATACGCTAACTTCCGCCGTTGGTTACAGTTGAGTCTGCGCAGAAGGGATGCGGGAGTGCGCGAGTCGAGGAAGCCGCATTAACTAACTGGACATGAACGAAGCAACAAGTGTGGAAGTGCGGTGTAGTTTTTAAAAAAGAAGGTATGTAGTTTCCTTTATCTTCTCTTACCTTGTACCCACTACCTATTTCCTTCCAATCCCCTATAAGAAGTAATATGAATATGAAGCTCACCAACGGATAATAATTTGATGTTCAACCCGGCGTGACTGCGACAACCATCCCACGTAGTTGATCCTGAGATGAGATTCCGAGAAATACATATCGCGTAAGGAATTTGAACTTTACCCAAAATGTGAATGTAAATTGACATAGACATTGCGATTGCATCATCCGGTAAAAACGTGATCTGTATAAGTTATATAACGGCGTTAGAGCCGCCCCAAAACTGTAACAGCGTTTATTCGGCGATCTTCTTTTATAAAGCACTAAAGAGCACTAACAAAGCACTAACTTTCGGCACCTATAAAAACATTATTGCTTACAAAGTTGCGGCTAACTTCATGCATCTCTCTAGCAACTTCATCTGTTGGTTTACCATAACCGTCACTACCTTCTTCTTCCGCATTCTCCAAATCATTTATTAATTGCAGGTATATTAATTCCTCCATTTCCAAATAAATAGTTTATGTACAGAATAACGGTTAATAGTCACTGTTCGAACAAGAAATACGTTATCAAAAATCCACCCGAATGTATTCGTGTAAGAATTTTGGAATGCGTACAATATTCGAAGAGCCGAGAAGTGATTCTAATATTTTCCTTCTAATAACGTCATTATACGAATAGGCGCATATATTCGAAGTGACGAAAATAGCACCCCAGACCTTTTAAAAATTTTTGCCTTAAAATAATTTTAATACAACGTATCACTTTTAAAAGGAACCCATTGTTTATATAACTTTTGGACGATATCAGCCATTTATATATATTTTTAAATGACAATATGGGTCCCTGCAGAACTACACGAAAAAGCTTTTGATATAAATCAGAGATACAGTAATACCTCGACATACGAGTTTAATTCGTTCCGTAGCCTTGCTCGTATGTCAAATTGCTCGTATCTCGATGCAATTTTCCCCATTGAAATTAATTGAAATGCCATTAACCCGTTCCAGCTCCCAAACAACCACCTCAGTTGTTTTTGTCAAGTGTTTTTGAATAAGAAAAATGTATTTGCAAGAAGGAACATTTATTTATAAATAACAAATACATATTCTATAAAACCATAATTAAAAGAAAAAGTGAAGTGCTTACGGAAGCGCTTAATGTTCGTCACTGGTCTTCTCGTTTTTCGTCACGCTTTGCTCATTTTCACCTGCAGATCGTTTAAAAAAACTATCCAAGGAGGTTTGTTTCTTTCTCCGTTTTAGGACATTGCGGAAATGAGTTAGGCAAGTTTCGTTGAACAACTCCTATGCACGACCAGTTGCAACTTTTTCGGGGTGATTTTTATCCACGAACTCTACAACTTTCTCCCACATTTCTAAGATCTCCTTTATATCTCTTGTAGAGATAACCTCCTCCATCTTTTCTTTGAAACTAATTTTTCGTCGAACCACCTTATGCTGCTGCAAATGTAGATCGTGTAACTTTTTGGTTGTCAGCTCCTGAGACTGTTCCTCGATGAGTTCGTTCACATCTCTTTCACCCATCTCCATACCAATGGATTTTCCCAGAGAAACAATCTCCTCTGCCACTGACACTTCGGGTTTCAATCCTTCGAAGGCCTTTTTAGCTATAGCCTCGGGCCACAGCTTCTTCCATGCAGAGGTTAATATCCTCGTTGTAACACCCAACCAGTCCTGATTAATAATTCTTAGGCATATCACGATGTTAAAGTGGTCCTTCCAGAACTCTCGAACAGTAAGGTTTGTGTTCTCAGTCACCTCAAAGCAGCGCCGAAGGATGTGCTTAGTGTACAACTTCTTAAAATTAGAAATCACCTGCTGATCTATGGGCTGCAGGATATGAGTAGTGTTGGGTGGTAGGTAGAGAACCTTTATAAACTTGTACTCTTCGAGTAAATCATCTTCGAGATTTAGTGGGTGAGCAGAGGCATTGTCGAGAACGAGAAGGGCTTGCATGGGTAGGTTGTTTTTCTGTAGATATTTTTTAACAGAAGGGCCAAACACCAGGTTTATCCACTTCACAAAGAATTTCCTGGTGACCCACGCCTTTGGATTTGCCCACCACATAGCTTGCAGTTTTTCTTTTAAAATCTTATGTGACTTTCAGGCTCTGGGATTTTCCGAATGGTATCTAGTCTGAAGTGGGAGAAACTGTTAGACGCTGCACACGACACCAACCTGCGCCCGCATGTTGGGGTCGTGTGCAACGGTGTAGTGTACGATTCCTCGTATCTCAAATCTTGCTCTCATCCCAAAGCAAAATAACGCTCGCTCGGCGGCTCGTATTTCAAAACACTCGTATATTAAGGCACTCGTATATCGAAGTACCATTGTATTTTGTAAGTAGAAATAAAGGTGGTGTTATTAACACTATTTAGTTTTTTGATTAAAAATGCTTCGATTTTTGTCCCTTATGAAATAATGTTTTCCCGATATGTGTAAACAATATAATGATTTGGTATTACAAAGTTTCGTCATTTGACGTAAAGTTGTTAATAGTACGATATGTTTTAGTTAAAAGCAGGGAGCTTGGGAACAAATTCAAATTAACGGTTGTAATTAAAAAAGTTAACAACTAACTGGAATTTATTTCTAGCAATACATTTTATTATAAAAATGTAATATAAAATACACATATAATCATTTCGTTATGGTGTACATACATATAGGTACGTTATTTATATTCTTGATCACGTATTATTTTAGTGTGTTAACAGCTGGATGGTAATTTATAAAAAGAAAAAAAGCTATGGAGGACATGCAGTCAATTAGTCATATATTTAGAATAAAGTTACGTTTCGTTCATTTGAATGAGCTTTTTCAAACATGATGGATAAACAGTTTGCATTTAAATTTTGTTTTAAGTTAAGCAAAAGAATTTGCCCCTGACATATACTTGCGGAATAGCTATAATACATTAATAGTTGTAGATGAAGAATGTGACAATTTTTAATTAGTCAAAAATCTTTCATTGTGGATAAGTTATAAACGTAGAAGGTTAGATTAAAAGACTTATTTGATATTAAAGTAGAAAATGAAATATAAACTTTTTTATTTTATAAAACAACATGGGAGTTGTTCTTCGTTATAAGCTACTATAAACCATACGGCAATTTCCGCCCAATAACTTTATTTAAGCCATAAAAAACATGGTACTGAATGACTAGTAAGGGAAACTTCAATAATGTAAACGGCTAACCTGAACGATTAGGTCACAGGTATATCAAGGGAGTGGTCACAGCCACAGCCAATCTATTGACTTGTTCAACCAAAGCAAAGGAAGTCACAGCATGTATAAAAACCAACGAATCCCTATGAAGATGGTATACTGCCCTATGGGAATACCGATAGCATATAAAACATTACCTGTCTATAAACCACGAAAAGTTCTGCAGATAGCTCTCGTCAACTTACTTTAATGCTCAACTTGAAAGAAAATACATGATATTTAATTTAATAATGATTTTCAATAATTACCAATTTTCTAATAAAAGATTATTTAGGTTTGATTTTGGAATATATTTTAAACCTAATTAAAAAATGTTTCAACTTCATCTACAATTTCTTTTATATCACAAAATATTAAAAATTCTTTTGATTCATAAAATGCTTTATAAATTTTTTCTTATTTGCAATTTAAATTTCAGACATTACAAAATATCGATTTAACACTAAAATATTTCTCAAATAAGCTTAAGTATGAAAATATTAAAATGAAGTTCTTTATTTTATTTATCTAGTAAAATAGATTGGCCTCTTTTCAAGGTATCCTATATGTTTAAACATAACTATGATATTTTTAATTACTAAAATTTTTGAAACTACAAAAATCGTTAATTATCTATTCAAATTTTATAAGAAAATTCTTACAATAAATTTATTACCAATTTACAAATTAAACTTGCTTTATTTAAACGAGGACAAAGACCAGAAATAAGTACAAAAATACCCTTACCGATAGATTATACTGCATTTTATGAAAATACCTGGACTTTCAGAATTACACCTGTAGAATTTAATTGACGTAAATACGTAACGCCTGTAAAGAGCAAACCGTTTTAATTCACAACTAAAGGACCCCCATTTGAACTTTATCAAAACATTAAAAATTGTTTATTCTTAAAGACGCAAATTTAATCAACTTATAGTATTTTCAAACTTTTACTGGGATATGTAGATATGAACTCGTACATCACCCTATTCTCAGGTTTAAGTATTCGCATTAATTTAATTTCTAAATTTTAATTCATGGTTATTTAAACTGCTGTATTTTTTGTCCTATCTTAAATTTAATTTTAATTTTTGCTTAACCTTAACATCAGCCTTAAAATTCCTTGCAAATTTAAATTTACCACTAATTATTACAAAGATAGCGACTTTGCATCACGACAACAAAAATGAGAGTGCTCATATTATAAACGCTTGCACCTTTCACGAGGAATTATTTATCTCACTTCAAAAGCGCCTTTATCAAAATATGAGTCAATTACAGGATCACTCATACTTCGAAGTGACATCTTTAGCGAGCACACCTTCAATCAGTAATCGACCGTTACATTCGTGTTTCTCAGAACATTATACCTTTCACGAAAGCTCCAATATCAGATCACGATGCGTTCATTTTAACCTTGTTCAAATTAGGTGAGTAGTATAATAGAATGAAAACACTTTTTTATTACAAAATATTACTATGGTTGGAACTGTAACGTGAATTTTAAGATAAATCTTTGTTTGTTTATTTAAATGTGCAATGTAATGCCAACGAAGAATAACTGACGCGCTAACAAACGAATTTAAAGCAAATAATTAACAACGAAAATTAAATACGTTACAAAATATTAACTGATATTGCAAGTTATTTATCTATAATAATAGCATATAGGTCATACTCAATCAATCAATCACCAATCACAGTATTCCCTGTCGGGGTAATCGAACCTATCACCTCTTCTGGGGTTTAATCAGGGTACAGCTCTAGACTACTATGCTACTTTTATTTCCAGCACCATTCACAATCTTACTCCACATCCCTCGATCCATACACACTACCTTTGCCTCTGCATCATTTTTACATTGCTTTTGGATGCTCTTTAATTCCTCAGATTTCCCACATGTCGTTTTTTCAAAACCTCCTCTACCACATCAAAGCATCTTTTCCACGGTCTGTCTCTTGCAGCTCTACCGGTCATCATACTTGCATATATACGCTTGGTAAGTCTATCCTCATTTATTGTTTCTGCATGTCAAACACCATCTAAGCGTGCTACGTTTGCTCAATTCTTTATGGGTCATTTGCACCCCACACGCTGCACTAAGCCATTCGTCTTTGTCTCTCAATGTTATTCCGCATACACTTTTTAGGAACCTTATTCCTGTAGCATTTAGACGACTAACATGCTTCTTCTGCCGAACTCACGTTTCGCTTCCACAGTTGGCACAAACATACTGTTGTAAGTAGCCAGTTTTGCATTTATACTCAATCCTTCATTCCTGTTCACTGCCCACATATTTCCAAACACTTTTTCCAGCATTTGTCCTTTTATCTATTTCACCATCCAGCTCTACATTATTCAAAAGCTTTCTATCAAGCTACACAAAGTCATTTACTTTCTCTGTCGTGCCATTGTCCATTCTAAATACAAAGCTATCGATTCCGCCATCTCTGTCAAAAATTATTACTTTCGCCTTATTTAGATTCACTGTTAATTGCAAATTTTCACACGGTTCCGACAGCCTATCAAGCATTCGTTACAAATCCTGTGACGATTCATCCAACAATACTGCGTCATCTGCATACAAGAGCACACTAACTTTTGTTTCGCCAATTTTTACCCCATCCATTCTTTCGCAAGCCTGCATGACACATTTATCCATAAATACATTAAATAGCCACGGAGGCATCACGCGGTCCTGTCTTACACCTTTCACAATGTCAAAGTATTGTCCCATGGTACCATTCACACGTACACATGCTCTAGTACCTTCGTACATCGCTCTGATAGATTTTATCAAGCACTTGCTTACATCGTATTCACGCAGCGCCTTCCATAATTATCTTCTGTTTACAATCATACGCTTTTTCCAAATCTACAAATGCTGCAAACATTTTCCTTATAGCATGCATACACTTTACAACAATTTATTGCATTGCAAACATCTGATCCACTCATTCTCTCCCAAACATAAAACCACAGTGAACGCCCCATATCTTGCTTTCCGTTCTCTTGAGAACTCTCTCGATCGCAATTTCCATACACTTTAATGGGTACACTCAACTGACTTACCCCTCGATAGTTTTTGCATTCATACTTGCTGCCTTTACCTTTGTGTAAAGAGATAATAATCGCCCTCTTTCAATCTTCAGGAACATTCGCTTGTTCTACACACAACCTCCTCAGTTTGCACAAACATTCAGTCAGCAACTTGGACTCATACTTAAGCATTTTACTTGTTATTCCATCTACACTCGCCGTTTTGCCATTCTTTAAAGTCGGCACCGCCTTTCATACTTCATCTACACTGCATTCGAACTTTATACCATTATCTACGTCTTACCACCATCATGCAGCGTCTTAGAATATTCTTTCCAACTGCTTCTCACACTCTCTTCGATTAAAACAATTTTGTTTCTACAGTTAACAACGCCATTCACACATTGATTTCTCCCTTTTCTTGTCTTCCTTACCCATTTCCAAAACACGTTTCTATTCCCTTCAAAATTACTCTGCATTTTTGACCCTCCCTCTCCTTCAGTTGCTCTTTGCTCTTTCGCATTTTCTCCTTTTATACTTCCTGAAGTTGCTCTCTTAACTCAACACAATTTTCTGCAATCATTCTTTCATTCGACACTTTCTTTTCCCCGATAACCTTTTTGATCTCATCGCTCCACCGTGCGTTTTTACTAAATGTATCAATCATTGTCGTTCCACATACTTCCAAGTCACATTTCATCACACTCTTCTTTAAACAATCCCATGTTTTCTCCACATTTTCAGACTTCAGAGCATTCCCCAATTCCTGTTTGCCATCATTCAACTTCTTCTCTAACGTATTAGCCTACTCTCTTTGAGACGACTTTTCCAACAAGCATTCTATTTTCACTTTTGATTGTCTCATATTCTGCTTTCTTTCCATCGTCCAATTTCGGGTAAGATCAATTATGGACAAAACCAGAAAATGACTGGTCCCATACTCAGAGCTTGTCATTACTCTTGTGTCTTTTACCAGTTCTCTTAAACTGTCATCTAATACAACCAAATCAATTATACTTGTCGCATTTCCCATTTGCTATGTGTCCTTGTGTATGTCCGTCTGCTTATACCATGTGTTGAATAGAAGCAGTTCTCTTTCCATACACATGCCCATTAACATATTTTCATTTTCGTTTCGGTCTTGCATCACCAAACCGACCTATCACATGTTCAGCATTTTCTCTGTGTACTCAGATCCAACTATTTATTACCTAATAAAACACGGTCATTCTTTTCGCGTGTGTCTAATACATTTCCCAGCTTCTGCCCAAATTGTTCACACCCCCGATCACTATTCACAGGAGCATAACTTGCTACTAAAAAGATCTTTCTGCAGCCTACTTTCATTATAATCCACAAGATGCGGGTGACACCAATTCTTATCGTTTTACACACGCTTTTGGTTGACCATTCAAAATTAAACAACCCCTTTCGCCCCAAACTCATTACTCTCTACTCCAGACCACTAATCTACCGTACTGTCGTCTAATTCAACAATATTTCTCCCTTCCGCTTCGTTTCACTCACATTCAGCACTTCCATGTGCGCCTATCTTTCAATTCATTCATGATTTCACATTCTTTACAATATACTTCCCTGACATTCCAAGTACCAAATCTCCCTTTTTGATTCATGCGGTCATCTGATGGGCCAGAATTTTCCGTCTCAGTCGCCCACCATGACTTTGAAGAACGAAGGATTCACAGGTCTTCTTGGTAAGTCTTAATTAGGTTGAACCAGGTTACCAGCCTAGATTGCAACCGTGCCGTTGTAGCTTTCCCTACTAACGAAAACGACACTTTACCGTTCGGTGTTGGAATGTTTAGGCTCTCTGCCACAGACGTCGCCACGATTTCTAGTCCACCAGGTGTGCCTAACGTCTTTCAATACAAGCTAAAGCTTTCCCTTCCAAGGGGATTACCTTGTGAGCCAACAGAAAGTTGCCCTCGCTACGACCACTAAAATGTTTATGCTGTGCACTGGCGCACGTCGAAGCGCTGGGGGTCGCAGTATAGAAAGTATATGGTCTAAAAGGTTGATTAGTTTTAATAATCTTAGCTTGTGTGTTGTTCTATTGCAGATATTAATACATAATAGTTTATATTTATATTAGACTATTTATATAGATTGAGTATAGAAAAGATTTTTATAATAAATTTGTGTATGCCTGTTTTATAATTGATTACAGTTGGTGATTTTTTAATTTTAATTTTCAGTTAGTTTCAGATGTGTATTAAGGTTTGTTTCCAACATAGAATTTTCGGCAAGTTAAAATTAAAATTATGTGAGAGGTTTCCTGCATGGTAAGATAAAGCAATATTTGGTTTATTAGGTGTAAGTTTTTAATTTTTATTGAATTTTTATGTTGTGTTAATCTTGATTTTAAATATTTTGTAGTTTATCCCATGTGTGTTGCAGGACAATTGCTACAGTTTATTTGATGTACAATATTGTATGTTTCTATTTTATCTTTTAAATCTGTATAACATAATTTTTAAGGTATTCTTGTTATGGTTTTTTTAATTATGATATTTTCTATGTTTTCAGATAGTTAAGGAATATATGGAATTCAAACATTTTGTTGTTGAGAGTTATTAAATTCTTTACCGAGAAAATTCGGTTGTAGATTCATACTGGTATCCAAATTGATTTCAGTAAATCCGCTTTTTAAGGCGCGTGTTCGTATAGAAATTTTTTTATTTATGAACTGTGTAAGGTAGTTGTTAGTTTGGAGTTATTTTTTGCAATGTTTTCATGTATTCTTTGTGAAATTTAGTGCCTAATAGTAAAATAGCTCTATCAACAAGTAGTCCATATTTTAGGCTTTTTTATATTTGATGGAAGTATGAGTCAAAATTTAGGTATCTATTAGTTTTTATCGGATTTGTATACCAGTGTGATAAAATTTTATAATCTGGAGTTCTAGAAAGGTTTAAATCTAATAAATTAAGCTATTATGTTCGTTTTCATGTTCAGTAGTAAATTTCAGCCGTGGATATATGTTGTTGAAATTATTTATAATTCATAATCAATCCATATAAATAGTCTAATATAAATATAAAGTAATATCTATTAAAGTCTGCAATAAAACTACACACAAACCATATTATAACTAATCAACGATTTAGAACATACTTTCCATTGTGTGACACACATGCTATTATTATATATAATTAACTTGTAATACCAGTAAACATTTTAAATTTCATTTTCCACTGTAATATCAAATAGGTCTTTGAACCTTACGTTCTACCTTTATAACTTATCGACAACGAAAGATTTTCTAATTAATTTCAACTAATTAGAAATTATTATATCTTTATCTACAACACTTAATATGTTATTACCATTCAGTAAGTATATGTCAGGGGCAAATTCATTCGCTTAAATTAAAACAAAATTTATTCTAAGGGCCGGTTTATCAATCTCGGTGTAAAAGTCTCAGTTAGTTATCCGTAAGTTAACTTTAACTACCAGATATCTTCCGCAGGGCGTTTATTACGCAGTGTTTATCTGATGGTTATATATTATTAATCTATACTGTATTGATCGGATACTTGTTATAGACATAGCAATGTTGTGCTATAACTATGAACTCCTCTACTTAGGACGTTAATCTTCCTATCCTTGTAATACTATAAAACTGTGACAAATAATCTCTAGTTAATAATGTTGCCGCTTGGGAAAAGTAGGGTCAATTTTCTATTGTGTCTTATGGCGTATCAGTATTGTAATTGCCATTTTATAAAATTGTGAGGTCTAATGAGACTAAGATCTTCATATTTGGTAATTTACAGTTGTGATACTCAAGAGTGTGTCAAACTTGCGGCCTATAAAATATGAAGTGTTGTTTTGTCCCTGGATGTAAATCCGGATATAAATCATTCAAACACATGAGAAGTATTTATTCTGCTCCCAAGGTATTTTTGGTGTTTAGTGGTATTATTGAGTATCTAAATACATGTAGAGGTATAAACATTAGAAAAATGGAAACAAGCTATTCCTCGAAATGACAAGGTTCTTTCTAAAAAAGATTTCGTCTGTGAATTACATTTTCACTCTGAAGATATTATTTCTTGCAATGAGATTGTACTGCCTGATGGTGATGTGCTCAGTAATAAAAGAATGTACTTGAAATTGAGAGATGGAGCGATACAGCAGATATTTCCTAGCCTCCGCTCATATTTGTCTTCTAACAAGAAAAGAAAACGTCTCCAAACTCTAAATTCCTTCAAACAAAAAAGATGAAGTCATCTTTATTATGTGTTTCTTCTACAAGCGCTGTGGTGGGAGCAGACGATGTGACTGAATTTACCGTAGAAGTTTCAGTGTTTGAGAAGTTGAAAAGGTAAATGGCTACGTTAATATTACCTAACCCCAACTGGACTCTTGTGTATGTTGCTGGTTTAAATATACTTGCATTTGTGGAATGGAACAACAACTATATGATTAATAAGAAAGTGATAATGCAGAGTGCTTGTACAATTCAGGTAGGTAACCTTTTTCTATGCCTGAAAAACATTGTATAATAGCACTATTGGTCAGATCTTGTTTGGAAAGATAAACGCCGATTTAGAAACCACAGCAGATAGTGTTGGGGCTGTTATAAAATTACTGGAAAATGTTAACAGACTGAGAATATGCGATAGTTTATTACAAGCCAGGTAAAGTTTATTTTATTTCTACTATACGCGTATACTCGCAAAATTTAAAGGCATCCTAGTTAAGAACTACTTTAAATAAGGCAGTTTCTGAAAAATTTATATACGACACTCTGTTGTTAACGTAAGTTGCTTTAACAACGGCTAACTGAAATTATTTATAATTAATTAATAGTGACTTTTATGTTGTGTTGAACATCTCTGCGTTTTCATATAATATAAGCTCGTGAACAATTATAATGCCAACCTAAATTTTGATCTTGTATGAAACTAAAATTGTACAACGTTTATCTATCACATGTAGGTATACACGAAATATAAAGGCATCATTACTAATGCAAAGGGTGTTCTTTAACAGACGTTGCAATAGTAAGGTTTCCATTACTAAAGGTCGATTTCGATGCGTATACACGAGGTTTAACCGCATCCTTATTCAAGCTATCCTTAATAAAGAGTATGTTATTCGTGTGTATATGAAAAAAATTGTATTTTCCAGATTTCGTACATGTATGGGATATGTTTTACCACGAGAACTTGGTAAAAGTGGTCCTGAAAATAAAAAATGCTAATCCTGTGGCTCATGTTCCGAAAAAGTGTCGGTATTATCCTCAAACAAAAATGTATAATTAAGGACTACATTTCGAGTGATGAAACAGAAACATAATTGACTCAAAGTGAAGGTACCATAATTTGGGAAATGTGTTCTATAATTTATGTTTTTTTTGGTTTAGGTAAATCAATTTCGTCAAGAAATGAGGTTGAGCAAATTGAAATGTGCAAATAAAACAACAGAAGTTCTGGAAAATGCTATTGCAAATATGCTACCCGGTCATCAGCTACAGAATGGTATGGATTTATGAATGTCATTTGTTAAGGATTAAGAGCCGGGCATCATATGAACATTGAGGAAGTCTTTACCTTTGTCGAGTGCCCAGACTCTCCAAAAATACATAAAACGACTGCAAAGCTGTTAAGGCTTCCAAAAAAGCATTTTTGAGCTTCTCAAGGAAAAGTCTAAATTAATGACTCCAGAGTATAGGAGAGGTAAATAATTGCAGCAGACACAATAAAATAATAAATATTTACATATTTTCCTTTTCCATTTCGAATGGACCTGCACCTTGCCGAAGTTCTAGATTACTAGAACAGGTGAAATGGCTTGCGTGTTCTAATAAGCTAAAGAGCCAAACTACAGGTCCAACCAAAGTAGTAGGGTCGTTAGTGAGGAAACAGACTAAGACAGATCCTCAAAAGAGGGCAGCGGCTCTTTCGGTACTTAGATTGGCAGAGACCATAGGGGTCGGTATCACAGTCTAAGACACACTACCGCGATGTGGAAGGTAACGGGAAACCACCACATTACCTCCCAAGTACACAGCGTACCTAAATTATAATAAAATGATGGCATTCTCTGAGGTAAAAGATTCCGGAGTTAAAATAGTCCCCCATTCGGATCTCCGGGAGGGGACTACTTCGGAGGATGCGATCGGAAAGTTAAGAATAAGAGTTGGGAATACTTTGCGAGTCGGAGCGTGGAATGTTAGAACTATGAAGCAAGTGTGTAAGCTAGAGAACCTAAAAATCGAAATGAATAGGTTATCATTAGACATAGTAGGGATCAGCGAAGTTCGGTGACCAGAAGCGGGGGATTTTTGGAGGGGAGACTTCAGGGTAATTCATACAGGAGCCGAGGAAGGAAATTTGGGTGTGGGGATAGTTATGCGAAAAAAAATAGGATACTGTGTAGAAAATTACTTGCAAAAGAATGAAAGAGTACTCGTGGTTAGATTAGAATTTAAACCGGTAAACACAGTAATAATGCAAGTATACATGCCCACCTCTAGCTACAGTGACGAAGAGGTAGAAGCAATCCATAAAAATATCGAAGACATATTAAGACACGTAAAAGGACATGAAAATTTAATAATTACGGGAGATTTTAATGCAGTGGTAGGTGAGGGTAGGAAAAGAGCGATAGTAGGTTTATTTGGTTTAGGCACTAGAAACGACAGAGGAAATAGGCTGGTAGAATTTTGCGACAAGAACAATTTAATCATTACAAACACATTATTTCAACATCATGCTAGAAGACGATATACGTGGAAGATGCCAAGAGATATAGGAAGATATCAAATAGATAACATTAAATCCAGCCTCGACATGGCGGCCAGAGATATTCTGGGGTATACACAAAAAGTAAATAAGAAACCATGGATAACAAAGGATATCCTGAATTTAATAGAAGAAAGACGAAAATACAAAAATAAATCAGACGAAGTAGGAAAACAGAGATACAAAGCCATAAAATGGGAAACTATTCGAAAATGCAGGAAAGCTAAAGAACAATGGATTGATGAAAAGTGCAAAGAGGTACAAACTAAGCTGGAAGTAGGAAAGACAGATGAAGCATACAAACTAATTAGAATCAATTTTAGGGATATAGAACCATATAGCAAAAATATAAGAGACGCAGGAGGAAATGTCATTATAGAAAATGTAGAGAAAGTGGGTAGATGGCAAGAATATATAGGGAATTTATATGCAGGAGAAGAACTAACTGCATTAGAAAAGGAATTAGACATTGAAAATGATGACTTGGGATATCCTATACTTAGAGATGAATTTGAAATAGCATTAAAGGGTATGAAAAATGGTAAGGCGCCGGGTAAAGTTAAGGTGCAAGCGGAGACTCTAAATGCCGTTGGTCAAGCAGTAACAGAACGTCCCTTCCAACTTGTAAGCTATATGTATGAGACAGGCGAGATACCCAAAGATTACAAACGTAACATCATAGTAACTATACCAAAAAAGAAAGGCGCATATAGATGTGAAAATTTTCGAACAATAAGCTTGACAGCACACGTATCAAAAATATTAACTAGAATTTTACAAAGACAAATGGAAAAACGGGCTGAAGAAATACTAGGAGAAGACCAATTTGGGTTTAGGCGAAACAGGGGAACACGGGAGGTTATCTTAGCTCTGAGGGTGATAATGGAGAAAACAATAGAAAAAGGGGAAAGCGTGTATATAGGGTTTGTAGATCTGGAAAAAGCATTTGACAATGTAAAATGGAAAAAAATGTTCGAAATACTCAAAAAGATTGGAATGAGTTATAGGGATAGACGGATAGTACATAGTACAAGAGGTTAAGGATTTCTGTTACCTAGGAAGTCAAATAACGCAAGATGGAAAAAGCACAAAAAATATAAAACAAAGATTAGCACAAGGTCGTGCTACATTTAACAAGAAAAAACAACTACTGTGCTCAAAGACCACAAATATAGAAACAAGGAAAAGATTGCTTAAAACATATGTGTGGAGCACAGCACTTTATGGCTGTGAAGCCTGGACAGTGAGAGAAGTGGACAAGAAAAAGGTAGAAGCCTTTGAAATGTGGTGCTACAGACGTATGATGAAGATATCATGGACAGACAAAGTTAAGAACGAAGAGGTACTAAAAATGGTAGGGGAAGAAAGAGATATGTGGAAAACGGTAAAAAATAGGAGAAATAGGATGATAGGCCACATACTACGGCATGAAGAAATAGTGCGGAATATACTAGAAGCAGAGATAAGAAAAAAGAGAAGAAGAGGTAGACCTAGGTTAGACTACTGCACACAGATAGTGAAAGATGTAGGCTGTAGGAGTTTCAGGGAAATGTGTAGGCCAGCTCAGAAGAGAAATCAATGGAGGTATGCATCCAATCAGTCCCAAGATGGATAAATTAATGACGAAGAAAGTAGCTGCACTTAAACATGATATTTATTATAAGCAACTACAAGCATTGGAGGGGCAATATTCTCGAATAATGGTAATTGCGTGAAAGCATTTACTGGAAAACTATTATTTCGGCAAATGTCTAAGTGTTGGGGGATCTTGGCAGCCACAGGTTGCTCAACCCCCTTCAATAAATCTCATTGAAAAAGGGCATAATATTAGAAAACAATAGAAGAAACATGATATTTATTATAAGCAACTACAAGCATTGGATGGGCAATATTCTCGAATTATGGTGATTGCGTGAAAGCATTTACTGGAAAACTATTATTTCGGCAAATGTCTAAGTGTTGGGGGATCTTGGCAGCCACAGGTTGCTTAACCCCCTTCAATAAATCTCTGTGAAATAGGGCATAATATTAGAAAACAATATAAGGGGAACCGAGCTGTATTGCTGTGTGAGAATTTCAGGGAACCATGTAGGTTAGTTTAGAAAAGAAATAAGTGCAGGTACATGTCCAACCAGTTTTGAGACGGGAAACCCAATGACGAAAAAATAAGCGCAGACAATTTTGATGATTATTATAAACAACTAGCTGTTTGTTGTGAAATATTTTCAACTAATGTTGACTGTGCGAAAAGACATATTGGAAAAAATATTAAATCAGTAAATGTTCAAGTGGTCGGGAACTTGGCAGCCACAGGCTGCTTACCCCCCTTCGCAACCACTGAATGTCGGAGAAATAGGGTATATAATTGTAAAACAATAGAAGGTGACCGAACTGCATCTAACAAGAAAGAACGGCGCCTATGATGAAAGACAACAAACATAGAACAAAAAGTTGTTGAAAGCGTATGTGTGGAGCACGGCACAGACAATATGCCTACGAAATACGAGCAGTCTGAAAAGCAGACAGAAAAACAGTAGCGGCCTTTGAAATGCGGTGCTTCAGATGTTGAGGATGGACAGACAGGTAATAACAAATAGGTTATAGAAACAGTAAGGGAACAAGAATATCTTTGGGAAAAAGATGAGAAATAGAAGGGCAGAATACGTTCTAAGGCATGTTTGGGGAATAGTATGGGATATATGACAAGCAGAGATAGGAAAAAAGAGGTGGATGTAGACCTAGATCAGATAGTGATAGATGCAGACTGTGCAAATTACGGAGAAATCTGTAGGTTAGTTCAGAATAGGAAACAAGGATGGTACGCGTCTAACCAGTTTCAGGACTGAAGACCCAATGATGATGATGATGATTTTCCTTTTGTATGTGTGTTACTCATTGATGAAATGAAACTTACAGAAACGCTGGCATTTGATAAAGCGATATTAAAAATTAATGGGTTCACTGATTTCGGGGCTTATACTCCTTTACATCAGACAAATTTGCAAGGTGATTATGCCTTGGTGATGATGTTTCAACCTTTCAGAGGCTCGTGGGTACAGGCTTTAGCAGCATTTTTAATTAAAGGTTGTGCATCTGCAACGGTTCTGCACCACCTTGTAATTAAATGCATAATGTTTTTGGAAAGATCTGGATTTTATGTGGATGTAGTGATAACTGATGGTGCTTCATGGAACAGAGCTATGTGGAAAAGTTTAATATTATCAAAGAAAATGTTAGTTGCAAACACATTGTGAATAGCTCAAGACGCTTGTGGTTTTGTTCTGATTTTCCACATTTAGTAAAAAATGTTATGAATTCTATATTGTTAGCAAACCAGAAACATGGGTATGTTTAATAACCTCTCTTATGCAAATATAATTACAATATATTATGTGCATTATTTGTAAACACCTGGTGGTGTTGTAAAAATTTGTCATCGGGACAGCGTCGTGGAGTTGGAACAACCAATGTCAATAATAATCTATAGGAACACTGTGGCGCGATTTAAATAAAATTAAATAAAAACCCTTAACCACAAAAAATATTTAAATTACTAAATACGTATTTCGACCACTATGTGGTTATCATCAGTAGAAAACCTGTAATAAAAAAAAAAATATATTAGCTGTTGTTCTGGAACACTTCAGAGGCTATTCTCCTCACCACTTAGGCTGAAGTGAACCTTCCCAACCTATAATTTACTATATTGTTGCTTTAAACACTATCGAGGATATTCTCCTCACCCGCAGGCTGGTGTTCTCAACAACAAACAAGTGAATTGTGACATTATAACTTAAATCTACTTAATTTATACTAATTCTAAATCTACTGAAGCGGAACCTGTTTAATCTTGCTTTGTCATTGGTTGTTGACCAATAGGGAAAGTAAAGCAGATGACTCTATTGGTCCTTTATCGGTGTTTAAGAGGGGTCCTTTATGTTTAACAATTTTAATTGATTCATAGGCATTTAAGGAGGAAAACGTTGGTACTGCTTTTAACAATTTAACATTTTCTAGTTTAACGGGGTGGCTGGTTTCAAATATATGTTTGGCGACCTGAGACCTTTCATATTTACCATATTTGAAGTGAGCAATGTGTTCTTTAAATCTTGTTGTTATATTCCTCTTGGTCTGACCAATATATTTTTGAAAACACCCTGGCCCTGCACAACTAATTTCATAAATCCCCGACTTTTGCAATTTTTCTCCCCTGTCTTTTGGATTACCTAGCAAATCTTTAATTTTATTAGTATTAGTGAAAGCAATTTTGAAATTACACTGTTTGAATATTTTATCAAGACCCTTTGTGGTTTTGTGAAACGGAAGTTTAACATATTTAACATTATCGTTAGAGGTGGTTGATTGCAAAGTCGTTGATTTACGGATGTTGATCCTATTTTTACACTTTCTAAAAATATTATCTATAATATCAGAAGAGAAACCATTGTAATTCGCTATTTGTTTAATAAGAGCAAATTCCTTATTAAATCTGTTTTTATTTAAAGGAAATTCAATAATCTATTAATTAAAAAGTTAAATGAAGCCAACTTATGTTGTATGCTATGATTAGAGGAAGACAAAATAAAGCGATTTACATTGGTTTCTTTTCTATAAATGTCAAATTCTAATTTATTACCATTTCTAATTACTAATGTATCTAAAAGGGTAATTGTCCATTATTCTCTAGTTCATACGTAAATTTTATGCTTTGAAATTTTGAATTCATTTCTTTAAGAAAATCATCAACATTTGATTTAGAAGTGTCAAAACTGCAAAAATATCATCCACGTACCTTAACCATATTCTTGGGAAGTATTTGGAGTTTTCTTTTAACTCGGTTTCAAAACGAGACATAAATAAATTTGCTATGAAAGGTGATAAGCTATTTCCCATTGCTGTGCCTTCATGTTGTTCGTACAACTTGTTGTTGAATTGAAAACAGTTCTGGGACATGCAATGCGAAACAAGCTTGATATAGTCCTCAACTTTATCATCATCAATATCACTATCTATAAGAACATCCTTTAAATATGTTAAAGTACGTGGTATTGGAACACTAGGGAATAATGAACTGACATCAAATGAAATTAAGATTTCGTTCTCTTCTAATGTGATTTTTTAATTTTATTAATGAACTCTAAAGAGTTTTGTACAGACAAACTATTAAACTTTAAATTCTTAAATTCATTTGACAGCCATCGTGATAAATAGTAAGTCGGTGAGTTGATACCTGAAACTATTGGTCTCATCGATTTATTATTTTTGTGAATCTTTGGCAAACAGTAAAGTTTTGGCATTTCAGGATTTGAAATTGTTAATTTTAATTTTAGTGTGGGCGAAATTAGGTTTGGACATTCTTTCAAAACAGACTCTGTTGATTTAATCATTTTATTTAAAGGAACTTCATTTTACGTTTTTGACTATTGGTCTGTAAGGACCCTCAGACAGCAAAGTTTCTACTCTATCAACATAGTCTTGTTTATCCAGAATAACCAACCTATGCCCCTTATCAGCCTTTAAATAATAACAATTCTTTTGTCGTAAATCTTTAATAATCAGATGATCTTTCCTTGTTTGTTCTGAGGCATTCCTTGCGCAAGTGCGTAAGTTGTTCGAAAGTTGAATTTTGCACGCGTTTCTAATAAAGTTTTTTGAATTGTCATCTAATTTTGAAATGGATTTTTCAATGCCAGCAATAATGTCTTCCAAAGGAGTTTTCAAATGATCTACTCCAAATTTTAGGCCTCGATCAAGGAAAGTCAACTCTTCATTATTAAAGATTTTCAACGATTCGTTAACAACTATTGACTCTAATTGAGGTGAAGTAATTTCCAGTTTTTTAGGAGGTACATTGACATTGTGTTTCTTTAAAAGAAACTTCAACTTAGTGTTTTGACTATTAATTTTGTCTAACAATTTATGATTGTTGACTTCAAAAACAAATCTCTGGAAATTATTCCATTCCTGAAAACCGGACTCGGATAAATTGCACGTTAGTGCTAGGTGCGATTTATACGTTTCCAGTTCCAATCTACTAAGCTTACTGTACAGATATTTGATTTCCAAATTAAGCCATTTATCTTTTGCAAAATTGATTATTGCGTTACTGCGTTTACAATTACTGCTGATTTTTACGTTAATGAAATTTGGAAAAACTTTGTGGGCTTTACAACTTTTTAGAAATCGAATATCTGCTTTTACAAAACTAATTTTAAGAGCTAAGCTCCGATACCTATTAAGTTCTGAAGACCGGAAAGTCATAGTTAATAATCTAGAGGAACACTGTGGCACGATTTAAATAAAATTAAATAAAAACCCTTAACCACAAAGAATATTTAAATTACTAAATACGTATTTCGACCACTATGTGGTCATCATCAGTAGAAAACCTGTAATAAAAAAAAAATATTAGCTGTTGTTCTGGAACACTTCAGAGGATATTCTCCTCACCACTTAGGCTGAAGTGAACCTTCCCAACCTATAATTTACTATATTGTTGCTTTAAACACTATCGAGGATATTCTCCTCACCCGCAGGCTGGTGTTCTCAACAACAAACAAGTGAATTGTGACATTATAACTTAAATCTACTTAATTTATACTAATTCTAAATCTACTGAAGCGGAACCTGTTTAATCTTGCTTTCTCATTGGTTGTTGACCAATAGGGAAAGCATGTTAAACTTCCGCTTCACAAAACCACAAAGGGTCTTGATAAAATATTCAAACAATGTAATTTCAAAATTGCTTTCACTAATACTAATAAAATTTCTTAATTTCATTTGATGTCAGCTCATTATTCCCTAGTGTTCCAATACCACGTACTTTAACATATTTAAAGGATGTTCTTATAGATAGTGATATTGATGATGATAAAGTTGAGGACTATATCAAGCTTGTTTCGCATTGCATGTCCCAGAACTGTTTTCAATTCAACAACAAGTTGTACGAACAACATGAAGGCACAGCAATGGGAAATTAGCTTATCACCTTTCATAGCAAATTTAATTATGTCTCGTTTTGAAACCGAGTTAAAAGAAAACTCCAAATACTTCCCAAGAATATGGTTAAGGTACGTGGATGATATTTTTGCAGTTTTTGACACTTCTAAATCAAATGTTGATGATTTTCTTAAAGAAATGAATTCAAAATTTCAAAGCATAAAATTTACGTATGAACTAGAGAATAATGGACAATTACCCTTTTTAGATACATTAGTAATTAGAAATGGTAATAAATTAGAATTTGACATTTATAGAAAAGAAACCAATGTAAATCGCTTTATTTTGTCTTCCTCTAATCATAGCATACAACATAAGTTGGCTTCATTTAACTTTTTAATTAATAGATTATTGAATTTCCCTTTAAATAAAAACAGATTTAATAAGGAATTTGCTCTTATTAAACAAATAGCGAATTACAATGGTTTCTCTTCTGATATTATAGATAATATTTTTAGAAAGTGTAAAAATAGGATCAACATCCGTAAATCAACGACTTTGCAATCAACCACCTCTAACGATAATGTTAAATATGTTAAACTTCCGTTTCACAAAACCACAAAGGGTCTTGATAAAATATTCAAACAGTGTAATTTCAAAATTGCTTTCACTAATACTAATAAAATTAAAGATTTGCTAGGTAATCCAAAAGACAAGGGAGAAAAATTGCAAAAGTCGGGGATTTATGAAATTAGTTGTGCAGGGCCAGGGTGTTTTCAAAAATATATTGGTCAGACCAAGAGGAATACAACAACAAGATTTAAAGAACACATTGCTCACTTCAAATATGGTAAATATGAAAGGTCTCAGGTCGCCAAACATATATTTGAAACCAGCCACCCCGTTAAACTAGAAAATGTTAAATTGTTAAAAGCAGTACCAACGTTTTCCTCCTTAAATGCCTATGAATCAATTAAAATTGTTAAACATAAAGGACCCCTCTTAAACACCGATAAAGGACCAATAGAGTCATCTGCTTTGCTTTCCCTATTGGTCAACAACCAATGACAAAGCAAGATTAAACAGGTTCCGCTTCAGTAGATTTAGAATTAGTATAAATTAAGTAGATTTAAGTTATAATGTCACAATTCACTTGTTTGTTGTTGAGAACACCAGCCTGCGGGTGAGGAGAATATCCTCGATAGTGTTTAAAGCAACAATATAGTAAATTATAGGTTGGGAAGGTTCACTTCAGCCTAAGTGGTGAGGAGAATATCCTCTGAAGTGTTCAAGAACAACAGCTAATATTTTTTTTTTTTTTTTATTACAGGTTTTCTACTGATGATGACCACATAGTGGTCGAAATACGTATTTAGTAATTTAAATATTTTTTGTGGTTAAGGGTTTTTATTTAATTTTATTTTATTTAACCAATGTCATACAATTTGAAACTTGCTCCAAAGTTATATCACGATGAAGTTCATCGTAAACCTTATCAAAAGATGAATGCTGGGAGGGCATATAGAGTAAGTTAGAAATTGCTTGTTTAGAATGTAAGTCGACAAATATTATATAATAGTTTTTTGGAGAGAAAACTGCAGCCGCAAGAAATTGTGAAGAGTTGAAAGACTGTGATTCAACCATAGCAGTAATAAAAAGAATGTGTAGTATTATTACAATTATAAGCAGTCGAACGCCTACTGATCGACCTTTAAGATGGAGTTCTAGTGGAGAACAGGTAGAAAGTGTGTAATGTACGGAAGCCTCTACAAATCGTAGAAAATCGTAGATTTCATCACCTACCTGAAGCGATGGAAAATTGAAGCTAAAACTAGTAACTACTTTTTTTTTGTCTAATAATACCTTTCATGGCCTTATTGTTTCATTAAAAGCTACATTAGAAATTTTGGCATTGCTCTCCACAGACTGTTCCTTCAAATATTTAATAACAGCAAGATTAAACCAAGATGCTTTAGAAGTATGTACTTATCAATGTAAATATTTTTGACAATATTTGCATGAGCTGTCTGTACTCTTTTCTTCTTTAGTCTGCATCAATTCCTACTTCTCTTATGCTTTTTATTATAAGATTTTGCTTTTTAGACACTAACTGGAAATGCATTTTTTTAAAATGGAATCAAAATTAATGTTTTTTCAGAGATTTTTTGGTATGATACGCGATGCTTGTGGCTGCAACGACTATCCAGATTCAATATTATTCATTCAAATGTATAAACTTGTCACTACTTACTCGTTTGTAAAGCCCCCAAAGATAGCAATATTGATGGTGGAGAAATGCTTTCTATTCTTTTGAACGTGAATGATATAAGCAAGGAAGGATAGAACAGTTCCACAGCAATCAATATTGATAATTTTATCGAAAACCTAACAATATCTGAAAATGTGATCATGAATATATACTAGGTTATCATAAAGTAAGGGATATATTTTAAATCATTACAACTTTTTAATAAATTAAGTTAGTAACATAAAATAAACGAAATCTAGTTGCTTAATGAATGGGATTTTACCGTATCTATGAGAAACAAAAGCGTTGTCATAACAATTGTTGACACTACTGTCAAAACGAAATTATTCAATTTGAAGTTTTATTTTGAAATTAAAACTCAAGTAAACGTTGAGTTCAAACGACTCAACTGTAATAACATGGATTTACAAACAAGAATTGGTTTAGTTCAGTGCTATTATGAATCCGGCAGAAATTACACCGCTGGATTACGAAGATTTCGCACGAGAATGGGTTTGAGAGCGGGACCCTGTCAAATGAAAGCGTAACGCAATTTGATACAAAAATTTGAAAGAACAGGGTCTGTAACTGACTTACCAAGATCAGGAAGACCAATAATTAGTGATGTCCAAGTTGCAGAGGTTCTTCATGAAAATCAAGACATAGCCAGAAGCAATTCACTCGCAATCAGCAGTGCAAATGCGATATCCAAGCGATTGCAAATGCCGTATACCACGGTTTGGAAAATTTTACGCAAAACATGTATCCATATAAACTGAAAATGCTGTTTGAATTAAAGGACGCAGATTTGACTACTAGGTACGATTTTTCTTTGCGAGTAATGGCTCAGATGGAAATTGAACCCGAATGGTTATCCCGTATTTTATGGACAGATGAGGCACATTTTACTCTGAATGGTGGAGTCAATACTCAAAACTGTAGAATCTGGTCTGCAGAAAATCCGCAACAAATCGTTCAAAAAGGTCTTCATGACAAGAAAGTCACCGTTTGGTGCGGTTTACAGCTGATTTTATTATTGGTCCTTATTTCTACGAGGAAATGCAGAATGGACAAGCCGTATCTGTAACTGTAAATGGTGAACGATACTTGCAAATGTTACAAAATTATGTTATTCCACAGCTGCAAAACGAGCACTACGGAATTGAAAACATCATTTTATGTAGGATGGAGCACCCCGCACATTTTTCGACCAGTCAAAGAATTGTTAACCAACGTTTTCAAGATCGCGTGTTAAGCAGACATTTCGTAAATTCATGGCCACCAAGATCACCTGATCTAAACCCAGCGGATTACTGGCTGTGGGGTTATTTAAAAAGTTTAGTGTTTAGAAGACGCCCAACTACGCTACAAGAATTAAAAGACAGTATTACGGAGCAAATTGGTACAATTCAACCAGAAATGTTACGAAAGGCTGTGTACAATTTGGAGGTAAGGATGGTGATCTTACAACAACAAAATGGAGGTCATATTGAACAATTGCCGTAACCTGTTTTGGGCATACTAAATCCCATTTCATAAGCAATTAGATTTCATTTATTTCTTGTTATTAACTTAATTTGTTAAAAAGTTATCATAATTTAAAATATATCCCTTACTTTATGATAACCTTATATAATGTGGATGGTTATTGTGGTAGCAGTAGCGCTGAAGTTCTTATGGCCAGTGGCGTTCCGCGAAACTTTTTACTGGGGAAGCGCTTCAAGTTGGCACTTATACTACTTAATTCTATCTCTTTTTGAATCTTAGATTTTAATACTCCTCTTTTTTTAACATTAGTAAATTCCATTTTCCGCATTTTGAAGGACACCCAGTGTGGGTGCGCGTATGTATTGCGCGCGTGTGTGACAAGCGTGCGTGTGTGGTGCGTGTGTGACTATGTGTAACTTAAGAAACTTGAGCTTTGTGTTTAAAAGCAAAAAAGTAGATATAGGAAAGTATGTGTTGTTTTGGAGGCGTATTACAGCATATTGCTTTATTTCTTTAAATTTGAAATAATTAGTTTTGCTGATTTATGTATTGTTAATGTTTCTATTATTTTGAATTTTCAAATTACCTAAAAAATTATTCAAAACCTTTGATACTAATAAACTTTTATTTATAATTGAACCAACCTTTTTAAGAAATATGCTAAAATATAACAAATAAATTATTCTGCGAATTTTGCATTAAGAGCCAGCTGTTATAATGTGAGAAAGACCACATTGCGTTTTTATTTTTCCGCTTTTAAGAATTGCACTCACAATAACAAAGATAAATCTTTAAAACCTATTTATTATTCGAAGTAAAACTAAATCATCTTATTTTAGAAATATTAAAAAGGCATTTTTGGTTAAAAAATAATAAACCTAAGGACGTAACAATTCAAGTTAATGTGACTAAGTGTTAATAACTATAAACAAAAAGACACGCGAATATACACACACTTAAACATTATATACAGTGTTGATGACGCACTTTTTTCTTTGGCTCTTATTCAATATTTTATTTATAATGCAATTCTATTGTTCCTGTACAAACCTGTCTATTACATCATCATAAAATCTTGGATTCTGTAGCAAGTTACTAATACTTTTTTTTTCTATAGACAACATAGCTAAATGGGATAGTTTTTATTCACCAGTTTAATTTCTGATAAAGGTTTTAATGCGTTTTAATGTAGAAAAACTGCGTTCAACCGAAGCACTTGTTACCGGAATTGTTAAAACAAGTTGACACAATTTAAAGACTTCACTATAGGACTCTGCCAAATCAATTTCTTTAAGAAAACGTAGCATATTTAACAGTGTTTTTTAATTATTGACTTCTGAGTGTTGTATAAAACACCTAGCTGTGAATTTAATGCCAAAATGTCAAAAATATTTGCATAATTAAATTTTAAACTATTAAAGGGTTCTTCAGCAAAACGGGCTTTGTTATAGTTGTTATAATTACATAATTCGACGTATTTTATTTCACTGAAGTTCTGAAATCTGCTTCCGAGTTGTTGAGAAATATTATCAAAAATTTACAACACAATAGTTTTTCTTATAGTACCTACTACAAACACAAACTCTACTTAATGATGGTATAATAATCTAAATTAAAAAAAGCTTAAATCCTATTACTAAACTCACATTTTTAATTAGTTTTGATACTTTGTAATTCAAATTAAAAATAATTCACTTATTCGTGATTTATTTAAAAATAATTAGTACCCACCAAAAACACGAGTTTGCGACTTAAGCCACGCTATCAATAAAATAATGCTACTTCTAGTACATGGATAACCACCATTAACACAAATAACAACAGACGTTCATCTTTCATAAAGCGACAGTAAACACTGCTTCCAACCCAGTTAAAATCGCCAGCATTCGATAAATACACGATTGTGACGACTTGTTGTGGAGTTGTCATAGACAAACAAGTAGATGACGAACTCAATAGTAAGATTTTTAGAATTATAAGCGCCATCCCTGCGTCAAGGAAGAAACTATTATACAATAAAAACAAAAAAAAGTCCAACACGCAGCCGTTTTTCAAGCGGTCACCCATCCAAGTTCTGACCACGTCGGACGTTGCTTAACATCAGTGATCGGATGAGCGCTGAAGCTTACAACATTCTACCGAATTGTTTAATTAAATTATTACATTTTCACTACCAATGATCAATCTCATCTATGTTTTATTTTGTAATTTTAGTCTGTCGACAAATTTATTTAATAAAAACAGTAACTGCATCGATGTTATGAACATTATAATAAATGCATCCAAATAAGACATACGGAAAACAGAAATTTAAAATAATTTATGTACACATCATGATAGAATTATATCGACTAGGGCGCCTCTTGCCAGTGGGAAGAAACTAAAACATGAGCCAAGGTCATCCTATTACAGATAAATATCTATTTGGTTGTCTATGGGAGTTGTTACCCAGACGCCGACAAGGCAGCAGCTCACGCATTGCGACCACCGCCTTCGGGCGATCAAAGGTGGGCAGCGGAACGGTGACGTCCTGAGGGAGTTCTCCAGCTATGCGGGGTGCCGAGGAATGGGTACACAAGTGAAGTCGTCGGGGATGCACATCCGTCAGTCCTGTTTAGACGAGCTACCTGACGATGGAGCGGCCTGTGGCGAGTAGCCAGTCCTGTCAGACGAAAACCACAGGCCAGTGGACCCAGGATCCGGAATACTGTGTAGTTGGAGGACAACTAAGGGGAAAATCCGGGAAACTGCCCACTGCAGAAAATCAAGAGGATTCCAGGAGCAGGCTTTTGGAATCCAGTCCAACATAATATTTATTTAAGAACATCAACTTGTCAGAAACACGACAACAATTCAAGAAATTCAAGAAACAAAACATCAACAAGCCAAAAAACTCTTAGAATTGTAAGGCTCTTTTAACGACGCTGAGAGCGTCGTGTCTAGCTTCTGTAGTTACTTGTTGTGTAGGCTGAACCTCAAGTTGATATCATTTACACATTTAGAAGCGCTAGAAAAGCCGCATAGTGGTTAAGTCTATGCTGACAGACGAAGGGGCGCAATTATGTACGATCGGTCGTTTACAGATGATGGTGTTGACATCATGAATACTTTTCTATTCAGTTTCTTGTATTTATTTGAGGAGGTAACTTATGAAAGATGCAAAGAGCAACGTACGTCAAGGAGCAATGAATGCTCTATCAAATATTGAATACACTTTAAATGCTTATTCTTATAACTAGGGGAAGCGGTGCGTCCGTCGCTTACCCGCCCCTGCTTATGGCTTATATGGCAGGATATGTTGTACGTAAATCATTGAGATTTACTAAATGTCCAGAATGTGGAGGCGCACTTCAGTCAACCCAATCTCATTCTAGAAATAAATTCATTAACCTACTGTCTAGAGGTTACCTTATGTATCCATCAGCTGTATTAGTTTCTTTAATACAAATATTAAAGGAAGTAAGTCTAGCAGAACTAGATTTAAATGAAATGAACAGCGATACTCTTTTAACAATTACTTCCAAACTAGATAAGGCAACAGTTCAGCTTGTTGGTTGTGAGGAGTACAAAAATCAATGACAGAAAGTATAGTACGATTTTATTTAGTAACAAGAATGCACGTTGTACGTGAACGGGCAAACGCTATAATTAAAGATAAAAAAGAAAAAAACAAAAATGTATAGCAAGCAATCAAAATTTAAAAATTAATACAGTTTCAAATTTATTTATTTTAGTACTCGAATGATAAAAATCCGTTTAGTATATTTCTCAAACTAAGCGTTACAAGAAATGGATTAGTGTTTTGAATATTTATATAAGTAAAAATGTTTAATTCATGCATAGTTATAAAATATTAGTCTGAGATTTGGAAATAATAATTTGTGCTTTTCATATTCTTTGTATATTTTGACCACGCTTAAGCTAAAGTCGTCACCGGTGGAAATGCATTTTTGTTTTTTAACTTATTTTCTATTAATAACAATTAGATGTTAGTGTATTATTATTTATATTTTTCTTTAAAGTTTAAAAGGTACAAATATATGTAACTATCATATAAGTGTTTTTAGCAATGTTAATTTTTAAAATTCTTAAGTACTTTATACATTTTAGGGTTCCGTATTTAATAAGGTGAAACAGAACCTTTACATGATCACTCTCGTGTCCGTTCGTCCGTCTATCTGTCACAGAGGTTCTTCAAACTATGTAACCTAGAAATTTAAAATTTGGTTCAATGATAGGTCTTTATGACGCGCACATATATCGACAGTCAACAAATAGAAAAAAATTATTTTTAGATTAAAATGGCGGGGGTTAATTTGGTCAAAAAGAAGTTTTAATAAATAATAATATCGTGTGAGGTATCATTTGAAAGAGAATTCTAAATGGCTTCTAAAAATTATTTTTAATGATTTTCGGTCTTCATTATATATCTAATAATTTGCCAAAAATTACGTAGCTAAAATTTTTAATTCTATACTCCACCATTAAATAATAAAGATACATTGCAATTGCATAAGCAACGATGTTTTTAGCATCACATTCAACACTAAACCAGCATAGCTATCTAAAGTTTCTGTTCGCTCTAGAATTATTCATACATATCAAGATACTTTGTCTATGTCAAACCCCTGTACAGCGTCAAGCATAAAAATGTTCAAACCTAAGAGTACATAATTGGTTTATTGTTTCAGTTGTCTAAATTCGTAAAAAAATGTGACATATTTCAGACGTCTAAGCCTCTTGTTAATTTAAAAGATTATGAGTATCTATTTAATATTATTCGTGTCGAAATGATATTGCAAGATATGGAAATGGCCAAGATGTTTGTTAAGTCAATTTCAGCAAAACTGAAGGCAAAATCACCCACTTCAAAAGGCATCATAAATGACTTTTTGCAAAAGTATAATAATTGATTTGAAACAGATTGATTTGCCATTTTCAATGGTATTTATTTAAAGTTTGTTTTGAGAAATTCGTCTATTACTGTTACCTTTAGTATTGGTACGGAACACTAATTATGCGAGCTTGGCTTGTTCTTGGCTAATATTTTTGTGTTAGTCCTTGTATTTGATTCTCTATTTGTTGTATTTTGAGCATTTCCTAGATGAAGTAATAATTTGTTTATATAATTTATTAGGTTAATGTAGTTTCTTAAAAGTATTGTTAAATTTTATGGTAAAGTGAAGGATTTGATATTCTTTTATTCTGAATTTTTATATAAAATTGTTCTTATTTGTGTATATATTAATGTATAATGAAATTTATTTTTATGTGCATTGTATGGTAAGAATTGTAATTTAAGTATCTGCGAGCATATATATTTCTAATACGATTTTTGTTAATACATTTTTATTTCTAATAAAAAGTGTGTCTAAAAAAAGTTAGATATACTGTTGTTTTATTTGTTTAATATAATACTTTTTTGCTTGAATAAAATCACTATTTTATCCCCAAAAGAGTGGTCAGATTTTTGTGTGCTCAATGATACATGTACTTTATCCTTCTGGACCCTCAAAGATTCTAAAATCTAAATACTAAAATTTGAAAAAGTACATAATGAATGGACGAAAAGACTGGGATTTTAATAATGACCTTATGTACGTTGAAAATGTATGTGCTGTTAAATTTAAGAAAATGCAGGTATTTTTGCCCAAAATTCTTTTTCGAAAATTCATAATAAAAGAGTTGCCTCTCTGATGACACTGTATATAGATACGCAGGGAATATTTCTTAAAAGTATGTATATTTATGTTATATTCAAAACCACTTAATTTTTCAAATTCTCACAAATTAAGACTCCAAAGATTTAAATAATTTTAAAAAGTCTTAAAATTTCCAATGTTTATAATATAAGACTTAACTTAAAACTAGTATTACCAGAGATAAATCATTCTTTCTCCGGATGAACGACATCCCCTATTTTTTTATAGCCGCTTTTATTTGTATCATAAAATGATTTAAAAGTGCTTTGAATAAATATTATTTATGTACGGTTACATTACCCAGCATGCTATTTTGATTCTTTAATAATTTGAAATTCTTATAGGAATACGGGAGTATTAAATTGGTAATTGTTAAGAATTTGTGTATATTTCAACTTCCAATGTCTGGATTTTGAATAAAATCCGAATTTATAATTATTCATTAGAAAACTAACGGTTGCTCCATAAGACTGCATGTAAAAATCACGAACTAGGAATACAGCGCTGAAATATGCACAGGTTTCTGGTCGAGATTAATGTCCTAATTAGAGAGGTCCATAGCTATAACCACACAAACAAGTATAAATAACATTAACCTTACAAAACGGTTTAACACTGACATTCAAAATATCCCTTTTGAATTTGTTTAATTGAAGAAACATGGAAGAGAAAAGGAAAGGTGGAGTTAATTTTACAGTAACTGAAAAGAATTTATTATTGCGTATCACTAACAAATTTGTTCCAGAATGTGGAGAACTGTTTCTTTGGTTAACCGGAATCTCATAAAAAAATTTTGATCATCAAATAGATTGAAATAGTTTTCCCACTTTCTTACAATGTACGGTCTTCTTTCATAAGTTAAATATTCCATCAATCATGCATGATAAAGCTTATTCAATGAGCGAAACGTAACTTTATTTTAAATATGTGATTTAATCGTTTTTTTTACTGTATCTTATGTTTAGAATTTTTAAATGATGATTTAGGATATGATGCGTTGATAAATAATTTATATCGTTGAAAATTTTATTCTATACATGTTTTAGTCATTACTAACTGGTAGTTTTTAATAGCTTTACTTTCATTCAACGAAAACTCCTCTATTTATTGTACCGCATAGATAAAATTAACTTAAACATAACTTTCGTATTCATTTATCTACATTACACGTAATTTACATGTATATGCATTTTTACGAAACAAATTAAAAGCATTTTATTCATTATAGCAATAGGCGATTCCCAGCACTTAGCGAAATTACTGTTAATACCGATTGAATAAGATATCTATTTCTGTGATAAGACCTCGCGTTGGTGCGCCGCTAAATTTGCTGTTACGCTCTTTTTGGAGTAAGCGCTAAAGGAGTGCTGTGATACGGTACGGCAAATTTTACATTTGAAATTACTGACTTACTTTCCTTTCTAACTCTTCCTTGCTTGGCTAGCTCAACGGTATTAATGGAATTTACAAAATGAAATGAAACAGCAATTTCAATAAACATCTATACATTCAGAAACAATTTTCTTTCATACTAAAAAATACAGAACAGTTAACAATATAATTTTCAAACAAAATTATTCTTAACAGGTACCTGTTTACTTAATCATTGAAATATTCCTTCCCTAAGCTTTGTTAAAATTTACAGAACTCAAACCTCTTCTCTAGTAGATAGTTTACCTGTCTTTTACTCCCACGCTTGTGAGGGCATTTAGTCAAAAATCCTTGAAGTATAGTCTATTTAAAAGTCAAAATGTTTTGAACTCTGATCTTTAAATTTTCTGGTAAATATCCTTACAAAAAAATATTATATGATCAAGACATATTCTACCTTAAATTCAAATGACAAAATACTCAAATAACATATGCAAACAAGGAAAAATAATTAATACTTGCGAAATCCAATAGGGCTTGTCCAATTGGTAATTAACAACATTAAATACTTTCGGCTAAATTCACGTTTAAAGCTCAGCTTACAAGATTGTTTATATTATTTAAAATCTCTATTTAGAACATCAGTTACCAAAAGTGCATCTTCTATTTTAATTAACTTTAGAGAAGGCTCCGCAGCTTTCGTATCGAAGAAACTATTGAAACGTATAAATATCATTTCGTAAACTAATTTACGGCATCTTTTTTTTGTTGTAAATCTTACATAACGAATGACTAATTGCAAATTAATGAATTTGTACATCGTCGATCTCGTAAAATGCAACTCTTACATATTAATTGTCGACACGAATTAATGGATAATTAAAATTGAATGAATTCCTATAATAAAGTGCCCACTTCTATATTAAAATTATCTCTATTCGAGAACTTTTCTGTTCGGTTTAGAACATAATTCACCCTAATGATGTCATAATTTTGAGAATGACGCTCTTTATCACCTATTTAGTGTCTAGTTACGTGATTTACAAGCATTACAAAGCATGCCGTTTGTGCTCGTTCAACACACGGAGGTAATGGTTCGCGGTCTTCTTCACTAACACGTAAGAAAGTTAAACAACGTTTCTATCAGTTTATTGCCTGTTTAACGATAATGCATGTTCCATGAACCGGTGTTTTATTCATAATTTGTTTGATACAATATTTCTTAGGATTTGACGTATTTGTCTAGATTAATGAGGGATATTCCAGATTTGTCTCATTTAAAACCTCTAAATGAATTATATGTTATATCTACGCACATAATTAATAAGGGTTTGTTTGTCAAAATGCACTAAGACTTGCATTGTTTTTACGCAAATATTTTACGCACGGGAATATAATTATTTATTACATAAATAAGCAAAGCTTTTAATTGCGTTCTTTGTGCAGATTGATTTGCATAAGGTATAAAGTTAAATCTTTTAAGAATTGAAACTCATTTTTCTACTAAGTATAAAAAAAAATTATTTGTGCACACGGCTATATTATTGATTTAAAATTGGAGGTATTAAATACACAGGAACTGTGTTTTTGAAAATGAACAGCTTAATTCAACTTATTTCTGGTACTTTTGATGAGCTTTGGTTTTTCAATAAGTATAGTTTTATTATACACACGGAAAAATATATCACCCTGCTTTCTTAATAATTGATTTCATTTACACACACGGCTTGTATTTATACAGGGCTGAACAACAAATATTTGGAGATTTCAATTTTCTTCCGTGACCTTCTCTTTAGCTGTGTTTTATTTATAGCATTTGGGTTTCTATGACCTCTCGTGGCCTTTCTATCACGTAAATATATAAAAAAATATATTCATATAGATTTATACAAGGTAAAAAAATTAAATATTGAGATACTTTAATTTTTCCGTTTTCTTCTCTTTAGGTAGTAATTTTTCATACAATTTAGGTGTTCAATGACCTCTCGTGGCCTCATTTGTATGAAAAATTACCACCTAAAAAGAAGAAAACGGAAATGTCCCAATATTTAATTTTTCTACCCTATATAAATATAAGAGTATTTCATTAGCACATAAAAAGAAGCCTTTATTAATTATGTAGATAAATTTTGTGTACTGCATTTATTGCAAAGTGTGAAAACTAAACACGTTGCATTACTGAAAGGTAAATCACAGAAAATGGTGTCAGTTTAACGCATTTTCATTTAAAACAAAAATGCATTCGTTCTTCTTAAAAACAACACTTTAATCTTTAAAATAAAGCATGTAATGTCGGAATTTTCGGTATTCAATAAGCGAATACGTCACTTTACTACAAAATATACTAAAAACCAGTAAAAGCCAATTATTTTAAATCAATGAACGAACACCCCGATGCAAAGAAACGCGCAGCTATTAAAAAGCCATAAAATAGAACACATAACGTGGGTTAATAACGTTACGTATTACAGAAAAAAGGCGACCGCGACCATTAGCTTCGTGCATTAGAAAAAAAAAATAGACGGTGCTTTAGGAGAAACAAATTATAGTAGCTCGAATTCTCAACATTTAATTAGATCACTAAACGTGACATCCTTGTCAATATTACATTATTCAGGGTGACTAACGTTTAGAAGTAAATCTGGAAACGAATAGAAACATGACGTATAGAAATTATTTAGTATATAAGCAGGGATTGAATTAGAACGGAGTATTGAGATTTCATTCGCCGGTCTATTCAGTATTCGACGTTCAGACATCGAACATGTAAAATTCAAACGAAGTTGCATGATTTAAATTACGGCATGAAACTGATACATTTTGAGTAGCTTGAAATATATGTCATTGGCGTGACATAGAAGTTATCAAACGCAATAATTTGATGAAATGCAAGGAAGATTTAGCACGGTACAACGAATAATTCATGGTAGAAGATCACAACTGATGATTTTAATCAACTAACAATAAATGCACTTTTAGGGACTGGTATTCTGTCCTCAGATGGAGATTTGAAATGAAACAAGGAAATATTCAATGCCGTTGGAGATGAGATTTGGATAAACGCTATTTGACAATAACGATTATCATCAGCATCACTAGGTCTTCAGTCCTGGAACTGTTTGGACGAGTACCACCGTCGTTTCCTATTCTGAAATTTCCAGAGCCTACATCTTTCACCATGTGCGCGCAATAGTCCGATCCAGGTCTACTTCCACCTTTCATATTTCCTGTCTTTGTTTATAATATATACCGCACTATTCTCCAATTAGAACGTGCCCTGGCCCTTCTATTTCTCCTATCCTTTTTGTTTTCCCCTACTATTGCTAAAATCACTATGTTATTAACTTTGTCTGACCATGCTATCATCATAGTATATCTAAAGCACCACATTCCAAAAGGCGTCTTCCTTTTTCCTGTATGCTTCTCCTACTGTATTTTATAGCCACACAATACAGTGCTCTACACATATGCTTTCAACAGTTCTTTCCTTGTTTCTATGTTTGTTGTCATCCAACATAGCCGCTGTTCTTTCTTTTAGATACAGCTTGGTTTCCCTTCTATTGTTTTCTAAATGTATACCCTGTTTCACCGATATTCAGTAGTGGCAAAGAGGCAGGGCGGCACCGTGACGTAGTGGTATGTGTGTGATTAGTACGCCCCGGTTCGAATTCCGACACGGTCGCATGAAAAATGTTAGGCGAGCATTTTTCACAAAAATACACCCTCGTTCGGATGAGAGATGAAATGGAGGTCCCCGTGTGTGAGTGTTGCCACACACGTTAAAGATTCCTACCTTACTTGAAACAGCAAGAGTTCGGAAAAATTCCAAATTTTCCAGGTAAAAATACTCGTTTCCTGGCCAATGTAGTACCTTCGGGTGGAGCATTGCTAAAAATCACATGTAGGGTAGGTGAAGAGGGGTTAGGAAGCCTGACGCTACCAAAGTCCCCAGCACTTAACCGTTCGCCGAGTTAATAGTTTTCCGATAAATCCTTTCGCACAATCAACACTACTTAAGAATACTGCAAAACCAACTATTTATAGTACCCATCAAGTTTAAGTGCAATTATTTTGTTCGCCATTAGATTTCCATCTTGAAACTGGTTGGACGCGAACCTCCATTGCTTTCTGTTCTGAGCTTAATCTACACATTTCCTTGAAATTCCAACAGTCTAGATACAGCTCGGTACCCTTTCTATTGCTTTCTAAATATATGCACTATTTCACCGATATTCAGTAGTATGCGAGGGGGATAATCAACCTACGGCTACCAAGATCCCCCAACATTTGGACATTTGCCGAATTAGAAGTTTTGCAATAAATCCTTTCGCACAATTAGCATTAGTTGAGAATATTGCAAAACCAACACCTGTAGTTGCGTATAATAATCATCAGGTTCGAGTACAATCATTTTTTTGTCATTAGGTTGTCAATGTTGAAACTGGTTGGACGAGTACCTCCTAAGATTTCTATTCCGGGCTACCCTACATATTTCCCTTATGTTTCCACAGCCTTCATCTTTGACTATCTGTGTATAATAGTCTAACCAAGGTCTACCTCTACCTATCTTTTTTCCTATATCTGATTCTAGTATATTTTACACTATTTCGACATGCCTTGGTGTGTAATCTATCATCCTGTCTCTGTTTTTACTGCTTTCGGCATAATTCTTTTTTCCACTACCATTTCTACAACCTTTTTGTTATTTACTTTATCTGTCCATGATATCTTCATCATACGTCTGCAGCACCACATTTCAAAGGCTTCTATCTTTTTCCTGTCAGCTTCTCTTTCGGTCAAAGTTTCACGGCCGTACGGTGCTGTGCACCAAACATATACTCTCAGCAAACTTTTCCTTGTGTCTATGTTTGTTGTCTTTCAACATAGTACTAGCTTTTTCTTGTTAAATGCAGCGCAACCTTGTACTAATCTTTGTTTTATGTCTTTTGCACTTTTTCCATTTTGCGTTATCTGGCTTTCTAGGTAGCAGAAATCCTTAACCTCTTGTAAGTTCTCGTTTTCTATCTGTATTCTGGTTTTTGACTTATTTTCTCCTCCATTACATACTAGTACTTTAGTTTTATTTTTGTTAATTTTCATACCGTACGTCCCCGTAAAAACGATTTGCATTTCATTAAGAGCTGCTTCTAACTTTTCTTTGCTAGCTGCTAATACCGTTATCTCATCTGCAAATCTAAGCACATCAACCTTTTGTCCATGTATAGTAATTCCAAACGCCTTCCTGCATTTGACAATATCCATTCTCTCTTCGATATTTAAGTTAAAAACTAAGAGGGCAGAGCACATCCCTGTATCACTCCTTTTTTAATATTTACTTCTCTACGTTCCTGTTCCATTCTATTACTGCTATTTTCTTTGTGTATAAACTATTAGCTATCCGTCTATCACTACAACTCATTTCAATTTTGAATATATCAAACATTTTTTCCATTTTACATTGTCGAATGCTTTTTCCGGATCTACAAACCCTATATACAAGCTTTCTTCTTTTTTTATTGTCTTCTCCATTGTCACCCAAAAAGCTAAAATGGCTTCCCGTGTTCCCCTGCTTCGCTTAAACTCAAATTGATCTTCTCCTAGTATTTCTTCAGCACATTTTTCTATCCGTCTTAGTACAATTCTAATTATTATTTTTGATGCGCGTGCTGTCAAACTTATGGTTCAAAAATTTTCATTCTATAAGTATAGGATATCCCAAGTCATCTTTTCAATGTCTGATTCCTGTTCCAGTTCCTGCCCTGCATATAAATTCCCTAATATTCTTGCCATTTCTTCCTTTCTCTACATTTTCCACGCTCCTTATATTTTTGCTATACTGTTTTCTATCCCTAAAGTTCATTCTAATTAATTTGTATGCTTCGTCTGTCTTTCCTATTTGTATTTTAGTTTGTACCTCCTTGCACTTTTCATCAATCCATTGTTCTTTAGCTTTCCTGAATTTGTCAATTCACTACCGTGAGAAGCCAACTCACATATCAATAAAAAGTTATTCCCCCTAAAACTGTAGCAAATTTATTTGCTGCACTCCCTAAATTGCAATATTTTTTAATCGAGCATCGTATTTAGTTACTTCATATGTTTTACAGTCCTATTATTAGCAAACATGTATTATAAACTTGCAAGCTATATTTGCGCGCGTCGTTGATAGTATGATATGCAGGCGCTAAAACTCTTTATTATAAACATTTATGTGTTGTTTTAAACACAGTGGAAAGAGTGCTTTTTACGCTTGCGTCCAAAATTAGTTTTTCCTAAAACGAAAACGAATGAGTTTTGTGGGTCCTCTTTAAATTACGAATGGATGTTTACGTTCTTACGAAGGACCTGCAATTTATGAATTACAGTAAGAAAGTGGCGAAACGAGTCTTAATTAGTTTTGAATTTGATCTCTTTGTTAATGCACTAAGTTTGGAAGATAATAAATTGATTAGTTAATATTGAAACAGTTGTTGATCTTAATGGCATTCGAGAATACACGTGAATTCCAAGTATACGTTTGATAATTAAATAATAGCCAAGAGATGTTAGTTGTAAACATCATCCATCACTAAGGATTTGAGTTTGATCTTTCATCAATACAGTCTGGTAAAGTAATTACAACGGTTTTCGCTTCTTTTGATTATTAAAGTAAGCAAAATCTATTTATGACCACCAATATTTGGTTTATGATCTGAATTGTTTTAAATATGTTGACGCGGATTTAATACTTCATCACGTTAAATTGCGAATTAAATTTTTTGTCATACAAATTAAATTTTCAATGTCTTGAAATTTCATATAGAATTGATTATTTGGTATTTAATGAATTATATTGTTAATTGTTGAGAAGCCTTTTTGTAGAAAGTATCACACAGTCTAGACGCAGCTGTTCTAATAAAAGAACTGTATTTAGATATCTAAATTGTTGTTTCAACAAATATTAAATCGAGTTAAAGGTACGTAAGATTATTTTGATATGCATATGTTTGAAGTAATGACCATTGTTACCAGGTTTATACCAAATGAAAGGTTAATGCAAATAATTTATTAAAATTCTAATGATGACTTAAGATTTTTTAAATTTTAATAACCATCTGTAAAGTATTCAGATATGAAAGCTAATTGGGTTCATACAAACGATGCATGCCTTTACTAAGTCAATAATTAAATTAAATGTATGAACTCAGTCACTATTTCAAATTCAAGTTGGACCTTTTTGGATTATTCTTGTATATATTTTATTGAGACCTGTAATGGAAAATCGACTTTTTATTTTATTTGGGAAATAGAAATACTTTAATGGGTAATCCTCTAATTATTTTTGGTTGCTTTACACAGGGTATTAAAAGTTAGTAAGTTTTAATTCTTCTAATGCTATTGTTGCTTACCTTGGATCACAATAAAGATCTCCTTGTATTTACTAATTGTAACATTCCATTTCAGGTGTAGTCCCTCTTATGTAGTTGTGTTGTTGTCCTAAACATGAGGGTTTCTATCTTTCCTCTTGTACATTGTTGTATCTTTATGTAGTAGTACTAGACGTAGTGTAGCGCTTCCTTTCCCCATACACTTGTTAGCTAACCATTGAAACAATAAACCTACAATCACTCTCTTGCATACTGCAGGAGTCGTGTGGTGGTTGCGCTTTATCTTATTCTAAGGCCTTTGACCTACCAGTGATAGGAATAGGTAAAGGGGCGTCAGGTCCATCTTTAATTTCTCCGAGGGCCCTTATTATTGAGTTCACAGAAGTTTTGTCACACATTACTACACTATAAAGGTTAGTGTTTGTTTTATGGTTATGTAGTTGTTTGTTTGATGTATGCTAGTATGGAAATCAAAAAACTACACGAGCTTCTGTGTGTTCCGAAAAACGGCTATGAAGTCACAAGATCTGCATTTGTAAATTGTGAACAAAAGCGGATGCTAGTAGAATTAATAGATTGTCATCGTCAGTTGCTTCTTCTGGATCCATAATCCATCTGCTCTTAAAAGTTTACAATTATGCAATTGAATTTACAAAAGGGCAGCAATATTTATAAGGGAAAGCTCCATGTAGGGATGTTATTTCCTTACAATATAGGAAGCTTTTATCTTTATAAATAGAGATCATTTGGTATTAATTTTATTTTAATACTTTCACAACCACTTGGTCCCTCTCAGTACAACAGAATAAAGGGCAGTTTGAGTTGATTTTGATTATCAATACTTACACAAATTTCAAATTACCATTATTCTTTTTATAGTTTTAACTTTCTCTCACAATTAACCAGGAGAATCAATATTAGTCTTTGTTATAGGAAAGAAAATCTGCCATGATTTTAAGAATAAGCAATTTGATTTACAAGAGAATTCCGCCCATTTTCTCTTACTAATTCTATTCCTATGAACCCAAGAATAGATACCCGGGTAGAATTTTTTATAACAAGATATCACGGACAAACACCTAGACCACATCGTCGGTGTTTTGTTACAAGGGCGAATCGCCCATTTCACAAGTTTTACAGGAGAACCATTTTTCGCCTTTGATATTACTACGCCTATGCCTTTATTTCTAGTACTAATTATAAATATTGGTCCTATAATCCTTATTTGGGGCATATTGTTCATCAACAATTGTATTTCTAAAAAGACTTTTTAACCAAAAATTGGGATATTCGTTTTTCATGCATATCATTAACCTCAAGTTTGGAGTATTTAAATTGTTTAAATTCTGGTGTTCAAAACAGCAATGAAAGTCAGTTACAGTGTAATAACTACAACACAATAGGCAAAAAATGTTTAATATTGAGTTTTTTATATAATTTATTACATTGAACCTGTAATTGAAAATAAATAGAACATTAAATTCGGCATCCTCATCATCCTGTCGCAGTTGTATGTGGAAGTGCTTCATAGTAATTATGAAAATTTCGGGATTTATGACCTGAGTTTCAAAGTGATAAGAGATCGTTATATTTGAAATCAGATACCGGCAATCTTGTACGATAAGCCCTAGGGAGATTGCATCCCAATCAAGGTCTGTTTTTTCTTAAGCTTCGTATGCTAGCATACACGGAAATTGTTTTAAACTCTTCGTCATAGTCGTAACGAAGGGGTATACGGTTAGGTTCAGTTTTTCAAATCGCAGCCATTTTATTTTCAACCATGCTACATTACCCTCAGACATTTTTTTATTTCAATCATCAAAGCAATTTGTTTCCAATCGATAAAATCATTATGGCTGTATTCAGTAATTTCACAAGGCGAATGATTCCTCCTTGCCATTTGACCGACAACCATCCATTCAGCTGGAGTATTAACGGTTTTATTTTTAACAAAACGTTCGATTGTAGATTGCATTGAATCATCTTCTTGCTGAAAATGGCCTGGTTCATAAAAAACATGGTTTATAGATTCAATATGTTTTATATTTCGCACAGCGTGGCGGCAAGCTGCAGCAAAGAATTGGTTACAATTTTGACTTACACAGTTGTCAGTCATAAAAAAGAAGTATTTACTATTTGCCTGCTTTTTTTATATAATTACAGACGCAAGTGGCATAGATCCACGCATGCCTTATACTTCAGTCCATAAGTTGCACTTGACATGATGGGAGACAATGTTATAAATTGATAGATTGTATGTTGCTTATTTTTGTTTGTAAAAAAAATCGTCGATACAAGTTTACCGTTAGGGCATTCTAACACAGCTTGCATGTCAAAATTTAGAATACCTTGTTGGTTTGATTACATTCCTTTTGCACATCTTCATTTTTAATTTCACGTGCTCTGTCATTGAGCTTTAAATAATTGTTGTATGCATCCGATTCTACCAATTTATCTTGTGCTGTAAGACTTTCAAACTTCTGACAAGTATTACAGGTATCTGTTCTTGCTTATAGAGGCTCATATTATACGCATAAAAGTATTTTTCATACACAGATATGCTTATTGCGTCTTTGTAGTTGTTCTACATTCATTTTTATACAGTAGATACATTTTGTTCAAATTTAATTCTGCCCGCAAGTATTTCTTTGTGGTCAATTTCCAACAATAGTGCGAATGTACTGCAGGTACTGACAATATGTGATTTCTTGCAAATTCATCATCTTAGATTGGCGTTTTATGTTGATTCAAATGACGGCCTCGTTTGTCCGGCTTTATTATTCCGGTATTGTTAATTCTTTTCTTTACGCACATACGAACAAATTTTTCCGATATGTCATGAATAAATAGAAAAACATAACGACGCACCCTAACTCTTTTGTTACATGGTATTCCAGTGTGTTCTGTTTTTTCGAATATTTTCCAGTGCGTCGTCTTTCTGGGTCTCTAACTATCAAATGATCTGGTATGAATTGCCGCTGTTAATATTGATTGCCAGTATCTTCACCACGTTTCCCAAACTGATGAAACATTGTATCTTTTCTACTTCTGAGAATCTATCGCAATATATAAATGAGCATTTTTGGTCAGAAAAAGTTGTGATGCGCGCACACACGCACACACGCAACACATTCACACATACACAAGCACACACACGCACACGCGCATGCACACACACACACACACACACACACACACAGACAGATTAATTTCAATAATCTGCGAACATGCAAAAACGTTACTGAGAACTGAAATAACAAAAACATTATTAGGCTTTTGCAAAAGTAAGTTTATTTTGTTTTCTACTACTCTTCTCGTAACTTTACACCAGAGTGTGAAAGATCATCGCGACGTTCCTGTTGAAGCAAGTTTGTCTACCTGCATCAAAAATGCTAGATAAGGGCGAATGAACAAAGTAAAACAATAGTATTTTTACGCTTTACAGAGGAATAATGAATATTCGTCCTTTCGCAAATGGAATTTATATACAAGTAATTGACAGAAACATAAAAAAGAGCAAGTATGTCAAATTCGCCCTTTAGAATAAGTACTTCCTGGATATTTGCCTTTACGATTTTCGTATCTTTACCTTTCCTATTGAGACACAAATTTGCCATATGGCCATGACAACTGTAGCTATCCGCATAACAAAATAACATCAAAACCTATATTTTGCTAAAAATGACTAATTCGCCATTTTAACAAAACACTGACGACATTTACTATGCATAATACCCTATATAATATTTATACAAAAATTGTGGAGCGATTTTGGCCCGTAACATGCGTTCAAAAGTTCCTACAGTATTTACTTCAAGCACGTTTACAGACACCAAAATTTTCTTGAGAATTGCAAAACTTTAAAACAGTTTAGTTTAAGCAAAGGTAAAGTCCAATACTTTTTGCTTATAGGTGACTGCTCAATCCAAAAATGTAATTATTTCAGATGTTGTAATTAAAATAACACAATTTTACCAACCTAAACAAAAGTTATAATAAGCCGATGATCTAGGCAAATAGATTATATTTACAAATGCCTACATACAAATTTTCGGTTTTTATTGCGTATTTATATATACGGTAGTGGCCAGTCCTTGTGACACACCCTATAAAAATTTAAATAAAGAATTATATAATTCATTCTAATATTACAAAAAGTTCAATGCACTTTGTCAGTTTAGCTTCCTAGACGAACCTGCTCATAAAAGTAAGACTTTAGTAAGTATACTGCCAAAAATTAAAAAAAAACTTTACTTTCACTCGAATAATTTATGACACTAATAAGATTTTGTTGGTGATTTTCGTGATACATTATACACGATGCCGTAACCTATGCTATTATGTATATTGGAGGGAATCACATTGTGCTATCCCATATTCTAAGATAATTTATTGAACCACGTAACTGTTTTACATCAAATGTTATGATGACTGCAGTGTGTTAATTAATCGTAATAAATATAGGATTGCGTGTTTTACATGAAACAGTGAAGCGTATAGCTAGAAAGGTCGGTTCAGTAATCATATGCGAATGTAAAATTTTCCTGACAAAATAGCATTGTTTTGGCTTAGAAGCGTGTCTACACCACATAAAAATGAAAAAGTCGCCTAGGCATATAAGGCACAAAGTCCTTAATACATAGTTCGTACTTCATTGTACTTCTAATCTTAATTCGGTTCCACTTCCTGTTACATAAATATTAAACTTCAAACTGAAGAAAAAATTGATTGTATCTTTTTTCTTACAGAACTACAAATAATTTGATATAGTAAAATCGTTATGCTTCAACCCCTAATTTAGTTGCATTTCTAATTGCAGTTCCTTTAAATAAAGATAAATTTAATAAAGGTCTTGCACTTATGGAACAACTAGGGAATTTAAATAGTTCCCCTACTATTATTATTAATAATATTCTTAGAAAATACAGAAATAAAAAAAGCGTCAATAAATTAACGACCTCACCAACAATCACTACAAACGACAGTATTAAATATTTTGATTTTCACAGAATGACTAAGGATCTTAATATGTTACGGACCCGTCTGGCGCTACGACGTCGGAGACAAAAGGATCAAAATTCGTAAAGTGACTAGCTTAAGTCGACGAGGGTGAGTCTGGTACAAATCGTAGTTTGCGTGGCTGGACGGCCCTGAACCATAATTAGTGATGATCGACCAAGACAAAAAAAGGATAGATGCTAATGACGACAAAATTGGATGGGGACAAGCAGTAGTGTCACTGTGTGTAGTATTATTGAGAGGGGCCTCCTCACTGGTCGAGGAAACTTTTAAGAAATTAGTAATATTAAGGTGGGGTAAAGGGGGTTTGCAATGTAGAGTACACTGATTGACCTCGCTTACACACTAACTCTTAACCGAAATAATGTACCTCAAATTCAATTCTTAGTTTTATTGACAACGTATAAATGCAAGAATTATACCAGTTTAGAAGGTACTTTATGTAAAACTAACGCATGACAGGTACTCTTCCGCCAAAATACTACTATTCAATAACTATCCCCTTCAACAGAATAATGGAAGGGTTCTTTTTACTAAGTGAAAGTTCGTTATGGCCAGTTACCAAACAAAGTTCATTTATATACAACTATATTATTAAGCACAATAAGGGCTAGTAGGTATTATACGGAGCGTACGTTTCTAATCTCGGTACCACGACGTAGGTACAAGACCACTACCTAAAGTTCTGGAGACAAACATATCTTAATGCCAATGTACGGAACTAGTCTAGTCACTTGGTAACTCTCAACAGTAGAACGCTGACCCTATGAGGTGAATCGACCAATAGGCTAGGTGAGGGCGATCGGAATTTGACAGGTTCTCAACCAACATCCCCAGAGTGTGTGTTAATCCATCTCTATTCTCAAATAAATTAGATAATTACAGTGTCATCATCATCATCCTTGGGTCTTCAGTCCTGAAACTGGTTAGACGCGTACCATCATTGTTTCCTATTCTGAACTAACCTACAGATTTCCCCGAAATTTGCACAGTCTGCATCTATCACTATCTGATCTAGGTCTACATCCACCTCTTTTTTCCTATCTCTGCTTGTCATATATCCCATACTATTCCCCAAAAATGCCTTAGAACGTATTCTGCCCTTCTATTTATCATATTCTTTTCCCAAAGATATCCTTGTTCCCTAACTGTTTCTATAGACTATTTGTTATTACCTTTGTCTGTCCATCCTCAAACATCTGAAGCACAGCATTTCAAAGGCCGCTACTGTTCTTCTGTCTGCTTTTCAGACTGCTCGTATTTCGTAGGCATACTGTCTGTGCTGTGCTCCACACATACGCTTTCAACAACTTTTTGTTCCATGTTTGTTGTCTTTCATCATAGGCGCCGTTCTTTCTTGTTAGATGCAGTTCGGTCACCTTCTATTGTTTTACAATTATATACCCTATTTCTCCGACATTCAGTGGTTGCAAAGGGGGGTAAGCAGCCTGTGGCTGCCAAGTTCCCCCAGCACTTGAACATTTACTGATATAATATTTTTTCCAATATATCTTTTCACACAGTCAACGTTAGTTGCAGATATTTCACAACAAACAACTAGTTGTTTATAATAATCATCAGATTTATCTGCGCTTATTTTTTCGTCATTGGGTTTCTCGTCTCAAAACTGGTTGGACATGTACCTGCACTTATTTCTTTTCTAAACTAACCTACATAATTCCCTGAAATTCTCACACAGCAATACAGCTCGGTTCTCCTTATATTGTTTTCTAATATTATGCTCTATTTCACTGAGATTTATTGAAGGGGGTTAAGCAACCTGTGGCTGTCAAGATCCCCCAACACTTAGACATTTGCCGAAACAATAGTTTTCCAGTAAATACTTTCACGCAATTACCATTATTCGAGAATATTGCCCCTCCAATGCTTGTAGTTGCTTATAATAAATATCATGTTTAAGTGCAGTTACTTTCTTCGTCATTAATTTGCTACGTTTTTTTCGTGGCAGCGCCACGTTGGGCGCCAAATTTCTGTTACGTTAGCTCGTAGCCGTGCGTATCACAAAGAAAGTCAAGGAATGACCGGGCTCAATCAGAGAGTAGGGGGGGTTGTAGAAAGCAGACTGACATATGATGCATGCGGCTGTAAGGAGTTAGTGACAATACCTGCAAGAAAATTAGTTAAGCAAACCTGAAATAAAACATTAGTCCTGCAAACTTGAAATAAAGAAAAAGCATAGCATGCAAAGGCAAGGTAGTACACAATCTAGAATACTTCCAACTGAGGTAACACAGATTCGTATGAAACGATTACTTAAGCAAAGTATGGCTAACAGACCTACAAAAGCGACTAAGTCGAAATACCTAAAGGCAAAGAAAATAGATCTGAAGCCTACCTCAGGGAATGGATGTAGAAAGCGACTATAATAGTCAAATAGTGAACAGATGGTAGAACTAGCCAGAAGAAAAAGTCACGGGATTGGGTAGCTACAAAAATATGAATAGGAATACGGAATGGAAGCCAGTGTTTTCGGACACAAGCTTATCATAGAAAACACAAGACCAATAAGCCAAAAAAAAAATTAAGAGGCATTAGGGATAGTGACACGTAGGGGTCAAAATAGAATCGGCCGTAGGGAGGCCTTTAGGATCCGGAGGTTCAGGATCAAAATGTCGGACAAAACTAAGAGTAAAGAAATCCACAGGGAAAGATAGGTAAGCAGTAGCAATCGGAGAGGACCAAGTTGTAAAGGCATAAACGCTGCCAAAGTCGTCAAAGGACGGATGTCTCTTTAGAAAAGAAACAGCACAATTTCCAACCTCAAGAAATTGGTTTCGCGCGCGCAGTAACCAAAAGAAAAGAAAAGTAGCGAGGAAGGAAACCAACAGCAATAGCCAACATAAGACACAAGTGTCAAGCCTCAAGTAAGCTAGGGAACGACAAACAGAAAACTGGAAAAAGTAACAAAAGGCTTCAACTGGGGTATCAAGAAGGGAAAAAAAAAGTCGTATAATACAACCAGATCTAGATCGGGGACATTAGGATTATATTTAAGTGAGGTAGCGAAAGTGACGTGAAGAAAAAGAAAAAAAAGGTGGTGTACAGAAAACTTGGGCGCCAGTGTTGTCCAGAACCAAATTACCAGCGAAAACACAACTCTGATAATTCACACAAAAAAAAAATTACAATCAAGGAATTTCTATATAGCGAAGGAAAAAGATTCAAGACTACACCACAAAAAAAATTAGAGCCAGCCAATATAGGCAGAAAAGAAAATCGAACCGATACACAAAAAAAAATCAAGGCCAAAAAAATCAAGGTCATAAAAAGAAAATTTAGAAAATCAAGAGCAACCAAAAACAATCGAGCCGATACACAAATCGGGCCCCTCAAAAAAGTCGAGCCCCTCAAAAAAAGTCGAGCCCCTCAAAAAAAGTCGGGCTCCTAAAAAAAGTCGAGCACCATACAAAAGTCGAGCCCCTCAAAAAAGTCGGGGCCACGTTGGGCGCCAAATTTATGCTACGTTTTTTTCGTGGCAGCCACGTTGGGCGCCAAATTTCTGTTACGTTGGCTCGTAGCCGTGCGTAACACAAAAAAAGTCAAGGAATGACCGGGCTCAATCGGAGAGTAAGGGAGGTTGTAGAAAGCAGACTGACATATGATGTATGCGTCGGTAAGGAGTTAGTGGCAATACCTGCAAGAAATTTAGTTAAGCAAACCTGAAATAAAACATTAGTCCTGCAAACCTGAAATAAAGAAAAAGCATAGCATGCTGATCAAGCATAAATTGTTCAGTACTTGGTAGAATGTAAAGAAAAACTGTTTGGATAATCTATATATTGTAACAACGGTAAAAGCAATACAAAAATTTTTAGTACAAAGTGAGGTAATATTGGGGAGTAGCAGAAACGTTTCCTCACACACCAATTAAACATAAATCAGACAAAAGGTTAACAAAAGATAAATAGATAAGACACAATTGATATGAGTAATCCAGTAGTATTGATTTTGTTTTTCTTTCTTTTTCTTTCTTAGTAGCATGCACTTCTATTGTAAAAGGTATCAGAACGACAAAGATATGGCAAAACAACAGATAGATATTTAAAGTAATGACAAGTAAGAAATAGTGCAACTTACAAAAAGTCCTTCAGTAACGCTTCCTTGCAATTGAAGTGTGGGATTCATGATGTCCTGCACTAACGAAGCACTTCACCCTTGACTGTGAGGGTGTTGATGGAATTTCTTACACTTTACACTAATCACACCTACGTATTTCACTGGTGTTAGCAGCAGACATTATCATGCTGATGAAACTATGTAGCATTGATAAATTTCTTGTTAATTCTATTTCCTGAGACAATAATTTCGAAATACTTTGTAACACAAATCGTAAAAAAATTGTAATAAAAATTTAGAATCACGGGCTTTCAAGGCACGATGTAATGCATTAAACTAACAGTGACGTGAGGTGTTTTATTTGCTACCTATGGTAACAAAGAAAAATCTAATGCTTTTGAATAACGAAATTTGCGTAAGCAATGATCTATTTTAGATTCTTTGGGGTTAGAAAATTCAGTAAGTACAGTATCAACGGTATTTGGACAATCCAAAGCAGGCACTACTCTGATAAAAAAAAAGGAGCGCGAAACTAGATCGCACACACAGTTCAAATATAAAAAGACAAATCAACTAAAAAAACACAATCAGTAAAACACGTGAGGTCGAGTAAACACGTTCGCCTATAAAGCATCTTTCCTTCAAAGTAATCAGAGCTACACTCTATACAGTTAATATACGACTCTCGTTTCACAAGAAAAACAACTAAAACCGTGTCGTGCTTGTTAATGAACAATTTTAAAATTTATCCGCATTCATTCTCACTATCTTCAAAGCAACAAGCAAACAGTATTTTTAACGTAATTAATATCTAGGAACCAAGCACGAAACTCAACTGCTCATCTGTTAATATCAATCGTTGTTACTTCAACCGCGTATCGACTCTTATCTAGACTCGTATATCCACATAAGGAACAAAATTTATATCAGCGGTTAGACAAGAACGATGCAATTTTCATTCATTATAATACGACGCATTTTATTTAAGGATGTGTTACAATCTCGATCACCTAACCACACTATCGAATTGTAGAGAGTGAAAGTCGATAATCGCGTAATATAATATAAAGGGATTATTCGCAAACGAGTTAATAAATATAAAATATAGAAATAGTAGTTGCAGAAATGTGTTTACGAATTGAGTAGTGTAAAAAGGTTAAGCCATTTAAAAATGCACGTTACAAATTCCCCCCTAGCAAAATAAAGACGTCGGGGTGAAAGAAAAAACGACAGACAGGAACCAAACAAAAAAATTTATTATCCGGTTTGAAGGACCAATACCAGTATAAGAAAAAGAACATTTTTTTTTTCAAAAGAAGACAAAGTCATCTATCGCAACCAACAACGACAGAATAGGTAAAGAAAGCATTAAGTAAACACCCAATGAGGATTAAAGGTCTTCGCTACTTTCAAATTCGTCAAAAGACGGAAGTCTCCAAAAGGAACATTTCTGTTCTACACCTCAAAGAAAAGTTTTGGCTTCCCGCGAAGAAACCAAGAGGAAAGAAAATAAAAAACGAGGAAGAAAACTCGTAGCAAACCAACTAGACGACAAAACTGTCAACCTCAAGTGTGCAGCAAAGAAAGAACCAAGACAAAGTAAAGAGCAAAGGCAAGCTAGTACACAATCTAGAATACTTCCAACTGAGGTAACACAGATTCGTATGAAACGATTACTTAAGCAAAGTATGGCTAACAGACCTACAAAAGCGACTAAGTCGAAATACCTAAAGGCAAAGAAAATAGATTTGAAGCCTACCTCAGGAAATTAGTCAAATAGTGAACAGATGGTAGAACTAGCCAGAAGAAAAAGTCACGGGATGGGCTAGCTACAAAAATATGAATAGGAATACGGAATGGGCGCCAGTGTTTTCGGACACAAGCTTATCAGAGAAATCACAAGACCAATAAGCCAAAAAAAAAAATTACAAGTCATTAGGGATAGTGACACGTAGGGGTCAAAATAGGATCGGCCGTAAGGAGGCCTTTAGGATCCGGAAGTTCAGGATCAAAATGTCGGACAAAACTAAGAGTAAAGAAATCCACAGGGAAAGATAGGTAAGCAGTAGCAATCGGAGAGGACCAAAGTGTAAAGGCATAAACGCTGCCAAAGTCGTCAAAGGACGGATGTCTCTTTAGAAAAGAAACAGCACAATTTCCAACCTCAAGAAATTGGTTTCGCGCGCGCAGTAACCAAAAGAAAAGAAAAGTAGCGAGGAAGGAAACCAACAGCAATAGCCAACATAAGACACAAGTGTCAAGCCTCAAGTAAGCTAGGGAACGACAAACAGAAAACTGGAAAAAGTAACGAAAGGCTTCAACTGGGGTATCAAGAAGGGAAAAAAAAAGTCGCATAATACAACCAGATCTAGATCGGGGACATTAGGATTATATTTAAGTGAGGTAGCGAAAGTGACGTGAAGAAAAAGAAAAAAAAAGGTGGTGCACAGAAAACTTGGGCGCCAGTGTTGTCCAGAACCAAATTACCAGCGAAAACACAACTCTGATAATTCACACAAAAAAAAATTACAATCAAGGAATTTCTATATAGCGAAGGAAAAAGATTCAAGACTACATCACGAAAAAAAAATTAGAGCCAGCCAATATAGGCAGAAAAGAAAATCGAACCGATACACAAAAAAAAAATCAAGGCCAAAAAAATCAAGGTCATACAAAGAAAAGTTAGAAAATCAAGAGCAACCAAAAACAATCGAGCCGATACACCAATCGGGCCCCTCAAAAAAGTCGAGCCCCTCAAAAAAAGTCGAGCCCCTCAAAAAAAGTCGAGCCCCTCAAAAAAGTCAAGCCCCTAAAAAAAGTCGAACCCCATACAAAAGTCGAGCCCCTCAAAAAAGTCGGGGCCACGTTGGGCGCCAAATTTATGCTACGTTTTTTTCGTGGCAGCCACGTTGGGCGCCAAATTTCTGTTACGTTGGTTCGTAGCCGTGCGTAACACAAAGAAAGTCAAGGAATGACCGGGCTCAATCGGAGAGTAGGGGGGGTTGTAGAAAGCAGACTGACATATGATGTATGCGGCGGTAAGGAGTTAGTGACAATACCTGCAAGAAAATTAGTTAAGCTAACCTGAAATAAAACATTAGTCCTGCAAACCTGAAATAAAGAAAAAGCATAGCATGCTGATCAAGCATAAATTGTTCAGTACTTGGTAGAATGTAAAGAAAAACTGTTTGGATAATCTATATATTGTAACAACGGTAAAAGCAATACAAAAATTTTTAGTACAAAGTGAGGTAATATTGGGGAGTAGCAGAAACGTTTCCTCACACACCAATTAAACATAAATCAGACAAAAGGTTAACAAAAGATAAATAGATAAGACACAATTGATATGAGTAATCCAGTAGTATTGATTTTGTTTTTCTTTCTTTTTCTTTCTTAGTAGCATGCACTTCTATTGTAAAAGGTATCAGAACGACAAAGATATGGCAAAACAACAGATAGATATTTAAAGTAATGACAAGTAAGAAATAGTGCAACTTACAAAAAGTCCTTCAGTAACGCTTCCTTGCAATTGAAGTGTGGGATTCATGATGTCCTGCACTAACGAAGCACTTCACCCTTGACTGTGAGGGTGTTGATGGAATTTCTTACACTTTACACTAATCACACCTACGTATTTCACTGGTGTTAGCAGCAGACATTATCATGCTGATGGAACTATGTAGCATTGATAAATTTCTTGTTAATTCTATTTCCTGAGACAATAATTTCGAAATACTTTGTAACACAAATCGTAAAAAAAATTGTAATAAAAATTTAGAATCACGGACTTTCAAGGCACGATGTAATGCATTAAACTAACAGTGACGTGAGGTGTTTTATTTGCTACCTATGGTAACAAAGAAAAATCTAATGCTTTTGAATAACGAAATTTGCGTAAGCAATGATCTATTTTAGATTCTTTGGGGTTAGAAAATTCAGTAAGTACAGTATCAACGGTATTTGGACAATCCAAAGCAGGCACTACTCTGATAAAAAAAAAGGAGCGCGAAACTAGATCGCACACACAGTTCAAATATAAAAAGACAAATCAACTAAAAAAACACAATCAGTAAAACACGTGAGGTCGAGTAAACACGTTCGCCTATAAAGCATCTTTCCTTCAAAGTAATCAGAGCTACACTCTATACAGTTAATATACGACTCTCGTTTCACAAGAAAAACAACTAAAACCGTGTCGTGCTTGTTAATGAACAATTTTAAAATTTATCCCGCATTCATTCTCACTATCTTCAAAGCAACAAGCAAACAGTATTTTTAACGTAATTAATATCTAGGAACCAAGCACGAAACTCAACTGCTCATCTGTTAATATCAATCGTTGTTACTTCAACCGCGTATCGACTCTTATCTAGACTCGTATATCCACATAAGGAACAAAATTTATATCAGCGGTTAGACAAGAACGATGCAATTTTCATTCATTATAATACGACGCATTTTATTTAAGGATGTGTTACAATCTCGATCACCTAACCACACTATCGAATTGTAGAGAGTGAAAGTCGATAATCGCGTAATATAATATAAAGGGATTATTCGCAAACGAGTTAATAAATATAAAATATAGAAATAGTAGTTGCAGAAATGTGTTTACGAATTGAGTAGTGTAAAAAGGTTAAGCCATTTAAAAATGCACGTTACAAATTTATCCATCTTGGGACTGGTTGGATGCGTACCTCCATTGATTTCTCTTCTGAGCTAGTTTACACATTTCCCTGAAATTCCTACAGCCTACATCTTTCACTATCTGTGTGCAGTAGTCTAACCTAGGTCTACCTCTTCTTCTCTTTATTACTATCTCTGCTTCTAGTATATTCCGCACTATTCCCTCATGCCGTAGTATGTGGCCTATCATCCTATCTCTCCTATTTTTTACCGTTTTCCACATATTTCTTTCTTCCCCTACCATTTTTAGTACCTCTTCGTTCTTAACTTTGTCTGTCCATGATATCTTCATCATACGTCTGTAGCACCACATTTCAAAGGCTTCTACCTTTTTCTTGTCCGCTACTCCCACTGTTCAGGCTTCACAGCCATACAGTGCTGTGCTCCACACATATGTTTTGAGCAATCTTTTCCTTGTTTCTATGTTTGTGGTCTTTGAGCACAGTAGTTGATTTTTCTTGTTAAATGTAACCCGACTTTGTGCTAATCTTTGTTTTATATCTTTTGTGCTTTTCCCATCTTGCGTTATTTGGCTTCCTAGGTAGCAGAAATCCTTAACCTCTTGTAAGTTCGTGTTACATATTTGTATTCTTGTTTTTGATTTATTTTTCCCTCCTTTGCATACTAGTACTTTAGTTTTACTTTTGTTAATTTTCATACCGTATCTCTCTGTTAGAACCGTTTCCATTTCATTGAGAGCAGCTTCTAACTCTTCCTTGCTAGATGCTAATACCGCTATCTCATCTGCAAATCTAAGCATATAAATTTTTTGTCCCTGCATAGTAATTCCAAATGTCTTCCTGCATTTGACAGTATTCATTGCCTCTTCAATGTACAAGTTAAAAATTAGTGGGGATAGGGAACATCTCTGTCTCACCCCTTTCCTTACAGTGTACGACATATATAATTTGTGATCCTTTCTCTTTATACAAATTATAAGTTCTCAATATAGATTGGTATTCTATGTGTATCAATAGACAACTGCAAGTGAAATACGATGAATGCATGGACCTATAACAGATTGATTAAACACTCCAAAGTGCTGAACGCGACTGTACATTTCTACAACAGAAATTCTCTTTTGACGTCTCACTTTCTGTCAGTTCCCAACCTATCTAAAAATAATTCGAAACTGCACCACTAACTGGCCTATCTTTGCGGGTCGATAATAAAAGCCGTCCCAAGCTTAGACGCTGAAAGGGTCTATCTTAAACCAACAAGCCCTAGCCCTATTTTTTGCTATTCTATGTTCTATACTAAATCATCAACAAACGGAACGTTACACCTCCACCGCGGGAAGACGAAAATCCTATTTTCGGCTTAAGAAACCAAAACTCTACACTACAGAAATACGAAAATGACTAACCAACAACAACAAAAAAAATAATAAAACAGACCAAAGCATAACTTCCACTAATCAGGATGATGTTTAAGATCTTTGGCGTGCCATATCTCTTTGGACATGCCAGTCGTATCAAAAAGTTCATAAGTCGAATAAAAACCTTCTTATGGATAATGAAGGAACCAACAATAAGGGCTAATTTTGCCGTAAAATGTTTCGACGCATCAAACAAAAACATAATTTGTGCTCCACAGAGTACCACCACCTTCAAAATCCGCCGGACGTCTACGTAAATCATACCGAATTTTGGCACGATTGCACGCCACTTTAAGTCGTTTGACGATATCATCATAAATTTTTTGCATCGCGGCGGAGCGCGTTATAAGATTGTTCCGATCAGCAAAATCTATATCATGTAAGTCGTGAGTGTTATTGGGTACAACAGGATTTTTTCAAGGTTCATCTCACGACCAAAGTTGGCAAAATACGGCGATATACCGATAACCTCATGAATAGCAGTGCGCGCGGCGCAAGCTACTTTAGAAAAATGACGGTGCCAATCCCTCTGATTGTTTTTCACATAGGACGCCAGCATAGCGTTCAACACTCTATATACTCTTTCAACGGGATTCACTTCCGCATGATAATAACCATTAAATATAATCTCGATTCAAAGTATAATTGTTCGCCTAATTATAATTATTATACAAATGTTCCACAGGTTTAACTTATTTTAATGCACAAACAAAGCTAGATCGTATTGAAACCAAAAAATTATTTAAAGTGTTGTCCAAACTGGTATGTTAAAGTGACAAACAAACTAATGTGACACTAAAAAAACTAGGTCGGAGGTAAAATTCTTACAAATATTCCGATAACGAAATAATTTCAATAACAAAAAGTTAAAAGTTCATTAACTACTTCAAGCGTGTTATAAACGCCCTACTGATCGAATTTATACAAAATGCCAGTTATAAAACCTCAATGATTTGCAATTTAGCAAACACAAGAAATAATCTTGGTACAAAATTCAAAGCAAAAACTGAGACCTACCCCAGTTACTGCAGAATGTTAAAATTTTTATTTTAAGTAGTTACTCTAGATCAAAACGAGCTTTTCTTTATAGCATGGAAGAGTCTTTCAATTAATAGCACACATTTGTTTCACAAGGAAAAACCACAAACAAGATAAGTAAGTGTCAACAATCTTCTTGCATAGCGCGAATATTGCATCCCACAGCTCGTTCTGAATTAAAAATTCCATTTTGTTAAACTCAAACGATTATCTTAAAAATCATAATCAAAGAAGTTATCGAAGTTGTCAAAGTTATCAAAATTATCAAAGTTATCAAAGTTATCAAAGTTATCAAAGTTATCAAAGTTATCAAAGGTATCAAAGCTATCAAAGTAAACAAAGTTAACAAAGTTATCAAAGTTATCAAAGTTATCAAAGTTATCAAAGTTATCAAAGTTATCAAAGTTATCAAAGTTATCAAAGTTATCAAAGTTATCAAAGTTATCAAAGTTATCAGTTATCAAAGTTATCGAAGTTATCGAAGTTATCGAAGTTATCAAAGGTATCAAAGCTATCAAAGTTAACAAAGTTATCAAAGTTATCAAAGTTATCAAAGTTATCAAAGTTATCAAAGTTATCAAAGTTATCAAAGTTATCAAAGTTATCAAAGTTATCAAAGTTATCAAAGTTATCAAAGTTATCAGTTATCAAAGATATCAAAAATATCAAAGTTATCAAAGTTATCAAAGTTATCAAAGTTATCAAAGTTATCAAAGTTATCAAAGTTATCAAAGTTATCAAAGGTATCAAAGTTATCAAAGTTATCAAAGTTATCAAAGTTATCAAAGTTATCAAAGTTATCAAAGTTATCAAAGTTATCTAAGTTATCAAAGTTATCAAAGTTATCAAAGTTATCAAAGTTATCAAAGTTATCAAAGTTATCAAAGTTATCGAAGTTATCGAAGTTATCGAAGTTATCGAAGTTATCAAAGGTATCAAAGCTATCAAAGTTAACAAAGTTATCAAAGTTATCAAAGTTATCAAAGTTATCAAAGTTATCAAAGTTATCAAAGTTATCAAAGTTATCAAAGTTATCAAAGTTATCAAAGTTATCAAAGTTATCAGTTATCAAAGATATCAAAAATATCAAAGTTATCAAAGTTATCAAAGTTATCAAAGTTATCAAAGTTATCAAAGTTATCAAAGTTATCAAAGTTATCAAAGTTATCAAAGGTATCAAAGTTATCAAAGTTATCAAAGTTATCAAAGTTATCAAAGTTATCAAAGTTATCAAAGTTATCAAAGTTATCAAAGTTATCAAAGTTATCAAAGTTATCAAAGTTATCAAAGTTATCAAAGTTATCAAAGTTATCAAAGTTATCAAAGTTATCAAAGTTATCAAAGTTATCAAAGTTATCAAAGTTATCAAAGTTATCAAAGTTATCAAAGTTATCAAAGTTATCAAAGTTATCAAAGTTATCAAAGTTATCAAAGTTATCAAAGTTATCAAAGTTATCAAAGTTATCAAAGTTATCAAAGTTATCAAAGTTATCAAAGTTATCAAAGTTATCCAAGTTATCAAAGTTATCGAAGTTATCAATGTTGTTATCCGAGTTATCGAACTTGTACTAATAATAAAGAATTAATTTTATCAAGTAATGAAAAACTAGTATACCATTGAAAAATTTCGTTTCTAACATACTCGATTTAGACCAGGTCAGTGTTCTACTACAAAATAACCGAACCTCTGCTTCCATGCTGTCGATTTATTATCGATGGACATGTTGTCCCTTATGAAGATAACGAGGAAGACCGTACTATTCCAAATGTAACATTATCAAGCGCGCTACCTCCGCGTGAGATAAATGACCAGTTCTTATACTATATAAATAATGCTAATGGACAAAATTCCTAACCTTAAGAGTTTTCAAACCAACCTACAATTATCGAACAAAAATAAATACGTGTGTATTAATGCGAATGGAACAACCTCGTGTAACTATAGCAGGAACTTAATGTAAATAATTAAACGGTATTACGGCGATATAATACTTTTAAAGTAAAACACAAACCCAGATTGCATCATCCAAGCAAATTATAAGGACTTACAATCAGCTGAATTTATTTCTGCTACAACTTCAACCTACGTGGTGAGGAGAATATTATCAAAAGGGTCTCCTGAACAGTTTTTAATTCTTTTAATGCTTTTTATTTTTCAAGTCTACTACTGATGATGATTACATAGTGGTCGAAATACGTAGTTAGTCTCTATAAAATTATTTTATGTAGTGAAGGTGTATTAATTATTTGAACTTGGACAGTAAGAGAAGGGGACAGGAAAAAGATAGAAGGTTTTGGAATGTGGTGCTACAGACGAATAATGAAGATATCGTGAACAGACAAAGTTAAGCACAAATAGGTACTAGAAATGATAGGGGATGAAAGAAGTATGTGGAAAACAGTATAAAATAGGAGAGATAGAGTTATAGGTCATATACTAAGGCATGAGGGAATAGTGTAGAATACATTAGAAGCAGAGATAGAAAAAAAGGGTGGTAGAAGTAGATCTAGGTTAGACCATTGCACACAGGTAGTGAAAGATATAGGCTTTGGAAATTTCAGGAGAATGTGTAGGGTAGCTCAAAATAAAAATCAATAGAGGTACGTGTTCAACCGTTTTCAAGGTGAAAACCTAATGACGAAAAAATAACTGTACTTAAACCCGATGATTATTATAAGCAACTACAGGTATTGGTTTTGCAATATTCTTAACTAATGTTAATTATGCGAAAGGATTTACTGGAAAACTTAATTTGGCAAATGTCTAAGTGTTGGGGAATCATGGTTTCAACAGGCTGCTTAACCCCCTTCACATACCACTGAATCTCGGTGAACAAGGGCATATAATTGGAAAATAATAGAAGGGAAACCGAGCTGTATCTAGGCTATGGGAATTTCAGGAAACTGTATAAGCTAGTTCAGAATAGAAATAGGTGGAGGTATGCGTCCAACGAGTTTTAAGACGGAAAACCTAATGACGAAAAAAATAATTGCACTTAAATCTGATGATTATTATAAACAACTACAGGTGTTTGTTTTGAAATATATTCAACTAATGCTGATTGTGCAAAAGGGTATATTGGAAAACTATTAGTTTGGCAAATGTTCAAATGTTGGGGTTAGTAACCGTAGGCTGCTTAACCCTCTACACATACCACTGAATATTGGGGAAATAGGGTATAGTATATTTGTAAAACAATAGAAGGGGAACCAAACTGCTTCTAACAAGAAAGAGCTGCGGCTATGTTCGAAGACAACAAACATAGAAACAAGAAGAAAATTGTAGAAAGCATATGTGTTGAGCTCAGCACTGTTCGCCTATGAAATAGGGATAGTAGGAGAAGCAGACAGGAAAAGGAAGAAATCTTTTGGGATGTTATGCTTTAGATGTATAATGATGATAGCATGGACAGATAAAGCTAATAACAAAGAGGTTATAGAAATAGTAGGAAAATAAAGATATGTGTGAAAGTGAAAACTAACGAAAAAAATAGGAGATATAGAAGAAAAGGATACATTCTAAGGCATTTCTGGGGAATAGTGCAGGATATATTACAAGCCGAGATAGGAAACGATGTAGAGGTAGGCCTAGATCAGACTATTGCACGTAGATAGTAAAAGATGCAGACTAGAAATTTCAGGCAAATGCGTAGGTTAGCTCAGAATAGAGCGTCTAACCAGTTTCAGGACTGAAGACCTAATGATGATGACCACATCGTAAAAATTGACAAGATCGTTTATTGACAGTGATTACATAATCTGATTTCCGCAGAACAGTATTACAGCTTTGATAATTTAAAAGTGTTGTTACCACTAACAAATTGCAAAGGAATATTTACCAAATGTAAAGAAACACACAGGCCTTCACAACCATTTTTTTTAAGAATAGGTCTTTGACATATTGATAGTAGCAATAATTTTGCATATTATGTTTTAATTTGTTTGAACTTGCAAATAAAATGCATCAAAACTATAGAATTTATAAATAGCAATAAGAATTGAAAGCAAACTTCTCAAGATTAACATCCACAATACTTTCGGTTTCTCGAATATTTTAAAAAAGGTTCGCTTCTTATTCACCGCTTATAAATAAGTATTTCAAATTGCCAATTTTCAAAAAGTATTTAGCTTAAAAAAATCTCCAACGCTATAATGTGTACGCATTGAGGATACCACTATTAAAAATATAACACTTTATATTATTTCAACATTACACCAAACTTTTTAAACAATGCCATTATTAAACTCACCCAACTGACTGCAAAATTACACCTGATTTGTTTAAAATTTAATAGTCCAATCACCAGTAGAAACAACCGAAATCACGAGATCTAACGTGTGACACTGCGTTTTATCTTAGTCTTGCGACTGGTAGATTTCGATTTGCATACGATTTGTCTGCACGGATCAACAAATTGAGTATGTTGTTGTACTAAACATGGATATTATTTCTAGGGCACTTTCGCTGCCCCTCTTTTTGTTCTTTGATCGCCGGCCTCGGTCGGGTCTGCTTAACACGCCTTAGCTATTACCAGGGCCTAAAGATATAACACGACCTTCATGCTTTAATATATTAGTGGCCTCTTACTTTATTTTTTTTAATTATTTGATCTATTATTTTAGTATCGACGCCCACTCTATTAGTATATTGGGGGATTAATTGGTTTTGGAACGTGAGAAATCGAAAGGTGTTGTTTGTTTCCTGTTACTGTGATATCCTTGAAATATATTGTTTCATAACTGGTGTTTTGGAATTTTTAAATTCGCTAAATATTACACAAAGATACAATTACAGACAATTGTGAATAAGTTGAATGCCTATTGTTTACTCGCAAGAAATAAGAACGGGGTATTTGATATACTTAATTATATAACTGTGTGGGTACTTTGCATAATATTTATGCATTTTTCTTGGTAGTTCAAACAAATTATCATACAATTGGAAAGTTGTACTGTTTTAAAAGTGTTATACGCATCTCCTAAAGATGGTTAATGAAGGTAAAATTAAAAGACTTGCTTATGTCTTTTACCAACATGAGTCCACTACCAAATTTCACCGGCGTACGTTTTGTTTAATATTAATGATATAAATACAGGAACTTGGAAAGTTATTAATTTCCGGTTTCACTTGTCAATTTTTTTTCTTACAAAACGTAACTTTTATTTACGTATAATCTAGTAATTAATTACATTTCATAAATAATATTAAATTACAATTTTCAATTTAAAGTGAATTATGTACAAGAGATTTCTTCTGGTATAAAAATTCCGGCTTTGTTATCTTCAAATTCATTTAAAAGAACGTCATCTAGATCTTCTTCACTCGAAAATTGTAGATCTTCCTCTAAAGTAGCTGCTGACTTCGACCTAGGGCTACCCCTGCCTCTTTTCATTTTAACAGAAGTACAACCAGTTTCTGAAAATTGCCCAGGTCCTTGAACATCAATGTAATGATAATCTTCCATGTGACCCCTAAAATATGGATTATCTGGCAAACTTGCAAGACTCATTCGATCTGGTTCGGCTATAGTGTAATAATAGTGTAATAATAGTCGACACTAAGCCACGTGTGGTCCTCATCTTGGTAGGCTTGATCTGAAGCTAAAGCAATTTTTGCTTCTAATTGAGTTAAGTGCTCATCATGCTCAAACAATGTAAACTTACAGATGTTTACTAATGTTTCCGCTTTTTGAGTAAATGGTGAATCTTTACCATTATACGAAACGCAATTTTCTAAAATCTGTTGTACATCATTTAAAAACTCATGTCGGCTATGGTATTTATGCATGGATACTTTTTTAGATATCGTCTGCAAATCCATTGGCCTTCTAACTACTGTATAATAATCTTTCACTAACTTTTTGTTTACGGGTTTTAGGAAAAGCCATGACACCGACATTGCTTTCAATTTATAATTAAGTACATTATCCAAAATATATGTTAACGCAACTTGATCACTATCTAACAAAAGATTCATTGCTTTTTCCAGTCGTATTAGTCTATCCTTTTTTTTCTTCTAATCTTTCGATACATTTATTTAACATACACTGTGCGGCTAGAGTTACACTACTATTTTCACCGTTACAACAAGCAGAATTTTTAAAAATTTGATCTATATCAACCAAAAATTCTTCACGACTATGGTATTTCTTTTGGTGCAAGTTGTCTCGAATTGACTGTAAATCCATGGGTCGTTGGATAATATTTTGATACTATTCGACTAAATTCGCATTAACAGGAAATAAAAACGGTTGTACATCTGGCATATCATGAATTTCATTTAAGATTTCTTCAAAAATACTAGATAATATAACAACTGGATCGGTTGTTCGTTTATTGGCAGGTTTATTATGTCTTTTCAGATAATCGCAATGTAGTTCAGAATTAAGCCGATACAGGTTTCTTGCATGCATTGTATCTCTAGGAACTTTCGAAACTAAAGTACGTCGTTTCATTTCTTCAGAATGCATTTCGTAGAATGGAACATATGCTTCTGCTTTTACTAGTGTTTTAAGGGATATACTGCACACCTTGGAATCGTTATATTCATGCCATACGAATGAGTATGGGTGTCGACAGTATGCGATGTAATGGCCTCTCAATGTAGTCCAACTGTGTTTCGATATTGCATACAGATTATAACGACAATTTCCAAGATTTTTTTCTGCAGCGTAGTGTCGCATATCTAGCCTTCTAATGGAAAATCTATAGACGTAGATAGCTTTCTTTGATATGTACCTGTAGGTGAAAACCATTTTAAGTGTATCACCAATATTTTAGGAAACCTCTGTATGGGCAGTGATTTGATGCATTTTCTCATTTCTTTGCACTTAAAACACCAGTTTTTCGTCGTCGTCCAATGTTTCAGGCCTAGTTAAATGATCTAGACAAAGCTGTAACGTTAAGCAACTAGTGTGCCTAGTTATAGCAAGTGATACATCCCAAAAGACTTCGAAAGTTACAGAATAATGATTACAGTGTGTGCAACGTACTGTTGATTTTAACTGTCCAGCGAAAATATCAACAATTTTGGAATTGTTACTTCTTAAATATTGTTACCAGAATTCATTACCTATGTCAGAGTCATTAATGGTTCATTTAATTCTGACAATATAGGGATTTGATTGGAGGTAACCTGATTAACTTCTGCATGGATACCATCTAGCAAGTACCGCGTAAACTCTTGTGCGTCTTGTTGATAGAAGCCCATAAAACTAGGTGCAAATCGATGAAAGTGTGATTTCAAGTTAATAGTATTTACCACTTTGTCGCAAATATCTTCAGACCACAGATCTTTTATTACTTGTGCAAAAGATTTAATTAAAGCTCCTTTCATAGTTGAAGTGCTAGTATTGATATGCTTCGAAAACGCATTATTTTTAATATATTCAAGTAATAATTTTGTGTTTGAGAGGCACTGAACTATATAGTTTATAAAGTAGGTATTACCAATATTTTCCAATCCTTTCTTGCCTAAATTTGTAATTGTATTTAAAAAATCATTTAAGTTTTTAAACTAAGAATCGAGTTATGATGCGTTAATTGTATGCTGGAGATGAGTAGATATATTTAAAGAATGACTCAATCTGTCAGAGCAATTAGGGTTTTTTTTTTAATTTCTTCTATTGTAAAAGCGATCAGTGTTTTATTTTCTTCCATGTCAACATTATCTTAGCTGTTGCTTAAAGACAGTGCAAGATGATCGAATGTTTTGGTTTTCTAAACTGTAACATTTCGAAGGTAAGTCAAAAATTTCACTTAAATCTTTGGAAGGTGTAATGGTTCCTAATATGGATGCAGCATTACCTCTTTGAATGGCTATGCCAATTCTTATGTAATAAAAATGAAGTGGCTCTTTGATCAAAGGTATTATGATAGATTCGTCAACCAATTTTCTTTATGAATCCCAATCCTTGACTACCTAAAACTCCTAAGGTTTCAATTGAAACTGGGTAAAAGATATAAAGGTCTGATAAAGAGGAATATTTTTTATTTATTTTTTTGCCAGCTTTTGCTGCTGCTCCAGTTTTATTTGAGCAAGCAGTTACATGAGAATTAGCAAGAGTGTTGGTACATGTAAAATTCCACATTACTGCTTTACCATATTTCCAAGGAATTAAACTAATGCCGTCAGGTCTTTTACCATCTTCTCTAAATAAATAGGTAGGTTCCGGAATAGAAGGAACATCGGCAGAGGCTAAAAGTCGTTTAATTAAATCATTAACTTAATCCATGTATACCTAACTCATCTGCAGCTGATCCATAAATGCATGAGTCTGGTGTACACAACCGAGTACCAAGCCTGAGTACTACAACAATTCTAGACGAATGGTTATCTAATAATGTGCCCAGAGATGCTATTGGAAGAGCGAATAAACATGCGCTGGCATATTTCAAAGAAACTGCAAGAATACGAGCCCTATGTGTATTATTGGTAGCTGATTCTAGCAACTTATTGAAAGATATATCCAGCAATGGTATATCCCATTCTTTTTGAATGAGTTTGTTGATTTTGATTTTATTTAAATTTGTTGCAGACTTCCAAAGTTCTTCAGCTTGCAAAAAGAAATTATCAATAGATATATTGCAGATAGCATTAGAAAAGATTAATCTAATTGTAAGTAAAGATGAATGACAAGAAGACAGGTAAGCAGGTAGTGAAAGTGATGTTGAAAGACGGACACCTAATCCGCCTCTGTTTATTGGAAGAGATGCTTGCGACTATTCGAAATGGTTCAGTTTAATATTTATCACTTCCTCCAAAGTGCATCGTAATAGTTCGTCAAATATCTCAAGAGATTGCATACAAGTCCAAGATGGGCTACATCTGAGGATGTACATCAATTTAGGAATAGCAAAACAATTCTTAATCAGACAAAATAAGATATGATTTGGAATAGAAGATGATTTTAAACGAGAGTGAATGGAGGACATCAATTCGATTTTTTTATTGATACTTTCTGGAATCGCTTTAGCACAAAGTGGTGCGCCAAGTAGGGTCCAATTACTTTTATTTGGTGTCTGAATACCTGGTGCGATCATGTTTAAGAGTGAAATGTTTTTGTTAAAATTGGATGGAGGTGAACATAACAGTTCACATTTATTAAAATTGAGTTCCAAACCAAACGACTTAGCGATTGTAATTATCTTTTCGAAATTTTGGAATACAGAATGAATCTCACCACCAATACATCCGTCATCTAAATACCAAATATTAAACTCTGTGTTTAATGAGTTAACAAGTTTGTTTATTGCCAGACAGAAGATTGCCGGACCTAAAAGATCGCCTTGTTGTATACATCTTTCGGAATTAATTATGTTATCACCAAAAAACAGAAATGAAGGATTTGCATAACATTCTTGAAGAAAAGGCAATAGATGGGGAATGTGATTGTAAATACTATGTAAGAGAATATCTATATTATATATATATATATATATATATATATATATATATATATATATATTCTTAAGAAGAATGTTATTGTGATTATTAATTAAATATATACGTGCAGCGTGTGCTACAATTTCACAACCGCCTGAAGTTCCAAATCCAAACTGTTTGGGTCTGAAAAGAGTTCCTGATTCATCCTTTATATTCCAGCAAGATAATTTAGCTGCAAGTCTTCGATAAAAAGTACCTACGGCCCTAATGCCGGCGTCCTTTTTTTAAGTGCGCATAAAGATGCGCCATATAAAATAGGACAAATTTCGCAAGATATCTTGCCCGAGAGCATCAGGTTACATAAATCAGTTAAAGATGATAAAAGTTTTTGTCCGAATACACCAGTGGAATAATTCAAAATGTCTTGCAAATATGAAGACCGTAGGGCGTCAATACCTCCTGCGGAACTAGACTTAAAGAATTTGATACTTGCTAAAACTTCTTCACGATTAATTGTGAAATTTGAATTAGTTTTTATAAAGCAAATTGTCAGCGAAATTGATTTTGGATGTTTCTTTTGTATATCTTCTAAATCTGTAGCGTCCATAATTAAAAAATGATTTATTTGAACTTAAAATTTTAACCGCACAGGATAAATCGCCATCTGAAACTTTTGATATGATTTGTTTGGAAATATTGGTTTTAAAGGTAGCTATACCACTTCTACTACTGAGAGAAACAACTTCTTCAACGGACAAAGGGTTTCGTAAATTTTCTAATATTATTTTCGAAATTGATTTGTCTTTATTGCTTAAATTTCCACTAGGAATCGATAGCGATAGGTAAGGGAATAATAAAAGTTCTTTCCATAATGACATTGAGCTTTTTTTAACGCAAGTGTCAATAAGCTCACATAATTTCTTTGCTACCTGAGCTCTCGCCGATTTTGGTATACGCTTAACGATGAAAATTCTTGACAATTTCAGATTTTTTAATTTGCTTTCTAATGCAGGCTCTTCATCTTTGTTCAAAGATTTATTTTTACTTAATTGTAAAATTTGGCTATTTTCTTTAAAAACTTGGCTCTGGTTACAGTTACTGCTGTTTTCTTTATGTATTTTACTAAAGTGAATGTTAAGACCTTTAGAATTTTTAAATCTTCATTCGCATATGTTACAGAAAATTAAATCATATTGAGTTTTATTATGAATTTTACTATTATCGCTGACATTTTCCATTTTGTCAATGACGTCACATTTTTTGTATGAATTTGTAAAGAAGACTAATTACACATAATTCATATTTGGATGCCATTCATGTTCTTGATTTGTACCTCTTACATTAACATGTGTTCAAAAACTCAAATCTTTATTACCAAAAGCAGAAAACTAAACAATTTATGTTAATAGAATCATCTAAAAATACTTAACAGTAAACATATTAGGTACTTGCAAAAAGCTTTTGCACCCAACCAACATCTAACTGGTTCAGCGTCCTTCAGTTATCTTTACCTACATTTTCCTGTATCTAACCGATACACTTAGCTCTTGCTTTTTTCAAGTATCATCTTTAGCTTTACCCTCTATCGCTGAACTAACTGTTTCCTAAGTCTCACTATGTGACCAATTATCCTATTGCACTTTTCAACGAACTTCGTTCGTTTTTAAATCTATTTGTCTGTGTGTCTGTCTGTGTGTCCGAGGCCTTTTTAATGGTCGGACATCAATGTGTGATACATCAATCGATTCAGCTCGGTGTCCAGAGCTTAAGTTTTGATGTCAGTTAAAATCGGGCCACGGGGACGCCGAGCTCCCAGGAAAATCCACAGGGATAATTAAAATTTTAAATAAGTTTAAAATCAATATGCGGCACATATTTGAACAATTTATGGCATTTCATGCCAATTATTCCAATATTATAGACATTGTTTAAACTTAAATTTTGATTACCGAAAATAATTAGATTCATATAAAAAAAAAATTTCTTATCTTATTGATGAGAACTAATATATAGCTTTTAAAATATTTATTCAATAAAATAAAATATATTAAAATGTCTCTTTTGTTGTTTATAAATTTTGTATTTTATCTGAATACTTATAATTATTACAACATAATAATTTTAATTTCTTTAAATTGTTTTAAAGTAAGTCTACATTTGGAAGTTCGTTGCGACAATGCCTTGCATTTTCAACTTGTTTGTAATTAATCTAGTAATACTTCTATATTCGTGAGCCATTTTTGAGACTATCCTACTGTAGCAGTAGTAAATTAGGGGGGACGAAAGTAGTCTAGCAAATTGGCCCTTTGGCCCTTCTTACTAACTCTTATGACCCCCCCCCCCAAACTTCACTACCAAGTTTCTCTATTTTAGCCCTACTCATCCTTGCCGGTGCAAATCTGCCAGTTTCTCTATTGAAAGCCCGCATGCCTAACTGCAGGGTCAGGAGTCTCCGTAACCTGCAATGGCCAGTAAAGACCCCCATTGTCACTTTATTTAATATCTATGTGTTATTGACTCCTTCGGCACGGTTATCATTATCTTTGACTGTCTACTGTCTCTTCTTCTTTTCCACCTTCTTTCCATGTCTTCCGCATCCAATGTTTTAATTCGGACGCCACCGACTTCCTCGTGACGCTTATGCACGATTCAGATCCTAAATAAGGGATTTCTGTCTCATGCTTAGCTAACTTATCAGCATTCTCGTACACCGTGTGGCCTGTACACAGAAGACTTGAACTTGCTCTGACTGTCTAACTTCTTCAATGCGTTTCAGCACTCCTGAACCAGTGGGCGTCTGGTTTTGGAAAAACAAATTGTTAGAAGTGCTGTTTGACTATCTAAGCAGATAATAAACTTTCGCTCTGCTACGTTGTTTATCTTCTAGCTTTCCGTCACTTTTAATATTGCTTATACTTATGCCTGGAAAATAGTTGTATATCAGCCTATAAAAAGCTCCAATGAACCCCATTTCTCTCCAGATATATCACAGGCCTAGCAGGACCTGTATCCACTATTCGTAACCTGTCAGCATCCAAAAGTTTAATTCGGACGCCACCGAGTTAATACTATGCACGATTTAGGCTCTAAATAAAGGGTTCTTTCTTCCTGCTTAGCTAATCTATCAAGTTCCTCGTTTCCTTGCACACCATTGAGTAGTGGAAGCCAGAAGCGCTAAACTTTTTTCTGGCTGGTTAATTCCTCCAATTCGTCTCCATGCTCTTGACCAGCGGGCATCTGGTCGTGCTTGAAGTGCTGCTTGGCTATCTGTGCATATAATATCTCACCGCTCTTCTACCTCAGCTGGCCGCCCTGCTCTTCATTTATTTCATTTTTTTTGCGGAAGTGGGTGCTTAAAAAGAACTGTAGAATTTCCGTTCTAGTATTTGTCTACTCCCCGTTCCTTTTTTGTTTGACGGCCCTAACGGTTACCTACTTTCACAGCTAAGGATTTTTATCAGTCTGACAGTTTCCGATATGGATCTTAGCTCCTTGCAGTACATTTTCCAACTCATCCTCTTGCTGTGTTAATTCTTTTTTGAATTCCTTTTTAACAACCTTATACTTATTTCAATCGTCCTGAGCTTTACTCTTGACGACTCGGTTTAGAGTTTTATAGAGTTTGCTGCATAGAATGTCTAGAAACCTTCGCTACATAAGTCGACCAGTTTTCTCCTTCCTGAGTGGACATCCGACTTTTAAGATGAGACGATTATCTCTCTCATATCTTCTACCACCTTATCTAAATCCTCTATAGTTAGAACTAGTTATGCTTTCTATGGAATCTCCCAAGCGTTGCCTTAAAGGCTTCATAAATTATCTCTACCCGTACTCCTTGGATTCCTGTTTTGGATGGGTGTTTACTTATCAGAAACCCTCCCCCCCACCATCATATCAATTTATGATCTGATGTGAAGATGTCATTCACGATTTTCCATTTTGACATTTTTCCAATAGCCCTTCAGCAACCATTCAGTTACCTCCTGTCGGATTTTATGGAAAACCTCCGTGGAAGGCAAATTCTACTGTCGTAAGAGAGATTTACGCTATTTATAAATAAGGATTGTTTAATTCCACTTACCTTGTCCTCCAATATCCCTGCTGAAACGTCCCTCCTTCTAAACTGGGGTTAAGCTACCAGAATGGTAGTCAGGATGGAGGTTCTGGGGTTGTTTTTTACGTTGCTTGATAGAAGATTACACCTGATAACGTTTGAGCCCCTTAATCTATTTCGAAAAGTATACGGTTTCTATATTAGTGCTGTCAGTCCTTTTTTCTCAGGCAGAAAGCAAGCCACTTCTAGAGTTGCCTCTGGGCTGTGCTAGAGATTGATCTGACTTATCTCTACCTGTGGCATTGTTATTGCCCAAGTTTTTGTTTATCTTCTTCCTAAGCCTCCATGGTTTGCTTGGACATCTCAACAGGCTAGGGCCCCTGCCCTACTGCTGCACTCCAACCGGGCACTTGCATACAGCAAGAGTAACTAGCTTGAAGTACATTACATGTGATTTTCCAATGCTCCACCCGAAGGTACTACATTGACCAGGAAGCGAGTTTTTTTTTTACCTGGAAAATTTTGAATTTTGCCGAATCCTTGCTGTTCCAAGCAAGGTAGGGATCTTTAACGTGCGTGACAACACTCACACACGGGACCTCCATTTTACCTCTCATCCGAACGAGGGTGTATTTTTGCGAAAAATGCTCGCCTAACATTTTTCAAGCGGACCGTGTCGGGATTCGAACCCGGGACCTAGGGCGTAGTAGTCACACACATACCACTACGCCACGGAGCCGCCCTAGCTTGAAGTACAGCGCGCAGCCAGTAATTTCCAGCTCCTGCACTATCCTCTTGCTCAATAAGGTAGTAGACTCAAGGTTATATTTTTGATTACTATGGACTCAAGTCCCAAAAGTCACTAGGTAGAGGCTTCATCTGTTTATGAGTTTTGACTCTTTATGTGAAACAACCTGAAACAGGACAGAAAAATGAAGATTATATCAGTACTTGTTTAAATTTCAGTTACAATATTTTGCAACAAAAAACAAATCTTTATAATATTTTGATAGATTTATTGTGCAATATTTTGTAAAATTATTTGACATGTGAAATAATTTTATATACCTATGAGCATAGAAGGTGCTTTAGTAGATTTGAGTAGACTCCATATTGCTAATACATAAGACAATCAACCACGCGAATTAATGTTTGAATATGACAATTTAGGAACAAGCGATTTAGAGAATACAGTAGAGATCGGTACTGAAATTTTGACAATGACTACTAATACAGACAATTTTAAAGCTATACCTTAACGCAATTCCACATTATTATGGAAATAAGGCAATTATATGAATATTTACATCGTCTTGGAAAACGTTTTTAAAGACATTTTACCTTTGAGAAGAATCCAGCTCAAAATTCTTGGCTCTTGAGACTAACTTTTAACAAACTTATAGGAGGAGCTTTAAATTTAATAGATAATAGAGAGGATTTCGTTTCATGGGACGATTTTAAAAGATTATTAATTTCTTATTTTGGAAATCAACAATTTTTAAAATGTTTAGTTAGGAATTTATTAAGCCTTAGAATAAATAGGAATGAGACACCATATCAGTTTAGAACGAGAGCACAAGACGTATGCAATTTAATTTTGACAAAATTAAAATTACAGGAGGGCTCAAATGTTGGATTACCGAAAACAACACTGTATGACGAAATGACACTTAGAACCTTTTTAAACGAGTTACTAGAGAGGTTTTCAGTTAAGAAATCCCAACAGTTTTGAAATGCGATGAATTTAGTGATAACAGAAGAATACGCCACTTATTACAAAAATCACATTTACAATCCGAATTTCAATAAAACCTACAAACCTATCTCAAAATTTCAGTCAGCATAAGGGAAAGCCCATTACCGACCATACAATTATCAGTTACCCAATTATCATAAATATATAAAATTTTCACTCAGGCCAATGCATTTCAACCAGAAACCAGCATTTAATTCTTTCAAAACCCATTTTTAAGAGCTAGACCGAACAACTTTGAGAATTACTTCCAGAAACCCATAAATAGCTTTTCAAACAATTTTTAAAGACCCACAAATACTTTTCAAAATAACTTTCAGAGCTATGCATAACTTTCAAGGTTATTTTCCAAGACTAATAAATAATTTTCAAAATCCACATCTAAAACCCATGAATAATTTTCAAAATAGTTCTCCGAAACCACATCACAAACCATATGACAATTACAAACCCATTCCCAATAACATATCTAGAAGCACTCGATCTATAAACAGATAGAAGCAAGCAAGACCCACACAAAAAACGAAACCAAAATTTTCAGCCACGGAACTTTTTCATCAGCAAGTAGCAAGAAATACATTTTTAGTCAGAAGTAACGTATATCACACATATTCACACAAAACATACAAAGTATCTCAAACCACCCCATTTGATCCACAAGAAAATTTTTCACCGTAAGTGTACAACTAACAATATTGCAAAAACACGAAAAATTTGAAAAAAATAATTTCGCAAATGCCACTGATACCAACGAAAAGATAGAGGTTCACACAGATCAAAACTATGATCCAAATTTTCATCAGGACACCTATACACAATACCAGACTTAATAGAAACGAATACACCAATTTTTGGTATCCTTGGCCGAAATACTCCAAGTACAATTAAAGCTCCTTTTGTACTCAAGATTATCCAGGGCACAACAGACAGTAAAAATTCAAGTAAACCTAAAATCAAATGTAGGAATAATAAAGCACACAAGTTTTGGACAAGGTTAGAAACGCTTTCAGCAACAGTAAAAATTAAGGACAATCGCGCAATTACAAAATGTTTAAATGCAAGTGAGAAAATTCTCAGTTTAAAATTGGCTCGACTTATAAACGTCTAAGAAATTAACTATACAGACATAGATATTGACGAAATTTCAAATTCGGCCACCATATCGGTCTTAGATGACGATTTTCAGAAAGGTAACATTTTCAGAAAGAATTTTTCTAACTTTAGACTTGATGACTTAAGTGACAAAGAAAGACAAGTTATTCAAAGAATATATTACAAATTTAGATAAATATTCTTTTGCGAACAGATAACCTTGACATTTACTAATCAAATCAAACACTCTGCTAACATGACCAACAAGGCCCCAATTTACAAATAACCAAACAAATTATCCCAATCTAGTCAACAAGAAGTAGAACGACAAGTAAAGGATTTATTAGTTCATTATATCTTCAAATTTCCTTTGGAATTCTTTAGTTTTAATAGTATTGAAGAAAATGGACGCCTCTGGAAAACTATTTCAGAATGTGTATTGAATATGGATTAATCAATGAGAAGACAGTGGACGACATATATCCTTTGCCGAACACCACGGTCTTATTGAACAAATGAGGGAAATGTCAATACCTTTCTACCATAGATCTAACTTCAGGTTATTTTCAAATCCAGCTTGGCGCCAAGTACACTAGTAAACCAGCATTTAGTTCAACCTGAGAACACTACGAGTATAAACAACTATCATTCGAACTCAAATTGGCACCAGCCACATTTCAACAAGTAATAAACAACATAAATGAGAGACATACAGAATGAGAAATGCATGGTATATTTGGACAATTTGATGATATACAGCACATCCTTTCAGAAACACAGAAAAACTATACTACGGTCCGTTCTTGAGCGACTAAGACAAGCTAATTTTAAAATTTTAAGATACAGTTGACAAGGGTGTAGTTTTAAAGAAGGAAATAGCGTATTTAAGACATGTGATAATACCAGGCGGAGTGATATGAAACCCAGAAAAAATATCGGTCGTACAAAATTTTCCAATTCCGAAGACCACAAAAGGAATTAAGAGCTTCTAATGACTTGTTAATCCATTACGATCATTAGTAAAGTTAATTACAAGTAATTTAGATTACGAGGTCGCATAAAGATATGGTCGATTAATACATCAAATGAGTGATAATCAGGAACAACTAAAAATATCTGAAAGAACAAATGTCCTTAACTACAACCACTATAATAAAATTCAAGGAAATTGTTTCAAAATTAACTGGTAACCAAGCAACAATGCAAATTCGTATCAACAAATTACAATAAAGTATATACAAAGCAAACTTTGAGCAAATCCGGACAAACATTGTGATCATATTTAATGCTCTTTTTATACAATTAATTGATCAATTTCAGTAATTCAACAAATATTAAATATATTGGGAAATGCATTTACATTTGCTAAATTAAATACTTTGCATTCCAGCATAATTTTAGTATAATTATACTCGATGTTGCCGTATAGTATATTAAAAATAGCAAACTAACTTCTGAAGTTAATCATGATAGCATTATGTTATTTGAAAGAATTACTCATTTAAAGGCATACTCAAAGTCTAATGAAATTATTTTCATATTAAAAATTCCTATTGTAGAATCAGAAATTTATAATTATTTTCACATTTTGCATTACGAATGAAAGTCAAAGATCATTTCCAAATCATTACACCAGAAAGTAAATTTTTGTTTTGAAATAAATTTAAATATAGTATCTCAAGCAATAAACGTAAAGTGCTCACAGCGAATTGTAGAGCAATTATTGTCCAATTTAACCTAGAAATTGTCAAAATTTTAGTTTCCTCAGTTTCAGATAAGAAAAGTTGTAGAATAATTACTAACCAATTTAACCTAATAATACAGGAATGTTGCTGTGTACATACATTTGCAAAACCGTGGACTACAGAACTACCTATTGCAATATTGTTATAACTGTCAGCGTTCTCTAATTATGACATCTACCTACTTAAAAATATGTATTATAGAAAAGTGCAAGATTTTTTATCAAGAGATCAAGGTGAAATATGTTACAAAAAATAGACGCTAACAGTTCAAAATATTTTCACGTCGTCAACAATACAAATAGAAACTGGACGAGAACCAGAATCTTTCCTTATTCCACCTGGAATGGAAGTAATTACGAAATACGAAACTCAGAGAAGGCGGTTCTATTGCTAGTATTTTAAGGTATTCAAAATTAGGATGCGTTTGTGTAATAAACAGTAAAACTACAATATAGCAATATAAAGACTGAAGATTTGAAACATTACTCAATAGTTAAGATAAAAAAGGTGATTATAAGAATCGTAAAAACCAATCTTTAGCTGAATTGAATAAACATATACCTGGATATGTAAAGGATACAGTTACTATGTGTTACATGATGATATCTTTGGGTTAAAGTGTAACATATAAATTTTCTGTAAATTTGTTCATTGACTTTAGCGCGATGCATCTGTTATTTTAGTTATCTAATAACATTTATATAATTCATTCAGTCATTATTGCATATTTAATAACCAATAAACCCAAAGCACACTTTAATTCAAATTACACTTAAAATCTACTACATACTACATATTCCTTACTGATAACACTTAAATATATAACTTGTTAACGTGTTCCTACATCTTAAAGTATCTAAGATTTCAAATTGTTCCGACGAGTGGTGATCGTTGGTCAGTTTTCGTTTCTTAGTTGAACTAGAAGGTCGCTCCTTGTTAAAACATTCAACATGTGCAGGAAAATCAAGTTTTCCTGGCGAAGACGTCGTAATAGACGGTCAGACTGTTAAAAGTTGTCCATGACAACTAATGTAGAAATGTAGTGTACAAATCCCTTTGCGAACGGTTTGTATAAATGAGTAAGCATACGAAATTAATTATTTTATTAAAGTGCAACTTTAATACCGCGCAACTTTGCAACCATGAAATTTTGAATTTTAAAACTTTGAAGCTTTGGATGTTAAAACTTCTATAACTCTGGAAATGTGGATGGTCTTGTAATAATTTTGAAGTAATTTCACTTAAATTTATGGAACTCGTTTAGAAGGCATATCAATAAACTACTGTGATCCACACGTGGCTGACGTCGCTATGTAACCAGCGTGTTCTACAGATGCACAGGTCGTTGAAGGTTACAGGTCATTGCCGCTGTCGGTAAGAAAGTATTAGTTTCTAAAATAATGCTGACGTTACAAAGTCCATTGCGTAAATTTTGCATGCAATGACATGCTTTTGAAACTTGTTTTACATTACGTGCTGTATGCAATTCATTATGACTTGTGTAAATGTTTTTCAATTAATTTTCAAAAGATCCTTTTGTAAAATATAAAGTACAATGAGTACTATAACCTATTTCTAATTAGTAGTGTGTTCAATTTAAAATATCATATCTCACCGATTGTGCAGGTGTAGATATACTTCATCAGTTATCTTGTTTATGACGAATTGAAATACTAATATGTTAAGTTATAAAACCTGAATGCTATATGATGAAAATTGGAACTTAAAGTAATCTGTCAATTATTGATTTTTACCAAAAGTTAAATAAGAAATATTTAAACATTGTGAGGTCGCGTAGCGCTACAATGACTACTTTATAAAAATATATAATGTCCATAATTAAATATCTGACTTAGAAATCACTTTCATAAGAATTGAACTTTATTTATTACTGTTATTTACTATGATGTTATTTACTTTTCTTAAAAGAGAATACAGAATTATTTTTATTGGACTTCAGTTCATTTTTCAGTAATATTAAATTTTCTAAATTTTTTTACGCTGTTTACAAAGTAAACTTATCCGAAAGAGTATCATGATAGTAGAGACAATTGAACTTAATTCAAAGATTCTATATTCATACTGATCCGTAATATATATTGTCTATGTTGGTAGAAACTATGTTTCAGAGTCACCCACTCATTGTTAGATCCTTGAAGAAGACGAATAGATGTAAGTATGATATATGTGACAATCAAACTTTGTATTTAAAGTGGTTTATGATAATATAGGTTTCCAAATTTTCCTTGAAGCAAATTCATTTAGTCAGTTGCTTCATAAAAAATTTAGGTGGCGTCCTTTATTCTGTTTCTTTTAACTCAAATATACCCACTGACCCAATCTCATGCGACCGTGGGCCAAAAAACTCAGTTAGCTAAATGTCTTAAGAGTGTTCTTTTACTATAAGCCAATTTCCATCCAAACCTTACCCTGGGCTTGATACAAGTACATAAGAATTCTCGATAGGTAATGTTAATCTACCACAATTCATTGTGGAATAGATTGATAGAAAAAATATAGATAATAAAAGGAAGATAGTTATTACAGTCAATAACTTTTACAAGCAAAAAATTTAGTTAAAAGATAAGGAACCATTATACGTGAAAACTGCGGAATGCCGGAGAGTTAAAAATTGTAGGTCCAGACTCAGGTAACTAAAATTTTAAGTGCGGAAATTATTGAACCTATATTTTCGGAATATAACAGTCCATTTCTACTGGTACCAAAGAAACCAGATAGCAACGAAGAAAAGAAATGGTGTTTAGTCGTGGATTACAGGTAACTCAATACCAAACAGCAGATCTATTTCAATTACCAAGAATTGATACCATTTTAGATCAACTGGAACGAGCAAATTATTTTTCGACAGTAGTTTTCAAATCAGGTTTTCATCAGTTCCCACTTCAAGAAAAATCGAGAAATATCATAATGCTTTTTAACTAATCGCTTCATAAGAGCACCGTTCAGACTCAAAACGTCACCGCCAGCTTTCCAGCGGATGCTGAATTTAGCATTGCAGGTATTGAACCTCAAAGAGCATTTATCTATGTGACGTTATTGAAAATTTCCGACACCGAAAACCGCAAATGAAATAAAAAGATTTGCAGCTTTTTATAATTTCTACCGTAAATTTATTTCTAATTTTGCTAAAATAACTATATCATTAATAAACTAATGTGAAAAAACGTACATTTATTATGGAGTGAAGTATTTTCTCAAGCGTTCACAACACTCAATAACACATTATTACGACCAAACAATATTAAAATACCCCAGCATTTGCATCAAAACCATTTTCAGAAAAGAATGAAAATAGAACAACTACAGTACAAAAAGAAGTGGAAACCATATCTAGGGCTATAGGACATTTCAAACCGTTTCTTTATAGCAAAAAATTCAGAATTTTTACAAACCACAAGGGGTTAATTTATCCTTTCACAATGAAGAACCCGACACCAAGCTAGTACGAATGAAGCTAGATTGATTAGAATACGATTTCGATACGATTCCAGGTAAAAGGAATGTTTTAGCTAACTCTTTGTCGCGATTAACTGTAAAAAATTTAGAAGATATGGATTCGGATTCGTGTGACATTCATTTATTGTGAGAAGCACGCAATACTCAATTACTCCAGACAGCACGTGGAAATAATTTTGACCTCGGCGTAATTACTATGGTATCTAAAATACGTATTATTTTAATAGAAATGGCACATGGTGAATTCTAACCACTAAGTTTGGTACATCTCAAACGCCATTCGTTGCCACTCTGAACACACCCTGCAATGCAGCCATCAATTCTGAAGAGTATTGTTAGCAATTGTCAGTATAACCAATCTACAGTTTTATAAGTTATTTTGCATGGAATTCACAAAAATGCGTTTTGGTGATGTAATCGTAGAACATGGAAAGTCTGCCCAATTGTGTTTTTGAAGCTGTTATCTTCACAGGTGTTGTCTTTGGTCGGTCAATAATAGGAACTTCTGGTTGAGGTTCCTAGGTATCATTGCTATCAGCGTATTCATAAGGTGACAACAAATATCTACATACCAAACACGCAAACAGGTGTTACAAATTTTTATTCTTTTTATTGTAGCAAAATTTTAATTCGATGAGTAGTTAAAACTGTACTGTAAAATTTTCATGCAATTTCATTAACCTAAATTTTTGTCTGCATTAGTTACTAATCTAGAGACTTCAGTTTTGTACAAGTCGGAAACAATTAAAACGAGCTCGATTTAAAATACTTGACGACTTCATTCAATATTAAAGTATATAACAATTTTGTTTAGGCATTTTGCATTTCAGCAATTTTTTACTGTTATTGTTCAAGTGGTAACATTTCATTTCTGTAAATATTGTAAAAAGGAACAGTTATTTTTGTATAAATTTGGTTGTACATGTCGTTCGTTAAAAAAATATTAATAATAAAATTTTTTACTCGCTAAAATATTGGCAATGTGTTATGTTTTATTTACCTTTCTAAAAAAATTAATGAGGTTAAAATGTTCTTGCTAAAATATAAATGGACTGCACTCTTATCTCAGGGACTGCAGTGAGTTCTTTGAACTGCTATTCCTACTAGTAAAACCATACACTTGATTTAATCCAAGTTCAATAAAACATAACACATTGCCACTATTTTAGTGAGTAAAAAAGTAAATTATTAAGAATGTTTTTAACCAACGATATGTACAACCAAATTTATACAAAAATAACTGTTCCTTTTTACAATATTTACAGAAATGAAATGTTACCACTTGAACAATAACAGTAAAAAATTGCTGAAATGCAAAATGCCTAAACAAAATTGTTATATACTTTAATATTGAATGAAGTTGTCAAGTATTTTAAATCGAGCTCGTTCTAATTGTTTCAGACTTGTACCAAATTGAAGTCCCAAGATCGTAATTAATTCAGCAAAAAAATGAGGTTAATGAAATTTCATGTGCTGTTTTAAAAAATTTTACAGTACAGTTTTAACTAGTCATAAAATTAAAATTTTGATATTATAAGAGGAATAAAGTTTGTACTACCTGTTTGCGTGTTTGGTAAGTAGATATTTGTTGTCACCTGATGAATACGCTGATAGCGATGTTACCTAGTGGCCTCAATCAGAAGTTCCTATTATTGACCGACCAATGACAACACCTGTGAAGATAACAGCATCAAAAACACAATTGGACAGCGTGCTCCATTATTGGCTTTCCATATTCTACGATTACATCACCAAAACGCATTTTTGTGAATTCCATGCAAAATAACTTATTAAACTGTAGATTGGTTATACTGACAAGTGCTATCAATACTCTTCAGAATTGATGGCTGCATTGCAGGATGCGTTCAGAGTGGCAACGAATGGTGTTTGAGATGTCCCAAACTTAGTGGATAGAATTCACCATGTACAAATTCTATTAAAATAATACGTATTTTGAATACCATAGTAATTACGCCGGGATCAAAATTATTTTCACGTGCTCCCTGGAGTAATTTAGTATTGCGTGCTTCTCGCAATAATTTAATATCAGACGCATCGGTAGCTAGATGCTGAAATCAAAAACCCTCATCAGATTGAACAATTTCAAATTAATAAAAGTGAAGTACACTTACCCACTTTCGGCTTTGCACATTATAAAGAGGTGAACCAACTAACTTGTGAGCACCTAAGTACTTGATGCTTTTAAGACTAAGCTGAAATTTACAATTAGGAAGACCCATTTTTGCTCATGCTTAAATCAAAAAGAAAGACAAAATTCGCATATCTAACAAGGTAGATAATATCCCTCCTAAGCACAGATGGTCTCTAAAATTTTGTTTTCAACCAAACACGCTCCTACGAGGTCTGCATCTATGGTTGTCTATCTATCAGAATAAGTAGAATACATTGCCTAACCAACGAGATTGGTAACAAAAAATTTTAAATTGTTACAAATGACCAAACCAAATGTTTAGATAATATTATGGTTGTAACACAAGCAATGGCCAGGCAACAGTGCAATCAAGATAATGTGTTACGTTCACTTTCGACGGTAAGTTAAAAACCACACCCTTTTTGATTCGCTATTCATTTACGTAGATTCTGATACTACTCGAACAACATCCTGTATATCTTACCGTTTTACAATAAGCGCGCTTTCCAACGATTTTCATTTAAATCAATTTGCTGCGAATTTAAAAAGCTTATTCTATAAATTAAATAGTCAAAACCTTGTTTTAGGTATCCGTGAACTTGCTACACATTACGATAGCGTATAATTACTTTCTAGATTACTTCAATCTAAAGACTCGTTGAAATAATATATTGAACTATCTGATAAACCGTGTTTCGAGTTTCACAATCACCTTTTAGTATGGTATGATAATGGGAGGATTGCATGGAATTCTTGATATTTAAACGAATTCATTTTTAGAGTTTCGTACCTTATAAGATATAACGGAAACTTGATAAGATCACTCTCGTGTCCGTACGTCCGTCTGTCACAGAGGTTTTCTCGAAAACTATGTAAGGTAGGAATTTGAAATTTGGCAAAATGCTAGGTCTTTATCGCGCGCACATATATCGATAGTCAGAAAATAGAAAAAAATATTTTTAGATTAAAATGGCGGGGGTTAATTCGGTCAAAAGAAAAAAGTTTTAATAAATATATCGTGTAAGGTATCATTTGAAAGAGGATTCTAAAAGGCTTCTAAAAATATTTTTTTATAATTTCGGTCCAGTAGTCTTCATGATATAGCTCAAAATGTAATAAAAACGACCCTTCCCCCCCTGTTCTCCTACATTTCCAAAGCTAAAATTTTGATTGTAATAGGCATAGTTGCTATAGAGTAATTGAATATCGGAAAACTGCAGGTTTTTTTGACAGTGTAATTGTTGCTAGGAAAAAAATTTTTAAACACAGTAATAGACAACGTATTTACTAATGTACCACTACAATGTGGGACAATATATTCATTTTTCAGTTATCACAATCAAATTTGGATAAGATTTAAATATACATAAAAAATAAAAACAGCTTAATTTGGTTTATTGATTGCTCACTGTAGTATTGGTACGGAACCCTAATAGTGGGAGCTCGACTCGCTCTTGGCTAACATTTTACTCGATTATTTCTACATGAATACCACAATAATTACTCGTCGTTAATTTTATTTTTCGTTACCTTTTGGGTTAACTTCAAAATTTCGTGAACACACTGCGTGCTTCATCCGGTGGACTGGAAAGATTCGTTTGAACCGCCGCTCCTGTTGGTACGGGAGGACACGCGCATGACGTTATCCCGAGCACATCTGTTTCGCGCCGTCCTTAGAGATGGTGTGAATAGCCTACACTTTGGACACGCTGGTGAGTGTTTCTCTCCTGCTTACGTTAAGATTTTACATTTTAAACTCATGCATTCACGAAATTAATTCGCATATACGAAAATTAAGGAATTATTTTGGTATTTATTGACATGCTATGAATGCAGTACCATTTATTTTAATTAACTGGAAAAAAAATGCTATTTGTTAATGTGTAAATAGTTTTAAATGATTACCTTTATGTGAGATGATGTTTGTTAATAATATTGTATTTATTGCGACAATTTTATGTAATGAATTTGGTATTTACAATGATGATTTAGGGCTGTGGTTTTTAGAGTTGTAATTGGGTAATTTATCTTTGGGTAATTCATATGGGGAGGGACCTAAAAACTACAGCTCGCCATTTTAAGAAGTAATTTTTTTGTTCTTCTTGATATATGTGTATTGTGGTTATTGATTCTGTTTCTTGGTTGTTTTTTTTTGGTATACTACGCTGCTATGTCTAGCCAGAATGTCATTTAGAATAATTATAATTAGTACTAAATCTTGTTAATTTCTTTTCTTTATTTTATACTTACTTTTAGGAATTTTTTTTGTATGTATAATACCATGCCTACTCACCGATTGAGCCCGGTCATTCTTTCTTTGTTTTTTTTGTGTTAGACTACGTCGATGTACGTAACAAATGTAAATACAGAAATAGACGATAAGGAGAAAGTGAAATAACTTCGGATAAAGTAAACATTTTTGAATTAGAAAGTAACGACGCACCGTTAAGTAAAATGCCTAATGTAAGTTTTAAGATAGCACCAAACTATATGTATGCGTTTAGGCAGGAAAAGCAGAAGAAATCATCATTTTACGTATTAAGTTGGTCAAAAATTAAACGTTGCTACTACTCTAGCAAATTAGTGTTCAATTAAAATAGGGATATTCAAATCTAGATAGATATGGTTCGTGCTAAATTCACATCCGTCTCAGTGGCGCATCGTTAAGAGTCCCGCTTACTATGATCTAGGTTCAGGGTTAGTTGCTCAGATAGGTCTGCTTTCTTTTATATTTATATTGCATTCTTTTTAATTTTCATCTTCTACTATACATAGAAGGAGCAAAACAAACTTTTTTATTGCCGATGAGGTCTGGAGTATCTAAATTATTACTTACATTTGATAAAATGCATTTACTCAAAAAAGGTTTTGCAACGTCTAAGTTAGTGTCTCTCTCTTCTATAGGTTTATAATTTAGTTGTTTTATTGTTTGTTCTTCTAGTTCTAGAACTAGAAGAACAAACAATAAAACAACTAAATTATAAACCTATATTTTTTAAAAGATACGTTGATGATTGTTTAATGTGCATTCCTGAAAATAAAATAGACAAAACACTTACTAAATTTAATGCCTATCACCCCCGACTTCAATTTACGGTAGAAAATGAATCAAACAACACTATTACATTTTTAGATTTATCGATTTCTCATAATGAAAAAGGAGAAATAACCACAAATTGGCATAACAAAGAAACATGGAGTGGACGATACCTTAATTTTAATTCTATTGTACCTGTCCAGTATAAACGAAATGTAGTAAATAATCTAGTTGACCGAGCAATGCAATTTACACACTATAAACATAAACCAAAAAACATTAAAAAAATTGAAAATATATTAAAAAATAACAACTATCCTAAAGGAATTTTATAAACCCTTAATTAAAACAAAAATACATAAGTTATTTAATAATTCAGAAAACAATAACAAACAAAAAATAAAACATAATTTGGTTGGTATAGAATATATACCGGGACTATCAGAAAGAATAAAAAGAAGTTTAGAATCACACAATAGACAAATAGTACACAAACCCAATAATTATTCAAAAACCTTTTTCACCAATTTAAAACCGACAATAGAACAAAAGAAAAAAACACATACTATTTATAAAATAAATTGCTTTGATTGCACCTGTGTATACATAGGTAATTCCAAACAGTACCTCCATTAAAACAAATAATAGAAAATGTACGGCTTTAGCAGCCCACTCAATAGATAAAATGCATCAATTTGAATTGAACAATGTGGAGATATTGGATAGGGAGATAAATGACAATAGAAGAAACTATTTAGAAACCATACACATACAAAAAACCCTCAATCAATTAATTTAAAAAATGATCAAAAAAACTTTATACAATATTACCATAATTTAATATTTTGAGTTTATATTGCACCCATATATAGATATCCTTTTCTTTATTAAGTAAATATTTAAATGTAGCAGTTCAGATAGTATTAGATAATAAGTTAATAAAAGATAACATAACACCTAAATTGTTCATTTATTTTAGAAAGAATAAAATAAAACATTATTAATTAAGTACATTCGTTGCTTAATATTTCAAAATTAAAGTAAGTGAGTGAGATTCTTGTGTTTGTTTTTATTAAATAACGGTAAATATTTTAAATTATTGACATAACCTCACTTAAAACTGTTGTTTAGTTTTACTCGTGAATTTTCTGGTATGTATTTATTTATAAAATAGGTTACAAAATAGATAATATTTTTAGAATAAGTTTGAAAATGGTTAGTGAAACCGAAACGCGTAAGATGTACAGAATAAAAGTTACAAGCTTTATACTGTTTTAGTGCTTTTATTTAAAAAAGTTTTTACTGACCAAGATCCAAGAACCTATCTTAATATATTATAACATATGGTCAAGAAAATAAAATTATAATTTATATATATATATATATATATATATATATATATATATATATATATATAGCTAAAAATTATAGAAATAGTATTTAATACTTACTAAAGTGAGATAACAGTCAATTGGAAGATTAATAATAGTAAATAGAATGATATTGGTGTGTAACATAATTAAATATAAAGATAAAATAATTAAAAAATGTATAAAATGTGTTTTAGAGTTTCAAATAGTAATATTATTTTGATGTTGATGTATACTGTCTTGGTTTTTTAATTTTTGTCCAGCACTTGTTTGTATGTTAATTTTTGTTGGTTTATTAAAAATGATCTTGTGTATATAATTTTTAGTAAATATGTATGTACATGTATTGTTTAATTTATTTAGTTGTGTTTATAAGATTGTGTGTGTGTGTGTGTGTGTGTGCGTGTGTGAGTGTGTGTATGTGTGTGTGTGTGTGATAGAGAGAGAGAGAGTATGATTGTAGGAAGATGTTATGTGTAATTTAGTTATTTGTTATTGGTTTATTTAGATTTAAAAGGTAAGTATATATAGAGCTCAGGTCTCCAATGTCTGTCTTTTTGTTGAATGTATTGGAATTTTGATAAATGTAACACATTTCAAGAAATTCGCGTTTAGATTTTTTATTTTCAATATGAAGGATTTTGGGGTTGTTGAAATCTATAGTGTGGTCTGTTTTTGTTATGTGTGTGGTCAGAGCAGTTGCATTTGGTTTTATGCGTATATCACTTTTGTGTTGTGTGATTCGTTGTTTGAGACTCTGCGAACTTTGTTCAATGTAAATATTAAAGCAATTTGAACAATTTAATTGGTTTTGTCTGTAGTTTTTGAAAAAAGGTTATTTATTGTTAAATCTGGTTTTTTGCAAGCTTTATGTTAAAATTTTTAAAGATATGTTCTATTTTTGGAGTTAATTTATTGAAATATTGAAATATTTTGTATTGGGGTGTTTGATTGGTGTTAGTAGAAGTGTTTTGAATTATTTTTGTTGTATGGTTGTATATTAGTCTTTTTATTAAAGGAAGAGGATAGCTATTGTCTTTTAGTATATTATAAAGTTTAGTAAAGTTTTTTTGGTATAGAAATGGATGGATGATGTTTTTTATTCTACTTTTTAGTCCTAAAATAAAATTTATTTTTATATTTAATGGATGGTAAGAGTAGTAATTTAGGTATCTACTTGTAATGGTAGGTTTTTGATACCAGTCTAGTATAATTTTGTTGTCTTTATTTCTTATTAATAAGGTATCTAAGAAAGGGACTGAATAATTTTGTTCGTTTTCAATTGTAAATTGAATTTATTGTTATAACTATTAAATGTTTCTAAAATTGAATTACTTTTATCGAATGGTACAGCTGTTATTATATCGTCCATAAATTTTTTTAAAAAAGGTAATTTAAAACATAATTTAGGAATTATTTGTTCCATTATGTCATCCATAATAATTTGAGCGATTATGGGACTTAGATTAAAGAAGCAAGGTCGTTACCAATTTTACTATATATATATATATATATATATATATATATATATATATATATATATATATATATATATATATATATGTATATATGTAAATATAAATAAATCATAGTTGTATTATACGTGTAAGTAGTATAGGTGTACTATTTTTACTAAAAAATTCAGTTGTGTATACTTTGCGTACAATATACAGCGCGTAATAAATTAATATTAACACTTACTGTTTTATCTGCTACCATGACATGCACTACAGATCATAAACTATTCCAAAAGTGTTTATAACGGACTGTATAATGATGATGAGCAATGTTTTGTTTCACACACGCACTATGAGAAAACCGCGAACGCGTGTCTTTTGAGTGCGGATGCACTTGCGGCTTGACCAAAGTCTTGAACACCACTCTCGTGACTGACACTGTCCCATATGGGTGCGGTATGGGACGGTGTCGGTCACGAGAGGTGTTCAAGACTTGGTCAAGCCTGCATCATCGCACTCAAAAGACACGCGTTCGCGGTTTCTCATAGTGCGTGTGGAAACAAAACATTGCTCATCATCATTATACAGTCCGTTATAAACACTTTTGGAATAGTTTATGATCTGTAGTGCATGTCATGGTAGCAGATAAAACAGTAGTGTTAATATTAATTTATTACGCGCTGTATATTGTACGCAAAGTATACACAACTGAAGTAAATAGTTCAATACTATCACGCATACATAAAACTATGATTATTATATTTACATGTTGCAACTCACTTCATGAAATAGTGACTGAACTAGTTACGTTCAAAATTCCGCTAGAAAACTGCATGAATATTTATTCATCCTACTTCTATTTTAAATTGCTTAAAATTTCTAGACAAATCATAAAAGCTATCGTATAATAAGTTCGATTTCCTACCACTTGAGTGTTAATTTATAAAATTTCTCAAGTAATTTCTCTATAATATGTTGCCTTATAAAATCAAACAGCTGCTTAGAAAACTTCGCATTACAAATTCTCTACAAATAAATTTCACCACCTGCAGTGAATACATTTCAATTGCAGCTGCACATAAATGCACGGCTTTCTTTTAAAAGATAAGGCTACTCAACTATCTGCCTAGTAAATTAACACTTGAAATGGGTTTGTTATCTGTTTTCCTGCAGCTGTGCAGGTGTTCAAAGTAATAAGATTTTCCCTTTACTAACAAATCTTTTGTTAATACGTTATCTCCTTGTTGGCAAGCTGTAGATTTTTACAGCTGCGTCTGAGAATCCTGCACTTGATCTTTCGGCGATATTTTCCAAATCCAAGTATCTACCCTCATACATGGTTCTGTCCTTATAACATAGAGACCGTGTTTTGAAAGCGGTACATTGGATACAACATCCTCTTAGCGAAAAGACATGTTGTAAAGTCGCACTGTTAAAATGTTTTCTGTGCTCAGTATTGTTAAGTTGTTCTAGCACCAGGCCCATAGACAAATACAGCCGCAGTTGCTCATCCCGTAAGATGGTACCAGAGAGGCAGTCAAATTAGTCTAATGTACAGTTTTTCTGTTTTCGTTCCTTTTTGTGTTGCAGTTTTGAAAAATAAACTTCTTTTGATTAATTTCGGAATAAATTGCAGACCAACGTTAACGCACGCTTGCCACTCGACTTATTATGTACCTAATTTTATAAATTACTATTCAAAATTTTAATGCTTTTAGAGCGTCCTTCTACTAATTGCTTTTTTTTGTTTTAATGTGAACGTCTAGTGAACTGGCTGTTTAAAAATGTTTAGGTTACAAGATACGCTTCTTACAACAAAATTTTTTACTAACTGCATTATTATTTTGTTATTTCTTGTACATATTTAGGACTGGAAACATTATACTGGAATGTAGATATGTAAGTGCTATTTAGATAATAAGATTTTATCCTCACTATTTTAAATGTTTAGTTATAGTTTTATGTAATGTGCAAATGGACGCTTCATGTACACCACGTTGTAGCGAACGAATACGGAAATATGTATCTTCAACGTTTGTAAATATTCTTTTGGGACTGTATGTTTTCCTACATGTTAGTAATATAATTTCTTTGTACTGAGGCTTCCAATTCTTTTCTTTGCCGGTCACCCACCCCACCCTTCGGCGTTTTTGAGCTAGCCCGAACTCTGATCCTTTTGGAATTCAATTCTACCATTCTATCCCTGTTTTGTTGCGGTATTCGGTGTAAACGATTTCTTTATTGACTTTTACCGTTTTCTTTCGTGCTTACACAAACTTTTCCAGAAAAGCTAGAGGCACTACCGCTGTCTATTGTTAGTGATTTTTCTGCACACTTGTCGGTGTATGTTTATTTAAATATTTTATTTGCTAATGCACCAAAAGTTCTTAGATTCTCAAAAATATTGAATGCGATTTTAGAAAAAATAGTATGTGTACTTCGTTGTAAAAGCACATCAATGCTTGTTGGAATGTATTGCTTTTACTACTAAATACACAATATACTATTTATTCCAATACCTTTAAATCAAAATTTGATATTTCAAGTAATTTGTTTACAACGTTCATTTTTGAAACTACCTTATACCACACCACAGTAGATAAATGATGTAAATTTTAGAATTACAACATTATCTTCTACACCTTGTATTTAAGTTCCTTGAACTATCATTTTTCAAATATGATAGAACCCAAACTATTTCTTTTAAATATAGCTTCAAAGGTTTAATTGCATTCATTTGACTATCTCACCGTGTCGCTTACCGGTTTCAAAAGTAACTTTTTAACATTTACCGTATCATAACCCTTTAAGATCACTAATACGTAAATCCATTTTATTTAAGACAGAATAAATAACAATAAAAAATCCCTATCTTGTAGTGTCCAAAATTGCAAAACAAATCCAAGGAGATTTTAATAACAAATCTTAAGATAATAGTAATTTGCCCTTTATGACGTGGTTTCGCTTCTCAGCACTTCAATTATTTATAAATATTTAGTATGACGAGGATGTACCTGTAGTTAACACACAAATTGAATAACCTAAAAAAACTTACGGTCTCAAAATTATAAGTATAACAAAAACATCAACTCTCAATAGACCACTACGGCTGGAATCTGACATCCGAAATGATTTTCCACTTCTTATTTCGTGGGCTACGCTAATATTTCGAGTGAGACATTTTAAACAAATGCCTCTATTTTGTGAAGAAGGTAAGTTCTTTTCCTAACTTCCCCTTAAACATTTATACCATTAACCAAAAAGTATCACATCTAGTATATAGTCTGATGTATCAAAAACAAACAATCGACACGTTATAGGTTTAAAGTCTTATCCAGAAATAAATCTAAATAAACTTTTCTAAGTTAAAATATCTACCGTAACTAACTCTGTAGCCCATTGTTTTTTATTTTAATTTAGTATACCTACTTGCTAGCATAATAAGCCGTGCTACTCCATCCCAGTAAAGCTTTATACATAAAGCGATACTCTTCCACTAACCTAATTTTTTTAAATAAAAATTGTTTAGTTTCTATTTTTGGAAAATCTATTCGGCCAACAATTAATTTTTCCAATAAAAAGTGAAATTGAGAATGTATCATATACATTTATTCGAGTGCTTGTTTACGAATAATTTCTCATCCGGTGCTTTTTATTAAGTTATAAATCATTTGATTAAGAAGCATAGTAACGTTCCTCTGCTCTTAGAATTGCCAGTAATCAAGTAAATGGCAAGCAGTCGTTAGAGTGAACGGTGAATGTGCTCTAAAATTAACATAAAAACATATTACATGTTATAATGATGGTGGTCTATTCTTTAATAAATATAGACTTCAAAAATCGTGCAATAAGTAGGCAACAACTATAATTACATTATCAAATTAATTTGCTCATGATTGACGTTTTTATACAACACGGCTCTAAATTAATGAATTTCTTAATCTTTTTGTTTAGAGTATAAAATTTAGCTTTAATTAATTGCATAACTTAATCAAACATCTACTTGGGTGTAGTTTTAATTCTCAAATATAGACTACTCACAGCCCAATCCTTTCTCTTCTTGACACTTTGCGTCATCGTGCAAAGATTTAATTAGAATTGCATTTCCTCGGATCCCCACTTTAATGTGGGTGATTGAAAAGAGGTACGTTTGTTTGTGCTGGTTTGCAAACTCATCGTTTGTGTTACTCCTCTCCTTGAGATATTCTAAAAAACTAGTTGGGATGCTACTGAAACGTCCGTAGCCCCATCCTTACAGAAGAGCATAGAAAGTAGTGTATTTATTTGTGCTACGTTTGTGCTGAAAATCCCTGTCGTTAATGTTACCTACCTTCTCAAAGTAATTAAAAAACATGTTGGGGATGCAGCTGAACCGTCTGCCCCATCATCTGTACGGAGGGGGATAGAAAGTGGTGCACTAGTTTGTGATGGTTCGTATTGCAAACCTCACCATTTGTGCTACCCGCATTCTTGAGATAATCAAAAGACAGTTTGAGGGATCTGTCGAAGTGAAACTAATAAAGATGAGGTGCGTGGTCGAAAGTGCATCAACTAAGTTAAAACTACTTGTTATCGCATGTGCCCCGTTTGTGCTGTACACTAATTTGGTTCTCTACCCTTCCCACCTATCTGGTTATTACCGCTTTTATTGATCTAAAGATAAACAATTACAAAGGTAAATTTTTCCATAACCAACCGTTTGACTGATTAATAAACAAAAATGTTGCAATTAGTCGAAAAGTCATATTTATTTTTAATCAAGCCTAAACTCTGTGGATTTTAGCCTCATTCAAATTTTTTAGATGTGAAATAACCCACATTATTTTCAATAATTGTCGCGTAACTAGTTAAAAAACATGCAATTTTTGCGCCAAAGCCAAGAATTAATTTTTCAACTGACAAAAGGTGTATTTTAGCATTCTTTTTACTACTGATAAAGTTGAATAAGGAGACCTCAATTTCGCCGACCCTCTGAATAATTTATTCCACACCTGTGAAAATGTAAAATCCAACTTAGTGGGTTTTAGAAATGTTTATAACATATATATATATATATATATATATATATATATATATTGCTGTGATAAGGGGTTGTTTAGGGGTGTATTGAGTCGTAAGGGTCGCGTAGTAACTGTAAATAGCAATAGGAATCAGAAAACTGCATTTATTGAGCAGGAAAATAAATAATTCGCACATTTAACATCCTGTATAAGGACCGCAATTAACTTTAATCAATGCCAGTAAACATATCTTTTAAAAAGAGAACACGTATTCGGCAGAGAAATAATTATACATGTAATTAAACTACGTCGAGAAGCGTTTAATAAGTTTATAAATAGATACGCATGAGATAAGATAAAACCTGGTAAATCTTCATGCAATTACGCTTGTAATAAAGAATGAACTATAAACCGCTTTGATAAGAAACGCACTTTCAAAGATTAGTTTTAAATAGAAACATAAACGAAAACATCACTCATATTACATCAGTTATTTTGTTCAATTCTCCAAAAGCTTTATCTACATAAACAACAGACATAAGATAAATTAAAGTTCAACAATAATAACAAAACAGGCGGTAAAAGATCGTAAAACAATAGAAAATACCAGCATGATACGGAACGTCAGAATAGTTTTGTCAGAAATCAGCTTGAAAACTACTAGGAATGTCCAAAATAAACATGGTTTGTTACAACACTTTGTAAGGCTGTTTGGACAAACCAATCCAAATGCAGATAGCAAAAGCTATATAACACCCAGTTGATAAGAGAAGGCAGTCTCAATTTGAAGCACGTCAAACATGCAACACTCTGACTCGAATATTTACGCGTCAAATAAATAAATTTTAAATTATATTATGTGAAAAGTGGTGTTGTGTAATAATAGTTGACGTTGAAGATATATGAAAAAAGGTTTTGCCGCTTTGCAGAAAACGGTTCTAATTCACGACGCTAATAAATCCAAACTCTAATTCACAAACCTAAGAAATCCAAGTCTAATTCTAAGAAAGATCTAAGTTTGGTATTTAGAACTTCTGAGTGGTATTCAGAAATCCTATTTGTAATTATGTGGAGAGGTCTAAGGCGTATTTAGAAAAATATAAAGTAAAGCACGAGGTGAATTTTGGAAAGAAGGAGTAACAAAACCATTGGTTCAAACGTAAGAGAAAGAGTACAAAGCAGGACATTGTTTTCGATTGAAGATACTAAGGGGGTGTTGATCCACAACACGCAACAGCAAATCAGGATATACAGATCAGGGCTAACTAATTTAAGGAATCTTTTCAAATTTAAATTTAAACACTGAATATATTTTTTTCTCAAATTTGTAAGGAGTCAAAAAATATTGAATACGTTGAAATTTACGTTATAAGGATAAAAAATCTTGAACGTTCCAGATTTTTTTTAGTAAAAGGTGTTGTTTTTGGTGACTTTAAATCAAATTAAAGGGATATAATTTTTGGGATGATCCAAATAATATTAATTGATTGAAGGGTTTATTTAAAGGATTACAAAAATATTGTGAAGTGTAGATGTTATTTCCTTTCCTTATACGCATATCAATTTAAACAGGTAAGAACTAAAGGGGTAAATTAAATTAATCATCGTAGCGTTATGCACTCTGTGTAAATTTAACTGGGCTAGCCGTGCCATAATTAAAATTAGAAGATTCGAGAAAAACACAGAGCGGTGACGTTCAGCAGGAAACTGGACGTTTATTACATCGGCGTGCGGCGTTATCATATCAATTTTATTATATATATATATATATATATATATATATATATATACTATAGGTAGTGGGTTTTAGGTATGCTGGATGATTAATAAGACTCTTTTTTATTACCTAAATTTTTAAATATATTTATAATCTTCTTCAGAGGTATAAATTGAGGTTTAAAATATATGAAGTGGCATCAGATATATAAATAAAATAATGTAAAAAGTTGTTGAAACATATAATAAAATTACTTTGTATATATTAATATGTTCTTTTTTGAAGTATATTATTTAAATTTTTATGATTAATAAATTTAAATGATATACTTCAAAAAAGAACATCTTAATATATACAAAGTAATTTTATTATATGTTTCAACAACTTTTTACATTATTTTATTTATATATCTGATGCCATATCATATATTTTAAACCTCAATTTATACCTCTGAAGAAGAATATAAATATATTCGAAAATTTAGGTAATAAAAAAAGAGTCTTATTAATCATCCAACAGACCTAAAACCCACTACTTATATTATATAATAAAATAAGGTCATAATATAATTACCTGTTATATATATATATATATATATATATATATATATATATATATATATATATATATATATATATATATTGCTGTGATCCACCTACAAAAAGCTATTAACTTAGCTGGTCCGTTGAATTTCTTCTGTTAATCGCCTCTTTACTCTCTTTTCCGCCTCGGCTGCTCACCTAGTTAAACCTTCATCCTCATTCATAAAAAAAAACAAACACATTCCTACCACAAACATCAACGTTAACTCTATTTACATCAATATTCACAATACATTAAAATTTCAAAATTAAAATTCAGCATAAATTTCAGTATCAGAAAATTTCAAGATTAAATTTATTATCATTTTAATGTGCATCCAGAATTAAAGTCCTTGTAGGATGCCTACTAATTAATATAACAATATATGCAGACCTGAGTCTGAGTACAAAGGGAGCATCTACCACCCCTTTACGTTAATTAACCAGGTTCGTCTAATTGAGCTCAAAGACATACCCAAATTTTCATCATAATCCAGAACGTAAATACTAAATACCCCTTTCTAATTAAACAAGAAAATCTCACCTTAAAATTAAAAATTTGCTGTTAGTACAATTTCACTACTGTCCATTTTAAGTAAATCAATTATAAAGTTATTCAACACACACCAACACATCAAAAATCGAACAACAAAGCATAAGTTACCTGAAGGTTACTGCACTAGTGGCTTCAATGTACATCGTCCTTGCTAATTTCACCATCCCAACTGGGTTATGTTTACGTCCTCGGATTACTGGTCGCTTTTAAACATTTTCTCTACACCACCATTCATCTAAAGTTGTTTCAGTGCTTTTCCGGAACTCATTTGTGTATATCTGAAGCTTGTTTTGTGGATCCAGACACGTTTACGAATCATTTACTTATTACCACCCCCGAAAAATAGCAAAGAAATTCATACTTCTTTCACAAATATACGCCAAAACTGCCTACTTTTGTGTATTCATTTGTCGTTGCAAATTTGACTAATTGGTACAGTGATACTAAACTTTATTACCTTGTCTTCTTTTCTAAGTGCACTAAATTACATTCATTGTAGCACGTAAAGAACAAACTGTTTTAAATCACCAAAATATACGAGCAAACTGTTTAAATTATTCTATCAAACTCGGAAAACTAAAAAGCACTGTTTAACGCATTGAATCAATTCGAAAATCTAAGAGAGCTTGTTCATATTAACCTGGGTATATATAGAGGTTAGCCTGTCTGTCGGTCTAGTCCCCAAAACGGACAATTCTTCAGAATTTCGCATGCTAGGTTCCCATTCCGCAGCCCGGCATGCGATTTTTACGAAATCTGCACTCGCACCAGTTAAATCTCAGAAATTTCGACACGGCTCGCAACGTCTGGAAATAACTAATTAAATTTTATACAGAAATGTTATTTTTACCTCTCAATTTTGCCTTTTATTTTCACCCAATCGCAACCCAATGACGTTGCTCCACTCACGCCTTTTACTATATGTGTCTCGGTCTTGCGCATATTATCTGTCTCTATCTAACCTGTTCTTATTGGTGCAAATTGATATTCTTTATTATCGATTATTTTCAGTCCACATGGACTGTTATCTGGGTTAAATAACCCCGTATCTAACCTTCCCGTTAATATAAGCGACGGTTTCTCCAACCTTCTCTAAAACCATTCGTTATCTGCAAATTTTCGCCGTACGTGTACTTTTAAAACTACGCAGGTGTTCAATCGTACTATTAATTCTCAGAGCTTTATTTCATGGTATTTTAATCTTGGATTTTCACAGGCTTTTATGCTTATTATTAATAATGGTTCAATTAACTCCAACTAAAATTGACTTCTACCCTTTCATTTTTAGCGAATACAAATTAAATATTAATTATTATGTGTACACTTTGTTTACTACTTGTTACCCAGAAATTAAATCAATTAATGTAAATTTTGCACGTAATTTTTATTTGTTTCTTGGAACAATTGACTTAAATACACGTTGAGCATTTCAATTCCGTTTCCTTTTATATAAAGCGTCTTATCTAATAAAATTCCCTATACACGGTGATTAAAATTATTTGCTGTGATTATTTAATTTTCTACCCTGGTCTAAATATGAGTAATATATATATATATATATATATATATATATATATATATATTGATATGATTACGCCGTACTCGGTGTTATGACGATTTTACTTAACTCCACCGCTCTGTGTTCTCAAACTATATTTAATCTTACTAATTTTATTATTATGCCACGGCTAGCCCTATTTAATCTACACAGAGTGCACAACGTTACAATGGTCAATTTTTTTTTCTCCACCCCTTTCTGATTATTTGTTTGAATTGATAAAGCAAATTCAATTAGTTTCATATAATGAAAAGAAATATTATTTACAAGTTTTGAAAAATATTAAAATACACCCTTCACTCAATCAATATCATATGTATTATTTATTATTTATTTATATGTTTTGAATTCAATCTAGTCACCAAAAACTCCCTCTTTTTACCAAAGAAACCTGGAACGTTCTAGACCCCTTTATAATATGTTACGTAAATTTAATGTATGCTATGTTTGTTGTTGACTTTATCACAAGCTTATATAAATTGAATAAATTCAGTATTGAAATTTAAATAGAAAAATATCTTAAAACTAATTAGATCTGATCTGTTACAGATTGTTCGGGTTGTGGATCAACACCCTTTTGTTGTCCTCTTCTGTCTATCACTGCTCTGCTTAGTTGAACCCCTCGTTTTCCATAAATTACTTCGTGCTTCTTTATTTTATATGCCTTGAATCTCGCAACTCCAAATTGTACCAGAATTGTACCAAAATATTATTGTCGACGCTGATTTGAATTGTAATATTATATTAACCCAGATTTAAATTGTTCTTATCGACGCATACTTGAATTATTCAGAAATACCACCAATTTGAATTATTATCATCAACATACTTAAATTATTATATCTCAGATTCGAAGTATTCAAAAATGTACCACCAATTAGAATTATTCAAAAATGTACCACCAATTAGAAATATTCTATCGATCCATTCGAATTATTGTATCGATCCATTCGAAACCGTTAAACGGCAAAAGAAGTCTTCATAATCGTTGCACTTATTGTCACTTGTAACATACACTTGATATTAAATTACCCGTGGCTTTCTGATTAGCAGTGACGCAGCTTCGCCCTGCTTGAGTTTTAAACTGACTTGCGTTATCATTGCTCTTGTAAATATAGGCTGTTCCCACTTACATGTGGGCTGGCTTTTCAACAAGTCTTGCAGATATCTCAACCAATCAGATCTTTGTATTTCCTGCATTTTAAAGTTGTTTCTGATGTAATTTCATCGGTTTTCCATGTAATGGTGTTTGCTTGCTATTGATACATCGTTATCTTTGCCAGACGTTGTTTTGTATGGATATCGCCTTTTGGATAATTGAACAAAATAAATGATGTAACTTCAATGCTATTTTCGTTTATCTATGCGTGTTTTCAACTGCGTTTTCTTATCAAAATGTTTATTGTTTTTGCGTAATTGCATAAAGCTTTGTTAAGTTTTATATCTTATCTTCGTATTTGTTTTTTAACTAATTAGAACACTTCTCAACACATGTTTAATTACATGTACTATCCCTTCTTTTGAATACGCGTACTTTTGTTGAAAGATAACTTAAAATTAATAACGGTCTATATACAGAGTGTTTAGTGCTTGCTATTTACATAATGTATGAATTACCTATTGTTCTTGCTGAATACGCGTTCTATTGTTGTAAGATATGCTTATTCGCATTGTTTAAAGCTAATTATGGTCTATATAGTGGCTGTTAAATGCATACTATTTACATAATTTCCAACTTACCTATTTTTCTGATAAATAAATGCAGTTTTCTGCTTCCTATTGCAATTTATGGTTACTACACGACCCTTGCTATTCAATACACCCCTAAACAACCCATATCACAGCAATATATATATATATATATATATATATATATATATAGGTATACAGTAGACCATAACCTCATTTAGAGATTTGGGATCGTTCTAAGAGCGCATTGTAGTTAATAAAGTTTGAAAGAAAGTTAATATTTTCATAAAAATTATTCAGAACAATTTAAGATCTAACGAACATTTCACTTGTAAGAATTAATTGAATATTTCATGGGTAAAAACTTAAAATTAAATGAGCGTTTCCTTAAGAACAACTTTGATTTCAATTTCTCATTGTTTAGAACAAATTACAAAGTGTACAATATGTGGCAGTATACCTCCTGTTAATGAAATGTAATTTAACTCGATGTATCCATAGGCTCACACTCATTAACATTAAGAAACAATTAATTAATAACTAATTGACTGTATTCAAAGGTTTAATGATTAGCAATTCTGAAAATAATATACACTGACAATATACAACTACATAGCGTGGCGTTACAATTCGCCTTGAAACTACAACTAACTAATTAAATATCCGGGGCGGCATGGTAGCTCGACCCTTGTGACTCATACACCACTATTCTTAAATCTTAATACAAAAAATTATGGTTAGGTATAGCTACTATAAACTGCCCGTGAGGTAAACAAATTGAACTACCCTCAAGCGGGGCTAGTTAGTTTTCTGGGGACTATTTGGTTCATTCCACGGAAAAATTTTCAAAATTCGCGTGTAAATAAACGACCAATAAAATTGCGGACATGTACATACGGTTGGAAGGTGAATGAACGATAGTTTCAAGCCGTCGCCGTCGGCTCTGAAATTTGCTGTGAGACGTACAGCAGCTTGATTTTGTCAACTGTTGAGCACGTGTTTTCTTGATTCGCAAATTTTCAGCTGTGTGGGATTCCCAGTAAGTAAACTAAGAATTATTACTGCTAATAGGAAAAAGATGATTATGTGTGACTTGTTTTCTGTATTTAAACATATTTTTCCTTAACCCATATATGTATAAACCATTTTTGCAGGGGGGGGAGGAGAGGCAAATTGATTGAACCTTAGGGGCTATTTGGGTTGCCATTAAACGTACTTTTTTTTTAATGCATTGTTTGTAGACATTTTTTGTTCGATTTTGTTTATAACTAATAATATATGATTTATTGCAGATGCTCCCCACATTCACCCGAGCTTCTACTAATGTAAGGAAGGATAAAACCTTTTAACCTACAAATTGTATTCAGATGAGTCTCTAAGAAATGCAGTAAATGAACTTAAAAACAAAATTTTAGCTATGGGCAATCCTCAAAAAGATTTAACGTTTCCGAATCTACTATTGGACTAAAATAAGAACAATCTACAAGCAGGTCGTCCAACAATATTTTCAGCTGAGGAAGAAAACCCATACATCAATCATATACTCGCAAGGTCTAAATAGGGTTTTCCATGTGACCTTTTAGATTTGAGGTTTATAGCAAAACGATATTTGGACAAATGCGGAAAACACGTTCACATATTTAAAAACAATCTACGAAGACGGGACTGGGTACAGACATAAAAATATGCTTTTTCGCAATCGTTCAGAAATTTTAATATTTCTGATCAAATTTCTTGAAGAAAGGCTTATATTTCTATGTCTAGTTGTTACCAAGCAGCGGAAAATAACTGTAAAGAAATGTTCATTTCTGTAGTGTAAGGAAATGATTTGACAAGCAACGAAAAATATCTGTAAAGAAATGTTCATTTCTGTGCTGTGAGGAAATTATTTGCGCTCTCGCATTTTCATTCTTACTGTAGTCCATTCGTATATCTCTCTTGATCTTTTTGGTAGTAAATCTAATACGGCAGTATTTACTGCCTCTACTAGTTCAGGAGGAGTTCCAAGGATCGATAATTTATCATCATTTATCATCATTTAGCACTGGTACTTTCAATACCTTCAACAATACCAGCAATCAAATTTTAAATCGTCAAATTTAACAATTAAACATCATGATACATTTCCATAGCTACGCAACAAATTTTGCAAAGAATGTTAGGGCAACATTTATTTAGTAATAAAATTATTAATTGTTTTAAAAATTAAGTAATGTTTTAATTTCTGTCGTTCTTAAACGATTTGCGGAAAAGTATTATGTCTACCGCGTAGAAAAAGTAACATTCTCGGACACCGTGTTGCTGGTCTCGGTTTGCGTCTAGACAAGTAATCTTTACGTCGTTCGGGAATGTTAAGCTTTTCCTGCTAGGTACACAATATGTTATTCCCACCGTATATGAGCAACAGCTGGTTCAAAAATACGGAGGCAATAAAAGCGAATGCAAGTGAGGCCTTTCTTCTAGATATTTTAAATAAATTAAAAGAGAGATTGGCTCAGTCGGCAATAGGAAAAAACGTAAACGGACTACCGGAAAACAAGGAAAAAGCATAACTAGTGCAAACTTTTAATACCATCGACATGCAGTGAATACAGAAAAGTGCAACGCGGCAGAAAGACATTACTTCGCAAAACCGATTCTTGATTCTTCGATTTCAGATCGGTCCGAGTAATTATACGTCAAGTTCAGATTTGAACCCTGAAATCTTTAACAATATGAAGAATTGTGATCTTTTGGAAGAAACAACTAATGACAAAGTTGGTGACTTGATGTTAGTTGAATATTCTCAAAAGAAAATACGAAAATGCTATGTGGGGAAAATTGAAAAAATAGAAAATGATTTATATACAACAAAATTTCTAAAAACCGTTATAGGGAAAAACTACATTTTATAGAAGTCAAAAATGATGCAGATAATTCATTGCGGATATGATTCTCAGACTCTTTCAGTTCCACATAAACATGAATGGGAAAACGATGCTTACTATGAGTTTAAAGGAATAGATTTTTCCAATATTTCTCTAAATTAAGAGCATTACTTTTTGTCTTTTTACACTTTTCTGCGATATCTTTAGTTCGTCGGCTCCGTGGCATAGTGGTATGTGTATGACTACTACGTCCAAGGTCTCGGAGTAGTGCATTTTTACAGGAATCAGCGCCACATTTGCTCCAGCATCCACATTTGCTCCCTCATCTGAACCAAATAGTTTTCTTCGACAAGCACAAGCACAAGATAAATGTACCTTATTTGGTATCAATTAATATTAGAATTTTCTCAGCTACCCAAATCTCTAGGAATTATTTAGATTTCATCATCCCCCAGGGAGCTACTCTCATTTTAAGATTTTTTGCTGGTAGCGATTTGTGGACCACCCCTTACAAAGTTACACTTTAAAGCTCCCAAACCTCTATATTTTTCTTTGCTTGTTTATTTAACGACCATATAAAAGATTATTTTTGTTTCTTTTAAAATAAATGTACCTTATTCTTAAGCATTATAGAGAAATTTGAAACTTGTTCTTTAATAAAGCATTCTAAACCCAACACAAAAAACATGAGGAACTTTTATGGGCAAAACATTTCACCAGTTCCCTAGATTTACATTTTAATTTCTAAACACGTCATAACATAATTATGTAGTCAATGCTAAATAGGTACTTCGAAAATACAATTCGTTTCCGAAATAATTTCTTGACGATTATGGATTACCCAAATTACATGTGAAAGCTGTGTATAATTTCTTTTCAATAGACTTTCTATTAATTATGTTTCAATACAGTGCGTCAGAAATCGACGTATAATTGCTTGGGATTATTAATCACACAAGGTACTTTCTAGTAACCATTCTCGACTACGTATTTAGGGAAATACAAACTTCATTTAGTAATACAGATCAATTAACAAATAATTATGTCAACTGTATATAACCCGGTCTAATTACTAAATGTCTATTTGTCCCGTGCGCTTTGTGTAAAGTTTGTCGAAATTTTAAAACAATCGCTTTGTGTTTCTGTAATGATTTTCCTCATATTGAAAACTTAAGGTAAGTTCACATTTTTTTATTAAAACAACAGAATTTATTTGCAAACACCAATTATCGTGTATTTGTTACGTGCCAAAGATTTGGCACTAGACATCTCTAGTTTAGTTTTGATGTGCGGGAATTGCGCGCCACAAATTCAAAAGACTTGGCGTGTATTTCCGTCACGTCAGAGTGCGTTTTCGCCAGATCGCGCGACGTGAGTAGCGGAAAGAAAGTGGGGAAGTTTTTCCGTGAAACGCTGTAACGTGGCTGTTTTGCCTGGGACTTCGAGAAGAGTGGTCGTGTTAGGTATCGTATCGTGACTGTATCTTTTATTTATGTAGATCCTTACCTTGCTTATCTTTGTTTGTCGCCCTTATACCTGTTTCCTTATTCGCTCCCTACATAGGTAGAAGACAATTTGAAGCAGCCTAGGGCGAACCGGATGTCCATGACCGCGTAGCTAGTCGGAGTTCTTTAGAAGGACGCTGGGCGTACCCTGCGTTAATTATCTAAAAGGAGGCTCAAGCCATCCTGAAGGACGATATCCTGTGGGACGCCATCCTTGGCGTACTTCGTGGGAAGCTGGACCTATTTATGTGAGTACCTTATTGTCTATACTGCATTTGTAATGTTTATTATGATATCTATTGCGTAATTGCGCATTTAATTTTGCATGTTGGGTGACGTCATTGACAGATGGGCGCGCCAGAATCTGTATAAAGATTATTGCTACCAACTGCCATTGTGTCGCGTATATCGAGTTCACGGGGAGATAACATATTTTGCTATTGTTTTTAATTGTATTTTAAAAACATCTAATCTAATATTATCTAATAATCTAATCTAATATTAGTTGATACCAAACAAGATAGGTTTATCTCGAAAGATGCAATGACTAGTCGAAGAAAACTATTTGGTTTAGAATGTTAGCGGTAAAAGAATCTTAAAATTGGGGTAGCTCTCTGGGGATGATGCTATCTAAAAAATTCCTAGAGATTCGGGTAGCTGAGGAAATTCTTATATTAATTGATACCAAACAATATAGATTTATCTCGTGGGTGCAAATGTGGAGAAAGATTTATCTCGCAGAGGGTATATGTGTAACTTTGTAAGGGGTAGTCCTGTTTTAAATCTGTTTACAGATTCGGATTTTCCGTAAAATTCCAGTCTAATTTGATGTGTCGCATCGTTAAAAAATTTATGCGGACGGCCAAAAAATCGCTGCCAGTAAAAAATCTTAAAATGAGGGTAGCTCTATGGGGGATGATGCAATCTTAAAAATCCCTAGAAATTTGGGTAGCTGAGAAAATTCTAATATTAATTGATACTAAAAAGGTACATTTATCTTGTGGGTGGAAATGGCTAGTCGAAGAAAACTATTCGATTCAGAATGTTAGCGGTAAAAAATCTTAAAATTGGGGTAGTTCTCTGGGGGATGATGCCATCTAAAAAATTCTTAGAAATTCAAGTAGCTGAGAAAAATCTAATATTAATTGATGCCAAAGAAGATAGATTTATCTCGAAAGATGAAAATGGTTAGTCGAAGAAGACTATATGGTCCAGATGTGTGTGGAAATGAGGATGCTGGTGGAAATGAGGGGCCAAAACAACCAAGAATCTACTACTTCCCAGGTTCGAACCCGACACGGTCCGCTTGAAAAATGTTAGGCGAGCATTTTTCACAAAAATACACCCTCGTTCGGATGAGAGGTAAAATGGAGGTCCCGTGTGTGAGTGTTGTCACGCACGTTAAAGATCCCTACCTTGCTTGGAACAGCAAGGGTTCGGCAAAATTCAAAATTTTTAGGTAAAAAAAACCAATGTAGTACCTTCGTGTGGAGCATTGAAAAATCACATGTAAGTAGATGTCCTTAGTTTAATTTACCACGAATATCGATTAAGTTGTTTAGATTTTGTTTGGAGATATTTGGTTAGCGTTCTGTCAAATTAGAATTTAAAATTTTCATTTTGTAGTGCTGTTTAAGCTGTTTTTTACATAAATTTAATAAAGAAACACATGTATCTTTGTTGTTTTTGAATAAAATTATATATTTCTTTAAAGAGTTTTATCTTTTTTTAGTTTTCAACGAACCAATTATCCCCAGATCGTTGTTAATTAATCAGTAACAAAATATTCATTGGTTCCCCCAAGCGGGGAATATTTGGGTGGATCATCAAACGAAAAAAAATTATTGTTAATTTTAAGCTCTAAAAAGGAATATTTTGTAGTTGTATTCTAGAGTAATTATTTGTAATCATTTTAATTACATATTTCGGACAAGGCAGCAGTACTCCTTTTTGTACTTCACAAACTCTCTTCGTACAGCATCCTGCTTCTGCTGGAGGTTGCATTTATTCCAATAAAATCTTTGACATCTGCCATCATCAAACTATGTTTCGAGTTATCACCATTTCAATACTGCAAGCAGATTTCTTTAAATTTTGGGTATGCCATATCACCGCTTGTATGATCCAGACAAATATGGCGAAGGTTCGTATCATCCTGCTTCCATAATGCAAATACATTGGCGTTATCTCTTAAGTCTATGTTCTAAGGTGCTAGCATAAGTTTGACATAAATAAAAACAATCAAAATTCTTATGCCTACCATATGAGAAGAACTGTGTGATCTTACTTTGTTCGTTCGCAGAAATATTGTCAAACACCATAACTGAATCTTCTTTGGTATCTCCAGATCCTATTAGATCATCATCATTTTCACATTCGTGGTAACCAATTTCTTCATTTAAGGGTTCCAATTGACTTCTTAACCGTTCATATTTTGGTTCGTAGAGGCTTTTAGAAAACACATAGACATTTTGAAATCAAAGTCCGTTCTTGTGTAACATGAAAGATACTAAAGCATTGGGGTTTCCACAGTGTGATTGTCCAGCAAATATTGCTTGTATGCTAGACAGGTACAAAAGTCTATGTTTACCCACTTATTTTATATTAAAAATAAAATATGCATCATAGATTTGTACCGGTATTGTAATTTCCTGCATCTCAGTCTCCCTATTGGCTCTATTATGTACCTTCTTATAATATTAGCGTCTCTTTAGGTATGTTGTATTTTTTATTGATGGTGGAAATACTTTATTTACTTAGCCAAATTCTTCTTTAGCCCTTTATAAAACCTCTTCACTGTATCCGCTACTTCGTTTTCTTATATAGTAACGAATCATGCTAAACCAATTCTGCTGAAGGACAATTTCAGCCTATTCTGGTGATGGACAATTTCATCTTACGGGGCAATTTCACCTTATTCTGGTGAAGGAAGATTTTACCCTACGGGGTAATTTCACCGTACGGGGCAATTTCACCCTATTCTAATGAGAGGCAAATTTATTCCAAAAAAGTTTAATAACTTATTTACAAAATACAAATGTTCTCTATTCAACTATTAAAAGCAAACTAATTAAAACAAAGTAAGTCATCAATTTTATATTATTTTATTTTAAAAAACAAATACAAGTCATACATTAGTTATTTGTGAATAAATCTATTAACAATTTTTGTAAACAGATTATGCTCAAACATAGAACCATGGATAATTAGGGCATATGCTGTCATGGAAAGTTCAAAATTTTTAGTAAGCCTGGAGGCTTACCAAATTCCATTCTTAAGTCCACTGCTGCATCTTTAAGACTTTAAAACTGGTGACGACAGTCATTCACAAATATGGGCGAATATTTTAACTTTCTGTAGTCCAATAAACATTTATTGGAAGTCGTTCCGAGTAGTAATTTTCCATAAAAGTTGCATAAGATAGGAACGCCGGTAAATATTCGTTATGCTCAAAATCCAGGTTCATGCGACCTTGAGGAAAAATTTTAAAGTTTAGATACACTTTCACATTGGTCACATAAGCAAGCGTTAGGCTAGTAGCATTTTCTTCTCTCTTATCATACGAGGCGTGTTTTTAACGTAAGTACCGTTTTGAAATTTTGCCGCTGCAGTGATGCAGTCAGTATCATGCGCATTCGCACTGTGAACCTACATCTGTTGGCTAGCTGTAGACGCCATTGCGGCAACAATCAATCGTTTATACATTTGCTTTTGCGTATTTAAAATGCCTCCGCCGATTGAGAATCCCGCCGACTATGAAATATGCGCTGTTTTTCGTTTTCTTAGTGCCAAAGACGCGAAAGCAGTTGAAATTCACTGTCAGATTTGTGAATTGTACGGACAAAACATTATGAATGATGGAATGGTACGCAAATAGGCAAGAGCTTCAAAGACGACCGAAAAAATGTTCATGACAAGGAACGGAGTGGGTGGCTCTCAGTGTTCACTGACGATTTCGTGCATAAGTCGACAAAAAAGTGACTGATAATAGACGCTTTACGATTTCCTCGTTATCAGAGACGTTCCCTAAAGTTTCAAGAAGTGTTATCTACGAAATCGTTACGGCACGCTGTCAAATCAGGCGGCAAACTTCTATGACGACGGACACAAAAGCTTATTGTTCGCCGTGACAAGTGCCTTAATATTGGTGGCAGTTAAGTAAATAAAAATGTGGTATTTTACGTAAAAATAAAATCGTTACAAAAAGTTTACTTGTTTTCTTTACATATTATGAAGCTTTTCTTGTTTCACTACGCTGGGCGTTGGTGAAACTCACTTAAAAGAATGTTAATTTGTTTTTACAAAAGTCGTGCAGAAGATGTTTTATCCGTATTGAACAATTGACTTTTGAAGACTTCCGTAATAGCTCTGAACTCTATCTTCAGCGGTTTAGAGAGACTATCAGGGGGGTCGTTAATTAAATACGGATGTGTAGGGCGCCACTGTACTTTGATGTGTAAAACAAGAAATATCGCTAAGAAAAATACAGGAACCTCCACGAGTTTATTCTGTTTTAGAAATACAAAATTTTGTATTTTTAGGTAGTACTACGTTTATCCTGAAATAAAATAAAATACATAAAATAATATTAGAGGCAGCAATTTGGGCCTCAAAGTAAAGTCAAATAAATCAGACAGGTTTTATACATCTATGATTTCTTTCTTTTGTGTTATAGTGCATGGACACTCTACGTATTAAATTTTATGCACCTCTGGTAATACTTTTGCTTAAGAGCCGCGGAACCTCAGAAAAAGTCGCGCCCTTCTTGGGCCAACATAAGATTATACAAAATTTCAAAAAAAAATTTCTTACCCTTTTATTTCGCTTCAAACTCCTTTAGCTTCCCTGGCTAGCTCAGCTGTGCCTCTTCTCCAATACCTAAATTTACAACCATACCTCTTTCACACTCGCACACCATTCAATAAAATCACCAAATAATACAACAATCATACAACCTTTTATTTATAGCTATTAACAGATAAATTATATTCACATGTGTTAAAAGCAGTTTGATACACTAATTATAAAACTCAAAATATGGTATGTTTTTAAAGTCCTTGATTTTTCTAATTATTTTCAAACAAATTCAATGAAATATGAGTAGATGGGCCCCACATGTTACCCTCAATTGGTTGCACACTGGAGTATGGTGATCTCATAATAACCCAGTTTAGTTTGTATATGCCTTTTACACCTTGCATAAATTAAAACAAAATTTACAGACCCGTTTACCCTTTACAATTCAATTTATATCCTGAATAAAATTTTGAATGTATTAAATACACCCTTTTTCAATGTTTGACCTCGATAAATTGTCCAGTACATGTATCTTTTTCAATAGGTTTCTACAACCATAAATATGCCCCAAAAAGTAAACCACACAGCACAAAATTTCACAAATGCTCATCAAACAATAAAAATTTCAAATAAATTACCTGGAGAATTCTTCAGGCTTCGTTTCCTTTGAAGATGATTGCCAGAACACCTCGGCTTCGTTTCCATTCACCGTGCTATTCAGCGGATTCACAGGCCTCTATCATTTACCACATCTGCGAGCTATGCGCCTCGTCTCACCCCAAATATCATGCATACAAACTTGATTATTTGTGATGCTTACCCCACATATAACATGCTTCCATTTATTGATTTTCGTGCTTTGTATCGTAGTAGCCGGACATTTATTAATTTAAAATGAACTACTCGTACTTCACGTCAATAATTAGATGTCCGCTACTACTGTTTCACAGTTTCAACCACTATATTTATGGTAATAGAATCACATAAAATACTCACAGAAAGCTTTACTGTTATGGTGGTCAGCATTCAGTACTTTATCGAAGTAAAGTAACATAGAAGCGTATAGAAGAAAAGAGGACCCCTATCACCTAGGTTGAGTATTTATATGCTTTGAAAACCCCCTTAGTGGACGCACTTCCAGCGAAAGCTTATTTTCAAATCTTATTCTAAAAATTTTGAATATAACCGTCTCAAAATTCGTCAAATTCGTTCGGTCTACGTGCCGTATATCCAAATTCACTTTCAACCTTCGCGTGTGCGTACGTTTGGAAAACTGTCTGTTTTTAACCAATGATAAAATTCTCTGTCGTCACAAACCCCGCCTAAACTATATTTATCTCTGACTTATGCATGTCTGCTGTCTCGTTCAAAACCCCACTTGAGTTACAGAAAATCGATATTGATGACATCTTATCTCAACTCCACGTGTATACGGTACGTACATTTTCAATCCCAACGCTTTTATATCTGTCTCTATCTGTTGTATATAACCGATTGTGCATTTCCCTCGCTCTTTAAGATGTTTGTTAGCCTTGTTGTTTATACCAAACTAACGATTGAAAATATTTCTATAAAAATCCTATCGTAACATGCTCTCGACTTCGTCAAACGTAACCTTTTAAAACGCAGGTGTTTTTGTTAATTATCAAACGTTTAGCATAACAATTCCTAGACTTTATATTTCTTCGTATTTAATAAAACTGACGTTTGCTTTTACAACGACTACAATTGCCTTGAGATTATTAATTTTCTTACGCAAGCACGTTCTCTTATGCTTTTACGTGTTGGATTAAAATAAATTAAAATTAATCATGCATATCCTTGAACTTTTATTTGCCTTGAAACTGTTTTTTCTTTATGTAATTTTTAACATTCCAATCATTAATACAAAAATACGTCAATACTTGTCTGTTTTCCCTAAATGAATTAAATAAATTTTGCGCGTAAATAATTTGTTTTTTCTATATACAGGGTTCTTGAAATTTTATTGTTTCTCACTGATTTAACCTTTTAAATCCACAACAATATATATATATATATATAATTAATTTTTATATCTAATGGTAATCTTGGGCAATTTAAATAAAATAGCAAAAGCCTCTAGAGCAATTAAGCATTATAAATGTCATTTACATAATTAAGGACCTTTTTTAATGTCACCTTTTCAGTACTGAGAAAATGATTCACATATAGTAAAAATAGGTTGGTAATAAGATCTTTCAAATTAGTAAAGTTAACTTAATAAATAGTTATAGTGCATAAACAGGTGTATGATTGTAGTATTCGTAATTCAAATTTATAAAACTTTTGTTACATAGACAATTTTATAAAGCATAAATTTTTGATAAAAAGAAACGTTTGAAAATTCAAATTTATAATTAAACATTATCACAAAGATGTTAAGTTTCATGGGTTCAAACTACCAAGGTTAGATTTATACATGACGTTATACGTCAAACACATTATTGCTGCATAGATGGATATCACTTACCACGTTGACCTCAGGTTTGGCGGCTTGCATCATTTAACCAACGAGTTCAAACCACACGTGGACTTCCAGCACTTGACAAACACGTAAAAAAAGTTACCTCATCGTTATTACAAAGCCTCTTAAACTGGAATCATAATGTAAGTTTCTAATACGTAATTGCTTTATACGCAATTACATCAGCTGCCTACATCCATTGGTTACCTCTAACCATTGCTTCTCAATTACAATAAAATTTCCATGTTGAAATTTAAGGAACGCATATGTCTTAGACGCAGTAAAAATTTAACAACCTAACTCGACCATCTTTGCATCAGTAATTAAACGTTTTATCTTCCGTATTTTAGTGTTGCTTTAATTTATATTTATACATGAGTTCTTTGTACGTTAGTTTTAGCGTTATTTTTGCACATCAGTTCGTTGTGCGTTAGTTTTAGTGTTGCGTTAAAGAAAACCAAATACAATTAGTTTAAGTTATTTAAATATAGAAAATACAAACCATGATGAGTTTCAAACAATTGGATTGATGCATTTATGAAAACTTAATGGCGACTCGCAAGTCAGCCTTAGATATGAGCTTTACCATATTGACGTTGCAAGTATCAAAAGCCGATTGGCTGGCACGTCGACACCAGCCTTAACAAGCAGATGCGCGCAAACACGCTATTGTTATCGCCTTGGAGATACGTTGTAGAAATTTTACAATACAGACTGGACATTTATAACTATGCGCTTTATTTACTATATGATTAAAAATAAAGAAGAACAACAATTGGGGTGTTCCGAAATTATGATACTTTGCTTTTAATTCTGTATTAATTGTTGAAGTATGATATATTAAACTATAAAAGCAAATCCACAAATTTTATAACACAATACTCAATTGTTATGCGTTCATTTAGCAGAGGAAAAACGAACTGTTACAATTAAAACGGTATTTACTTAAAAACATGCCTTGTATTTTCCATTTTGCAACGCTAGTAATATCCACCCAGCCTTTTCTGTTCTGTTCGATACTTTAATTCTCCACACTTGCGACTTAGATTGCGTTAGTAACGGAAGTTCGCGTGGTTCTCATTTCCTGAATGCGGCTATTATATATGATTGATTTTGCATTTCCGATAACAGAAAAGCCTTGGCATCATCGCTTAGGGCCGGTTGTACAATGTCAGTTTAAACTCAAGTTTACTTAAACTGATACCAAGGTTAATCTTAAGTTTAAACTTAACTTTAAACGACAGCTGTTTTACATGTTTATTTTATCTTCAGATTACCTAATATTACTTTTTAATTTAATACGACTGTTGGCAATTCTGAACCTAACTTCAACTCGTATAAATCTCAGGTTATGGTATGTTATTTTTGTGTTCTGCTTAGCTTATATTGTTAGAAAAGAAATTGGAATAATTAACATGGAAAAATTAAAAAGAAGTAACTATTTTCTGAAATTGACATTTTACTGGACTTGGTAGACAAGCGACGGGATATATTAGAAAGCAAAAAAACAGATGCTGTAAGTTGGACACATAAAGAAAAAGCTTGACAAAGTTTAGAAGTTGATTATAACTCCGAACGATGGGAAGCTTAAGAACTTATAAAATTTTAAAAACTAAGTGTGAGAATCTGAAAAAAACAGCCAAGAAAAGGTTTTCTCAGGACAAGCAAGCTTTTTATGGAACTGGAGGAGGACCATATAGGACTCCGAAAATAGACGAAGTTGATGAAAAAATAAAATTAATTGTAGGTGACATTGTAATTGCAGGTTTAGAATCCCTGCATGATTCCGAACATGGTAAGTAATGCCCATTTATGTAATTTACTTTTTATTTACTGTGTATCTTTACTGTACTAATTGTAATAGAGGATAGCCAACCCTCATCTTCCTGGCGGACGTGGACTCCAGCATATCTCGATACGCCTGTTTCACAAGAATTAGTTGTCGAAACACAAAGTGTTACAAATACTGATGCAGTTGTTAAAAGAAATATAAACAGTGATGATGATTATAGACGCAAACGTAAGCGCAGGAATTCTTTAACAGAAAATGCTCGTGTAAAATATGTTGAAGTGTTTGATGAAAAAATAGAAGTTCTGAAACTGCAACAAGAACTCCTTCGAACACAAATAGAATGTGCTAGGAATGAATCTAAGGAAAGAGTCAACGTGAACGAGAGATCCGCGAATTAAATATAAAGCTGTTGCAAAAACATTTGACTTGATTAGATAATTAATTAATGTATGTTTGCTTTGGGTGTTGTTAAATGAATATTCTTTTAAACTGTACATATTCAACAGTTATATTATATAATTACAAAAAAATAAATAATTACATTGTTTTTATAATACATGAACAATACTACAAAGTACCGAAGTAGTCGTTAATTAATTGCCGCCTTGTTACGTCATTCCTTAAATTATTTACTGGTGTCGGAATGTCATCTTGATCTTCCTCATCGTAATTATTGTCAACTGTAGGATCTATTGGTGCTTTAGGTTTATTTCGGGAAACTGCTAGGTTGTGCAGAATAGCTGTACTAACAATTACAGATTGAACGGTTGTAATTTCAGCCGCATGCCTAAACTAAGGATAGGGAATCTCCTCCTCCGTACACTACTTGTAATTTTCCAATGCTCCACCTGAAGGTAGCGAGTTTTTTTTACCTGGAAAATTTGGAATTTTGCCAAACCCTTGCTGTTCCAAGCAAGGTAGGGATCTTTAACGTGCGTGACAACACACACACGGGACCTCCATTTTACCTCTCATCCGAACGAGGGTGTATTTTTGTGAAAAATGCTCGCCTAACATTTTTCAAGCAGACCGTGTCGGGATTCGAACCCGGGACCTTGGGCGTAGTAGTCACACACATACCACTACGCCACGGAGCCGCCCTCTCCTCCTACATACAGTTCATTTACATTTCCAATGCTCCACCCGAAGGTACTACATTGGCCAGGAGGCGAGTTTTTTGTTGCCTGGAAATTTAGAATTTTGCCGAACCCTTGCCGTTCCAGGCAAGGTAGGGATCTTTAACGTGCGTGACAACACTCACACACGGGACCTCCATTTAACCTCTCATTCGAACGAGGACGTAATTTTTGTGAAAAATGCTCACCTGTCATTTTTCAAGCAGTCGGCCGTGTCGGGATTTGAACCCGGGACCTTGGGATCCGTAGTCTTACGTGTACTACATTGATCCACGGCGACGCCTCCTCCTACATACACCATAACTACGTTCTACCACATTTCTGGTCCGAATTTGAGACTCATTATATAGAGTTTCGGCACGAGTATGTGTCTGAAAGAACGGAGTTAATAAATATTAGCGACAAGCATATCCGCTTTCGCCAAGAATTAAATAATTTTGAAATTGTCCCAATTCAAAAAGAGGTACAAATTCGACTACTTCGAAAGATATGGGATCGTGCGTAGATCCAGACCATCTACACATAATATCCTGAATCCCCCATACGTGAGTTACATATCGTCTGTACATTTAATGAGAAATAGTTCTTTCTATTCCGGAATATTTCAGCATTATTACCGCATGCATAATAATTTGTAAGAATGTTATAATATACCATAAAATTTAATTTCAACTAACCTGGTGCTTGAATCCTAAAATGAGTACAATCTAGAGCCCCAACAACTCGAGGAAATCTTGCAATGTTGTAAAACATTCTGCTACTTTCTTGTAAGTTGACAGAAAATTTTACAAAGTCTACACGAGTTAAGGTTCGTGGCTTCGAGCGGTCCTTTTTAAAAAGACTTCTTTGAACTTTAACAAATTTATTTGGTTTTATACAGAAGTTAATTATTGAATTTTAACAAACTTGAATAATAAGTCTAAGTCGAAATACATTAATTAATTGTACAGTGAGTTATCTTATGAACTGCAAGGTAAAAGCTGAACGTTTGATGAACTGACTAGGAGTGGGGCTCCTGGTTCTTATACAACTTTCTCCCCCTCACAATTCTGTGGGAACCTGCGGACGTAATGTCCACTTACACTTCATAATACATAGTTGCTATCTTAAAAGCTATTCATAATTACAATGTTGCAGGCTTATTCTGCGTAATCTCGGTACGTGACATTCGACGACCGTCTGTGACCTGACATCTGCAGTGTCACTTATCCTTGTGCTACTTTGTAGCGTTTCCACTCGTGGGAACTGAAATCATCTTAATATAATGTAATAAAATGTTGCAACGACATTGTTGCACTGTCCTAACATTTCCTAATAAGGATATTAGTTTTATATGTATAATAGATGGGGGTTCCTATAACTCACGTAATGACGCAATTGCATCATTGACCTCTTTAATTATTCGACTTGTTGTAGATTTATGGCTGCCAGCAAAATCACCCACAACTATCAACATACTCCCAGTTGCATAAAACCTTAATGTTATTAAAAGCTTCTGCAGCAGTGTGACAACATACTCGACCTGCAAACGTGCATATTATTAAATTAAGTTTATACATATCGGTTGGTCTTTCCAAATCTTGATGAATCAAGCCTAATAGGTAAATAACCAAGTGCTTCGACAGGCGAAAACGCATTTTAAATTCTTCGTCACTCTACAATTGGAAGTTGTCGAGCGTAAGCCTAAAAATCTGTGGACGTCTTGGCCTTTCTACAACATGCATATCGCCTTCTTCTTCATCCGAAGAGGATACAGCGACCACCAGTTTAACAAAATCCACGTCCACCATATCTCCCGCCTCCATAATAAAACAATCGAAACCACAAAGATTAGAGCTTTAGTCCCGAAACAGATTGATTTATAAATTATAATTGGAAAGCTAAATACACGATATAAATTAACTATTATATTAATGATATTGTCGGAGGCTTTCACGGCCGGAGTCATTATAATTATTTATGGTTCCGGGTTGGGACCGTGTTATTTTATAAATTAAGGTCGACGTTTCGCCCACTTTTGTAAGGGGCTTCATCAGGACAATAAATATATTAAAAGTTAAGAATGATAATATTAAATAGACAAGTCACAGTGTAAAGAGAAGAGTTACTCCTGAACTAGCAGACTCACTAGCCCATTCATAGCCAAAAGGTGTCTTGTGGCGAAGTAACTGGTGAAATTAGCGAAAGTGGTGGTTTATATAGGGCGAGAACTTGGTGCATGAGTGATCATGCATAGAGAGGAGTGTCGTAGTGGATCAGTGAACGTCACGGTTCCGCTGTTGTGAACATAGGCTTGTTTTCCAAATAGGGAAAGGTAGTAGCCATCGTCTTTGTTTAGATTATTAGAATTTTTATTGATTTCTATGGATTCTCTAATTTTTCTATTGTAGAAAAATGGAATTCTGGCAATCAGTTTCGTCTTGTCGAAGTTGATGGTATGGCCTGTTTCATGTTGGTGTTCGGCCACCGCTGAGCGATTGTACTGGCTTGTTCTTAAGCATCGCCTATGCTCGTTTAGTCTAGTCTGTACTGACTGTACTAGACCGCAACTGCAGGGTATACTATATACGCCTGGGGCTTTAATACTATTTTCGGAATCTTTTGGGGTTGATAATATTTGTGAAATTTTATTAGTGGATTGTTTTAATGTTGTATTTACGTAGAATTTTGCCAATTCGGTCTGTTACTCTGTGTATATTTGGAAGGATTGCTAAAGATCGTGTATCGAGATTACAGCGTGGTTTAGGGGTTCGTGTAGGATGCACATGTCGGTTTATTACTCTGCCGATAACTCAGATATCGGCAGAGTAATAAACCGACATGTGCATCCTACACGAACCCCTAAACCACGCTGTAATCTCGGTACACGATCTTTAGCAATCCATAAATAATTATATTATATTAATGTACAAAATTTAGGTCAAGTGATGAATGACAAATGACAACTGGAAACCTAAACTCCACTTGCCTTGGGTTAAGGTTCACTAGCCACTAAACTTTAGATTATGACTAAACCGAGATTGTACAACTCGACTTTCGTTTAAACTTCGGTTTAATCTCATTCTCTAGTTTAAACGGACATTGCACAACCGGGACCTACCATGTGATGCGTTGTATGCTAGAGGTTACAGTATTTTCGACTGAATTGCAGCAATTTACATCGGACATCTAATAAGTATTAATTTCGATGGCATGTCGACAACAACTTTCCTTTAATTTTCAAAAAATCCAAAAACGGTCTTGAGCGGAATAGTGCAAAACAACGGTCATCTTTAAATATGGATTCAGATTTCCAGCCGGTGTGTACGATGGAATTTGTTTCTGATTCTTCGAAAAATACAAATCCTTTAATGATTCGTGTGCTTCCAGGTGTTCTTTACACGTCGATTATGTGACTATTACCCAACTTATACTGAATTTCTTCAAACAGAAAGTATGGAACATTTGCAGTAAATTCATATACTTTGGCTGAATCAGTTGCTGTATAGACTCCCTGAATAAATATATAACTTTCGTGCGAGTATGTGATGTTATCACTGCTCTGGATTTCTATAGACACCCGATCGTTGTTATCTGCATCAATGTAAATGGAAGATATGTATAATAATCTTTTATTATGATTTCGTCTAATTTGCAACCTCGAAATACGTCCAATTTAAGTCCATCCTCATATTTGAGGTTTCCTAGTTTGATGTTGTTTTTACTGTAGGAGTCTAAACTGCGTTTATTCCTGCCTACCATTATTTCTTGCCTTTAACCCCAAGGATCTTAATATGATGCTACAGATATATAATGAAGATAGAATGGGCAGACACAGTTAATGACAAAGAGGTACTATAGAGATACCGGAAGAAGAAATGTATGGAAAACAGTAAAAAATGGAAGAGAGGATAATAGTACTCATACTAAGGCATTAGTAAATAGCGCGGCTTATATTAGAACTAGAGAAAGGAACAGGAAAGGTAGATTTAGACCTAGATTAGACTATTGCACACAGATAATGTAAGATGTAGGTTGTGGGAATTTCAGGGAAATGTGTAGGTTAGCTCACTATAAGAAACAATGCAGGTTTGCATCCAACTAGTTCTAGGACTAAAGACTTAATAATGATGAATCAAAATACAACCAGGCCTTTAACATTTAAAGTCAAAGTGGCAGTTCAAGTATCATCGGATTCTGTTATCGATTTACATGGCACCAATGAGATTTTGAAAGGTTCAGGTTTTAATTTTTATCATTTTTCATAATAGTTTAAAATAACTTCAATTATATTCAGAGTCTTTTTCTCTACAAAGAAAACCTGTTTATACTTTTGCTTTAAAATAATTAGGGAAGAAAATATTTACATTGTCATTGAAATCCCTATATTGCGCCATTCCCTTCATGCGCACGTACACACACATTGGTGAATTTTTGAGTACTATAACAGTGCCATCGTTGCATAATTATAAATAGATGAATTAAATATAACTTGTATAAACTCAACAAACTCTTATTAAGGTCATTTTGAATTTTGACTTATTTGAATAGTACTTTTTATTACTGACAATTTTTTATACGAAAATTGTAGTATTCAAATTGGAACTTAACAATCCTTTTATTAATGAAATCTTTTTTCCACTTAATCAAATGCCAATTATGGTTATTGCGAAGGCAATGTGAAAGGTACTTAAAAAATGTGCAAAAAATTATAAAATTCAAATTAACATACTTTGTCTTATGTTTTGTATCGGGTGTGTTCTACATTGTTGTATTAATTTTTTATTAATACCTACTACATACTTAGTTGGAAACTTGTTAACATTTAATTGATTTATTGGCACTTGATTAACCTCCACGGCAATTTGCATTATTAAAATGAAATACCTTCTTTTTAAATCTCTAGACGACAGAAAACAATTTCCATAACACGCAATAGTTCAAAATTATTAGAATGACCCCAATTTAAATATGCTACAATTTAAAATCGCAGACAAACAAATATCACAAAGTTTAGTGACCCGTGTTTAATTATGACTACAACCGTGGATCCTCCACTTACTTGTACGAAACTACTACAAAGGTTAATATATTCGACGTAATTCTGTCTATTAGCAATACCGTTGATCTAAAATTCTGTATCATCTCCAAATAGTATTTTCTTTGAAGATGCATAATCAACTCGAGGTTTTTTCAACACCTAATTTACATACTCTTGACGACTTGCATGATGTGATGGCATCAAAGCTTGTGTGAACTGAACTTTGTAAGCATGCAAGTGCAGGTCGTTTATCAGAAATCATTGAATGAAACTTCTCAAAATGTCCAAATGTTGTTAGCGATGACGAATTAATGTTAAAGAATTCTCTTCAACACCCTCGTTTGCAATGACTATATTGAGCACTATAGAGCGATCTTCATTTTTCTTCGTTGGCTTAAAGTAAACCTACAAAACTAAACTTGTTAATTAAATTCATTTTTGTGTTATGGGAAGTAGCATCCTGACGAGCAAAATGCGTACGACATTTCAACCCTCTCCGAAATAATTGTATTATTTATTACATAAATTTTATTACATCTTACGCTTTGTTTGGCCTTCCTATATTTGACTTTCCAATGCTCCACCCGAAGGTACTACATTGGCCAGGAATAAAGTCTTTTTAACCTGAAAATTTTGAATTTTGTCAAACCCTTGCTATTCCAAGCGTAGTAGTGATTTTGAACATGCATTGACATGACATCACGGGACCTACATTTTAGTTCTCATACGAATAAGAGCGTATTTGTTGTGAAAAATGCTTGAGCAACATTTTTCAAGCGGTACATATCGGGATACGCCCTCGTTCGGATGAGAGGTAAAATGGAGGTCCCGTGTGTGAGTGTTGTCACGCAAGTTAAAGATCCCTACCTTGCTTGGAACAGCAAGGGTTCGACAAAATTCCAAATTTTCCAGGTGAAAAAAACTCGCTTCCTGGCCAATGTAGTACCTTCGAGTGGAGCATTGGAAAATCACATGTAAGGTACATGTTGGGAATCAAACCCGGGACCTTGGAATCAGAAGTCATACGCACACTTGTCTGATCCAGGGAACCGCCGCATTGTTTGGCCGTAAATATTTCAAAACCAAACAAAAACGGTTACAGTAGTTTTCTCCAGAATGGCATCTAGGGAAATTATATCAGTTCATTGTGGTACATCTGGTAAATTTTTAATATTCGCAAGTTAGAAACATGTTCGTAGACATGCGATTACATTTTTTTTTTTCACTTTTTGACACTGCGTACACTTATAGGTACGTATAGTTGCACTTTTAATTTGAACGGTTCTTGCGAGCGGTTAGGTTGTGAATTGTTTAAAGTTAGGTTAGATGTAATTATCTGATTTTGATTTTAATGATTTGTTATAGAATTAATTGCCGTTTTGATCATCAACTCTTACTTTACATTAATTATTGATGATGGATGATCTTTTTAACTTATTGGCTATACGTAACCTCGAAAATGCCGAAATGGTTAATCGTTACCGACTATCATTCTCTAATGTAGCTCAATAATCTGCAGAGACTAACTGATCGTTTAGCTTGCTGGTCCATCAGACTTCAGCATTACGTTTTTACTATCCTCCACCGGGCTATCACCATGTCATCCCTATTCCCTTGACGTTACCCTTCCTACTCCTAACCCTGGGTACATTTCCATGCTCCAAAAGGTTTCCAACTGCCCTAGTCGTTAGCTTTCCTGGTCCGTAGTTGACAATATTCTTTTCCGTCGCCACAAAACTTCTATCGCTGCCGATTCTCAAGGACGATTGGAAAATCGTCGTACCTTCAGAGCAGCATACGCATATGATTTCCCTCGATCACGATTCTTTTACTTCCGGTCATTGTGGCAAGACCAAAACTTCAGCTCGCCTCCTCCAAAAGTATTATTGGCCTAATCTTCGAGCTGACGTCGCTTGTTACACCCGACGTTGTTCTGATTGTGCTGCTCGCAAAGTTGAACAGTTACGTGCTTTTTGGCTTCTTTGCCCCTAGAGTCAAACTATCCTATCCTTGGCAACTCATATTCTGCGATATTGCAAGTCCTCTTCCAAAGTCCGCCGAAGGTTTTCCTTATGTCTGTGTAATGGCTGATTATTTTACTAAATTCTCTCGTTTCTTTCCTTTGCGCAAAGCCACTCTACAATTCGTTGTTAAAATCCTGAAAGAACAAGTCTTCTTACTTTTTGGCGTTCCACAACGGGTCACAATTCCGTAGTCGTCAATTCACCTCTTTATGTGCCCGTAATCACACCCAAATCCTTTTTACTGTTCGATACCATCTTCAAACTAATCCTGCAGAACGCGTTATCCGTGTTCTTAAAACTATGATTGCTTCCTATGCCCTTGACGACCAACGTCATTGTGATGTAAATATTCCTAAAATTTGTTGTGTCATCCGTACCTCCAAACATGACATCGTTGGTTGTACACTTTTTTTCGCTTTATTTGGTCGTGAACATATCCTTTCCAGCGATCATTTCGGGCAATTGTCCAAGATAAACGACATGAACAATCCTGATCCTGAATATCTTTCTCCTGATCCAGATCATTTCAAAAGTAGCTGTTCCCATATTCTCAAAAAACTTTCTGCAATGCACCATAATCTATATAATTTCCGTCGTCGTCCTGTTTCCTATCAACTAAGTGATTCTGTTTGGCGCTGTAACTTTGCTCTGTCGGACGTTTCACGTCATTTTGACGCCAAACTCGCTCCTAAATTTCTTGGTCCTTTTCCTATCACTAAAGTGGATTCTCCTTGGACATACAAAGTCTATCCCGACACGATCCGCTTGAAAAATGTTAGGCGAGCATTTTTCATAAAAATACATCCTCGTACGGATGAGAGGTAAAATGGAGGTCCCGTGTGTGAGTGTTGTCACGCACGTTAAAGATCCCTACCTTGCTTGGAACAGCAAGGGTTCGGCAAAATTACAAATTTTCCAGGTAAAAAAAACTCGCTTCCTGGTCAATGTAGTACTTTCGGGTGGACCATTGAAAAATCACATGTAAGGACATACAAACTCACCGATCCTTCCGGTACCAAAGGCATTTGGCATCTCACAGACCTTAAACCCGCACATCCTGACGATCTTAATGTCCCCAGTATTGCTTTGTCCTTTTCTGGTGACGCAAGCGTCGTAAACTACGTTCTTGATCATTTCGGTCCAATTTCTTATGATGATGACTTCGCCTTATCCTGGTACTTTCTCTTGGTTCATAAACTTTTTGTTTAGTGTTGTTGTTTTTGGGTTTTTTTTTGCCTTTCGTTCTGCATTCCTCTCCGTTTCCTGAGGCTGGTATTGCTTTCTGTCAGTTTTCGTGCTGACTTAGTTTGATTCTCGATCCTCTTCCTGTAGTTTGTGCTTTTTAGACCTTTCTTTTCTTTTCTTCGGAAACAACGATTTAGTCGACGTGTCGGTCTATTAGCTGTCTTTCTTTCTTTTTTTTCTTTTGGGTTATCCGTCTACGACGATTTCCTGTTACCACAGCGTAAAGTATTTATATACTTTTTTTACTCCAACTTTCCTTTCGTTCCATTACATACTTGAGGCTAAACAATATTGTCTTGTTTTAGTTACTGCTAGTTTTCTTCCTAGATTACTTTTCTTATTTTTGGTTTTTTGCACAAACCAACTTCTTTCTTGAGGTTGAAAACTCTACCTCTTCTTTCTTAAAGATATCCGTCCCACGACCACTTTTGCAGTGTTGGGCCATTTCATCTTTGCACCCGACGATTACCTACCCTGCCTGGTTTCTTTCCAGGTGATTATTTCAAATTTTGAGATTGTCGACGCTTTGGCTCTTCGAGCCAGATAAAAAAATTTATTTTGATTTTTTTTTTGGGTTTTCTGGAGAATTATTTTCCTCTCGTTCATCTTATTAGTATAAAGTTGTTCTTAAAGCCGGATAAAATATGTTTTTTGTTTTTTTTAAGTTTTCTAAAAAAATTTTTCTCTCGTTCATCCTATTATTATTCAGTAGTTCTTCGAGTCGGATAATTTTTCTCTTTTGTTTCAGTTCTCTAAAAAAAATTTCCATGTGATTTGTTCTGTTGGTATGTTGTTTCATTCGTTACTTCTGTTTCCTACCCCGACCTTTTAATTTTGTTGGTGAAATTTGTTACGTTCAATTTTACTCTAATAAATATTTTTATTTAATTTAGGATTATTTTTAAAAATTCCCATGGTTCTTCTTCGATATTTTGTGTAACTACCGGTTAAAAAGACGCCCCTGATTACGCTTCCTACTTAAATAAATCGATTTGTTTCTGTAAAGCTCATCTTCGAACTATCAAAACATGTGCTATTCCAACACCCTGCAGAATGTAATTAGCGCATTTAAATTAAGTCAAAGTACCTTGATTTATCTTTATGGTGTGATATAAAGCTTCACATATAACTCGGTTATCTACAAATTTTATTTTCTAAAGAATATTCAAGTTTGAATAGCGTAATGTTCTACGATTGTATTCGTATTTGCCGGTTCATGTTATCTGTCCATACAGAACAACAACTTTAGAAGTGTTCTTTTGACATGTATTACTCAGGTATTTGATTCGCTTATCATTTCGTTTCCTAATTTCACCTTCCTTTGATCTTGCCTTTCGCCATTATAAAGTGTACTCTTTACATGCATAATAGTATTGCTGCAAGAGCGATGCACGTTTTTCTTTTTCAGGAAAATGAGATATCTTAGATACATAGGTAAATTGTTTCGCGCTTATCAATACTAGTAGATTCTCTTTTTAGCTTTTCTGCGTGGGCACAATTGTCTTTCTAGGTATACCAAATAGTTTTTTTTCTTCTACCCAGACCCAAATGCTCTGTTGCATCGGCCGCTGTTGCAAGTATGATCTCGGCCTTCATGGTTTGAACTATCGGGAAGACAAACCTTCGGTGAGCAAGGTCAATCTGTTTTACGGATTTACAGCACCTACTTTTACTTTGCGACTTTCTTTTACACCGTGTGTCTCCACATTTGATGTTTGTGCGGATCAAATCCCGCTTGAAAATTAGTTCTGTTGGTGTTTTTGGATGCTTTTCCCCTAAAAAAATATGCCTAAAATTTGTCTTGCATTGCCTGTTTTTTTTTTCTCTTTTAACGAACGCATTAGTGATACGAAAGCATCGATATTTTTTACGCTTAGTTTTACATGTACATACGAAATGCGCACTTCGCATCGCCGGTATAAACATTGTCCTTAGATTATAGCTTTAATTTTTCTTTATTGGTAGAAATAGAAATGTTTACGTTCGCTGTAAGATATGAAACTAATTTTTTTACTTTTTCTTATTAAGAGAAGTTTTTATTCTTAGTTGTCAATAAACACTTGATAGCGATGTACTTTTTGTCTATATGAAATACCCAACTCTCCGCGATTGTAGTTATCCCGGCATTTCTACGTTTCTTTTGTTTTTTTTGTAATCGTGATGTGTGCGGGTCCTTACTTTATTGTTCTTTCTGTTTCTGTTTGACCCGTGCGCATTAATTTTACAAAAAAATTAGCGTTACAACAGTAAACATATTTATGAGTTTGGCTTGTGCCGGGTTCAACTCAGTTACTATGTAGGATCATGGTTTAGCATATCAAGATTTTTCCAAATAAAAACCTGTAAATGTACTCGAAGTACGTGGAATTTTGCTGCATTTAGTATTGGAAGCAAATGATCAATATCAAATTTTTTTTTGGCAGAAGTTGTTTTCCTAATACACTGTTCATAACGAAAGAAAATGGTTTGTCTTGATGATTACAAACAAATTTTTCGTCAAATACTATTACAACTGACGACTGCCTCGTGCGCAATATAAGCTCCATTTCTTTTAAATTTGGTTCATACTCATCAAAAACTATTGTTACTTTTCTATACCTTCTGTTGACATAAGGTTCGTGTTGCCTTATGACATCGCCAAATGTTGCAGAAGCAGGCTATGGTAACTGGTAAATTAATGCACCTCTATCAAGAACGTAAAAGAACTTTTCTAAAATAAAACCGTTGTCATGGTATCTAACGAGTGTGCAAGTGATGACATGAGTTTTTCTTATTTGCTGGATATCATGATCAAATAATGAAGGTGATAGAATAAATAACTCATAACTGATAAACTCCCTTACCTCTTGAGCGTGATTGTCCAAGGAAATAAAAGCAAACATCCTTTGCGTTAAAAGACACGAATACACATGGAGAATTTCGCTAGCAATAACATTCCCTTTCCTTAATACTTTCATGGTTGCTGCTTGGTCAGATATCAATAAAGTTACATCTTTAAAAGTTTGACAGCAAATTATTTTGGACGTTTTTCCCATAATGTCAGTGTTTGTCTGCAGTAACTTTGTTTTCGCAATCCGTAATTCCGTTAAAATATTCCGTAAATTACTTGAAGAAACAGTGAATGAATTGTGGTCTCTAAAAACTACACTTTTTCATATCTTTGAAAAAAGCAGTAAATGGATTATGTTTCTAAAAACTGCATTACCTTTTTCATATCTTCGAAATATCTGGTTATTCTTACATCTGATAAAGCAACATATTGTTCACTTCCATCATCATTAGGTCTTCAATCCTGGAACTGATTGGACGCGTACCCTCTTTGTTTTCTATTCTAAACTAACCTACGCATTTCCCTCAAATTTGCACAGTCTGCATCTATCACTAGCTGCGTGCGATAGTCTGATCTCGGCTTACCTCTACCTCTTTTTTCCTATCTCTGCTTGTAATATATACCGTACTATTCTCCAAAAGAGGCTTAGAACATATCCTGCCTTTCTATTTTTGCTTTTTTTTATTTCCCTACTATTTCTATAACATCTTTGTTATTAACTATGTCCATCCATGCTATCATCATCATACATCTAAAGCATAACATTCCAAAATTCTCCTACTGTTTTTATTTCATAGATGTACAGTGATGTGCTCCAAACATATGCTTCCAACAATTTATTCCTGGTTTCTATGTTTGTTGTTCGAACATAGGCACTGCTCTTTCTTGTTAGATGCAGTTCGGTTCCTCTTCTACTGTTTACAAATATACAACCTATTTCCCTGTAGTGTGAAGGGAGTTAACCAGCCTGCGGCTACCAAGACCCCAACACTTGAACATTTGCCGGATTAATAGTTTTCCAATAAGTGAAATATGAGTCAAGCAAACTAATTGCACATGTTGCTTCACAGCATTTAGAATGGCTCAAGATCCAAGTTGCACGTCGGCTTTCAGTCATTCCTCCTCCATGAGTTATACCAGAACGACTTTTAGTACATTTGATGGTGTTTGCCCAATTGACATATCGGTCCATCACCAGACCACTTTCTGTCCTTTCTTCTTACAGTAAAATGGTCTTTATTTAGCATTTTGTATAGTTCTAGTTTCGTTGTTTTCAGTTCACACATTTCTTGAAGATATATTCTTGCGGATATTGCATGATTACTATGACCCGAATCGCAAGGAAAAGTAGCATATGCTCAACCGAATGTAAGTGCATTTCAAATTATCCTGATTGCTCAGATGAAATAAATACTTTTACAGTATATACTATGTTCAGATACAACAGCCAAAGTTTTTAAGTACGACTTTGTGATTCGAGAAGGTTCTTTTTCCCAACTATCTCTGATAAAAGTTTGCGAGGATGAGGATTTGAAATAACTTCCTCTGCATTGATCATTTCTGATAACGTTTTTGAAAAGTGGAATACGTTTTCTAAGGTTAAGATCATCATTATTTACCTCCGCTTCCATTGCATCACCGGTAATGCATCCTATTTCTGCTGCAATCGTGCTGAAATCTGAGTTTGCAATTACTTCAACTGGCAGGCTGGTACATCTGCTACAATTAAAGCAGCGCGAGCTGAAGAAACTGGAAAATGCTTTCGAAGGGCACCTGAATACGCTTTATCTTTTAACTTGTGGGGTACTGAATTCTCAGCATGTACTGTCTGTAAAGCTTCTTCTATGTCTGATCCAGCCATTAGTCTCCAATAGCCCCCAAGAAAGGACATTAGTATATGAAACTTTCCAAGCTTGACTACCAGCTTGTCAAATTCTCCTTGCATTTAATTTCCAGTGCCTTTATCCACTAGTACTGATCAAAGTTACAATAAGAGTTTTCCATTCAATCTTTTGACTTCATTACTTTTGAACATAAGTGTGATGTATACACAGGTGTGAGAAGTTGGATTCAGATCAACCATTGGAAGAAAAGAAATTGTTGCCCCAATGTGTTCACCTTCTACTGCAGTTTGCATGTGTCCTAACCATCGTAACTGAGGTGTTTTAAATAACTTACCTGCTACTCCAAAGAACCTCGCGGAGATTAGTTTGAATTAGTTCATAAAATTATTTTAAAATTTCAATTTATTCGTGGCTCTTGAGGAAGGAGACTAAAAATAGTGGAGAAGAATTTTTGCTTTCTTTATAATTTCATGTGCTAGAGGACAGAATTTGAGTAGTTTCATTTTGTCGGTCAGTAATATAGAAGAGTCAAACGATGCTCCTGACGCGTACTTTATAACTCCTATCCTATGAAATGTTTTATGGCCGTTTATTGTTGCTATATTATGATCGACATTGTCGGCGACCCATTCAGAGAAGTCGCTTGATGCCACAATGCTTTGGTTACTTTCATCCATTACAAGAGGGTGTATGTATTTTTGCACTTCATCATAAGACACCGAATCCAAAGCTGCAAAGTTTATCAATTAGGAAACGAGACACAAAATTTCCAAGAATGTGTATGCCTATAGCAAGAGACATATCAGAGAACGACCCCTGCAAGCTTGCATTACAGTCTAACCAATCAAAATCTGTTTCAAATCACTGCATTTAACGACTGATTAGGATATCCAAAAAAAGTAGTGGAATAACGGATAGCTATGTCTTGGTTCCTTTAATAGATGCAATATCTGATGCACTAGGATATGTCCTTATTTTTGTACAACAAATTTATTTTAGTTCTGATAGGTTTCACTGCAGACTCGACTAATCTGAATATTTCTTCATCTTGGTCATCAAACCTTTTTCGTTTGTGATAGTCCGATATTATATTTGATACAGTTATTCCAACGGTTACCATGCTACATTTCCCATATGTGCCTGACATTATGACGTTGACACCAAATCAGTCTTTCAATTTTTTTTTCAAATGTCTAGGAGTATAAATTGCACCTCCCTCTGGCAACAAGGTATGCATTCTTTCCACTAAAGCACTAAACGATATTGGCTTTTAACAATTTTCTTGTAACCACTCAGATGTCTTTACAAAAACATCAGAAATATCAGTATTAACCGGACGGCCTACTTATGTAGGTTATCCGTTCAGTACTTTCAAGAGTATACTTCACAGAAATGGGTTTGCCGATTCTAAAATTGACACTGCACACTGTGATATCAAACGTCTGCAGCAGGTAAATCTTTGACTGAAAGCATTCTCGTGTGTACATAGATTAGTTCTCGTACTGAATAGTTTCAAAATTGTGTCGCGAATATGGATAGAATGAACAGGAATGACTGCCACGACTACCACATTTTACGCGTTTCATAATTCGCAATATCCTGATCACAAAACAAACATTCTCTTTGAAGTTGAACGATCCAACACTTCCGGGTAGCGTTCTCGAACTGGTCGAAAGAATATCAACCTGCAAGTTTTTAGTCTATATTCTGTATGTACTCTAACCGTACCAGTTTGTATGGAATTGAAAAGTTGACGAATTTTATCATCTCTTTGTTTGCTCGCGTTAATAATTCCCGTCAATCCTACTGCTGTTAATGCGACTTAGGAAGTATCGTCACAAAGCATATTGGAACACAAAATGCAAGTTTCTTTTTCCTAAAAGAAGTAACTAGACTTCATGGAAGCATAAAAAAGGAGTAGCGTATTCGTACTTTACCATACCTTAACATCGCCAGCCAGTCTCGAATACAATCGCAACAGATCTGAAAGTGCGTATCTGCAGTTGTCGACAGGCCGAATATTTCTAGGAAACAGTTTCACTTGACTAAGTTTGACTTTAACACTGTAACAAATATATATTCTGTGGCACTGGTTTTAAAGAGATCACATCTATTCATTGTAGATCTGTGATATCTGATTTTTTGTATTCGATATAGTTATATCTGAAGGAAACAATTTCACAATAGAACAGGACATTATTACCATTTAATTAGCTTTAAATGCATTACTAGGAAATATTTAATAGCAATAAACACTCTGAAAACGTATTTAAAAAGGAACAAGTCATTTGTGTTGCCTAATCCGTAGGCGCATTATATCCTTTCTGTATTAAATTAAGATAGCGCGTGCGTAAATAGTGTCACAAGGTGACGCGCAAGACATATGAGCTGTTCTCTATGTGGAGGATACGAAAAGGCAAGATTCGCCATTGTAGTTTAATATGTGAACGAAGCTGCAAATTTAAGAGGATGCGGACACGAGCCCGTGTCAAGTGGAGTCTTCGGATACCCATAATGTGGTAGGGGGATAGGAGTCGTGGTCGTTTTGGGGGCCCCAGAATGGTTGTCATTCTTTAAGTTCCGGCAGACAATGGATCACGCTTCTTAACAAAAATGGCTAGAAAGGTCGGTGATTATTAACGGTGAGACCACAATATTTAAGTAATCTTTATACTAAAACAAAATATCTTTAATTCCTTAGCGTTTGGAATAACCAGATTCATATTTAGTAATTAAAGCAACTGTCGTTAAGGATGTATGTATAGCTGTTGTTCGACATTTTTTGGTAAACACGTATTGAACAGATGTTGGTCGTCAACGTTATACCCTAGGCATCAAATTTTGTAAGCAGGACCTGAACTTGTGCATCGCAGTTCGGTAGCAAGAGGTAACTTCTTCGTTAAGCCCAGGTATTAAAACTTTCAGTTATTACGTTTGCTAGACTTTTAATAGTGTTTATTGGATTGACGAACGATATTAAATTTTATAGAAGATTGCTTAATCATGTTAAATTTTGTGGACGAAATAACTTTGCGTGAGATCATAAAATAGTAATATTTTTTTAATTTGATAACAAAGTTATTTGCTAAAATTGTGCTAAACAAATTTAAATAACGTGAAATATGGTTCTTTAAAAAGTAATATTAAAGTAATTTTGTAAGACACGTGGAATATACATGTGTTCAAAAATATTGAGATTTCAAAGTCCACTTCCTGTTTAAAAAGATTTAATTACAGATGTCTAATCTTTAGTAAGGTCATTGTGTCATTTCTATACCAGGATAAATTCGAAATTTTATTTACTTAAACTAGTTACGTGTGGTTTAGATTTTTTTTAAGGAATATGAAATAAACTTATTTGAAGTATATGTAAACCAATACACAGATCTGTTTGTTGGGTATCATGAATCTTGTTTTAACGTATTATTAAAAGTAAGGTCTTGTTATGTCAAGACAGATTTATAATTAAAATCAGAATTCAATTTTATTATTTTGTATTTGTAACTATATTTAACAAAAAAAAAACGAAAAGAGAAAAACTACATTAAATTACATTTTTGGATTCAAGCTTTTTATTCTATGAATAATTAATTTTAATAAGAATATCTTAGAGAAAATAAATTTTTTTGAGTAACGAAATTAGACGAATGCTGAAACAATGTAAAAGTACAGACATGTTACAATTGATTTATTCTAGATATCCATTTTTAACTAAAATACCTTTGGTGTGGTAATCTCAAGATTATCAACTCATAATTATTATTATGCTCTTTTTTTGAAAAGCACAAATAGTGTCTTTTTAATAGAAAATTTGTTGTGTAACTTTTCTTTCAGGATCATCGTGATAGAAGAGGATGTAGGTACGTTCAAGAGGTTTCCAGATGTGTTAGTTCATTAAGTTGTAAGTTTTTTATAGTGCTTATATCCAATGAGTTTCTGTATCTTCTCATAGGAGTATTGAATTTCTTGTATTGTTCATATAGATACAGTGGCGCTCAATTTCCTTTTTCTTTCTATGTTTGCTTATTATTGAGTTTATACTATACCCACGCCCATTTTCATTGCTCACCCTTGGGGTAATTCCCAGACTAAGCCGCGAACAAGTAAAAAAGGATAAAGCTTCACTTGAATCCAACGAGTGAAGGCGAAGATGATTCAATACAATTGAAGTAAAGAAATGCCTCTTAAATGAAAGTATCTTAAGTAACATCGCGACTGCACAGAGTCTCTTCCCTTGAAAGGACGCTGTATAGAATAGAATTCCCTATTTGACGGTCAGTCTGTATATATAGGAAAAGATGGTATCAGGTGGTAACGTGTTCTCTTTTCAAAAATATTTCCCATCGACAAATACCACCTGCAAAAGTTATTTTCACAACAACTGCAAAGTATTCCCAGAATCCCACCTGCAAACAAAGGCAATTTAGAAAGCAAATGACTTGAAATGTGTCCGTGTGAAAACAGCGTCTATTCAAATTGTTAGGTATGTCTTCAACCAAAATTGCAGCATTATGCAGTCAAGCTTATGATAGATTACCTATTTGTTATATACAACCATAGAGATTGCTATTTTGATTTATTATACCGAGCATAAATACTCAGGTGGACAATTTTATTTGCTTGCTAACCGAGTCCGTGGACACCTGAGCGATAACCAATGCCGCGTTAAAAGTGTTTCGTAGTAACAGCATTGATAACCGACATTTTACAGCAAACCCATTAAAATCTTTTATTCGAGATATGCAGGTGTTTGAAACGCATTTCATAGACCTCATAATACGAAGATCTTTAACCAAAGCAAATTAACATAGAATAAATTCCAATTATTTTACGTTGTACCTAAACACTTCTTCAAATATTATAGAATGCGTTAATAAGTAATCATTTCCATTGAAAAGTAATCGAATTTTTAAATCACTTAAGGACTGTAAAGTCGTTTAACTTAGAAATTTTATGGGACGCTTCTTAGTAAAAAGTACAAATAAAGTAGCTGGAATTTAAAATTTATATAAAGAATACAGAAATGAATAGATTGCAGAAATTTAACGCAACAAATTCTTCCAGTAGCAAAATTAAATGGTCTGAGTAGAACCAGACGTAACGGAGTAGGCAGTACATTAATGAAATAAACCAAAGGAAGATTAGATTTAAGAAACCTAAAGCAAAAAGAAAACCAAAAATTAAATCATATCCGGCTCAAAGACCGATGTACACTAATAGGACGAACCAAACAAAAACTCGTTTTAGAAAACTACAAGAAAAACCCGAAATCCAACAAAAGAATTTTTATCCGACTAGCAAGATCAGTACATCGGACCAAATTAAGAAGTGTAAAGGGACATACAAGAAGAAAAGGTATAGGATGGCAATCATCTAGGACAAAAATATAATGACCGAATACTGCAAACGTCATCGAGGGACAAAACAATAACTGCTAGCCACAAAGTGTGTGTGTGTGTGCGTGCGTGCGTGCGTGTATGTGTGTGTATGTGTGTGTGCGCGCTCGCGTGCGTGCGTGCGTGCGTGCGTGCGTGCGTGTGTGTTGGACCGCCTTAGTCTCGCTTCTTACGACAGTCAGGGCTCACCGTTTGACCCACACGGGGTGGGGTTGAGTATGAGAAGTGAAACAAAGGAAAACCAATCAGAACAACAAAATTATTTAGAAAACAAAAAACCTACAGTCGACAAATCAAATCCTAAGGAAGGGTGGAGTTCGAATAAAAAGGTGGAAACGCCGAAGACTAGTAATGTGAGTTAAGACGTTTGCGTCGCTAGAAGGAAAGTGAAGCGAGACCAGGAACATTAGAGTTGTCGGGATGGAAAGGTGTGACGTCCCTGACGTGCCAAATAGCTAAGGCTGCTCTCACATGTTCAAATTTTTGCCAACCTGCATCTGTAAGTTCTGAATCGGCATAAAATATTTTCTGTCTCCTATTTCCTTGCTACCCAGTTCTGTTAATTGAATTACCAGACCATGGGGTGGTATTGGTGGGCTAGTTTTCTGCAAATCAGGAACAGCTGTGAGTGTTGTAGCTGTAACCCGTAGTTGAGAATATGGTGGCGATGGTAGAGGTAGTGTTATCGTTCAGGTGGGCGGCGTTTGAAAGTATGTAGGCTTGGCTTGATTATTTGTTTAATAAGTATAAGCAAAAATAAATATAAGTTTGATAAATACATGAAAATAAAAGCGAAATAGTTAAAATTGAATGATTTTAACAATTTGAAGTAGTTCGGAAGTCTTCGGTAATCTTTGGAACTCTTAGGAAGGCTACGTGGTTGCTTGTGAAACCAAAATAAACACTGCCAGGCTATGGGGAGCACTAATGAATGTCTTTCGGAGAATTTGTAATTATATTTATACACCTCCATTTCCTATGCTTTCTGTGTTGAAAAACGTTAATGATGTATTTAACCAATGAAATTGTGTGCATCAATTTTCGAGTGTAAAGGAATCTCCAAATTTTGTTTAACCAATGAGCGTGCTTATTTTTGGGTACCACAAAAAATGAGTTGGAAATTCTCGCGATTCTTTGTTCTGTGTTCAGCTCGGGCGGGCATGGTGATATAGTCAACAGTAGTAGTGGTTGTTGTTCTTTAAGAAACAAATTACACGTTATAGAAGAAACCCGTTTGCTTTTGGTATTGGTTGTAAGAGAGTCAACGTTAGAAAAAGAACAGCAATATATAGAACTTCAGCTACTTTAGATAAATGAATAGAAGCATGTAAAACGTCGTCAACATTAGATAGAGGAACAGAATCAGGTATAATTTTATCAACATTAAGCAGAGGAAAAGAATCAGGTAGAACTTCATCAATATTAGACAAAGGAACAGAATCGTTTTAAACTTCAGCTATAATAAGATTTGCTTCCTCAACAACAGCAACAGGCGTTAAAGGTACATGTTGAATTTCTTTAACAGGACTTTCTTGGTCAGTATTATTAGTTATCGTCACTTCAGCCGCTTCTGTTATTGCAGATACGACAAGAATGTCTTTAGCAGTATTACGTAAGGCAGCAGGAGCAAATACTTTAGTTGCTACTTGTAAGTTACTAGTTTGAACGATTGGCTCAAATCGTTGAGGAGGTACAGTCTGAAGTAGAACTGAAAACGTATAATCGGTCTGATCATCATTCAAACATCTAAGGACAGAAGAGATTTGGTTCCTATTAAGGAGTGTTTGGTGAGTAGGGGCGTGGCAGTCATAGAAATCAATATTATAGTTCGAAAACTTATATGCCTGAAAAGAAAGTAGTAGAATTATAAATATAAGAATTTTGGTTCTTACAGATAAGGGCAGAATTCGGAGTATTGTTTGAAGACATATTTGCAGAAAAATGGTATGTCAATAAAATAATATCGAAGCCAACAGAACAATTTAAAATATACCTAAAGTAAAAATTGGAATTCACGGGAACAAAAAAAAATTGGTAGGTATAAAAAATTAAAAATCTAGAAATACTGATAGAATAGTGCGCCAGTGTTTTCAAAAATTAGAATTGCCAGCAAAACCACACTTTTGGTAACTCGGCATACAGAAAAACCTCAGAAAATCACCAAGTAACGAACAAGGAACAAAAAAACCAACGCAACCGAAATTTTTATCAGGACGAAACGGTGTATGCACAGAAAATTCGGGATCAACCGTTAAGTAAAAGGAGAGATTTTCAAAAATCGGAGACAACCTTTTAAGTAAAAAAAGCGATCTCAGAAATCGAGCAAATTATAAATAAAAAAGATAGGTTTTTCAAAAATTGTGGCCCAACATAGAGTACGCCAAATTTTATGTTACGGTATTCCGTGCAGACAAGAAAAAAAAATAAAGTAAGCAAAGAAAATTGCACGCACAGAAAACCGCAACAAAACAAGGGATATGGAAATCCAAAACAATTAATGTCGTACTAGCTAAAAACGTCAGAAATTGGTATGGATCACACTGAAAGAAAAATTGGAAACCTCAGTAAGGAGATTTATTACAAACCGTTAGTTGATAAACATGGTACCAAAAAGAATATTTACAAAAACCAAAACGAACATTTACGTAACGTCCCGTAAAAACATCATATAAACGAAAACGTCAACTCATATATAGTACAACATAAAAATATGCATTTACAAAATTTTAAAAATATGAATTAGGGGTTATTTCCAAGTCACCTAAAAGTAACACTTTCTATTAAAAGGAAAATAAGAAGTTTGAAAAAACGTTTTCCACTCGGTAAACAAAAGCAATGTTGCTGCTTGAAGTAATGCCAAAATTTCGTCAAAATGTTTTCAGAACGTTGAAGTATGTGCAAAATTTGTAGAACATATAAAACTTGCCTAAATAAGCAAATATTCTTTTCGTATAATAAGTTAATTTATGTGATAGCCGATTATATCTAACAATCTGCTAGAATAAACGCATCATGTATTTGTGACATAAAAACCTGTTAAAGCATAATTACGCTTAAATAAAATTAATTTAGTTTTATTGTCTTTTACAGATAGTGCCCAAGTTATGAAGTATTATAGAAACTTAGAACATACCTTGACAAAATTGGGAATTCTAAAAAATGAAAGGTAATGCATTATAAATCGAGGATCGGCAATTGTATTTACAAGAAACCATAGATTGCTGCAATAACAGAGAGAAACCTTAATGTGGGTGACATAACAAAAATCCAATATGATTGCATTGACAGAGATAAATGTGTCCTAATTAAACTAGTTGTCATTAATTGTTAAACGCATTATGCAGCACTAAAAAACCCGAATAATGTAGAACATGGCTATAATTATTAAGTTTTACTTTCGATTACCATATGAAATTTACATACAACAATCATCGAATTATTGATGTTTGTGTATTTCTTCTGTGGTTTCCTTTCACCTTATTTATATTAATATTTTGTATTTTAATTTAGTGCTTAATTTAATCTTATTCATTATTATGTTATCTTTAAAATATTTTCTCACGCCAAAAGTGGTTTATTATAGGCCAGTCGATAAAGATTCTGCCTGGAAAGTTTTGGAGAACTATTGTCTGCCGTTTCGTTCATGTTTTTTGGAGTGCTTGCTGTACACAATTTTAAGTTTCTCACTTCGTATTCTGTCTGCTTAAGTAGCTACAAGAGAGAATTTATGAGTAAAAATAGGTTTTTCATAGTTTTGCTCCTGTACATTCGGTGGAATCCTTAAAAAAAAGAAAATTTATTCCTACCTTTTTTTATTAAATTTTATTTTTGTAAGATAATAGTCTTAACATGTTAGTAAAATAAGTCACTTCAATACTTAAATTTCGACGTCGGGATCGAACGTACGATGCGAACACTATGCATTCATTTCAACCACCAACTTGGCGCAACTTAGTTATTTGCAGTTTCATTTACACGACGCATTCCCTATCTTTATCAATTTTTTATTAACAAGGAGTACTTAGTTATCGTATTTTACATCCATTTCGTTCTGGGCAGACAGAGGCAGTAGCGGGATTTGAAGATGTTTATTTTCGGGCCTCCTTTACGCAGGGCCGTATTTATGATCTGTAGACCCCTAAGATGAACATGTGGTGCGGGTCCTACCAAAAGAATTTACTGAAAACTAACCTGCAAAAATTGCATTTTATAGCAATTTTCTAAGTAAAAACCCAAAGTGAAGCATTTGAAGTTTATTATGAAATTTTTATCATACTGTGCTTAGAAGTTAGGAATTGATGAGATAATAAAATTGGAAATTATTAAGGTATTCAACACAATTTATTAACATTGCTATGAACCAGAAGCATAGTCTAATACTTGAAATATTCCGTCAGTTAATATGTATGAACAATTTAAGTCTCATGGTCTAAAATATTACAAATGGCTTATTTAAAGTTACGTATCATAAATAAATAGTGTTTTAAATGTTTTTATTTTTGGATTGATGTTTCGTAAAGACATGTACCGTCTATGTATATTTTGTTTTATTGATATAATTGTTAGAACTGAGTGATAATACAGTGAACTGATATAAAGATCTTTAAAAACTATCTAACTATAAAACATAAAGGCCCCATGTTTTGGGCGCCAGTGAAAAAATCAAAGGTGTTGTGCGCCAATAAAAAAAACTTCACCTTTATAGTGAAAGGGAATCGACAATCTGCCGACTAAGCTAGGGGCCTATTCCTCGAGTAGAGCTTATGAGGAGTGGTCGTGGGTTTCACAACAAAAAGTTTTGTTTTGTGTACTGACTTTCAAATAAAAATAAGGGGTGCAAAGAAGGCACCACCAAGTCCTAAAATTGATAAAGCACGGGTTATCCTAAGGGAGAACTTGGAAATCCTCAGGGGAGAAAAATCGCTTTTACTGCAAACACGCAGGAACTGAAAGAAAACGAAGTTATTATAATAACGAAGGACGCAAGAGATACACTCTTGCTATCTTATACATTTAAGAAAAAGAGTAGTTATTAATACCTATAATTTAAACGTAAAAAGCAAAAGGAAATTTAAATATCAAGCTTCTTGAAAGAGCTCTTTAGTACTTCTTCATTGTATCATAACCAACAACCTTATTCTTTATAAAAAGGGGATGTATTCACTTTTAACTTATTTATTTCTACCTTTGGACGCACTTGTCCAAAATAAAACAGTTGTTTAATTAAATCAAATGATGGTTCTTTAATTAAATTTGCCCTTTTCTGTTTTAAAATTTATATACAAAATGTACAATAAAAAACGTTGTCTAATCTTTTAGTCTCAGATATTTAAATATGCAAATTTTGATAATTTCTACTAGGAATCAAAATATCAATAATGAATTAAATATGACCGTAAAGTTCTTAAATACCCAAAAAGCATAGATCTGTTTACCTTGGTTTACAAATATTTGTTATATATGCAAAGCTAAATAAAATTCGTTCTCATAATTACTTTATGTATTACTGAACTTGAATGAAGTACTTTTCCGGATTAAATAAAAAAATTAATAATCTTAATTATTTGCAGTAATGTCAAACGTTAGCAATAATTTATACTATAATGAAATCCAAACGATAAAAGTTCTTTCAACTTCTTCGTTAAACAAACCAAAAAACGCTATCATTTTAGTTTCAAATATATATATAGGATTTACTTCGAATGTTGGACATATGGACAACGATAAAACTATGGGTATCGATTGTTTAACATGGCTAACAACCAATGCAAGAATTAAGATATACAACAAATTTGTGTGTCAGATAACAAGTCCTGGTGTTAATAAACAACTTGGAAATCATATACTAGATTTTTACGTTGTCCAGATTGTACTAGGCCGCCCCCTATAATAATAGGTAGAAGTATCCGTAATGTTTAAGTTGGTCCGATAGTTAAGGGTCAGTCGAGGTTAAGCGTGCGAGAGAGTGCGGCACGCGGTCAAAACGCGTGTCGGTTGTTCTACAACCCAATTAATTTGTGAACTTTGCGTTACAAATAAATTATACATTTATCCGTAAGAGTGTGGCAGTGATAGTTGATGCTAATGAGGATCAGTTGGATTGTACTTTACAGATAAGTTATAGTTGTAGTATTGTTTCTTTGTTTGTTTTTTTTAATGGCAACGCCGCTGGCCACATGGTAGTTACGGTGCGTGCTGCATTTTTTTTATTTAGCTGTGTTTGTTTTCTTTATTTTGTGACATTGGTTACAATTCATTAAACTACATAAATCCATCTACGAGTTATTATTACATATCTACAGGTGTAACAGGTAAAAACTTAAAGGATCATGAAAATACCACATGAGAGGGGTTGCCGCTAGCCTGGGCCAACATCTGCAAGGGCAACCACTCGTTTCCGCACCTCCTGGAATTTCTGAGCTTTCTGGGGGAACTGGTTCAAGATGCACGTTTAAGGGGATCATTCGCGTCTACTTTGGCTAAAAAACGTGGTACTACGCGATTGGAAGCGACAATATACAACTGTACAATTGGAAATTATGTCAGTGCGCAACAAGTGTATAATCCACTAAAAAACTGTTTAACCTTGTTGGAAGATAGTAAGTTATACTTCCTAAAGGCGCCAATGTACTCGGTACCACTTGCCAAAATGTGGAGTAAGCTATCGGACAAGCTGCAAAATAACTGCGGTTTAGTGTATAATATCCTACTACAGTACTTGTATTGGGGAATGGCAATACAAAGAAATTAACTGACTTGCAAATTAAGTTGTCCGAGAAACCAGAGGAAAGGGAAAAATTTAGAAAGTATGTGCTTTCAGCTTTTAGTTTTAACTACTTACCTGTACATTATTTGGAGATAGTAGAGGAGGAAGACAGCCAAGATAAAATACAAAATTTACACAAGTGCTACATTAAAGCAGGTAGTACATATTTTATACAATCAGCAACACCACATTCTACAGTTTCAAAAAAAAAAATCATTTCGGAATTGGGGTTGATAAATACGCCTAACATTCACTTAGAAGTTGTACGACAATGCGTAAATATGAGTAGTAAACTCTATCCGTTTACCCTAAAGAAAATTGCCCCATTATACATGGCATACGCTGTAAGTGGGAGAAAAAGATAGCTGGAATTAGAGAAAATGGATGCCAAAAGGCGAAAGTTGGACTACATAGAAAACACCGCGACAAAACGCGAACAATACGAAAATGTGTTAGACAAAGAACATCTTATAAGAGAAAATGAGGACGAATTAAAAGATTATTTTATGTGCCGCTGGACTTACTTAGATACATCCGGGTTCTACAAGCTGAATGCATTTGTGGTTAGTAAGAAATACTCTTTTAGTTATGTAGGCGTCCTTGCGGAAAAGGATGGTACTAAATCCGTATACTTTTTAAGGTTATTCTAAAAACATATTTATCAAAATGGTAGATAACATAGACGAACTAAGAAATGCGGGTTTCGGAACCTTGGCGTATACCACACGCAAAGGGGTTCCGCTAAACATTGTATATTTGCCTAGTAATGAACCTTTCGAATCTTTTAAAACCGAGGGTACTATAGCCTCTAACAAGCATATATCCCCAAAAGTGATGAGCATGCAACTACGCAACAGTGAGTGGGAGAATAAGGTTTCTCGCCAAAAAGAAATTAAAGAAATTAAAGTTTCCATATACGTAGCACCAACCATTGGGAAATGGTAAAAATGTTGAACCTATAAAGGTGATTATTAATTGTGGTTTAGAAAAATAGTAGTTTTCTTGGACTAAACAAAATAGCTTAGACTGATTAATGTATATGGTTTCACATTCCCGTACACATCCGTAAACATCTGCTTACGTCCACATACGGACAGGGCGATACCGGTTGTTTTTGTTTAACAAATAGTAGGAAAGATACGTTAGGTGTTAGTGTGTGGAAGCCAATCGGATCGTTGGATTAAAAAAAAACGGTGCCACGGAATATATGGCGGTTCCTGTTAGAATAATCGAAAGTGGTTAATCGATCGCATTAGATGTTTAAGTATGCGAAAGTGTAAAAGCTTACATGAGCAAAATTTAATTTTTAGATAAAAAAAGTGCGCGATATGCTATACTTATAAAGAAAGTATAGAATGGTGCTTTGCAGTGGTCCTAGCAGTAAAAAAGACGACTGACTTTTTCAACAAACTACGAGAATAGCAGTAGCGCAGAGAAGGGTATGCATGTATTATACAGCGCACTGTTACTATAAAACATGTTAGTTTACGGGTATCTCAAACGTGAATTGATCACGACTTGTAGCTTCCTCGCAGGTTTAAAAATTCTGAGACCATTGTCGTTTGAAAAATGTTTGAAAATAACCAGAATGGGAGCGGGTCGAAGTATAAGTTAGACGAATGATTGGCCGAGTTTTTTCTACCTTACACGAAGCAAACGGAAGTTAACAGTCACCTATCTAATTCTTATTTGGGTGGTATCGAGTACTTGCTGGTGTATGTATTCGGAGTAAAAAAAACGATTTGTACACGCAGCTTATTAATAAAATTAGTTTATCGAGCGAAGATGATAAGCGTTACGTCATCCCCGGAAGCATATTAACCTACACATGGGGACATAGAGATATAGGTATAAGATTGTTGTTTATATTTGTATAGATTTTGTAAATCTGTTGTATATATTAGTTTTAAGATTCTATAATTTTTAAGTTCTTTTCCCACCTCCTCTTCTTCCAAATCCTTCCTGCTTCTATCCTGGTGGACAGAGTATACGTGTTATCTCCACGTGGTGTTCGCTGGACACAGCAATTTTAGATTTCTCGGGAAATGGTTGGTTGAAGCATATGTCTTGGGTAGCGAAAAAAATAGTTTTAAAGATGGAGTTAAATATAGATGGGCAAAAATTAGAGGTTTGGGTCTTTAAAAGGCGCAACTTTGTAAGTTTATTCAAAATCTTAAAATCTTATTTAAGATCCATTTACAGATTTGGGTTCACAAAAAAAATCTAATATTAGTTGATAACAAACAAGGTATATTTTTCTTAAAAGAAATAAAAATAATCTTTTATATGTTTGCTAGAGGGTGTGTGTGTAGAACGGTAAGGGGTGGTCGGATTTTAAATCTATTTGCAGGTTCGAATTCTACGTAAAATTCTAGACTAATTTAATGTATCGCATGGCTAAAAAATTTTATAAGGACGGTCAGAAATTGCTGCTGGTAAAAATTTTAAAATGAGGGTAGCTTCCTGGGGGATGACGCAATCTGAAAAATTCCTAAAAATTCAGGCAGTTGAGAAAAATCTTATATTAGTTGATATTAAACAAGTTATACTTGTAGTTCCGTGGGAGATGATGCAATCTAAAAATTCCTGGAAATTCAGGTAGCTGAGAAAATTTAGTATTAATTGATACCAAACAAGGTACATTTATCTCGTGGGTGGAAATATGGAGAAATATTTATCTCGCGGGTGGAAATGGGTGTTAGTAAAAAGTTCTTAAATTGAGGGTAGCTCCCTGGGGGATGATGCAATCTAAAAAATTCCTAGAAATTCAGGTAGTTGAGAAAAATCTAATATTAATTGACACCAAACCAGGTACATTTATGTCGTGGGTGGAAATGCGGAGAAAGATTTATGTCGCTGGTGGAAATGTGTGATGTTGGTGTAAATGTGGTGCTAGTTGGCTTGTATTTGTACTACTGGAATCAAATTGGCATCCCTTAAAGAACCGTATTGAGCGCGGAGTACTTGTGGATGCGTGAGCACAATGAGGACCCAGACATATTTTGCTCTTTTAAGTAGGCTATTGGAAACTGTATAAGCCGTGAATTATTAATAATCAATATTTTTAATGTTTTAATGTTTGTTATATTCAACGAGAATAAGTAACTACTTTTAGATTTAAATCAATTACGGTATTAAAGTCGCCATTTGCATAAAAGTGTATTGGCAAATTATGCAGAACGCTATTGAGATAGTTTGAGATAATATTTAGTAATTGCGGATTGTAAGTCGCCATTTATAGAGTGTTTGCAAGTTATGTAGGAGACAATAATTGAAAATATCTGATTAATTGGTTATAAATTAGTTGTTCTTCAATTTGGCACACAAAATTCAAATCTTGATTTCGACGTTAATATGCATTTCCACGCAAAATGTGATACATATTCTTGTTCAGCTCATCGAGTTGAACAATTTGATGTGTAACACTCCCCGATATCGAAAAGCTCTTATATTAAACTTTTTCCATTATTTCTATAAATTCATTAAATGTTGACAATTTGAATACTAATATAGCACCTTTAACTTCACCTTCACTACAATTTATTAATGCTCAAAGTTGTACATTGAATATTAGTGTTACTAAATAAATAAAAATGAATGATGATTTTATTGAATTTATTTATCTACGGACGTAGAAAAGATTTTGTATAAAACACTTGAATAAAGTAGAATTTTTCACTCATAGAAATTGCCGCACTCACCTCCTGCTTGTGAAGTCAAATTTTCCTACTCGTGAAAAAAGTATTACTTTACTCACTTGTTGCATAAATAATTATTAAATCAGAAATTTTCCGCTAATTTTCGTGTAATATTTTGAAAAGCATATCTTTCTTAGTGATTTCAATATTTTTTAATTTTTGACAGGTTCACAAAAGGTTACCGTATAGTAGTATTATTATCTCATGGCGGAAGACCTTGAAAAAAACCTGCGCGAGGAGGAGCTATATTAATAATCAAAATAAAAAAGTGAGACTAGAAAACATCGACTGCTTGCACGTCCAGTGTTGCCAGAGCAAAAATTGTCGAGCAACCAAGGAATGTGTTTTAAATAGTTTTATGTTGATTTTTGCTCTTCTATAAAAATGATCTGAGCTTATTGTTAGATGTGATACCCCAGATTATTGATTGATTGGATCAGTGTACACAAGATATTTTATCACTTATAGTCACTAGTAGAACAAAAAAAAATTGGGAGTACTACATATTCGTTTTTTCAAATCAATAGACGTTTTGTTTTAAACACAAACTATAAACTATAAACACTATAAAAATGTCAAATGCCCACCTCGAAAATATTACTAAGATTTATTACAAAACGTTTTAAGAATATGTTTACGCAATGACACTCATGGTGTTGTAACTAACAAAACAATTTTTAATTAATACCAAAAGGTTTTATATCATTTGTTATATTAATATTATTATAAATTGCATATATCTTGTACTTTATTTTAATGGATCATAGAATCAACAATTCAGTGCTGTAGAATTGAAGAAAGAGGAACAGTTATAGTATGAAAAGAAAGGTAATTAAGGTTTGCATCTTGTCAGGTTATATATTTTTACATAACCTCATTTATAGTTTAGAAATATTTGCTAAATTAATATATTTTTTACGCACTTCATCGATAATCTAGCTATAAAATAATTCCTTGAATAATTAATAATCTTAACCTTTCTGACTAAACAAAAGCAATATTGCTTATACGACTGAAGTTAGATATACTACACCGGCCTGATCAGGTGCTGTTGATATTATAATCATAGATTATTTAAATCGTCAAGCCTGCATAATGTCGTCGAATGCGGAGTTCAGATCCGATCGAGTAGTACAATCCACTTGTTTTAATGGATTGACTGGAGGCGCTGCATCGGATCGACAACTGGTTTATGTCGCCAAACTGAAGCGGATTAAAACGATCGGATAGAAGCGCCGAGATAAATACAGTCAATAAGAATCCCTTTTGGAGACAAAGAATGGACATGTTTAACAGAATTGATTATGATTGGATTAAAATGTAAAATGATTCAATCACTTTGAAAGCCAATCATTGATTGTTTCAGCTTTAAAATTGATCGATTGTCACAGCACTACTGAACATAATTTAATATAAAGACTGCTTCCCTCTTTAAGCAAGTTTTATTTCAACACCTCAGTAATAAACAATAATGTACTAACAAATGTATTTATGACACATATTTTCTACAACGCTAAATAAAGACTATTATTCAACTATTTTACATAAATTATATTTTAAATGGGTTCACATCCTAAACTTTCATCCCCGTCATCAGACTCATCGCCTGAGAATAAGTATCCATCTGAATTATCGCTATTATCATCAACCCGTATAATTAAGTCTTGAACCTCGTCTATTAAAGTTTCTCGTTCCATATAATCCTTTTCAATTTTCTCTACGTGCAGACATACTTTAGTCTACTCGTTGATTCCAATACTTTTTAATTGTTCTTCTGCCAACTTCCATACATCATCTATTTTGGAGGTTACATTACATGCAGCGACACGGTTTTAAGTAACGCCCAAATCATCTCGATAGGATTTAGTTCTGGGTGATATGGAGGTAAACGCAATACTACATGACCATGTTCTACCAGTAGCTGGTCAATTACAAACAGCTGATGAACAGGTTTATGTGCCTTTATTTTAGAATATAATTCAGGCTTGGTTTCCTTACATTATAGCTATCTATATTAGTAAGGGATTTTACTTTATGAGAATTTCCAGTAAGTGAATAGAGCCCACGGCAAGTTCTGATGGAAAATGGCTTGAAGTTGAGGAAATCTCAAAGGCAAAGCGGCTAGTCGAACTATATGCTCTGGGTGGAACATGAGCTGTGGGTCGGGGTTGGATTGCGACCAAAAATATGAAGAATAAGGCGCCACCGAATTTTTCTATACGAAGAAGACCTTATTTGAGTCCCTTGTACAAGGCGAATGCGGAAACCTTTATTCAATTACCGCTATACAATTTATTAAAGACAACATAATCCCTAAAGTTTCTTACCTTATGGCTCGACTTTGATCTTTATACTTCACTGCTACACCTGTGAACAGACTAAACAAAGAATAGCACTGTTTGTGCATTTATACTCAAAATTTTAAAATTCAATTCGAATCAATTTTTATTCATGCTAATTAAAAAGAATAGTCTTGTCATCATCATTAGGTCTTCAGTCCTAGAACTGGTTAGACGCGTACCATCATTGTTCCCTATTCTGAACTAACCTACAGATTTCCCTGAAATATGCACAGTTTGCATCTATAACTGTCTGATCTAGGTCTACATCTACATCTTTTTTCCTATCTCTGCTTGTAATATATCACATACTATTCCCCAAAAATACCTTAGAACGTATTCCGCCCTACTATTTCTCTTTTTCCCCAGATATCCTTGTTCCCATACTATTTCTGTAACTTATTTGTTATTATCTTTGTCTGTCCATGCTATCGTCCTCATACATCTGGAGCATTTCAAAAGACTGCTACCGTTTTTGTGTCTGCATTTCAGCCAACATTTTTAACATGTTTCTATTTATACAATTGAGAGGATGGTTATTAAAGAAGTGTGCGATTGCATTATTGAAAGGCTTAAGTAGTCGTTTTTTATATTTATTTTGAGGGGAAAATTCATTATGATTTAAGTTACCTCTTTGGTAGATTTTAACATGGTTCTGAGGCGACCCTATGGCGGGTTTACACTTGTCAGATACCAATGTTGTTCTATGAAGATTGTATATGGATCTGAGGCGACCCTATGGCGGGTTTACACTTGTCAATACCAATGTTGTTCTGGATCTGAGGCGACCCTATGGCGGGTTTACACTTGTCAGATACCAATGTTGTTCTATGAAGATTGTATATGGATCTGAGGCGACCCTATGGCGGGTTTACACTTGTCAGATACCAATGTTGTTCTATGAAGATTGTATATGGATCTGAGGCGACCCTATGGGGTTTACACTTGTCAGATACCAATTGTACGTGTTCATTTATGTATAGTTATTTTATGTATAAATAGAAATCATGTATGTAGGCTGTATTTCATGTTAATATTGCAAGGAAAACCCAGGAAAAACTTGCAATGCTACCTAGATATTGTGGGCATTTGATTTTCATTTGTTATTTCTTTTGTTATTTCTTTTAGTAATGGAATCCATTGTTTACTGAAAGTCACGGATTCGTTTGCAACGCAGTTATTTTTCTGTAGGGTTATATAGGCAGGTTTTCTTCTTTTTCTTCTTTTCTTCTTTTCAAGGAGTATGTGTATTCAGCTCGTTCCCTTTCTATTGTTTTCTATTTTTATACCCTATTTTACCGAGATTCAGTGAAGGAGGTTAAGCAACCTGTGGCTACCAAGATCCCCCAACACTTAGACATTTGCCGAAATAATGGTTTTCTAGTAAATCCTTTCACACACTTAACATTATTCGAGAATATTGCCCAACCAATTCTTGTAGTTACTTATAATAATCATCATGTTTACGCACAGTTATCTTTTCGTCATTAGTTTATCCATCTTGGGATTGGTTGGATGCGTACCTCCATTGATTTCTATTCTGGGCTAGCCTACACATCTCCCTGAAACCTCTACAGCCTACATCTTTTACTATCTGTGTGCAGTAGTCTAATCTAGGTCTGCCTCTTCTTCTCTTTTTTCCTATCTCTGCTTCTAAAATATTCCGCACTATTCCCTCATGCCGTAGTATGCGGCCTATCATCCTATCTCTCTATTTTTACCGTTTTCCACATATTTCTTTCTTCCCTACCATTTTTAGTACCTCTTCGTTCTTAACTTTGTCTGTCCATGATATCTTCATCATACGCCTGTAACACCACATTTCAAAGGCTTCTACCTTTTTCTTGTCCGCTTCTCCTACTGTCCAGGCTTCACAGCCGTACAGTGCTGTCTTGATCAAAATAAAAATCTATTCCTCTTGTATTCTGTTAACGTGCATTTTACAAAACATCTTTTCAGTTTTAATATAATTTAAATTAATTTAATTCATGAAAATAATTTACAAAGGCACTGGGTATAGTCAGTACCATTCAGTTTAAAATGTGGTCATTTCTATAAGAAATATCTAGCCAAATTTTATTTAAAAATGATTAAGCCTGAAGTTGCTTTCAGAACAATTACTTAAGGATAACAAAATCGGTTGGTTTGAGTAGATCTACCAAAACCTCGCAATAAATTATTCCAGTCAGCTATTACTGAAATAGTAAACATAGAAGTTTAATTTCTAATGGTTCAAGCAAACCATGTTTCAAATAATAATATCTATTTTCATAAATAGGAGAATTTACTTTCTCTATCACATAATGATATCTTCCGTAGTTTCAGTGTATTAATAAAAGATTTAGAAATGAAAAATTTACCGGTTCCTGCTGCTTAATATTGAAAAATATATATAGTCTGTCCTTGACCTATTTTGAAGTTCAAATAACTTGATTAAACAAAAAATTATCTATCTACTATCCATAATTCAGCTAACATACGAAAACAAATTTACATACCAGATGTTCATCTGACAGAAAAATACCTGCTAGACGTCTTGCATCAGCATTTAAATAAAGAAATCTCCAAATCAGTACAAGTAAATTTGCTGCTTACTGAAGCTCCAAACTGCATCACGGCATCTATTTTAAATAATTGATACTTGTCAGATCCACACTCGACCAAAGCGTAAATTCTTATATTTTCTTCTTGTGCATTTATTAAAATTACGTTAAACCAAACTTCTGTTAACTAAAGGTTGCATGTTTTTTCAAAGCTTAACATCATTTCCAATTTTCATATCATTAACAAATTGCATATTAATTAAGGTTGTGTGTAAATTAAAGTTACGAATATTATTTCCAAGTTAAATATTATATCAAAAGTTGAATACTATATCGAACGTTGCACTAAAAATCTTTACTTAATATGGTTACAGAATCAATTCTACTAACTGTCAACCACGGTCCTTCAACCAAAATAATTTCTCGTCATCTACGAGCTATTTTCCAACAAGTGGACAACAAAAATAAGCTTCGGAGATGACATTCTCTCCTAAAACTTAAATCGCACGTGCTTCCAACACGTAGATATTTCAAACGCCATTGTCCTCGGGTTCAAGGAACAATTCGACTTGTTCTCACCACAGCTGTATTGGAAGTGCTCATGTCACGCGAGTTACCGCCCGGAAACAAGATTACCTTACAATTGTTTAACAGAGGGAGCTCTAGAAATGACACTAAATGAAAAGTTTATTTTGTCACCGTATAAATTAAATTTTAAATTGCATTGAAAGCTAATATTTTATTGGAAAATAGGTAATATTTATTTAGTGGATTGTGTAGCATTATTATGCATTATATTGTTTTTTATTAAATAAATAGATTAATTATATGTACACATCTTGATAGGAAATAAAATCGTTACAACATTCAAAGAGGATATTTCGTTCCTTCAACCATTTCTGCATATCTGTTTTCTTCCAACTTGAAGTAGGATTAGGATGCACAAGAACATTATTGTTTATCACAAACACTGAATTTGGTTCCAAATTTGGTATTAACTTTTCTTGCAGCCACTTTTTATAATTGCGATAATTCATGTCATCGTGATAATCCCCAGTTTTCAAACCAGACTTTAATATCAATTCTGCATTTGGAACGAACCCATTTTTTCAACCTCCATGAACAATTATCAAACGCTTCCCTTTTGAAACTGGCGATTACAAACCCTTGGTGGTGCCGTCATCCCAACACTTTGTTACACTGTGAGAACTGTGCAGATATGTTTCATCGTTATACACAATGCTTCTGCCCTCTTCTTTATACTTACTAAGATTTTTCAAAAATATGGTGCGCTTTGCCCTCATATTGCTTTGTTCAACAAGAATTTTACTATTATCTACAGTTCTCTTCCAACGAAATCCTGCTCTTACAACAATTTTTCTGAACGAACCTAATTTTCCCGTGTAATGAGGGCAATCATTTTTAAATTCGTCAAACACTAACTTCAAAGTCGGTCTACGTTTATGTATTGCTACAAACCGATACATAACGGTTCTTAGAATCTCTTCGTCAATTCCATTCACTGTTGACTTAGGGCTTGGTTTATTTACGGTTTTCCTTGGTGAACTAAACTTGCTGCAGGGTGGTTTGTTTGTGCCTTCCTTTACAATTCTTTGCACCGTCCGCAATGACACACCTGTTGCTTCAGCCACGCACTCTTGCAAATTGTTCAGGTTGGAGGCGCCCGAATCTTTAATGCGTTTCAAATATTGAAACACATTAAAAACAATCTGTCGTCCTTGACTATGAATCACCTCCTTCTTATTCATAATATTACTCTAGAAAATATCATAATTAATCCATGAACGAACATTCTTTTTAAATACTTACATTGCTGAAGAAATTAACTATCAGTTAGTTTTGAAAAAACTGTTTTGATGACTATTACTTGATACAAATATTAAAACGGAAAACTGGAAACAATAAGACCTTGATAAGAGCGAGAATGACAATGACAGTTACGATTCACATTCGGTATATACAGTATTGGGATTCGCTGAGTATGTGCACTGTTGCCACAACAAATATTTACGGATAAAGAAACTACGAACCTAGAATTGTTTATAAGTAAAAACAAGTAAAAGCTCCGATATTATATGGAGGTCTGGATTTATTTCATATATTTATGAATTTCTAGATACCGCCAGCATGAATGTGGTCCTTACAAACAATATTTTACTTAACGTAATAAATGGGATATTCGTGACGATGTATTAAAGCTACATTGCTAGCAAGATGTTTGTGGGTTGTACTGTAGGGTTGTGAATTTTGAGGTTTAAGTTTAAATTGAACCTATTGCGCATGTGACGTCACCCGCCATGAGATAATAATACTACTCTAGCCTTACTTATTTATAACGTAGGACTAGGAAGGGCATAACGTCCAGGGATAATCAACAATAAAAAACATTATGAACTGAAGTATTAAAATTGGTTTATGTGCTTATGATTCTGGTGCAGACAAATAAATAACACGTTGTCAAATTATAAGGTTATGTTTGTAAAAAATCTCAAATGAGATAACTATTTTTAAACAGAGGTAATAGATATTAACACATAAATTATTGTATCAGTACTTTTATACAGAGAAAATTGTTCAGGTAAACCCGGTCTACCATGCCTATCTTCAGAAGACAAGACAACTTCTTTCATTAAAAAATATTATTTAACTTTCCTTATATCTTGAAGGCTACAAACGTTTTAAGTTGTTAACGTAATAGATTATACAACGACTACAGATCTTTTCAAGTAGAAGCAATACTTCAAATTAGCATATTTTATTATCTATTATGAAAGTTACTTAATACGGACAATTTGCAAGAAATTTGGTTTTAGCAACTTTCTCAAGCGAATAATCATGTATGATTTGTAGTTACCATTGTTAAGAGATATACTTTCGTGATTACAAACTGTTCGTTATTTACTTCATGTACTTGTTAGTTATTTTTAAAAAAATAGGAAAGTGAAGAATATTCCTATTGCGCGTATTTACAGCTGCCAGAATATTAATTGCTAATTTTATATTCAGTGAAAGTATGCATACGTTTCAAGTTCATAATGATGTCTTTATAATATATATTATGTTTTGCTAGAATTGTATTTAACTTTCGACTATGAAAAGACGTTCTACGGCAGTGCTTGTGAATATTTAAACCACGGCCTTCGATTAATTTTGGTTTTTTATTTTGTAATAACTCGAACAAAGAATGTGTACACGCCACGCCCTTTCTATAAATAAATAAGCGACATTAAAAAGTAAAGTACTCTGACATAGTAATCAGCATGTCATAGCACACGGATTTTATTCACTCATTACGACAAAGTACTTTTCTTAACAAGGTCCAACTAATTAAGAGTTCCTGGGTGTGCTCAACCATTTGTATTCAACCCAAAAAAGAACAGGTTCTTCTCGGCTTCTATCTTGTTCTTAGTAAATGGTTAAAAACTTTTTTTTGAAAAACTATTAACGAACGTCAACTAGTTTTAATCCACCCACATTCTTCTTGTTTCTAGTTTCCTAACTTAAGTTCTACTTGATGGTAAACTTTAGAACATTGATATGCATTTAGGAAAAAATTATTTTTGCAAACATTTTTAAAAAACTAAATGTACGAGCTTTTTGGGACCTCGGACTTCTTAAAGTAGATGTACTGTCCTTACTGAAGCTGTACAAATGTATTAGAAAATCACTCCACCTATAATAAATTATTGGTAATATCAGAGTTTTTAAATATAATGACCCCATATTACAAATCTACATTTTATCGAAAATCTGTTCCCTACCTAAATTTCTGTTTATTTAAATGTATAAACTTAACATTATGAATCCAGTTATCGATTAATCCTTATTCCCGACCCCAGCGGCGTGCCGTCAATGGAAGCAACGGAACTATATCGACTTGGTGGAGTTCCTTGCTAAGTATGACGAAACTTTAAAAACCCATATAAGGGATTCAACTGTTTTTCGTGGTACATCTAACCGAAACCAAAATGATTTAATAAAATGCGTATCGGATATTGTACTGGATAGCAATAAACTAGAAGTAAAGGATGCATCTTTTGTATCAATTGTCTTAGACGAAACAACCGACATAACTAATTTTAGCCAGCTAGCTGTGGTAATACGTTACGTAAAATTGGGCGAAGATGTTCATGAACGGTTTTTGAAATTTTTAGATATAACCGCCGACAGAACAGCAGATGCCATGTTTATAAAAGTATGTGACATTATTGAAGAACTACTGTGTGGTACAAAACTTGTTGCTCAGAGTTATGACGGAGCTGCTGTAATGGCAGGACACTTGGGCGGTCTTCAAGTAAAAGTATATGACAAAAGTTTCAAAATACTATTTTTGTTCATTGTTTGCCAAATAGATTAAATTTAGTATTATCACAAAGTGTTGGACTTATAAAAGATTGTAAGTGTTTTTTGTGACGTTAAATGGAATGGCTGCATTTTTTCAAAATCCACTAAAAGAACTCGCGCTTTAGATACACATGTTCAAGAAAGATTTCCTAGAGTTCCTCCCACACGCTAGAATTACAGCGTACGACTGGTACAGACGGTGTCGCAATATCGTGAAACTCTAATAGAAATGTTTAAAAATATTTTAGCGCATAAAGAAATGTGGGATCCTGAAACCGTAAATTCTTCTAGAGGCTAATTACAGCTGATGGAAACAGATTTTAATTTTAATTTTGTGCTCAATATGTTTTCAGAAATTTTTCCTTTTGTTTGATATTTTGCAAACTAAATCTAATGATATTAGTTTCTGTGTTCAAAACATCAATAATTTTGAAAAACAATTAAATCAAAAAAGAAAATTTTCAAAAAATTTGGCACAAAAGACTAAATTTGAGTATAGAACCACAAAGTAAACGTATTAGAATTAACAATATAGGTGATATGGTAACTTCCTATCGTAGATTGTATTTAGAAATTTTTGATAATATTTCTCAACAACTCAGAAGCAGATTTCAGCACTTCAGTAAATTAAAATTCGTCGAATTATGTAATTATAACAACTATAATAAAGCCCGTTTTCCTGAAGAAGCCTTTAATAGTTTAAAACTTAATTATGCAAATTTTTTTGACATTTTGGCATTAAATTCACAGCTAAGTGTTTTATACAACACTCCAGAAATTAATAATCAAAAACACTGTTAAATATGCTACGTTTTCTTAAAGAAATTAATTCGGCAGAATCCTATAGTGAAGTCTTTAAATTGTGTCAACTTGTTTTAACAATTCCGGCAACAAGTGCTTCGGTTGAACGCAGTTTTTCTACATTAAACCGCATTTAAACCTTTATCAGAAATTCAACTGGTGAAGAACGACTATCCCATTTAGCTGTGTTGTCTATAGAAAAAGAATGTATTAGTAACTTGATACAGAATCCAAGATTTTATGATGATGAAATAGACAGGTGTGCACAGATTAATAGAAGAATAGAATTGCATTATAAATAAAATATTGAATAAGAGTCAAAGGAAAAAGTGCGTCGTCAACACTGTATATAATGTTTAAGTGTGTGTATATTCGTGTGTTTTATTGTTTATAGTTTGTTACGTTTATTTTGAACATCCCATACATTTTTTTCTGTTAATAAAAAATACGCGTTCTAATAATTTTCAACTCAAATCCTTTTGGCGTTAAAAACGAAAATTAATTCAATAAACTAAAATAAACTTTTCACGTGTTAATTCATTTATCTATTTGTATAAATTCGATTCCTATTGTTACATCCTAGAGCCTAATTAATAATAAATACTCCTAAGAATTCCTCAACGTAAAGTTTATGCTAAAATTAAACAGGCGATAACTGGTTTTAGGTATCTGATAATTGATTCTCATGTGTTTTTCAATGAAAGCTTTGTCGAATTAAAACCGCGTATTATCCCAATGAACCGTGTTTTTCCAGTTTTATTTCCTTAACAACAATATTATTTTGAGCTCTAGTCATTAGTAAAACAAAATTAATATTTACTTGCTTTTCAATCTACACAACGAAAACACGTGTAGAAAGGTTGGTTGTTCTTGTTTTTCTATATAAAAAGTTCGCGCACGCCTTACAGCGTGGTGAGTATTTATGGGTTTCATAAAATTGTACTTTTCGACGACAATAAATTAATTTTAGTTATATTTACTATAGCTCCTTCCGGTGGCCCTTAAAGCCACAATGAATGGTCGCCCCTTGTTGTGATGACAGGACCTCCCCAAGGCGGGATCACGCGCACCTTTGTTTCGCACCGTTTTTACAGACGGTAAGAGCCAACCCGACGGTGGTGTCTCGAGGGTGAGTGTTTATACACTAATTTTCTTATATGGGTACCTGGTAGTTGTTGGAAACAACATATGTACACGGGTCTACGGATGCATCACCTTGTCAGTGGTAAAATGACTGGTTGTTTGTATATTCGAGAATATTAGAATGTTTACTGATTTGTTTATTAGGATAATTTTATGTATAGAATTCTGTACTTGCAATGTTGATTTCGAGTTGTGGTTTTTAGTGGCGTAATTTTGTTCCTTTTTCTTGTTTGAAGATTAATATAAGGGATACCTAAAAACTGCAGCTCGCCATGTTAAAAATGATTCTTTTTTTATTTCGTAAATATGTATATTGTGTACCTACGTATTGTTCATTTTTGGTACTATTGTGTTTGTATATAATTTTGATTTTTAAATTAGAGGTTTTTAGTTTGTAAATATTTGATTGTGCGTGAGTGAGTATATCTTTATTTCAGGCCTCCCTTAATTTTTTTTTGGTATAATACCCTGTCCGCTTGCCGATTGAGCCCGGCCAATTTCTTCTTTTTCTTCCTCGGTTTTATTTTCCTTTTTTAGACTACGTCGCTGAACGTAGCAAGTTATTAATACTTAGTTTTTTTTTTAGTGCTTAGAGCATAAGTGAATTTAGCTACATAAATTGTTTATATATACGAATTGTGCAGAAATATCAGGTAGTTAAACTTTCTTATAAGTATTGTGTATTGTGCATCACAAATGACTGATGATATAACTCATATTTCTACTAGCTGAGAAGTAAATTAAAAAATACAGTCACATTAATTTGAATTTTTACCTTCTTAGGTTGTTACATACTAAATTCCTCAAAAGGTAAATAGTGTGTGTACTCTACCTTATAGGCGGCAGAGCTTCGATAGATTATGAGGGGTTCCTGATTAACGTTTAAGCCCAGGGTAAAAAACATGTTAAATGGCTTTGAGAGAAAAAGGTCCCTCTAATGAGATCTTCCAGCCAGCTAAGCTTCTTCAACTTAGGGCAGAGCTACGAGCTAGGGTCGTAGGATGGTATACGAAAAAAAAGAGATTTTATTGGACGCCACCGTATCTTGATGAATGTTATAAAGAGAAACTATCCGAAGATCAGATACGGAAATCTTCGAGAACAAAAACCCTTAAGACGAGCAACATATAAAAAAATAATACTTACTTTTGACTCTGCAATCTGGAATGGGAACGACTTCCTCCTACAACCCGAAAATTTAATCACTTCTAAATAATTTTAGACTAGGACTACGTTAGAGCCTAGTCACTTTATCACAAAAAATTAAAGTAAAGAAAGATCAAATAGCAAAAATTATGCTTCAAAAAAAATTTAAACCAACACCAATAATATATCTCTCTTCTCTACTAAAAATTTATAAATGTGGTTGGTTGCTTCTATGAAATAATTACGGCTGACTTCAGTGAAAGAAAGCTTTACGACAACTTATTATTTTTTCTATTAATTTAAAATTATATATATATATATTACTCATATTTAGACCAGGGTAGAAAATTAAATAATCACATCAAATAATTTTAATCACCGTGTATAATGAATATTATTAGATAATACGCGTTATTAAAACCGTGAAGCATAAAAATTTATTAGTTTCATTAAACATAAGAGATTTAAATCATGTACAAGACGCTTTATATCAAAAGAAGCAGTATTAAAAAGCTCTGCGTGTAATGTAATTATTCCTAAACAAATGGAAATTACGTGCAAAATTTATATTAATTAACCCTATTTTAAGTAACCGGTAGTAAAACAAAGTGTACACATAATAATTAATATTTAACTTGTATTCGCTAAAAATTAAAGGATAGAAGTCAATTTTAATTGAAGTTAATTGAATCGTTAGTAACAGATAATATCTATAGAAACTTGTAAAAACCCAATAAAAAGCAAATCCTAGAAGTGTTAGTTAGAAGTAAGATGTTTGAACACACCTGCGTATTTTAAAAGGCAATTTCAGTTTAATTTGTTTAGATAAACATGTCGATTCTAAGGATATTGGAAACGGTCAGATGCTTTAGCACGAAATACAAAACAGGGTTTATTTAAAAGCTCTGAGAATTAATATTATTTTGAACACCTGCGTAGTTTAAATATCACGTACGGCAAAATTGTGTAGAAAACAAATGGTTTCAAAGAATCTTGGAGAAACCGGGGCTTAATATTCACGAGAATGTGCGATACGGGGTTATTTAACCCAGATAGTCCACATGGACTAAAATATAATCGATAATAAAGAATATCAATTTGCACCAATACGAACAGGTTAGAAAAGGAAAGAGAAAATGCGTCAAGCAAAGACACATATAGTAAAAGGCGTGATTTAAGCAACGTCACGAGGGTCACAATTGGTTGAAAATAGGATGCAAATATCAGAGGTAGAAACAACAATTTCTGTACAAAATTAATTAGTTTTTCTCGGACATGTTTGCGTGCCGTGTGTGAATTTCTGAGTTTTAAATGGGGCGAGTGAAAAATTCGTAAAAACCGACGCGCGAGCGACGGACTGGGAACATGGCATGAGAAATTCTTTAGAATTACCCGTTTTGGGGAACAGACCGACAGACGGGCTTTTTGCTATATATACCGAGGTGAATATAAACAAGCTCTCTCTTAGACTTTTGACTATTCGATGCGTTAAAAGCTCTTAGATCTTCGACTTGATTGAACGCGTTATACAGTGCTTTTTAGTTTTCCGGTTTTAATATTAAATAATTTAAACAGTTTGCTCGAATATTATGTGATTTAAACAGCTTGTTCTTTACGTACTACAATGAATGTACGTTAGTGCACTTAGAAAAGAAGATACAAGGTAATAAAGTTTAGTATCATTGTACCAATTGGTAAAATTTACTATGACAAATAAATACACAAAAGTAGGCAGTTTTGGCGTATCTTGGTGAAAGAAGTATGAATTTCTTTGTTATTTTTCGGGGGTATTAATACTTAAATGGTGCATAAACGTGTCTGGATCCACGAAACAAGGGTCAGATATACACAGAGGAGTTCCGGAAAAGCCCTGAAACAACTTTAGATGAATGGTGATGGAGAAAATTTTTAAAGCGTTGAGAATCAGAAGCCGTAAATATAACCCAGTTGGAATGGTGTGATTAACAAAAGGGACGATGTACATTGAAGCTACGAGTGCAAGTAACCTTCAGGTAAATTATACTATTTTGTTTGAACTTTGAGATGTTGGTGTGTGTTGAATAACTTTCTAATTTGTTTATTTAAAATGGACAGTAGTGAAATTGTACTAACAATAATATTTTAATTTTAAGGTGAAATTTGCTTGTTTAAGTAGAAAGGGTATTTAGTATTGATGTTCTGGATTATGATAAAAATATGGGTATGTCTTTGAGCTCAATTAGACGAACCTGGTTAATTAACGTAAAGGGTGGTAGATGCTCCTTTGTACTCTGCATATATTGTTATAGTAATTAGTAGGCATCCTACAAGGACTTTAATTCTGGATGCACATTAAAATGAAAATAAATTTAATTTTGAAATTTTCCGATATTAAAATTTATGCTGAATATTAATTTTGAAATTTTAATGTATTGTGAATATTGATGTAAATAGAGTTGACGTTGATGTTTGTGGTAGGAATGTGTTTGTTTTTTTTATGAATGAGGAGGTTTATAAAATTAGGTGAGCAGCCGAGGCGAAAAGAGGATCACAGCAGTTTATGACGCCCAAACTGTGGGACTCGAATGTTTTTTTAAGGGCCCGTTCCCGCATTCAAAGGAGCATTTCACAGCATTCTTTGGCGACCCAAAAGTGAGGCTCGAGTTCCAAATAAAATTTTTGTGATTTTATTCCAGGAAACTGGCGATCTGAGAGAGAGTTTCTGTGTGTATAAATTTAGGAGTATTTTAGAGTGTGGGTGAGTGATTAGAACGTATGCAGAGAAAAGAGTGGTTAAGGAGTCAAGGAGTGGAAATTGGAAGTGACGATAGTGCATTGTGTGAGAAAAATTCAAAAATGGAAGAAGCTGGAGGCAGTAGAGATCAGTCAAGGACGGAATCAGGGGATCAAGGAAACGAGATGATAATGAGAATGCTAGAGAGGATGAACGAAGAATCTAATAGAGCTAGGGAAGAATCCAATAGAAAATTGGAACAGCTAAGCGATGAATCGAATAGAGCGAGGGAAGAGTCCAACCGAAAATTAGAGCAGATTAGCGGGAAAATTGAGCAGTCGACTAAAGAATTTACAGAATTTAAAAATAGTCTTACCGTAAAGATGGGGGAAGTAGAAAATAGGGTTGATAAAAATGAGCGTGATATTACAGGTCTTCGACAGGAAATGGGACATTTAAGGTCCGAAGTACGCATTTTTTGTGAAGAAGAGATTAATATAAAAATGACTGAAGTAACGGACTCATGTAGGGATCAGTTAGGCAGGGTAGAACGCGAAGTTAGTAGTATCAAATACAACATGTCAAATTTAACGGGGGATGGTCCCAGATTTTCTACAGGTGGAGTATCATTGGACCAACACATGAAGTTTTATGGCGATAACAGGGTAAATCCACAAATTTTTATTAATAGTGTAAAAAATCTAGTGGGAAATTTATTTGACGAACAGATTAAACTAAATACGATAAAGGCTTTATTAAAGGACAATGCGGAAGCGTGGTACAATTTTGTAGGACAGGACATAGACACGTATCAGGACTTTGAAAACAAATTTTTAAAGCACTACTGGAGTGACCACAGACAAGATCAGGTACGAGACGACTTAATCACAGGGAAATTTAAGGAGAATTTTCAGGAAGTAGGAGCAATATGCTATACGCAAGTATAGCATAGCAAAGCAACTGAACCCACCACTGACGGACCGACAAATTATTAAGTATTTATCACGACACTTCGAGGTAGACATAAGACAGCACGTAGCACTACAGAACATAGTGGACAGAGAAATGTTTTTGGAATACCTGCAGAGGTACGACGACGTAAGTAGTGGACGACCTCGGGATAATAGGGAAAGACAGATCAACACAGTTAGGTTTGACAATAGACGGGACAACTATGCTAGAAGGGGGAATAGTTACGGATACCAGCGACCGAATTGGGAACAGCGACGACCATACGTTCAAAGTAATAGTTTAGGAAGGGGACCTGCACCGAGACCGGGACCTACCAGAATGAATAGTTCACCAGACATGAGCGGGACTGCTAATACAGACACGGAACGAGTGGAAACGCCTAGGACATACGCTGAGGTGACGGCTAGACCAGGACCGAGTAGGGAAAACAGACCTGGACAGGATTTTAGAACGCGACAGACCACTAGATTTCAGTGTAAATGTATATGAACATCCACGTGAATTTTTCAAAATTGAGGAGGAAGTAAAGCCAGAAACTAAGGAAAAATTATGTTTGCCAATTATTAATTTAGAAATTTTTGAGAATAATGTAGAAGTATTACTTGATACAGGGGCAGAGGCGAGTTTAATATCGGAGGAATTCGTCAGCAAAATTAGGGATAAGGTTTGTGATAGAATTATGCCTATAAAGCGTAGCCATTTAGTAGCTCCAAATAAAAAGAAGTTTGCTGTAGTAAATAGTGTTGTGGTGCTTAGGGTAGATATAGGAGGTTTAAGCTGTGAACAGGAGTTTGTAATTGTACCTGGACTGAAGTTTCAGAGCATTTTAGGTGTTGACTGTATGATGAAGTTAGGGGTTTTGATAGATATGGAAAGGAAGGTAATAAGGATTAAGGATAGGGTAGTGCCATGGAAGGGCAGTTATGAAGTCACAGAGGATGACACGGGGTTTAGTATTAATGTAGTAGAGGTAGAGGATGATGAAGGTAAACAGATCAACACGATAAGATGTCCAGAGGATAGGAGAGTAGAGGTTCAAGCTTTAGTACAAAAACATGCAGAATTAGTGGTGGTAGAAGCAACAGCAGCATATCGGGAGCAGGTGAAGGCAGAATTATTTTTGACGAGGTTAAGTGGCAAGTTTGTTTTTAATAAAGTAGATTTAAGGAATTCATTCTGGCGGATTCCATTACATAAGAATTCTAGAAGGTACATAGGATTTTCCATAGAGGGAAAAATCGATAATTTTAAAGTAGTATCGTTTGGTTTGTCGGCAGAAAAGGAAATGATAATGAATAAGAAACAGACAAGTGTAGGGTCTGAAGAAGAAGTAATATTTAAAAGTCAGGATAATAGGGATGAGTTTATTGTATGTGAGATAATAGGGATGATAAGTATAGATATAGAAAGAGGAGAAATAGGGATGAAGAGTATTAGGATGGTGAGAAGAAAGACTTGGAGGGTCAAGAAGAGAGTTAGATTTAAATAGGATAGGGATAGAATAGGTGTAGATAGAAGAGTAGAAGTAAGTGTTTATAGAAAATAAAGCTAGGTATAGGATAAATATGGGAGATAATTAGGAATAGGTTTAGGATGAGAATAAAGAGTAAATGTAGGAAGAAAATAAGATAGGTTAAGTGTAGATATTTCATAGAAGATTAGTGGAGAGTTAGGAATAGAGTAAGAGTAGGATAGGCATATAGGATTAGGTAGGGGGAAGTAAAGTATAGTGAAGATTAGTTAAAAGTTAGGAATAGGATAGGTATATAGGATGTATATAGGATTAGATGGATGAGTAGGATGAAGTTAGGGATAATTTCAGTTTATAGAATTAGGTGAGAGTTAGGAATAGGATAGGGATATAGGATAGGTGTAAATATTTTTTTGAATTGGAGATAAGGTAGGTAAGTTAGATAGATAAGGGTAGATAGAGATAGGCAATTTTTTTGTAATTTTTTGGCTAAATGTAATATTTGCATACAAATAAGTGGGATTATTTGTATTCAAATAGGGGAAAATACTCATATTTAGACCAGGGTAGAAAATTAAATAATCACATCAAATAATTTTAATCACCGTGTATAATGAATATTATTAGATAATACGCGTTATTAAAACCGTGAAGCATAAAAATTTATTAGTTTCATTAAACATAAGAGATTTAAATCATGTACAAGACGCTTTATATCAAAAGAAGCAGTATTAAAAGCTCTGCGTGTAATGTAATTATTCCTAAACAAATGGAAATTACGTGCAAAATTTATATTAATTAACCCTATTTTAAGTAACCGGTAGTAAAACAAAGTGTACACATAATAATTAATATTTAACTTGTATTCGCTAAAAATTAAAGGATAGAAGTCAATTTTAATTGAAGTTAATTGAATCGTTAGTAACAGATAATATCTATAGAAACTTGTAAAAACCCAATAAAAAGCAAATCCTAGAAGTGTTAGTTAGAAGTAAGATGTTTGAACACACCTGCGTATTTTAAAAGGCAATTTCAGTTTAATTTGTTTAGATAAACATGTCGATTCTAAGGATATTGGAAACGGTCAGATGCTTTAGCACGAAATACAAAACAGGGTTTATTTAAAAAGCTCTGAGAATTAATATTATTTTGAACACCTGCGTAGTTTAAATATCACGTACGGCAAAAATTGTGTAGAAAACAAATGGTTTCAAAGAATCTTGGAGAAACCGGGGCTTAATATTCACGAGAATGTGCGATACGGGGTTATTTAACCCAGATAGTCCACATGGACTAAAATATAATCGATAATAAAGAATATCAATTTGCACCAATACGAACAGGTTAGAAAAGGAAAGAGAAAATGCGTCAAGCAAAGACACATATAGTAAAAGGCGTGATTTAAGCAACGTCACGAGGGTCACAATTGGTTGAAAATAGGATGCAAATATCAGAGGTAGAAACAACAATTTCTGTACAAAATTAATTAGTTTTCTCGGACATGTTTGCGTGCCGTGTGTGAATTTCTGAGTTTTAAATGGGGCGAGTGAAAATTCGTAAAAACCGACGCGCGAGCGACGGACTGGGAACATGGCATGAGAAATTCTTTAGAATTACCCGTTTTGGGGAACAGACCGACAGACGGGCTTTTTGCTATATATACCGAGGTGAATATAAACAAGCTCTCTCTTAGACTTTTGACTATTTGATGCGTTAAAAGCTCTTAGATCTTCGACTTGATTGAACGCGTTATACAGTGCTTTTAGTTTTCCGGTTTTAATATTAAATAATTTAAACAGTTTGCTCGAATATTATGTGATTTAAACAGCTTGTTCTTTACGTACTACAATGAATGTACGTTAGTGCACTTAGAAAAGAAGATACAAGGTAATAAAGTTTAGTATCACTGTACCAATTGGTAAAATTTACTATGACAAATAAATACACAAAAGTAGGCAGTTTTGGCGTATCTTGGTGAAAGAAGTATGAATTTCTTTGTTATTTTCGGGGTATTAATACTTAAATGGTGCATAAACGTGTCTGGATCCACGAAACAAGGGTCAGATATACACAGAGGAGTTCCGGAAAAGCCCTGAAACAACTTTAGATGAATGGTGATGGAGAAAATTTTTAAAGCGTTGAGAATCAGAAGCCGTAAATATAACCCAGTTGGAATGGTGTGATTAACAAAAGGGACGATGTACATTGAAGCTACGAGTGCAAGTAACCTTCAGGTAAATTATACTATTTTGTTTGAACTTTGAGATGTTGGTGTGTTGAATAACTTTCTAATTTGTTTATTTAAAATGGACAGTAGTGAAATTGTACTAACAATAATATTTTAATTTTAAGGTGAAATTTGCTTGTTTAAGTAGAAAGGGTATTTAGTATTGATGTTCTGGATTATGATAAAAATATGGGTATGTCTTTGAGCTCAATTAGACGAACCTGGTTAATTAACGTAAAGGGTGGTAGATGCTCCTTTGTACTCTGCATATATTGTTATAGTAATTAGTAGGCATCCTACAAGGACTTTAATTCTGGATGCACATTAAAATGAAAATAAATTTAATTTTGAAATTTTCCGATATTAAAATTTATGCTGAATATTAATTTTGAAATTTTAATGTATTGTGAATATTGATGTAAATAGAGTTGACGTTGATGTTTGTGGTAGGAATGTGTTTGTTTTTTTTATGAATGAGGAGGTTTATAAAATTAGGTGAGCAGCCGAGGCGAAAAGAGGATCACAGCAGTTTATGACGCCCAAACTGTGGGACTCGAATGTTTTTTTTTAAGGGCCCGTTCCCGCATTCAAAGGAGCATTTCACAGCAATATATATATATATATATATATATATATATATATATACATCGCTTGTACAAAGTTATCTGTACGGAGACTCTCGAAATAATTACTTTATTAAGATCTAGCATTAATCTCTGAATACTTATAGAATATTTATAATTGAATAATTTACGTTAATTCTCTATAAGAAATATATGGTTTTCATTTTTATATTACAATTTAATCATTATACTTGAATAGGATCCTGTTCGAGTTTACAAGAATTAAGTTAAATGCTCAGCTTTTTTTATAGATTATAGAACGATATTTCTAACTGATATAATTAAAAGAATCAAAGGTCGACGAACACTTTTTGTCTGTATTAAGCTGTACTTCAGGTGTACTGTCAAAATATGTTATACACTATAATGTGGCAAACAAATATCAACCTATCACATGTTTAATTATGCGAACATTTTAGTATAACCTTGTAACTACAAAATTATCTTATAGCAATGCCTTGTAAATAATGCACTATTCGATTATTAAATTTTGAATAAAATTATAGGTGTATTAATTTAAATGACCATAAAACTTTTACAAAAATTCCGCGTATCAAATTTAAGTAAACATATATAGAATTTGCAAAAATTATTTGTACATCGTAAATGATTGTTCCTTGAAATGGATTTAGCTATAAAATTGAGGATGACTCACCGCTAAATATCTGCTAGGCAACCAAATTCTTTAAACATCTACGTACTTACAATGATAGGTACGCGCAGCTGATACATGTGTCCGAACTTGACCTCTATACTAACCAAGCATATGTGGAAATTTCCACTTTCTCGCATAGCAACATTAAAACTGCATTTACAGCACAACCAATATCCAAAAGAATTTATAAATTTATAAATTCATACGTGAGTACTTCGTTGCGTTACTTTACTTTGATATAAATTCGTATTTATTCATACTTTCATACTTGTTCTTACTTTCGTACTTGCGCGTAGATATGTATTCTTGACTATCTTAGGTCGATACTACAACTAAAAATGAAGCCATGGTACACGTCGACTCCACTTCACTACTTTCTGGGACGGCATGTTTTATTAAAAACCTGCAGGCCCACGTTAATACTTGTTTTCTGATTAAATCCCGATATTAAAATGAAGCTTGACCACGAGGCTACGTTGCTTATCCGATCACGCGCAGGAAAGGGGATTTTGAAGAAAAATTCATACAAATAGAAGAGTTCTTAAATTGTACTTTGAATATTTAGATATAGATGGGGCTCTATGCATGAATTCGTAATATATTGTTTCTATTGGAATTTAATATTTATTGAATAGGTAAATAGAACAAAAGCGTATTTTTAAGAAGCAGATAATCGTATTCGTTACAAGGTTTATTATTTTTTTTAACCAGATAAAATAAGATTTAGTTTTACTTCGAATAATAAATGGGTTTTAAAGAATTTTCTTTGTTAATGTGAATGCAATTCTTAAAATTGGAAAAATAAAAAATCAATGTGGTCTCCCTCACATTTTAACAGCTGGCTTTTAATACAAAATTCGCAGAATAATTTATTGGCCATATTTTAGTATCTTTTTTAAACAGGTTGGTTCAATTCTAAATGGAAGTTTATTGGCATCAAAGGTTTTGAATAACTTTTTAGGTAATTTGAAAATTCAAAATAATACAAACATTAACAATAGATAATTCAGCAAAACAATTATTTCAAATCCAAAGAAATAAAGCAATATGCTGTAATACGCCTCCAAAACAACACATACTTTCTTATATCTACCTTTTTTTGCTTCTAAACACAAAGCTCAAGCTTTATATTTTCACATAGTCACACACGCACGCTTGTCACACGCATACGCGCGTAACACACACACACGCGAAACGCACGCACACACACACACACCCACACTGGGTGTCTTTCAAAATGCGGAAAATGGAATTTACTTATGTTTAAAAAAAAAGGAGTATTAAAAATCTATGATTCAAAGCAGATAGAATTATGTAGTATAAGTGACAACTTGAAGCGTTTCCCCACTAAAAAATCTCACGGCACGCCACCGCCCGACCCTAATGCCTCCGCGAACTTAACACCAGTAGTTATTTTTTCTTTCGGAATTTTTCGATTTACTTTAGCCATTTGTTCCATCTTGTCTTCTCGTGAGCTGATTTACGACGGGAAAGCTTCGTTTTAAAATCTTGACGAACATACCGCCCCGAAGATAATTCTATTAGAAGTTGTGCAATGCTAACATTTTCCAATTAACCAATTTACAATTTGACTAAATACTTTGGGTGACTTTTAATAGAATCCCATTCTGCAGCAAAAACACCATGGGTTGTATTAGCAAATTTTTATTTTTAAAAATTACATAAAATAGATATGAGAACATAATCATATAATTCAAATACTTTACAGAAAAATGTAAACTAACCACTATTTGTAGTCAGTATAGCAACTAGGGCGGATTAGATGAGTCACCAGACCCACCAAATGCATCTTTTTCTCAACGACACTGCGTTTGAAGCGTTTGGTTCGTTTACATCAAGAATTCGCATTACAGAATGCATCATTAAACAGCTTTTTCACAACATGGGCTGTGAGATGCGTAATGAAGAAAGCGAGAGATATCGTATAAAAAGAAAGAACAATACAATATAAGTAAAATCTAAAAACATTGAATTTTCGGATGCGTGTTCTGAATTAACTCAACTGCTATGCTATGTGGATTGCATAACCAGTAATTTATCAACATAATATAAATTATAAAACTACAATGTTTGTATGTGGAACCTGTAACTTTTTTGGTGTATTGTTTGTTGTTTTTTCGTGGGTCATGTTTCCGTGCGCGTGTGGATAAAAATAGACAAGCTAACTTTTTAAAACTCTTGGCACCCAAAATACTGTCCTCTTATTATATTTTTAAGAATGCATATTTCATAGAAATTTAATCTAAAAGATCATAAAATTGCTATCACAATCCTCAAATTGGCCCATAATAGATTTAGGACTTCTCAGTAGAAGGATGGCAGGATAATCAGCTTCTCTTTTCCACCAACATTGTCATTTCCACACACATTCGGGACCAAATATTTTTCTTCGGCTAGCCATTTCATCTTTCGCAATAAATACATCTAGTTTGTATCAATTAATATTAGATTTTTCTTAGCTATCCAAATTTTTAGGAATTTTTTTTAGATAGCTTCATGCCCCAGGGAGCTACCCTCATTTAAGATTTTTTACCAGCAGCGATTTCCTTATAAATGTTTTAGCCATGCGATACACCAAATTAGTCTAGAATTTTACACAGAATCCGGATCTGCAAACAGATTTAAAATCCGACCACTCCTTACCGTTTTCTACACATACCCCCAAGCGGGCATATAAAAAATATTTTTTGTTTCTTTCGCGATAAATATATCTTGTTTGGAATCAATTAATATTAGATTTTTCTCTGGAGAGGTTTTAATATTAGATTTTTCTCAGCTATCCGAATTTCTATGAATTTTTTAGATAGCATCATTCCCCAGAAAGCTACCCTTATTTTAAGATTTTTTTTTCACCAGCAGCGATTTCTGACCGTTCTCATAAAATTTTTTAGTCATGCGATACATCAAATTAGTCTAGAATTTTACGCAGAATCTGAATCTGTAAATATATTTAAAATCCGATTACCCCTTATCGTTTTACACACATACCCTCTATCGAACATATAAAAGATTATTTTTGTTTTTTTGGTGATAAATATATCTTGTTTGGTGTCAATTAATATTAAATTTTTCACAGCTACCTGAATTTCTAAGAATTTTTTAGATAACATCACCACCTAAGATGATACGCCAATTTTAAGATTTTTTACCGCAATCGATTTCTAATCACCTCTCCATTTTAACATCTAGACTCCTTTAACCAAACACTTAGAGGTATTAACACAAAGAAATTAAGCACACAAAACTTTCATAATTTATTTTATCCGATTTACAGTTTAATAAACTAATAGAATACAATTTTTACATTGCGAAGTATAACATTATTTTATTATCTTCGTGTAGCCGAATCCAAGCAGCTGGAAGTAACCTGTAACAAAAAAGACATTAATGTGTTGTTCAAAAAGAGAAGAAACGTGTTTTCGGTCAATATGACATATTGCCGTTAATCTAACAATATGTTTTGCCGTCCAACTATACCACGTGGAGGTAAACACATGTCGCCGGGGGCGAAAGGATTGTTAAGGATGAGGATGGTGGGTATGTTTTATAACTAACTTACATGCTACTATATACATACACAATAAAATATATTCATATATAAACAACTATCTTACACTTTATGCCCCCATGCGGAGATTGATATGCTTCCGGGGATGACGTAACGCTTATCATCTTCGCCCGATAAGCTAATTTTTTTAATCAGCTGTGTGTACAAATCGTGTTTCTTAATCCGGATTGATACCATCGTATGCATGAGAGTATCTCCATTATTGATAACTACATTCTTAATACTATCTACACTAATCCCAGCCACTACACTACGGCTAACACCCTTAATTTTCCTTTTCTCTTACAATACAGTAAGACTTAGTCCTGCTACCAACAAATTCTAACACCAAGTCACCGTTGAACTCGTCTTTAAATTTCCCTACAACTTTTTTGTTGACATGCGGTATATTGTATTTATTATCCACGGGATAGTTACTCGTATCGAAATGTTCAATGTTTGAGCTAATGCCCCTGTATAAGTCTTCTGTTACCTCGCTGTAACAGAGAAATACCTACTCCAGTATCCAATTCCATCAGCAGTCCTTTAACTCCATTTTTAAAACCTTTTCTTTGCTACCCAAGACATATCCTTTAACCAACCATTTCCCGAAAATCTAAAACCGCTAGAATTTTAGAAATGAACCCTTTATAAACCATAAGTGTTTGATATTTAAAACCATTTTCACACAGTAATGTTTGGTTTTTAGAATAATATAAAACATTCCAATCTAATGTGTTTTTAATATATAAATAAGAAGGTCGAGTTTAGCAACAAGAACCACACTTTTTAATTAGAATATTCAAAAACAGGACTTTTAAAATTTTAATCAGGGTAAACCTTTACACAAAATTTTATCAATTTTCTGGTTTTACATTTAGTTAACTCGATACTAAATAGGTACTTTTGAAAAAACAATTCGTATCTGAACTAATTTCTTGTCGAAAAGACTACAAACCTCTAATTTTTGCCCATCTATATTCAACTCCATCTTTAAATTTTTTGGTTGTTATACTACCGGCGTCCGTATTCAGCGCCACTGCCACAGTTGACAACACTGATACGATTCACGTTTACAATATTGCACAATAATGATATTATGACATAATTACGTGTCAAATTATATCACATACCAAATACGTTTACAATGATACAAGTTTATATTTACACAAAAGTAAAGCAAAAGTACTCACTTAAACGCGCCATGCAGTTGATCTCAGGGTATCTCGTTTGGGTGTTGTTTGGTGTAGGTTACGTCACGCCATTGTTGATCCAAATTTATTCGTCTTCCTCTCTCGTTTGTAAGGAAGCGGCAAGGATACAGGTAAAGGTAACGATAGAAGGTAGAGTTAAAAGGAAACCTACTTCCTAAAAAAGAGAAAAGACAACAAAACGACACAGGCAAACGTCACCGTTCGACGTCTCGTGGCTAATAATGTCGTGTCACAGACCGCACATTTGCGCCATTCACTCCGCTCCTGCGCATTCCTTTGCACAAACGCAACTGTCCGGAATGGCGGAAATTTAACAAGTTTATTTGAAATGATGGCGGGAATTTAGTCACATATTTAAAAATGTACAATGCCAATTTTGGAATGTAACATGGTCACCAGGTTTTTGTAAATCAATTTAAACCTTTAAAAGAAAACTCAATAAAACACTAAACGTTTTATATCATGCTTATTGTCTACAGGATACGAATAAAATATTTAAATAAGTTCTATGTAATATTTTTGGTATTTATGATTTGCTTAGTTATCAAATGAAACACCTAGCAAAAGTTGTATCTCATTTGTTAAACGCAAACCACACGTATACGCTATCAACGTCGTCTAATGACCTAGCTATAATTAGTAATACGAAGTCAGTTTTGTAAATATTTTGGAGATGAAATTTCGTTTCCCTAATACTAATAATGTTTACAAATTAATATAAAAGTTCAAAATATAGTATTCTTTAAAATACAAACGTTCTGCAATGGTTAGATTGACTATCTTTTCGTAACTGCTTCAAATTTGCAATACCAAACTGTTCAAGATTCACAACTTTGTTAGCTGGAAGGTAGCGAGTGATGACGTTTTTTTTAACAGCCCTTTTGCATAAACGGTTCCATGTACAGGTACTATTTCTTGCAAAAATTAACTTAAACGTTGTGCTGATAATTCATTGGTCGCAGGGATGTCCCAGTCTAACCCGTGTAGGTGATTTTTGCAAAAATCGTTATGCCTTCGGAAATCCTCATCCAAGTTTTCACATCTTAACGGCATATCCAGAACTTTGTGCCATGACTCGTCCGTTCCAACATTCAGTACAGCTATTTCTTTCTTAAAAAATTCGCTTGACTTGTACTGGAAGCCCTGGATATCCAAAACATACATGTTTCCCTGGTGGAAATTTGATGTAAATTCACCTGGCGCATAAGTGGTCTTACCTGCCAGTTTGTCGATACCTAATGGCACTCATACATCAGTTGTAACGTTAACTCAAGAAAAATCCATCTTCAACTTGTAGTTTTGATTAACTCGACGATACTTTGACAACTAATGCACTGCAACATGGCTTCCTCGCCTTTTATTCCGATGGTCGAGCGTGCGCAACTCACTATGTTAATTGGCGTTATATGCAAGTCTTGACTGGAAAAGTGACGCTTATAATTGTTTTATAGTAGGTTCTACCTGTTTGTATTTAACCACCAAGACTATTTTTAGAATTTTTAAATAAAATTACTCTTAGCAGTATTTTTAATATAACTCCGTCGTGTAAGATATAAATTATTATTGTGTTTTCCTCAGGTTCTCAAATCCTTCGAATTTTTTTTTAAAATCAAACAACCCGTTACTGATTTACAGATCAACTTTTTACAAACCATATGTGGTTTATTTTTATTCTATTTCTAAACAATATTGCTCTGTTTTTGAACTAAAGCCTTCGTGTAACCTATCAAATTAGCATAGAATTTTCCTGGAGAACCAAAATCAATTATCACGCCTTTTAAAATTAGCTCCAACAAAGACCAGCATAGTGTTTTAATATTAAAAAATCTAACAGCAAAACACCTCTGAATTTTTATTTAGTTTTAACTCAATAACAGAGTAAAACTCAAAAAATATTTATTAATATCTAGAATAGTTAAAATTTTCAATTAGTGCATCCACATTCAAATAATTAAACCAAAAGGTGAAATATATAATAATTCTGCACGGTGGGCTAGAAAGTGGTTCGATAATCTATTTTAAATGTAGTTCAAAATAAGACGTATTTTCTAAATAAATTTAGTGAAATGTATGATCCTCGGATAGCTAAAAAAAATCTAATATTAATTTATACCAAACAAGATGAAATGGCTAGTCGAAGAAAACTATTTCGTCCAGAATGTGTGGGGAAATGACGATGCTGGTGGAAAAGAGGGGCTAATTATCCTGTCATCCTTCTACTCTTCTCTTATTAATTTTCTTCCTTGGTGATACAAATTTTCTACTCTCCGGTTTGCTCTTCGCTTCTGAAATAATTCTCACGATTGTGTTTAGTCCAACTCCAGTTGATGTTGCTACTCGTTCTTGTAAATTATTCATAGGAATGACAGGCGTTTCATTCTTTTCTTCTCTCATAAACTTATACACACTATAAATAATTTCTCTTCCTTGACTGTGAACTGTTTTCTTACGGTTACTCATTATAAAATTAAAAGCTCAGAAATAACAAAATAATCTGTAAAACCAAACATTTTTCTTCTAATTGAATTGAAACCTTTGTTATACCTATAAATAAAAAACTAGGCTGAGTGCAGTAGGTTTGAAAAAACTGGTTAAAGTTGAATTAAGGCTGAAATCTCATAAATAATAATCAAAAACAATAATAATAAACCACAAATCTTAATACACAAATGAATGACAGATGAATTAAAAATCGAAAGCTGAGTTGTCAATGTTGTTAGAATGCACTTTAACATAAATAACTTAAATTGGCATTTTGCGCAACAGCCCATGAGGTTTTGGTAGACCTCTACCAATCTTGTTGCTTTAGGAATAAAATTCAATGCGTCTAACAGGTTGCTTGTTGCTGTAAAGCTTTTCAGGCTATATCACCTCACAAGACCCTTCCTTCTTAGAAAATCACAGCAAAAATATATTATACCCTATGCCCAATCTTTTGCATACCTAGAGAAAACTCATCTCTTTGATAGCTTAGAGGTTGTCACTTCTTGTAGGTATTGTAAAAATAATCTTTAAGTATCTTGTACCGCTAAATACGGTAAGAATTTTTTTAACGCTGACATCTGCATGTTCAAAGGTATTACACTACTGATCGCAGATAACAAATTCCTCGAACCCGATGAAAAGAAAGTGCATTAAGAATTGGCTTCAGTAAAATGAGTGCAAATAACAATACCATAAACTCCAGAAAAATCACAAACTGCCAAACCCTTATTAGATTTTCGTACTCCCAAAGTCAGGATTGTTAAAGTTGAAGTTTAGCAAGGTGCAATAAAAATAATAGCAATAAATCAATAAGGTAGTAGATACCCTGGAAAATTTCATTTTAACAAAGAATGTTTCCTAAAACTGAACAATACACAACGTTTATTTTAGCAAATTTATCAACAGCATCCACATAAAGATACTAAAAATAGTTATAAATCTTAAAACTGACCCACATGTCCATTTTAATAAATTTACCACCACCATTTGGGTTAAACCGGGATGCGTAGATCGTAGATCCATTGTCCCGTACAGTAGAACCGTAAGATTGCATTGCAGCAGGTAGGAGAATAACGTTCGCTGTTTAGAATTAGCGAAGAAAAAGTCCTGTGAAGTACAACCACAAACAGCGGCCACATTCTTTCTGTTATTTGACTTCCCTCGGCTGTTGCTGATGGAGGCGTGTTTATAAACGATCTCTGTGGTGCACTGTAGTAGTATCTGCCTGAAAATTATTGAGATAGATAGTTCATTAGTTATATTTTTTGGTAACGTCATTACTGAAGTAAGTAAATTGTAACATAATACATTTTGCAGTTGTTACATTCGCCTTTTTTCTACAATACAGATACAGAAACGGGGGTGCAAATTCCATAAAAGATATTCTAACGCAATTCTGTACAGATACTTGTATATTAAAGCTATAGAAGTGAAAATTAACCAACAATTTCGAGTCATATAGAAGGAAAGAATTCCAAAGGAAAATTTGATAATTTGGTATCAACATTTTCTAATGTGACTCACACCAACTAGGTTACTAAAAGACGTTTTAAAAATCCTACACTTACATATATCGAAAAATATTTTCATGCCAGCATACAAAATTAAATAAAGTAGTTCAGCAGCGAAAATAAGATTCTAGGAACAGGAATAAGAGATGTGGCGCTACAATTGATTTTAAATTAAAAAAAATTAATCGGAACACAGTTAGAAACTATTATTTGTTAAAGGTGGGTTGAAATGGAATCATAAATATTAATTTTTCTCATTCTCATAAAGGTTACGTTGCCGAACTTTATAGCTATCTACGTTTGAACTCTGATACCATAAAGATGTTTAATTCATATTTTAAGTCAGGGATGACATCATTGGCATCTAAAGCATATGAGATAAAAATGCTCGAAAGCGAGGAAAACGATGTTTTATCTGTGTTAACCAACGCACAAATAAATCCATCGGAAAGATAAGTAAAATATCTCTACAATAAATGGCGGACATCTGAATATGGAGGTCATAAAAAAATTAGCGTTTTTGAAGTACTACGCTCAAAGGTACAGATTCCGAGAAAGCTGGTGTTAAAGTAGTTTTACGAGCAAATCCTCTTTTAATAGTTGTTATTACGCCAATTATGCAACGTACGGCGCTAAAGAATTTTTCAACGAAATTATTTTCATAGACTCCAGCGGGTCATGTGACCAATCAAATATATGAGTCACATTTATGTTCACAGCTAGTAAAATTAGAAAATTACCGGTAGCGTGTATACTCCATACCGATCAAACAGAATCTAACTACGCCTTGATGTTTTCTGTGGAAAACTAAGCAGGAAAGCATTTTTACTGCAAGTGATCATGACAGACGATAATGCAGCAGAGCGAAATGCATTAAAAACAGTACTTCCATCATCTACTTTATTACTTTGTACTTTCATATATGTCAGGTTCGATGGAGGTGGCTGTGGGAAAATAATCATAAATTACTAAAAGATATAAGCGTATTATTATACATATATTTAGGGATGTATTGTATTCTGATACACCGGAAGAAGCCCAAGAACATGTCTGTATTTTAATGTCAAGTAAGAAAATAACTAATAATAATTTGAGAAAAGAACATTTTACGAAACTGTGGGAAAGGAAATTGGAGTGATGTATTATCTATAGATTCAATATACTTACAAGAAGAATTAATACGAACAATTTTACAAAAGCGTCTATTTGTATCTTTAGAGACGTTATTTTAGAACGCTAGATAGGTTTTGGGCCTTTAGGAACTTCTTTTTTAAAAGAGTTTATTTCCAAATTTACACTCCTATCAAGTTATGTTATGTTTATTAGCGTTTAAAAATAAAAATAATCAAAGTTACCTTCACTAATTAAATTAATTAAAACTAGTGTGAGTAGCTTGAACAACCAACAATGTTAAAGTTGTGAAGCTCAAGACTGACTGGCTATCTTGGGCTCCTGAGGGTATTCATGCAATCCCTGCTCTTACATCACTTTGTAAGAAATACAGATCTCATGTCTGCTATTTCTTGATACAATACAAAGTATTACATTTTAATAATCTTAATTCTAATAATTGCTGTCTTATAACTTACTGTGGCTTGCACCTGCAGAGTCATATTACGTTTGGAATACAAGGTATTCACACCCGTTCTCATATCTGGTTTGTGAACTTCCATTAACCTTTTATTATGTCCTTCAATTATACAATATAACAATAATTCTTAAATCTTAAAGGTTCGTTTAAATATATCAAGAACCTTTTATATATATATATATATATATATATATATATATATATTGCTGTGTTTCCCTGTATTAGAATCGAGCCTCACAAATTGGGCGTCAAGAATGCTGTGAATCCTACAAAAAGCTATTCATTAACTAAACTGTTCCGTTGACTTTCTTCTGTTCATCGCCTCGGCTGCTCCCCTAGATGACTTTCATCCTCAATCATAAAAAAAAACAACATATTCCTATCACAAACACCAACGTTAACTCTATTTACATCAATATTCACAATACATTAAAATTTCAAAATTAAAATTCAGCATAAATTTCAGTATCAGAAAATTTCAAGATTAAATTTACTATCATTTTAATGTGCATCCAGAATTAAAGTCCTTGTAGGATGCCTACTAATTAATATAACAATATATTGGCAGACCTGAGTCTGAGTACAAAGGGAGCATCTCCCACCCCTTTACGTTAATTAACCAGGTTCGTCTAATTGAGCTCAAAGACATACCCAAATTTTCATCAAGAACATAAATACTAAATACTCCTTTCGACTTAAACAAGAAAATTTCACCTTAAAATTAAAAATTTGTGGTTAGTACAAATTCATTACTGTCCATTTTAAGTAAATAAATTATAAAGTTATTCAACACACACCAAAACCTCAAAAATTGAACACCAAAGCATAAGTTACCTGAAGGTTAATGCACTCGTGGCTCCAATGTACATCGTCCTCTGTTAATCACACCATTCCAACTGGGTTATGTTTAGGTCCTCGGATTACTGGTCGCCTTTAAAATTCTCTACACCACCATACATCTAAAGTTGTTTCAGTGCTTTTCCGGAACTCATCTGTGTATATCTGTATCTTGTTTTGTGGATCTAGTCACGTTTACGAATCATTTACTTATTAACACCCCCGAAAATAGCAAAGAAATTCATACTTCTTTCACAAATATACGCCAAAACTGCCTACTTTTGTGTATTCATTTGTCGTTGCCAATTTGACTAATTGGTACAGTGATACTAGACTTTATTACCTTGTATCTTCTTTTCTAAGTGCACTAAATTACATTCATTGTAGCACGTAAAGAACAAACTGTTTTAAATCACCAAAATATACGAGCAAACTGTTTAAATTATTGTATCAAAATCGGAAAACTAAAAAGCACTGTTTAACGCATTGAATCAAATCGAAAATCTAAGAGAGAGAAACTCATATTAACCCGGGTATATATAGTGGTTAGCCCGTCTGTCGGTTTTGTCCCCAAAACGGCCAGTTTCTAGAATTTTGTATACTATGTTCCCATCTCGACAGCCTGTGCGTCGGTTCTTATTAAATTTGCACTCGCACCAGTTAAATCTCAGAAAATTTCCACACGGCACGCAACGTCTGAGAATACCTAATTAAATTTTATACAGAAATCGTTGTTTCTACCTCTGATATTTGCATCTTATTTTCAACTAATCGTGACCCTCGTGACGTTGCTCAAATCCCGCCCTTAATTATTAGTGTCTTTGCTTGACGCATTTTCTCTTTCCTTTTCTAACCTGTTCTTATTGGTGCAAATTGATATTCTTTATTATCGATTATTTCAGTCCACGTGTATTCTTATCTGGGTTAAATAACCCCGTATCTAGCCTTCCCGTAAATATTAACCGACGGTTTCTCCAAGATTCTCTGTAACCATTTGTTATCTGCAAAATTTACGCAGAACGAGCTTTTTTTCAAATAAACGCTGTTTTGTATTTCGTGCTAAAGCATCCAACCGTTTCCAATATCCGTAGAATCGACATGTTTATCTAAACAAGTTAAACTCAAATTGCCTTTTAAAAATACGCAGGTGTGTTCAAACATAACATTTTAAATAACCCTTCTACGATTTGACTATTATTGGGTTTTCACAAGCTTTTATGCTTATTATATTATTAATAATGGTTCCATTAACTCCAATTAAAATAATACCCTTTAATTTTTAGTGAATCCTAATTAAATATTCAATTATTATTTGTACATTTCGTTTAATACTCGTTACTTAAACTTGAATTAATTAATATAAATTTTGCACGTAATTTCCATTTGTTTCTTTTTATATAAAGCGTCTTGTAAATAATTTAAATCCCTTATTTTTTTAATAAAACGAATGAATTTTTATGCTCCACGGTTTTTTTTTTATAAGGGGTATTATCTAATAAAATTCCTTATACACGGTGATTAAAATTATTTGATGTGATTATTTAATTTTCTACCCTGGTCTAAATATGAGTATTTTCCCCCTATTTGAATACAAATAATCCCACTTATTTGAATTCAAATATAAAGCATTTAGACTGCCAAAAAAAAAATTTACAAAAAAATTGCCTATCTCTCTCTACCCTTATCTATCTAACTTACCTAACTTATATCCAATCCAAAAAAAATATTTACACATATCCTATATCCCTATCCTATTCCTAACTCTCACCTAATTTTATAAACATCCTATATACATCCTATCTACCTATCCTATTCCTAACCTTTTAACTATACTCACTTCCCCCTACCTAATCATATATACCTATCCTATTCTTTTTTTATTCCTAACTCGTCACTAATCTTATAAGAAATATCTACACTTAACCTATCTTATTTTCTTCCTACATTTAATTTTCCTTCTCATCCTATATACCTATTTCTAACTATCTCCCATATTTATCCTATACCTAGCTTTATTTTCTATAAACACTTACTTCTACTCTTCTATATACACATATTCTATCCCTATCCTATTTAAATTTTACTCTATTATACACCTATTTCTCCTGTGGTGCTGGTTCTCCGGTATAAGGGAATAGTAGGTTGACGTGAAACCGTCCCCTCTCATTTCCCGTACCTACTTCCCTTAATAAATACGTGCACTCCCCTACTACTTCACCTATCTCAAAAGGTCCCTCATAGGGCAAGTGTAGCTTAGCACATGTCATCCTATCTCTCTTCCCTACTCTCAAGCTTTTTACTACTACCTGGTCTCCCACTTTAAATTTTACCCTCTTTCTAATTCTCGCGTTCATCTTCCTTGTATATTTTTCAGCTCTCTTCCTTAACCTCTCCCTCACATCTACCAAAAGTTGTTGAAATTCATCGTCCCTAGGCACAATTTGCCATGGTCTTTCGGGATACTGTTGCTTGATCAGCATAATGGGACTGGTTTCTGTCACGGTACTAGGGTTTCATTGATAAAAGATTCAACCTTGGACAAATTGTCCTCCCATAAACGATGATTCCTATGTGAAGCCAAACGCAAGAATTTAACTGTCTCTTGAATATATCGCTCAGCTGGATTAGCTTGAGGATGCCTTATGCTGCAAAATACCACTTTAATGTTTTGCCTCTCCCAATAATCCCTAAATCTTTGATTATTAAAATAAGTAGCATTGTCTGCTAATACTCGTTTAAAAGTTCCTACTTCCCTACAAAATTGTTCCAATTTCTTGTTTGTTCCGACTGTGTTACAATCCCGAGTGGGATATAATTTGGTAAATTTCGAAAACACGTCAGTCACAATCAGCACATGTTTGTGTCCCTTTGTACTTCGGACTAGATTACTCAAATAATCAATAGCAACTAAGTCCAGGGGATTTTGTACATGTATACTTTGTACCACATCTTGACTCGTACTATTTTTGTACTTTCCTAAAGTACATAAGTGACAAGTGTTGATGACTGACTTTACTAACCCTAAGTCTTTAGTTGAAAAACGTTTCCTAAAATTAACCATGTCTTTCGGATCCCTATGTGACCATATCTTAAATGCAGATCTTTGATAATTAATTTTGCTTGTACCCTATCCACTACATACACTTCCAAGTCTTGAATTTTTACACAAAATCCGCTTATCATATGGAAGTTTTTAAATCCCGGTTCGTTTTCTAACTTCGTTCTAATAATCTGTAACTCCTCACTCTGCCTCTGGTTCCTCAAGATCTCCTCTTCTCCATATACTGAATCATTTTGTAGTAGACTGTTCATGGCAATCATGATGTCACACGGTCTTTTGTTATCTTTGTCTCGGTTTCTACTAAACGCGTCTGCTATAAAATTGTTTTCTCCCTTAATATATTTAATCTCAAAGTCAAACCCCTGTAGTAACAGCCCCCACCGATATACTCGATTGTTAGAAAATCTTGTATTCATCAACGCACACAACGCCGAAGGATCCGTTTCGATTACAAAATGTCCTCCAATCAAATAAAATTTTAACTTTGTAACCCCAAACACCACTGCAGCCATCTCCTTTTCACTAATCGTGTAATTTACTTCATGCGGCTTCAGTGTGCGTGAAACAAAAGATATGGGCACCTCTTCCCCCTCTTGTACTTGGTACAACTCTGCTGCTAACGCACTATCCGATGCATCCGTCCTCAGTACGAAACCTACATCAAATCTGGGATGCCTCAAAATTAGTTGGTCGTGAAATTGTTCCAACAGTGTTAGATATGCTGCCCCTTGACTTTCCGTCCAACTCCATCTTACTCCCTTCTTCAGAAGTTTAAACAATGGACTCGCTTTTTCAGCAAATCCCGGTACAAACTTTTATAAAAGTTAAGGACCCCAAAAGCTCTTAATTTCCTAATGTTATTAGGTCTCGGATATGTCAAAAGTTCGGACAATCTTTCTTTATCGATACACATACCTTGAGTGTTCACCACATACCCCAGAAATTTAACGGTTTTTGAAAAAATTCACATTTTCTATATTCAGCCTCAATCCTGCTAATTTGAGCTCTAATAATATCCGTTCTAAATGAGAGTAATGTTGTTCCTCAGTTTCACTAAAATTAAAATATCATCCACATAGTGTATGCAGAATTGCTCATATGCTCCTAAAATTGCTTGCATTGCCTTAATTAATGCTGCACTTGACGTTGACAAACCATACGGTACTACCTTAAAATTATAGATTTTTCTCTCTACGGAAAATCCTGTGTACCTTCTAGAATTCTTGTGTAATGGAATCAGCCAGAATGAATTCCTTAAATCTAATTCACTAAAAATAAACTTGCCACTTAATCTCGTCAAAAGTGTGTCCATGGATGGTGGACAATGGAATTGCGGTTTGGTCCGTTGATTAATTTTTCGTGCATCTAAACATAAACGAATGCTATCATCCTTTTTCTTAACTACCACCAACGGACTTATGAAATGAGTGTTTGATACCTCTATTATGCCATCTTCCAACATTTTATTTAATTCTGCCTTCACCTGCTCCCGATATGCTGCTGGAATAGGATAAACCTTTGCGTTGAACGGTTCTGAATTATCCACTTCCAATATGTGCTCATAGCCTAACGCTGTGCTTGCTTCTACCCCCACTAATTCTGCATGTTTTTGTAATAAAGCTTGAACCTCTACTCTCCTATCCTCTGGACATCTTATCGTGTTGATCTGCTTACCTTCATCATCTTCTACCTCTACTACATTAATACTCAACCCTGTGTCATCCTCTGTGACTTCATAACTGCCCTTCCATGGCACTACCCTATCCTTAATCCTTATTACCTTCCGTTCCATATCTATCAAAACCCCTAACTGCATCATACAGTCAACACCTAAAATGCTCTGAAACTTCAGTCCAGGTACAATTACAAACTCCTGTTCACAGCTTAAACCTCCTATATCTATCCTAAGCACCACAACACTATTTACTACAGCAAACTTCTTTTTATTTGGAGCTACTAAATGGCTACGCTTTATAGGTATAATTCTATCACAAACCTTATCCCTAATTTTGCTGACGAATTCCTCCGATATTAAACTCGCCTCTGCCCCTGTATCAAGTAATACTTCTACATTATTCTCAAAAATTCCTATATTAATAATTGGCAAACATAATTTTTCCTCAGTTTCTGGCTCTACTTCCTCCTCAATTTTGAAAAATTCACGTGGATGTTCATATACATTTACACTGAAATCTAGTGGTCTGTCGCGTTCTAAAAATCCTGTCCAGGTCTGTTTTCCTACTTGGTCCTGGTCTAGCCGTCACCTCAGCGTATGTCCTAGGCGTTTCCACTCGTTCCGTGTCTGTATTAGCAGTCCCCCTCATGTCCGGTGAACTATTCCTTCTGGTAGGTTCGGGTCTCGGTGCAGGTCCCCTTCCTAAACTATTACTTCTAAAGTATGGTCGTCGCTGTTCCCAATTCTGTCGCTGGTATCCGTAACTATTCCCCCTTCTAGCATAGTTGTCCCGTCTATTGTCAAACCTAACTGTGTTGATCTGTCTTTCCCTATTATCCCGAGGTCGTGCACTACTTACGTCGTCGTACCTCTGCAGGTATTCTAAAAACATTTCTCTGTCCACTATGTTCTGTAGTGCTACGTGTTGTCTTACTTCTACCTCGAAGTGTCGTGATAAATACTTGATAATTTGTAGGTCCGTCAGTGGTGGGTTCAGTTGCTTTGCTATGCTATACTTGCGTATAGCATATTGCTCCTACTTCCTGAAAATTCTCCTTAAATTTCCTGTGATTAAGTCGTCTCGTACCTGGTCTTGTCTGTGGTCACTCCAGTAGTGCTTTAAAAATCTGTCTTCAAAGTCCATGTAGGTGTCTATGTCCTGTCCTACTAAATTGTACCATGCTTCCGCGTTGTCTTTCAATAAAGCCTTTATCGTATTCAGTTTAGTCTGTTCGTCAAATAAATTTCCCACTAGATTTCTTACACTATTAATAAAAATTTGTGGATTTACCCTGTTATCGCCATAAAACTTTATGTGTTGGTCCAATGATACGCCACCTGTATAAAATCTGGGACCATCCCCCGTTAAATTTGACATGTTGTATTTGATACTACTAACTTCGCGTTCTACCCTGCCTAACTGATCCCTACATGAGTCCGTTACTTCAGTCATTTTTATATTAATCTCTTCTTCACAAAAACTGCGTACTTCGGACCTTAAATGTCCCATTTCCTGTCGAAGACCTGTAATGTTTTTCTCATTTCTATCAACCCTATTTTCAACTTCCCCCATCTTTACGGTAAGACTATTTTTAAATTCTGTAAATTCTTTCGTCGATTTTTCTATTTTATCCCCTAATTCCTGATTTAATTGGTCAAATTTCTTATTCGATTCTTCACTCATTTGCTCAAATTTTCGATTTGAGTCCTCTCTAACCCCGCTTAACGTCTCATTCATTCTTTCAAGCATCCTCATTATCATTTCGTTTCCTTGATCCCCTGATTCCGTCCTCGATTGATCTCTACTGCCTCCAGCTTCTTCCATTTTAGAATTTTTCTCACACAATGCACTATCGTCACTTCCAATTTCCACTCCTTGACTCCTTTACCACTCTTTTCTCTGCATACGTTCTAATCACTCACACACACTCTAAAATACTCCTAAATTTATACACACACAGAAACTCTCTCTCTCAGATCGCCAGTTTCCTGGAATAAAATCACAAAAATTTTATTTGGAACTCGAGCCTCACTTTTGGGTCGCCAAAGAATGCTGTGTTTCCCTGTATTAGAATCGAGCCTCACGAATTGGGCGTCAAGAATGCTGTGAATCCTACAAAAAGCTATTCATTAACTTAAATGTTCCGTTGACTTTCTTCTGTTCATCGCCTCGGCTGCTCCCCTAGATGACTTTCATCCTCAATCATAAAAAAGAACAAACACATTCCTATCACAAACACCAACGTTAACTCTATTTACATCAATATTCACAATACATTAAAATTTCAAAATTAAAATTCAGCATAAATTTCAGTATCAGAAAATTTCAAGATTAAATTTATTATCATTTTAATGTGCATCCAGAATTAAAGTCCTTGTAGATGCCTACTAATTAATATAACAATATATGCAGACCTGAGTCTGAGTACAAAGGGAGCATCTCCCACCCCTTTACGTTAATTAACCAGGTTCGTCTAATTGAGCTCAAAGACATACCCAAATTTTCATCAAGAACATAAATACTAAATACTCCTTTCGACTTAAACAAGAAAATTTCACCTTAAAATTAAAAATTTGTGGTAAGTACAAATTCATTACTGTCCATTTTAAGTAAATAAATTATAAAGTTATTCAACACACACCAAAACCTCAAAAATTGAACACCAAAGCATAAGTTACCTGAAGGTTAATGCACTCGTGGCTCCAATGTACATCGTCCTCTGTTAATCACACCATTCCAACTGGGTTATGTTTAGGTCCTCGGATTACTGGTCGCCTTTAAAATTCTCTACACCACCATACATCTAAAGTTGTTTCAGTGCTTTTCCGTAACTCATCTGTGTATATCTGTATCTTGTTTTGTGGATCTAGTCACGTTTACGAATCATTTACTTATTAACACCCCCGAAAATAGCAAAGAAATTCATACCTCTTTCACAAATATACGCCAAAACTGCCTACTTTTGTGTATTCATTTGTCGTTGCAAATTTGACTAATTGGTACAGTGATACTAGACTTTATTACCTTGTATCTTCTTTTCTAAGTGCACTAAATTACATTCATTGTAGCACGTAAAGAACAAACTGTTTTAAATCACCAAAATATACGAGCAAACTGTTTAAATTATTGTATCAAAATCGGAAAACTAAAAAGCACTGTTTAACGCATTGAATCAAATCGAAAATCTAAGAGAGGGAAACTCATATTAACCCGGGTATATATAGTGGTTAGCCCGTCTGGCGGTTTTGTCCCCAAAACGGCCAGTTTCTAGAATTTTGTATACTATGTTCCCATCTCGACAGCCTGTGCGTCGGTTCTTATTAAATTTGCACTCGCACCAGTTAAATCTCAGAAAATTTCCACACGGAACGCAACGTCTGAGAATACCTAATTAAATTTTATACAGAAATCGTTGTTTCTACCTCTGATATTTGCATCTTATTTTCAACCAATCGTGACCCTCGTGACGTTGCTCAAATCCCGCCCTTAATTATTAGTGTCTTTGCTTGACGCATTTTCTCTTTCCTTTTCTAACCTGTTCTTATTGGTGCAAATTGATATTCTTTATTATCGATTATTTCAGTCCACGTGTATTCTTATCTGGGTTAAATAACCCCGTATCTAGCCTTCCCGTGAATATTAACCGACGGTTTCTCCAAGATTCTCTGTAACCATTTGTTATCTGCAAAATTTACGCAGAACGAGCTTTTTTTTTAAATAAACGCTGTTTTGTATTTCGTGCTAAAGCATCCGACCGTTTCCAATATCCGTAGAATCGACATGTTTATCTAAACAAATTAAACTGAAATTGCCTTTTAAAAATACGCAGGTGTGTTCAAACGTAACATTTTAAATAACCCTTCTACGATTTGACTATTATTGGGTTTTCACAAGCTTTTATGCTTATTATATTATTAATAGTGGTACCATTAACTCCAATTAAAATAATTCCCTTTAATTTTTAGTGAATCCTAATTAAATATTCAATTATTATTTGTACATTTTGTTTAATATTCGTTACTTAAACTTGAATTAATTAATATAAATTTTGCACGTAATTTCCATTTGTTTCTTTTTATATAAAGCGTCTTGTAAATAATTTAAATCCCTTATTTTTTTAATAAAACGAATGAATTTTTATGCTCCACGGTTTTTTTTTTATAAAGCGTATTATCTAATAAAATTCCTTATACACGGTGATTAAAATTATTTGATGTGATTATTTAATTTTCTACCCTGGTCTAAATATGAGTAATATATATATATATATATATATATATATATATATATATTGTTGTGATATTCGCAGCCCCTACGATGAGCGTCATATATTTATGTTGTGTTAACTCCTGTTAGCCCCTACGCTTGGACGCAATATTTATGCTATGATTTATTCTTTTATTACTCAAGCACTTGTAGAAATGTTAATTTATAATTTTCTTTGCCTCAACTAGCTGATTCAATTAAATAAAACCTAAATACAATACACAGTATAATGATTAAATATTTACAACCTTTTTGAATATCTTCTCCCTTTTTAAATTATTTACATCTGTCAGATTTTTTGAAAATCAAGCCAGCAAAACCAGCATTTGTATTACCTTAAGACCTATTGAAACGTTTCAAGATGTCTAACTTTTTATAAATTTATACAAGAAACCCCAATTTGTAGGCTCTTACACTTTAAATTATTATTGAGATAAAACAGTTTTTAAAAATAAATCATATTAAAAATATCTAACCTGAAGTGGTTTAGTAGGTGCTCTGCATTCCTAAAAATTGAGGTCGATATCCAACCAAATTGGTATCCAAATCGTTATTGGTGAGTTTATTCCAATGAAAGGTTTTTCATTTCCGTAATAGAATATTTACCATTTTCAGAGTTTATCAAATTGCTTGAACAGGTAGCATTCTCCAGAGTCTCGTATCCAAAATTGTATTTAAGATCGTAATTGATCGTTATCAGAAGTTTTAACAGGAATCTTAACGTTATTTCGATAGTAATTTAAGATTGAAATTAAAATGGTAGTTAAGATAGTAATCAAGATGATAATTAAGAGCCCTGTTTTATTTATTATTAGAAATGGTATAATTTTCTAAATCTGATCTACTTAGGTCTTTAGAAGTACGGTTCGCTTTCACAATTATACACTCTATTAAAATAATTTTTCACTTTAATTTAATTAACTTTTCACGTAGATATTTAGCACTTTCAAATATATTGACTGCCCAGTTTCAAAAATATACTAACTCGATATTCAATTGTCATGATATTTATAGGATCTGCCCCTTTTGTTTGCGATTCGTTGACTTCACGTGCTAGGCGAGACCAAGTGTATCATCACTTGTTATTTTGGGATACTTTACCAATTGTTTAGTTCAATTGCATAAGGCGATGCTGTTTGTCACGTAATTTAATGTTATACCTCACATCTAATTCAGAAATCCCAGAAATTTTCGTTCATAAAAGCACGTACTATTGTTGTTGCCCTTATTCTAATCTGAATGGAATAAATTTGGTGTTTGTTTATTTCCTAATAAATTGGATTTTTGAACAAATGTGATTCTTTTAGATCATGTACGCTTTTAAAATAATGCATAATTTCTGCGTGCGTTTAAGATGATATTTTCACTCACTTTTTGAATATTTATCTAGCCAATTCAAGCAGGTTTTTCACTGATTTAATTTCAATGCGTTTCGTTACGTTTTTGAATTCTTATCTTTGCTCGTAGCTACTCTTGGATATGTGTTTTAATCGCTTGTACTGCTATATACAGTGTGCTCTCAACTAATAATATTTATAATGACCTATTTACTCTTCTAATATCTGTAATTATGTGCTTTTGTTACTTAGGAGTTTCTTTTGTTTATTCTACGACCCCTATGACTTAACCTACCCCTAAATTCAGTGTTAAAAATGGTTCACACTCCAACTCAGGCGTTAAGTTTTGCAGCAAATGCATTTACTCGGTCTAGAAAAATTCGAGTACAGCCAACATCAATAGCTAGAACAGGAATAGTGGTGTACGAAAACAACCAGTAGAATACAAGCAAAACGACCGACAAATATGAAACAGAAACCAAGGGCGCGTCCAACAAAGAGAATCCATAAATTGTCTACCAATATTTCGAAAAATAAACCGAACGCAAAAATTCATTGACTTTTGTAATATTAAACTGTTATAAACTTGTAGGTACTGCAGTTATTTTTTTTTTTTATTAAAAAAACGTGTTACAATTCGTGATAACTTTTTTCAAATATCAATTTGAGCATCGCTTCAGATATGATTAAATTTAGTATAAACATAATTAAAAAATTGAGAAACGATGCTAATTTTAATAATTAGGAACAGAAACAAAAGCATTCGCCCGTCTTGTGAAATTGACGAATCATATCAAGAAACTCGAGTTCATATACGAAAACGTTTTCATGACGAGCAATCTTATGACGAACTCCAATCAAGCAGCAAACAAAATTTCAAAATTAACAATTATTTTATGCTAAAGGACAATATTATTGTAGCATTTGATGTACGGTTAGAGACTTTATCGAGGAAGCTGCACCATTTTCGCTTGTAGGACATAGTAATTTTATAGATGAAGATAGCCAAATTAAAATTGTAAAAGGCTTTGTAACATGCCATTTGACCGAGCTCTACAAATGTTACAACGTGCCTTGCACTTTATAAAATACTTGTTTACATTATTACCAATAAGGAGATCTTATGGTGTACTCAAACGAACATGAGGTTATGGTTTCCTTAAGATGATGGAATCTCAATTTTCTTCTGACTAAACTAGGGTAGAGCTTATGAGGAGTGGTCGTGGGATTTATAACAAAACATTGTTTACTTACTGACCCTAATAATACTAAAATGGGGGTGCAAGAGGGGCGCCAACAAGTCCTTAAATTTTGTAAACACAGGTTTACCCTAAGGAGGGACTTGGAAGTCCTTAGAGAGAAATATTGTATTTACTGCCTAAGCAGGAGCTGTAAAGAAAATATAATTAATATAGCAAAGAAGGACACAAGAGGTGTACTCTTGTTACCTTATACTATAAAGAAAAAGAACAGCTACTAATATCAATTATTTGAACACTATTGTAAACACAATTTTAGGCATTAAAATTCTTGAAAGTATTATTGGTGCTTCTTAGTCAAGTGAGAGCTAAAAACATTAATTTTGTAAAGGGTATTTATGCTTCATTACCTCTTGATTTAATTACCCTATTCTTGAACTCACTTGTTCAAAATAAAACAATTACTCAAATGAATTAAATGGTTGTTCTTTAATTAAATATTGTAATAAAATTTTATGTACAAAATATACATCTCAAGGGTAGTTTAATTTCTTCAACACAATTATTGAATGAGAAAACTATGACTGCCTCTACTAAGAATTAAAATTATCAATAATGTATCAAACATTTTCACTAGGTTTTCCAAATTAATTACCCAAAATTCCAGATCTTTTACCTTCATTTACAAGTGTATTAAAATTTCAAAGTCTAATAATTTTAGTTTTCATAATTACTTAAGGTATGATTGAATTTAAATAAAATATTTTGTTAGGACTAAATTAAGGTATTCATATTCATTTGTAATAATATCATGCATAACCCTTAATTCAAACTGTGATAAATTTTAAACAGAAAAAGTTTTCATAATTACACAGTAAAACAAGAATTGTCGATTGTTACAATGTTGTTTTCGACAATCTTCCTCGTTGTCAAGATAGGCGAACAGCTGCCGTCATGTCAAAGTGATAAAAAAGCTTACCTCCCAAAGTGTTGTTCTAAGCTACATTGAAACCATTACATTGTTGGGACCAGATGTGCTGGCATGCATTTCTTTGACAAACAACTGACGTCAACGTACTGTCCACATTTTATTGCGTAATATACTGGAACTTTATTGGAACCATTTACACGAACTTGAAGTGCATCTCATCTTTGCAAATCGAAACAGACTATCCAAAATACATCATTTTCAACTTGTTTTAAAGACAGTTAATTTAACGGTAATTCGGAAAATTAAATATGGTATTTGAACTTGTAAACACGCAGTCTTATCTTTATTGAATGTACACAATAAACAGTATTACAATTACGTTACGGATAATAAACTTGATAATTAAAAAGAGTAAACTTTATGAAAATTATTATTGGAAATTCTATAAGACCATAACTAGAAAATTCTCCAAGCACGTTTTATAAATTTAGTAAAATCAAAATTAACAAATTTAGACAATTTATTATTAAAAATCCATAGAGCGCTTAAACGTAATCTTACAAAAAAATTATCATAGAACGTTTGCAAAAATTATTATAGAACGTTTGAGCGCTATAACAAAATTATTTAGTTTTATTTGACAATAAATTAATCGGCTTACCATTATTAAAATACACCGTAAATCAAGTGCATCGTGCACCTGGCTAAGCGGCAACGCCTATCGCTATACGAAGGTTGCTGGCGAGGACCCAGTTCAATTGCCTCGTGCTTCTGTATCAAATGGTTGTGTCAGACTAAATCGTCTGCTCAATGCGCACAAGTAACATCAAAATCGCCTGACATTGATGATTCTATTCAAACGGCCAACGTTTACTAATAATAACTAAACCAGTATTATTGAATGGTTTTCGGCTAGGGATTGGGATACTCTGCCTCGATCTAAATATTTATTTTCATCGCCTGGTTTTGTTGTTTATTTAAATAAACAATGCAGCGTACTTAATATATAATTTTAAAGAATTTGCAGTCATCAAAAAAAATATTATTACAATATTATTATAAAAGCACATTATTTCTTAGAATTAAGTTTGATTCCGAATACTTATTTACGTGTACACCTGAAAATAAAACTAGAGACAGAGATTACTATATTTTCTCATAATTTTCATCTTTATTTATGTTGTATAAATAAATGAATATACAAGTAGTTTTCGGATTGGTCGATTTCTTTAAGCATATTTTTCAAAACGCAACTGTGGTGAATCTGAATCTATATCAGGATGGTCTTTTATTTGTTACATTGATAACCCTTCTTCTATGTTGATTACCTGATAACGTCCGAGTAACATTCGTTTTCTTTTGTTATCTGACTGTTTGATGATGAAAGTCGATATTGTTAACATATCTTGAAATTACCGTTAGGCTAACTATGGTATGTATTTTCTACCTAAAAGCATAAAGTTTTAATAAAATAATAGTATAGATGTCTTATCTAGGGTGTAAGATGAAAATTTGCATAGTTGGACCAATTTTTTAAATTAAAGATGGTAAGATAAAATAGATTAATAATTGATTGTTTCGTCGAATAATGTGTCTTATAAATTCGTAACACAAAACAACACAAAATATTAATCTAAACTTATAATCTTATAATCTAATCTTATAATAATCTTATAATAGATCTTCTAAATTTTTAATTCGAAAATTTCTACAATTATTTCTATACAAGTTGCTGCTTGCGATCTGTTTTAAATTTATCTTAAGCTTCAGATGTCGTAAATTTCTTTACAAATTTTCTCTCAACGTTTGATATAACAAAAAACTAAGATATGCAACAATTTTACCTTCACAGCGTAAAAATATCTGGAAGCCGGAATATTTTTTTGATGGAATCAAATCGCTTCTAACAGCAAATATTTGGTGAACCTGATGTTTATCTATTTAGAAAGTTAAAGACTTCACTTTGTGGACGACTCGTTTGACAGCGACCAGATGTTTTTCTACTTAACGCCAGGTGGAACTCAAAGAAATACGAAAACAAAATTAACTATTTGTAACAGTTACTTACTTTAGTTATAAGTTTTCTGTGATTTTTCTAGCGTCAACGATGATAATATTCTAACCTAACTTTCTACACATTTCTAAATCGTCTAAGTGAGTATTACAACATTGATTATCTTTTACTTACCTTGTATTTAGTTAAAATGTGCTTATGAATATTTTTACTGCTTATTACCTAACTCCGTAAACATACAAGATTTCATAAAGTTTTATATGCTTAAAAGGTACTATTTTATTTGTCTTTACAAAAAGTTTTGTATAAAGGTTTATAAAAACATCTTATTAAGACTGTGATTTCCTGATTATTGATCGCGTGACAACACACACACGCACACATACACACACACGTACACACACACACAACATACACACACACGAGACTTGCATTTTACCTCTCATTCGCACAACAGCGTATTATTGTGAAAATGCTAACTTAACATTTTTCAAGCAGTATATGTGAGAAATCGAATCCTGAACCGTGAGATCAGTAGTCAGACGCAAACCTGTCTGATCTAGGAGCCGCTTACATGGTATCATGTGTACATTCCGCATATGGTGTCTATGAAGATGGGCGTTGAAGAAAGTCGGTCACAGACATACCCTTAGAAAAACCCAGTAATTATTTGCACCAGCCGGGATATTTTATCTTCGACTCTAACTTGCGGGGATCGAATTTATAAAGAGCTTACTATGAGTTGGCTGTCGGCTATGGGAAGGTCGCGAATGATTGCCAAATTGAAGAAAATTCCATGATGCCATACTTTGTCAAAGACAATTTGATCTATTACCCAGGTGACTTAAAGGGCCATCGAATAGTTTCCTTTAAAGCCAACCTATTCAGGTTTGTTTTGTAGAAGCGGCTTAACCTGGCCAGCAGGAGTCGCTCGGAGGTGTTCGATACTGAATTTATGAGAGATCTATCCGTAGTGTTCGGTTTCGGTTAATGATTTTCCAGGTTTCGGTGTCCTTATCACCGTAGCGGATAACCATTCGTCGAGATAGCGTCTGTAGATGATTATAGAGTTGAGGATTCTCGCGATATAGGCGATCGTGCAGGTTGGTAGCTGCTTCAGTGCGTAGTAGTTAATATCATGAGGTTCGGGAATCTTGTAGTTATGCTGTTCGGCAACGGTTTTCTTAATTTCTGCTGGGACTATTAACCAGACTTTCTATTCTCTATTCCGTGAGGAGCTGTCCACTGTATTGTTGACTAATAGTTCAGTTTGTGATCCCAAGATGGAATTGTCTGCAATGGTGTTTTGCAGCGTTTCGGTGAATTTTTTGACTCTTGCTTTGGCGTTACAAATTTTTCCTTGTGGTCAATTGCGGGGAGGGGTGATCTGCTCTTGAGTTCTGCTTAGGCTGGAGGGTTCTGTTTTTCGAAAAAGCTTGCCTTCCGTCTCTAACGTTGGGTTGGTATATTCGGTCCACGTCCGGAAACTATACTCATCCAGCATATTCTTGAGGCTTTTTAGAGATTGTTTAGTTTCGTTTCGATTGCCGAGTCTCTGGTATACTTCCGCCTTCTTACTAATTTTCATTTGTTTTGGATGGCGTCTGCTATGTATTGTGGTAGCTTGCGCTTCATGTTGTCGGATGTGAGGTTTCTGGTATTGTTGTTGATGGTTGAGTTTAACATTTCTATGACATATCTATGTCTGCTATCGACGAGACAAGTGGGTTCCCATTAGTTATTTTCTACTGCAATTCGTTATTGAACCTGCCTCAGTTGATGACTTTCGTAATTGTGTTTTTTATCTGTCAGTGTGGTTGCGTTTCTATCGTTATCACGATGGGAAGGTGATTCGTGCTCAGATCTTCTAGGACTTCAGTGTGTATGGGAAAGGTAACATTCCTAAACATGTTGATGTACAGTACTTCGGGCTGGTGATTCTCGTTTGGGGATATTCTTGCCAGGGTATCTGGTCACGTGATCTCGTAACCTTTACCCAGTGTATAGTAGTATCTTCGGGTGGAGTATTGAAAAGTCAAATGTAGGGTCTTAACCCCTGGTTAACTATTTTATTTTCCAAAATTTTTCCATATATTTTAGTCATTTATCTAGGGCTGTTTTGATACGGGAAAATCTGTTAATACACTGACGGCGCTTTTAGGCAAAACATGCTGTCTACATTCCAACGTAAAAAGTTCGCATTAGGGTTATGGTTCATTGCAAGCTTTGGCTTGCTTTCCCTGCTTATTATTTAGTGAAACACGGATTTAGTATAATATGAGCAAGATACATCATGAAAAAAAAGAAACTGGCTGAAAATTAGTGTTCATAACGTAAATTATTTCGTATCATCCCATCAGGTTCACCCGCCTCATTGAGAAAATGTGTTTTTGTGTTATAAAACAAAAGTTATAATTTCTATAAGTAGTACTTTAAATATTAAAATGTTTACTTTATTTTATTGTTATGTCACCATGTACCTACCATAAATGATATCAAAGTTAAATTTGAAATTTTCTATTGTGCCGTTATTTTATTTGAGACTTTTTGGTTAGAATTTTGTTATAAAAGGAGTTCATTGGCATATATATGGGAAATGTTGAAACTTCTGCAAAAGAAAATTGAATATAATATAGCTATTTCAAATATAATAAGTTCCTACACTCACAGTCAACGCCCTTGTGTAATACAAGTAGTAGATATTTAAATTATGGAGAAAATTCAAACTCTGGGTGAGTAATGTTACATAAATATCATTTTACACCAGGACTATTTTATACTCTGTACAGTAAACAAATCTGTTACTGCAGTATAACATTTCGAGGAGTGTTTCTGCTACTTATTTAGAGAATAACAAATACATTAACTTTCATTCGGATTCATGTCCATTGACATTCTATTTTTTTACTACCAGTCATTAAAGATCAATATAATTCATGATTGTTTAGCTAAGCTATTTTAACTTTAGTTTTCAAGGACGTACATTTTAAAAGTATACTTACTACTATAGAAATATGAAGAAAGATGTTCTTAATTTAACACATTCGGATTGAATCTTTTAAACTGCATTCACCTTACTTGTGATTTTCCAATGCTCCACCCAAAGGTACTACATTGGCCAGGAAGCGAGTTTTTACCTTAAAATTTGAATTTTGCCGAACCCTTGCTGTTCCAAGCATAGTAGGGATGTTTAACGTGTGTGACAACACTCACACACGGGACCTCCATTTTACCTTTCATCCGAACGAGGGTGTATTTTTGTGAAAAATGCTCGCCTAACATTTTTCAAGCTGACCGTGTCGGGATTTGAACCCGGGACCTTGGACGTAGTAGTCACACACATACCAACTACGCCACGGAACCGCCTAAACTGCATTTACCACAACTTTAACCTTATTTATATAAATTAGGCGTTTACGTTAATACCTTAAAATTTACATACGGCATTTTGCTTAAACGCTGTGTCGTTACTTTCTAATTCAAAAATTTTTACTTTATCCGAATATGTCCTTAACTTTCTCTTTATCTTCTATTTCTGTATTTACATATTTTGGTTGCGCTGTTGCCTGACTACGGCTTGTGTTACAACCATTATCTTACATCAACACTTGTTTAGATCACTTCTATAACTTCTAAATCTTCTATAGGATATGCTCTATCGCGAAATCGTATTCTAATAAATCTAGCTTCATTTCTACTAGCTTTGGTGTTGGGCTTTTCACTGTGAAAAGATAAATTAACCCCTTGAGGTCTGTAGGAACGGTGAATTTTCTGCCATAAAGATACGGTTTGGAATGTCCTATAACCCAATATAGGGCTATCATTGTACTTTCCTTTTTAACCGTTTTTGAAAAAAATTATTATGCAAATGCCATCGGTAATAAATCCACGCCAATTTTTTGTTGCAGTACTGCTCCACATGCGTTCTGTGACGCATCACAAGAAATTATAAATTCTTGATCAAATCTTGGGTATTTTAATATTGTTGGTCGTAATAATGAGTTTTGAGTTGAGAGTTGTGAACGCCTGAAAACATTCTTCACTTCATATAAAATGTACATTTTTCGCATTAGTTTATTGAGTGGTATAGTTATCTCGGCAAATTAGGAATAAATTTACGATAAAATTACAAAAATTACGAATCTTTTCACTTCCTTTTGTTTTCGGCGTTGGAAAATTATTAATAAATAACGTCATATTTTGATAGCTCAAGCTTAACTCTTTGGTTGGTTACCTGGCACGCTATAAAATTCACGCTTGTTTTAAAAAAATGCATTTGCTAGGGTTCAATTTAAAATTATAATTTCTGCATATCTCAAACACATCTCATATAGAATCCAAATGATGTTGTTATGAAATTCCTATTATTGTTAAATCATCCGTATAGATAAATGCTCTTTACGGTCCAATACATGCAAATGCTAAATTCATCAACCGCTGTAAAGCCGGCGGTGACGTTTTGAGTCCGATCGGTGCTTTTGTGAAGCGATAGCTTCCATTTTCAGTTGAGAAGCTTGTGATATTTCTCGATTCTTCTTGAAGTGGGCTGATGAAACTTGATTTGAGATCTGTCGAAAAATACTTTTCTCGTACCAGTTGCTCTAAAATGGTATCAATTCTTGGTAATGGAAATTGATGTGCTGCGGGTTTGGTATTGAATTTTCTGCAGTTTACAGATAAATTCCATATCTTTTCTCTGTTGCTATCTGGTTTCTTTGGTATCAGTAGAATTGGACCATTGAATCCCAAAAAAGATTCAATAATTTCCTCACTTAACATTTTAGTTATCTGAGTCTGGACCTCTGATCGTTGACTCTTCGGTATTAGATTTTAAGGCTTTTAAGGCTTAATGCGAAAACGAATTTTGCACATCCAGGAGAGCAAAATAATCGATTCTCTAGCCATTGAGGAAATAGGACAAGCATCGTCTGCGTTTTCAACATAGAATAAAGGCGTAATGAAACTTCTCATGTGAATATGAATGCTCAGGCGAATTAAATAAAGATAAAGTTGCGTTTAATTTTTACTATTAAACTATTATTTTATGAGAAATAGAAATAGTATTTTGTGATGTAAATATTATCTTATGTATACATAAGGTTTGTATGTTAATTACTCCCAACCTTGAGAAGTGCGAAATACAAAATTTTTTATTATTATTATTATCGTTACCACTATCAAGCTAACAAAATGATTTTAATAATCAAAGACTATATTTAGAATCAATACCGATATACGACGAGAACCAAATGACTCTTGGAATTTTTATTGCGAAGCATTCTTAATCTCGTTTTATCAAGAAAATAACGACGAACAAAGCGATTGGCTATTACGCTTAATATTTAGCAAACTATCAGGACGAGCATTAAAATTACTCGCTAGTAGTGAAGACTCAAATAACTGGAATAGTTATGAGACTTTTATTCACGTATTTTGGAGACCAGGGAAACATTAAATGTTTAATTTGGGACCTTCTCAGTTTGCAACTTAACCGAGACGAACCGCGGTACCAGTTTGGCATGAGAATTCAGAACGTGAGGAGCCTTATACTGACTAAATTAAAATTGGAAGAAAGCGATCCAATGACTCGAGAAATAAAAACAAAAGTAAATGACGAAATGGCTTTAGACACCTATCTAAATGCCTTACCGGAAAAACTAGCTGATAAAATTAGATTTAAAAACCCTCCAAATCTAGAAACCGAGATGACTAGTAATAGAAGAAGAAAATCTCTTTTATTGCAGAAATCGTTTGCGTAATCCAAATTTAAATAAAAATTATAACTCGATTCACTTTGAACCAACGTATCAACGGCACGATCCACAGAATGTGTATCCAAGACAACTTAATTTTAACGATCGAAATAAGACTTTCAATTTCACTCGGAAACACAATTTTTCCACATTTAATTGACCCCAAATCACATTTAATCGACAAATAGCAAATCTTTCCAATCATTTTGTAACACCCAACAAAAATTTGGCGAGTAACTTTGCAAGACCTAACAATTCCACATGAAATTTTGCGAGACCTAATCCACAACAGACGTTAAACCAACCTATAACAATTATTACAATCCTACACCAAAAGATACATTGTCAGAAAATTCACACCCGAAAATAATATGATGCACTTTAGACAAGAAAATAGGAAACTTAATTTCATTTATGAAGAATTAGTTCACCATGAAATAACGCCAGATCCACTGAATACTAGTAATACGGAACCAAATCAGTACGATTTGACACAAGAACAGACAAAAGACTTTTATGCAAGCAGCGACGTTTATGTACTATACGGGAACGAGCAAAATAACGAGGACGCCGACTATCCCGTTGTCCAAAATTTTAACGTGGACCCAAAACCTCAGGACCTGATATAATAGAGTTAAATACAATTAACCAAACAGTACCCCTACAAAGAGATGCCGATAGCAAAATTGAAATTTTTAGTAGACACCGGATCATTGCGTACATATACTTAATCCAACAACAGCGCAACAATCTACACCGATTTTGTAGAGGAGCAAATATTTAAAGTCAAAACGGCACAGAAAATGACAATACGCAAGTGCGTAGCAAACACCCCCTTGCCTCGAATTTTGGGTTTAAATATGAAACATAAATTTTGTACATTCAATCATAATAATAACTATAATGGGTTAATTGGAATGGATTTACTAAGAAAAGTAGGAGCTACAATAGACCTAAAAAATAAATTACTAATAACAAAATTTAGCAAAATGTCCATCCGCTTTCAAGGTCATTCTAACGTAGAACATAATACGCCATAGAACCACGAATATAAAAATTAATCAAACTACCGGTAAATACCAAAAGCACTGTAGGAATAATTAAGCCCGTGTCCTTTGGGCGCGGAATTGAAACGCTTGCAACAGTTGTAAATATAAAAGATAAATAAGCACTAACGACCATAGTACATGCAAAAGAAAATCCAATACAATCAATACAATCACGATACCACTAGAGATTTGCGAAGTAAACTTTAACGAGATGGATATTGACAAAAATACAGACCCAGAAGAACCCGTTAACACTGACAGACGGGATATTAAAAGAGAATCAGGAAAACCTCAGATTAAACCACGCAAATGACAAAGAAAGGAAATCGATTTATAAGCTTTGCCTGGAATATTGAGACATATTCTTTGCGACAAACTACCTTTTACGTTCGCTAACACGATCTATCATGCAAATTGATTAACCGATGAAACCCCTTCGTTTAAGAAAGCTTACCGACTACCGTAAGCGAGTCAAGAAGAAACGTACAGACAAATACTAGAACTATTACAACAGTGTAACAGTTTGTTCTTCCTCTTCTACATTAACGCATGAAAATTATGTGTTGTGTTAGAAAAATTTTTAATTTACTTTTATAATTCAATATGAATCGTACATCTACAACTAATACAAAATTAAAAAAAGGTATCATAATTTTGAAACACCCCAATTACTGTCCTTTTATTCAAATTATCTAGTAAATAAAGTGCATAGTTATAAATGCTCCAGTTTGTATTTTAAAAACATGCTAAAACTCGAATAAGCTATCCAGAATTTACATAAAGTATCTTCAAGGTAATATCAAATAGCGTGATTTTGAGCATCTGGTTGTTCGATACTCAAGTGTTGAGATCGCGGTTGTTGTCCAGTCGAACCAGTCGGCCCTTTAGCATTCAAGCGTCAACATGGGGAAATCGATATTAGAGGGTGACTTGCGAGTTGCAATCTATTTTCATGCAGTCCATCGATCTGTAGGTTTAGAAGCTCATCATGCGCAACACTAAAGAACTTAAGTAATAATGATTGTACGAAACCGTTAATTTGTTGCGTATAAGATATATACGTTCCTCATTTTCAACATGGAAGCTCTGTTTTAATATAGAAACAACCCTAAGAACTGGTTAATGGCTATAAGAAGAAGTTAATTTATGGCGTATAAAACGTTTACGCATTGGAAACTTACAAGGATTCCATCCTTCATCTTTATGGTTCTAATTTACGAAGCGTTGTTATGTAGACAACTGCTTTTTCCTGTGATTGTTCAATGTTGGAAATCCACATATGGGTTGAGTTTGTTTGCTAATTGGTTTGTAACCAGCCGTACTCTATGTTCAAAGTCGACAAGTAGTTTTCTTTTGTTAAGACGTTCATCTGTGTGACGTAGAACGTCGTGTTTAAACCGTAACCTTGGTAGTTTGAACTCATGGAAACTAACATCTTAATGATAATATTTAATTATGAATTTAGATTCTCAAACTTTGCTCTAGATTAAAATTATGCTTTATAAAATTGTTTACCTAACAAACTGTTCACAAATTTACATTATGAATAATATAGTCGAGTACTTGCTTATACATGACAACTATTTAACAAAGTTTAAGTTTACTAATTAAAAGATCTTATAATAAAACTAATTTTGTAAATATGTGCGTCGTTTAGTCAGTACTGAAAAAATGACAAAAAAGCTCATAATTTTGTTAATGATATTTATAATGCCTATTTAATTTAGAGGCTTTTAGAATGACCAAGATTATTAACATAAATATATAAAATTAATGGAGCATTCAGAAAACTTAAATCAGAAATATTTTTCAGTTAATATATGTTTTGATATTTGAGACTTTGATTTCTTTATAAACTTAGAAAAGGTTAATTACATCAAAAGAAGCACTTAAGAAATAGTGTTTATTCTATCCATACTTATCCTTGGATTCTATAAATTAGATATGAACCAGAAGTGCATAAATTCAATAAGTAGAGTGTCCATGCACCAATACACAAAAGAAAAATACCATAAATGCACAAAACTTGTCCGATTTATTGATTTTTTATTTTGAGGCGCAAACTGCTGTCTCTAATATTATTTTATTTACTTTATTTTATTTCAGAATAAACGTAGTACCACCTAACAATACAAAATCTTGTATTTCAATAATAGAATATATTCGTTGAAGTTCCTGGATTTTTCTTAGCGATATTTCTTGTTCTTACATCTTACCTAAGTACAGTGGCGCCCTACCCATCCGTATTTATTTAACGGCCCCCCAGATAGTCTCTCTAAACCGCTGAAGATAAAGTTCAAAGTTAGTGCGGAATTCTACAAAAGTCAGTTGTGTTAATACGGATAAAACAACATCTTCTGCACGACTTTTGTGAGAAAAAATAAAAAATTATTAGAGAATGTTGCAACAGGGCATAATTAGACATTCCGAATCCCCTTGGAGCAACCCAATTAATATAGTTCCCAAACGAAAAGACGCCTCCGGAAATAAAAATTTTGAACGGTAATAGACAGATCGTTCAATGAAAAACCATCGACGACCGCTATCCTTTCCCTAACATTACCGTTTCCTAGACAAATTAGGGTAAAGTCAATACTTCCCTGCGGATATAGAGAAGGCAGCAATCTCCATCCGCAGCGGACACTTTGAGTACAAGCTGATGCCCTTTGGATTGAAAAATACCCCTGCTACATTCCAAAGATTTATGGACAATATATTAAGAGGGATACAGAATGAAAAATGTCTTGTATACTTAGACGACTTGATAATTTGCTCAACTTTAGTTCAAGAACACCTCGAAAGATTACGTGCGGTATTGAAAGTACTGAGACAAGCCAACCACTGACAAAAGCTAGTTCTTACAAAAGGAAGTCGCTTGGATATGTCGTACGCCGAATGGAGTAATGCCCAACCCAGATAAAATTGCATCTGTTTCAAAATACCCAATTCCGCGAACAAATAAAGACATAAAAAGTTTTTAGGCCTCTCGGGCTATTATCCACGTTTTATTAATGACTGCGCGACTAACGAAACCGCTAAAAGATGTTTAAAAAAGACACGTACAAGGTACAACATACGCCAGACTATATATAGACATTTGAAACAGTAAGATTATTACTACCCAGTATTACAATACCCGTACTTTTCAAAACCATTTGTTTCAACTATCGATGCTTACAATATTACCGACGGCGCAATTCTAAGACAAGAGACTATTGGACAAAACCTACCTATAAGTTATGCATTTAGAACATTGAACGTAAGTGAACAGAAGTATAACACGATCGAAAAGAAATTGGCAACAAAGCTCTTTTGACCGTATTTATACGAAAGAAAATTTAAAATTTATACGAACCACAAACCACTTATTTGGTCATTCGAATTAAAGGAACTTAATTCAAAGTTACAGAGATAGAAAATGAGGTTGGAAGAAAGGAAAATACCATACGAACGCGGAGAGCAGAATCCAGATAAACGCCATCGACGACTCGATGTTAGCAAACGTGGATGATTTTGAAATTCGCGACGATTTAGACGACAGTAACGCAATTAACTCCATTCAAACACCTGAACCCCAAAAGGCAATAAAAATTCTAGACGAAGCAATTGATTAAAAGATAATCCAGTTTTTTATCAATAAAGTGTTAACAAACCCAAATGCCTGGCAATTCACTAACGAATTCCATAAGAAAATTTAACGACTAGATATTACACGAGACGACAATGAACAACAGATCAAACAATTACTCAAGGAATATACACCCGACAAGAATCGCTACTACTTTTATTTTACAACCGAAAACTTATATAAGAAATTCTCAGAGATTTACATTTCGCTATTTAATAATGTAGGACCAGAATTGATCAGAGGTACACATAAATTAATTACTCTAACGGACGAAAACGGAATCAATAGGGCAATTAAAAACCAGCACGAAGGCAAAACGAACCATCGTGGTATTTGAGAAACATTGGAGCAAATACAAAGATGATACTACTTCCAAGACATGAAAGAAGTACTTTTACAGTACCTTGATATCTTACTAAAAAGTCTTTACCATTTTATACCATCAGCGGGTACGGTAAAATTATCTTGCAATATTTGAAATTGCTGTTAGAAATGACTATTTTCTATTTCTATAATTCCCGACGTTAAACCTATTGTACTTAAAGTATTGTTCGTTATGCTTTTGATTTGAACCAGATCATAAAAGATTTTTTCGTGTGCGTTTATTTTTTGTGCTTTAATCAGATTTATGTTGGTTTCGGTATTCACAATAAGTTTGATTTCATGCTGGGTTGTCATTTATGTCCGTACTGGTATGAAATTAGGCATGTGTAAATTAAATGTATATATTTTTATTGTTGATGTGCCTCGTCCAGTTCCGGATGCTGATGGACTTGCTCGTTTCCCTGGTTCTAGATTTCGTAACTTCTCACGTATCGAGTGCGTATATTAAAACCTCGTTCTTGATTATTGTAATAATTTTTCCTCTGACGACCTGCATTGTTATTGAGTACAGCGTTATTTCTCTAAACGTTGCATTGACCATGATAGTTTCTATGCTGGTCGCGTATACCGTTATTTTCTGCTTGCGCAAAGTTTCTGCTTGGCGTTGACTTACCATGATAATCATAATTACAACTAGTGTTTATTTCTCAGTGGGTTTGTTGATTTGGAATATAACACTGTCGTATTGTTTCTGTTGGTTGCCGATGTAATGTTTATGTATTTGGCAATAGCATCTTTCACATTGGTAAAAGTACCTGCTTGCATAACTAATTTGACATCGTTATTTACTGCGTTATCAATGATTCGTCTCACTATGTTTGGTCATATGTCTGCCTGTAACTTCGCTAGGGATGCCTTCTGTAATATAGTCTCTTTAGTTGTGATGCTAGTTCATCCAATTCGTTAGCATACTGCGTTTTTGTTTTTTCGTACTGATCTAGTTGTTGAAGCTTGTAATAAACCAAATTTACGTTTTCCGGTTTAATTCTATTTTCAATTTTGATACTATGGTTTTAAAATATTCTTCATTTGAAATTAAATCCCTAGCCTTTCCTGTAAGTTTAGATTTAAGGTATATTGTATTCCTCTCATTCCCTTCCATTGAAGTTTGCAACATTTCTTTGGAATCTAAAAATGTGGGCATGTTTGCTGATGATTCGTTGAAATTTGAAAACAGTATTCGACTTGTGAAATTAAAAATTCTTATTGCGTTCATAGACATGGTTGTTGTGGTTTTGTTACTTTTGCTTTTACAGATTAAAGTTGCTCTAGACTTTCGTTACGCATTTTAATTGTATCTTCGTAACTTTTTGATCTACTTCTGACTTTAAAATTCTTAATAAATTCCCTTCCCCGGTGTTAGTTCTGTTTTCCTTAATTTTTCGGTTGCAGTGTTTCGTAATTCCCTTAATTTATGTTCAAAATTATCTACTTGTGACGATTTCCTTACTAAATAACTTATACTTAAAAGGTTACTCTTATACTCTTCTTTTAATAAATCGTAAAATTTTTCAAGTGTTTTCAACGATTCTTGAAATGTTTCCTTTATTGGTGACATACAATGCTCAATATTCAAATTCGCGTCAAACAGAATATCTTTCCGTGATAATCATGAATGGAGAATTTCTTCGATGTTCGAAAGTTATGCTTCGATTTCTATACATAAACGGTCTAATTGTTTTTAAACCTTGTTTATTTCCAAGGCTTACTACTAGTGAATGAATCTAATTAATTATTAAATTAGATTATTAAAAGATATTAAAAGATATTAAAACATATTAGAAGATATTAAAAGATATTAAAAGATATTAAAAGATATTAAAAGATATTAAAAGATATTAAAAGATATTAAAAGATATTAAAACATATTAAAAGATATTAAAAGATATTAAAAGATATTAAAAGATATTAAAAGATATTAAAAGATATTAAAAGCTATTAAAAGCTATTAAAAGATATTAAAAGATATTAAAAGATATTAAAAGATATTAAAAAATATTAAAAGATATTAAAAGATATTAAAAGATATTAAAAGATATTAAAAGATATTAAACGATATTAAAAGATATTAAAAGATATTAAAAGATATTAAAAGATATTAAAAGATATTAAAAAATATTAAAAGATATTAAAAGATATTAAAAGATATTAAAAGATACTAAAAGGTACTAAAAAATATTAAAAGATATTAAAAGATACTAAAAGATATTAAAAGATATTAAAAGATATTAAAAGATATTAAAAGATGTTAAAAGATATTAAAAGATATTACAAGATATTAAAAGATATTAAAAGATATTAAAAGATATTAAAAGATATTAAAAGATATTAAAAGATATTAAAAGATATTAAAAGATATTAAAAGATATTAAAAGATATTAAAAGATATTAAAAGATATTAAAAGATATTAAAAGATATTAAAAGATATTAAAAAATATTAAAAGATATTAAAAGATATTAAAGATATTAAAGATATTAAAAGATATTAAAAGATATTAAAAGATACTAAAAGGAACTAAAAGATATTAAAAGATATTAAAAGATATTAAAAGATATTAAAAGATATTAAAAGATATTAAAAGATATTAAAAGATACTAAAAGGTACTAAAAATATTAAAAGATATTAAAAGATATTAAAAGATAATAAAAGATAATAAAAGATATTAAAAGATATTAAAAGATATTAAATGATACTAAAAGATATTAAAAGATAGTAAAAGATATTAAAAGATATTAAAAGATATTAAATGATATTAAAAGATATTAAAAGATATTAAAAGATTTAAAAGATATTAAATGATATTAAAAGATTTAAAAGATATTAAAAGATATTAAAAGATATTAAAAGATATTAAAAGATATTAAAAGATATTAAAAGATATTAAAAGATATTAAAAGATATTAAAAGATATTAAAAGATATTAAAAGATATTAAAAGATATTAAAAGATATTAAAAGCTATTAAAAGCTATTAAAAGATATTAAAAGATATTAAAAGATATTAAAAAATATTAAAAGATATTAAAAGATATTAAAAGATATTAAAAGATATTAAAAGATATTAAAAGATATTAAACGATATTAAAAGATATTAAAAGATATTAAAAGATATTAAAAAATATTAAAAGATATTAAAAAATATTAAAAGATATTAAAAGATATTATAAGATATTAAAAGATACTAAAAGGTACTAAAAAATATTAAAAGATATTAAAAGATACTAAAAGATATTAAAAGATATTAAAAGATATTAAAAGATATTAAAAGATGTTAAAAGATATTAAAAGATATTACAAGATATTAAAAGATATTAAAAGATATTAAAAGATATTAAAAGATATTAAAAGATATTAAATGATATTAAAAGATATTAAAAGATATTAAAAGATATTAAAAGATATTAAAAGATATTAAAAGATATTAAAAGATATTAAAAGATATTAAAAAATATTAAAAGATATTAAAAGATATTAAAGATATTAAAGATATTAAAAGATATTAAAAGATATTAAAAGATACTAAAAGGAACTAAAAGATATTAAAAGATATTAAAAGATATTAAAAGATATTAAAAGATATTAAAAGATATTAAAAGATATTAAAAGATATTAAAAGATACTAAAAGGTACTAAAAGATATTAAAAGATATTAAAAGATATTAAAAGATATTAAAAGATAATAAAAGATAATAAAGATATTAAAAGATATTAAATGATACTAAAAGATATTAAAAGATAGTAAAAGATATTAAAAGATATTAAAAGATATTAAATGATATTAAAAGATATTAAAAGATTTAAAAGATATTAAATGATATTAAAAGATTTAAAAGATATTAAAAGATATTAAAAGATATTAAAAGATATTAAAAGATATTAAAAGATATTAAAAGGTATTAAAAAATACTAAAAGATTATTAAAAGCTTCTAAACCTTCATACTGCTTATCCAACATTCTATAATGAAACTAACCTATTGCACTTCTAAAAAGCATTTACCTAATTATCGTATAATTGTTGAGCGATTTTATGCATTTTTACAATGGTATGACACTTTCCGCTACTTCACCTCTTCGCATATTTCCAATTTCAATTTATAGCTGCATAGTTTGCATTTTTGCGGCTCAATTCTGATTACTCATTTTTTAAATTTGCTCTCTAAAATGCATATGAAGCCTATGATAATTAAAACAATTATAGTAATTAATAAATTGTTCGTTACTTTCAGACCTTTTTTAATTCTTATGTAGCTCTATTGATACGTACTCACGCGATTTGCACAAGAATTTCTTCTGTATGGTATCCATAGTAAATAATAAATTCGAAAAATTCGCAAATAAAATATTTCCAAATTCTAAGCGGTTTATTGCAAGTGCAAAATATTCAGCTTAAAGCATTCTCCGCATACTAATTTAGTTAACTACTTACAGTTTACCATGACATACATAACCTATTCGAATTTCTTTTTCACAGTTCCTAATTTACCTCCAACTTTCCCAAACGGATGGCTTCTTTTTTAATTTATATCGCCATGTTTCTCGACACCCATACTAGGTAAATTAAACTGAACACATCTGAGTATATCATTAACTAATAACAATTAATGCAAAGACTTTTTTTTTGAATACCATAGCTTAGCATCTCATATTTACTCTTTAATAGATTAGAATACAAAAGATGCTCGTGATAATAATTACTTTTACAAATGATTTAGTTAAGCACTTTATATCCTTAAGTAGGTAAATGTCATAATTAGAAAACGGTATTGCAAATGTATGTATACAACATTCCTGTATTACTAGGTTCAATTGGTTACTAATTACTCTACAACCTTTCTTACCTGAAACTGATTAAATTAAAAGTTTGAGAATTAGAAGCACGTCCTTTGATTATTAATTACAAATGAAAAACACAAGTGTTGAACGTAAATTTATATAACATACAGTCATTCAAGTAATTAATATGAATGAAACTTTTTATTACCACGTGTTTAAGTGTCAAACGTAATTAATCATTTATACAGGCCATTTCACAAATATCATCCTATACAACTAAATGTCTAAATAAATTGCTTCGTTCTCGCATTTTCCCGAATTTATAAAATAAAATACTTATCATACACTATAATAAGATCTTGCTATGAGCTTTAATTACATTAATACATATTTATATTATTAAATAGTGTATAGTTTTTATGCATTTGATCAATTAGTACAATTAGTACAAGTTTATTTGAAACATTATTTTCGAACCAGACTAAACACAGTACAAAGCTGTACTTATTCTATTGGAACCTCAATTATTTAATGGCAATGATTTTGGTTAAAAGTGGAACTTGTAGATTTTAGTTTATGCTGTTCATGTTGTAACTTAGTCCTAATGATTTGGATAAAACTGTGCCCATATGTGCAATTCATAAAATACTGTGGACTAACTTACGTGATTCAGATGTGTTATTTGAATTTTGTTTACCTAAAGGTGAACTAAGTTGTGGTAAAAAATTGTGTTAATATATTGTAATTGAAACGTTTGATTGAAATTGCACATGATTGATAAACTATTTTTAATTAAACTAAATTAGAAGGACGAAGTGGGGTAAAACTTATAATTAGTAGTATCAAATATGTATTGTAAATAGCATTTTAATTAAATGAATAATTTCTATTTGGAAGGAAGTATATGACTTTAAGTAAAACAGTCAATGTTTTACTTTGATATGTGAAGATGTTTTAGAATGCAAATTACCTCCATACAATACTGGTTTATACAGAGTGTCTTTAAAAGGTCTGTACAAAATGTTCCTGAAACTAAAATATCAGGATCTAGCTCAATTTACTTTCGTTCAAAAGTTGATAGTTTCCAATACTCAGTGTGTCAAGTTATTATTTTTCAGGTATCTTAATAATACTTACATATGACTTTCCAATGCTCCACCCGAAGGTACTACATTGGCCAGAAAGCGAGTATTTTTATCTGGAAAATTTTTGAATTTTGCGAAACCCTTGCTGTTCCAAGCAAGGTAGGTATCTATAACGTGCGTGACAACACTCACACACGGGACTTTCATTTTACCTTTTATCCGAACGACGGCGTATTTTTGTGAAAAATGCTTGCCAAACATTTTTCAAGCGGACCGTGTCGGGATTTGAATCCGGGACCTTGGTATCTTAATAATAGCAACCTTTACATAAAATTTGATATTTAAGGGCTTTTAAGATCAGAAATTTAGATTTGATAATAATTTTGGCGTTTCTCGCAAAGAGCGTTACCAGCAGCCCTTTGCAATCGTTTAGAGCCCCATAACTTTTCGTTCCTCGGCGTTCAAAGTCCTGGTTCAAAATTCTTATTCCTTGTAGATGTCGATTAAAGCAGCCGTTTCTGAGATAATCGAATTTAAATGTTTTATTACATCGTAACATTTATCATAAGCCCGTTTCACACTTTATCCAGGCTTAGGACTGGTCCAATAAGCTTGGAGCGTGTTTTTTTTTATAGTTATCCGAACCCGGTGGAGTGCAAAACTTTTATAGCCAAAGTGTGGGACTCTCCTAGCGGCATATCCACTAAAACCACTCCTCCTAGCAGGTTGCGTCTGCCAAACGGCTTCGCCGCACTGCAGTCTAAAAAACTTATTTTACTGACTATGGTTATGTATCATACCCAGTCTGCAAAACCTGCACACCGAATTATAGCGTACAGGTTACTCAATGAAAGGGTATCTACTTCCTTCGGGTCTAACATTGGTCGCCCGAGTACGCACTGTCTCGTTCTACCCAACGCCTCACATTTGCATAGTACATGCATTGCAGTCTCCGGTTCCTCTAAGCAAAGCCTGCATTCGAGGTCTCCGTTATATTTGTGCATCCTCTGGAGGTGAACCTTGACAGAACTATGTCCTCTCCGGAAACAATTCCTGGGTTCTGTTTGCTAGTCCCCTTTACCGGTGCCTTGCAATGTGTTAGTCCTGGTCTGTTCTACCAGTCTCTTAGGTGTTTGGTTCCACATTGATTCTTTAATAAAGCTACGGATGACAGCTTTTGTGACTCCCAAGGCAGGTTCGGAATCGATAAATGGCCCTTGCGCGCCCTGTCTTGCAAGTTCGTCTGCAATTTTATTTCCCTAGAGTCCTTGATGGTCTGGGACCCACTGTAGTGTAACAGAGTCCTGCTGTGCCAGTCCATTAAGTGCCTCAATACATTCCTATGCCGTCTTGATGACACTTTCTGACTTATTAGAGCCTTAAGTGCCGCCTGGCTGTCAGACACAATATAGATATATTTTTTAATAGAGGCACGCCTTATACTTTCCCGCGCACTTTCAGTATGGCGTAATATTTCCGTTTGAAAAACGGTAGCGTTTGCCCCTATGGGAACGCTTAAACGTACCTCCGGTCTCTCCCTAAAGAGTCCAGATCCGGACCCGGTCTCACCCTTAGAGCCATCCGTGTACCAGACCATGCTGCCGGCAGGTAATCTACCCTTCATTTTATCCCACTTCACAACCTGGATAACAGTCTTGAAGAGTGTATTTGGCGGATGCCGGGGAGTCATTTGGTCCGAACGCATCTTCAACAGATGCCCCCAATTTTTCCCAAGCAATCTCGTATGCTCCATCGCTTCAATAATCCTAGACTGAAGGTTCTTAAGTCTGTATGGTCCAAGCCTTGCCTCCCCGACCACCATCAAGTGTAGCGGGGGAAGGCCACGTAGAGTCTCCATAGCAGCATTGACGTGGAACACATCGCCCCTGTAATACTTAGACAGGCCAGTCTCTGGATACTGTCCAACTTTATTTTGGTGTTTGATTGTTCAGCTTTGGGCCACCATGCAAGGCTGCATATGTTATTGCTGGTCTGACCACCCTAGTGTACAACCAGTGCACCATGTTTGGTCTTAGCCCCCAGGATTTGTCGCAAGTGCGTCTAACTATTGCTAAAGAAGTTTCCGCCTTGCGTACTATTTTATCGATCTGCAGGTTCCATATGAGTTTGGAGTCCAGAGTAACTCCCAAGTACACCCTTTCGCATGACAAACCGATTTCGTTACCGTTAAGGAAGAGGGGTGTAATGCCAGCAATCTTCCTTCTCCAGGTAAAAGGTTCTAAAGTGGATTTTTGGGGGTTGACTCTAAAGCCTACCCTTGTTGACCACCTCTCTACTATTTTTGGGGCTTCTTGCATTCGGTTCTTGATAATATTATTGTATTTACCTTCCACTAAGATAACATATCCTAGCGGAATAAACCCTTTTCTGCTCAGCTTCCACAACAGTCCGTCTATGACTAGGTTCCACAACAGGGGAGACAAGACTCCCACTGCGGACATCCCCTTGCCACACGGACCGCCATGGTATCTCCAAACAGTTCTGTGACTGCCACCCTTCCACTTATCATGCAGTCTATCCACCTGCAGCAAGTTTCCTCCATCCCAACTGATCTGGTGACGGTCCAAATGAAGCTGAAGAAGTGTCTTATTAAAAGCTCCCTTGTTGTTAACTAGAGTCTTTTCGACCTTGGAAACCAGGTGATGAATAGCTGACTCTGTTAAAACTCCTGCTGTAAAAGCAAACTGGTTCGGGTATAATGGGCTAGTTGCCAAAATACTCCCCCTAATATACTTGTCAAGCAGTTTTTCCATCGTCTTAAAAAGAAAAGACATAAGACTGATGAAAATTTTGCTTATGAGTAGTACGTACGACCAAGTTTAGCAATAATGGCTACCCCAGCTAACCTCCAACAGCGCGGAATATATTGGAATACCAAACTAGCCCTCAAAACAGATCCAGCTCAGCAGAAGTTGCTTATATATGTCGAACTTATGGTTATATCAATAACATCCATCCTATGTCTATTTACGAAGGTTAGAGTATTACCCTTATTCAAAATGTCTAAGTAATTTGCCATTATGAATTGCATTATTACCATACCTCTAGAATTGGTCCTAGTACTGCCCCAAACTGTGTGGTGGGCATTTGCGTCGCTACCATTGACGAGGTGAGATCCATCTGCACTACACCTAGACACCAGCGCCTCTAGCTTCCTTGAGGGCGGAAGGATAGGGGAGTCAAACGGAAAATAGGTCGATCTGAGTATAATCTTCTTCGGCCCACCACCGCCTAGTCCCACCTTGACCGCCACTAGGCCTTGATGACAGAATTCTGTAAGCTGCAACCACTTGAAGTTGTTGTTGATTAGTATACATGTCCTGGGTCTATCAGTGGATCTACTATATACAAGTGCCCCACCGATTGAACCCAGTCCTAGCACCTTTCCTTTGCAAATCCAAGGTTTCTGGATAAGGGCTATATCGCTACCCCCCATCACCTTACATAGGACTGCTGATGCTGCCCTTCTGTGCTGCAGGTTCACTTGGACCACCCTTATCATCAGGTAAATTTCCTTAGATAGGCTTGAACAAGATCGTTCTCAGCCCGTAATAGGCCTTGAACTTGGCTTGCACAAGTACCTCATAAGATCCCGGATTGACTGAAAAGACCAGGATAGTTTCCTCCTAATCAACTTTCCGGTAAAACAAATGTCAGCTACCCGTTTGCAGACTAGGATTCTGCTTCTACAATCGGGTCCTGGCAACTTTCTCCTCTACATCTCTGTCGGGGATCCATACGAGAATCTCGGGTCTCTTTGGGAGATCCGCTGCGTCTACTACTGTTAAGCACGCACCCTCCCAAAGGACTTCCTTGGTCTCTACATTGTATTTAAGTCACCTCTTAGTCTCTAGATTTGCACAGGTCAGCAAAAGAACACCGTCGGCAAACCTACCGCGCTTGAACCGAGGTGGGTTAGAGTTTCTTGAGGGAATGTCGAATACAGCATTCAGAACCATGTTCTAGACGCTCATCGACTGCCCCTAAGTCAAAACTGAGTCAGGGTGACGTCTGTCAATTACTGCCACTCGCAATTCCCCAACAGCAACGCTATACGACCCAATCTGTTCATTGCTCTTTGGACGTTTAGTTCGCTGCTGGTGTTTAGATGGTGTCGGTGTGAAAGTCTCTAAACGGGGTCTTTTACTGACCCCGCTCTCCCTCTACACCGACACCTTCCTTGTAGACGGGTTAGACTCCAGCCAAATCCCAGATTCGATTTTCTTGGCTTGCCTCAGTTTCCTGCGCTGAGCACCCGAAAGCCTCTTTACTTGCAGTCCATTGCCTGCAAGCTTCTTTATAGTTTTTTCCATGTCTGGAGTATCAGACACCGGTGTTGCAAGCAGACTTGCTTCCCGGGTCTGTTCCACCTCCATGGATAAATTTTGGTTACCGGAGGGGTCCCCCATTGCTGGTTCCACCTCTTCAGGTTCAGTTTTACTTATGGTACCAATATTATTCATGATTGTTCCCACGAGTATGGGGAATGTAACTAGTCACCATGCCAGGTGCCTCCTGTTGGCATGTAAGGCGTGAATAAAACGGGGTGCCGTCCTGTTCCCTGAGCTTTTGACCTACACCACGGCACTAAGGAATTTTTAAAGAGGTTGTCTCCTCTTGGTCCGGGCAGTTAAGCCAAGACCCCACATCCCCTTGCCCGTGAGACATGACCACGACGGCAGGGAAGGCACGGTGTGTCGGTGTTGTAGAATTGCCCCACCGGCTTCGTTTATCTCAGTACAAGCTTATTAGCCACGAAGCTACCGTTTGGGCTGAGGGGTTTCGCCCGCGTGATCGTTTTTACTTGGCTAAGGGGCGGATTTTATCTCGCACCAGCACGGTCTCTTGCTCTCCACCATGTTGTGGGACTTATACGACTCAGGTCACTGGGTCACTGAAAGTAATAAGCTTATCACAATCCTTCCCATAGTAGATAGCGAATCCCTTGGCCATATATCTTGGGATTTCTCCTATACGTCACCTGGAGACGTGCCCAATGGGTAACCAACCATATGGGTGGAGCGTGTTTAAAGTTCAACAAACCAACAACAACAACAACAACAACAACAACAAAATTTTACACAATATTGAGCTAATAATGATAAGAATGTAAGAATGAACTGGCAAAGAACAAGAGGAATAGCACTCAAAGTTAATAACAAACCAAACAGTAAACTTGTATTAAATTATATATTGTCAAAAAAATTCTAATTAAATGTTCAAAATGACCCCCGTTTTTATGTACACAAACATTGGACTCTTTACAGGTGAAACGGATGGAACAACTCCTCTCTTAAAATCCTATTAACCTCCGGTGTCCTGATTGTACGATTCTGTCCATAATCAACAGTTGCAGGAGTAAAATTACCGGTTGTTTAAAGATGCCTTTCAACAGTGGCAAATGTTTAGTGGTTTGATATGAGTATATTTGAAAATCTTTCTTTCTATACTCTCATCGACTGTCGACCATTTGGTTGGTAATAACCATAAATTAATATCAGATCGGTCATTTCTGCGTAAGTGTAGGGTACGGCCTTAGCGAAAAATTCAATAATAAAATGATTGCTTCTAAAATTACGATATAAATTTGTTAAACTGATTCGTTTGACAATACTCTTTTGTAATTAATGGTAATACTTATCATTGTTTATTCGTTTCTATGATATGTGTTAGTGTGCAATAAAATATTTAAATTCGATTATCTCGGAAACGGCTGCTCGAAGCGACATCTACAAGGTATACCTTTTTTGGACAAAAAATTCCAGGAAAAAAGAATATTGAACCAGAAATTTGATATTCCCAGGCAGAAAAAGTTTATTGGCTTTAAATGTAAGCAATAGATTGCTGGTGGCGCCCTCAGCAAGGTACATTAAAACTATTATGAAATCTGAATTTCTCATCTTAAAAAACCTTAGATGTCAAATTTGATTTAAATTCTGCTGTTATTAATATGCCTATTTAAAAGACAGCTTAAAAAAATCTTAATTTTGACACCCTGTATCTTGGAAACTATCAACTTTTGGACTAAAATAAATTAGGATAGATCCTCATATTTTAGTCTAAGCAATTTGTGGTGATAGTTTGTACAGACCTTTTAAAGATCGCGATGATTTTCTTGAATATTATCTTATACTAATGTTTTAAAGCACAAATAGTGCTTTTTATTATTATATTGTACATATTCATTTCCAGGTTTGAGACCAACAGTTCCTAAAAATAGATACATTTTGATATTGCTCAATAGTTTAGATGTGTTAGTTGCTCCAGGTGGTATGTGTATCGCCTCTTTTGTATTTTGGTCCTCTGGTCTTATATTTAGATACGGTAACGCCTTTTTGCTTGTTCTTTTACGAAAGTTGTGACAAAGTCTCTCCATGGTATGCTCAGTGTCCTAGGTGCGTGAAGTTAGCCACAACATTTTTGAATTTTTTAAAAATATTTGTCATAATTAAGCGCCAACTAGGCGCCATTTTGCGCCGCTAGAACTAAATTTAGCGCCGTCTTGGCAAACAAGTTTTGATAAAATAAGATTTTTCCGGCCAAGTTCACGAAGCCGCACTTTTTTTCAATTTTCAGAAAATCTTTATTCCATAATTTAGCGCCAATTAGGCGCAATTTTGCGCCGTTAAAACGAAATTTTGCGCCCTCCTGTGTATCAAGTTATTCGCAATAAACTATTTTTCTGAACTCCAAAAACGTGAAGTTGGCCGCGCCTTTTTCGAATTTTGGAAAAAATTTTGCACCACAATTAAGCGGTAATTAGGCGCCATTTTGCGCCGTTAAAACGAAATTTTGCGCCCTTCTGTGTAACAAGTTATTCGAAAAAAAACATTTCTCCAAACTAGCCCAATATCGTGAAGTTGGCCGCGACTTTTTTGAATTTTGAAAAAAATTTTGTACCATAATTAAGCGGTAATTATGCGCCATTTTGCGCCGTTAAAACGAAATTTTGCGCCTTCCTGTGAAACAAGTTATTCGAAATAAACTATTTTTCTAAGCGACCTAAAATCGTGAAGTTGGCCGCGACTTTTTTGAATTTTGAAAAAAATTTTGTACCACAATTAAGCGGTAATTATGCGCCATTTTGTTATTTGTTATTTGAAAAAAAACTATTTCTCTATACTACCCAAAATCGTGAAGTTGGCCGCGACTTTTTCGAATTTTGAAAAAAATTTTGTACCAAATTTAAGCGGTAATTAGGCGCCTTTTTGCGCCGTTGAAACAAAATTTTGCGCCTTCCTGTGTAACAAGTTATTCAAAATAAACTATTTTTCTAAGCGACCTAAAATTGTGAAGTTGGCCGCGACTTTTTCGAATTTTGAAAAAAATTTTGTACCAAATTTAAGCGGTAATTAGGCGCCATTTTGCGCCGTTGAAACAAAATTTTGCGCCTTCCTGTGTAACAAGTTATTCGAAATAAACTATTTTACTAAGCGACCTAAAATCGTGAAGTTGACCTCGACTTTTTTGAATTTTGAAAAAAAATTTGTACCACAATTAAGCGGTAATTATGCGCAATTTTGCGCCGTTGAAACGAAATTTTGCGCCTTCCTGTGTAACAAGTTATTCGAAATAAACTATTTTACTAAGCGACCTAAAATCGTGAAGTTGGCCGCGACTTTTTCGAATTTTGAAAAAAAATTTGTACCAAATTTAAGCGGTAATTAGGCGCCATTTTGCGCCTTAAAACAAAATTTTGCGCCCTTCTGTGTAACAAGTTATTCGAAAAAAACCATTTCTCCAAACTAGCCCAAAATCGTAAAGTTGGCCTCGACTTTTTTGAATTTTGAAAAAAATTTTGTACCACAATTAAGCGGTAATTATGCGCCATTTTGCGCCGTTAAAACGAAATTTTGCGCCCTCCTGTGTAACAAGTTATTTGAAAAAAACTATTTCTCCATACTACCCAAAATCGTGAAGTTGGCCGCGACTTTTCGAATTTTGAAAAAATTTTGTACCAAATTTAAGCGGTAATTAGGCGCGATTTTGCGCCGTTTTCAAAAACTTCATGCTTTTAGGCAGTTCGGATAAATATATTTTTCAAATAACTTGTTACACTGGAGGCGCAAAATTTCGTTTTAACGGCGCAAAATGGCGCTAATTACCGCTTAAATTTGGAACAAAATTTTTCAAAATTCCAAAAGTCGCGGCCAACTTCACGCTTTAAGTAGTTCAGAAAATAGTTGTTTTCGTATAACTTGTTACACAGAAGGGCGCAAAATTTCGTTTCAACGGCGCAAAATGGCGCATAATTACCGCTTAATTGTGGTACAAAATTTTTCAAAATTCAAAAAGTCGCGCCAACTTCACGATTTTGGGCTAGTTTGGAGAAATGTTTTTCGAATAACTTGTTACACAGAAGGGCGAAAATTTCGTTTTAACGGCGCAAAATGGCGCCTAATTACCGCTTAAATTTGGTACAAAATTTTTTCAAAATTCGAAAAAGTCGCGGCCAACTTCACGATTTTAGGTCGGTTAGAAAAATAGTTTATTTCGAATAACTTGTTACACAGGAAGGCGCAAAATTTCGTTTCAACGGCGCAAAATTGCGCCTAATTGGCGCTAAATTATGGAATAAAGATTTTCTGAAAATTGAAAAAAAGTGCGGCTTCTTGAACTTGGCCGGAAAAATCTTATTTTATCAATAACTTGTTTGCCAAGACGGCGCAAAATTTAGTTTTAGCGGCGCAAAATGGCGCCTAATTGGCGCCTAATTATGACAGAAGTATTTTTAAAAAATTTAAAAATGTTGCGGCTAACTTCACGCACGTCAGTGTCCTGAGGTGAAACCCGAATGACGCGTGACTACTCTCCGAGTTCGTTTCATTTTTAATCGTTAACATTTTTACATCGTGGAAACAATATTAGCTTATGGTGAACTAAACCCCCTCATAAGCATGGAACCTATCTGTCTCTGGTTTTTACCAATATTGGTATGGGTAATGTCATACTATCAAGAACAAGCAGAAAAACTAACGAAGTGATCTATTAAAAGCTATTAAGGGGAAAACAAATTTTATTTTATAAATATAAGTTACAATATAATTTCAAAAAAAATCTATTAACATTTATTTACAAAATTTAATCGCAGTCCTTTATAAGAGGATGTATATGCACAGATGGTCCCAAACAGCCATCTGTGTTTGCTAGGTAATCGTTGAAGTTGCTTTCTATAAGCCACATGAGTTTTTTAAACCCAGGAACTACATGCGTAGCTAGTCTGCAATTTTCACCCCTCTGTACTAACAAAAAATTATCTTGCTTAAAGCATGAGTTGGTGTTCCACACGTGAATATCTCCTTCTCCTTTATGTCTAAAAAACAACAACTTACCTCCATCCGAACCTAACATTACAATTTCACAACCGTGTGGTTTCTTCCCAACATCAACCACCGCCCCGGCGGCGTAACCGGCTTGCAAATGAGTTGTTTTGATGTAGAATAGCCTAAGGGAATGTTGGTAACTGAAGTAGATTCTGTTTCCATCCGCGCGTTGTATTAAACTAATATACAGGATGTCTTTATTGTGGCAGTCTGTAGCAGCTGCAGGTAAGAGAACACGATACCCTTTATTTTTTGTGATATCGTAGACTATGATGGCGCCGTTTGCAGCATCACTAACGTAAGCAAATGGTTTTCCATTACGGTCAAAATCGACTACAACATACTGTAACTGGCTGCAGGACGTTACAAATGGTGATAAGTCAATAACCTTAATGACTTCACAGGTCTTGACGTTGATTCCAACCAGTTTTGGATTACATCTACGAACCGGACATTCCAAGGTGTTTACGACACCGGTATCAAGAGCCCATAGAGTGTGTGAATTATCTAAGAATATATCAACAACCGACTGTAGTGCAGCACAGTTACCTTCTTCTTGAATTGACCAACACGGATACGGTTTTAAAGTGGCATGACAGTCGCTGTCCTTTAAATCAATAATCGCTAATGTCAAAGGAACTCCTTGTTTTAACCGTGGCATGGCTATAAATACGTGATCTTTATAAAATTGCATTCTTGTTGCTATTACATTTCTCGGTACAAATCTTCCAGTTGATGAGTAGATATTTCTTGTGCTGTCACATGGGAATTGTGTGTTTACTCCACTCACTTTGTATACAAGGTTATCAGATAGTGACTTCGTACAGTACGCGTTTGCTAGAAACGTTATCGCTGAGTTGAGAAATAAAATTCTCAATAAATGACGCATTGCAAAATTAACTGTTATTTGTAACAAAGTTTGAAAGAAAAAAGAATAATATGAATGTACGTACCGCTTGATGACTAGAAAACTGCTATTCATACTCAAAATCTACCCGCTATATACTCTTATTATTGTTTTATATTATTGGTAATGCAATAACAATACAAGACAACGTGATAATATTACGTCCCTGAAGTTTATTGATTGTTTATATTTTAAAAGTCAATTAACTTTACAAATATTTTTGTAAATAGTCAGGAATCTGTGTGTACTATACTTACACTAGACATTTCAAATTTTCTTAGGTTTTTTCAGCTACTTTCTAGGTTAATATCTATTTATAAATAATGGTAAATAATAACACTCTTCAACAAATACAAAGTTTCTCTGGTGATCTTGATACATTTTTTATGCTAACTCTGAATCTGCCTTTTGTTCTTTAACTAATACGTATAGTTTCAGAGAAAAACATGATTTTGTTTCGCAATAAAACGCTAAAATAATTGCATACATTAATATACATAGAACACGTTAAAACGTTCTATTTGACAGTATTCTTCTGTGTAAGGACGTATTAGGATCTTCTCCAATCAACAGTAATCACCCAACATGTTTGCATCCCATCTTCCACGGTATTATTTTTCAAACGTTAAAATGTCTTTATTGAAACGTTCCCCGCGTTCGTCACTAACAGCCTCCCAAATTGTTTGGGAAGAAATCTAGATGGAAATGTAAATTATGCATCTTTAGCGACATATCACATCCCAATTCTCTATGGTAACTGTTAAGGTTTAATCGACGAGGCTTTTGAAATATTTCGCTTTATTCTTGCCCAGGAAGCGGCTCTGAAACAATTCTACACCACCTAACTTTATGTGCAAAGGGGACAAAAAGATATTGTTTCTATTCACAAGGTGTCCATGTGAAATATTGCTTTCGTCCAACTTATCGCAATATAATGCTGCAATTTAGCATGACTATCCCATTCGCACGAAAAGCAACCGTATTTTATAAATCCCAGTTGCATCCCCAATAACAAAGTTATAACTTTCAAATCTCTACATATTTTGTATTCGTATCGTTTATAGTATACGTTCGTTAAAAGGCTTTATATAAGACTTTCAGGTGAACTAAATTTAGCATGAAACTGAAGGCAATGCATTGCAAAACTGCTTTTAAACTAAATTTAGATGCATCAATAAACAGTCGCCATTCTTCGAGTTTATGTTTGCATCTAAGGACTTCCATCAAACTACCAACACCAGTTCAGCAGGTAAGATTGTCGTTCAAGCAATATCATGCCTTTCTTCATATGATTCATCAAATGTCTCTGATGGCATAGGAACGAGAAAATCATCACTTTGCCCAACAGGTCTTATCGCCGATGTTAAATTAATACACAGCAGATTTTTGTTTGTTTTGCAGTGAAGTCTATTATCTTTGTTATGCAGAAACAACTGTTGGTTAGATGACCCTTTGGTTCCCTCCATATCATAGGTACTGCGAGGGATATACATAAACGGGGATCTTTTATCCACCCTCGAAACCAATTTGCACAAAAAGCACAAGAAATGCATGGGGCCCACCACCTCCTATCTTGATCTCATACTCTTCAGTCAAAGTACAGTTCTTATTAGCGGAGTGAAAGATCTTTTTGGTGTTCAGCAGTAAACTTTCCGCAACCTAACAAAAACTGTCTGAATCGTTCACACATTTGGCTACATGAATAATGTTCTTTATCACTTACTGAGAGGTTAAAGCAGTTATAATGCAACTTTATAAATTATTAAATTTCGCTCACTCCTAACTTCACAAAACAATGTTAACTCAGTAGATATTGGTAAATAATTAATCTAATTTATGAAAGGTTGAAATAATATTTTTACTATTATTTATCAGATTAGATATTAATGACATAATAAATTGATAACATTAACACAGAACGCAGTTACATCATTTCCAAAAATTCTTGTCGCTAATGTTATAATATAATGTACGTAATTATGGTAATTACACTATCTAGTGAAACTTCAAATGCTGTATCTCCAAAACTACACATTATCATTAGGCTTTTAGTTCTGGAACTGGTTAGACGCGTAACTTCATTGTTTTCTATTCTAAGCTAAACTACACATTTCCCTGAAATTCCTGAGGCCTAAATACAGCTCAATCCTAAATTTCTAAATTTTCTAAATATATTTTTTTCTAAATATATACCCTATTTCACCTATATTCAGTGGTATTTGAAGGGGGTGATGCAATCTGCTGCTAACAAAATCTCCAACACTTAGACATTTGCCGAATTAAGTGCTTTCCAATAGATTCATTCGCACAACCCACATCTTTCGTTCTCTGCGTGCAATGGTCTGACCTAGGTCTACCTTAATCTTTCTTTTTTCCTATCTGTGCTTGTAATATATCCCGCACTATTCCCCAATTACTTTAGAACATATCCTGTCCTTCTGTTTCTCATATTTTTGTTTTTCTTTCCCTACTATTTCTAAAACCTCTTTGTTATTAACATTGTCTGTCCGTACTATCATCATCATACATTCCAAATGGCTTCTACCCTTTTTGTGTCTGCTTCTCTTACTGTCCGTTTCTATTCCATAGCCACACAATACTGTGCTCCACACATATGCTATCAACAATTCTTTCTTTATTTCTGATTGTTGTCTTCAAACATAGCAGCTGCTCTTTCTTGTTAGATATAGCACGGTAACCCTTCTATTGTTTTCTAAATATATACTCTATTTCATCGATATTCAGTGGCATGTGAAGAGGGTTAAGCAACCTGCGGCTACCAAGATTCCCCATTACTTAACCGCTTGCCGAATTACTAATTTTCCAATGAATCTTTACGCATAATCAACATTAGTTGAGAATATTGCTAAACCAACACCTGTGGTTGCTTATAATAATCATCAGGTTCAAGTACAATTATGTTTCTTTCGTCATTAGGTTTTCCGTCTTGGAGCTGGTTGGAGACGTACCTCCATTAATTTCTATTCTGAGCTAGCCTACATATCTTCCTGAAATTCCTCCAGCCTATATCTTTCACTATCTGTGTGCAATAGTCTAACCTACATCTACCTTTATCTCTCTTTTTTCCTATGTCTGCTTCTAATATAATCCCCACTATTCCCGCATGTGTTAGTATGTGGACTATCATCATACAGCTTCTGTTTTTTTATTTTATTTCACATATTCCTTTTTACCCCTACCATTTTTAGAACCTATTTGTTCTTAACTTTATTTGTCCATAATATCTTCATCATACGTCTGTAGCACCATATTTCAAAGGTTTTTTTCTGTCCGCTTCTCCTACCGTCCAAGTTTCACAGACGTACAATGCTGAGCTCCACACACATATGCTTTCAGCAATCTTTTTCTTGTTTCTATGTTTGTTGTCTTTAAACATAGTAGTTGCTTTTTCTTATTAAGTGCAGCATAACCTTATGAAAATCATTGTTATATATCTTTTGCACTTTTCCCATCTTGCCCTATTTGACTTCTTAAGTAGCAGAAATCCTTCACCTCTTGTAAGTTTGCCTTTCCTATCTGTATTCTGGTTTTTGACTTATTCTCCCTACTTTACATACTAGTACTTTAGTTTTATTTTTGTTAATTTAGATACCGTACTTCTGGGTTAGAACTGCTTCCATTTCATTAAGAACTGCTTCTAACTGTTTCTTGTTAAATGCTAATACCGCTATTTCATCTGCTGCAGTTGACAGTATTTATTGCTTCTTTGATGTACAAGTTAAAATTATGGGGATAGGGCACATCACTGTCTCACCCTTTTCCTAATATTTACTTCTCTAAGTTCCTGCTCCAATTCTATTACAGCTCTTTATATAAGCTCGTAAAATCTGTCTATCCCTAAAACTCATTCCAATCTTTCTGGTATTTAGAACATTTTTCTCCATTTTACATCGTCGAATGCTTCTTCCAGATCTACAAACCGTATATACATGTTTTCTTGTTTTTATATTGTCATCTCTATTATCGCCCACAGAGCTAAAATAGCCTCTAGTGTTCCCCTGTTTCTCCTAAACCCAAATTGATCTTCTTCTGGTATTTCTTCAGTTCGTTTGTCATCCGCTTTTGTAAAATTCTAGTTAATATTTTTGATACGTGTGATGTCAAAGTTATTGTTCGATAATTTTCACTTCTATCGGCGCATCTCTCTTTGGTATATGATGTTTCGTATGAAATTTTTTGATATCTCGCCTGTTTCATACATATAGCTTACAAGTTGGAAGAGACGTTCGGTTACTACTTGTCCAGCGGGTTTTAGAGTTTCTGCGTGCACCATGTCTATTCCCGGTGCCTTGCCATTTTTCAAATACTTTAATGCTAATTCAAACTCATCTCTAAGTATAGGATTTCCGAAGTCATTTCTTCCAATGTCTGATTCCTGTTCTAGTACTGTTAGTACCTGTCCTGCATATAAATTACCTAGATATTCTTGCTTTCTTTGCACTTTGCTTTGTATCTCTGTCCCTGCTTCGTCTGGTCTGTTTTTGTATTTTCCCTTTTCTTCAATTAAATTCAGGATATCCTTGGTTATCCGTGGTTTCTTATTATCTTTTCGTGTATAACCCAGAATGTCTATGGCCGCCATGTCTATGCTGGATTTAATGTTATTCCATTTTGCTTGTACTTCTTTCGTATCAAAAATTTTTCCGATATCTTTCAGCAATTTATTTGGTTTTTCAAAACATTCGTAGATATCTTTATCTTTTAGTTTGTCAAAATCAAAGTGCAATTTTCCGTTAACTTTTTTTCAATTTTTTAAGTTTAAGAGCGATCTTCCGAATTACGATGTTGTGGTCAGTGTCTATATCTGCTTCTGAATAGTTTCTACAGTCTTTTACTTGATTCCGAAACTGTTGTCTAAGAAGAATTTAATCTATTTGATATCTTCCTATATCTGCTGGTATCTTCCACGTGTATCGTCTTCTAGCATGATATTGGAATAATGTGTTCGTGATGGTTAAATTGTTTTTGTCACAAAATTTTACCAGACTATTTCCTCTGTCGTTTTTCGTGCCTAAATCAAATAAACTTACTACCGCGCCTTCACTACCCTCACCTATCACTGCATTACAATCCCCCGTATCTATTAAATTTTCATGTCCTTTTACGTAGAACGATTCTACCTCTTCCTCACTGTAGCTAGAGGCGGGCATGTATATCTGTATTATTACGATATTTACTCCTGTATGAATTACCCTAAAGTCTCCACTCCAAAAACCCCCTCGCCTCTGTCGACCGCACTTCGCTAACCCCTACTATGTCTAATGCTAACCTGTTGGGGTTTATTGCGCCTTATGTTGCTCTAGATAGACTGTATAAGTAGAGACGTAGCGCCTTGTGAATGATAAAAAATACAAAATAGAACTTACCCGTTTTTATCCCAGGAGGATCCTCAATTGCTATAGCAGGAGTTGTTGTAAGGGATCTTCTGCTCAAATAACGGTTGGTATGCGGAATGTATCTTTCACATGCAAGCATAAACACAAGCAAAAAAAAAAACTATAAAAGAAATAAAACTTCGAGGAAAATATTGAATTAAGCTTGAGAATTCTAGAACCGTTGCTTGTACTACTTGATTATTTTGATTAATAATTGAGCGAGGTATATCTATCTAGATTAGAATTATATACACCTGGAACACGTCAAAACATACATGTAATGCGATTTTAACTATAAAAACTAACACTAACATAAATTGCATTGGGGCACAACATTTACCTGTCCATTTCAATTTTTAAGTTCTCCAGGTTACCTACTTGCTTCATTCTTTCGACATTCCACGCTCCGACTCGCAGAAAGTTCCTGACTCTTTCTTTATATTTTCTGAATGACTATTTTAACTCAGGAATTTTTTACTCCAGAAAGTGCCATCATCTTAAATAACAATTTAAGTAGCTGTGTACTTTGGAGGTAATGTGACGGTTTCCCGTTGTCTATGGTCTCTACTACTCTAACTACCAAAAGAGTTGATGCCCTTTTTCGGGACCTGTCTTAGCCTGGTTCCTCATTAAAGACCCCACTAATTTGGTTAAACCTTTTGTTCGGTTCTTTAACTCGCTGGGACACGCAAGCCGTTCCACCTGTTCTAGTAATCTAGAACTTCTTCAAAGTGCAGGTCCATTAGGAACGGCCACAACTACATGTGATAGAAAAAATTTGAAATCTAATTCGAATTTAAGATTATCTAATTTTGTTTTAAAGAACCAAACACTCTTGTTAATCATGATAATTTAAATAAACACGGATCATCAATAACAATGCCATGATATTAGAAGTGCTGGGGTTTTCGTGGCATAGTTGGTTCGCGTGTTACCACTATACGATCCGCTTGAGAAATGTTAAGCGAGCATTTTTCTCAATAATACGCCCTAGTTCGGATGAGAGGTAAAATGTAGGTCGTCTTGTGTGTGTGTTGTTACGCACCTTAAGGATCCCTACCTTACTTGGAATAGCAAAGATTTAGCAAAATTCAAAATTTCCAGGTAAAAAAACTCGTTTCCTGGCCAATGTAGTACCTTACGGTGGAGCATTGAAAAAGCAAATTAGTGATATTATTGCGTTCCAAGGGTTTCCGCGTCTTCCCTTGGGATAATTTCCTTTGTTCAGTTATTTATCTAGATCTTCTGGCTTTTTTATTCAAGACTCTTATGCTCCCGCGGAGTTTAATCACTCAGCTGACTGCCGTATCTCGGAGATTTCCTTCTTTCTTGAGCCTTTTGTCATGATTCCTTTTACCCTGGTTTTATTTGTATCCATAGGAAATCCCACATAGTATTAAGAGCTATTTTTCTAGCCGTTTTTCGTTATTTATTTTTTATATGGGCAAGCTTTTTTATATTTAATCACTACTACTTTAGTCAGACAGCATTTTCTTTTTATCTTGTCAACTCTTCGTTAAACTTTGCTTCATTTTTCACGCAAGTCGAGAGTTTTTGTTCTGAATAAAACATTTTCATTACACTCTTAATTTCAAAATTGATTTCAGTAATACAAATAACATTAAATATTTATTGGAAAGCTCAAAAGACAGGGTACACAAGTTGTAGAAATCGGAAATTCATGAGATTAGTTGTTTGGGATCAGAATATTATCAAAAACGTTTTGAATAGTCAAAGAGAAATGTAATAACTGCATTTGTAAGTTCAAATACAGTAAATAAATGAAAGAAACGCTTATAAATCAATTGAGATAGTTAAACACAAAGGACCCTTTTTAAATATATAATATACTCATAGTTTTATCTGCACTACCTTCTCTTGGTCTAATAACCAATAGAAATTCAGTGATTATGTTGGTCCCTCTTAAGCACTTTCAGAAATAGCACAAATTAGTTTCTAATATTAGGGTTACGATCTCGGAGATCACTCTCTGCACGCTGAGACGAATTTCCTTAACCCTCAGCCTCCCAACCCATTTTCGTTGAAATAACTACCAAGTGGGGTGCACTTGCACCCATTGTTTAAAAGCCTAAACCAAGTTGAAATAGTCATTTTTTATTATTTTAAGAACACTTGACTTTTATTGACATCTAGAAAGGCTAATAATATGGGACGAAAACTTTAATTAACAAGAATTTCAAATACAAAAATTTATTAACAAGTTAAGTATTACAATTTTAACAAACAATTTCTTTAAAAAATATTCAGCACAAACAAGCTTTTTGCAGAGTACACTGTTGCCATGCCTTTCTGTGGCGTTTGCTGAAGAAGAGATAACAACGGTCTTGTTGTTTTATTGTAGTTGTAGTTGTGTTCATAGTGGGTTGGTTACTTTGTACTTCTGATACATCTTGTATTATAAGCTTTTTTAGTTGGTGTTGTATATATTTGTTGTGGTGCAGACGAATGATGTTTTCTTTTACTAATTCCTTTCCCAACTGCAGCAGAAATTTTCTTCGTGCATCTTTATCATCCTCTTTCCAGTCAGGATTAGCAAACATTCGTACATTAAATGCATTGAAGGTAGCTATATCCAGAATATGATAAAATAGGGCCATGTGCCATCTATTGGTCTTCCTTTGTGTTGAATATCGTTGAGCAAGTTGATCACCTACATCAACAGCTCCTTTGGTTTTGTTGTATGACAATATAATTCCAGGCTTGTAATCTTCATCTACTCCACCTACCTTAACAACGGTGAGTTGACGCGATAGCAATATTACTGCTGTATTTTTGGTCACGTATGATACTAGAGTACGAGTGTCTCTGTACACATAGAAAAATGTATAGGTTTATATGGTATAGAAAGCAATTCGTTTGGTATAAACGCTTTATTTTTCGTAAGGGTGCCGCAGAAGGTCATTCCCTTCGGCCAAAGTTTAGCCGTGAAAAAAATATCAGTAGTTATTCTAGGTCCTGCTGCTAAGTGGCTGACTAAGTCTAATACGACCCTCCCTCTTTGGTTCTCTTCTGGTACTTAGTTATTTTTCAAAAAAATCATCATCATTTTGTTTTCGACTTTACTTAAGGTCGGTTTGACGCAGCTCTAACTTCTTTTCTATTCTGTGCTAATCTAAAAAGCTCTACAAACCCTACACAACCTAAATTTCTAATAATTTGACTAATATAGTTTGGTCTAGGTCTTCCTATATCCTTCTATCTTTTTCCTATCTAGCTGGCTCTACATAGATATTAGCAACCTGATGGTTGTTAAAGAACTCTAACATGTTTACATGATTACCATTTATAAGGAAAAGAAATATAACCTGGTTATTCGCTTCAAAAAGGAAAAGTGTTAAATTATATGTTATGGTAAGGCTTAAGTAACGAATCGCTGCCAACATGCCAGACCGTTACCTAATTGTGAGTTATGTCATGGTGACGTTTATTAAATTATATGTTATGGTAAGGCTTAAGCAACGAAACGCTACCAACATGCCAGACCGCTACTTAATTGTGAGTTATGTCATGGTGACGTTTATTAAATTAAAAAAAATAGATACACACAATTCATACAAAGATAGTTTTACCTAATGACATTCAAAGCCTTGCCCAGATGCACCTGCATATTTATCATATATGCAAAATTGCAGTCTGCCTCGGTCCAAATCTTGATTCCGAATTTTGCTGGATTACACTTGATATACACACTCTATAGAGAACAAGTTGTTCATCCACGTATATATCGCCACTTGGATTGCAGCTAATTTTATATTTTGCAAAAAATATATCAAATATCTCTCTAAACGCAGCAAATTTGTCATTTTCTCTTCTTTCTTCTTTAGTTTCGAAATTATGAAATCGAAGAAATTGCGTGAGTTCGTGGTAACACTTAATAGGCATAGTAGCTGGAATGATAGTTCCACGGTAGGCAGGATCAGTACACTGTAACATGTTGGCAGATTCCTTACTACTTTTGAGAGTACCATTTGTAAATAGAAGTTCAATATGCCAGTGTTTCATTATTACTTGTTGGAACAGATGTTCTTGGTTACAGAGGGTTGCCAGCTTCCATCGTTCGTAAAAGTCAGTAGCCTTACGGTTTGTTTCGGTTACAATAATATTTATGATTTATGATTTCTGGCAAAAATGCATCTCCGATGCTAGAAATTCCAGAACTGTAGGCCGTTAGACCAAGAGTAACATTTAAATTATTTGTTTGAGATCCCCTAACATTTATGTTTTTTGAATGTTTTGACCATTCATTACCATCTTTAGCTACATACGTTTTTTTTTGCTGCGCCATCAATTTCATAACTGCCTTCGTCTAAACTATAACCAGAAATTGCATCATCCTCGTCCTTATCATCTGACACATGATCACTTTTCTCGCCGTTATCTTCTTCTTGCAGAAAATCGTCGAATTCTGGATCATCTTTATACAGTAGCATTAACATCTCTTCGGTGGGGTTCTATGGATCACGTATTTTAGGAACAGCATTTATAGCGTTCAAAAGAAAAGAACTAAAAGAAATCGTTACCAAGCGTACAACACAAGTAATGCAGCTAAACTTAAATAAATACGTGGTTTAGTATAATTTCAGGAATGAGTATAAAGGGTATTTCCCGGAACCAAGCTGGAAACTCATAAAAATATGAATTCAGTTTCATACTATCAGTGAATTACTAAAAATCGTACATACATGTCTACATTACATCTACAATTTTAATAGCAAACTGCCAACTGGTGTGCTCCCCAGTCTACAAAAATAATCACTTTTTAACGATTCAAATTTTAAGAACATTTGCAACGAAATTTCAACTAAAGATCAGTGAAATAAAGCGCTAGGTCTTAGAAAATTTTAAAACAGTTTATTTAAAAAAGAATTCAAGTCTGGGGTGCACGTGCACCCCGGTTGGGAGGATGATAGTTAAATGTTCAAAGCAGCATTAATTAATTGTAGTTTGAAAATGTTCACTTGAACATACGTAGTAGAGAGATTATCATCAAAAGTTAATGAAGTGCTTTGTTAAGTATGGCCACGGATTATGACCACTTATTGGTCGGAATAAGTTTCTAGCTTAAGATGTCTAGTTAAGAGGTCTATGTTTTGTTCAACCGCAATAAGACAAAAGAACACAAATGGAGAAACAATAATCAAATGATTTTGCTTTGTAATTTCTTGCTTCACACTTTTAATAATAATAGAATGGGATTATATGGAATTAAGTAAGTAACTTGGACAAATATTACTTTTGAAAGTCCCGCGAGTTTCCTGTTTGTTAGTATCTACTTGCGGAAATACTTATCCTGTCAAATGCTTGTTTGATGGTGTAGGAGAAACAAACCTCTGGCACATATAACCTTAAAATGGCATAGTTAGATTTTTGCATATTAATTTGTGTAATTTTAGAGGTTATATGGAATACTTCTTTAAAAATGCCATGTACTTACAAGAGATATTTTGGTATTAAGCCTCGCAAGGATTATCTCTCCGAAGCTATTGAAAATGCACTCAGGATTGGTATAGATGAAAACATGTCCTTTTGCCAAGCAGCCGAAAAGCACGGAGTTCTTAAAACAACACTATAGAAACTATCGAGAACAAAATTTGTCCTAGTTTAGGAAAACCACCCGTTCAAGATAATGCAGAAGAACCCGCAGTAGTAGATTGTATGTTAGTGGCAGCCGGCTATCGGTATCCTTTTACTGAAAGGTGTTCGAAACTTTCTACTCAAGATTATTCAAATTATAAAGGCGTAACTATTAAATGTTGTAAAAATAATGTACCAGATAATAACTGGGTTCGCTCATTTTTAAAACGAAACAATGAAGTGAAAATAGGAATGAGTCATCATCATGCTAGAAGACGATGTACGTGGAAGATGCCAGGAAATATAGGAAGATATCAAATAGATTACATTCTTGTTAGACAACGGTTTAGGAATCAAGTAAAAAACTGTAGAAGTTACCCAGAAGCGGATATAGACACTCACCACAACATCGTAATTATGAAGGCCGCACTTAAACTTAAAAATTAAAAAAAAAAAGAAACACAAAAAGGCACTTTGACTTAGAGAAACTAAAAGATAAAAATATTCAAGAAAGATTCGAATAAAAATCAAATAAATTGCTGAAAGATATTGGAAAATATCTGATACTAAGGAAATAGAAATAGAATCGAAAAACACTAAATCCAGTCTAGACATGGCGGAAAGAGATATTCCCGGGTATACACAAAATGAAAATAAGAAACCATGGATAGCAAAAGAATGTCCTGAATTTAATAGAAGAAAGACGAAGATACAAAAATAAATCAGACGAAACAGAAAAACAGAGATACAAAGCCATAAAATGGGAAATTATTCGCAAATGCAGGAAAGCTAAAGAACAATGGATTGATGAAAAGTGCAAAGAGGTATAAACTAAGATAGAAGTAGGAAAGATAGAAAAAGTTTACAAACTAATTAGAATCAATTTTAGGGATATATAACCGTATAGCAAAAATATAAGGGACGCGGGACGAAATGTAGAGAAAGTGGATATATGGCAAGAATATATAGGAAATTTATATGCAGGAAAAGAACTAACTGTATTAGAACAAGAATCAGACATTGAAAATGATGATTTGGGATATCCTATACTTAGAGATAAGTTTGAATTAGCATTAAAGGATCTGAAAAATTGTAAGGCGCCAAGTACAGACAAGGTGCAAACAGAAACTCTAAAAGCCGTTGGACAAGCAGTAACAGAACGTCTCTTCAACTTGTAAGCTATATGTATGAGACAGGCGAAATACCCAAAGATTTCAAACGTAACATCATAGTTACTATACCAAAAAAAAAAGGCACGGATAGATGTGAAAAATTTCGAACAATAAGTTTGACAGCACACGTATCAAAAATATTAACTAGAATTGTACAAAGACGAATGGAAAAACGAGCTGAAGAAATACTAGGAGAAGATCAAATTGGGATTAAGCAAAACAGGGGAACACGGGAGGCTATTTTAGCTCTGAGAGTGATAATGGAGAAAACAATAGAAAAAGGGGAAAGTGTGTATATTGAGTTTGTAGATTTGGAAAAAGTATTCGATAATGTAAAATGGAAAAAAATGTTCGAAATACTCAAAAAAAAATGGAATGAGTTATAGGAATAGACGAATAGCACATAGTGTAACACTACGCCCTCCTTCCCTCACCTAAGTAGCAGTCAAAGAAACAATAAAACGAGTTACCTAATACATATATAATCGAATGCCAACTTTATATCACTTTTTATGGTTCAAAATTGCAATACAAGGGTCCACTTACCTATTCCAATAGTCTTTACTCTACTTCCCACAAACGCCTCGGCTACTCTACAGCGGAGAGTACATGGACATGCCCCGGGGTGGATAGGCCTAAAATTCTGAAACCGATACTGGTGAGTTAACTTACTCAAAGGTTTACAAAGTATCTATACCTAAATGTATTTCAACAAACCCCTTTTAATTGTAATATCTATATAGCTCTACATTTATATTAAGTAATGAATTTAATAACCTTTAATATGGTGATATAACTATTTACATTTACTGTATTAACATACTTGCATGCGATAAAAGCAATATCTCTTACTTAACTAAAGTTACTTTAAGTCGGGTGGTTATATATTATACTAAGCTCTACAGTTAAAACAAATTGGCTTCCAACTTAAACATAGCCAATAACTCTTGATATTCTCTACAAAATTCATAATAATAAGCGTTAACGTTAATAAAGTGCAAGAATTCCAACCTTAATCTAGCAACTTAACATATTCATGTAAAAGCATATAATATATATATATATATATATATATATATATATATATATATATATAGTTTGGAGATAATGATCTTGCACAAATACGATATATTATTAATGGGTTTGAGGTCAGCTGGAAGAAAGTGTACTCTTTTAAGGCCTAAATTTTCGAATCTATTTCAAATTCTTGATCACAGGCTTTCTAAAATACAATTAACTAGGCTAACATATACATCAATTGCTATTAACTTACAAGGTGAGGATATATATATTAAATTAACATAGAAATTAAATCGAAAATATTTTTAAAATAAAGTTTGCTTCAAGTTGTTATATAAAATTGTATAACTTGTATAAATATAAAAATGTCAGATTTTGAAACCTTTCAGTTTCACTTTTTGTTATTTAAAGCTTTAAATATAGGATGCCTATGTGTGCGTGTGTGTGTGTGTGTATGTATGAACATGAGTGTGCGTTCATGTTATATTTATATGAGTGTCAAAGTATATTTCTGATTATATATTTTAAATCTGTTTGTTTGTTAGTACGTGTGTGTATGTGTACATGTGTATGTATGTATGAATGTGATGTGCATGTATGATGTGAAGTATTAATCACTACAATATCAATTACTGCATTAGGTACAGGTTACTTCTGAAGACTAAGAAAGTATGTATAAATCGAACTTAAACCACCAATATCTGTTTTTTTAGTTATACAATTTTTTTGCGAAAATATGATACATTTCAAGGAATAATCTTTTTTGTATCTTTTCTAGTTCTAAAATTTTAGGATGTTCAAAATCAATTTTGTGATCTAAATTGTGCGAGTGACTTGATAAAGCACAAGAATTTGGTTTGATTCTAATGTCACTTTTGTGTTGGGTTATACGTTGTTTTAAAAATTGTGACGTTTGTCCAATATAGGGGTTACCACAATCTATACAATTAATTTGATATACAATGTTTTTTTGAAACAAATCCAGAGTTTTATCTTTAAATTTTGAAAAAATAGTTCCTAATGTTAAAATATTCTTTTTAGCGTATTTGAAATTGTAATTTTAAATACTTGAGTTAATTTATTAGTTAGGTGATCATCTATGTTTGGTAGTGTTTTGTATAGTTGTAAAGTTTTGTTATTTTCGTTAGTTGTGTTATTGCTATCTATATTACCATCGTTATTGTTTGTATTAATGTATTTTTTTGAGTTATATAATAATTTTGTGATAAGGTCTATAGGATAGTTGTTGTTTTGTAGAATATTTGAAAGTTTTTTGATGTTCTTATTATGAAAAGAGGGATGGGATATTTTTAAAATTCGTTCTTTTAATCCTAAAATAAAATTTAGCTTTGTTTTAAATGGATAAAAGGAATAATAGTTTAAGTATCTGTTTGAATGTGTAGGTTTTGATACCAATCTAAAATGATTTCATTTTTATTATTTCTAATTAATAGAGTGTCTAAGAACGGTACTGAGTTATTTGATTCTGTTTCGACTGTAAATTGAATATGTCTATTGTATTTATTAAAAATGTTAAGAGTTTCATCTATTTTATCTTCTGGAATAGCTGTCACTAGATCATCAACAAATTTTTAATAAATGGAAGATTAAATGGAAGTTGTGAAATAACAGAATTTAATAGTTCATCCATAACTATTTGTGCAATAATGGGACTTAGATTTGATCCCATCGGACATCCAAAAATTTGTAGATAAAATTTATTATCAAACGAAAAATAACAGTTGTCAAATAGAAATTCAACTATTTGTAAAAATGATGTTTTTGATAAATTACAATTTTGTTCAATGTCGGTCCAAATTTTAATATTGTTATTCATAGCTAAATTTTTAGGTATATTTGTGAAGAGGGAAACGACGTCTAAACTGATTAATACATAATTTTCTGGTAAAAGAAAATTATTTATTTGTTCAGAAAATTCAAAGGAATCTTTTATATTAAATGCGGTTTTACGGACGGATTTTGTTAGACACTCTATTAATTAGAAATAATAAAAATGAAATCATTTTAGATTGGTATCAAAAACCTACACATTCAAACAGATACTTAAACTATTATTCCTTTCATCCATTTAAAACAAAGCTAAATTTTATTTTAGGATTAAAAGAACGAATTTTAAAAATATCCCATTCCTCTTTTCATAATAAGAACATCAAAAAACTTTCAAATATTCTACAAAACAACAACTATCCTATAGACCTTATCACAAAATTATTATATAACTCAAAAAAATACATTAATACAAACAATAACGATGGTAATATAGATAGCAATAACACAACTAACGAAAATAACAAAACTTTACAACTATACAAAACACTACCAAACATAGATGATCACCTAACTAATAAATTAACTCAAGTATTTAAAATTACAATTTCAAATACGCTAAAAGAATATTTTAACATTAGGAACTATTTTTCAAAATTTAAAGATAAAACTCTGGATTTGTTTCAAAAAACGTTGTATATCAAATTAATTGTATAGATTGTGGTAACCCCTATATTGGACAAACGTCACAATTTTTAAAACAACGTATAACCCAACACAAAAGTGACATTAGAATCAAACCAAATTCTTGTGCTTTATCAAGTCACTCGCACAATTTAGATCACAAAATTGATTTTGAACATCCTAAAATTTTAGAACTAGAAAAGATACAAAAAAGATTATTCCTTGAAATGTATCATATTTTTCGCAAAAAATTGTATAAATAAAAACAGATATTGGTGGTTTAAGTTCGATTTATACATACTTTCTTAGTCTTCAGAAGTAACCTGTACCTAATGCAGTAATTGATATTGTAGTGATTAATACTTCACATCATACATGCACATCACATTCATACATACATACACATGTACACATACACACGTACTAACAAACAAACAGATTTAAAATATATAATCAGAAATATACTTTGACACTCATATAAATATAACATGAACGCACACTCATGTTCATACATCACACACACACACACGCACACATAGGCATCCTATATTTAAAGCTTTAAATAACAAAAGTGAAACTGAAAGGTTTCAAAATCTGACATTTTATATTTATACAAGTTATACAATTTTTATACAACAACTTGAAGCAAACTTTATTTTAAAAATATTTTTCGATTTAATTTCTATGTTAATTTAATATATATATCCTCACCTTGTAAGTTAATAGCAATTGATGTATATGTTAGCCTAGTTAATTGTATTTTAGAAAGCCTGTGATCAAGAATTTGAAATAGATTCGAAAATTTAGGCCTTAAAAAAGAGTACACTTTCTTCCAGCTGACCTCAAACCCATTAATAATATATCGTATATATATATATATATATATATATATATATATATAACTATATAAAAATTCATACTTGCAACCCTCGTGTATGCATGCCAATACACGTCCGTTCTCTCGAACCATGTATACAAAGATTTACTCAATACCTGTTTCGGGTATGCAATACCCACTGTTGCTCCACTCTCTACAATGCCCCTGAGGTAATTTATCCTCACCAGGGTTGATAATGCTTAGCACGGGTGTCGATACATTTTGTGCTCGAAAATCTTGATATCTCCCTACTGCTGTGACAACTTGGTTTGGAGTCGGGCTTCCGAAATCCAAACTTCCACAATCAATCAAAAATGAACCATATAGGTATGTTCAAGTATCCTGTTCTTTGCAGTTAATAAACCTACATCTCCTATCATTAACCGCATTACAGCTTAATCGTTTCGTTGCCGAATTACACTTAAATTTATTACTATTTAATTATCTTTTAAGAGCCAAACTTATGTGTATCCTTTATCACTTACTTAAATTCACTATTCTGCCCCTAGTAAACATACTAATTCATTAGCTCTGTCTACTCACTAACCATTGATTAAATTAACACGGCCGTATAACTGCGACGCGACATTGTCGCCTACTTCACACTAGCTTTGGGCTAGTTAGTTTTCATTTTGTAATATCTTTTGTCTTTGTGTGTCTTGTTAAGTCTTTGTGTGTCGTGTGTTTGAATTTTCTCTATCACTGTATTTATATACCTTTTATCACGTGACTGGCCTAGCCAATCAAAAATCTTACATACTTCACAATTGTACATCATCCCTACTGCTTTTAGGTTAATGGTTTAAATCCATTTTTATTATTACCATTGCTAATTGAAATTACCCTATAATTAAATTTAAGTTATTCTGCAATATTCTAAAGTATTTCCTGTTAATATTTTTATAGATATCACGAAAAATTACATTTTATTACGTACTTTCGGTTTTGAATTTTCTAGAACAAATTAGCATTTCCTTTGGCGCCTTAATTTAAAATCTAAATTTCACGGGATGTTAGACATCAGTCGATAGGTAATGTTTATTTAAAGTGTCAATTGTCACCCCAAAATCAAACTAGGATTGGATAACTATCTTAATCTGGTCAGTAATAGGCCACATTTTAGATAGAATTGTTTGTGATTGACCGATAATATTATTTGAAATTTGGATTAATTTAAAAATGTTCTTGGGTGTTACAATAGCTTATACAAAGAGCAAACAACAGTAATAGAATTAGAGCAAGAACGTAGAGGAGTAAACATTAGGAAAGGGGTGAGACAAAGATGTGCCCTATTACCATTAATTTTTAATTTGTACATTGAAGAGGCGATGAATACTGTGAAATGCAGTAAGACATTTGGAATTAATATGCAGGGACAAAAAATTGACATGCCTAGATTTGCAGATGATATAGCGGTATTAGCATCTAGCAAGGGAGAGTTAGAAGTTGCTCTTAATGAAATGGAAACGGTTCTAACAGAAAGATACGGTATGAAAATTAACAAAACTAAAACTAAAGTACTAATATGCAAAGGAAGGGGAAATAAATCAAAAACAAGAATACAAATATGTCACACAAACGTGCAAGAGGTTAAGGGTTTCTGTTACCTAGAAAGCCAAATAACGCAAGATGGGAAAAACGCAAAAGATATAAAACAAAGAATAACACAAGGTCGTGCTACATTTAACAAGAAAAAGCAACTACTGTGTTTAAAGACCACAAACATAGAAACAAGGAAAAGATTGCTTAAAACATGTATGTGGAGCACAGCACTGTACGGCTGTAAAGCCTGGACAGTAGGAGAATCGGACAAGAAAAAGGTAAAAGCCTTTGTAATGTGGTGCTACAGACGTATGATGAAGATATCATGAACAGACAAAGTTAAGAACGAAGAGGTACTAAAAATGGTAGGGAAAGAAAGAAATATGTGGAAAACTGTAAAAAAATAGGAGAGATAGTATGATAGGTTACATACTGCGGCATGTGGGAATCCTGCGGAATATATTAAAAGCAGAGATAGGTAAAAAAGGAAGTAGAGGTAAACCTAGGTTAGACTACTGCAAACACATAGTGAAAGATGTAGGATGTAGGAATTTCAGAAAAATGTGTAGGCTAGCTCAGAATAGAAATCATTGGAGGTACGCATCCAACCAGTCCCAAGATGGATAAATTAATGGTGAAAAAAGTAACTGTACTTAAACATGATGATCTTGGCAGCCACAGGCTGCTTAACCCCCTTTACTGAATCTTGGCGAAATAGGGCATAAAATTAGAAAACAATAGAAAAAGAACCAAGCTGTATACAGGTTGTGTGAGAATTTCAGGGAACTGTGTAGGCTAGCTCAGAATATAAATAAGTGCAGGTACGTGTTTAACCAGTTTTTAGACGGAAATCTAATGACGAAAAAATAAGCGCAAATAAATCTGATAATTATTATAAACAACTGCAGGTGTTGGTTGTGAAATATCTGCAACTAATATTGAATGTGCAAAAAGATATATTAGAAAAAATATTAAATCGGTAAATGTTCAAGTGCTGGGGGAACTTGGCAGCCATAGGCTGCTTACCCTCCTTCACAGCCACTGAGTGTTAGAAAAATAGGGTATATAATTGTAAAACAATAGAAAAGGATCAAACTGAATCTAAGAAGAAAAAACAGCGCCTATGATGAAAGACAACAAACATAGAAACAAGAAGAAAATTATTGAAAGCATATGTGTAGAGCACAGCACAGTATGCCTATGAAATACGGATAGTAGCAAAAGCAGACAGAAAAACGGTAAGAGTCTTTTGGAATGCTGTGCTTCAGATGTATGAGGATGATAGCATGGACAGACAAAGTTAATAACAAATAGGTTATAAAAATATAGGGAAACAAGGATATCTGTGAAAAAAAAATAAGAGAAATAGAAGGACAGAATACGTTCTAAGACATTTTTGGGGAATAGTATGGGATATATTACAAGCAGAGATAGGAAAAAGGAGGTAGAGGTAGACCTAGATCAGATAGTGATAGATGCAGACTGTTCAAATTTCAGGGAAATGTGTAGATTAGTTCAGAATAGGAAACAATGATGGTACGCGTCTAACCAGTTCCAGGACTGAAAACCTAATGATGATGATGATTTACAACTTGGACAAAAAAGTCCAACAAGTAGTTTGTTGTTAAAATTGCAGCAGGAAAACAAAACACAGTTTACACTGTTGTGTATGAGGCGTTTTCATGAAAAGAAGTACAGTTTTGTATTTCTTTGGTGATGGATAACATTGATGTTCCTTTAAATCAGATTAAATACATTTTAAAGAAACTATTGTACATAGAGGAATACATACATTTGCTACTGAAATTGATTTGTTTTAAATGTACCTAGTTATTTAGAAATTTGTGTTAAAATAAAACCAATTTAATATGAAGATACCTATTTTGATTAAAAAAGTATTATTTTTAAAAAAATATAAGGTATAAAGCAATTGCAATTGCAACAGCTTGAAAGTTTGATGTAATAGGTAAAAGTTATATACTATAAGGGTATTTTTCATAATTCTTGATTTTTCTTTAGATGTTTATTGTCTTGCATTGGTTGTTTATTTATATGGGGAAAATATGTTTGAATGCGAGAGTAAAATAAAATGTTCCAAATAACCCCAAATTTGGGTTAAATGGAGTAACTTTATTTTTCAACTTTATAGGTAATCAGATGCATTTAAAAAAATATTAGTGATCTCTACTAGTTCATAAAGTACGTTAATATTATAACAAAATATGTTTGCAAATTTAAAATATTAAAATAAAAAAAGATTGCCCGTAATGCGTTTTTAACTTATTTTGAAATTACTAAAGTTTAACTAGCTCTGCCTTAATAACTGAAGTATGTTATGAAAAAATTGAACCATGTGTGAGGATGTTGACTTACAGGTTAAGTTTAATGACATTAATAATTTACAAAAGGTAAATAATAATGCGTTACATTGTTGTAGTACACAAAATAAACAAACTTCAGAACTTTTACAATAATTTAAGTTTTCATAATTACACATGAAATTTATTTTAATATTAAAAGCATCTAAAACATTCAACATTCAGAAGCACGACTGACCTTTATTTATTTAAACAACTCCGTCGATATAAATTAATTGGATTAATTTTAAAGCAGATAATTTCTATTCACTTATACTATTGTAAGGTAAGTAGACGTCACATTACAATATTAATTATTGCTTATCTCCTAATAAATAAATCATCTCGTTCTGCACAGTCTCAAAAATAGTTACCCCAAATTAATTTTTTTTTACCAAGGCAACTTTTCCATGTACTATATATCAGTATCGCAAATAGATTTTTCGGTACTGAAATTAACCATTCGAAACAAATAAATTAATTTCTCTGGATGTTGTAATTATGCACACGCAGCATAGTGGGTTCGATTCACACGCCAGAACCTTTTTTAAAAATTTTATTTTGTGTTTTAAATTTGCTGTGAGCTATATAAATACAAAGTCATGCTGGTAAGGCTAGTGTAAACGAATGGTTTTAAGATCATATTATTAAAGTATAAAGCGCAAACGCATTGACAACACACAAAAATAATTCCTTCATATAATTAACTAATGCTGCTTAAGCCATTTCAAGGTATCAATAACAGAGCGATTTTAAATAACATTAAAAATAACCAAACTTAACCTTACTTTATAAATTTTTTACTGTTGCATTAGGTGCCAAAATCGGAAAATGACATTTTTGCAAAACTTTACCTACCATAGATATGCCATTCCACTTTACACTATTTACTAATGTTCTTTGTTCCTAGGTTAAAAATGGTGATCAAATCGATACTAATAGGAACAATATCTTTTGTATGCATCACAGCAGTGTGTGATAAAGCCGCTTATGATCCCATTGAATGGACTGGTGGTTCCTTTGCATGGAATGATCTCTCCAGCCGAGCGCTTCATAGAAATTTGGGATTATACGTTAGCAAGAACTGCATTGCAACACGCGCCCAGGTTTACAACGACTACATCTATCTTGCCCTACCTAGATTTAAACCAGGAGTGGCCGCCACACTAGCAAGAGTTCCAATAGGAGCAGGATGTGACGCTGCTTTAGAACCGTTTCCGTGTTGGACTATGCAACAAGTGGGCGATTGTAAATCCATTCAATCGGCTGTTGATATTTTTAGAGATGCTCAAGGTGTTCTTTGGGTGTTGGATACCGGAGTCGTGGATACTCTAAAATGTCCAACAAGGCGATTTCCACCAAAAGCTTTAGCGTTTTCACTGTCTGATGGTAAACTTCTCAAAACTCTGGATTTAACGGGTTTGGTTTCAGAAGCATCTAGACTTCAATACATTGTTTGCGACTATTGCCAGAATGGAAGACCGTATGTTTACATCAGTGACGCAGCCACGCGCTCAATTTTAGTCTTTGATATACTTGGAAATAAAGGGTACCGTGTTATATTACCAAAAGTTATTGCACATGGTTGTAATCGTCGAGATGTGCTATACATTGCTTTAGTACGACGAGGTTGCGGAAACAACTATCTAATTTTTACATACTTAGGCTCAAAGCGAATGTTTTCACTACGCACGGATTACCTACGCTCAGGTTCTTACGACGGAAAAATTGTAGATCTCGGTCCAAAACCTGAGAAGCTGGTTCTTCTCGGTACTGATGGAGGTTCTTCCATTTTCTTTAGGTACGATGGTCAACAAGAAGTTTACAGATGGGATACTGTAGATTGTTTTAAACAAGAACACTTTATTAAAGTATATCAACCTGATCAGTGCTTCTTGCCAACACACGTTTTTCCGGACCCTCACAGACATCGCGTTCGAGTACTTCAAAGTAATTTTCCAGATTTTATACACGATACGGTTGGATGCGGAGCTGTGCAGAAGGTGTCTATATTAGAAGGTAGTTGTTAATAAAATAAATTGTTCTTTTATGTTATGTTAATAAATGATTAAATATATTTAGATATTTGAGTTGTTCTTTGTCTATATGTCGATCGATGTTAAATGTATTTTTGCATAGTTTTAGTGAGGAGTTTGTGATCTAGTACGTAGCTAAGCACATTAATTTTTGACGTAATTTTATACATTAATTTTATGCAAGAATTATATAGAATGCTACGGGTAAATGAGTAGTACCAGGGGCGCCGACATCGTAGATGATCGGGGTCTTCACCACCCTCATATGTGATTTTTCTAATGCTCCACCCGAAGGTACTACATTGGCCAGGAAGCGAGTTTTTTTTACCTGAAAAATTTTGAATTTTGCCGAACTCTTGCTGTTCCAAGCAGGGTAGGGATCTTTAACGTGAGTGACAACACACACACACACACAGGACCCCCATGTTACCTCTCATCCGAACAAGGGCGTATTTTTGTGAAAAATGCTTGCCCGACATTTTTCAAGCGGATCGTGTCGGGATTCGAACCCGAGACCTTGGGCGTAGTAGTCACACGCATACCAACTATGCCGCAGAGCCGCCGGTCTTCAGCACCCATCGAAGATAAATAGCGAGTGCTTAGCACCCCTGTGCAAAAATGACTAATCCGAAAAATAAATCTAAAAGTGCACTTTAATTACATATTTATAAATTGTCTTAAACATTAAATAAACATAGGTACCAAATCTGTTACCTATTTACTATTTTTACAAATTTTTTTATACGAAGGTTGCATATGTAGATAAGAGTAGAGCACCTAATACATCATAGGTTTACTTATACCTCTACTGTGCCTCTACTTCAACCGCCTACGCGCTTCATGGCCGCTATCTCACCGAATGCCTACGCCCTGCTTGCAGTGATCATTTAGTCTGGCTTCGAAAGCGTGTGTAGTGTTACGTGTTTAGATATCTCTCTATCAATAGTGTTTTAATTGTATTGCGCTCGCGTATTTTAAAAATTATCGATTTCGATGAATAAATTCTTAGTTCGTAATTATAAGATGTTCAAACTCGACGGACCTTCTACTAATAATACTTCTCAGCTAAGTATAGGGCAACTAATTCATTCTGAAAATGCTTTTTATAGACAATACGGCGTTTCCTTCAGTTATGTTGAAGAAAAGGCGCAATTTTCACAGTAAGTGGCAGGCAATATTTCCATGGCTATTATACAACAGATATTTTGAAAAAGTGTTGTAGTGTTCCGTAATGTTTCTAAGTCTATTCTCATTGGTTGATAATTATTGAAAATATTATAGTTACATTTCAATATTTGAAGGTATTTGTCAGAATAGCTGAGTAAGTACTTGCAGGTTTCTGAACGCATTCCGTTATGTCAGAATTTATGTTATAATGAACGCATGTGTAGTGACAATCGATCGAGTCGACAGGGTTAAACGACTTTGTTTTTAGATTTCAAGATGGCAGGTTGTAAAATTTCACTTGGCGGCTTTTTACCAAAAGTAATGTTTTATGTTTATAATTTAATTGCTATTCAAAGTAATCTGACTACATCTGGTAATTCCAGTCTTGTTTTGAGTGTGATGTTGGTACTTATTGTAAAACCGTTAGTTATTTAATCATTGAAGGAAATATTTATGTGGTACCTGTTGCTTTTGGCTTATAATTTGATGTCGGTTTTATTAAACGTTTTATGTATAAATGAGTGTGGTTTGGTTTAACAATCGAAAACTAATAGTTATTTATTTATCTGAATTGTTTATTTAGTATTTAATCAGAGTAAAACTGATATTTGTTGATTGAAAATAATGTTTATTTAGTATTTAATACAGAGCTCGAACTACAATTGCATTGCACTTGTTGCAGAACCAATAGTGAATGTACCCTTACAGTGATTTTATGAGCAATTAGTACCAACACATCATTCCTTAAGTATATTAAATCAAATTATTAGGCAAGTTTGAATATGAACAGTACTATATTTTCTATGTTATATTTGTTTTGGTTCTAAGATAGTAATCGAAATATACCCTAGGTTGTGTATATTTTTGTTTGTAATTTGTAATACCATGATGTGTTTAATTTATTAAAAGGTACGTTTTAGCCGATGCGATCATAATGTATAATTTTTACCATTTGCTTACTAGAGTTAATATATTTAACTAACATGCATTTATATAAAGATTTAGCGTCTGAATCGGAGCTTGCCTTTATGCTGTAGAAATTTGGATATGTATTTGCTGCCAACATATTTTGTGTTCGTTTGATATTTGTGATTCATTTGGCATTTTATTTATGTGTAATTGTTTTATTTCAGCATACTAATCACATTTACAACTGCACTGCTCACATCTGGGTTTAACTTAATGATATGTTTGTTGTTTTGTTTATCCAATTATCTACCCGATGTTTCTATATAATTAACTAGCATTTAACGTTTGTGATCTTGTTGTGATGTAATTAAATTGAACCTCTGGTATGACCGACCATTCATCCTCTACTACTCCCGAGCCTATAGAACAGCCTCTACTGCCGCACTCTACGCCCTCTTACAAACACCTCTCATTGAATTTGCCGTCCATTCCTGTATCCAAATTTGAAACCTGAAAAAACCGACCTATCACCATGCACGACAGGACACTATACTTGGACGAATATAACACCGTACCCTAGACAAAGATTACAATCCTCATCCACAGATCCCTAATCCATTTCTGGCAAAAATCCTGGACCCTTTCCCACACAGGAAAACACACGAGATTTTCCAAGTCATTTCCGACATCCCACCCCACATCTCACTCTCATACCCAACCATTTTCTTACCGGACATGACCTCTTTCGCTCCAAACTACATCAAATGCACTTAACTTGATCCCCTACTGTCCCTGGGACGAACTAACAGAAGAAACGCCCTTCCACCTCATTTATTCCTTTCCATAGCCAACAACTCTCGATCCAAATTGAAGTCCGCGCTCCATTTCGACCAACATACCTCACTACCAAAATTATACCTACTGGCAACCCACTATCTACAGGCCCTCAATCTTTCCTAATCGACAACTTATTCAATAAACTCCCATCCCAACCCAGCGTCACTAACTCAGCCCATAACACTAGTATACACATATGCACACCGAACCTCACGCACCGAGCAACCAACCCACTCAAGTGCACGAATTCGGAACAACTTGCTAGCAACATTCACACTTGAACAAAAGGCAACAACTGGCAACATCAAACTGCCTCCACACCACCGTCGCCGCCCAGGGGATATGAACATTTGACTATCTTACTGTAGCATGTACAACTAGGTAGGGCTATCGACCTATTTTCGTTAGCTCCTCTCCTGACGGCGGAAAATTTTCGTTATTCTGTTGGCGCAGATTATTTCAAACTAGCGCAACATAACGCACGACAAGAAGTAGTTAGCGTATCCCGAGAAATAACTAGAGTAGACAACAAAGCTATACTATGGAACCTTTTTTCTGGTAAGATTGAGTTAACATTAAAGTTCCCCAATATTCATACAACAAGTTATGCTGCTGGCACAGCTTACTTATAGCTATCGCAACCTAGTGCACTCTAAGAAATAACCAGCGCACTCCGAGAAATAGGTAGCGCAGACAACAAAGGCATATTATGACAACTTTTTGTGGTGCGACTGAATTAATATTGGACTACCACCATGTTGTAGCAACTATGTTATACTGTTGGTACAGATTACCTAGAGCTATCGCAACCTAGTCCATGCCAAGAAATAGCTAGCACAAGAATAAAAATTACATTATAGCAGCTTCTTTCTAGTAGAACTGAGATAACGTTGCATTCCCTTATGTTGAAGCAACTAGTAATATACGGATACTGCTGATACAGATTACCTAAAGCTGTCGCAACCTATCATTTTCCAAGAAATAGCTAACGCACTTCGAGAAATAGCTAGCGCAGGCAACAAAACTATATTATGGAAGCTTTTTCAGGTAGGATTGAAATAACGTTGTATTCCCTCCATGCTGAAGCAACTAACTTATATTGCTTGCACAGCTAACCTACGGCTATCAAAACCTAATTCACTACAAGAAATAGCTAGCGCACCACGAGAATAGCTCGCGCGGACAACAAAGCAATATTATCGAAGTTTTTCTTGGTCGATTTGAATTAACGTTATACTCCCCATGTTGAATCACTTTAGTTATACTGCTGGCACACATTACCTAGGGTTATCGCAATCTAGTGCGTCCCAAGAAACAGCAATCGTACCTCGACAAATAGGTGACGTAGGCGACAAGCTATATTATGGGTACTTTTTTCTGGTAGGACTGAACAAACGCTACACTCTCCTCACATACTGAATCAATTAAGTTATTTTGCTGACGCAGTTTACATACGGCACTCCGAGAAGTAGCTAGCGCAGACAAGAGCACTATATTATAATAGTTTTTATCTTAAAGATCTGAATTAACGTTTTACTGCCCCCATGTCGAAGCAACTTAGTTATACCACTATTGCAAATCACTAGTGCTATTTTTGCGGTGTTCTAGCTATTTATTGGGGTGCGCTAGGTTCTGCTAGCCCTAACTAATCTGCGCCAGTAGTATAACTTAGTTACTTCAACATGGAGGGAGTCTATCGTTAATTCAGTCCAACCAGGAAAAAACTCTCATAATAGGGTTTTGTTTCCTGTGCTGCCTATTTGTTGGGGTGCACTAGGTTGTAATAGCCCTAGGTAGTCGGTGGCGTTACTATAACGTAGTTGCTTCAAAACGTAGTAACTAAAAGAAAGCTACTATAATATAGTTCTGTTGCCTGTGCTAGCTATTTCTCAAGGTATGCTATGCTAGCTACGCGTTAATTTGCGACATACATAGGTAATGTGTGTCAGCAGTAGAACTTAGTTTCAACATGAGGGGAGTCTAACATTAATGAGTTCTACCCTAAAAAAAGTTTTCATAATATAGTTTTAATGCTTGCGTTAGTCATTCCTCGGGATGCGCTAGCTATTTCTTGAAGTACAATAGGTTGGGATGGCTCAATGGAATCCGTGCCAGAAGTATAATTTGGTTGCTTTATCATAGGAGACACTAATGTTAATTCAGTCTTACCAGTAAAAAGCTCCCATAGTTTAGCTTTGTTGCCTGCGCTAGCTATTTCAAGGTGTGCGCTAAACTGCTTTAAGTATTAGCGCCACTAGTACAATTTAATTTCGGCACTACGGGGAACTAGCGTTAAGTTTGCCCTCCTAGAAAAGAAGGTGCCATTATGTAGTTTCTATGGCTGCACTTAACCTCCGCTAGCAGGGTAGCTTAGACCCTCCGCCAGAAAATGGGGTAGCGGTAGCGTTAACTTAGAGCCCCCCTCGAAGCTATCATTATGTAGATTCTGGTAGCGATGTAAGTAGAAGATGGTAGGCATTCGAAAACAGCGCCGCCGCCGCCGCCGCTAATCGCTCTTAAATGGGTTTTCTCATTAAAAACCCATTAACACTAATCGCTTTCTAATAGGTTTTCTCATTAAAAACCCATTAGCACTAATTGCCTTTTTAATGGGAAAACTCATTAACGCTAATCGCTTTTTAATGGAAAAACTCATTAACGCTAATCGCTTTTTAACGGAAAAACTCATTAACGATGTTATCATTTTTCCTAACGTCACATATTTGCTCCTTGCTCCCTCCTTGCTCCCCCTCAGATAAATGTACCTTGTTTGGTATCAATTAATATTAGATTTTTCTCAGCTACCCGAATTTCTAAGAATTTTTCAGATAGCATCATCCCCCAGAGAGCTACCCTCACTTTAAGATTATTTACCGGTAGCGATTTCTGACCGTTCTTATAAATTTTTTTAGACTTGCGACACATCAAATTAGTCTAGAATTTTACGCAGAATCAGAGTCTGCAAACAAATTTAATATAGGACCACCCCTTACAAAGTTACACATATACCCTCTGCGAGATAAATCTTTCTCCACATTTCTACCCACGAGGTAAATGTACCTTGTTTGGTATCAATTAATATTAGATTTTTCTCAGATACCCAAATCTCTTTATAATTTTTAGATTGCATCATCCCCCAAGGAGCTACCCCAATTTTAAGATTTATTGCTGATCCTTGCCCGTCCTTATAAATCTTTTAGCCATGCGATACGTCAAATTAGTCTAGAATTTTATATACAATCCAAATCTGTAAACAGATTTGAAATAGGACCACACCTTACGGTTTTACACGCATACCTTCTAGCGAGCATACCGTCACCGTACCACTACTCGCTTTTAATGTCATACCATACTTTCTATCTTGTTTGGTATTAATTAATATTAGATTTTTCTCAGCTACCGGAATCTCTAGGAATTTTTTAGATAACACAATCCCCCCCAGGGAGCTACCCTCATTTTAAGGTTTTTTACCGGCAGCGATTTCTGACCGCCCTTATAAATTTTTTAACTATCCGACACATCAAATTAGTCTAGAATTTCACGCAGAATTCGAATCTGTAAACAGATTTAATTTCGGACCACCCCTTACCATTTTACACACACACCCTCTAAATTATAACTTTCCTGTAGCTCATACCTAAAAGAAAATCTAAAAACCATTCTTAAAACTTTTTATTACAGACAATTTTTACTAATACAGTTTAAATTTTGTAAACCACATTTCTAAATACATATTCACAATTTTTATTCTTAACCTAACACTCCACGCATCGGCTTATACTTATTAATATTTATTTCTAAATAGAGCACCTTTCCCAAAGACCAACCGGACCCACATGTTTCAAATTCCTCTGATTTTGTTCTCATGGTTTTGCTTAAGACCCCGTAACTATATTTTTTGTGTTAAAGAATTTCACATCGGTAGTCTCTTCTCCCATTTTTGTGTAGATACCGTAGAGTTTGCAATAGACTTTTATTGCTGTATGTTGTGTTCTTTTTTCATTAAGTATTCAAATAAACCGCTGTTTCTGCTTCCAAACAAACTCGAACACTTCATCGTTTCTACATTATTTTCGCCAGTAGCGGTAACTGTTGCATTTTTATGTCTGTTGCTTCTCAAGTGTGTGGCATAGGTAGTCCTTTCCATTTCGAAATCGCATACTTTACACATAATTCGTGGTTGTATCGTACAAGACCCTTTAACAGCTGTCGGAGCTGAACGTTTACGACTTAATGACATACCGTGCTGTTTTTCCTTGTGTCGCAGTAAGTGGTCCATTCTCGTAAAAGCGAAACCGCAAGACACACATTTTAAGTACTTTGCTGCTGACGGATGTATAAGCTTAACCCTGGACGTTGCTACACCACAACATTTGTTCTGGTGCCGTTTGAGAGCATTTTTCCAGGTATAAAAAGCACCGCAAGAGTTGCAATTAAAAATATTTTCGGAGGACACTTAGTACAAAACAAAATCTACACTATAGGACTTTGGTTAAACTTGTAAGCGAACTAACTTGTAACTAAAAAGTTTACTCTAGCGTACCTGCTTTATGTTCCTTATAGAATGCAAACCCAAGGTTTCCGAAGACCGCAGAACGATACGATACGAAACAACCACGAATTATGTGTAAAGTATGCGATTTTGAAATGGAAAGACTACCTATGCCGCACACTTGAGAAACAACAGACATAAAAATGCAACAGTTACCACTACTGGCGAAGATGATGTAGAAATGGTAAGCACAGCGTTTAACAACCGTATGGCTAGCTATCGCATAAATGAGGCCAGTGTCGACGATGGAGTGTCCGAGTTTCTTTGGAAGCAGAAACAGCGGTTTATTCGATTACTTAATGAAAAAAGAACACAACATACAGCATTAAAAGTCTATTGCGAACTCTACAGCGTCTACACAAAAATGGGAGAAGAGGCTACCGATGTGAAATCCTTTAACACAAAAAATATGGTTACAACGTCTTCTAGTAATCTGGAAAATATGTACAAGGTCTTAAGCGAAACCATGAGAACAAAATCAGAGGAATTTGAAACACGTGGGTTTAGTTGGTCTTTGGAATGGTGCTCTATTTAAAAATAAATATTAATAAGTATAAGCCGATGTGTGGAGTTCTAGGTTAAGAATAAAAATTGTGAATATGTATTTAGAAATGTGGTATACAAAATTTAAACTGTATTAGTAAATATTGTCTGTAATAAAAAGTTTTAAGAATGGTTTTTAGATTTTCTTTTAGGTATGATCTACAGGAAAGTTATAATTTAGAGGGTGTGTGTGTAAAATGGTAAGGGGTGGTCCGAATTTAAATCTGTGTACAGATTCGGATTCTGTGTAAAATTCTAGACTAATTTGATGTGTCGGATAGTTAAAAAATTTATAAGGGCGGTCAGAAATCGCTGCCGGTAAAAAACCTTAAAATGAGGGTAGCTCTCTGGGAGATGGTGCTATCTAAAAATTCCTAGAGATTCGGGTAGCTGAGAAAAATCTAATATTGATTGATACCAAACCAAATATATTTATTTCGAAAGATGAGCTAAACAAGATAGAAAGTATGGTATGACATTAAAAGCGAGTAGTGGTACGGTGGTGGTATGTTCGCTAGAAGGTATGTGTGTAAAACCGTAAGGCGTGGTCCTATTTCCAATCTGTTTACAGATTCGGATTGTACATAAAATTCTAGACTAATTTGACGTATCGCATGGCTAAAAAATTTATAACGACGGGCAAAAATCGCCAATAGCCAAAAATGTTAAAATTGCGGTGGCTCCCTGTGGGATGATGCAATCTAAAAATTTTAAAGAGATTTGAGTAGCTAAGAAAAATCTAATATTAATTGATACCAAACAAGGTACATTTATCTCGTGGGTGGAAATGTGGAGAAAGATTTATCTCGCAGAGGGTATATGTGTAACTTTGTAAGGGGTGGTCCTATATTAAATCTGTTTGCAGATACTGATTTTGCGTAGAATTCTAGACTAATTTGATGTGTCACATGTCTAAAAAAATTTATAAGAACAGTCAGAAATCGCTACCGGTAAAAAATTTTAAAGTGAGGGTAGCTCTCTGGGGGATGATGCTATCTGAAAAATTCTTAGAAATTCGGGTAGCTGAAAAAAATCTAATATTAATTGATACCAAACAAGATACATTTATCTGAGGGGAGCAACGAGGAAATATGTGACGTTAGGGAAAATGATAACATCGTTAATGAGTTTTCCCATTAAAAAGCGATTAGTGCTAATGGGTTTTTAATGAGAAAACCCATTAAAAAGCGATTAGCGGCGGCGGCGGTGGCGGCGGTGTTTTCGAATGCCTACCATCCTCTACTGATGTACAACCATACTTCTTTGAAATGCATAAAAATTCTAAGAAGTATCTAAAAAATTTTGTTTGTCAAATATGTTTTATGTTAAAGTGTTTATTTTTTATTAACCTTTAATTTTGATTTGTAATTTTTGAGCCACTATAGTTTTTGTTAGAAAAGTTCATTTGTAATGTCAATCTTGGTCGATAGAATAGTTTTGCAATAATACTGTTTTAATTTAGAACTGGAACTCGTATTTTCCTTAGTTGACAAATTCCATGGAAATAAAATATATAATACAAGCCACAGTATTAGCGATTCAGTAAATCGCTTAAACTTGTAATAAAAAGGAATTATTTAAATGCTTAAGTCATACAATGAAAAGTCTAACGTATTTTATAACGTTAGTAGTATTCGCCAAGTGTTTGTATTTGCATTCCTATGGAATTAGCGATCATTATTACACATCCAGCATCGCGATTTTCAGAAATCGCGCATTTCTAGCGTTACCCAGAAACTCTTGTTTTAATAACTATACACAACCTACTCTAATTGAAGTTCATTGGTACGGCGATCGTCAATATGTAGCACCAGGAAGAAACATTTATTATCCCGACGACGGTTCCCAAATTTGGGGCAACTGCAACTGTATACAAGATGTTTTATCAGTAGAAATTGATGCCAAAAGGGCGAGACTGTGGATATTAGACATTGGTTCAGAAAAATGTCCCCCACAACTGGTTATATACAATTTATTTCATAATCTACAAATACATTCTTACACGTTGAACAAGTATGGCTCGAAAACAAAAATGAGTTCAATGGCACTGGATTCAAATGGTCCATATGGACCAACAGTTTTCATAAGTAACGCTGAAACAAACAGGATTATTGTATACCGCCTGAACTCTGAAATACAGTGGGAAGTCGAAGTACGACAGTCCGATGGAAATCGACTTCCATTTTTAATCAATAGGCTAATTTTGTCAAAAACTGAGCCCAAGTTATACATTACTTCAGATGAATCTAATAAATTGGCGTGTTTGGATGTAACTCGGATACAAAGTGCAAAAGGAGATAGGGTACACAAGGTGAGTTACCTAAAATTTCAAAGCTTTTACGTTCAATCTAGATCATAGGTTCCTAACTTGTTCTGCGTTACGACCCCCTTGACTTAGAAAAAAATGTCAACGTTCCCTTTCCCATAATAGTTCATTATACCAAACATTAAAATATTGTTACATATTATCATTACCTATTTTTAATGTGCAAGAGCTTTCTTAGTATGTTATGAGAAACGCGTTGAAATTTATTTTTCTTTTTCGTGGCTTTTAATATAATTAATTAATTAATTTGAGTTTTATTTCAAATGTGTATATAAAAATAAAATGATGCTTTTGTAGTTTCTAGATCTATGAATCTTTTTAGAATTCCTATTTATTGCAATAGCTTATTTAACACTATTATACTGATATCCAAATTATACAGAGTGCTTTAATAATAACTTGTTCGTTTTAAATTACTTTTTCCCCCTTTCTCATCTCATTTTCAAATCCCATAATGCCCAAATATTACAAATACTGCAATACACTACAATACACTACCCAACACAACACTACACTACACTACACTACACTACAATACACTACGATACACTACGATACACTACGATACACTACATCATCACTAGGTCTTCAGTCCTGGAACTGGTTAGACGCGTACTCTCATTGTTTCCTATTCTGAGCTAACCTACTCATTTCTGTAAAATTTCCACAGTCCGCATCTTTCGCTATTAGCGTGCATTAGTCTGATCTAGCCTACCTCTACCTCTTTTTTTCCTATCTTTGTTTGTCATATATCCTGCACTATTCCCCAAAAATGCTTTAGAACATATCCTGCTCTTCTATTTCTTCTATATTGTTACCCCCCTTTTTATCTAATACTTCATACCTAAAAAAGATAAACTAAATAACAAAAATGTTGTATAATTAACCAAGAAATATGTACAATTTGTACTTCTACAACCTTCATAATATTATTTGCTATTTAAGCACGTAGTAAAAATATAAATCTGTTCATCGCCAAATTATAACCCTATTAAAATTATATAAAGCCAGCAAAAATAACTCTGTATTATATTGGAAGCCTCGTTGAACGTTCAAAGACCCTTTTTGTTTCTTAACGTAATTTCTACGTATCAATCTAAATTTTTAATGACCCTTTACATAAATATCTAAGTACATGCAAGTTTTAAATGTTCAAAAAAAATAAGTCTTATGCTATTAATTAACTATGATCGCTTGTAACAGTTTTTTAACCACTGCAGAACACCAATAAATTATTAGTTTTATATACCTTTTGTCTAGTCTATTATACCAGTAAATTCAATTAAATAAATATCTGTATTGGAATCATGTGGTCTAACCGCAATACAGAGATGCTAGTTTGGTTGCTAACATCGGGCGTTAAATATTAGTACAAATATATATCAAGGCCAAACAGCTTTCCTATGTCGTGCACAATGTACCAGCGGTCACTTTAGCTAGAACACTTGTCACCAAGTTACCATGGGGAACCTGAAGCTTCTAGCAAGTAATTTGCGTGTGGCTTTACGCCGTAGTAGAAGAACTCAAGTGTAATAGACACTTGCATTAGTGATTTTTAATAATGGTAAGCAATTAAAAATAATTTACTAGACAAACTAAATAATTTTGTTGTAGCGCTCTTATACACTACGATAAAATATTCATTTAAATATTTCTTTTACACACTTTAAAAATTTCATTTAAATATTTCTTTTTCAAATTCTTCTGCAAATTCCTATGAATACCTTTTAAATAATCGTTTTGTATATTCATTGGAAGACTCCTTCGTATATTCATTTGTTAGAATGATTCCGTCTTATCTGGTTTTATAAAAATTAGGCCGTTTAAATGTTGTGTTTCAAGATGTTATTGATTCTTTATTTGCATTTGCGGGTATCGAGTTTATAGTTCAATCACGTCAATGTAGCGATAAAAAGTATTGGTCTAGCATGACCGTCCTTCAACTTTATGATAGTACTTGGATTTAATAAAAAGTTCTGCAATGAAACTGTATGTTTAAATTTTAAAGAAATGTTCTGCAAAGTAGATAGAAATTTTATGGTTTGAATCTAACGTCCGATAATTAATAATAATGGTCTTTTTGAAATTGCAAGTATAAATTTACAAGTAACTACGTGGACAACTACACAAAGATAATTATTTTGGTAACGATCTACATATGGTAGTACATCGAAGTTTGGCATATTTGTAATAACCGTTGTTATAGATTTTGGTTTGTCCCTTTGGTGCGTATAGGAAACACGCTTTAAGCTCATATGGTCAGGTATAAGGATCACGCAGCTGATTATTTGCTGTACAACATGTGGAGGCGACGTCAATTGTTTGCCCAAGGACCGTATATATAAACACCTGTTTACACATGATGTAGTACCATCACACATACAACACCTGTTAGAACAAGGTAAGAAATTTGTATTATTCTTACATTACCAGAAAATAACTTTACGATGACCTATTAGTACTATTATTCTGTTTAACAAACTAGAAAGGACTTTGATAAATTTTTATTGCCAATATAAATGCAGTGTAATAACAGTTATTATTATTAATAAAATTAAGCAAATCCATAGAGTTCTGACTAAAGTTTCATTTATGCATAATTTTAATTACAACTTTTGAACATTGAATTAGTAGACAATTTAGATATTTTCATATATATGTGTAAACCGAATAACAGATCCGGTATTGTTGGTATAGATTTAAGTTAAATTTTGAAGTAAAAGAAACACTTAAAGTTTTTGATATTTCTTTCGAATTCATAATCCTACCTCAGTGTAGATGAAATTTGTATTAGCTTTTTTAAACGTAAATTTTATACATACAATTTTTTATGAAGAAACAACTTTTAATTAAAGAATGAACATTTAATTTCTCTCAATTAATTGTTTTATTTTGAACAAGTAAGTTCAGAAATAGTGTAACCAGGTATATGAACAAATGGCATAAAGTGGTAACTCCGATTTAACAAGAAGCTTTAATAGCCCTTTTAGAATTTGAAGCTTAATATTCGTGTTCATAAAATTGTGTGCATAATTAATCTTTTCAGTTTTTATACGAGGTAACAAGAGAGTACCTCTTGTGTCCTCACATTGTTAATTTAATTAAATTTTCTTTACAGCTTCTGCGTTAGCAGTTAATACGATATTCCTCTCTAAGGACTTCCAAATCCCCCTTAGGAAAACCCTGTGTTTAAAACTTAATGACTTGGTGGCGCCCTCCCTAAACCTCTGTTTTGATACGAATCAAGTCATAGTAAGCAAATAATGTTTTGTAAAAAGAACCACGACCAATCCTCATAAGCTCTACCCAAGTAATAGACCCCTAGCATAGTCGGAAGATATTTGCGTTTCATCATCTTAAGGAAATCCTTCCTTAAAGTTGACTGGTTCCATTTGGGGATATTAAAGGACCCACGGGTTACTTTAATTAACCAATCAACACCAATATAAAGTGAAAATTTTGTAAGACGCTAACCTGGTATTTTTCTAGATCGATTTTCTGGTTTGAATGTGTAGCTCTGCGTACAACTCAATCCTTTAACCTACCTCTATGTGCTGTTAAACAGTGACCTTGGGTTGCTTTCAGCTTAACGTCCTGATTAAGATTTTTCCCCTTTATTATATCTGTTCCTTGTAGTATTGGATTTTTACGTTAGATTTGTTATTGAATTTGTTTCGTGAATTTGTTTATTGAATCCAATTGTAAATCTCACAGTTTATTTCTAGTAGATTTCTTAGATTCCTTAGATTTCCTAAATTCTTTAGAGCCCTAAGTTAATAAATGTTAAAGATCATGCTTACCTTAATTAAAATTTGGACTTAACGCCTTATGTGAACGGCGAATTTCTATTACACTTGTATATTTGAACGTGCACTTGTACTTGGAATTTGTAATTATTGATTTTCATTTATAAATCTTAGTTTAATTTCACACTTGAACTTTGCGGAGTATTTTTGTTCAGACTTGTACAATTTGTGCTTTAGTTATTGAAAGACTGACCATTAACCACTTGGTGTAATATATAAAGGCAAGCCCTTCCCCAGGCTGTCATTGGCTTAATTGCGCATTATCTGGGTTGAGGCGTTGCACTTGTCCTTTCATGTAAGCTTTTGGATTTCACACAGTGTTACCTATTCTATATTTCGTTGAAATGCTCCCAAATCACGTAGGCATCAAAGCTTTACATTTTGGAGTTAGTTGGCTATAATACTTTGTACCTTCTAATATTACGTATTTGTATTTTGTATGGGAATTTATTAACTATTGCATTTAATCCTACACGTACGCCAAAACGTATGGTTCCATATTTTGTTTTCCTCATATGCTGGATTTTTTCGAGTTTGTCGAGTTTACTCTTTAAAAACCACGTAAACAAATTTTATAATAGGATTCTTTAACAGTTGACGTAAATTAGATGCGTTTATTGCCTTCTACGTTCAGAAATATGTTTGTTTTGTAAGACCCGTTTATTGTTAGCACGCATGATTATTTTCTTACATTAATGCGCCGAGTTAAAAAAGATTCGTTTCATGTTTGTTTTACTTTAGATACTCCTAAATTGTATCTATTCAAAGTTTCTGAATGTATTACTGTTTTTAAAATGAATTGGCTTGCGTCTAGAGTTATTTATTCTACTAAATGTGACTAAATTATTGAAGAAGAAGCTTCCTTTCATTGATTGAAGTTAGTTGTAGATTTTATACAGTGTGTTTGATATTTGCTTTTTGCATAATTAACGAATTGTGTACGTTTTATGATTCAAATGTTTAGTTTCCTTGATTTTGGTGTTGTTTACGTGAAGTATACTACCCTGGTGATCATATTTACTCCTAAATAACCCTATTATCATAGCAATATATATATATATATATATATATATATATATATATTATCTCATATTTAGACCAGGGTAGAAAATTAAATAATTTCATCAAATAATTTTAATCACCGTGTATAATGAATATTATTAGATAATACGCGTTATTAATACCGTGAAGCATAAAAATTTATTAGTTTCAGTAAAAATAAGAGATTTAAATCATGTACAAGACGCTTTATATCAAAAGAAACAGTATTAAAAAGCTCTGCGTGTAATTTAATTATTCCTAGTAAAGAAACAAAGAGAAATTACGTGCAAAATTTATATTAATTAACTCTATTTCAAGTAACCGGTATTAAACAAAACGTACAGATAATAATTGAATATTTAATTAGGATTCACTAAAAATTAAAGGGTATTATTTTTAATTGAAGTTAATTGAATCGTTAGTAACAGATAATATCTATAGAAACTTGTAAAACCCAATAAAATACCATGTAATAAAGCTCTGAGAATTAATAGTATGTTTGAACACCTGCGTTGTTTAAAAAGCTCATTCGGCGTAAATTTTGCAGAGAATTAATGGTTCAGAGAATCTTGGAGAAATCGTCGCATAATAGTTACGAGAAATGCTAAAGGTGGGTTATTTCAAGTCCACATGGACTGAAATAATCGATAATAAAGAATATCAATTTGCACCAATAAGAACAGGTTAGATAGAGACAGATAATATGCACAAGACCGAGACACATATAGTAAAAGGCGTGAGTTAAGCAACGTCACGAGGGTCACAATTGGTTGAAAATAGGATGCAAATATCAGAGGTAGAAACAACGATTTCTGTATAAAAGTCAATTAGTAATTTCCAGACGCTGCGTGCCGTGTTGAAATTTCTGAGATTTAACTGGGGCGAGTACAAAATTCGTAAAAACCGACGCGCGAGCTACGGAATGGGAACATAGGATGAGGAAATTCTAGAAACTGGCTGTTTTGAGGACTCGGCCGACAGACAGGCTAACTTCTATATATACCCAGGTGAATATAAACAAGCTCTCTGACATCCGCAACTTGATTCAATAAGTTAAACAGTGCATTTTGGTTTGATAGAATAATTTAAAGTTTGCTCGTATATTTTGGTGATTTAAAACAGTTTGTTATTTACGTGCTAACATGAATATACTTTAGTGCACTTAGATACAAGGTAATAAAATTTAGTATCACTGTGCCAATTAGTAAAATTTACAACGACAAATGTATACACAAAAGTAGGCAGTTTTGGCGTATATTGGTGAAAGAAGTATGAATTTCTTTGCTATTTTTCGGAGGTGTTAATGATTAAATGGTTCATAAATGTGTCTGGATCCACAAAACAAGGGTCAGATATACACAGATGAGTTCCGGAAAAGCCCAGAAACAACTTTAAATAAATGGTGATGGAGAAAATTTTTAAAGCGTTGAGAATCAGAAGCTGTAAATATAACCCAGTTGGAATGGTGTGATTAACAATAGGGACGATGTACATTGAAGCTACGAGTGCAGTAAACTTCAGGTAATTTATACTATTTTGTTTGAACTTTGATATTTTTGTGTGTGTTGAATAACTTTATAATTGATTTACTTTAAATGGACATTAGTGAAATTGTACTAACCATAAAATTTTAATTTTAACGTGAAATTCGCTTGTTTAAGTAGAAAGGGGTATTTAGTATTGATGTTCGGGATTATGATGAAAATTTGGGTATGTCTTTGAGCTCAATTAGACGAACCTGGTTAATTAATGTAAAGGGTGGTAGATGCTCCTTTGTACTCAGACTCCGGTCTGCATATATTGTTATATTAATTATTAGGCATCCTACAAGGACTTTAATTCTGGATGCACAGTAAAATGATAAGAAAATTAATCTTGAAATTCTTTTTAAAACTGAAATTTATGCTGAGTTTTAATTTTGAAATTTTAATGTATTGTGAATATTGATGTAAATAGAGTTAACGTTGATGTTTGTGGTAGGAATGTGTTTGTCTTTTTTTTATGAATGAGGATGAAGATTTAACTAGAGGAGCAGCCGAGGCGATTAACAGAAGAAAGTCAATGGACCAACACAGTTAAGGTAATGAATAGCTTTTTGTAGGATTTACAGCAGTATAAGGCATCCAATTCGTAGGGGCTCGATTCGAAAAGCGGAGTACCCGGATTTTAATGGATTCACAGCAATATATATATATATATATATATATATATTGCCGTGGAACTTACTTATCTCTGGACCTTTCTAAAAAACATTCGAGGCCCACGGATTGGGCGTCATAAATTGCCGTGTAATTTACTAAAAAACATTCGAGCCCCACGGATTGGGCGTCATAAATTGCCGTGGAACTTCGCTTTTAAAAACCTTTTAACATCGCCAGTTTTAAAAAAAATTAATTTTCAAAAATATAAACTTTCACCAAAATTTCTTACCCGGATTCTGCTTCATCAGACTGATTTCTTCAGTCTCTTCCCTAGCTAGCTCAGCTGCGCCTCTTCTCAGATACCTAAATTTACTATCATTCTCTTTACCAATCACACACCATTTAATAAAATCACAAAATAATACAACAATCATACAATATTTATTTACCACTATTTACAAACAATAATTCATAGTTATGTACAGTTCGGTGCTATAGTTACACCTCAATAAATGCTATCTTTGTAAAGTTCTTGTTTTAAAATTGTAATTTCAAACACATTTAATGCAACAGGAGTAAATGGGCCCCAAATAATACCTTATCTTTATTTATTACTACACACTGGAGTATAGTGAGCTCATGATAACCCAGTTTATTAATGTATGCTTTCCACTTTGCATACTATTACTACAAACTCAATAAACCAATGTACTCTTAACAATTAAATTTAAATTCATCAAGAAATTTAATAAGCTTTACGAACACCTTTTGTGTTATATTCAAATTATCATAATAATAGTCAGTTATACGTATCTTTTTCAATACGTTTAATAACCAAAAATAATCATCAAAGTTCACTCACACATCACAAATAATTTCAACAGTTTATCAAAAAAACAGCAAATTTAAATGAGTTACCTGGAAAATGCGTCCAGAGTATCTCTCCGTAGATGATGCGTTATCTTCCTGAACCCCTCGGCTTCGTGATTATGCGCGCTGCTCCACCAGCTATTTACTATTTATAGATGAAAACCCAGTCTAAGCTGAGTTTCGTGCTACCAATTAACATCAATTTCAACATCCAAATCCATGTATATCACACTTGTTATTATCGCTTTATTAACGTACGAGCTTGTTAAGGTATGCGTTGGACCATAGTTAAATTTAATCACTCGCCACTACTCGCGTTAATAACTATACGGCCCCAAATAATCTAATACTATTTTACTGAATTTTACAAATTTTTAATACTCACAAGCCTCGTCGGTTGATTATTATACGTCGTTAAGCGATGCAAAATTAAAGAGAGCCCTATTAATTTTCTTCCCGTATTTATACAATAACAACAGGCCCCTCTTGGCCACACTTTACTTGAAATTCTAATTGAGAATAATATTTCCGCAAATTTTGTATAACCGTCTTAAAACTTCCAGAAATATTCCCTCGTCAACACGCTATATCATCCAAACTACCACATACACCTGTCGCGTGTTTGTCCGTTGTAAAACTAACTATTTCGACCAATGACCTAGTTCTATGACGACATAAAACTCCGCGTGTAATATTGTATCTCCGTCTAATGCATATTGGATGTCGCGTTCCACCCTTGCTTGCGTTGTAGAAAATCGATATTGCTGCCCGCGTCTTATGGACTCCACGTGGAGCGAATACCTGCGTACTCAATCGAATGCTTTTATACCCGTCTCATTCTGTAGCATATTATTGATTGTGCATCCCTTCTGCTCTTCAAGAAACTCTTGCTAATGTTTATGCGAAACCATTGACGGTTGACCAATATTTTCCATAAAGCTCGCCTTGTTATGCTCACAAATAAGCGGAAGATGATCTTTCCAATATGCAGGTGTACTCAATTAGTGATCGTTTAAAATAACACTTCTCGGAGTTTACATTTCATGGTATTCTATGCAACAGATGTCTGTTTGTTCGTTACGACAGCTTTTCGCCTTGGGATTATTGATTTTCATGCTCTGATGCGTTTTCTGACGTTATTACCCGTTGTATTAAAATAAACTAAATTAATTAATAATTCCTATTGGCTTATAAAACTGATTTTCTTTATGAACCTAGTACCTTTTAATCACTAATTATATAAATACGTCAATGCTTGTTAATTTAACTTAAATAAATGAAATAACTTTTGCGCGTAAATATTATGTTCCTTTCTCTATACAAGGTGTTTTGAAATTGCATTGCTTACCCCAAATTTAACCCTTTAAATCCACTACAATATATATACACATATATATTGCTGTGGACCCTACAAAAAGCCTCACCAGAGTAAAAAAAGATATTCGTGCCTCTCAAATTTGGCACCAAGATTTGCTGTGATTCTCGCCCTGTTGAATCTCTTCTGATAATCGCCTCTTTACCCTTTCCGCCTCGGCTGCTCACCTAGTTAAAACTTTCATCCTCATTCATAAAAAAAACAAACACATTCTTACCACAAACATCAACGTTAACTCTATTTACATCAATATTCATAATACATTAAAATTTCAAAATTAAATTGTAGCATAAATTTCAGTATCATCAAATTTCAAGATTAAATTTGTCATCATTTTAATTTGCATCCAGAATTAAAGTCCTTGTAGGATGCCTACAAATTAATTTAACAATATGTGCAGACCTAAGTCTGAGTACAAAGCGAGCATCTCCCACCCCTTTACGTTAATTAAACAGGTTAGTCTAATTGAGCTCAAAGACAGACCCAAATTTTCATCATAATCAAGAACATAAACTGCTAAATACTCCTTTCTACTTAAACAAGAAAATTTCACCTTTAAAATTAAAATTTTGTTGTTTGTACAAATTCACTACTGTCCATTTTTTAGCAAACAAATTATAAAGTTATTCAACACACACCAAAACATCAAAATTCGAACCAAAATTGTATAACTTACCTGAAGGTTACTGCACTCGTGGCTTCAATGTACATCGGACTTGCTAATTCCACCATTCCAGCTGGGTTATGTTTACGGCTTCTAATTCTGAACGCTTCTAAAACTTCTACACCACCATTCATCTAAAGTTGTTTCAGAGCTTCTCAGAAACGCATCTATGTATATCAAAATCGTGTTTTGTGGATCCAATCACGATTACGAATAACATTTGATTATTAACACCCCCGAAAAATAGCAACGAAATTCCTAATTCTTTCACGCTATACCCCAAAACTGCCTACTTTTGTTTATTCATTTATCGTTACAAATTTGGATAATTGGTACAGTAATACGCGCAAATATAACTAGACTTTATTACCTTGTATCTTCTTTTCTAAGTGCACTAATGCATAATAACTTGTATCGTAGCACGTAAAGAGCAAACTGTTTTAAAGTATTTAGTAATCACCAAAATATAAGAGCAAACTGTTTAAAGTATTGAATCAAAATCGAAAATCTAAGAGAGCGAAACTCATATTATCACCGGTTTATATAAGAGCCCGCCCGTACGTCGGTTTTGTCCCGCAAACGGACAATTTCCAGAATTTCGCATACTGTTCCCTTTCGACCGTCGGGCACAGCGATTCTATCAAATTTGCACACGCGCCAGTTGAAAATCTCAGAAATTTTCACACGGCTCGCAAACACGTCCGAGAACACTAATTAATTTTGTATAGAAATCGTTACGTTTACACCTCTCATATCTGCATCTTATTACAACCAATCATTTCCTCGTGACGTTGCTCAAATCACGCCTTTTATTATCTGTGTCTCTGCCTTGCGCATATTATCCGTCTCTATCTACCCTGTTCTGAGTGGTACAAATCGATATTCTTTACTATCGGTTATTTCAGTCCACGTGGATTCCTAAGTAAAATAACCTCGTATCTAGCCTTCCCGTTAAAACATCCGACCGTTTCCAATATACCTAGAAGCTGCATGTTTATCCAAACAAATTAATTAGAACTTTGATATTTAAAAATACGCAGGTGTTCAATCGTAATACTTTAAATAACACTTCTACGATTTGAATATTATTGGGTTTTTAACAGCTTTTATGCATATAATACCTTAATAATCGTTCAATTAACTCCAATTAAAATAATAATGAATGGCTTTGACTTCTACCCTTTAATTTTTAGTGAATACAAATTAAATATTAATTATTATTTGGACACTTTGTTTAATACCCGTTACCTAGAACTTGAATTAATTAATATAAATTTTGCACGTAATTTCTATTTGTTTTAATACTTAGAACAATTAAATTACATACAATTTGAGCATTTTAATTCTGCTTCTTTTTATAGAAAACGTCTAGTGAATAATTTAAATCCCTTATTTTTAATGAAACGAATAAATTTGTATGCGCCACGTTTTAATAACGCGTATTATCTAATAAAATTCCTTATACACGGTGATTAAAATTATTTGATGTCGTTACTTAATTTTCTACCCTGGTCTAAATATGAGTAATATATATATATATATATATATATATATATATATATATATTATATATCCTATTTCCAAGATATTCAGTGGTATGTGATGGAGGTTAAGCAGCCTGCGACTATCGTCCTAAAGCAAGTTGGACACGTACCTCCACTTATTTCTATTTTGAGCTAGCCTATACAGTGTCCTGAAATTTCTGCAGCCTAGATTCAGCTCGGTTCCCTTTCTGTTTTCTAATTATATCTCCTATTTTGCCGAGATTCAGTAGTATGTGAAGGGGGTTAAGCAGTCTGTGGTTGCCAAAGATCCACCAACACTTAGTCATTTGCCAAATTAATAGTCTTCCAGTAAATCCTTTCGCAAAATTGATATTAGTTGAGAATATTGTAAAACCAATACCTGTAGTTGCTTATAATAATTATCAGGTTTGCGTACAACTTATTTTGGTCATTAGGTTTTCCCTTTTAGAACTGGTTGGACGCGTACCTTCATTGATTTCTATACTGAGCTAGTCTACACATTTCCCTGAAATTCCCACAGGCTACATCTTTGACTATCTGTGTGCTATAGCCTAGCCTAGGTCTACCTCTGCCTTTCTTTTCTTCTATCTATGCGTCTAATATATTCCGCACTATTCCCTCATGCCTTAGTATGTGGCATATCATCCTGTTTTTCACATATTCCTTTCTTCCCTTACCATTTCTAGCACCTCTATTCTTAACTTTGTCTGTCCATATCTTCATCATACCTCTGTAGCACCACATTTCAAAAGCTTCTTTTTCCTGTTCGCTTCTCCTACTGTCCAAGTTTCACAGCCGTACTGTGCTGTGCTCTACACATATGTTTTAAGAAATCTCCTTGTTTCTATATTTGTTGTCTTTGAACACAGTAGTTGCTTTTTCTTGTTAAATGTAGACCTTGTGCTAATCTTTGTTTTATATTTTTTACGCTTTTCCCATCTCCCGTTATTTGCCTTCCTAGGTAGCAGAAATCCTAACATCTTGTAAGTTCTAGTTACCTATTTATATTTCTTTTTTACTTATTTTCCCCTCCTTTGCATATTAGTACCTTAGTTTTATTTTTGTTAATTTTCGTACCGTATCTCTTCGTTAGAACTGTTTCCATTTCATTAAGAGCAGCTTCTAACTCTTCCCTGCTAAATGCTAATACCGCTATATCATCTGCAAATCTAAGCATATCAATCTTTTGACCCTGCATAGTAATTCCAAATGTCTTCCTACATTTAACAGTATTCATTGCCTCTTTGATGTACAAGTTAAAAATTAATGGAGATAGGGCACATCCCTGTCTCACACCTTTCCTAATAGTTACTTCCCTACGTTTTTGCTCAAATTCTATTACCGCTGTTTGCTCTGCGTATAAGCTATATATTATCCGTCTATCCCTAAAAACTCATTGCAGTCTTTTTGGGTATTTCAAACATCTTTTTCTATTTGACATTTTCGAATGCTTTGTCCAGATTTACAAACCCTCTATACACACGTTCCTCTTTTTCTGTTGTTTTCTCCATTATCACTCTCAGAGCTAAAATAGCCTTCCGTATTCCCCTGATTCGCCTAAACCCAAAATGATGTACAATTCTAGTTAGTATTTTTGACATGTGATTACTCCTATCCGAGCTTCCTTTTTTGCTATAGTGACCATGATGTTACGTGGGTATCTTTGTGTATCTCGCCTGTCTCATACATATAGCTTGCAAATTGGAAGAGACGTTCTGTTACAGCTTATCCAGCGGCTTATAGAGTTTCTGCTTGTACCTTATCTGTACTCGGCGCCTTACCATTTTTCAGACCCTTTAATGCTAATTCAAACTCATGTCCAAGTATTAGATATCCCAAGGTCATCCTTTTCAATGTCTGATTCCTGTTCTAATGCTGATAGTTCCTCTCCTGCATATAGGTTTCCTATATATTTCTGCCATCTGATCACTCTTTACATCTTCTATAAAGATGTTTCCTCTCGCATCCCTTATATTTTTGCTATACGGCTTTATATCCCTAAAATTCATTTTAATTAGTTTGTATGCTTCGTCTGTCTTTCCAATTTCCATCTTAGTTTGTACCTTTTTTGCACTTTCAATCAATTCATCGTTCTTTAGCTTTGCTGCATTTGCGAATAATTTCCCATTTTATAGGTTTGTATTTCTGTTTCCTGTTTCGTCTGATCTATTTTTGTATTTTCGTCTTTCTTCTATAAATTTCAGGATATGCTTTGTTATCCATGTTTTTTTTATTTTCTTTTGTGTATACCCCAGAATATTTCTGGCCGCCATGTCTAAGCTGGATTTAATCTTATTCCATTCTGTTTGTACTTCCTTAGCATCAAAAATTTTCCAATATCTTTTAGCAATTCATTTGACTTTTTTCAAATTTTTCGTGGATAAATGTATCTTTTAGTTTCTTAAAGTCAAAGTGCCTTTTTCCGTTTCTCTTTTTCATATTTTTAAATTTAGGAATGACCTTTATAATTACGATGTTGTGGTCAGTGTCTATATCTGCTTCTGGGTAGCTTCTTCAGTCTTTGATTCCTAAACCGTTATCTAACAAGAATGGAATCTTCCACGTGTATCGTCTTTTAGAATGGTGTTGAAATAATGTGTTTATGATGGTTAAATTGTTTGTGTCACAAAATTCTATCAACCTATTTCTCCTGTCGTTTCTCGTGCGTAAACCAAATAAACCTACTACCGCTCCTTCCCTACCCTCGCCTACCACTGCATTAAAATCTCTCGCAATTATTAAATTTTCATGTCCTTTTACATATCTTAATACGTCTTCGATATCTCTGTAGATCGCTTACACCTCTTCTTCACTGTGGGTAGAGGTGGGCACATATACTTATATTATTACTGTATTTACCGGTTTAGATTCTAATCTGACCATGAATACCCTTTCGTTCATTTGTAAGTAGTTTTCTACACAGTGCCCTATCTTTTTTCGCATAACTATCCCCACGCCAGAATTTCCCTCCTCTGATCCGAAATGAATTATCCTAAAGTCTCTTCTCAAAAAATCTCCCGCCTCTGGCTATCGAACTTCGCTGATCTTTACTATGTCTAGTGCTAACCTATTCATTTCAATTTTTAAGTTCTCTAACTTACCTACTTGCTTCATACTTCTGACATTTCACGCTCCAATTCGCAGAATATTCCCGATTCCTTTTCTAAATTTTCCGATCACATGCTCCGAAGTAGTCTTCTACCAGAGATCCCCAATTGGGAGACTATTTTAGCTCCAGAATCTTTTACCCCAGAGAATGCCATCATCTTAAATACAATTTAAGTACGCTGTGTACTTGGGAGATAATGTGGTAGTTTCCCGTTGCCTTCCACATCGCAGTAGTGTGTCTTAGAATGTAATACTGACCCCTATGGTCCCTGTCAATCTAAGTACCGAAAGAGCCGCTGTCCTCATTCGGGGATCTGTCTTAGTTTGGTTCCCCACTAAAGACTCTACTACTTTGGTGAAACCTGTAGTTTGGCTCTTTAGCTCATTAGAACGCGCAAGCCATTCCACCTGTTCTAGTAATCTAGAACTTTTTCAAGGTGCAAGTCCGTTCGGAATGGGATACACTACAATTGTAGTGGCAATGTTGGTCTTTTACACAACAAATGCTTTTGTTAACACTTTGTTAACGTGTATTTTGAATCTAAAAATCTTCATCTAGATTTCTACCTGAGGTAGTTATTACTAGGTTATCACCCTCAATTATCAGACTTATAGCACATTTAATGACAGCTACTTTTTCATGATTTCCATCGACGATTAGAGCAGATTTGACCAATTTGAGTTTTGAATAATTAGCACACAATCTAAAATTGTTTCAACTCAAGTGTATTGTGTTTTGTACATAATATAGGTTGATAGAAGTAAGTATAGTTGAGCGGAGAGTTTTATGCTTGCATAGTATCTACATTATTTCAAAGCTGCAAACAGGTCTGTACTATAAATACTATAGAAAAGTAGCTGAAGAATTCAACATATTTAATTGCAGAAATAACTGTACATGTTCTATTTATGAAGTTGGTTTGTTGAATTATAGACTGTTAATGTTAAATCCAGTTTAATCCAAAGCAAACCATTTTTGAACTAATTGCAATGATATTCCACATCTAATGTAGGGTAAACGGCATAATTGTTAGACATCGGATAGTTATTGGACATTCTAGTTTTAAATCTGTAATAACCTTTTTTTTATTGGTGGTGAGTCAGGCACGCCAATGCAACTGTTTTTGACGTTGAGCGTCAGTGAAACAATATTTAATTTTAGTATGTGGCAAGAATTTATGCTTGGAGCTATCACTTCCAATAGACTCACGAACTTTTCGACATTCGCGGCTTAGTCTGGAAATTACCCCAAGGTTGAGCAATGAGAATGGGCGTGGATATAACGTAAACTCAATTATGAACAGGCATGGAAAGTACAAGGGGGAATGAGCGCCACCGCATCTATTTGAATGATAAATAACAAAAGTATCCTATCAGAAGATGAAAAAACTCACGGGTTTTAATGATTATTCATAACATGCAAGTTATACAAAACAACGTCTTTAGAAACCTTTCGAAAGTATCTAATTCAACTCCTGCTACTAAGATCCTGAAAGAAAATGTCACATAGTAAATTTTAATGAAAAGACACAGTTTGTGTCTTACAACTAAAGAGTATAACGATACTTATAAACTAATCATTTTGAAATTACCACACTAAAGGTGTCTTATCTAAAAATAGATATCAAAGATAAATCACGTGCGTCATGTCTATAACCTTATACTGCTTCAGTATTCCTCTAATTTCTTTACTCAAAATTTATTTTCTCGATTGTGGTCCTATTAGATTTAACTACCCATAAAATAAAAAGACTTAGAATTTTGAACCAAAAATGTCATTTAAAGTAATTCCTTTTGTTTTAATAAAGTTATAGGTATAATATTTAAAAGTAAAATTGATTTCTTAAGATTCGTAAATTTTTTCTCTTCATAATGAGATCTTAACATTTGGTACTATTTAAAAAAAACAAAATCTTTATAACCCAATTGACAGATATGTTAGATTGGTTCACATATGTTTCAAATAAGCCTCGCTTGTAGTATTTGTTACAAAAAATTTAAATAGCATATGAATTACATAAATTAAGAAAATTTATATTGACATAGTACAGGAATGACACCGTTAATCTACTAATTATCAAGCATACTATAATTAAACATTTATGTGATAGTGAACTTTACAAACTTCTTTATACAGCCACATGTATATCTCACATGTTCTGGAGAACATCTTTAGATTACTTAAAAAGACCAAAGTTTCCCCTTTTTTCTATATTTTTAACATTAAATAAGAAAATGAATCCGATATAAGATTATTAGAACATTATTACTTCTACAGACTTTTATGTTAAAACCTAAATGCAAAATTAATCCGTTCATAAAATTTAGTATCATTAACTTAATCCTCTCCTACAATTTGATATCATTTAACGATTTTATGAGCATTTTCAAAAGTCTAGAAGACGTGGTAACAAAATTCGCACCATAACTAACACAAAATAATCAAACACCCACCAGGAACTGGCTCCTATGTCCACGAGGGTTTTAAATACCTGGACTTTGAATACCTCAAGAAACTGTTGCTTCTAAAAGAATTCCGATTCACAAACTTAGGGCTTTATTTGGTTAACAAAACCTCGCCGACGGAAATCCCACAATAAACGACTGACATCTTCTTATCACGCTTTTCTAAAAAAAAACTCTACAAACGGCCTCAAATTCTTCCATAACAAAGGTGTCTTCCAATTATTATTTCACCGAAGCGCGTTAACGGATGTCGAGGACAGGTAACCACGTTGTCACTACACACAGTGTTCCGGTCGCCTGGCTGGAGCCCGGGAAAACTTTACATCTCGGACCCCCTCCAAAATGACCATCCTCCGTCTGCCGACCTAGATTGCAATTCTCAGGCACCAGCTGGCACGTAAACGTGCCGTCATCTTCTCATCTACCCGCTTCACTTAAGCTATATCTCAGCAAGATGGCCGAGTCCTTCCTTTATACCTTCCACGTCAAGAACCGGTAATCTGTTTTAAGCGTCTCCTCGTGACATTCTGCGCAAGCGCTATATTAACTTAATAATTTTAAAAGTGGATGCAATCCGTCTACGAATTAGGCAACACAAGTGACTTGTTCATAACGTATTTCTTTTTAAAGGCATTTTGTTTTTAGAACAATTTCAAAGTATTTGTTACTATTGCATGTTTTCTTATGATAAATCAAAAGCTGATTAAATGATAATAACGTTCTCTTCTATTATGAAATTGTTTCTTCTTTTATTATCATGCGAAATAAAAAGGATCAGATACCACAGGGCTGTAACGAATAGAAGTGGCTAAAAGTTAGTACCACAGAATATGTTTGTTACGAATCCTAAAAACAAGACTTCTAAGGTTCGAAATACAATCATGAAACAAGAACGTCTCATATTGCCTCCTTTTTTAATTATTTGAATGTTTTGCTATTACATGTAGGGACATAATTTTATAAAAAATAAAGCGTCTAGAGTGATTGTAACCCGATTTTAATATTTTTACCTAAAAGTTGGGTGTCTAGTAACTGCATCGAAAATGTAGAGCAATTTCTGTTTTTGGACAATTGTCCAATAACCGTAAATAATTTATTACCTCAAATTGTATTGTAATTATGTAGACATAAATTTTTTAAGTATACTGAATTTTTTTATTCTACCGTTAGACTAACATAAATAGTTATTGGGCATGTTCCAATAATTAAACTCGCAGTGTCCTATAACTGTAGTTTTTACTTATAGGTACAAAAATGCCTAAACTAAAAGAATATAACAGAAGTAAAATAGAAGACGCCGTTCGAAGTGTTCTCAGTAAGAAAGAATCATATAGATCAGCTGCGTGCAAATACGGAATATCTGAATCTACCATCGAATTTAGAATTAAACATCCACAGCTTAACAGTACTTGTGGGCCATATTTCATTCCTACTGAAGATGAAGAGGGAACATTGGTGAAGCAAGATTTATGATCAAACAATTATGTACCTCCCTATTTTACTATAACTAGCTATACTATCTAGGTACTATTTATTTTATTATTTTTAAGTTTTATTTCCTCTTTGAGATGGATAATAGAAATGACACGTAAAGGATTTCCAAGAAAAGCAAATGGCTTGAAGACTAGTGTGTAAAAATTCTTAAATGACAATCCTCAAAATAATCCGTTTAAGCGGTCTGGAGCAGGATGGATCAAAGTATGAATAAAGAAAAAGTAGAATTCAACAATATTTAATAAAACTTTTGTTTTCATGCATTCTTAAAAAGACATCACGAACTGTTAGAAAGAACCAGCGAAGCTGTTGCGTCAGCCAGTGCTTGTATTTCCGAAAAAGAGACACTGGTTTCTAGAAGTAGAAAATTATCTGAGAGAAAATGGGTTACAAAATATTATAGCCGATTCTTCAAGAGTCTATAACGGCGCTGAGGTTGGGTTTCAAATTAATCTGACCACTGGTAAAGAATTTACCAACGTCTATAGAATTGATAGGGGACCTTCAAAAGGAAACATCACCGTACTGTCTGGTGAGACTTGTGTGCTTATGATACTTTATTTCTAAATGAGATTTCCATAAAAAATTACAGTCAATAAACCGCGAATGTGGAATTGGTTATAGCACTAACGGATGGACGATGAGTAAAACGTTTTATGAATATCTAGCAAACGTTTTTCACCCGCACCTCGTACAAAATAATGTTAAGTTCCCGGTTATCCTTTTTTTAAATGGATACACGTCACAATTTGATTATACTTTATGTCTTTTATGCAAAGAATTAGAAATAGATATGTGAGCTCTACCCAAATGCCACATGTATTTTACAGCCACGTAGTGTGACTGTTTTTAGGCCACTGAAGGAGGCTTGGCGTCGAATGGTTTGATAATGGACTGAAGAACATCAAGAAGAAGTTCTCAACAAAGTTACTTTTGCACCTGTATTAGAAAAGGCTCTTCAATTATGTATTAAACGTGAAACTATAGTTAATGGATTTAGAACTTGTGGACTCTGTCCATTTAAGCCAAATGCAATTGACTACTCAAAGTATTTGGGGACAAATATAAAAAAAACAATGCCAAAAAAGACTCTCTATTCCCAAACCCAGTAATGAATTATGAAACATTTACCAAAATTGTAGGCGAGAAAAATAACCCAATTCATAATGTTACATGAGCAGATTACGGACATTAGCAGTGACGATTTTGTTTCTTTCTTTAAAATTTAGCAGCATTTTAATAAACAACGTAAAAACAATAATATGGAAAAAAATTCTATTGCAAATCGAACTGAAATTAGAGATCAAGATGAAATTATTAACGAAAACTCTATTAGCATAATAGACCAATATGCAGTTGATTATGCTCCATCTGAGAGGTCGACTTCACCACCACCAACACGACTAATTCCATAAACTCAATTTCAGTGGATATTTCTATTCACGTTCCAATAGAAAAAGAATCATCAAATATTGATACTTTTGAGAATATTTCAACAAATAACAATGAAGATATTCCAACAAAGATAACCAAAAATATTTTAACATGAACGACTGAAAATATTTCGATAAATCAACGGAATATATTTCGACCGAAAATTTACAAACATGCAACAAGCACCATATATTTAATTCATTCATCTTTATTTGAGCAATACTTGACAACTCCAGAAAGCCCCAAGAGAAAAGGGAAGAGATATACAGAAAGAATTCCAATCGCAATAACGTCAAAAGGTAGTCGAGAAATGATTGAAAAAAAACTTCAATTAAAAGACAAACAAGAAAAGGAAAAGCGAGGAAAAAACTAAAACTAGAAGAAAAATTAAATGCCAAAAAAGTGGCTGCTGTTAGGAAAATCTCAAGTTAAAAGGATGTGTCAAGAAAATAAACGATGTTTTGTATGTAAGAATACTGTCCTAATATAAGGAAAGAATGGAATTCAGTGTGATACTTGTAAATATTTTTTTCATAAACACTGCATACCCAAGAAGTACAAGCAATTTATTGTCAAGAAGATGATACAGATGCGATTTTTCTTTGTCACGTTTGTTACCACGAAGAGTCTACTGACGGTGATGCTTCCACAGAATTTAAAAATAGCTTACATTCTGATTCGGAAGGTAAAGTTGATGAACTTTGTAACGATTACATGGTTTTCATAAAAGAAATAAGTGAATGTATGATCCTTTTCAGAAATACCTAGGTAATTCTTTTTGTAACTTGTGTTATCAAAAAAAAAAAAATGGTAGATACCTAGGTACCTACCTACACCTACAACTAGCTTTCTAGTGGTTGCCCAATAATTGTCATAGGTATGTCCAATCACTGTCAAAATCGTCCCATAACTATATTTCTTACACATGTTTTGTTTAACTTTTTTTCAAAAATATTAAAAGCTTTAAAACTAATATCAAATGTATAGGTCTATAGAGTATTCATTGAACATTCAGGGGAAAAAAGTTTGTCTGAAAAAATGGTAAATAACCAATTTACAAATATTTCAAACAAAAAAAATCTTAACTGTCCAATTACTGTATTATTTACCCTATTTAAAAAATAATTGGTTTAACAATTTTATGTTCTAGTCTATTAACTCATTAAAACAAGTACATCAATTCACATTACAGTTTATTATTTATAAATGATGATTATTTCTTGCAGATTCAAAATACCACAATAGTGTTTATGGGTGAAAAGTTAGGGCCTTCTGGAGGAATGACTACGGATTTGGCTGGTGGTTTAAACTATTACAGTACCAGAGATTATGCTGTTCTGCGATGGGACACTAGGTAAACATTTGCAATGTTCATACTATTAAAATTATCAATTCAATGTTTAAAAATTATTACACTTCAACTGCACCGTATTTTGGTTAAGCCACGCTGTTGTTACGGATGAAATAAGCGTTAAATAATTTAATTTTGATTTGCCCAAAGGAACGGAACCTCGTAACAATATAAGGGTGTGTCAATTAACTGCAGTGTTGTGGGAGTGGATTTCAATGGATCAATGAGAAAATAAAATAAAGAAATATAAAAATAATAAATAACAAGGCTTAAATTCAAAATTCTATATTACGTAAAACTTACCCTGAAAGACCTTCTTACTGTCAAAATCAAGGGGCGTCAAACAGTCTGTCACCGCAATAATTTTGATGTCATTTCTAAATAGAAGGCTGTTATTCTGCATAAAACTTCCTTGTTTTGGTGTCCTAAAGTTGATCACAATTAAAGAAATTTCCTGTTAAAACAAAATACACCTTCCAAATAAGATTTTCACTGGAATAGCTGGATATCCTTTACAAATCACTGACTAACTAATTTCCTAAATAAATTAAATAAAAATCAATCTAAACTTAACCACTATTAACCTATAAATAATTTCAATACACATAAATATCCTCTTTTTAAAATAAATTTATTGTATCAAATCCGGCCAGATGTTGCTAAAATAAAATTATTGTAAAAGAAAATTTTAAAAAACTTATTCTAAACCATTAACAAAACTATTCGTTCTGCATATTTTCCTGCTTTACTATTTAATTATAAGACATTGGTAAATGCCAAATTGTTGACAATGTCGTTAAAAAAAACAAAAAGACAGTTGAATACAAACTTTGTGTTATATCATTGTACTTTCCAAAATTTTTAACACGTACATATATTTTAATAGTTTACTAATAAGTTTATCCTTAAATTTAATAGCCATCCGTTCCGTCGATTATTTTTTAATCCAGAGAAAAAATAATCACCGTGATGTCCTACTGATGCCTTACATCGAAAAATGTCAAACATATTTACGTTCATACACATACAAATTGCACCTACAATATTACTTACAGTATAATTTCCTTATTTTTAACAGTTCAGAATGTTCAAACTACACCAGCTTTCTTTTTGTCAATTCTATACTTCCTGCTTATTTTCATTCTTTGAACAACAGCTGCAACCTAATCTCAAAATTCCAATTTGGTCGCCTCACTATATTCTTAAATTTTACACTCGTATGGTTTCATCAAGACGGCCCCTGTCCCGCCCGCGATCACACCTCCGTGGCGTAGTTGGTATGTGTGTGACTACTACGCCCAAGGTCCCAGGTTCGAATCCCTACGTGGTCCGCTTGAAAAATGTTAGTCCGGCATTTTTCACAAAAATACAGCCTCGTTCGGATGAGAGGTAAAATGGAGGTCCCGTGTGTGAGTGTTGTCACGCACGTTAAAGATCCCTACCTTGTTTAAAACAGCAAGGGTTTGGTAAAATTCCAAATTTTTCAGGTGAAAAAAACTCGCTTCCTGGCCAATGTAGTACCTTCAGGTGGAGCATTGGAAAATCACATGGAAGATCACACCTTCTCGTACCCCTACATTTGAATGTTTTCAGGTAACCGAGTTCTATAAACTGACTTTATTTCTACTTCCCTTTCGTTCAACAAATCTAATCTACGCCAATTGCTATTCATATTTGATTACAGTGACCATCTGGTTAGTACAACGTTTCAGGTTTATTTTTATGGTTATGTCATCATTGTTGAAGTATTCACAATAGTTTGTGATACTTTATTTCCTTTGATAGCTCAGCTAGACAGAGTCGTTTTATTCTGTCCTGGGAGTACTTATCTTGAATTTCAGTATCTGTATTTGTCTGGGATTTTTTTAAATTGAAACATCTACCAAAATGTGTAAAGGACTTTATTTGTAGTTTGAGTAGCGGACATTGTTTGTATTGCAAGGATACCAATTATATTCTTGCTCATGCAACTGTGATTAATGATTTTAAACGTTTACATACTAACAAGTAAAGAAAAACTTTTAATAATACGCACTAATAATTACCCAACCAGTCCTACGCTTTCTGTCTATAACAATGAAACGATTGCGTCATCTATGTAGCCCTATACTTCTGTATTCTGACTTTTTCAAAGACGTTTATTACTTTGTTTGCAAGATGTCTGTAGGTTTCTTTTACAATAATTGAAACTGTCTATTAACAACTATGTCATATTGCATAGAATTTATTAAACCAATTTCGCAAAGCTCATATTTAAGGTGTCTATTAATGAGTTTTCCATTATTTTCTTAACAATTCTGAAAGCATCTTAAAAACATTCAAACACAAATACGAATGTCACCATAAGTCTTGTTTGTAAACACACGAAAATAACATTATACCATTATTCGAGAATGTTGCCCACTAAATACTTATAGTTGCTTATAATAATCATCATGTTTAAGTGCAGTTACTTTCTTCGTCATTAATTTATACATCTTGGGACTGGTTGGATGCGTACCTCCGTTGATTTCTATTCTGAGCTAGCCTACACATTTCCCTGAACCTCCTACAGCCTACATCTTTCACTATTTGTGTGCAGTAGTCTAACGTAGGTTTACCTCTTCTTCCCTTTTTTCCTATCTCTGCTTCTATTATATTCCGCACTATTCCCTCATGCCGTAGTATGTGGTCTATCATCCTATCTCTCCTATTTTTTTACCGTTTTCCACATATTTCTTTCTTCCCCTACCATTTTTAGTACCTCTTCGTTCTTAACTTTGTCTGTCTGTCTGTCTTCATCATTCGCCTGTAGCACCACATTTCAAAGGCTTCTACCTTTTTCTTGTCCGCTTCTCCTACTGTTCAGGGTTCACAGCCGTACAATGCTGTGCCCCATACATATGTTTTAAGCAATCTTTTCCCTAGTTTCTATGTTTGTTGTCTTTGAACACAGTAGTTGGTTTTTCTTGTTAAATGTAGCACGACTTTGTGCTAATCTTTGTTTTATATCTTTTGTGCTTTTCCCATCTTGCATTATTTGGCTTCCTAAGTAGCAGAAATTCTTAACCTTTTGTAAGTTCGTGTTACATATTTGTATTTTTGTTTTTGATTTATTTTCCCCTCCTTTGCATACTAGTCTTTTGTTCCTGCATAGTAATTCCAAATGTCTTCCTGCATTTGACAGTATTTATTGCCTCTTCAATGTACAAGTTAAAAATTAATGGGGATAGGGCACATCCCTGTCTCACCCCTTTCCTAATGTTTACTTCTCTACGTTCCTGCTCTAATTCTATTACTGCTGTTTGCTCTTTGTATAAGCTATGTACTATTCGTCTATCCCTATAACTCATTCTATCCTTTTTGAGTATTTCGAAAAAAATTTTCCATTTAACATTGTCGAATGCTTTTTCCATATCTAGAAACCCTATATACACGCTTTCCCCTTTTTCTATTGTTTTCTCCATTATCAGCCTTAGAGCTAAGATAGCCTCCCGTGTACCCCTGTTTCGCCTAAACCCAAATTGGTTTTCTCCTAGTATTTCTTCAGCACGTTTTTCCATTCGTTTTGTACAATTCTAGTTAATATTTTTGACACGTGTGCTGTCAAACTTATTGTTCGAAAATTTTCACATCTATCCGCGCATTTCTTTTTTGGAATAGTTACTATGATGTTACGTTTGAAATCTTTGGGTATCTCTCCTGTTTAATATATATATATATATATATATATATATATATATATATATATATATATAGCTTACAAGTTGGAAGAGACGTTCTGATACTGCTTGACCAGCGGCTTTTAGAGTTTCTGCTTGCACTTTATCTGTACCCGGCGCCTTACCATTTTTCAGACCCTTTAATGCTAATTCAAACTCATCTCTAAGTATAGGATACCCCAAGTCATAATTTTTAATGTCTGATTCTTGCTCTAATGCAGTTAGTTCCTCTCCTGCATATAAATTCCCTATATATTCTTGCCATCTACCCACCTTCTCTACATTTTCTATAATGACGTTTCCTCCCGCGTTCCTTATATTTTTGCTATCCGGTTTTATATCACTAAAATTGATTCTAATTAGTTTGTATGCTTTATCTGTCTTTCCTACTGCCATCTTAGTTTGTACCTCTTTGCATTTTTCATCAATCCATTGTTCTTTAGCTTTCCTGCACTTGCGAATAATTTCCCATTTTATGGCTTTGTATCTCTGTTTTCCTGCTTCGTCTGATTTATTTTTGTATTTTCGTCTTTCTTCTATTAAATTCAGGATATCCTTTATTATCCATGGTTTCCTATTTGCTTTTTGTGTATACCCCAGAATATCTCTGGCCGCCGTGTCGAGGCTGGATTTAATGTTATTCCATTCTGTTTCTACTTCCTTAGTATCAGATATTTTCCCGATATCTTTGAGCAATTCATTTGACCTTTTTTCGAATGTTTCTTGAATATCTTTATCTTTTAGTTTATTTAGGTCCAAATTTTTAAATTTAAGTGCGTCCTTCATAATTACGATGTTGTTGTCAGTGTCTATATCTGCTTCTGGGTAGCTTCTACAGTCTTTTACTTGATTCCTAAACCGTTGTCTAACAAAAATGTAATCTATTTGATATCTTCCTATATCTCCTGGCATCTTCCACGTATATCGTCTTCTAGCATGATGTTGAAATAATGTGTTTGTATTGATTAAATTGTTCTTGTTGCAAAATTCTACCAGCCTATTTCCTCTGTCGTTTCTAGTGTCTAAACCAAATAAACCTACTACCGCTTCTTCCCTACCCTCACCTACCACTGCATTAAAATCCTTCGTAATTATTAAATTTTCATGTCCTTTTACGTGTCTTAATATGTCTTCGATATCTTTGTAGATCGCTTCTACCTCTTCGTCACTGTAGCTAGAGGTGGGCATGTATACTTGTATTAGTACTGTGTTTACCGGTTTAGATTCTAATCTAACCATGAGTACTCTTTCGTTCTTTTGTAAGTAATTTTCTACACAGTATTCTATCTTTTTCAGCATAACTATCCCTACACCCAAATTTCCTTCCTCTGCACTTGTATGAATTACCCTGAAGTCTCCACTCCAAAAATCCCCCGCCTCTGGCCGTTCATTTACATTTCCAATGCTCCACCAGAAGGTACTACATTGGCCAGGAGGCGAGTTTTTTGTTGCCTGGAAATTTAGAATTTTGCCGAACCCTTGCCGTTCCAGGCAAGGTAGGGATTTTTAACGTGCGTGACAACACTCACACACGGGACCTCCATTTAACCTCTCATCCGAACGAGGGCGTAATTTTTGTGAAAAATGCTCACCTGTCATTTTTCAAGCAGTCGGCCGTGTCGGGGTTTGAACCCGGGACCTTGGGATCCGTAGTCTTACGCTTACTACATTGATCCACGGCGACGCCTTCCCCCCCGCCTCTGGCCACCGAACTTCGCTGATCCCTACTATGTCTAGTGATAACCTATTCATTTCGATTTTTAGGTTCTCTAGCTTACCTACTTGCTCCATGCCTCTAACATTCCACCCTCCGACTCGCAAAATGTTCCCGACTCTTATTCTGGACTTTTCGATCGCATCCTCCAAAGTAGTCCCCTCCCGGATATCCGAATGGGAGACTATTTTAACTCCGGAATCTTTTACCCCAGAGAATACCATCATTTTATTATAATTTAAGTACGCTGTGTACTTGGGAGATAATGTGGTGGTTTCCCGTTGCCTTCCACATCGCGGTAGTGTGTCTTAGACTGCCATTCCGACCCCTATGGTCTCAGCCAATCTAAGTACCAAAAGAGCCGCTGCCCTCTTTAATGTTTAAGCGTGTTTAAACGTAACGATACATTCAGACCTTATATTTTTAATTTTAATTTCCACATTAGTACTTTATCCTCGGAATGGGTAACTGAGCAGTTGTAGTAAGATATGCATATGTTACGGTCGGTCTAATAAATGCGGTTAGTATTAATAATAACCGCAACAATTGGTCAAAGTGATGAATACTGAGGGAATAATCGCTTTTATTGGTTATTATTAATAATTCCTAAATGGGTTTAGTTAAAGTAATAAAACACAAATAATTTGTTTTATTAGTCGTTTTTTATTGTTCCATTCATAGAATTTACAAGAACACAATTAAAAATATGTATAAAATTTAAAACACAAACTTCGGGATAAACTGACAGTTCACAAAACTTTAAATTTATGTAAGATACCTACAAAATAAAAAAAAAACGATTGACATATTACAAATTATGTATGACATTTAGAAGTATATTGTAACTAAAAAATATCCCAATATCTTTCTGAATAGTGTTTGGGTAAATTAGATACTAAATCTTCAAAATCACCAACTATGTCTACATAACACATATGTCCAACTGTGTTTAGTAAAAAATATAAAATATTTTTAACAAAAAAAATATTACAGTATTTTCCCACTATCTGAATTATCATTAAAAAAAAAAGGGAAAAATGTTTAACTAAAAAGAATTAAACCAATTATTTATTTTTGCTGGATAGACTTTTGTGACACTTTGAATTGTAAAGAGTGTGTGACTTTTTGCATTTGCAGGGGTTTAAATTGCATTCACCAGTAATACAACTGCAATGTTGAAAATCTTGTCCACCCAAATTTGAGTCCTTGCGAGCACATTCTCTAAGAGTTATCTCAATTTCTGGAACCTCGTTAATTGAAAATAATTTTTCCTTACAGATGGTGAATTCATTCCTTGAATAATGTTGGTTTAAAATACCATATTTTGTTCCTAGCTTATAAAGGTTCTCGTTTTCGATAAAAATAATTAGAGCAATTACATTTCGGCCGTCTGCCTTGGCTCAATCTACTTCTGGTATCCTTATTCTATCACTTTGGTCTATTTTTGTAACTGGAAATTTAGCATTAGAAGGCTTCAACATTATTTCGGCTTGCTTTTCGAGTGACCTCTTAGTAAAAGTCAAGCCTCCTGAATCTTTTGCAATACTTCGGTAAGTGAAAATGTGGACTCTTTATTTATATGATTATTTTCCTCTTCAACCATACATTCTTCGTTAATTTAACTCGTAGTATTCTCGTTATTTAAAGCTTCAGATTCAATCGTTACAGAATGCGTAACAAACTGCAAATCTTCAAATGTGTGATCAATAATTTCATCGCCACTATGCTCTTTGTCGGCATCAACATCTTTTGCCAAAATTACATTTTGAGGTTCAAGACGATTACCAGACTGACCTTCTAGGATTGATTCAATATCTTCTTCAATTATTATTTCTGACAATGCATCAACAGCTGGCAACACCGTTTTTAAACGTATTTTAGTTTTACAACCAAGCATAGCTTAATAAGGACTGCGATTTATTCCTGAGTGGTGGACTTTATTCTTCATAAATTGAATGAATCTTAATCTTTCCAACCATCTTGTAGTTTAGTTTGTTTCCAACCATGTAAATAACGTATTTTTGATACCTTGGTTCGCTCTTTCAACTGAGCCTTGTGATTCGCTGTGCCACAACTTTCCGTGTACAATTTTAGATTCATTCCACATTCTACACACCTTTTCAATTACTTTGTTAGCAAATTCTCGCCCATTGTCACTGTGCAAAATGCATGGAGCTCCAAATATTGTGAACACATCTAACAAATGCTACGCAACTTACGCAGCACGCTTGTATTTTACTGCTCTAAGCTGCACAAACTTTGTAAGGTGGTCTTGATATAACATGTTCAACTTAAAATTACCATCTGCTTGTGATTGCATGTCAATATGGTCGACTTGACATCTCGAATTAAATTTACTGCTCTTGATGGCTTAACAACCAGTCCTTTCTTTGGGATACTTAATTTCTTTTGGCATGGTTCATATTTAAATAAATGAAGACTAATTCTACGGTGATATTCTTATACTTAAGTTCTTTGGTCATTCTGTTTCATCCTCCAGAATCGATTGAAATATGAGTCTCGTAAATAATATAAAAAATTTTCTCTAAATATGTATAGTAAATAACCGAATTTCTTTCATTTTTTACTAGTATAACTAGTTTTTGTACATTGCCAATTTGTACTATATCATATCTTGACAATCGTTGATAATCTTCAGGTGTCCTGTGCAAAATCTTATCTTTGGCTGCTTTCACTTTGGTCAAAAATGAGAAATTCTCATCTTTACAAACAATTGATAATTTTCCCCGTACGAAATCTTTCCTCACTCACTTTATTGGCAAGTTCATTTATTACTACCATACCCTCACTCAATCTTGACTATTGCTTGTCCCACTTCCCTCTGTGAAGTCTAATCCTCGTTCTGTGTCTTTCAAACGCATGCTACAATAGTCCTTGAAGCAAATCACCACTTTCAACTAATATACACCCTATATACGTCCTATTCTTATCAATACATACTCTAGTAATCTTTCTTTATTCCTCCGTAACAGCTTGTCTGTACCCTCTTGACCTTACTTCTTCCATATTTAAATCGATATTTTATACAAACATACTGTCTCTGACTCTTACTTATAAGCTCTGCCCTGTCCTTGCTTCATAGTTCGTTTCAAGGTCAACCCACTTTTATCATGTGTTAATTCCATCTACTTCTATTGTTATGCTAACAATCTGTTTTTGCTGTATATCGATCCTACCAATTTCAAACGGTCAATCTCATTCGTAGAAAATATAATTATTATGAGCTTGTTTACCTTGTCACTATCATCCTTAAAATAAATCACTACTCGGAACATTTAAAATCTGTTTATCCCTCTCACAACTTGTAACCGTTGGAGCTTGTTTATCGTAAACTTATTGCTATAATTAATACCTAGAAAATCTCCCCTTCAGTTCTTATGCTTTAAAACGTTATACCACGGTTAAAGTTTCTGTTAAATTATGCTTCACTATACATTAGGAATATTTACACACGCTTAAATAATGCAACTAATATTTCAACTTCCTTAAAATTATCGATTTTACGCTAAGGTGAAAATGAAAAGATTTCTATCCAAATATACATCAAACCTTATATCATTTACACTATACGTTAAGTATATTTTCCCTTTTAATAAGTATGCAAAATTAACTAGTTCTACTACCTATTCTATAAATATTTTGAAAGTTGCTTGGGAATATTGGCAAAGTAAAAATGAAATAAAATCAACTCAGAAACCTTACTCTAACTTTGTTATTTCTCATCCTAGAATGTTTAAAAATGTCTTAAACTTTTACTAAGTTGTATTTATATGCGGCGGCTTATCCTACATTTTCAAACTACTTATATAATTAATTCTAACCTACAAATTACACAGAAATATATATATATATATATATATATATATATATATATATTGCTGTGTTCCTCACCATTAATCTTAAACTAAGGTTTTCAAATCGAGCCCCACAGATTGGGCGTCAAGAATGCTGTGAAACCTACAAAAAGCTATTAACTTAACTGGTCCGTTGACTTTCTTCTGTTAATCGCCTCTTTACTCTTTTCCACCTCGGCTGCTCACCTAGTTAAAACTTTCATCCTCATTCAAGAAAAAAACAAATACATTCCTACTACAAACATCAACGTTAACTCTATTTACATCAATATTCATAATACATTAAAAGTTCAAAATTAAATTTCAGCATAAATTTCAGTATCATAAAATTTCAAGATTAAATTTGTTATCATTTTAATTTGCATCCAGAATTAAAGTCCTTGTAGGATGCCTACTAATTAATATAACAATATATGCAGACCTGAGTCTGAGTACAAAGGGAGCATCTACCACCCCTTTACGTTAATTAACCAGGTTCGTCTAATGGAGCTCAAAGACATACCCAAATTTTCATCATAATCAAGAACATAAATACTAAATACTCCTTTCTACTTAAACAAGAAAATTTCACCTTAAAATTAAAATTTTGTTGTTAGTACAAATTCACTATTGTCCATTTTAAGTAAATAAATTATAAAGTTATTCAACACACACCAAAACATCAAAAATCGAACAACAAAGCATAAGTTACCTGAAGGTTAATGCACTCGTGGCTCCAATGTACATCGTCTTCTGTTAATCACACCATTCCAACTGGGTTATGTTTAGGTCCTCGGATTACTGGTCGCCTTTAAAAATTTTCTACACCACCATTCATCTAAAGTAGTTTCAGTGCTTTTCCGGAACTCATCTGTGTATATCTGAATCTTGTTTTGTGGACCCAGTCACGTTTACGAATCATTTAATTATTAACACCCCCGAAAAATAGCAAAGAAATTCATACTTATTTCACGCTATACGCCAAAACTGCCTACTTTTGTGTATTCATTTGTCGTTGCAAATTTGACTAATTGGTACAGTACTCGCAATTATAACTAGACTTTATTACCTTGCATCTTCTTTTCTAAGTGCACTAAATTACTTTCATTGTAGCACGTAAAGAACAAACTGTTTTAAAGTATTAAATAATCACCAAAATATACGAGCAAACTGTTTAAATTATTTAATCAACATCGAAAAACTAAGAGCACTTTTTAAAGCATCGAATAATCAAAATCTAAGAGAGCGAAACTCATATTAACCCGGGTATATATAATCGCTAGCCTATACGTCGCTTTTGTCTCCAAAACGGACAGTTTCTAGAATTTCGCATACTATGTTCCCATCTCGACCGCCCGTGCGTCGGTTCTACAAAATTTGCACACGCGCCAATTGAAAATCTCAGAAATTTTCACACGGCTCGCAGCGTCTGAGAATAACTAATTAATTTTTATATAGAAATGTTATTTTTACCTCTCATGTTTGCCTCTTATTTTCAACCAATCGCAACCCAGTGACGTTGCTCAAATCACACCTTTTACTATATGTGTCTCTGTCTTGCGCATATTATCCGTCTCTATCTACCCTGTTCTGAGTGGTACAAATCGATATTCTTTAGTATCGGTTATTTTCAATCCACGTGGGCTGTGAAATAACCCACCTTATTAGCATTTCTCGTGAATATTAAGCGACGGTTTCTCCAACATTCTCTGTAACCATTTGTTATCTGCAAAATTTACGCAGAACGAGACTTTTAAAAATACGCAGGTGTTCAATCGTCCTACTTCTAAATAACACTTCTACGATTTGAATATTATTGGGTTTTTACAAGCTTTTATACATATTATATGTTACTAATGGTTCAATTAACTCCAATTAAAATAATACCCTTTAATTTTTAGTGAATCCTAATCAAATATTCAATTATTATCTGTACATTTTGTTTAATACTCGTTACCCAAACTTGAATCAATTAATATAAATTTTGCACGTAATTTCCATTTGTTTCTTTACTCGGAATAATTAAATTACACGTTGAGCATTTTAATACTGCTTCCTTTTTTATATAAAGCGTCTTGTACATAATTTAAATCTCTTATTTTTAATGAAACGAATGAATTTTTATTCTCCACGGTTTTTTAATAAAGCGTATTATCTAATAAAATTCCTTATACACGGTGATTAAAATTATTTGATGTAATTAATTAATTTTCTACCCTGGTCTAAATATGAGTAATATATATATATATATATATATATATATATATATATATATATATATCAAATGAAACGAAAATAATAAAAAAATTAGTATTAGAAAAACTACAAGTACATTGTGTAAGATAATATTCTGTGATTTTTTTAGGAACCTACTGACTGCTGAGTATCATGAAGTGATAATGCAGTCCTATGAGCAAATGCCTTATGTTTCTCATTTGTTTAGTACGTCACAGAATGAGATTTGGGCATTGATTAATCATATGCCACCAACTGCCTGCCATGGATCCACTATTGAGAAAAATTCTTCTTTGCAAGGATATCCTACATTGAAAAGGAGAGTCCTAAAATTATCAAAGTACACTAAAATAGGTCGCAAAGCTAACCTGATATATGCCGCATATGATTAAAGTTTTAATGATTATAGTATATTGATTAGTTATTACAATATGTTAGTTTAAAATTTCTAATATTATGCCTCCCAGTAAGTAATTTGTGGTTAGATAAACTATAAATATAGAAGTTTATTTAATTGAGCTTTAATTTATTGAATTTTTTTGTACTTATTTCGCAGATTTATCGGTATATTAGTTGGTAATGCCATGCACGTCACTTTGTTTACTGTGCAATAAATTGTTTTTTAGTCAAGGCAGCGTAAACCGACATTGCAAAAAGTTCACGGTTTATACAGTTTTAATGTGGAATACGACTACAGAAAACTTTATAATTACAAATGTCTAGAAAACGCTTGCACTGCTTCATTTATCGATAGTGCTTCATTAAGACTTCATTTAAAGACTAGTCATTATATCGATAATGAAGAAGTTCAAATTGATTTCACATCTTATAAAGGTAAGTTCATAATATTATTTCATATACTTTTTGAAGAATTACCATTTACCGTACATTAGGTTTTGTTAGGTAAGTGGTTGTGTAGGATATACATGTTTGTATATTCTTAAGCAATTCAGAGTATTTTTAAAGAAACTAATAGGCTCGTGACTACATTAATAAATATGTTGTTAGAACACTCCAATATAATAATAAAAAAACCAATAGAAAACAATCAATCATTAAAAGTGTTAAAATGATAGCGAAATTTGAGTTTATGACACATTGGAACTCTTGAGTTCATCACCTGGTGGTGACTTCACTGTGAAATTTACAAATCTAAAAATAATTACTTTGAATTATCGATCCCCTCAAAATTGAAATATAGAGTTTTCAGGTTTCAGACTGGCTAACGAATGAAGAAAAGGAGACAAATACACAGTTTTTCAAAGGAACAGGAACTAAAAGATCAAGAAGCACTTCAGTTACGAGAAGCTATTTTTATTGCTTTCGATCAGATATTTAGTTTGCTTGTAACGTATTTTTTTTCCTAGTTACACTTCGTTCTTTAATATAAAATAAAACAGCAATAATATAAAATATATAATTTATAAATTTCCGTTCAGTAAAATTAATACATAAAATTAATAATAGCATATAGACTCCTTTACCTTTGTGGTCTAAGATTCGTTACTAAGCTCCGTCGAGTTGTCAATTTGATCACTTTGCTACCGACGTTTGAAGGGACAAGCTGCGATAAGCGGCGTAGTAAAGTCAAGATGGTCGTGTCTAAACACGTGGCCTGTAACACAGTCCGAAAAAAGTAATATAATTGATTGAATCTTCGTGTCTGGAGGTTGAACCTAGCAGCAGTAGCGTGATGATATTCTAGCATAAGTTCCACCTAGAGCAGTTCAGTTGATCCCTGCAGGCCTAAGGAGATAGAAGCTCCCCCCATCATTAATACAGTTGGTATAAAATTATTTAAATAAATTTTATTAACATTTTCCCTATAGTGCAATATCAGATAAGACAATATTTTATACAATATGATATATGGTAATATCATGTTATGCAGTTTCATATAATTCAACATCATAAATAAGTAATATCGAATAAGCAAATCTTGGATCTAGAAAATTTGTTGGAGTACTAAATTTAATATCATGTAAAATCAAGCAGAAGTTAGTTTCGTTAAATAATGGTTGTATTCAGAAGAGTTTTCGCAATTCCAGTAATAATTTCGTAAGTATCCACGTAGTTTCTATTTGTGCGTCGCAGAAAACCGATGGTTATGGAATTTCCGACAGCTGAGGTTATAGTCCGATTTCTTTCGTTCACAGCAGTATTTCTACACGTGAGTGTTTTTAGAATTTAATCACTTTGAATATTAATTAAATTGCAATAAGAAAATATTACATTGAACTTTTGTAACGTAAAACTCGTTTAAGGAAAGAAAGATTTAAATAACAAATTTATTGTTTGTCAGAATGTTTGCACATACAGATAAAGTTAACTAAGCTAAAAGGTTGTGAGTGACATATTATGTCAGATATAAAAAACATAGATTCAGTTGTCCTATTTAGAGCTCACATGTCATCTTACGTTAATTTAAAAATATGTTTAAATATTATGAGGTCATGAACTTTGATTTTTAGTCAACATGAGGAATTCGTCTAATAACTGTTAAGCAAAAGTAACTTTAGGTTGATACATGCTAGTTTATCAGCGCTTAGGTAATTAAATTTCATTGTTAAGGTCAAAGTAGTACTACTATGGCTTGGAGAATATGTAATATGAATAATTAAGAAAACTCAAATCCTTACATTTAACTTATTAAGAAAGATCCATTTAGATATCTTTATATTATTGAATACAAATCTTTATTAGTATATTTCTGTTCCAAAAAATTATTAATTGAAAATATTATAGTAAAACGAATCCAGAAATTTATTCAAATAGAATCTATTTTTTTGCATGACTTTTTATTATTTAAAATTCAAGTAAAAATTACAAGTCATCCCTAATCAGAAATTGTGTATAATGAAAACAAATACCCTGGGTGTATACTTTTGAAACCTAAATTCTATTATTTTATTTTCGGTAAATATTTTTGAGGACACAAATGGTATCCATGTTGTACATTTGTTTGTTCACAGGTCAAGCCAAGACATCTGTATGACATATGGTGTTTGAGGTTTTGGTAAGTGTCTTTAAAAGAGTGAAATTCAGGTTTTATCGCTATGTTAGTGGTGTTGATATAAGGTTTCCGCATTCCCCTAATACAAGCACGGTTAAATTTTGTTGGTTGTTGTATTGAAAAATACGGTGGGGTTCATTATTTATATTTTTGGTCTTTTGACAACCCATGACCCAAGCTCATGATCTACCCAGAGCTAACACTCTACTAGCCGTTTATGTCTAAAGAGTTTTTCTTTTTCTCAAGCCGTTTTCCATCCAACTTTACCTTGGGCTTTCATTGATAATAAGAAATTCTCGACCTTGTGATATCAGGTTAGGGTTTAGGAAATATAAAGGTGTAATTTATTAGCTGATATTCACGAGGGTAAAGATAAAATAAAAATAAAAACAAAATTAAATTTTTATTACATGCTTATAATTTTCCTAGTTTACCTCTTACTGTGTCTAGGTTTCTGACAAACTGACATAGCCACCTAAGTAGGTACGGACATCTAATTTTGGCCGTTTTCTTTTCTGTTATGAAATAATTAAAGTTTTGCCAATTATGCGCTTAAGTTTTATTTGATTCTTTTTAACACATGTGTATTTTAGGATTCCACCCTCTTACCATAAATGATCAACGTTTTCCAAAAATTCAAAGGTCGTGTAAAACTGACCAATATTGTACCAATACCATCGCCGTTAATGAAGACATCCATGCTAGAAAATATAAGGCAAGATATTATAGAAAGCATCATCGTCATCGAAACGAGGTTCAGTATCTCAAAGTGAACCAAGAAAATCGAAAAGTAATTGCATCAATGTTAATCCTAGACATATCATCACAAAAGTATTAATAATACTATTTTTTTTAAATCTTACTGAATTTTATGTATTCTAGGATCTTAAGTACTATTAGAGAAGCACCAGGTGTCGATCATGCTCTGACTCAAAATAATGTGCTTACAAGAAACGACATTCAAAATTTTGGTGCTGCATATCATATACCGTATTTTACGGACTAAAAGATGCACCTGAAATTTATAAGATGATTTTGGAAAAATATATTTTAATGTTACTTTCGGATCATAATTTTTATTTATTGTTAACACAACTCGTACCAGCAATATTCAGTTCACCTTCACTCTCGCTACTATCACTCGTCTCGTTAACGTCATCGTTAATATTGCTTTTGTCTGAACTATTGTTGTCACTCCTTTCAAAAACTGTGTCATCTTTTGTATCTTCTATGGCATTACCTATTCCGCATTTTTTAAATGACTTTGTAATCGTCTCTTCTTTCACAGCTTTTCGTGAATTTTTCACCCGGGTATAAACTTCTGAAATTGTTGGTCCTTTCATATGTCCTGTTGCGGTGACATCATGATTTGGCTTTGCCATCCATTTATACCACACTTCTCGCATAAATTTTTTAATGGTTTATTGATAGAGACATCTAAGGGTTGTAATTGACTCGTGAGGCCTCCAGAAATGACTGCTATTTGTGGTATTTTTTCAGAATATGAGGCGGGTACCTCAAATTTATAGACGATTTATTTTTAAAAAATATTATAATGATACCTTTGGACCATAAGACGCCCCTAAAGTTTGTGTACATTTTTCTATATAAAAAAAATGCGTCTGACGGTCTGAAAAATACGTTTAATTTAAGAGATGGACGCAGACATCCAGATGATGCAACCAGTCTAAATATGTGGGTGATTCAATGTTCTATAAGTGTAAATAACCCAGTACTAATTACAGAAAACAATGAGAAATGTGTTCTGAATTTAATTTATCAGAACAAGATTTTTGCATGATTAAATAGACAATTTTCAAGTGAAACTTTTTAAAAAATTTGAATCAGCTTTTGTTGCTATTGATAGCACACATGGACTTAAAGATATGATTTTGAACTTACCACTATTCTATGCTTAGATGAATTTCATGAAGGCGTGCGTGCCTTTTGCATTTATGTTTTGCAATAGAAAGTATTTATATATTAATCTAAGATTTTTTCAGAAAGTAAGAGATAATGTTGTTATTATAAAAAGTGACATATCTAACATAATGCATGTTTTTTTATTCTACATGGGTTAACATAACGGGTCCAGCAAATAAACAACAATCAAATTTATCAAAAAAATGATGATTTGAGAAGAGAAAATGGGTCTATAAAACTTTGAAATATTTACAAACACTTTCTGATGTGTAAAGATTTCAAGAGGGAATTGTACATTTTTTAAATATTTTGAATGATTACTTACCTTAAAATTTTGGGAATATTTTAACACTCACTATGCAATTTGTTTAGATAAGCGGGTTTGTTGTTTTCGAGTTGAAGCAGCAGCCAACACAAACATGCATCTCGAAAGTATGCACAAAACCATAAAATATCAATACCTACAAGCGAGAAAAACCAAATGTTTAGATAAGACACTTTACATTATAATGGAGTTTATCAAAAATTTGAAAGAATTATAAAATTAACAAAAGGAAACACATCAAAATTCAAAAGCACTATTCATCCAAGACACTGTATGGCAACGACAAGCAAATTTGCAGTTAACGTCTTAGAAAATAATGTGATGTACTCTATTAAAAATTATTCCACTGAAAATACCTATTTTATTACTAAAAACGTTTTTGATTGTATTGTATGTTGCCCAATGAAATGTTTAATTTGCCGTGTATGTTTCCATAATTCTGTCGCACCTGTGTGGAGTTTAATATAAGAACGGTAATTGTCAATCGCACTTTATGACTAAGATTCAAATTGCCCAAATATAATACCAGATCCTAGTGGATATAAAGTCTACAATATTGTTCAAAATTTAGCCACAACCTTTACAAGGAAGGATAAAGTTATAGATGAAAAAAGTTCTAGAACATTAAGGTTATTTAAAAATATAAAAGTAAAGAATATTCAACTGAAAAATTGAATTTAATTCTAGAACATAATAAAAATGCCAAATCCTTATGCAATGTGAAAGTACAAAAGTTTGATTTATAAACAGGATATATTGGGGAACCGACTAATAAAAAAACAATTATCTTTTCATTCAACGCATAAAAGCTATAGTCAGAAACCCAATATTGAAGAGTGTAATGTAATTACAGAAACTTTATATGGTGGACATTCATTAGTAATATCAAGAGATTCCAAAAATGGTCACTCATATGAATGAATAATGAAGCAACTGCTGGAAAAGTGGTGTACATAGGAATTATTCTTTCTTGTTTAAGTGAAATTAAATTCTATTTTCTTAATTGTTTATTTATTGAGTTTAGAAGTACAGAAACATAATGGTGGAGATATAATAAATATGGTTATGTATTAGTAATTAGTAGGTAATTTTTTCTAGTATTTGTTTTTCAGTATTCGTTACAAACTAGACTTTCAAAATAGTTTGTTCCTTGGCACTTTACTTGTACTTGTTGAAGAATTATTCTTACATGCCGGATTCTTTTCCTTTGCACATGCCAGAATGAATTCCATATTTAATGGTAATTCTTCAAAAAGTAGACAACGTCCATACCTGAATAGGCAATAGTTTACATTTTGGGGTTTCTTGTAGTTGTGTGAGACAGGGATTATAATACATCTTTAACATAACCAATAACTCACCTCCCCAACTATTAGTTTATTATACAGAATGTCTCATGATGAGCCTTGGTTAAAAGTATCTCATAAACTACAAATATGGTAGAAAAATTGAATACTTGCATGTAATAGTTATAGAACAAAGTGAATCTAGCTATAATATTGCAAATTTCCAGTTGTATACTGAGAGTAGTAGACAACCTACTTATTTTAGATTGTGTTAAATATACTTTTTGGATGAGGATATAGTGATGGTAGAAACTTGCTGTTGTAAGAGATCGTTCTTAATGCAGATCCTTAGGACCTCGGGATCTGAAAGTTTTGATAAAGAACCTACCGTTGCCTAAACGTTTCCTGAACGGTATGTATTTTGAGAAGCAGTAATAAGCTGAAGTCATAACAACAGCATTGAATAACAATTACTTAACATTTGTTACGTTTATTTTCCAATGGTAACATTAAAACGCACCTTTTTTTGTCTTTTATTATTCGTTAACGTAGATTCTGTTTCAATCTTCCAACACAATCCTGTATATTTTGCCTTCCAACAATAAGTAAGCTTGTCAATAACTTCATTTAAATCCATTTGCTGCGAATTTTAAAAGTTTACTCTATAATTTAAATAGTCGGTACCTTAGTTTCGGTGTCCGCTGGCTTGCTACACATTGCTATAGCGTACAATTAATTCCTAAACTGCTACGACCAAAAGATTCGTTGAAATAATGTATCGTATTATTTGATAAAGGTTGTTTCTAAGTTTCTATTTAACACCTGTATATGATAATGCGGGTATTGCATTTAATTCTCGCTAGAAAACGAGTTGATTACTTGATTTGTTCTGCAGCTATTTGACCAAGAATACTGGTTACATTTTCCGTTCTCTATAAAATTTCGTATACGCACCACTGTATGGTAAGTACTTTTATTGTCTAAAACATGTACTCTTCTTTAGTAAAGGGTCTAATTTTTGCCCGTACTTTTTGTAACTTCTTCCGGTGGATAGAACTGCTTGTTGCTTGAGCCCTGGTTGATGAGGCGCTTGCCCCTTTCTTTTATGGAGGGAATACACCGGGCACGTGAGCCCAATTCCATCCGCTTCGCCCTGCCCTTCAAGAGGGTCTGATTCGTCCTACGCTGCGAACTCAATATTTTCTTATATGGGTACCATGTAATCGTTGAAACAACATATGTTCATGGTTCTTTTGATGAATGACCTTGTTATTTGTAAAATGACTGTTTTTTTGTGCGAGGATATGTGTGGTCAATATTATAATATTTACTGATTTATTTATTGTGATAATTTTATGTATTTAATTCTGTACTTACAATGCTGATTTAGAGCTGTTGTTTTTAGAGGATCTTACGGTTTAAAACGCGAATTCTTACACTTAAAAGTTCATAAATACATCGCGCAAGCGCGGAAAAAGCGACGCCACGGGCGATTGGTAACGCTAATCTTTGTACAGATTTCGGCGCGCCCATCTGTCAATGAAGTCACCAATGCACAAATTTAATACGCAATTTACGAAAAATTAAATTAAATTGCAACAATTATGTCAATAAGGTACTCACATAATAGGTCCAGATTTCCACGAAGTACGCCAATCGTCCTTCAGGATAGATAAAGATAACGATAGAGTGGCTCCGTGGAACCGTTAAATGGGCATTTCTCGTACCCTCTAAAAAGAGCGACCTGTGAAGCAGGCCCGTTTGTAATAAACGGCACGAGGGACCGCCAAAGACATTTGGGTGCATCCCTGCACCCGGCGTTAATCGATATCGGTGATATAATCACCCGATACCCACACGGTATATAGCGATATACACATGCACTCACACATTCACACATTCATACATACCTTCACTGTCAGTGCCCATGCGCTGACCGGCACCGCATGACCTCACGAAAGATTCCCAGAGACGGGGTTCAGGTGTCTGTGAAAACCTCCCGCGCAACCACACGGTGACTAACGGAAATGAAAAAGCAGAGAAACAGGAACGGTAAAAAGAAGGAGGTGGTTATTTGGAATGCATAAGAGGCACTTCCAGGTAGAAGAAAGTAGAGGAAGGGCTCGTCTTGAGCAAAAGAGACAGAAAAAGGTGGATAGCAAAGCGCTACTCAACCAGCCAATGTAGCCAGTAGCCCGGAGTGAGGGAACATCACTCTTATGTGGCAGACGAGTGTTCCGGGACGAGAACAGGTCCACCGAAAGAAGAATAAGGCAGAAACGGAGACAGCGGGATGAGAAAAAGTAGAGTTGAGGACAAGCGTCCGAGAGAAGATAGAGAGTTGTCCCTATTTAAGCAAAGATTGGTCTGAAGGACCACCTGCAATATTAATCCGACAAGATAAGGTATCATACGTTAACAATTCACTAGACTCTTAAGAGAACTAGTATGATCATTTTCCTAACGAGTGCATCACTACGATAAGAAAATCAGACAAAAGCTGACACAACAATTCAAAAGTATCATTACAGATACATTCACACAAAAACAAACTGTTTTAAGGTAGTTTTTTAAAACGGTAGCACCCTAAACACACAAAAATGCCTAATTATAAGCAGTTAAATACAGGTACACTGCCCCAATATGCTAAAACAACTAAGAATTTAATAAGAAATCAATAAAAAGCAATAGCGTCTCACCACAAAGTTCAACAAAAACAATGAAAAAAAATGTTTATAAGTTATGGTGATTTAGTAGAAAAAGAAACAAATAATGATATAGTATAATGTGGGCGACTGCAATAATTCAGAGGAAAAACACATGGAATAGGCAATCCTAGTTTTTTGCAACTGCGAACATAAACTATTTCTTACAATGGCATAGGCTGCACGTGTCTTATGTAAGCCCAAAGAAGAAAAACATTCACTCAACATCAGCTAAAACCAATCATAAAAATTCAATGAGTTATTGCAACCAAAGTTACGACAATTACCACACAATTAAACGATGTAAGACAAATACTAAAAACCAAATAATATTGAAACGTTTTTCCTAACTGGGCTCAGCTAACGTATTTTTTCTTAAAGTGCCTAGACGTTGCCGGCACCAGTGAAACGAATATTGTTTTATGAGGCACCTGCTCTACGTTTATAGAAAGCCAGTCAAGCTAATCTTTCTTACATATAACTGGTCTCACGTTATGAGCAAGTGTAACGAAGTCTTCCGACATAACTAGGGGTCTATTCCTTGGGTAGAGCTATGAGAAATGGGGGGGTAAGTCGAATTCTGATTGTACATTGAATCTAATCCAAAACAAATAAGGCGCCACCAAGTCCTGACTTAATTAGGATAATTGCGTAGTATAATTCTAGGGGCGGACGTGGAAACCCAAAGAAAAAAATCGCCTTCGATGACAGAAACCCGTCTTAACTGAATAAGACGCTGCTCCTGAAAGAAATGGTAATAATTAACTTAATAGAAGGGTGGAACACTATTTGTGTACCACAAACATACCTATCAAAAAAAATATCTCCTATATAAGTTGACATTAAAATTCCACTCATACGGATATTAGTTTCTTGTAATTAGTTTTGACCATATTTGATCAAAATAAAAGAGCTTTAATCTTGAACTAATAATTTACTGAAAAGATTCTCTTTTAAAACAAAATTCAATGCTACAAAGTTTCATAAATAATTAAACGAGTTCAAGGATTTTAAATAAGGTTTCTAGTGTAAACTTGTTACAACGAAAAGCCGACTCGGACAGATCTGTACGAGAGGGTTACAAAAGTAAAGCATAGTAAATCAAGTTTTCTAATCTAAATTAATTGTGTTAGTTTCAGTTCTAATAAGGAAAGATCATAAAAATATTCTTATAAGTTCAACTTATGCAAGCATTATTCAAAACATATGTTTATTAGAACACAGGTGTCAGCAGTATATTGCGGGCAAACAAGTGACGTAACAAAACATCTGTGGCTGTTACCAACAGGACAAAATGAACCACGTGTATGGTTTCTCAAACCATTAAAAATGCTGAATTATAATTTTAACACTGAAAAATTCAGTTCAACAAATAATCTAAATTTTATATTATTCGTGCTTATATGCACTAAACAAAATAGCGTGTTTCTAATTTAGAACACGAGCAAAATTCTTAAACTTATCTACAAACCAGAACTGCTTTATTTGGATGTTAATAGGTGTTGCAAAATCAAACGTAATCACCATACTTCCATCAGGTTTGTAGTAATAAGCTCTTCTACCAATTATTCAATTTCTCCATTATCAAAGCCGCTTCTTACGGACTGCAATACAAAGTCGCTTTACATCAGTAGTTGGAATTGTGGTTTCTATAGTTGGTGTTATGGTGGTTAATTACGCGCTAAACAAAATACCTTAATTAAACAAAGTAAATACTGATTATAGGATACCAACCGCTATTTAAAGATGGATCTCTACTCGTCAAAATGTAACCGCAAATTCGCGGCCTGCCTCCAATTGTACATGGTTATTTAACAAGCTTGCAGGACCGACTCTCTATCACCTCGCACGAGCGACGGCGTGACCCCCAGCCGAGGCCTTCAAGCAAAACGCGCCTGCGAAACGTTCTCGAAGGTACAGATACTTGACTATACATAGAAAACAATATGTAGATACAACTTTAGCGTATTACTAAACTTGTTGCATGTACTTTACTAATAATTTGAATAAAAGCGCTTTATAACTTTACTTTCTATGATGGGATTTAGTAACTACGAAATAAACTTGTTACAATATGCTGTAGGAAAAGTTCGAGGATTAATTAAATGAAACAACAGAGTTATATTGGGGGGTGTAGAGAATGAAGTGATATATATCTAACGGTATGGTCAAGGAAAAGTCAACCGAAAAGAAAAAGATAGCTAATTTAAAGCAAGTAAAGTTAAACGTGTAAGAGATATACACAGTACAAGAGAAGAAATAAGCGATTAAAATTACTAATTGATGGTGAGAACCAAAAAATATTAGGTAAATTGTGAGGAAAATGGAACGTAAAAAACTTAAGTAGCATTTGGGTCAGCAGAGAATGGCTTAAGGTCTTTAATATGCCACCTGCCTTGGCGTTTTCCTTCAGCATCCTGAAGTTCGTAGATAAGGGGACTAATGACACGAATGGCCTTACAAAGGATGAATTTAGGTGCTAATTTTGAAGAAAATTTCTTAGATGCATCCGATAAGACATAATTCTTTTTCCAAACCTGTTCGCCCAAGGCGAAGGAAATATTTCGTTTACGTAAGTTATAGTGGCCCTTACTCTTTTCGTAAGCTTTTAACAAATTTTTTCTAACGTCGTTAAAGATAGAAGGTAATGATTGTTGGTCTTTGTCCCAGCGTACTTTATCGTCAAATTCAATTACGTTAGTATCGTCAGGCACTAAACCATAGTAACTCCTATCGATTGGGGTATATCTTCCAAAAACAAGAAATGACGGAGTGAATTGAGTTGCTTCGTGTTTAGATGTACGCAAAGCTTGAGCAATTTTAAAAATATGTTCATCCCATGTAGTATGGTCTGAATCAATATATTAAGAGATAGCGGTAACTAAAACTGTACTTACTCCTTCGGTAGGGTTTACTTGGGGGTGGTATTTTGCGTTAAACCAAATTTTTTGTACTTTGTAACTTTTGACGAAATTCTGAAAATCTTTAGATATAAATTGTACCCCATTGTCACAAAGGATAATCTGAGGGACACCAAAGATAAGAAATACATTCTGTTGTAGGAATTTAATTATAGCAGCAGATGTAGCTTTACGTAAGGGTTGCACCATAACAAATTTAGAAAACCAATCGGTGACAACTAAAAGATATTGGTTACCTTTTTTCGATCGGGGGAGAGGTCCTAATAAGTCAAGCGAAATTAATTGAAAGGGATAAGATACACGTTTAAAGTTACCCATTAAACCAGAGCGAGCGTCTTGTGAACTCTTATGTGCTATATTCATTTTAAATTTATATTTGGGACACGATATATATAAGATATACAATACTAAGGTAATTCAGAAGATAATAAACGGTAGAGCTACTTTAGGTCAGTACGATAAAGATATTTAAGGGTAAAAACTTCCTATAAAAGCATTCGTAAGGAATAATATTCAAATTTAATTACGCTAAGTATCCAAAACACTAAAGAAACACGTTTAGAACTATACGAGAGCAAGATTAGTATTTAATAAAAGGAATATATCATTGATAAACTACAAAAAGACACTTCAAATTATAAAAACACGTAGATAATGTGTTATTTAACAAATACAACAAGAACCCGTTAATCTAACATTTTCAAAAGATATTCTAAAGGGGCAATTCACTACAATAAACGTTTTTAAACATAAGGTTTCTTTAAAGTACGTTCAAATATCACAATCAAACAGGTAAATGACTAAGACATTTTTTTTTAAGTGTATATACACAAGATAATTTAGGTACAGTTTTTTAAAAAACAAGCAAGGGTTATGTTTTAATTTAATGTAAAGTAGATAACTTCATAATAAACCGTGTTTAAGACCTAAAATTAGTTAAATGCTTATTTAAATGTGTACTTACGTGTAAAAAAAGTAGGGTTAAGGGATTAATCCTTGCTAGAAGCTTATATATGCATCCAAAAACAAACTAATTACTCACAATAATATAATTAAAGTTAACAAAAGCACACCATATTTAAATTGGGAAAACATTAAATCAGTCAAACATTTTAAATACACAAGCTGTATATTTCAATGTCAAAATGGCCGCCTACCTTTAGATCACCATAGCAACTGATTTTGACATCTAAAGCAATGTGGTGTTTTCCAAAACACGAATTAGGATTTTAAGGTCATTAGATATTAGATAATTGATTTTTTTAGTAAAAAAGCTATAAACAACATTGAGAATACATTGTATAGTCATAAAAACAAAAGAAAAACTATTAAGTTCACAACCTCGCACGTTGAGGGCGCCAAATTCTTACGGTTTAAAACGCGAATTCTTACACTTAAAAGTTCATAAATACATCGCGCAAGCGCGGAAAAAGCGACGCCACGGGCGGTTGGTAACGCTATTCTTTGTACAGATTTCGGCGCGCCCATCTGTCAATGATGTCACCAATGCACAAATTTAATACGCAATTTACGAGAAATTAAATTAAATTGCAACAATTATGTCAATAAGGTACTCACATAATAGGTCCAGATTTTCACGAAGTACGCCAATCGTCCTTCAGAATAGATAAAGATGGCGTCAGCACGTCCATAAGGGCTGCTGCTGGCCCTTTTAAGGCAATTAACGGAAGGTACGTCTGACGTACATCCAAATGGCTTCGACAGGATCTCAGGGCTCCACTCCGGAGTGATTAAAGATGGTGCTCCGGCGTGGAATGCGGTTCAGCCACGGCTGCAAATTACCTCTACCTATGTAAGGGAAAGACAGGAACGGGTTGAAGAGCGACAAACAAAGATAATCAGGCAAGGATATCAACATAAATAAAGCTAAAGGCACGATACGATACCTAAAACGTCCGCTGCACTCGAAGGTTCAGGCAAAACAACCACGTTACAGAGCCCATCGGAAAAACCCCACTTTTCTCCTTTCACGCGTCGGCGCGAAATTATTCGTCCAACCCACTTTTGACGGGACGGAAATACGCGCACCGACTCTTTTGAATTTGTGGCGCGAAACTTCCGCACATCAAAATTAAACTACAAAATTTTTAAGCGCCAATTTATTGGCACGTAACAAGGAGTAATTTTGTTTTTTTGTTTGGAAATTAATACAGGGTGGTGACCTAAAAACTACAGCTCGCCATTTTGAGAAGTGATTTTTTTGTTCTCCCGGATATATGTATACTAGTGATAAGTATTGATCCTTTTTGTTTTTTTCAATTTTGGTACAACTATGCTTTGTAACATATTATTTTAATTAGAGGTTTTTTTCTATGTTTTGTTGTGAGTTATAATGATTGTGTGTATTTTTATTGCAGGCCTTTCCTTTATTTTTCTCTTGTGTTTGTCAGACCCCGCCTACTCACCAACTGAGCCCGGGCATTCTTTCATTGTTCTGCCAGCTACGTCAATGTACTTAGCAGATTAGTAATGACGCTGATGATCACAAAGCACTATTACATTGAAGCAGTTGAAACATTGATAATAAAAGTTGACTCGCATTAAGCGACCATTGTGAGAAAGTCAGAGACTAGGTACCCATATCTAATGCAAGAGCTAGTAACAAACCTGCTCTTGAAGCAGATGACCAAAAACTAACCAGCCCCAATAACAGGAAATTTAGTCTTTTATATCCACTGAAGGTTTTAGTATGATAATTTACACTATTGGTCAGTTAAAGCTTTCCCAATTTCAAGAACACATGCAGGAAAACTAATTATAATATAGATCAAGTAGTTTGCAAATTTTCTCATTACACGGGAAGTCGAATTTACTTATTTTGAAACATTGTTACAATTTTAAAGAATTGATGGTTTCATATACAACAACAGCACATCCTATATTTAATAACATATTCGAATTGTGTTCCAGCAGCTGAATATTTTGTTGTAAGGGTTTATATAATTATCTTTAACTATTTTGCTTCCTTCCTTCCTCTAAAAAAGAGTACATGTTGGAGAATCAGGAAAATATATGTAATAAATATTATATCAAAGCAATTTTTACGTTGTGGTTCTATAATGCAGTACAAATAGTCTTCAATAAAAGCAAATAGCATAGTCGTTGCAATTGACAGTGAAATAGCTGCTGGTTTTTTTTTTTTTAAATAAAAATGAGTTGTACGAAACCTTGAGTTTGTATCAATTCTATAATCAATGTAGCAGGCATATTTATTATAATATGTAGTAGGTTGCATACTGTTTGTCACTGTTGGAAATGTCATTAATAAACACTTTTGTTTCTTCGTTGTATAAGAGTGTTTTAATTTAATAGAAGTTGGTGAGTGGTAGTAACTCAAGGAAAATTAATAATAATAAAAATTATGTTTGAACGAAAACAAAGTACTTTGCTGGAGCATATACAAATAGGTGTACAGTTACGAGACTTTTTAATTTTATATATACTATTAAACCTTATCAAATATTAGTTACCTGAAGCATCTTTCACAAAAGCAATGCTAGATCTCTATAAACTGCAGTTTCAACAGTTTTGAAGTTAAGATTTTACATTATGTGAGGAATTATGTGCGCTGCTCTATTATATAGGCATGACAATTCTGTAAAAATAACAAAAATTGGATTGAGTATATAACAAACAAATGTTTATACTCTGGAACAGTAACCTACAAGCTGCTTGACATTTTTCACTCATAGCATAAAGCGATCTCCTTAATTTTATAATTAAATTTTGAACACAATATCTGCAATAATATTCACTTGATTCGCTTACTACTAAATGCATGTGCTCTACTTGAACACGATTTGTTGAAACTTTTTTGCATAACTTGCAATTTCCAGAATACAACCTTTGTATGATATAATTCAAAACATTAATTTTTATATAATCGTTTTTCATATTTCCTACATCATAGCCTGGTGTTTTTCTGACAATATACACATCTTCTTTGGTCGTACGGTTCTGGAATATGATTGATCCCATCAAACGAACGTCCTGTATTACAGGAGCAGCAGGACCTCCCATTCTTCTTCTTTCTAATGTCGAACCAACCTTCACTAGAGCCATTGCTACTGTTCTTCTAAATTGCAGATGACTGATTTGTGAGCATGGATGGATGCTGTAAGAATCTAAATGATGCAATAACCGCCATGTTCAACCCATCGGCAAACAAATTCCACCACCATTTTTTGGATCGTAAACAAGGTCGATAGCTGGAGTTCAATCGATCGAATAAATTGACACCGCACATGCCCCAATTATACTGCTTTATCAAATTTGGTAGCGTTACATCTTTTCTATTTTCCTTTTGTACACGTCTTTGACAATTAGATAAAGGTGTAACACCGTGATAATTACTAGCTACCGTAACAATCGAGTTATCATTCCATTTTACGTATAATATTGTCCCATCAGACCTAAAATCATACGAGCCATGGGCTAACTTTTTTATTTCAGAGTCAGACTGAAGTGGACATTTGTTAGTTCTATTTTGTCTTACTGTGCCACAGGCTCTTACACCTTTGATTGATGAATTTTTCAATAACGCATGGCTAGTGAAAAAATTGTCAAAGTACACAATATGTTTCGAGTTATTTCCAATAGCAGAAAGCATATTATTTACCACTCTACTTCCAAGAGGATCTTTAGTGCTGTTTTCGAATTTTCCACAGTATAATTCAAAATTATAAGGATAACCTAATGGGTTTATTCTTTTATAAACATTTTTGTTGAATGATGTCCATGGTAAAGTATCATTGCTTCATCGATGCTAAGTTTTTCTTGAAAGACACCAAACTGCTGACATCGAGCTTTCAATTTTTCGTACAATGGCAAGACCTATGCCAGCTTTGAATTTTGAAGATTCTTGTTATCTGCTAAATGACGATACCGTTTTATTTCTCTGAATCTCTTCCTACTCATAGTTTTGGCAAAAATTCAAGCGGTCAAATCATCAGCAGTTGACCAATAATCATTTTCTCCAGGAAGAAAATGATATTCACTAATAAGCAGCAATCCTAAAAATTTTCGCACATCTTTTTCAGAAATAATAAATTTATAATTATTTTTATTGCATCTTGCATATAACTGTGTTTGTTCTGTTACGTATGATACAATTTGCTCAGTCATGTATAAAGAAAATACCTCATATTCTGATTTTCCTAAGCGCTCTTTTCCTACTATACCTAAATCAATTGGAGGATCTTGAATTGCAACAGATACATTTTTCTTTCAAAATGAAGACTCAACTTTCTGCCGCTTCGGTAATTGGCCCACACCTTCATCATCATTGTCCTTATGTCTAAGGTGAACTTCAATTTCACCAGATATTTCAGATGGCACATAGTTGTCCTGTAGAACTAAATTGAGATCATCTGGCATATATTCTTCATCGCTGTCCACATCCTGCGCTGTCAAAATCTATAGAATATTTAGCTTTAGATCAAATGTTGGACTTTTTACATAGTAATAACCTTCTAGACAAATATCAGTCAGGATTTCGTGCAAATCATAGTACGTGTACAGCAATTTTAAAAGTTATTGATGACGTAAGACATGCTATGAATACACAACAAATTACAATTCTAATTCTCTTAGATTTCAGCTCAGCCTTTAACAGTGTAGATTTCGATATTCTTTTGACAAAACTTAAATATCAATGTAATTTTACGGAGCTATGATTGAAATGGCTTAGGTCATATCTCAATGAACGTACACAGCAAGTAGTTGATCACAACACATCAACTTTTTCAGCTTCAAGGAACCTAGTGTCAGGAGTGCCACAAGGGAGCGTCTTAGGCCCCCTTCTATTTAGTTTATACATTCAAGATATTTCTACCTGTTTAAAATTCTGTCGCTACCACTGTTATGCTGATGATGTCCAATTGTATCATCACTTTAATCCGAACAATGTCATTCAGGCATTTACCGAAGTTAACAATGATCTAGCTAGAATTCTTGAGTGGGGTGCATGTATGAACTTCACCATAAATCCAGTAAAATGTCAAGCAATCTTCCTGGGGACGCAAAAAATGTTACACAAACTTAACCTTGATGATGTTCCTCCTCTACTGCTAGACAAATCAATTATCACCATTTCTTCTACCGTTAAAAATCTTGGAATCCTTTTAGATTCTAATTTAACTTGGCGCGCTCAAATATCTGACGTTTGCAAAAAAGTTTTTTTAACTCTTCACACACTTAAGCGACTAAAGCGTTTTTTACCACTTAAACTCAAACAGATGCTAGTTCAAGCTATTATACTACCTCATTTCGATTATTGTGACTTAATCTATACAAATTTATGTTCAGACCTTCGTATGCATTTACAGCGCGTACAAAATACATGCATTCGTTATATTTTTGATTTAAAGTATTACGCCAGAGTTAGCATTTTCTACTCTCAATTAAATTGGCTTAAGCTTGATGAAAGACGTAAACTTCACCTAGCTATTTTTATTTATAAACTACTGATACAACAGTCGCCGTCATATTTATCATCTCAGTTTTCCCTACTTTCAAGCAGGACTTACAATACCAGGCAAGTGGATGTACTATCTATTCCTATCCACCATTCTCAAATGTACCACTCTTCGTTCCTGGTCACAGGTTCGCTTCTCTGGAACTCTATTCCACAAAATATTAGGAACGCCCAGTCAAAAACAAAATTCCGTGAATTATTGTATGATTATCTCATCAAAGACACTAACAGTCGTTCATGAATTTGCTAAAACTCTACGGTCTACCTTATTTCTGTCTGATGCGAATGCATGCGTGAATGTGAACGTGTGTGTGTGTGTGTGTGTGTGTGTGTGTGTGTGTGTGTGTGTGTGTGTGTGTGTGTGTGTGTGTGTGTGTGTGTGTGTGTGTGTGTGTGTGTGTGTGTGTGTGTGGGTGTGTGTTAGATGTAAGACAGGGCCGTTTGGCCCTAATATCGCTTATCGCTTGCATTCAAATAATTGATTTTGAAATAATAAAGTCGATAAATAAGTAAATAAATAAATCTTTGTCAGCGGACTCGGGTGGTAAAATTACTATGTCAGTAGGTGTAGCACTTGTAGTTGCGTATTCAATTGCGTCGGACAAAAATCGCACCTTCTTTATAGATGTCCTAATAAAATTTAAATTCTAATTAATATCGATAAAACCCAATAATAATCCAACTTACCTATAAAACTTCTTTACATCCATTATGCAATTTACTACCGCTTCAACCGAATGCACTTGTGAGACTAACCATCTATAACTGCCAACGTTCCCATTATGGGAACAAGAGATTATATAACCCTTATCAGCTTCTAAGAAATATGCATAAGAAATTAACATTTGGAAATATAATATACGCAACCTTGCTAATTTGAGAAAAATAGGTTTGCTTGAAAAATATGGGATTACATTACTGAAAATAAACCTAATAGTAATGATGCTCAAATTCAACAATTTAGCAGTTTTATTCCAAGGATTAGATAAGCTATTTATAGGAGTAACACTAACAAATTAATATACAGTTTCAGACAAAGGTTCAGATATTACAGAAAACACCCTACAATAAAGCTAATCTATTTCTTAATAACATAAGCTGTGGCTAAAGTCATGTTCCCAAAATAGGAACCTTGGCCATTAAAAGGTTAAATAAAAGAAAATGGTATGCTTCTTCACGTTGTGATATAAAAATTGAAAGGGCTCTCTTTAAAAAATATTTGTGTATTTTTTTCCCACTCTACGATTTTGTAAAAACTAAATTATTATTTGTAATGAAACACATTTCTTAAGGTGTTATGGAAATACAATAAAGTACTCAGAGTTTTGATAAAATATTTATTGACTCGAATTTGTTCTTTCAAGAGAAAAAATTATATTTGAAAACATTCTTGATTACATAAAACCCTCAATAGTATTTGTAGAAGAATATTATGTGGTCAATTTAGCTTCGGATTTTAACACACACTCACTTTCCTGGTAATTACAGACAGTTTTCATTAAAAAAAAATACAAAAGTAAACATAGCATAAGAATTCAGAGAATATGCATACAAAACTGTGTATAATGTTAAACATTCGACAACATTGGCATGGCGTTCTAACTTTAGCCGCTCATATAATGCAGTCAGCACTAAAGAGGCATTTACACATGCAATGATTTGCTGGTTCCAGTAGTTACTGGTATGTCAGTAAAATTGATTTGCATATGTTAACCCTTACTGGCATGCAAGTGTTAACGTGCATGCATTAATGCTGCTTTCTGAATTTCATACTCCAGTAGTGAGCCATATGCCAAAAATTTACTAAATTTGCTTGTATAAACTCATTACTGATGCCAGTAATCATTCCATAGGTGTAAATACTTTCGTATATTTAATATTCAAACATTTTATAGAAAGCGTGAGACGTACAGTTTGGAAAAGGTTTCATTAATATTGTTTACATACCATTTGCTGAATTTGTTTGCCAATTATAGTTAAAAATGAGAAAAAAGTGGACCAGTAGCAAAATTTGTAGGATGTGCATTCTACAATGTATAAAAACCAAGAAGCAAGAGATGAAGCATGTATAAAAATGGCAAAAAGCATTAACATTGATGGTTTTTAATGCACCAGAAGTTAAAGTGAAAATTTGTTGTATTCGAAATACATACTCATTAGAACGGGTAAAAATTAGTAACAGCAAAAAATTTGAAGCAGGCACGATGTCATTTGTTATGTACAGTTTTGGGTCCAGAAAGTCTAGCCAGTAGTCCACAGAAAAACTTGGTGATGTACTCCGCTAAAAATTTTGTTTCAAGAAAGTACTGAAAACCTCGACTGTACTAATAAAAATGGTTGCCAACTAACTCAGTGAGACGGGTAGTGTAAGTATGTTAAGAGGGTTCAGGAATACTATTGTGCGTGAAATGTCTTAATCAGGAATTAATTTGCATGTTACCTAATCTCGAAGTACAAGTGTTTCTAGGAAGAAATCCCAGAAATGATAACAAGAGACTGCCAAAACCTGGGATCAGGAAAGTGATTCTGGCCAAAATCGTACTTGAGAAGTACACTAATGCTAAAAACCAACCTAAAATAAATGTCATAATAAGGACACTAATATGCCTACTTGAGAAGGGCTAGGCGAAAGAAAGGTTTCCAAAATTAACCCATTAATGCCCGAAAATTGTTTTTTCTTGTTTTTGATAGAAAACCTAAAATAGGGACTCATTTTACTGCTTACTTCAAAGAAAAAATAGAAAACAAAATTTACATATATTGCATATTTGAAAAAAAAGTGTTGCGAAAATGCAACACTGGGCACATAGATTACCAATCAGGATTATATTTACTAATAAACCTCTTCATAATTATCAACAGAGTTTTACTATTTTGTGTTTACATGAAATGAAATAAAACATTTATCCTGTAATGCTACATTACATTTTATACATTTGTTTATTGTTGTTGATCTGCAAAGTGCACAACGAGTTCTTTTTTCCTGGGATGTTATAAGATGCCCTTAATTATCATATATCTCTGGAACAACCCTGGTTGGAGTGAGTGTAGAGGGACCTAAATTTACAAAACATGAAATATAATTCCAAATGGTATAAAAGATTTATATACCTGATCTTTTTTTGGTGTTCCAAGTGACAATAGACTTATTGCTATCGATCTTCGAAATTGGAGTAAATCCAATTGGGTTTGGTCTTTCAAGTGCTGGCACATTTTTTTATGCAGAAACCATGCGTTGTTAACAGCAACGTCAAGTCCCCAAATGACTATTGGCCAATACCATTTTTTTGATCTCATCAAAGTTCTGTAGTATGCTACATTTTGATCCATGCGATCTGTTCCTCCCATATTCTTATTATAATGTTTAATTAAATTCGTTGATCCACTGTTATTTTTTTTGTTTCTGCAAAGGAGTACCTTTTCGCCGAAGAAAGAGGTAGTACAATATCGCAGTTACATACCAAGGTTACAGCGGAATTATCATTCCACCGGCAAATCAATAAACATTTTTTTTATCAAACACACAGTGATGTGTTCCACGTTTAGTTTTTTTTTAGATCTTTTACAGGACATTTCTGCAAATGATTTGATCTAATTGTACCAGTAAGGCCAACACCCATCCGTGTCATACGATCTAAAAGATCTAGAGTTGTAAAAAAATTGTCTGCGTATATTCTGTGTGGCAAATATTGTCCATTTGATGTGCATGGAAGCTTGTCACAAAATTGTAGTATAACATTTTCACCAAGTCCAAACGTTTCATGATATAAATTAGTAGCTCCTTGGTAAATGTCAAAATCAATCAGGTATCCATCCTTCAAATTCTAACACCAACTTTTATAACCAAATCGGATTGGTTTTCCTTGTATATGTTGTTTCATTCCATGTCTTTCATAGTAGGGAATCATAGCTTCATCAATACTATTTTCAATATCCCAAACCGTATACTCAAAAAACGATTTCTTCAGAAAGTCTAGATAAGGGGCAATTTTATATAGCCAATTAGAGGGATCAATTGATAGGTTATCATTGAAATGAATAAATCTAATAATAGTATCAAACCTATTTCGTCTCATATTATTTGAAATTATAATATTTTTTACGTCTTCAGTTTCTTCCCAATACATACGACGTCTTGGGTTTACATTATATCCACTGACTAAAAGTATCCCAAAAAACTTTGATTTCTTCAAGTTGCAGTTCCAAATGGAATCCTTTTTGTTGGACATTTCTTTCCGTCTCATTTAGTGTATACTCAAAAAGTGGATTTATAAAAAAAAATTGAAAAAAGTCTATAGGATTTATTGGTTTTGAGTAAAATGAAGGCGCGTATTCAGTTTGTGTATTCTAGAAAAGTGGATAAAAGGGATTTATAACTGGCATGTCTTTTTCAACCCACAATCGTTTTTCTTTTTCATTTTTCTTCTTCTTTTTTGGAACCGGCGACTTGTCTGTTAATTTTGCTGTTTTAGGTAATACAAATATATCCGTATTTATGTCTGCAGTAAGCATTTTCTCAATTGCATTGATATTACTTTCATCAATTCGTATATCTTGAATTTCGTCATGTAAAACAGCTTCTGCTTCTAATTGACAAGAAATTAGATTGTCGATTGTGACTCCCACGTCTTCATCCCCACTATGTTCATCTGTCAGTTCATGATATTCGGGTGGTGCTATGTATAACTCTATGGAAGCTGACTGTTTTGTAAAACTTGCCTCTTCAAGCATACACATAATTTTATGGGTTCGTGATTTATAGGACTTGTTATCAGAATTCTCTAAACTGAATTTACATTTTGATGTTGACGGAGTATTAAACAATTTATCTAAAAAGCAAGAGTTAAACTAAATCGCTTAGAAATAGCAATTTTATTTTTGTATGCAATATCGATCCACTCGCCAATTTCGATCTGCTGTTTTTCTAAACACATGTTTTCACTTGTCATACGTATTATTTTCCCGGTTCTTGTTTTATAAAGTTTAGAACTATGATTAGGAGGCTCACCACTTGATGATGACGAATTAATCGACATATTTCTTTACTGCAAAAAGTTGAATTATTTCATAATAAAACTATGCATAAACACAATATCAATGTAATTGAAGTATTGCATGTTCCGTGTTGCAAAAACGCAACAATCAATTATGAAGGTAAATAATTAGCAACAAATAATAAAAATGAAAATTTACCTGTTACACTTGATTTCTACTGTCCTTTTATAACACAATTACTAACTCATCAACAGAGAACCTATTATACAAAAGTATTTGTTGAACTTTGATTACATAAAAGCATTGCTGGCTTAGACTTACATTACTTCCTCACAGTATGAAAGCTGATACTGAAATAAAGAAGAGCAGTATGCAAATGCTGAATAAGGCTTTGTATAAACACACACCTGCCTAACATTTCTGGGAATGAAGCAATTGCAAAAGTGATTAAAAAACATTTTCTAAGAAACCTAAATGTGTTGCGTTTTTGCAACACTGGCTATTAATGGGTTAAATTACCTGAATATTAATCATGGCTCTAGGTAATTGTAATGTAATAAAACTGGAACTACCACCATTATATTGGTTGCGAAAACACCAATATAAAACCATTATACAATTTTGTTTTCATTACAAATATATATAATTATTATTAAACAAAATTACTATCTAAATTCTTAACCAAATCACACGAATATTCTGTAGATACGTTTATCAGTTCATGCAATTAATTAAAAATGTTCATTCGCTTACAATTTCTCTAGGTTATAGTTTCAGAGATTTTCATAAATACCTGATGTGTGATTTTTGCCTGTGGATAACTCGGACACCACTAAAAACCTTTATCTCCTAGATTTTAATAAAAATTGGCAGTTTTCAACATACTTATTTACAACGTGAAGTTGTCATATTGAACGAAAATAAAAGTGTTCCTAAAATTAAAAATATTCTACTTGGTAGGGAATTTCTGAACATTATTGACTGCTTCGTCAGTTCAATACCTATTTATCAATGTAAGCTAACCTACTCAAGTTACGTTGTTTCCTTGGATGTTAATTATAAAATTTATAAAAATTGATCCTCCCTCCATAAAACAATTAGGGATACCTTTGGTAGAATTCTGACAGATGTATTAAGACTGCAACTTAAAATTATTTTTTTCACTATCTAAATATATGCAAAATTAAGTTACAAAAAGGTTAACTAAAATCAGAGGAACAGACTTTTTATTTTCTTTAGTGAACACAAGCTTGCCTGTGAAATCTTTATGCTCAAATGATGAGGTAATACGAGCACCTGCAAGATAATTAATCAAAATAAATTAAGCATAAAACTAATAACTTTAGAACACAAATTTACGCTGGCTGAGTCATCTCTAACCTTTGAAACCGCCATAATGGATTTGACAATCTTTGAGTATGAACAATATAAGAGACAGAAACAATTCTTCTTTAGATCAAGAATGCATTTAATCTAAAAACTATATTTCTTAAAGGAAACAACCTAACCAAATTGGTGGGATTTACTAATATAGAAACTAATAAAAAGAAATATGATTATAAACCATTTCAAAGGAACGTCAAACATTTACACTCCAAAAGTACCGTGGTTTTTGCATGCTGACAAAAATTTACATCAGGTTGTCCAAATAAGGGAGTCATAGTCAACAGTTATACGTGTAAATATTCCAGAATTAAAATATAAAATATTTCAAAACTTTGCATGATGTAGTTTGCACGGATACTTGATAACTGTTATCAATCAAGTAACGAATGAAAGGTATATTTTACTAAAAAACTATATTACATTCTATGACATTAAACAATTTATATATTAATTAATTAATTTATTTTAAATACATGCATTGTTACACTGGTGAATAGCATATTGTCAACAAAAAAAAAATGTCTTTATAATACAGCTTCTAGAGTGAACAAGTAAAATCACAGCTTTAGTAATTATTTAAGAAAGAGTGGAACATTTTATAAGCAAGATAATACATATAAGTGTATCAAAGATACTAACAAAAACTCTAGAATAATGTTTAGAAAACAATGCATATGGTATTAAAATTATATGTGTACAATATAATAACTACATAGTATTTGTTTAAAAAGGAAAAAATTGTAAATTACATAGTTTTGTTAGAACTGTAGTTGAAGTTGCATGAAGAGAAAATTATTTCAAAGTCGCATGGTGTAAAGAACTGGAAAATAGTTTTCGACCCTCTATATGTAACCTTACAAGAAGTATTTCTATAACTAAATCGTCGTTAATAAAAAAATTTGTACAGTACTAGTACAATTGTAAAAACTTTAGAAGTCGGCTTAGGTTAGTGAGTGTGAAATCTTCAAATACTTATGTGTTTACCTGTTTCATTGTGACGTACACGTGCTGGGGGATGTTCCTCCCAGAAATACAAGGTATTATGTAGAATCGAGAGGAATTGTGCATAAGAACGTAGAACCTAAGCCAAAACGGATAAGACATTACGTAGAATTCAGAGATATATGTACGAACATAAAGCCTAACCAAAAAAAAAAACTAAAACAAAGGTTGGTAGAATAACGCTGGAAAGACACCTACCAAATACACGGACGAGACCTGCAGTAAAAAGAAATTTTAATCAATTAATTGCTCGCTTAAATTATACAAAATCTTGCTTAGACAATTATGTTTTTTAGAAGTAAATCAAAGTAATACAGTTCAAGGAGCAACCTATAAATTATTTCGATACACACTTATTCAGCTTGATGTTTTTTGTTATTAATCCTAGGCAGAAGAACATTTTTACCATTCGCTGAGACTTTTAAACTCCAGCCCTAAAACTAAATTGTGTTCCTTAAATATCCAAGATCCAACTTTCAAGACTTGGCTTACATGGCATCATCAATGTTGTATAAATGGTCAAATCTGAATATAGATTTAAATTTAGCAATCTCAAATTAGTTAGAAATAGCATTTAAAATATTAATAATTAGTTGCGCTTCTTATATTAATTATTATTCTCAAAAACTATGTAACAAAATATACTAAAATTTTCTAACTAATTGCTTATGCATAGTAGATACAAAAAGCTTTAATAAAAATAATTTATTTTTTAAGTTCAGTACATTGTAGATAAGCAGCACAATATACAAAATGTGCACTCAAACATAAATAATGAAATCAGATATTCTATAATTGGCTATCAGTTAATGCACCGGGATGCTCCAGTGCATTCTTGCGGTCCGAAATTGCAGTTGCTAGTTTTCTATATGGACCCAGTGGTAAATTTAAACTTTTAAGATCACTTTCGGTTAATATCATAAGGGTATCTAAGTCAATTTTTTGTTCTTCAAACCTTGCATTGTATTCTCCAAGACCCCAGGCAGCCAGAAACATTTCCAAAGGGGTATTTATATGATCATCTTCACTGGATTCTGGATCTGAAATTGAATTATGTGTAAGATTTTTATATATTATAACAAAAAATAGATTGACACATCAATAAATGTTTGATATGAGTACTTTAGACAAATAGTGCAATGGCAGGTTATACAGAAATTTATTACAGCTGTTCGGTAAATTTTAATAATCACAAACAAACGTTTATATACCGTAATGCTAGCGGATTAATTATGCATATATTGATATATAGAAAATATTCATCAATTTTAGCTAGTTTACCAACCATAGTAAGAAAATATATAAACAATTTACAATCAGTATTATTGCATCATATTGTTAAAGTATAATACCGAAATAGTTTCTAAAGTACATACTTTCACAGCCAGCAAATACAATCTGGAACTTCACTATAAAAATACCAAATTTGACAAACACAATTTTTCATGACTAATCCTTCTACGAACTTGGATGTGACAATATTCTCAAATATTGAAAAGAACCGAAATCATTGTAAATTATTTAAGCAGACAGAAGCTTATAAAATAGTATAATTTAATACGTATTGGGCAATTTAGACATAATATAAACAGTATTAAAAACTACAAGCCAGTTGTATTACTATTTATTTATTGATTTAGTGAAACAAAACAGACCTTTCGGCTAATTACATTGTATCACTAAATTAATGTAACAACATTTATAATTGAATTACATAAATATTAATTAAAATAGCGATTTAGAGTACCCTAAATATAATAGCTTCAATCGCTTTACCTCACTTTTGAATTTGATTAAGAAACCCTGTTACAATTCTGTCATACATTTTAAAAATAGAAGAGACAGAGAGAACTGGAGAGAAGCGTCTTAAATTACTTTTATAAGTTTCTATATACATTTAAAAACTATATCTTATACTGTGACTTGCTATACTAAATTTGAATTTCGATAGTACAGGGAAATCTATAAAATTATTGAACATATTGAATAAAAATAATACTCTAAAACCATTCCTTCTACTTTCCAACTTACAGAGATTGAAGATTTCTCTTATTGGTTGATACGATGCGAATTCAGGGTTACGCTTAAACTTCTTATATTGCAAAAATTTTAAGAATTTACTCTGAACTCTTTCAAGACTATGAATTCATGATTTGGTGTAAGGAGACCAGACCAGACCAATGATGCATGTTCGAGATTGGAGCGAACAAGTGACATATAATAATATTAACATAGAACTATTTTCAAATCTTCCTATTTAAATTCTACAGTTATTGGGGCAGGTATTTTTATATGAACAGAAACCTGGTTGTCAGATAGAATTAATTCCACAGAATTTCCTCAAATAGTTATATTGTTTATAGGAAAGATCCTGATTTTTATAAAACATGATCGTCAAATGGGAGGTAGTATCACTGAAGCTATAAAAAATAATACCAAGTCGTCACTAATCAATTTCGATTCTGATATTAGCATGTCTCCGGGTGTAGACATGATGGCTATAAAAGTGACCTTGTTCAATCCGGTCCTTATCATTATGGGATTATATATCCCTGCATTTGTAGTCATCTATGGGTATTGTATTACGAATTTTAGATTTAATCATAGCTTAGTTCCATACAATATTTTGTTGTTGGGTGATTTTAATGTTGCGGAGACTATGGTAACAATTTTTCCAAGTCAAAAAATGCTATACTTCTTCAAGATTTTCAGGCTGTACATAATTTTATTCAATATAACAATATTAACAACTTCAATTCAAATATGCCAGATTTAGTAATTGCTAGATTTTAATGTAGTGCAATTTCTATAGAAATTAATAATACAGTTGATCCATTAGTACTCGAGGACAAGTATCATCCAGCTTTAGATATATCCATTTGCTGTAGAAATGCTAACCAAGGAGAGTGTTCAATAAAAAAAGTTACTAAACGATTTAACTTTAGAAAATTTAACTTACTACTAATGCGCAGACCTTTCTCTGACATGGAATTAAATGATTTACTAAACTGTTATGACCCAAATGCAGTTTGTAATTTACTATTACATAAATTGATGCATATTTTCAACAGCTTAGTTCCAATTTGAAAAATTAGTAAACGTACATATCCAACGTGGTTCACTAGTAAAATTATAAAAGGTATTAAAAAAAATTATATTGCATAAATTATCAAAGAAACACCCTTTCTCATCCAATTATAAGAATCAATTTAAAGATCTTAGAGCCACATTAAAAAAGGTAATTAAAATGGAATATAATAAGTATATAGCTAGAACCCAAAATCTTATACAACATGACCCCCAAGCAGTTTTAGAAATTTACAAAACACAAATCAGAAACAATTTTTTTGAATGTCTTTAAATTCGATGATAAAGAAATTTCAGACCTCCCTATTATTGCCAACGCTTTTTCAAGTTTATTTGCAAGGACGCAACATAATTTAGTACCATGTGTACCCATTTCGGTTTATACTCCATGCTCCTTTAATATTATTGATATTCCTGCAATAACAGAAAATGATGTTCTAATTGATTGTAAAAGGTTGCCTCTTTCATTAAGTTCAGGTCTTGATAAGATTCCAGCATTTATATTAAAATATTTTTCCCAAATTTTATGACCATGTCTAGTTCACATTTTTAACCTGGAAAGTGTCATGTGTTCAGCATGTATATAAAAAAGGTGACAGAGTATCAATGATAAATTACAGACCTGTTTCCATTATCTTCAATATCTGTAAGGTGTTTGAGTATATTGTACATCGTGCCTTAGTTCCACAACTATCTAGGTACCTATCTTATCCCCAATATGGCTTTCTTCATGGCAGATCGACATTAACAAATTTGTGTTGTATAACTCAATTTGTCGCTGAATGTATAAATTCAAATTTACAATGTGGTGTGATATACTTTGATTTATTGAAGGCTTTTGATAGTATAACCCATAAAAAAGTATTAATAAAACTATATCAATCTTATTTAGTGAACAAATCGCAATATGTAGAGTTCAATGGACACCAATCATCACACGAAATAATAAGATGTGGTGAACCTCAGGAATCAGTGCTGGGTCCCCTGCTTTTTCTGTTATACATTAATGATCTTCCTCACATCTGTACTAATGAAATATTATTATTTGCCAACGATTTAAAACTATTTTCTAAAATAGACTACATTTCAGACTGTGAAATGCTTCAGAATGATGTATTTCGTATTTTATCGTGGTTTTCCACAAACCGGTTATTTTTAAATGAAGGTAAATGTGTCGTAATGTCTTATAGTAATAACAAGTTCATGGTTACATTGAATTATGTATTAGGTAAAAATATAATAAAGTGAGTTTTCAATGTCAGTGATTTGGATATTATATTTGATGCAAAACTGTCTTTTGACAACTATATTGACACCATGGTCAAGAAATCGTTAAAAGTCCTAGGGTTTCTCATACGTAGAACCACTTCATTTACAATTTTAACTGTCCAAAGATTTTGTACTTTGTATTGGTTAGAAGTATTTTAGAATATGGCTCATTAACATGGTCCCCCTTCTATGACTTCCATTCTATACAAATTGAGAAGGTTCAAAAAAGGTTCCTCAAATATCTTTATTTTAAGAATCATCACATTTACCCATCAAGAGGTTATCCCTATAATGATCTACTTTTTGAATTTAACATGCTATATTTAGAATCAAGGCGAAGAAAATTTGATTTATATATTTGTATAAACTCCTTAATAACTTAATAGATACACCAGCTAGCTTCTCCAACATGTACTTTCGTTTTCCACAACATTTGTGCAGATCAACTGAGAGGTTTTACATACATCCAGCCAGAACAAATGTTTACAAGAACTCCCCAATTTATAGAATATGTACATTATATAATAAGCAATCAACTAGTGATATTTTTTAATTCATCATTGAGTACTTTTAATTAGGGATATATAGGTGGATATAATTGCATTGTGAAATTACATGGAATTATTTAGCACTATTATTTTAATTTTACTTTGTAACGCATATCACTTTTTAATATTAGGCTAGAATAAGTGTGTTCCTAAATTTTAGAATTAATTTGACCCTGAGGTGTAGCCCCACAAATTGGATGCCATAAATGCTGCAAGTTCTGTCTGGATTAAAGCCCCGTGCTTGAAACGTTATAATTTCTGGGAGCTCTCCTCTGGTAAAACTCTAAAATAATTCGAGCCCCATACATTGGGCGTCATAATTCTCTGGAGCTTACCTGGAATGAAGCTCTTCGTCGGGGTTGCACCAATACTGCCCACTTTTTGCTATTATAATAAAAGAAACTCAGCTTCTTTAATGAAGTTCGCCATGTCTGCTCAGCTGCTGTCGGGAAACTACTACCCTACTGTCTTATACAAGAAAACTCAACTACAAAAAGCACCTGGTTTAATTCAAACAGAAATTTTCTTCAAAATCCTTTTTAATCATTGTTTCATACATCCTCAACATTACATACCTCCTTGAGTTGAAATACTAGATTGTATTGTGAATATTTAATGAAAAGTTTTAACCAACAATAAACAGTATAAAGTAACTGGGCTTAACACTACCCTTACGTTAAACCATGGTTATATATGAGCTCACATAAAATCTTTAAATATTAGTGCTAATTTTCGCACTGCAAATATAAAAAAGTCCCTTTACTTTTCACATTAACCAATATTATAAAATTATTCTACAAATATAAATCTCTATATCAAATTATTTTCAAAGAATCAATAATTAAATGTTCGTTACACGATCCTTTAGTTCATAAATTTACCCATAAGGTACCCCATCGTCATGACACAAATTTCACAAAATCATCAAATAAGCACAAAAAAAAATTACAAAGCTTCCAAAATTAGTTACCTTAAAAGCATCACCTCTCCTGGATTTGCAATCCTACTATTGATGACTGCTGTCCCTTACAAAAACCGCTCCTTCCTGCACCTCTCCAAGTCGTATATCACCATCCGTAGAGGTAAACAACCACTTAAATTTCTCCGGCTATCAATGGATAACACATCAAACCTTCCACGCTTTCCCTACTGCTCTATTTACCATATGTACATCATCAATTCAATTCATCTACTCTCTACATCATGTATGTGCATCACTGGCACCCACAACCAAACTAGAGCACAGGCTGTACTTATATTTCTTAATCAACGTGTTGCATTTTCAAATTGTTTCATACAATTTTCAGACTGCCCGTGAGAATTACACTAACTTGTACAATTAACTTTACTTATTAAACCCACTTGTAATTTACTTTGTTCACTAGTAGTTGAAAATGCTTTGATAATCAGGAAGTAAAAGAGAGCTCTATCACTGCTCCAAAGTGTATTTATAGACCAAATCGCCCCTCTCTCGTAGTCACTTCTCACAACGCACCTCCCCAAAACAACGTCTTCCTAGTAAAACTTTTCAATGGTTAACACACTTCCAACAATTTTTACACAAACAAACTTGTAACTGTCACCGATTCCAAAAATATCACCGTTAACCTTCACTAATTCGTCGTATTTTTAGCCTCCATGCACAACCATTTTTTAAATCTGAAAATTTCAAACTATATTCACAAACATTTCTAATGAGAACCCACTCTAACCATCCAACTGATATTTTTGTTCCTTGAATTTTCGTTTCAACCACCAATCATTTAGTATCTAAAGCACACCTTCCTAATACGCGTATTCAAGCCATCTCACTCCGTCCTATATACAAAAATTCTCCATTTCTCACAATATACCCTTTCTATCCTACCATGAGTTCTCCCCATCTCGGTCCAACTTGTATTCTTATCTTCTCTCCCTTTTTACTCCCAGTTTGCATATTCTATTCTACCCTAACAATCTAACACTATCATCTGTCCCTCTTTTATACTACATGTAACAATTTTACTCCGTCTATCACATGCAAACTACATTGGTCCTTGAAGATGTCAACCACTTTTAAATATTATAAACCCAATATTCATTCTCTTCCCATAAATGCGCAATCTATTAATCTTTTTTTGTATTAACAACTAGTCTGTAGCCTTTTACATTCCACTTTCAAACTGACGTTCTATGCAAACATGCTGCATCTCCCTCTAGCTTATACCCTCTAGTTTGTCTTTATCCCACAGATTGTTTCAAAGTCAAACAAACTCAACATATGATATCTTTCATCCCCTGCTAACGCCTGCAAAACACTTCTTTCCCTATATTCTATCGAACCGTTTTAGTTCAATCTTCAGCTGCATTCGTAAAATATGTTTTCGAACGTTGATTACGACGCTATTAAATTTAGTTAGAAATCCTTGGCAACAATGTATTTTCCCCCTGTAAATTAATACCTGGAATGCTTTCAACTTATATGTTAGAAACCATTGCTTTTGCTATAACGAAACTTATTATAAATTATACACTTAGATTGTTTATACATGCTAAGATTTGATTAATATTGCAACTTAATTGATTATAACCTTACCGTTATCGATTTTTACGTATAATAAACTGAAATGCTTTTTAACTAATGTACCTACATGCTACCTAGTATTTATATATTTTTGTAAATAATAACACTCGAAAATGAAGCAACCTTAAATCTGGAAACTCCTCTAAATTATTAATTCCTATACTAAAGTTTTTAAAAGCGTCTTAAATATTTGAATACTTTTATTTACATGCGGTAACCTGCCATAAATTACCAACTGACTTCTCTAATCATTTTAACCCCTAAAATACATAAAATTGTCCCCCTATTTAAATACAAAAAAAATTAATTTTCGTTTTATTTGGATTCAAATATCCTAAAATTAATCATTATTTATCTGTAACCTTATTATTACTAATTATTATTTCTACCTGTTACTATTATTTATACCTATCTCCATTATTTAGACCTATACCTACTATTATATACACCTATCACCACATGAACCTCACTCTTTTCTTGATCCTGAACGTTATTCTCCTAATCTGTTTCACTACCTTAACTCTTACTTTCTCTCCTACCACTACCACTATATGTACAATAACTTCACAGAATACTGAATCATCATTACCTTTATTCACCCCTATATCTGTTTCAGACAAACCATGCGGTACTACGCCCGACTTATAAACTTTCCCCTAAACCTGTGTACCTTCTAGAATTTTTATGTACCAGAATCAACCAGAGAGAATTCCTCAAATCTAACTTACTGAAAATAAATTTGTCACTTAATCTTGTCAAAAGTGTGTCCATGGAAAGTGGTCAATGAAATTGCAGTTTACTCCGTTGATTAATTTTTCTCGCATCTAAACATAAGCGTATACTATTAAATTTCTTTTTGACAGCAATCAATGGGTTCAGAAAACGTGTATTTGAATACTCAAATATGCCATCATTTAACATTTTTGTTAATTCCTGATTTACTTGCTCCCTATATGCTGCAGGTATTGGATAAATTTTTGAATTGAAAGGTTCGGAATAATCTACCTTAAAAACATGCTCATACCCTAACGCCGTGCTCACTTCTACCCATACTAACTCAAAATGTTTGTTTAATAAAGCTTGAACCTCTTCCAATTTTTCTACTGAACATTTAATAGTATCAATTTCACTAACTTCTCTTTCATCTACCTCCATTACGTTTAAACTTGTGTCATCTTCTGTGATATTATAACTCTCCTTCCAGGGCAATACCACGTCTCTAACCTTCACAAATCTCTTCTCCATATTAATTATCATACCACACTTCATCATACAATTTATACCTAGGATACTCTTAAATTTCAGTCCAGTAACAACAAATTCCTGTTCACAGCTTAATGAACCTACTTCTACCCTTAGTACCACAACGCTATTCACTACAGCAAACCTCTTTTTATTCAGAGCTACCAAATGACTGCTTTTGATCGGCATAATCCTATCACAAATTTCTTTTTTGATCTTGATGAATTCATCCGATACTAAACTCGCCTCTGCTTCTGAATCGAGCAACGATCCTACACTATAATAGAAAATTTTAATTTCTATAACCGACAAACAAATTTTCTCTACTGCTTCTGGTTCTACCTCCTCGTCAATAGTCATTAACTCCTGCGAATGTTCATATTTACCTACATTAATTTCTAGTGGTTTGTCCTTTTTTAAAAATCCGGCCTACCTCTTATTTCATTACTAGGTCCTGGTTGTCCTTCTACTACCTCTGCATATGTTTTTCGTGTAACCTCCTGTCTGTCTCTAACCTCACTATCACTACCACTTATTCTTGTTTGTGCACTAGTCATTTTAGGTGAGCTATTTTGCCGCTGCACCCGGTCTCTGACTTGTACTTCTCGTACCACTATTGCTCCTAAAAAAATTACCCCTTGATTCTGTTGTTCCTAAAATTTTTGTTACCGTTCATCCCCCTTCTATTATGGAAATTCTCCCCCTATTATAAAACCTAACTTGGTTCACGTGTCGATCCCTATTTTCCCTAGGTCTCCCTGTACTCACATCGTCATACCTCTGGAGGTATTCTAAAAATGTCTCCCTTTCGACTATATTTTGCAACGCCACATGTTGCCTAACCTCTACCTCAAAATGTCTAGATAAATATTTTATTATCTGACGGTCAGTTAAAGGTGGACTCAACTGTTTCGCCACACTGTATTTCCGAATAGCATACTGCTCCCTGGATCCTGCAAATTCCCCTTTGTATTTTCCTGTGATCAAGTCATCCCTCACTTGGTCTTGTTTATGATCACCCCAATAATGTTTTAGGAATTTCTCCTCAAAATCTAAATATGATTCTATGTCCTGTCCTACTAGATTGTACCAGGCCTGTGCATTATCTTTCAACAAAGCTTTTACCACATTTAATTTAGCCTGCTCATCATATAAACTGCAAACTAACATTCTGATACTGTTTATAAAAATCTGAGGGTTCACCCGATTATCCCCATAAAATTTCATATGTTGTTCTAATGACATATTACCTGTAAAAATCTTGGACCATCCCCCGTTAAAGCGGTATGTTCTGTTTTATTCCGCTGACCTCTCTTTCAAACCGTCCTAATTGATCCCTACATGAATCACTCACTTAGGTCATTTTCCCATTGATTTCCTCTTCACAGAAAATCCTAACTTCAGTTTTTAATTGACCTAATTCTTGCCTAAGACCTATCATATTTCGTTCATTTCTATCTACCCTTGTTTCAACCTCCCCATTTTTATCGTTAGACTATTTTTAAAATCCATAAACTCCTTAGTCGATTTTCTATTTCCTCTCCTAACATTTCCCTAACTCCACTTAATGTTTCGTTCATCTGCTCAAATTTCCTATTCGATTCTTGACTCAATGTTTCCGTTATTTGTTCAAATTTCCTATTCGATTCCTCACCCATCCTTTCTAGCATTCTCATAATTAACTCATTTCCTTGTTCTCCCGATTCCGTTTTCGACTGATCCATACTACCTCCTGCCACTTTTATCTCTACTTCCCGTTTATCAAACAGAGCACTATTTCTACTTCCTATCTCCACTCCTAGACTCCTTAACCACTCCTTTCTCAACATACGTTCACGCCCAATTTACATACACACCAAATAATCCCCACACACTAAAAAATATGTACAAAAATCGATAGCACAATTAACCCCTAATCTCAGTGTCGTCAGTTTCCTGAAATAAATTTTATTTATTTGGGTTCGAGCCCCTCACGTTCGGATCGCCATAATTGTCTGAGGTGAAGCCCCACAAATTGGACGCCATAAATGCTGCGAATTCTGTCTGGATTAAAACCCCGTGCTACAGACGTTATAATTTCTGTGAGTTCTCCTTTGCTAAACCTCTAAAATAATTCGAACCCCACAAATTGGGGATCATAATTCTTTGGAGTTTACTTGGAATAAAGCTCTTCGCCTGGTTGCACCAATATTGTCCGCTTTTTGCTACTATAATAAAAGAAACTCAGCTTCTTCAATGAAGTTCACCACGGCTGCTCAGTTGCTGTCGGGAAGCTACTACCCTACTGTCTTATACAAGAAAAGTCAACTACAAAAGTACCTGGTTTTATTGAAACAGAAATTTTCTACAAGATCCTTTTTAATCATTGGTTCATATATTCTCAACATTACATACCTCCTTGAGTTGAAATACTACATTGTATTTTGAATATTTCATGAAAAGCTTTAACCAAACAATAAACAGTATACAGTTTCTCATGTAAGTTAGGTGAAGAATCGTGCTATGAATATTTTAGGTTTTGTCACCAGAAATACAAAGAAATTTTCGGTGGCTGCTTATCGAACTCTTTATTTAACGTTAGTTCGAAGCATGTTAATGTGTGTTTCAATAGTTTGGTTACCTTATTATCAGTTACATAGTCGTTCCATTGAAACGGTCAAGAACAAATTTTTGAAAAACTGTGCTTGGAGGATGGGTGTTTCTAATCTATCAATTTTGAATCTCAATAATAAATTCAACTTACTTGCGCTTAAAGCTAATAGAGAAAAGTCAGATTTAATTTTTTTGTATAATATTCTACATGGTAATGTACTTCTGCAGTTGTTAAGCTTAATGAATTTTAGAATGAGTAAAACGAAGAATAAAGACAAGAAGCTATTTATGGTTCCTTTCCATAAGACTAATTATGGTTTCAATTGTCCATTATCTAGGCTACAAAGATTGGGTAATCAGTTTAATTGTACTTTTGATATCTTGGATGTGGGTTTTTGAAGTTTATAAACCAAGTAATTAACTGTAGGCTGTATTATTCATTAGGCCTAGACTTATTATTGAATATCTTATTATAATTAGTTCTGCAACTGTTAGTGTGGTTACTATTTTTGTTGGTAAACTTACGAATTACTTAATTGAGTATATTATCGTATAACTTGCTTATCTTATAAATTTGTCGGTGCTGACTCTTACTTAAATTATGTTACTAACTTAAGGTTGTATTAGTTAATTTAATTTACTGCATTGGGATTTTCCCAGATTTTGATTAAATAAATAAATAAATATATTTGTTCGCCTACGTGATTGAACTTATAGAAGTGAAAATTAAAATACGTAGGAACTGAAAGGGTTTTTTAAGTAATAAGACAAAAGTGTTTTCATATAAATAGAACATATAACATGTTTTAGGATATTTGAAAAAAGTATAATGCATAATGGGAAAAATTAGGAAACCGAAGCATGGGAGGCGTATGCGGAATAACCGTCTTCTGTGTAAGAATAATATCGAAAGAGATTTCTATGACAGACCACTGGGCACCCATCAATTATGACAGAGTAAACGCTTTTCAGGATAAGCAATAGTGTAACGTAGGTTTTTATATTTCAGCCATTTTATTTATTATTTTTATTTCTGTAGTAATTTTATTTCGAATTTTCTATTTGTTTTTATAATTTTTCCATCAGAACCCACCCCCGCACCACTGCAGTTAGCCGATGCACCCTTATATTGTTACGGGATTCCCCCACCCTTCGGTGTAAATAAAAAATTATTAACTTCACGTACCACTCATTTTACCTATAGCAGTATGTTTTTCCATTTTAGATTAATTTTTCCTTATTTTCATCTGGTTTCTGTTTAATGTAACACCAAAGCGTTACAAATTTTGAATTAGGAACAGTAAATTTAGAAATGTTAGAACAATAATAACTTAAAATGAAATAAATTTTCAATAAGCCTTACCTGATATTTCTTCATCAAAGGACTGTGAAATACACTGTCGCTGTCGAGCAGCTAAACTTCCTGCTGAACCTATAGAACTTTCGTCTGCAATTTCGCTTACAGGAAATGTTTGTAATGTATTAGTAATATTTTTCCTGAAAATGCAACAAATATAATAAATCAGTTTTTTGACTACTAAAATTACCTAAATGTTAAACTACCTATACCAGGCCTACCAAATATATTATTAGATTCAAGGTGATGAATAGGTTCACTATTTTCAAGTTCTTGCATAAAATCAGGCTGTGAAAGTGATCTTGTAAGATTTGTACCATTTAAAACAATTTTTGAGCAAGGTTTGTTTGGTAAGTCATCCCTACTATAAGTCGTTTCATTAAAAACGTTTCCTAACCGACCACGGCGAGGGCTGTCAAATGTTTCTCCATACATTACTTCTGAATCACGTCGAATGCCAGTGAGAGACCGTAGAGATCGTTTTCCATCTTCTATTTCACTTACCTATATAAAAAAATATAATTAATCCCCCATATAACAATTCTATTCAACATGCATACTGCTTTTTATAACAACAGTTAGAATTGATTTCATTAGAAGGCAAAACACTTTTTTGACAAAATCAAACAATAATAGTAGGACTTTATTTAAGTGTACTAAATAGCCTTACATCCCATACCCCTGTAGCTTAATTTTGTGCAGAACCTTCAATATTCCAATACTCTATGCAATTAATGAAATATGGAAATTCAAATTCAGCATCTTGAGACACAGCAGCTCCTACTTTTAAAGTTATCACAGCTGGCTATGCCAAACACTTATGCATTGTTCTTGCCTCACTGTACACGTTTCTGTTGTTTTTACATAATTACTCTAGTAGATATTTACAAAACAGACTTAGTAACAGCATTATCCGTTTCTAGTCAACGTATCTGAATATCCCAGATGCTTATGCATAGTTTAGTAACATATACTAGCAAAGTAAGGAAAGTATTTATTCAGAACAAGTGAAAAGTTAATATACACATAGAAATGACAAAATGTGTGTCAAGGCACACGATGCTAAATGTTTTAAAAGCATACATCGATATAGAATTCTAAATAAATCTAACATCATTCCTATTGATTTGTGTTCTTAAACAAAATTATTTTGTATTAATACTCAATATTACAATACAATTTTCATGTTTACATTTAGTTAATGACTGTAAGAGCATCAGTTGGCATACACGTACTTTGAAAATAATTAATCACTTTTTCTTTCTTATCTACCAATGCACTTTGATTATCACAAAACACTCCATGGGAGATTTTACATATTTTTCAAAACCCATACAGTCAGAAGGGGTGATTTGCAATTGTGGTGTGACGACTACAGCATGCAAACATGGCGAAATATTTTTTTGCACAAAAACGATTGTAAATAGCTAAATTCTGAATGCAATATTTTTGTAGAATACATATCGAATCTATTCTAGAATGATATTAATTGTCAAATGTCAAAGCGCCATGTTAGATTATTAACCTATAGTGACATTTTCTACTAAATTAGAAGAATTTTTACTTTCTGGTGTAGTACCATTTACAGAAAAAGGTATTTCCTTTAAATTTTATTATATCTACTATTTAATCTTTCCAAAATAATTTTTTTTTTCATCATAACCTGAATTCCATTTCGACCTGCACCTTGCCGAAGTTCTAAATTACTAGAACAGGTGAAATGGCTTGCGTGTTCTAATGAGCTAAAGAGCCAAACTACAGGTCCAACCAAAGTAGTAGGGTCGTTAGTGAGGAACCAGACTAAGACAGGTCCCCGAAAGAGGGCAGCGGCTCTTTCGGTACTTAGATTGGCAGAGACCATAGGGGTCGGTATGGCAGTCTAAGACACACTACCGCGATGTGGAAGGCAACGGGAAACCACCACATTACCTCCCAAGTACACAGCGTACCTAAATTATAATAAAATGATGGCATTCTCTGGGGTAAATGATTCCGGAGTTAAAATAGTCCCCCATTCGGATCTCCGGGATGGGACTACTTCGGAGGATGCGATCGGAAAGTTAAGAATAAGAGTCGGAAACATTTTGCACGTCGGAGCGTGGAATGTTAGAACTATGAAGCAAGTGGGTAAGCTAGAGAACCTAAAAATCGAAATGAATAGGTTATCATTAGACATAGTAGGGATCAGCGAAGTTCGGTGGCCAGAGGCGGGGGATTTTTGGAGTGGAGACTTCAGGGTAATTCATACAGGAGCAGAGGAAGGAAATTTGGGTGTGGGGATAGTTATGCGGAAAAAGATAGGATACTGTGTAGAAAATTACTTACAAAAGAACGAAAGAGTACTCATGGTTAGATTAGAATCTAAACCGGTAAACACAGTAATAATACAAGTATACATGCCCACCTCTAGCTACAGTGACGAAGAGGTAGAAGCCATCTAGAAAGATATCGAAGACATATTAAGATACGTAAAAGGACATGAAAATTTAATAATTACAGGGATTTTAATGCCGTGGTAGGTGAGGGAGGAAGGAGCGATAGTAGGTTTATTTGGTTTAGGCACGAGAAACGACAGGGGAAATAGGCTGGTAGAATTTTGCGACAAGAACAATTTAATCATCACAAACACATTATTTCAACATCATGCTAGAAGACGATATACGTGGAAGATGCCAGGAGATATAGGACGATATCAAATAGATTACATTCTTGTTAGACAACGGTTTAGGAATCAAGTAAAAGACTGTAGAAGCTACCCAGAAGCAGATATAGATACTGACCACAACATCGTAATTATGAAGGCCGCACTTAATTTAAAAATCTGAAAAAAAGGAACGGAACAAGGCACTTGGACTTAGAGAAACTAAAAGATAAAGATATTCAAGTAAGATTCGAAAAAAAGTCAAATGAATTGCTGAATGATATCGGGAAAATATCTGAAACTAAGGAAGTAGAAACAGAATGGAATAACATTAAATCCAGCCTAGACATGGCGCCCAGAGATATTCTGGGGTATACACAAAAAGAAAATAAGAAACCATGGATAACAAAAGATATCGTCAATTTAATAGAAGAAAGACGAAAATACAAAAATAAATCAGACGAAACAGGAAAACAGTGATATAAAGCCATAAAATGGGAAATTATTCGAAAATGCAGGAAAGCTAAAGAACAATGGATTGATGAAAAACGCAAACAGGTACAAACTAAGATGGAAATAGGAAAGACAGACGAAGCATACAAATTAATTAGAATGAATTTTAGGGATATAAAACCGTATAGCAAAAATATAAGCGACGCAAAAGGAAACGTCATTATAGAAAACGTAGAGAAAGTGAGTAGATGGCAAGAATATATAGGGAATTTATATCCAGGAGAGGAACTAACTGCATTAGAACAGGAATCAGACATTGAAAATGATGACTTGGGATATCCTATACTTCGAGACGAGTTTGAATTAGCATTAAAGAGTGAAAAATGGTAAAGCGCCGGGTATAGATAAGGTGCAAGCAGAAACTCTAAAAGCCGCTGGACAAGCAGTAACAGAACGTCTCTTCCAACTTGTAAGCTATATGTATGAGACAGGCGAGATACCCAAAGATTTCAAACGTAGCATCATAGTAACTATACCAAAAAAGAAAGGCACGGATAGATGTGAAAATTATCGAACAATAAGTTTGACAGCACACGTGTCAAAAATATTAACTAGAATTGTGCAAAGACGAATGGAAGAACGAGCTGAAGAAATACTAGGAGAAAACCAATTTGGGTTTAGGCGAAACAGGGGAACACGGGAGGCTATTTTAGCTCTGAGAGTGATAATGGAGAAAACAATAGAAAAAGGGGAAAGCATGTATATAGGGTTTGTAGATCTGGAAAAAGCATTCAACAATGTAAAATGGAAAAAAATGTTCGAAATACTCAAAAAGATTGGAATGACATATAGGGATAGACGGATAGTACATAGCTTATACAAAGAGCAAACAGGAGTAATAGAATTACAGCAGGAACGTAGAGAAGTAAACATCAGGAAAGGGGTGAGACAGGGATGTTCCCTATCCCCACTAATTTTTAACTTGTACATTGAAGAGGCAATGAATACTGTCAAATGCAAGAAGACATTTGGAATTACTATGCAGGGACAAAAAATTGATATGCTTAGATTTGCAGATGATATAGCGGTATTAGCATCTAGCAAGGAAGAGTTAGAAGCTGCTCTCAATGAAATGAAAACGGTTCTAACAGAGAGATACGGTATGAAAATTAACAAAAGTAAAACTAAAGTACTAGTATGCAAAGGAGGGAAAAATAAATCAAAAACAAGAATACAAATATGTAACACGAACTTACAAGAGGTTAAGGATTTCTGCTACCTAGGAAGCCAAATAACGCAAGATGGGAAAAGCACAAAAGATATAAAACAAAGATTAGCACAAGGTCGTGCTACATTTAACAAGAAAAAGCAACTACTGTGCTCAAAGACCACAAACATAGAAACAAGGAAAAGATTGCTTAAAACATATGTGTGGAGCACAGCACTGTACGGCTGTGAAGCCTGGACAGCAGGAGAAGCGGACAAGAAAAAGGTAGAAGCCTTTGAAATGTGGTGCTACAGATGTATGATGAAGATATCATGGACAGACAAAGTTAAGAACGAAGAGATACTAAAAATGGTAGGGGAAGAAAGAAATATGTGGAAAACGGTAAAAAATAGGAGATATAGGATGATAGGCTACATACTACGGCATGAGGGAATAGTGCGGAATATATTAGAAGCAGATAGGAAAAAAGAGAAGAAGAGGCAGACCTAGATTAGACTACTGCACACAGATAGTAAAAGATGTATGCTGTAGAGGTTTCAGGGAGATGTGTAGGCTAGCCCAGAATAGAAATCAATGGAGGTACGCATCCAACCAATCCCAAGATGGATAAACTAATGACGAAAAGATAACTGTGCTTAAACATGATGAATATTATAAGTAACTACAAGAATTGGCTGGGCAATATTCTCGAATAATGTTAAGTGTGTGAAAGGATTTACTGGAAAACCATTATTTCGGCAAATGTCTAAGTGTTGGGGGATCTTGGTAGCCACAGGTTGCTTAACCTCCTTCACTGAATCTCGGTAAAATAGGGTATAAAATTAGAAAACAATAAAAAGGGAACGAGCTGAACACATGCTGTGTGAGAATTTTAGGGAACTATGTAGGCTAGCTCAGAATATAAATAAGTGCAGGTACGTGTCCAACCAGTTTTGAGACAGAAAACCTAATGACGAAAAAATAAGCGCAGATAAATCTGATGATTAGTATAAACAACTAGTTGTTGGTTGCGAAATACCTGCAACTAATGTTGACTGTGCGAAAAGATAAATTGGAAAATATATTAAATCGCCAAATGGTTAAGTGTTGGGGGACTTGGCAGCCACAGGCTGCTTACCTCCCTTCACAACCATTGAAGGGCATATAACTGTAAAACAATAGAAAGTGATCGAACTGCATCTAACAAGAAAGAACAGCGCCTATGAGGAAAGACAACAAACATAGAATAAGAAGAAAATTGTTGAAAGCATATGTGTGGAGCACAGCACAGTATGCCTATGAAATACGGGCAGTCTGAAACGCAGACAGAAAAACTGTAGCAGCCTTTTGAAATGCTGTGCTTCAGATGTATGAGGACGATAGCATGGACAGACAAAGATAATAACAAATAAGTTAAAGAAATAGTAGAGGAACAAGGATATCTGGGGAAAAAGAGAGATAGTAGGGCGGAATACGTTCTAAGGCATTTTTGGGGAATAGTATGTGATATATTACAAGCACAGATAGGAAAAAAGAGGTAGATGTAGACCTAGATCAGACAGTTATAGATGCAAACTGTGCATATTTCAGGGAAATCTGTAGGTTAGTTCAGAATAGGGAACAGTGATGGTACGCGTCTAACCAGTTCTACGACTGAAGACCTAATGATGATGAACCTGAATTATAAAAGCAAGAAATTAAATAAACAATGTTCTTACAGTGGTAACTTTCAAAAATGCCAAGAATATACAAACCTACTCCTGGTGCTAGAAGGTACGCAGACTATTCGCAGGAAACGCTTCATTAATTACGAACCAAACACTCTCGCTTAGGGCAGCTTCGGAGTATTATAACATTATTTTTCTTACACCATACAGAAAAATGCATAACAAATATCCAAAACCTTAAGGAGGACAAAAAGCTTTACATGATAAAGAAGAACAAGCAATTGTTCAATCTATTGTATTTGCTTGCGGCTGAATGATAGAACTAATCAATGGCAAATCGTTCGTCAAAATGTTCTTAGACAGAGCAGGACGACTGGTTAAGGTTTTTTCAACAATACCCCTGGAGACGACTGGTGTAAGTTATTTATAAAAAGCATTAAGGAATTTTTGCATATTAGACTTGAAAATAATATGAAACTTAATCGAGCCACAACGAGTCGAGACCATACCAAATCAACTTTTTGATAATTCTGAATTAGTATTGCTGATATTTCCTCAGAAACTCTCATAAATTACGACAAAACGTGTTTTGTTGACAACCCAGGTTTTAAGAAAGTTGTTGCTTGGCAAGGAGCAAAATATGTTGAAAGAATTATGAACACATTTAAAACTTCTATTTCTGTCATGTCTAATGTAGTGATCCGTAGGGTTTCTAAGTCGATTTCTCATTGGTTGATAAATATTACAAATATTATAGTGTACATTTTGATATTCCAAGGTATTTGTTAGAATAGCTCAGTAACCACTTGCAGGTCTCTGAACGCATTCCGTTATGTCAGAATTTATGATATATGGGGCGCATGTGTAGTGACGATCGATCGAGTCGACAGGGTTAAACGATTTTGTTTTTAGATTTCAAAATGGCAGCTCGAAAAAGCTTCCCTTGCCGGTTAAAAAGGTAATGCTTATAAGTTGATAATGTGGTTGCTATTTCAGGTAATCTGATTACATCTGGTAAATCCAGCCTTGTTTTGAGTGTGATGTTGATACTTATTGTAAAACCGTTAATTATTAAATCATTGAAGGAAATATTTGTGAGTTTCCTGTTGCTTTTGGCATAGAATTTCATGCCGGTTTTATTGAACGTTTTATGTATAAATGAGTGTGGTTTGGTTTAACAATCGCAAACTAATAGAATCAATACTGAATGTACCCTTGCTGTAATTTTCTGAGTAATTAGTATCAACACATCATTCCTTAAATATATTAAATCAAATTATTAGGCAAGTACTATATTTCTATGTTATATTTATTTTGGTTTTAAGTTAGTAATCGAAATATACCCTAAAGTTGTGTATATTTTTGTTTGTAACTTGTAATGCCACGATGTGTTTAATTTTTAAAAAGCTACGTTTTAACCGATGCAATCATATTGAATAATTTTTAACGTTTGCTTACTAGAGTTAATATATTTAACTACCATGCATTTATATAGATTTAGCGTCTGAATCTGGGCTTGTATTTGTGGTATACAATTTTGAGGTACGTATTTGCTGCCAACATATTTAATAATGTTTTATATATTTATGTTTCATTTGACGTTTTTATCATGTGTAATTGTTCTATTTCAGCATATTAACTACATTTACAACTGCACCGCTCATATCTTTGTTTAAACGTAATTACATATTTGTTGTTTTGTTTATCCTATTATCTAGCCGATGTTCATATATACTTAACTAGTATTTAACGTTTGTGATAATTGTTGTGATGTAATTAAGTTGAACCTCTGGTATGATCGACCATCTCGTGCCTTTCGCGTTTGCAGTTATGACTATGTTGCAGAGTCTATTCAATAATAAGCGCCTTTTTAAACATGCGCAATCATACCATAAGTTCATTTCAACGATTCATGTCATCTTGTCGGTACCCTTTTGCAAATAATAGAAAGTCAGCTAGCGTTTATGGAATATTTTGTAACACGGGCTGGAAACTGTTAATGTATGTATGTAGGCGCGTGTGCTCGAGCCTTGTTGAATATTACTAACATTTTATGTGCGTGCGTGGAGGAACATTGGTAGTGAAGATGCAGGTCATCTTCCTGGTGTCCCCCCTCTTCAACTTTAGCTAGGTAGTATTGGCCTAGCCGACTTCAGTACCCACCAGAAAAGACTAGCTGGTTTACACTAACGTTTCTTCAGTTGTCATGTGTGGTATATCTGGGGCAACAGTTGACATCCCATCTATTTCAGTGTTGGTGATGTGGGTACTTGCACATTACCCGTCCTTGTCGAGATGTGCCAAATGCAGTTGGAAGTGTGAGGGCAGTTTGGGGTTTTCTCTGCCGTGTCTTTCCCAATCGCCCAGGTTAAGTATGGCACTGTTTGATTTTAATGTCATTTTTCTATGCTTTCATGCCAATAACCTATTTAGTGGTTATTGTTTTGATTAAAAGTCAACGTAGGTTACACTATACTGCGGCCACTGTCGCTTCTGATACATTGAAAAATCTCTTAAAAAAGAACAGATTTACAAAGAAAGGTGAAAGGAAACAAGGACAGTGAAAAATGATTAATACATCACATGGGCAAAGCGTTAGAAGTAAGGATTTACAACTACAAAATTCTCAGGAAATTCTGGTACAAGAATCAACAGAACAGATGACTTCGATAAAACTCACGATGACAACAATAAAACTCAAGATAATCCTGAAATTGAATAAAAATGGGACAAAAGACTTAAATTGAATGATATAAATTTTAATGCCTTTGTAGTGGTAGAATTTTGGACAAAAACATGCACAAAGTTAAATATGTGTGACAAGTAGTTAAGAATGCAGGAAAATTCTTCACTCGTAAATAGAGGCGAGAAACTTTTAAATGTAATGGTTATTATACATTTCCAATTATAGATGATATTTCTGAAGTAAATATTGATCAAATACGTAAAAATGTAACAGAAGAAGCTTATATGATAAGAAGCTAAAAATTAATATTGAAAATGCTTTTCAATTAAAGATTTAAAATTTTTTGATAATTTAGTTCGTAAGCCACCCCTAAGGAAGTGTTACTACTGAAAAGCTTTGAAAAGGTAACTTTTTTTCAAGTCACATCCACATGGGGTAACCTGAAAAATTAAATAAAAAAAAAAAATTTTTAATTTATTAAAGTTCTATTTCAAACTTTTAAATGATATAATAAATAGTAGAAATGACACCAACACTATTTTCATTTAAGAAAACTCGCAGCTGCTAAATAAAATACCTATGTCAGTTTAAAGATAAGAACTGTTTTCATGTCTGACGGTATGTGTCTATAGGAGCTTTATGTAAGTAATTTCGCATGACAACCTTGAAAGAGTTGTATATTGTACCTTTATTGTTGATAAAACTAAGGATGATTGTGTCTTTGACTTCCAACTAACAGGACCACACAATAGCATGCAAATATTACCAGTGCAAGCTTTCAGGTTACCAATATCTCCTACCCAGTCTGCAATCTATATAGATTCTGAAACTTTTTTACACTCCACATATTTAGTGCCGTAATTAAATTTAGCCTTTAAATACTCTAACACTCATTTTGTAATAACCTAATGAATATTTCCCGGATCAGCACAAAAACAACAATGTACTTACAGCACAAGATATATTGGAACAGATTGCACTTGCTTGATAAATCAATCCACTCACTAATTCACAATACAGTTTATTTTTCATTTTACATCTTTCTTTTTCGGTTTTTGGACACATTTATTTTGTTATTTTAAAATAATTCAAATCGTGTTGTGCCTCCTGACTGCATAAATGGAGAGCTCTTTTCCCGTTCTTAATTTAATTAGGTTATTACATGTACAGTCTGTGGTTACTGGGTTCATACAAACCGAGGTCAATAACCCATAAATTATCTATATATTGTTGGAAGAACAGTTTCCAAGACCGAAAGAATGTGTGGTTATCGCACATAGTCAATGGGAGACGTTTTGATGATGGGGACAACGAGGAGTTCATGAGAAGGATGCGGTTTAAAGTTTCACTTTACCTATGACTACTGGACGATAACAATGTACTAAACACGATTGTAGGATGAGTACCTGTAAAATTCTTTACCTGTCCCGTATCTAACTTCCTTCCACAAGTATCTGTTTCTTAAAAGCTAGGTTCAACATACTTCGCTGCAGGAATCTAAAGAAACAAATCTTCACAAAACTTTGATCTACCTGAAGACGTCAGCAGTGATTTTCGGCTGGAAACAACTGGCGAAGAATGCCTTAGTTACAGTTATTAGTTAAGATAAACCCTTTGTTTAGTTTTTAGTGACTTCCTTTGCACGTGAATCTGTAACCATTTAACGGGAATAATTTGAGACCAAATTTGAGGTGTAATAAATTATGCCTGGGTTAACATAATAATTGACGTCAAATGGGGAATGTAATATGGTGTAATAATCTTCAATATATATTTACTATGAAAGACAAATATTTCTGGTTCTTCCATATGCACACAAATCACCACGTAAATATACTGGAATCATATCTATTTGATGTATATGCAGATCCTCGATTAAGGATGCCGTGAATAGTATATGAATTGTTTCATATCTTGGTACAGGTTCACAATCCACTCCATATAGTTAGTGTGTATTCGAGTAACTAGCTCGTGTTTCTATTTATTTTTGTTTTGCACGTGCATTTAATTGTTAATATAATTTTATCTGTGTAGTTTTCTAAAAGAACATTATATTCCTTTTTCATAATGGTTAGTCAGTTTTTATTATCATGTCGTTAAACTTTAAAGACCAATTCAGGATTGGAATATTCTGCACAATATTTTTTTAAAATGTAAGATATTCATGGTCTAATGGTATATCGAATCTTAAAATTTTTGGATGACTTAGTCCTCTTTTTATGCCGGTTGAAAATCGTCTTCAGAGAGAACACTTTCTTCTATTTCGTGTTGTTTACTATACACACGTAAATTTTAACTCGGTTCTGGTACAATAAAAATTTCATATGGAATTCCCTACGTTTGTGTTAGAATATAAAAATTATAGATCGATATATACTCTTGATTGTAACATATTTGATTATCTTAAGCTCATGCACCTTGCAGGACACAACGGCTTTTCCATGTTCTACGAAACTATACTAACTACTAATCTCGAGTAGACATATTAAACTAAAATATTCAGATACTCTCTGTGTGTAATTTACTCTTTATTTGTATCTAATAAATAAATAAATACTGTAGTTAGTTCTGTTATGAATTTAAATCACAAATACCTGACAGGTCATAGGTGCAGAAGATTCGTGTACACATGACAAGATGGCGACCACTTAGGAAACAGCATATAAGTTATTGGTAATGGTAAAAAAGAAATAAGTTAGGGTATGTTTGGACACGACTCATTTAAACAATAGGCTGGAAAAAATCAGGCTACACCACCCAACCCAAGTAAGTTACTATTTAAATTTTTTCCAGTTCAGTGCTTGAGCACTACTGACGACAGCATCGCACTGGCAAGTTCCAATTAGGATATGTTATCGGACATATACGTTTTGCTTTTTTTTTGAGAGGCATACTTATGTATTTTGTATGTTACCTTTTTGGTTATCTTCACCAGTAAGACTTTTATTTGTGCATCATATATGGTTCTGGGGCCAGAAGTCGGAAAATGAATCATTCCGTACGTAATATGACTTGCTAATGTATTCGCCAGCTGGAACATATTGCGATAATATTCGAAAAATCCACAAAGACTAGAATTTCGGTAAAATTAAAAATGCTGCTTTGCAAAAAACTCTGTGCTTTTTCTGGGTAATATTATTTCCCCAAAGGGTATTTAAGTTGATCCTAAATAAGTGGAAACTATACTGAATTTTCAAGAACCTGAAAATATCGAGCATTTAGTCTTCTTTGGGTAGTATTTCGATCAATGCTTTTGTGCAAAATTTGCAAAGTTGTTGGTTCCTCTAAGGTCAATCATGAGTATGGGACAAACCGGAAGTTTCTACTGTTAATAATATAAAAAAGGCGTTTGTGGAAACCACTTCTCTCAGGCATGCTAATATGAAAAAAAGATTTTATACGAGACGGATACTTCAGGATATGGTTTTAGGGCATGCTTATTTCAGAAAAATTCTGATGAGAGGTCGGGTATGATAGCTTTTGAAAATAGGTCTTTACACGGGCAGAAGTTATGTTATGCAGTAAGTTAAATGGAGGCAATAGTCATTATACTTGCAATGCATAAATGGTGTGTTTATTCTGGGAAGACAAGTGACAGTAGTTAATGATTAGAAGTCTCTGGCGATTATAAGGACATATAGGCACCTGATACATGTCTTATGCGATGGGCATTGTTAAGACAGAAATATGAAGTAGAGTGCTAGTATTAGCGTGGTTCGGAGATGTCATAGTGGATGCATATCCGATTATAGATGGTATGGGAGATCTCAAGGAACCCAAAAGTACGTATGTGGAAATAGCAGTCGATGTTAAACAGTCAGAGTTATTGAGAAAAGAGCCAAGGTATTTTAAAAACATAGCACTATCTCAAACACATGAAGAAGGGTGTCAAGCAATTCAGCTTCGATTGGGACATGAAACTGAAAAAAAAAGGTAAGGGAATGGTCTGTGGTATTAGACGAGATCTGGTATCATAGGGCTACTCAAAAGTGTGCAGAATTCAGTGTATATTCCTTTTAAGGATACGTTGCCATTAGATGAAATTGGACATTTGAGGCGAAAAAAATGTACCAGTCTTTGAAGGATTTTTATTATTTTTCACGAATGCAATGAACAGTTCGAAGAATTGTAGCAGGCTCTGGCATTTGTCAGCAAGTCAAAGTTTTTCGCACTTAGTGGAGGAGATGAATAGTGTTCAGCCTGGCATAAATTTCTAGGTTTGGGAACCAGCAGCTTTTTGCATTTGTGGACTCATTCAGCAAGTTGATATCATTGTTCCCACTTAAGAGGGATGAGAAAAAAAAATATTAAGAAGCTTGAAGGGTATGTGGAAAATATAGGTAAGGTAGGAGCTGTATTGTCAGATAATGACAGTCAATTTAAGTTGGTTATGATATTCGGTATTGCAAGGTTGGGGGGTTAAAATTTTACATACCTTGGTGTACTACCCTCAAGGGAATATGACGGAGAGGGTGAATAGAGTGGGAGGGCATTTTTTGAGAAATATGTGTTATACTCAGTATACACGTTGTGCCTACCATATTACGGAAATTAAAATGTGACACAACTAAGTGTACCATAGTAGTACAAATCACGCTCCGGAGATGCTTCATTTTGAAGTAGATCGTTGAAGTCATTTTGACAAAGTCTTTAACTATCCAGATGATGAACTATTTAAAATTAGTAGTGATCATGGGGTATTTTTGACGCATAAATGTTTATTGGCAAAGGTTGGGAAATGAAAAATTCGACATGAGGGTGGAAAGAAATCGTTGACTAGTTTTAAGGTTGGTTAGACAGTATAAGTTTGTACCCACTATTCTGTTTGTATTTATAGTTAATTTACTACTAGTTACAATATAAGATGAAGCTTGCCGGTAAACTCGCATCCACCCGGTGAACATTAAAATGTCAGATTTGTCGCGATTCAGCCTTCAAGCTACTCTGTGTTATTGATGTACCACAAAAACTTAGTTAAAAGTGTGCTGTGCGTCACTATGGTATTTTTGTTAGACAGATCCGAACTGCTATCAAAAGTAGACGTTTTTTTACTACTGGTTCTTCGAACACCGCTAAACTTAATAACTCAGGTAAGTACTTGAAGGTTTCCGCTATTCTTATTGTTTTCGTATACATGTCCACTTATCTCACCTCTGTGGTTGTCGAAGTTAATCGCCATATTAACACTCACCCTCAATCCAAGCTGGATTTAAAAGAAATAAAAAGATTTTTCTGCTTTTTTGAGATCCATGCACTATAATCAGTAAAAAGGATACAAAAACTCTTATGAGGTAGAATTTGATGAGGAAACGTGTTACGTGCCAAATTGGCCCTTAAACATTGTTTTTAGGTTAATTTTGATGTGCGGAAGTTTCGCGCCACAAATTTAAAAGACGCGGTGCGTATATTTCCGTCACGTCAAAAGTGGGTTGGACGAATAACTTCGCGCCGACGCGTAAAAGACAAAAAAGTGGGGTGAAGTTTCCGCTAGACGCTTTAACGTGGCTTTTTGGCCTGAACCTTCGAGTGGAGTGGACGTTTGAGGTATCGTATCGTGCCTTGTTTTTATCTATGTAGATTCCCTTGCCTAATTATTTTTGTTTGTCTCCCTATACCTGGTTTCCTTGTCCATTCCCTACATCGTAGGAGTGATAAATTTGTAGCCTAGGCCTAACCGCTTCCACGCCGGAGCAGCCCACGACCCTAGACGAGCCGGATGTCCATGCTCCGCCAACAGCACCGGAGCAGTCACTATCTTTAATCACTTCGGGATGGAGCCCCGATGGACTTTGATAGAGGCCAACTTTAGCTCAATCCCGCAGGACGTTCGGATTTCTGATGTAAGTACTCCATTGTTTAATTTGTTCGCTGATATAACCTATTGTCTTAAATTTATATATTTTTCCGATAATTGCGTAATGTAATTTGTGCATTGGTGACGTCATTGTCAGATGGGCGCGCCAAATCTGTACAAAGGTTAGCGTTACCAACCGCCCGTGACGTCGCTTATTCCGCGCTTGCGCGATGTATTTATGAACTTTTTAACTGTAAGAATTCGCGGTTTAAAACGTAAGAAACGCTCAATTTAAAGTACATAATGTGTATAATTTAAAAAGTATGTACCTCTATTGGCCGATTTATCCTTGCAATTGGCAGTTTTGATAGTTATTGGGTATATTTAGTTTTAAGGATTAGTGTCCATGATATTGAATTAATTCAATAGGGAGGGTATTGTATCGGGCCTGCGCATTAATTATAAATATTTATGGTTCCGGGTTGGGACCGTGTCATTTTATAAATTAAGATTGACATTTTGCCCACTTTTGTAAGCGACTTCATTAGGACAAGAAAAGAAAATAAGTAATAAAATAAAAAACCAAGTTACTTCGCCACAAGACACTTTTTGGCTTTGAATGGGCTAGTGAGTCTGCTAGTTCAGGAGTAACTCTTCTCTTTACACTTTAAATTGTCTACTTAATATTATCATTCTTATCTTTATTACTTTTTATATATTTTTTTATTTTATTACTAATTTTCCCCGTTCTTGTCCTGATGAAGCCCCTTACAAAAGTGGACAAAACGTCAACCTTAGTTTATAAAATGACACGGTTCCAACCCGGAACCATAAATATTTATAATGACTCTGGCCATGAAAGCCTCCGACAATATCACAAAAACCTGTGCATTAATGTTTGGATATAAAAGTATTTAATATTTAAATTGTTTCTGTTTTCTCGCACACAGTCGGAAGGTGCACGGAAGAACCTAAGGAGGAAAAAGCATCACGAAAGTAAAAGCTGGTAGTAGTAGGACTGGTTGATTAAAAATAAGTTATTAATAACAAAGTTAAAGAATGTTTTTTAGATTATCGAGGTTGTCCTGTGTGACGATATGTATACTGCTTCCAAATAAAAGTGTAAACTGAAGAAACACTATTACGAACTAACCAGCTGGTGCTTGTATAAAGGGTGAATCCAGAAAATTCTCGCCGAACGATAAGACGCCAGCTGACGAGTGTCAATTGACGTCAAGGTAGTCCGATTATAGTTCAAGATCTGCAGGGGTCGATGGCCACATCCAATCGGCAAAAGATGAGATTCACAAATAAAAATAGTTCTTAGTGAAACCGGTAAATCAATATTCACCCTGAACTTAGTGCGAAAAAGTCGATTTTTACAATTCTACTTTTACGTAATGAACTGAAACTTTGCGCTTTCATCGCCGGAATATTTGTTTATAAAAATAGAACCTAGGGTTATGAAACTTGTATAAACGTACACATTCATTTTATTTGTATTGAAATGTTCTTTAATTATATACGCCTCACGCTGTCGGGCGCCTATGAAATATCATTTTATTTGAAAATGAAGTTTTCTCTTCTTTACTATATTCGCGGTCTAGTCTGGGAATTACCCCAAGGGTGAGCAATGAGTTTGGGCGTGGGTATATGGTGGGCTCGACTACAAACGGGAACAAAAAAAATAAATGGACGCCACTGCATCTATATAAGCAACAAGCAAAACTAAAGTATCCTACAGGAAGACGCAGAAACCTATAGGATATAAATGATTACAAGAAAACTTACAAACCTCAATATATAATACCTCTGAAATCTCTGCTTTAGCTTCCGCGATGTCGGACCTGCAAGAAGATGTCACACAAAAAATAAAATATAAGACACCGTTTGTGTCTTACAGCAACAAAATATCTCGATCTTTATAGATCGATTAGCCTGAATTCAAAATCTTAATAACACCTTACGATGAGAAAATACTCTACTGGAAATTACTTATTCCATTTCTATTACCTGATATTGTATCAACTTTTTCCACATTCAAAATTTTCTGGTCTAATTTGATCAATGTTAATTTCAATAAGTGAAATAAAAAGACAAAGGTATCAATTCAATGTTTAATCTAAATATATATCTCTTTGTTGCAAAAATTACTTGTAAATAAATTTCATTAATCAATATATAAACTTTAAAACTTTTCTTAGAGTGTTCCTCTATAATCAAAATAATCAACATTAAATAAGTTACAGAAGTTTCTGAATATACTTCTCTACATAGAGAGGTATTAGCATTTATAAGTTAGTTAATACAGTTTAGTTTCTTAAACATCCATGAAACAGATCTGTTTTGGCTTACAAGATTTTTATCTAAGGAACTTGTTACATAAACAGTTCATATGGTTTAAGTATGAAAATAATAAACTCAGATTAACATATGTCAAAAACAGCTTAGTTCTTCTACTAATTACAACAAATTGCTAGAAAACACCTTTCATCCAAAGGTGGACTTTATACATGTTTTTTATCACTTGACAAGTGCATCATAAAAGCACTTTGAATAACAACTTTTAGAGCATCTAAAGATTAAAAAAAATTCTCTTATAAAGCAATCTAGTTCCGAATGAAAAATATTTGACTAATTAAATTTTAGGTTATGTTTCCAACTAAATTTTTACGTAGTATATAAGCATAAATACATTTAGCAAACAAATTTGAAATTTACGTTATTTAACGAAGGTTTCTCATGATTTCATAAATAGTAATTTAAAGCTTTAACCTTAAACAGCACACGAAATTGATTTTCAGCAAAAGGTTCATAAGTACCTGGTAGATTTAGTTTTTACAGCAACGATGTTGACGAATGTAATCGATGAGCTCGGACACTTTACTTCCCATCTGTTTGATATTTTGAAAGACACAAAACAGGCCTGCACTAACCGCAACTCCTCGGACGCTCCAAAACAATCAACTTCCCAATGCTCGACCAAAATCCAACACCATCGCTAGCGTGTTCCTCAAATTGTGCTAAAGGATTGAATCAAGTATTACTATTAAACACGGCTAATTAATTACACGGTCCTTACCACTAAGGATTTCTCACCACGTGTTGCAGCTGTTGCTTTGAATTGACTGGGCGGCTTCCACGAGAGCTCTTCGTGGAGCCTCACGCGACAATCCAACAGCCCTACCATTCCTCTAGAGCTATCCTCCTCTTCCACTTACAAGCAGAATTCACCATCCTTGTAAGTGAAGTCTACGTACCCACGGTTGCTTGCAAGATGGCCGTATTCTTTATTTGTCGATGCTCATAGCCTTCGCGTCATTTTCGCGCAGGCGTTATGTTTAACAACGCCTAGTGGACGCCAGAACGCCCGCAATATATGCAACACAAACCACGCTCAAGGCATCCTCGATATTGAAAGTATAGAAGTCTGTTAAATACTCCTTATAGGTAAAAATAACATAAACGGAAAAAGTTGTTCTTCTTTATAGTTCATTAAATTAATTAATGATTACACGCTAAATGACAGATTCGCAAAATAATAGCAGTTAGAACTGTTTTTCTTTATAGATATGAAATGTAACAAAAATTTTGTTACACTGCCTCCGATCAAAAAGAAAAAAAACTTTGAGGTTAATTATATCTTAATATATACATAACCGAGAAGTTTTTTTTTTATATGGACGAAAACTATCGCCTTAACCAAAAGATAAATACAAAAAAGCATTACAACAAATCGAAGTATGAACAAAGTAAGTTTGCACTTTGATTTCTGAACTAAAAAATCATGAATGAACTCTTGGATTAAGAAGAGGAAAATGGGTGCAACCAAATGAGTGTGTAGGTAACTCATGCGTACCACACATCCGTCAGGAGTCAATATAGGTATGTCGTAATCGGTAAAAGTCATAATCGGTAAAAGTCAAAATATTGTAGTCTAACACTCGAGTTGCAACCAAACGGGGACCAAAAACAACCCACTTCTTAAAATATAAACTGAAATTCAAACAAAAAGCCTGACATGAACTATCGCAAAATAACAACAAAAGATTTACTTTCCTACTACTACCCTTGACATGACAACCTTACTAATGTTAATAGCAAAACAAAACTCACACCTATATACAGAAATATCAATACTGCTCCAACAATGATTATGTATTTGCTGGTCTCAAAATTCCAGCTCAATACATTCAGCAAAATTTGATTATTGCCTCTACCAAAATAAACTGCTCGTCAAGCCACTACTCATTGTAGCTTACTAATGAATACTTGGCTTCTTCAGCTTATAGCTATTCATAGCCCAATCGCTACTCTTTTCTTTGGGACACTCCAGTCTCAAAAAATCCTCAACTCTACTGTGGCCACACCAAACATCTCGAACCAAAACTACTCAATACTACAATGGCCTCACCAACTAGGTTACTCCGACCTACGACAACAAACAGCACCTACCTTCCTCGCTTACTCTAGACACAACAACACATGACGCGATCAAAACACGTCCACAAACATGAAGCAACAAACATTTGCCTCACTCCCACTTCGGCTATAACAACAACACGGCAAAATAACCTTTTTTTTTTTGAATAATCCATTAGTGCACATTTAAAACAACACTAGTTGAGAAACTTTCAATCTCTACCAGCAACGATATACTGGCAAAAGCCTTCAATTTGTCTTCACCACTCTATCCCATAACCAAATTTATACTATATTCTTTACGACACAAATACTAAAGATAACCAATCAGTCCTCTGGTACATATTCTGGATCTACGACAGAATAGGGTTTTAGATCCTTGACATGCCACCTGCCTGCTTTTGATCCATCTAGATTAATTAGATCGTACACCACATTCGAGCACTTCTTCTTGACTACACTCAAAATAAATTTTGGAGCCAGTTTAGCAGCAAATTTATTAGCCGCGCTCGACAACACCTTGTTGGACCTCCACACTTTATTGCCAACCTCAAAAGAAATGTTTCTCCTCCTTAGATTATATCGATTGCTTGACCTTTGATAAGCTACATGCAACTTCGCACGAACGTCTTCAAATACTTTAAATATACCTTGGTGGTCTGAAGCATATAATGGGCGGCTACCAGGAACGATTTCAACATCAGCTTCAGGAATAAATCCACTACCGTAAAATTTACCGGACATGGGGACGTGTCGGCCAAAAACTAAAAATTCGGAGTATAACCCGTCGACTCATGCTTAGCAGAATTAATAGCAAACTGAATCTGCGCTAACTCAGCATCCCAGGTATCATGTTCTTCGAGATAGGATCGAATAGCTGTCCCTACCGTCCTATTAATCCTCTCAACAAAATTACATTGTGGCGCATAAACAGCATTATACCATATCTTTTGAATTTCAAACCTATTACATAATGACTTAAAAATTCGACCAGCTAAATTTGAACCATTATCGCAAATAATAAATTGGGGCACTCCAAACATTAAAAACACTTTCTGTTCTATAAACTGTTCTATGACATGTGACTTTGCACTGCGTAGAGGATGTAGAATTGTATATTTTGAGAACCAATCTCCTACTACCAACAACCATTTAAATCCTAATTTTGAGCGAGGAATGGACCCATAAGATCTAACGCGATAATTTGAAATGGAAACTTGGCCTCTTTCTCCTTTCCCATTAAGCCTAAAGGACCTGCATTAGAAGATTTCGCACCACACACTAAACATGCACGACAAAATTTCAACACATCTAAATTCATCTTGGGCCAATAATAATGTTCTTGGACTCTAGCATTTGTCTTCGAGAACCCAAAATGTCCTGCAACTGAGGGGTCATGACACGATCTAATGACTTCTTCTCTTTGAACCTTCGCACTAAATATTTCCACTCTACTACATTTGACAACATAGGCAAATTTGATGGGATAAACTTAAAACAAAATCGTTCTCAACTTTCCATTGAGGGTAATCCTCAGGCGACGCCAAAATTTTCTCACGTAACGACACATACCAATTTTCTAAATTATCAAGCTTGACCTCTATTAAATTTACAACATGTTTTCTTCCGGAGTTGCACGACTTAGACAGTCAGGAACTACGTTAAACTTTCCTTTTCTGTGTACTAAATCAAACGAATGTTGTCTTAACCTTACTGCCCACCTAGCTAACTTTCCTGTAGGGTTCTGTAAATTACTCAACCAAAGCAACGAAAATGGTCTGTTACGACCGTGAAACGAACTCCTTCAACCCATGGACGGAACTTTTCAATGGCAAAGATTACCGCAAGGCACTCCTTCTCCGTCGTTGAATAATTTCGTTCAGCTCGATTAAGGGTTTTGCTGGCATACGATATAACACGTTCTTCTCCACTAACATTCTGAATTAATACGGCACCTAGACCCGTATTACTTGCATCACACTCAATAATAAAAGGAGCAGAATAATCCGGCTGCGCCAGAAGTGGTGCAGACACTAAAGCCTCTTTAATCGACACAAAGGAAGCCTCTGCTTCTGAAGTCCACGTAACGACTTGACCTTTTTTTCTTTTCTTGACTAGATCATTGATTGGTGAAACTAACGATGAAAAGTCTTTAATGAAACGACGGTACCAACTACACATACCAAGAAATCTCTTAACTTCAGTGGTGGTCTTTGGGCGTGGAAAATTGACCATAGCTGACACCTTATCTGGATCCGTCCTTAAAGAATTTGACCCTACTATATAACCGAGAAACTTGAGAGACTTCTTAAAAATTCGCACTTTTCTAAATTCAACGTTAAATTTGCCTCTCGAATGCGTTCCTTGACTTCGTACAATAACTTTAGATGTTCTTCAAACGTCGATGAGCACAGAATTATATCATCCAAATAGCAGAAAACGTATGGTTCGAATTTCGGACCGAAAATTGCATCGACTAAACGCTGTTGAGTCTGTGCAGCATTTTTAAACCAAACGGCATCGTCACAAATCTATACTGTCCTCGAAATAACGCTAAACGCTGTTTTGTCCTTTGATGATTCACTAAGAGGACCTGCCAAAATGACTTTCGCAAATCAAGACTAGAAATATAATTAGCATTACGTAACATCCCTAGGATTCTGTCTATATTAGGAAGAGGGTAACTGTCATGGATCGTAACATCGTTCAATGCTCTCCGTCGAAGCAAAATCTATATTCTTTACTATCTTTTTCTTGACTAATAACACGGGCGAATTCCATGGACTCTGACACGGTTCTACTACTTTTAATCGAATCATTTCATCTAACTCCTTATCCAACTCTTTACTAATATAGGGAGACATAACATAGGGTCTTTTCCTGAAGGGTTTTGCATCTCCTGTATCGATATCCATCTCAATCATATTAGTACGCCCTAATTTATCGCACTAGAAATTTCTCGAAATGAATCTATGGCAGTTTGCGCCTGTGACCTCTGATTAATCGACAAATCATCCAAATTGAGTAAACAGTCACTATATTTTAGGGGAACTGATGATGGACCCACATACGGAACACTACTTTCCGCATCGCCTTGCACATGCCACGAATTATTCTTAAAATTTGCTATCAATCCAAATAGCTTAGCAAAATCACTACCAAATATAAATGCGTGTGGTAAAGATGGCACTACGAGAGCATTAAGAACACGACATTGTTTTCCTACTGAAATGGGCAAATCTACGATTCCTTCGACTGGTTTCAAAGCTCCATCTGCTGTAAAAATACCTTGTTTCTGTGACCTGAAAATTTTTAACTCTAACCTATTGATTAAAGGAATAGCAAGAGACCCAACTACCGATGTAGTACATCCTGAATCCAAAAGACCAGTGACATCTATGTCAAATAATTTAACCATCACATATGGCCGATTATCACCAGATTTTTCAACAAATAACGAATCAGTTTTGGGCTGAGGGTTAGTACGACAAAAATTTTTTACTACTTTTAACCATTCAGACCACTCTTTTTTACAAAAATAATTCTTCTGTTCACAAACCATAACTGCCGCCTTTTGAGAAGGAATGGAATGCCGCGCGCAACATCCATCTCCTCACTCGTTTTTTGAACATGCTGGACACCTATCATGCGTAACTCCTTTATGACCGCAACCGTAGCAAAAAATTCTTTTTGGGAATCTACAATACCGAAATGAATGACCATGTCGCGAACAATTCCAACACCCTGAAATAATTTTCGTTGGACCTGAAGAACTAGCTTGGGTAGGTACTGGAAAAGTTTTATTATTACTTATAGTCTGAACTTGTGGAGCACATGTTTTTGATTATCAACACGAGCTTCTGATGTAGAAGAATCTTTCAAATAAATAGGGTATTTACTCTTTACTAATGAATTAGCACTATTATGAAATTTAGCTGAGCTAGTCGACTGACTGAAAACTGATTTTGTTTCAACATCATGGCCTCTTCCAATTTTTGCATAGTTTTATTAACGTAGCTGTATCCTCAATATCTGAAAGAGCTAGTTGCGATATGAATTCTGGTAATAAATTTTTCCTGAGTATCCTCACTTTTGTAATTTCTGCTGGGGTATGGGGTAATCTACTAAATAAACTTTCTACATGAGCAACGAATAGAACAATTGGTTCATCCCTCTTTTGACGACGATTTTTATTGTCTCCCAGATCTCTTCCTCTGAATGAGCGGGTAAAAATCTTCTTTCAACGACTCTCAAGGGCTTCCCAATCTTTACGGAATCTCTAATACTTCTAAACCACACTAAAGCATTTCCGACGAACAATTCGACAGATGACTCAAACAAGTCTTTATATGATACCTTACGTGATTGTGCCAACTCCTTTATCCTATCCAAAAGAAATACAGCTGCTTGGGGTCTCCTGAAAATTTAACTGACCAAGAGCCAACAGGGATCGGTGGTGTAAAATATGGAAACGTATGCATAGGTGCAGCTACTGCTAACGAAGTTGTGTGATTTGCATCACTTGCACTGCTTGACCCTGGGCTCGGCTTCACCTTCTCGTACAATTCAGCTTCGACAGTAAGGATGGTTGCTAACAATTCCTTTTAGATAGTTCAGCTTCTTTCAGTTTGTCAGACGGAGTCTCATACGTTTAACTCGACATGATACATGGGCAAGCCTAGAAAGTACCCTTTTAAAGATAGAATCTCCCGAATCACCTTCAAATTCTAACACCAAATGTTTTATTGAATCGATGGTAGCATTTATCTCTACATTCTTCCTCAAATTCTACCCTATATACTGACAGATCTACTAAACAATCAGGTTTCCCTACTTCTTTCGCTAACAATCTACCTAGAATTTTCTCTTTTCCATAACCGGCCTAGCACTTTCTATTCCTCGGATTTTTAATTCATATTCCAGCTCTTCTTTGAGTAAATGAACAATTTGAAATGTTTCAGCCATTTTAAAAATTTATTTTGACAACCTAAAGTTATTTTATTTCTTGACCAACTCTATATGACAAAACATTTCTCTAATGCGAGTCAAACCTGTTGTGACATTCAAATAACTAATGCTTAAGAGACTTGAGGTTCCAGACACGATATAAATCCTATGAAAATTTACAACCAAATTAATTTTGAGTTTACCAACTAAACCAACACAATAAGGGATAATGAAATAACTAATTTTTATAAATCAAACATCAACGAAATCGAGCCTCACACGTTGTGCGCCAGTGAAATGTTCTTTAATTATATACGCCTCACGTTGCCGGCGCCTATGAAATATCATTTTATTTGAAAATGAAGTTTTTCTCTTCTTTACTATATTCGCGGTCTAGTCTGGGAATTACCCCAAGGGTGAGCAATGAGTTTGGGCGTGGGTATATGGTGGGCTCGACTACAAACGGGAACAAAAAAAATAAATGGACGCCACTGCATCTATATAAGCAACAAGCAAAACTAAAGTATCCTACAGGAAGACGCAGAAACCTATAGGATATAAATGATTACAAGAAAAACTTACAAACCTCAATATATAATACCTCTGGAAATCTCTGCTTTAGCTTCCGCGATGTCGGACCTGCAAGAAGATGTCACACAACAAAAATAAAATATAAGACACCGTTTGTGTCTTACAGCAACAAAATATCTCGATCTTTATAGATCGATTAGCCTGAATTCAAAATCTTAATAACACCTTACGTATGAGAAAATACTCTACTGGAAATTACTTATTCCATTTCTATTACCTGATATTGTATCAACTTTTTCCACATTCAAAATTTTCTGGTCTAATTTGATCAATGTTAATTTCAATAAGTGAAATAAAAAGACAAAGGTATCAATTCAATGTTTAATCTAAATATATATCTCTTTTGTTGCAAAAATTACTTGTAAATAAATTTCATTAATCAATATATAAACTTTAAAACTTTTCTTAGAGTGTTCCTCTATAATCAAAATAATCAACATTAAATAAGTTACAGAAGTTTCTGAATATACTTCTCTACATAGAGAGGTATTAGCATTTATAAGTTAGTTAATACAGTTTAGTTTCTTAAACATCCATGAAACAGATCTGTTTTGGCTTACAAGATTTTTATCTAAGGAACTTGTTACATAAACAGTTCATATGGTTTAAGTATGAAAATAATAAACTCAGATTAACATATGTCAAAAACAGCTTAGTTCTTCTACTAATTACAACAAATTGCTAGAAAACACCTTTCATCCAAAGGTGGACTTTATACATGTTTTTATCACTTGACAAGTGCATCATAAAAGCACTTTGAATAACAACTTTTAGAGCATCTAAAGATTAAAAAATTCTCTTATAAAGCAATCTAGTTCCGAATGAAAAATATTTGACTAATTAAATTTTAGGTTATGTTTCCAACTAAATTTTACGTAGTATATAAGCATAAATACATTTAGCAAACAAATTTGAAATTTACGTTATTTAACGAAGGTTTCTCATGATTTCATAAATAGTAATTTAAAGCTTTAACCTTAAACAGCACACGAAATTGATTTTCAGCAAAAGGTTCATAAGTACCTGGTAGATTTAGTTTTTACAGCAACGATGTTGACGAATGTAATCGATGAGCTCGGACACTTTACTTCCCATCTGTTTGATATTTTGAAAGACACAAAACAGGCCTGCACTAACCGCAACTCCTCGGACGCTCCAAAACAATCAACTCCCCAATGCTCGACCAAAATCCAACACCATCGCTTAGCGTGTTCCTCAAATTGTGCTAAAGGGATTGAATCAAGTATTACTATTAAACACGGCTAATTAATTACACGGTCCTTACCACTATGGATTTCTCACCACGTGTTGCAGCTGTTGCTTTGAATTGACTGGGCGGCTTCCACGAGAGCTCTTCGTGGAGCCTCCACGCGACAATCCAACAGCCCTACCATTCCTCTAGAGCTATCCTCCTCTTCCACTTACAAGCAGAATTCACCATCCTTGTAAGTGAAGTCTACGTACCCACGGTTGCTTGCAAGATGGCCGTATTCTTTATTTGTCGATGCTCATAGCCTTCGCGTCATTTTCGCGCAGGCGTTATGTTTAACAACGCTCTAGTGGACGCCAGAACGCCCGCAATATATGCAACACAAACCACGCTCAAGGCATCCTCGATATTGAAAGTATAGAAGTCTGTTAAATACTCCTTATAGGTAAAAATAACATAAACGGAAAAAGTTGTTCTTCTTTATAGTTCATTAAATTAATTAATGATTACACGCTAAATGACAGATTCGCAAAATAATAGCAGTTAGAACTGTTTTTCTTTATAGATATGAAATGTAACAAAAATTTTGTTACAGTATTGCTAATTTCATTATTCCTATAACTAAAACAAAAGCAGACTGTATGCTTGGACTTCAATAACTGTCTCATTTGTCAATCCCCAACGGAATATAATAAAGAATTAAATAAAGTCGTATATGCCATTACAGTTTTGGCCTATTTCATTCAGTTATGACTTTGTAATTAACACTTTACTACTATGAGCATCACAATTACTTCGTTTTAGATTATAACAAAAATATAACAGATCATACGTCAGGTTAAAAATGTAGTTATACAATGCTCTGTAGAAATTATAAACTACAAAGCACTAAATATACCACAATATAAAAGCTGTCCTTATTACTACAAGCTGATGGTACAATCATTAGGAACCACACGCAAGACATAAACAGGTATTCAATAATTATCAATAATTTAATATGTGAGAGCTATCAATATCATTAGCAATCGAAATAATTAGTCATGGTCATAAACTGCTATCTAATAAAGAACCATTGAACTAACACCAAAAATTTAACTATTACTAACCTTAAAATCTTCATCTACAGTTACGGTCTTCTGTTTATTGGCTAATATTTTACGCTGTACTGTACCAGTTATGCCCTTTCCACCAGTGACAGTACTTCCATTAACAATTGTACTAAACGTGTGACGGGGCACTTGAGGCCCTGATGAACTTAAATTTGACATTGATCCACTTTTAATTCTTAATTTCAGAGTATTGATTACGGAAGTTTTAGAATCTGGGTTCAAAGCACGCTTCTGATATTTCAATGCTTGTGCATCTGCTTTAGCCTGCCTCTTGTTAAATTCCTGTAAGCAGCAGTTATACATTAGTAAAAACATTATATCTAAAATAACAAATCGAACTGAATTCTCTTTACAATTTGAAAATAGTAAAAAAGAAAAAGTATTTGAAATTGTACAAAAGTTAAATCATAATTACATATGAAGCTATTATACACTGATAAATTGGAGGAGGGAATGTTTCAATAATTTTTTTAATATAGAAACATGCAGAGGAAAAAAAATTGAAACTTCACTCTTAAATGTGGTATATGTAACAATTGGGCGTTACGAGAAATAAAAATCAGATAAGAAAAAAAGGAGGTAACTTAAAATGGACAACTTATTATTGTAACTTTGATTTCAGTATAATAGTATTTAATAAGCTACTGCAATAAATAGTTCTATAAAAATCATAAATTTAGAAATGACAAAAGCATGAGTTTATTGTGTACAACACATTTGAAATGAAACTCCAGTTCATTAATTATTTTAAAAGCCACCAAAAAGGAAAACAAATTTCAATACATTTTGTACATTAAAAATATCCCATTTATTAATACACATATATAACATAATTTCAGATAATTACAATGTATGCAAGGCACAATAAAAATCAAGTTTTACAAAGTAACAGACAAAGGAAAAACATTAAGCTGATGAAACTCACAGAGATTACAATACAAACCGGACACTGTAGTCATTTATGTATTCATTCCTAGTGCAGTTATGCTCCTGTTTTTACGAAATGGTCTCCGACTGTTAGGAAAATAAAGAATTTTGTCTAATTACTTATATTGATCTGAGTAAGGTGTTGGACTCGATTATACGCAACATTTTGATTAATAAGTTAACTTACTACAATTTCAGTGATAGTGCTATAATGCTATTAAAATTGTATCTCACTAATAAAATGCAATATGTTTTTCTAATGGCATTAAATCAGAGACCTTGACTCTAGAACATGGAGTTCCCCAGGGATCAGTTCTGGGATCTTTGTTATTCCTCATCTATGTAAATGATTTGCCATTGAACATTGCAGAAAAATCTATCTTATTTGCAGACGATACAACAATGTTATCTAATGCTTATTCATGTTCTTTGGTTAGTAACACCCTTCTCCCCCTCTTTTTGTGCATTCTTATGCGCAAATACTAAGAAGCTCTAGTAAAATGGCAAATGTTTCTGTTCTACACAAAACGTGTCACTTCAGTGTTTTGCTTCAAAATTTCAATTCACTAAAATTGTTTATAGTCTCATTCATAAATGAATATTTCAAACAGCATAAGAGAGAATTTGCTATAGAAAATTACTGTAATCTTTATACATTTGTCAGTGTAAAAATAAGATATTCCTTATCTTTTGAAGGCATTAACATTGTATTCAACTAAATTAGTCATGTTTCATTTCTTTGTGAAGAATGGCAGGGTTCTGCAAAATACTTATTTTCCGAATTTGAAACAATTTGCATACGCAGCTAACAGTTCACGTGTACATTTTGTTAAGAATTAGTAATAACTTACTCAACTTACAAACAACGACAAAAGTTTGTATAAATCTTCAATTTCTAGATTTAATGATACTTACCTTTAGTGTTGATAATTAGTTAAAGCAGCACAAATAAGACAATTTAATATAAACAAATAAATCAGACTTATCTAGACCATAAACACTGTTATAGCTATTCTTTGTAGTACAATAAACAAAAATTGCTTTACCTATACATATTAAAATATAAGCTACCTTAACTCGCTTGTCTGCTTCTTTCTTGGCTTTATCTCTTAAAGTTTTAGCTTTTCTTTTATCACCCGCGTCCAATTTAGCAGTTACACAATCTAAAAATCTTAATATATCTTCTCGATTGTTTATACCAGCTAATTCCTGTGGGGTATGTTCATCAATGTCCATAGCATACACATTTGCACCAAAATTAACAAGAAAAGTCACTACAGCTTTGTGGCCCTGAGCGGCTGCTAAATGAAGTGCTGTGTTGCCAAAATAGTCAGCCTTGTCTGGGTCACCCCTGAAATTCAAACAAATATAAATGGACGTGTTTTAAAGTGAAGGAGTAAAATTAATAATAAGTAAGCAAATGAGTTGTCTAGTTTGTGAGTAACTGAATACAAATGATGCTTGAATTGCTTGTATGATCAAATTAATACCCGAGATGTGTAGTTTTCTATATTTTATACATTCATACCAGAAGTGACATTCTGTTATAAAAGTCAAAAATAATAACCCAACTTGGACAAACTAGACTGATTAATATAAGTTAGTAGATCTATAAAAATAACCAATTCCAACATCTCTAATTGATCTATATTTGTAAACGAATACTAGTAAAACAAAATTCATGTTTGTTAGTAGCCTTTCGTAAGGAAATCTGCAACCTGTAATGTGATGCGTTACATCAACAATAAATTAGATATGAAAGAAATAACATTTAATTTTGAAAGAACAAAATATATATACGCGCATTGTATAAAAGATTTCGTGAATAATTATTCTTAATTAAAGAGAATATTTCGATTTTGTTGCTACAAAAGTAATTCAGATAAGGAAGTGTAAATTTATTCTTTTAAATACATTGTATGGTGAGAATGAAAGGTGATGACTTTAAAAAAACCACAAGCAGACACCGAAATATGACAAATACTTGCGTAAACTTTTTCCACAGATAAAATACATTGTTATAAACTGTAAAGCGTAAGAATTGGTGACGATGCGTAGAATAAACTCAACACATTGTATTAAGCAGATTCTGAGTGTAATAAAACAATTTACAGTGGGTGTAGATTAGATTTGTTGGATGCCACGAACGAAGAAATAAAGTCAGCTATATAGGAAACATTGACCTGAAAACATCAATTATGTAGGGATACAAGAATGTGTGATCGCAGACGTAGGAGGATCCGTTTTGTGTAAGGCCATAGACAAGTTAAATTCGGAAAGTAAAACATAAAGAGAAGTTAGTTTAGAAATTAAAAATATTGAAAAATATAGGATACTTAATAATTGATGTCAAATTATTGGTTTTTGATCTGGTAATTACATATATTGATAATCATGAAATGCCTCAAATATGAATTACCAAGTGATGACAAGAATAATAAATCAAATCGTTTTATATACTGTGATGGTTTTCAGAGGCCTATCCTTGCGAGGTGTTAGGAATTATCTACAACTGATGAAGTAAGGTGTTTTGAACTAAAATGCAAACCCATTATAAAATATTTTTGTTTGGATTGTGAACAAGGCTTCTCAAAAATGCCTTATCTGCTTAAAATTATAGAATCTCTTCAAACTGAGGTTCAAAATTTAAAAACCAGACTAGAAGCTGAACAACAACCGCCTAATATTGAATCTATTTGGCAAGAAATATCTGAACACCAGATTCGTTCAAGTAATGTAATATTATTCATTGTTCCAGAATCAATTTCAAATGATTTAAACAAAAGTATTGATGACACTAAATTAGTTGCTGAAGCATTTCCAATAATAACTCAAATTAGAAGGGTTGCAAAGCTTGCAAAAATTTGCGTCCATTAAAAGTGGTACTTAATAGTAATGTGGATGTTGCTGAAATGCCTTTCAATAAGAAAAAACTACCTACTAATTACAGAATATCAAACAACAGAACTATGATGCAGTAGAAATTGTAACATGATATCAGGAAGGATTTTGAAACTCGTAAAACTAATGGTGAATCGAACATATTTATTAAATACATAAAAGGTACCAAAAGTAATGAAATCTTCAAAAAACCTATGAACACAAGTGATCAGCTACTATTTTACTATCAAAATGTTGGCTTAAAAACTAAACTTTAAGAGCTATACGAATCTTGTGTGTTATGTGCGTTTGATGTATTAGTCTTCACAAAATCTTGGCTTACAAGTGACATTTCTGATGCATAACCAGAGTTAATTAACTATCATGTATTTAGATCTGATAGATCTCATCTAACAGGTAATAAGACTAGAGGTGGTGGTGTTATAATAGCAGTGTATAAAAATTTATACAGTGAATTGTTACATAGTCCAATTAATCAAGTTGTCCCACTACACAAAGGGGGCACTTTCACGGTAAATAATTTTCGACCTATCTCTTTATTGTTCACTTTTTCAAAAGTCATTGAAACATTAGTTAAAAAACGACTTATTGAATTTGCTTTTAAATTTAAAATATTTAGTCCCGATCAGTTTGGATTCTGTCCTAAAAAAATCTACAATTGACGCAATGTATAATTTTATGAACAATCTGCACATAACATTAAATAGTAGACACAGCATCTCGACTGCCTTATTTGTTGATCTAAGTAAGGCATTTGATTCTGTAAATCACTTAATCCTGTTGCAGAAGTTAGAATTTTATGGATTTAGAGGTATAGTTAATGACTGGTTCAAATCCTATCTTGTAAACAGATCACAGTCCGTAAGAATCAAAACAAAAGATAAATATATGATATCGAACAAAGTTATGTTGAATTTAGGAGTGCGTCAGGGATCAGTCTTGGGCCCCATTTTATTTTTATTCTTTATAAATGATTTCACAAAGTGTACTAAATATGCCAAAACTACTTTATATGCAGACGATATTAATCTTCAGTGGAATGCGACAACTATAGAATCACTAAAAGAAAAATTAGGCACAGACCATCTGTCAATGAAAAGCTGGTGTTATATAAATAAGCTAACAGTAAATGAATCTAAAACTTGCTGTATTAATTTCAAACCTTCATCTTTGCAGGATAGTATCATATCAGACTTGTCACTAAATTTAGTTAGTTCTACAAAATTCCTTGGTATAGCAGTTGATCAGGACCTCAGCTGGTATGAACATATTTGTTTATTATCAACTAAACTATCTTCAGTATGCTATGCACTTTCATGTGTCCAGGGAATTGTCAGTTCATTGCTCAAAAATATGTTACTCTGCTTTGTTTGAATCGAGAATGAGATATGGTATTGCCTTTTGGGGTAATTCATGTCTAGTTAACACATCTGTAGTATTAAAATTACAAAAAAGAGCAATCCGAACTGTGCTAGGCGTATCAATGAATGCTCAGTGCAGACATCTTTTTAAGAAGCTTAACGTACTAACTTATATATATATATATATATATATATATATATATATTATTTTGAGTGGTTTTATTCCCAAAGAAAATTAAGAAGAATGCTAAACAAACCACAACAAACATACAGAGAGTATTGGAGAAGCTATTTTAAACCAAACACTGAACAGCAAAATTTGAATAAGGTATCTTGTAGATAGTCTTGGAAGTTTAAATGATAATTTTGTGGCAAATATAAAGGTTAAATATTCAAATGTGTTTGACAAAATTTAGGCAGTTCTATAAAAGATTTTGAAGTCAAATTTCACTTAAATGAGAAAACAATACCAGTTGTTAAGAAAGCTTATTCTATGCCTTTCGCTTTGAAACCATTGGTTGAAAAAATTAACCAAGTGGTTAAAACAGGAATACTCAAGTCAGTATCACATAGTGAATGGGTATCTCCAATCATAGTAGTACCCAAAAGTCAAACGATGTAAGAATATGTACCCACTTTCGGGCACCAAAGGTTGATCAATACCCGTTACCGACACCAGAGAATATCTTTGCTAGCTTAGTTGGAGATAAAGTGTTTACGGTATTAGATTTGTCAGAGGCATATTAACAGCTGAAAGTTCATAAAGATTTTCAAAAATATTTAACAATCAATACCCATATGGGTTTATATCAGTTTACTTTTATAGTAAGTTTGTTCCTATGATTTCATCTGAATTATATGCGTTATTAGAAAATGACAAAGAATTTGAATTTTAATAGTTGTATAGCAAAACATTCAAATTAAGTAAAGAATTAATATTATCCAATCAATTATTAACTCATTATGACCCAACCAAACATATTGTGATAGCATGTGATGCAAGTTCATACGGAGTAGGGGGTTTGTGTCCCAGGATTGAGGGTAAAGAGAAACCAGTCTTGTTCGCATCAGGAACACTGTCTGAAACGGAACAAAATTATTCAAACTAGAACGTGAGGCATTGGCTATTATATTTTGTGTAGAAAGATTCCACAAATACATCTATGGATGATCATTTGTATTAATTCGAATCACCAACCCTTGAAGGTTATTTTTAACCCAGCTAGAAACATATTGGTTATGTCTGCTGCTCGTATTATTAGATGGAACGTTATTCTGTCAGCATACGATTACTCAGTTGAATATAGAAAGGGCTCAAAAATGTATGAGGCCGATATGCTACCTAGGTTGCCGGTTAAGGCTAACACAGATGTAGATTGTAGTATTTACTGATTCAACCTTAAAGAGGAATTACCAGTATCGCACAAAGATATTGCAAAGGTTTCAAAGAGGGATCCAGTTTTAATGAAAGTCATAGATTTTGTAAGAACAGGTTGGCCAAATAAAGTTGATTCCTAGCTCAAGGCACATTTCCAAAAACGTAATGATTTGTCAGTTAAAGAAAAGTGTTTAATGCTACGAACCGAAGTTGTGGTGCCGAAATTATTAAGACAAAAGATTTTGTTATTAATTCACGAGGACAATATAGGAATTGTAAGAGTTAAAATTTTAGCTAGGTCTGTTTGTTGGTGGCATAATATCCAACAGGATGTTGAAAACATGATCAATAGATGTAAAATTTGTCAAATACATCAAAATAATCGTGAAGAAAATCTGATAGCTTGGCCTAAATCAGAAAATGTGTTTCAGAGGATTCATGTCGATTTCTTTCACTCACGAGACACAACATGCTTGTTGGTAGTAGACAGTAAATCAAAGTGGATGCATATACACTATACGACAAAATGTACAATCACACATACCATTGCAAAGTTGAAATTAACGTTTTCAGTGATGGGTATACCGGAAATAATTGTATCCGATAATGGCCCTCCGTTTAATTTGGATGCCTATACAAAATTTTGTCAAATTAATGGTATTCAGGTACCGCATCATGCACAATCAAACGGCAAAGCGATAAAGCATGTGGACACTTTTAAAAATGCTTTTGATTAATATCTACTAGAGAAATCTTCATTATCGGTAGAACAGTTAATTGTAAATTTTTTATTCGGATATTGCAATACTCCGTGTGCAAGTACAGGTGTAAGCCCTAATGAAATAATATTTAAAATTAAACCTAGAACACATTTGGATCTCCTAAAGCCAAAGAGTAGTAACAAAATTTAGTAAAAAATTTTAATTCATAAAACCTGAAATTTTCTCAGTGGGAGAAAAAGTTTTTGTAGGCAAGTTAGGGCCTAACTCTAGTGACAAATGAAAAGGAACCATAGTCAAATATGTCAGTGGTGTTACATATATATACTTGATGTAGAAGGTAAGATCATGTACAAACATGCAAATAGTATACGTAGAAATGTATGTGATAGGGCAGATAGTAGTAGCGATAGGGAAACATTAGCTCCTAATCATGTGCCTAAAATAACTGTAAATGCTGATTCGAATGTGGAACCTAATATAATACAGAAAAATGTAAGTACTCCAACTAAACTTACAGACATTGACAATACAGTAGACAATGGAATGACCAAAGATGAGGCAGTCATAATTGATGTTAGTGAAAGTCAAACGCCTATAGTTAGAAAGAGTACCCGAATAAGAAAGGCACCAGAAAAATTAAATTTATAAGACCCCTGGCTTATATCTTTTTAGTAAGGGTGAAGTGTAGTGTATATTTAGATATGCTATGTGAGAAGTGATTCGGATCACACCTAGGTTTTTAGGTTAGTTTAGATATTAATATATATATATATATATATATATATATATATATATATATTGCCGTGGAATGTGCCTTTAGGTCACATGAACTGGTACTTTCAAAAAAACATTCGAGCCCCTCGGATTGGACGTCATAAATTGCCGTGGAACTCTCTAATTTATGCTCTGGTACTCACCAGAGTAAAAGAAAATTAATTTTTACAAATATAAAATTTCACAAATTTTTTCTTACCCGCTTTCTGCTCTATGAAATTAATTTCTTCAGCAGCTTCCCTGGCTAGCTCAACTGTGCTTCTTCTCGTATACCTAAATTTACTCTCATTCTCTTTACCGTTCACACACCATTCAATAAAATCACAAAATAATACAACAATCATACAATATTTATTAACCACTAGTTACAAATAATAATTCATAGTTATTTGCAGTTCGTGCTCAAGTTACACCTCAATAAATGCTATCTTAGTAAAGTCCTTGTTTCTAAAATGGAAATTTCTAACACATTTAATGCAACAGGAGTAAATGGGCCCCCAAATAATACCTTATCCTTGTTTATTACTACACTCTGGAGTATGGTGAGCTCATGATAACCCAGTTTATTAATGTATGCTTTCCACTTTGCATACTATTACTACAAACTTAAAAAAAACCCATGTACTCTTAATAATTAAATTTAAATTCATCAAGCAATTCAATAAACTTTACGTACACCTTTTGTTTTACATTCAAAATACCATTTTAATAGTCAGCTATACGTATCCCTTTCAATACGTAAAATAACAAAAAATACCATCAAAGTTCACGCTCACACATCACAAATAATTTCAACAGTTTATAAAAAACATCAAATTCTAATGCGTTACCTGGAAAAACTTGAAGATTCCATCTCCGTTGACGATGTATTATGTTCCTGAATCCCTCGGCCTAGTGTTTAAGCGCGCTGCTCCACCAAATGTTTAAAGATGAACACAACCTAAGCTGCACTTCATGCTACCCATCCAATATCAATTTCAATATCCAAATCCATGTATATTACACTTGTTTATTATCGCATTATTAATTTACGAGCTTGTTAAAGTATTCGTTGGACCTCAGTTAAATTTAAATAAACTCGACACTATTCGCGTTTCTAACTATAAGGCCACAAACAATCTAATACTGTACTACTGAATTTTACAAATTATTAATACTTACAAGCCTCGTCAGTTGATTTTTGTACGTCGTTAAGCGATGCAAAGTTAAAAGAGCCCTCCTAATTCTTCCAGAGTATTTATATCATAAGGCTAGGCCCCTTTGGCCACACTTTACGTGAAATACCTAATTGCAAAATAACATTTCCGCAAATTTTCTGTAACCGTTTTAAACTTCTAGAAATATTCCCGCGTCAACACGCTCTATCATACCAACTATCACATTCACCTGTCGCGTGTTCGTCTGTTCTAAAACTATCTATTTCGACCAATCATGCATTTCAGTGACGTCTTAAAACTCCGCCTGTACTACCTCTATTCCCGTCTTATGCATATTTGACGTCGCATTTTAACCTTGCTTGAGTTGTAGAAAATCGATATCGCTGCTCGCGCTTTAAGGACTCCACGTGGATCGAATAAGTGCGTTCTCAATCGAATGCTTTTATGCCCGTCTCATACTGTAACATGTTATTAATTGTGCATCCTTTCTGCTCGTTAAGAAACTTTTGTTAGCGTTTATGCGAAACCACCGACGGTTGAACAATATTTCCTTGAAGCTCGCCTTGTTTTCTACGCAAATAACCGGAAGGTGACCTTTCCAACATGCAGGTGTGCTAAATTAATGATCGTTTAAAATAACACTTCTCGGAGTTTACATTTCACAGTATTTTATACAACCGACGTCTGTTTGTTTGTTAAGAAAGCTTTTCTCCTTGGGATTATTGATTTTTCATGCTCTGATGCGTCTCTGACGTTATAACCCGTTGAATTAAAATAAATTAAATTAATTAATAATTTCTATTAGCTTATACAATTGATTTTTTTTATGAATCTATTACCTTTTAATTCCTAATTATAACAATACGTCAATACTTGTTAATTTAAATTAAATAATTGAAATAAATTTTGCACGTATATAAATGGTTCCTTTCTCTATACAGGGTGTTAGGAAATAGGAAATTGCATCGTTGACCCCATATATATTATTATGTAAGGGGGTACAAGGCTTCTAAGGGTAGATTTGTGTTAAAAGGGGTGTATGCCAAACAATAGGATTAATATATCAGATCTAATAATTTAAAAAACTATATTTTGCTGTACTTTACATATGCTAAATTATGTACCATTTTAGTTTGAAAAATATGTGCCACAAGGTAGACAACATGACTTTATGACGTTGATACAATGCACGGTACTTAAGGTTTTATACTGAGTTGATATTTTATGAGCCAGTGAAAGTACATTTGCCGTCGGAAAGCCGAACGCATTTATGGATATCTGCAACCAACAAAGCGTCCAGGTCGTGTGTAAATTATTTTGGCATTTCTTTTAATAGAATCAACTTTTGGACGAATTGTAAAATCAAAATTAAAAGTGAATAGAAATATAAAAGGTTATTGGAGAATTGTGAAGTGCTTTTGGACCAATAGTAGAAATTAAGAATATTATAAAGACTGTAGTGAAGGTATTTTGGACACGAAAGGAAAGACGAATTGTTATTGGATATTGTATGTTTTAGAATTGTAATTCAAGTAAGCTAAGGTTGTTGATCTTATCGCTAAGCGAAATAAATAAAAAAATTCTAATTTCGATTATGTTCAGATAAAGACGTGTTTTACAAAACCTGCGTTAAAAGTTGTACAAATATTTATTGAAATAAAAGTTTTTGAGAATTAAAGAGTATAATTTAGTCAAAGTGAGAGTAATAAGAAGCATCGAGAGTATAAAGGCAACGAGTATTAAAGAAGATTTGGAGTGGTTAATAGTGCGACGGGAAAAGCGACGATTTATTTAGGTTTGAGCAAGATTGGTGTTGGATTTAGGAAGATTTGGTTAAACGGCAGCAGGAGATTTGAGTGGATATATAAGGCAACGACGATATTGATAATTTTTGGAGTGTTTGGAACAGATAAAGGCAGAAGGACATCGTGTGGATATTAAAGGAATAGCAGGACAAGGATTGATTTAAAATAGGACGGCTGGATTGATTTGGATTGAGCAAGGAGAGGATTAATTGGAATACGAAGTAGGGAAACAGGAGAGCAGTATACTACGAGGAAGAATTAACGCAGGGGAAGTAGATACAACGGTTTTTTTTTAAATTCTAAATTGGGGTAAAATTATTTCAGATTTGGGGTCAACGAAATTGGTTAAGAACACCTGGAGGCGATACGCAAGTGAACTACGATTGAGAATCCTTGTGAAGGTGCGTACGGTGTATACGATCTTGAGCCAGCAGTTTAAAAGAAGGCCTTCAGCGCGGTATAATTCAGGTAAGTACCGTGAATATCTTAAAACGTCAAAATTAAAGTCATAAATAGTATACATAAATTAATTTGGCACCAAGCAACATTGATCTGTTAAAATTTGGCATATATAGTAAATCAGTGCATTAAAAAAGTGGTAAAACAAACGAGTGTGCAGTTTGGTTGGGTAGTGCACATCTACTCACGATTGAACTCACGGTGAGTAAGGTGAACACCCTGAGATTAAGGTTTCATATAGTCGAGGCATAATATATAGTAAACAGTAAATAGATAACCAACCAAACGTTGCTAAAGCACCTCAAATAGAAGTCATTTATTGAATACTAAAATAGGGACGACGACAAAAGTCGTGTAGCAAATTTTGTTTAAATAAATAAAAGTAGTAAAGTTTATAATCACATATATTTATATAAATAAAAATAAAAGGGTGGAGGGGTGGAGTAAACAAGCAAAAGTAAAAGTAGTAGCCAGGAGAATATATATATATATATGTCGATCACGGTACGAATAATATGGAGTAAAGTTTTTAATAAACTATCTTCAATATAGACTGTTCAAGGACCCTTGTGTTTTATTACACAAACATCAGGAAAGGTTTAACATAAATGTATGGATAAGCATCCTTGGAGATAATTTGCTTGGGACTCTAGAATTGTTCAATCGTTTAAATGGTGAGGATTGTCTAGGCTTTTTTACAAAATACTTTAGCCGATTTATTGGATAGTACAGTATTGCCCGAAATAAACAGTACTGAAACTAAATTGGCGGTGTTTTTATGCGTGCGCTGTCACACTCAAGTTAGCTAGTATAGACCTGTCAAGTAAACCTCAAACAAGTAATTAGTAGGGCCTAATTGTTAAAAATGGCGTTAAGTACAGAGGAGAAAGTGTTTCTGGTAGAGCATTATTTTCGTTCATACGGAATCGGCCGACGTAATGGTGCAAGTTTGCTATACGTGTCTGATCAATTCACACAAAGGTTTAATAAACGTTCTCCAAGTAATGCTGTAATTTTGAAGGTTATTGAAAAGTTTAGAAATACAGGTAGTGTATTGTGCCAACGAAAAGGAAACTCAGGGCGTCCCAGGACAGTTAACAACAACAATAACCATGAACGTGTTTTTGAGCAAATCTTAGAAAATCTGAAAGTCAGCCAGGCAAGGACAGCGTTACAACTTGATTTAAAAGAACTTCCTTTCAAAGAATCCTGAAGGAGCTGGGTACATTTTCGTATGTGATTCAGGTACATCAACAACTACATCCTCGGATTATCGCAGTAGAGTGGAATATTGCGCCAGAATTCTCGCGTTACAGTATGAAAATCCTGAATTTTTGAAAATGTTTGGTTTTCAGACGAAGCACATTTTCACTTGTCAGGCTATGTGAATCGCCGCACAAATCGATTTCTGGGCTTTGCCAGACCCGATGAGGTTCAAGAGGTTCCTTTACATAGTGAAAAGTGAGTGTCTGGTGTGCTGTTTCCGGACACGGAATCATTGGTCCGTACTTTATCGAAGAGAATGGTAGGCAAGTCACACTTAATCAACAGAGGTACAGACAAATTTTAACACGATTTATCCCTGATCTACGTCAATTCTGTCGTGCACGTAACTTGGCATTTCGAAACCAATTTTTTCAGCAGGACGGGGCAACTTGCCATACTGCTGCCGCAATTCGTCAATTTCTTCAAGAACATTTTCCAAGCAAATTCATATCACGATTTACTGACTTCCCTTATCCTTCACATTCTCCAGACCTCACACCTCCAGACGCATACATTTGGGGCATGGCTAAAAATGCCGTTTTCAAACGGGCACCACAAACCATCGATGAATTAAAGGATGCCGTTAGAGTCTTCTTCGCAGCCCTGAGACAACCCTTATTCAATAACATGACCAGAAACTTAGAACATCGTTATGAAGTCTGTCTCGAACGAGGAGGTGCACATTTAGAACATATAATAAAGTGTCAATAAGATGTATTTTTTAAATATACAAAACAATTACAATTTCAGTACTGTTTATTTCGGGCAATACTGTATTAACTTACATATTTGGCAGAACTTGTGGTTTCTACATGATTGTTGTCCAGCTTAGTTCAGTAGGATTGTTTGTGATTTTTTTAAACAATAACTGCCGACAGCGATGGATCAGTAGTGGTGGTCCAGTTGCTTAGTCGGCTAGGTCTCCAGATTTAATTCCTTGAGATTTTTGTGTGTGATGATAACTAAAATAAATTGCTTATTTGCAGACTAATTCAGGAAACCCGCGAAGAGTTTAGAAACAATATTGAAACTTTTGCAAGGAATCGACAATTTTGGTGTAAGCGACTAAATTTGTACTACGAACGGGTGGCCATCATGTGGAGTATCTGTTGTAGAATTATTTTTGTGTTTTGTGCTATCAGTTGTCATTTTGTTCTATTATTCTTTATTACTAATTTCATCATTTACAGGTCTGTATCATAAAAAGCTTATTCTTTACTCGTATATTTATTTTTAATTTAGAAAAGCCAAATCATTAGTTGGAAACAGTTTATGGCATAAGAACAGTTTGACATTCATACACTTGTTAGTATGTTTATTTTACATACCTATCTTTCATAATTTAGAAATGAATTTGTTAATCAATGGAAACGTATGCATTGACACTGAAAAGTTCAAATTGATTTTTTCAAAAACGGTGCGTCATAAGCACTTTAGATAAAATAGTTAGTTTTCTAATAAAAACAAAATTTGTTGAACAATATGACAAAATGGTGAAATTTGAAAAAGAGAAAGTTATGAATAAAAGTGTCCGATACCCCTCCTAAACGTACGACTATAATTAAAAGATTGTTTCCGCGCTATACGACTGGGCATATTGCACAAAATAAATGTACAAAATGTTATAACTTGAAAGAAAACTGTTTTGAAGATATTGGAATTAAATCGATTTTACGGCACCATCTTTAAAGAGCTCTAAATCCCTAGCAAGTATGTTTGGATAACAAGATTTACGTCAAATCAACATGAAATGAGTTCCCAAATTTGAATTTTTTTTTGTGAAGAGCGTTTCTGAATACCCTGTATAAAATATAGTATTATACGAATAATTTTTGTGCTAATATTACTAAATTCTAATACAAGAAAAGAAGATAAGAATATGCTGTAGAATTTACTTGCCAATTTTGTTTATGAAATCTAAGCTTAAAACAAAAGAGAATTTTATTGTTAGAAAACTATATATTCTGGTTCTATATAATTTAGCATTGGATCATTTGTATAAAATACTCTGTTATGAGAACTCACCCTTTCCCGCACAATAGTCTTAAGGATTCTAAATGACCATAAAATGCAGCATAGAGAGTAGGAGTCATTCCTTGCTCGTCCTTGCCATTGCAATCTTTTCTAGTTGCCTCTTTTAGCACTTCAGTAAGCCCTTCTTTGGCAGCTCTAAAATATAAAAAATATTTGTAAAAGTTAATAAAACCTGATTTTTAAAGTTTTAATTTGCTACTTTAATATGGCAACAGCAGTCACAACAAAATAAGTGTCAAAAATCAACCCTCTAGAGTAAAAAACTGCATATCTGGAAAGTTAAATTACACTTAGGTTTTTATTTAATTTTAGCCCTCATCCTAGTTATACTACCTTCATGCTTGGCGTGTGTACATAAGAAAAATACACATAAAATTATTTAAAGCACTTTTTTGCTATATAATCCTCTTAATTATTTCTAGATCAAACCTTGTCAAGAGAAAATTCCTATTATTTATTTTTGGAAAGGTAGCTACCAAAGCTTGGAGGGGCCACACACTTTTTTATATGAAGTGGAAGCTTCGGCATTTTTCTCAAAGCTTCACGATTTGAAGTCAACGTCAATTACTAGCGCGATTTGAAATGATCATTTGAGCTTCGCATAAAAGTCTAAGTTATTATTTCACCTTATTCACTATAATACGATAGTATTTATCAACTTACCTTGTATAATAAGCTACCTAAAATACTTATATATTTAATACTGGCTTATAGCCGTAATTTTGAGCGTAGCTTCCTGTCTATAACTGACATAAGTCAAAAACTTGACAATGTCAGATATGATTGACAAAAATGCCAAACGTAATTGAAAGTTTCGTTTATGTCTAAGTGTGTACACGATTTAAATTTGTAAATTTCCCAATTGTCGTCATCGGCCTCGGTGGCGTAATTGGTAAACGCATCGTTCCGGCAAAACCAGGATACAGGGTCAAGTCCTGTCCAAGACCTTATATTTGCCATCATTCAATTACTAGCTCGATTGTAATACTTACTTTGTGTAAAAAAACTACCTAATATATATATATATATATATATATATATATATATATATATTATATATATACACTTTTTCTTTGTAGGTTTTTTAGGTCTGCTGGATTTAAATAAATTCTCTTTTTTATAGCCTAAATTTTCGCATATATTTTTTATGCTTGATCACAGGCTACAACTGTATTAACGTTTTACAAAAGATTAACAAAGATAAGAAGAACTTACAGTGAGGATGGTTAAAATTGACATCAGTGTTTGGAAGGAGTTAAAATTTTTTATAGAATAAATATTTATGTAAATAGTGAAAGTAAAATGTCATTTTTGATAAAAGTTTATATTTTGTTTTTAACAACAGTGTTGGTTAGTGAGTGTATGTGCATGTAGGTGTGTGTGAGTGTGAGGATGAATGTGTGTGTGTGTGTGTGTGTAATTGTGTATGTGTGTGTGTGAGTGTGTTGTAAGGTTTATATGAGATTTGTGTTATCAACAATTGATTATAGATTATACATATATATATATATATATATATATATATATATAGGGCTGGGTCGGCGTATCGATATATCGATACGTATCGATACGACCCTCGTATCGACCCCCCCCCCGATACAGCAAAAAATAAATATCGATATATCGATACTCGATATGTATCGATACGTATCGATATTCGATATAGAATATGTATCGATATTCGATACGCAAAATCCCGTATCGCCCACCCCTATATATATACTTATGTCACAAATATTGAACTTGAAACTTAAATTATTTTGTTAACAAACAATCTTAAGTGAAAGATCGAATTGTCAGTAAATACATTATTTTAAAACGATCTTGTGATTTTATTCCCAAAGAAAGAGTAGAAAAATTTATAGATGCGTATCGATTCGTACCGATAGGTATCGCTACGTCTCGATATGTATACTTAATCTACATATCTAAACGTTCCGATACGAATCGCTATATATATATATATCTATACGTACCGCTACGTATCGATATGAATCGATACGTATAGATACGCACCGATACGCATCGATACGAATCGATACGCATCGATACACATCGATACATATCGATACGCATCGATACGTATCGATACGCATCGATACGTATCGATATATATCGATATTCGATATATCGATACATATCGATATAGAATATGTTTTCGATACGAAAAATCCCGTATCGCCCACCCTATAATATATATATATATATATATATATATAATACATACATACATACACATACACACATACACACATACATACATACACACATACAATATATATATATATATATATATATACATATATATTGTAGTGGTTTTAAAGGGCTAAATCTACGTATAAACAAAGTAATTTCAAAACACCCTGTATAAAGAAAACAACCAAAATTTACGTGCGAAATTTATTCCAGTTAGTTCATTTTTAAGTAACAAATATTTAACAAAATTTTACAAATAATGAATAAAATTTAGTTAGGTTCGTAAAGAAAAAATTTTTTAGAAACCAATGCAATTAATTTATTAATTTAATTGAGTTTAATTAAACGGTTATTTACGTATAATATGCATAAAAGCGTGTAAAAATCAATAATACCAAGGTGAAACGCGTTACTAACAAACAAATATATCGGTTGGGTTGAAATACGCTGAAAATTCAACTCGTAAAAATGTTATTTAAAACGTTCGTTAAAATTGAACACCTGCAGGTTTCTAAATGTCAAGTTCCACTTATTTTTATAGATAATAAACAAGTTTCAAAGAATATCGGGTAAACCGTCGGATGTTTTCGCATGAAACACTAATTAGGGGTTATTTAAAGCACGTCCACGTTGGTTAGATAGTAGATGGACAGATATATCGATTTCTACCACTCAAACAAAGTTAGAAGAAAACGTAGAATATGCATAAGCAAGGGACAGCGTTAGTATAGGCGGGATTTGTAAAACGTCAATGCATAGACTATTGGTCGATATCGTTAGTCGCACATCAGACAAGACACGGGAATATTGAATATTATTTTTCAGAAAATATCGTAACAACGCGCTGAATATCGAGGATTTAGAAATCGGTTAAACCAAAATTTTAAGAACGTGTTATTGTAAATGAAGGACTTCGCGTGAAATGCGGCCAAGAGGTGGCATCAGAAATTGTATAAATACCTTTTCAAAATATAATAAAGGCCCCTTAGTATTTTGATCGCTTGAGACTACGTACGAAAGTTACCACGAGCTTGTAAGTATAAAAAAATTATTTTAAATTATATAGCACGGTGTTAGCCTCATAATTTGTACGCGAATTGTGACGAGTTTAAAATTTATTGAGGTGTCACATATATTTTTTTAACAAGCTCGTGTAGTGACGTTATGTAACGTGGATTAAATTAAATAATTATGAAAGAAGTATAATTAATTTGGATTTGGAAATTGGATACACCGTGAAGGCAGCGCAAGCAGCTCAACTTAAATGGGGTTCTTCTACTAATAGCTAGAAGCGGCCTGCAGAGCAGAAAGAAGCAAATATACGGCAGCGTCAACGGAGAAGAGATCTTCTAGAAATTCCAGGTAACGCTTTAAAATTGTGTTGTTATAAACTATGAAACTATGAATATTGGGTGAAGTATGAGAGTGAATTTTGAAGGTATTGTGCATTCTTTGCGTATTGAAAATAATACGTATAATTAACTTTATTATGGTATTTAAATAAAAATCTGAAGGTGTATATAAAGCTTATTAACGTTCCATCAGGAAGTTAAATTTTGTAAAAAGTACATGGGTTTGTTTTTTGTTTGTTGTAAGAGTGTGCGAAGTTTAAGGGCATACATTATTCATAATTAACTGGGTTATCATAAGCTCACCATACCCCAGAGTTTACGTAGATTTAAAATAAATTATAAAGAAAGAATGAGAAATAAGATATTATTCAGAGCCCATTTACTCCGGGTACATTCTATGTGTTTGATAATTTAAATTAAAATACATGACATTACAAAATATAACTTGATCACTGAAATGTGGATAATATTGAATTTTATTTGTAAATAGTGATAAATAAAAGATTGTACGATTGTTGTATTTTGTGGTTTTATTGAGAGTGTGCGTGTACGATGCAAAGCATAATAGTAAATCTAGATATCCAAGAGGAAGTCCAACTAAGCTAGCCGGAAGCAGTTGAAGAAAGCTATCCAACCGAGGAAGAGAGGAATCTGGGTAAGAAATTATTTTTTTTTATTTTTGTTTAATTTTTGGTAAAATTTACGATTTTTGTATAAATTAGGTTTCTAAGGGTAGATTTGTGTTAAAAAGGGTGTATGCCAAACGACATAATTCATATATCAGATCCAATAAGTTAAAAACTATATTTTGCCGTACTTTACATATGCTAAAGTATTTACCATTTTAGTTTGAAACGTATGTGCCAAAAGGTAAACAAAATGACTTAATGACGTTGATACAATGCACGGTACTCAAGGTTTTATACTAAGTTGAAATTTTATAAGCCATTGAAAGAACATTTACCGTCGGAAAACCGGACGCGTCTACGGATGTCTACAATCAACCAAGCGTCCAGGTCTTGTGTGAATTATTTTGGCTTTTCATTTAAGTAGAATCAACTTTTGGACGAATTGTAAATTCAAAATTATAAGTGAATAGAAATCAAAGATATAATTGGAGAATTGTGAAGTGTTTGGGACCAATGGTAGAAATTAGGAGTGTATGTAAAGACTATAGTTAAGGTATTTGTGACACTAGAGAAAAGAAAAGTTGTTATTGGATAGATTTATGATTTTAAAATGTGATTAAGTAAGCTAGTTTTGTTATGCTTATTGCCTAGCTAAGTAAATAAGGAAATTCTATTTCGACCATTTTAGTAAAAAGACGTGTTTTGCAAACCTGCGATAAAGTTGTATAAATATTTGGATAAAATAAATGTTTTTTGAGTTTAAATAGTATGATTTAGTAAAGTGAAGGTATAAGAAGCATCGGTGATATAAAAGCGACGATTATAGAAGAATATTTAAAGTGAAGTGCGACGGGAAAACAACGGATATTTAGTTAGATTTGAACGAGATTGGTATTGGAATTGGAACGATTTTGGTTAAAAGGCAATAGGAGATTCGAGTGGTTATACAAAGCGACGGCGAAGCAACGACGATATTAATAATTTGGAGTGATTTGGATAAAGATTAAAGGCAGTAGGATATTGAGTGGACATTGAGGTATATCAGGGCATAGATTGAATTGGAATAGGACGGCAGGATAGATTTGGAATTGATTGCGGAAAGGCGAAAGGATTAATTGGAGCACGCAGAGAGAAAGTAGGAGAGCAGCATATTACAGAGGAAGATTCAACGCAGAAACAAAGGGAACACGGAAGGATTAACGCAGGGGGAAGTAAATACGACGGTATATTCAAAATTTTAAAATCAGGGTAAATTATTTCAGATTTGGGGTCAGCAAAATTATATTAAGACACCTGGAGGCGATACGCAAGTACATCAGTGATTGTGAATCCTTGTAAAGGCGCGTACGGCGAATAAGAACTTGAGCCAGCAACATCTAAAGAAGGCATCAGCGCAGTATAATTCAGGTGAGTACCGTATAATATTTTAAAACGTCAAACACAAGTCAGAAATTGTATACATAAATTAATTTGGCACCAAGCAACATTGATCAGTAAAATTTGGCATATACAGTAAATAATTACATATTAAAAGTAGTAAAACAAACGAGTGTGCAGTTTGGTTGGGCAGTGCACATCTACTCACGATTGAACCCACGGTGAGTAGGTGAACACCCTGAGATAAAGGTTTCATATAGTCGAGGCATAAAAATAGTAAACAGTTAAATAAATAACCAACCAAACTGTGCTAAAACACATCATATAGGAATCATTCATTGAATACTAAAAATAGGGCGACGACAAAAGTCGTGTATCAATATTTAAATAAATAAAATTAAATTAAATTATAAATATATATAAAATAAAATTAGGGCGGAGGGGTGGAGTAATAGCAGCTACAAGAATATATATATATATCGATATATCGATACATATCGATATAGAATATGTTTTCGATACGAAATCATCGCACTATAATATATATATATATATATATATATATATACATACATACATACATACATACATACACATACACACATTCAAAAACAGGATCAAAAGGTTATCGCACACTTCTAAATTAAGCAGTGTTCAAAAACTTAAATGTTAAAATTGCCAAAAAGAATTTACTAACAATAAGAAATCTACACTCGAAGCTTAAAGAAACAACACCAATTAAACTTCAAAGAAATGCCATTTACAAAATTAACTGTTTAGATTGTGATCAGTGTTATATAAGCCAAACGTCACAAAATATTGGTCAAATACTTACCCAGCACAAAAGTGAAATTCGCGTGAAACCAAAAGCTTATGCATTAACAACTCACACCCTCAACCAAAGTCACAAAATGGACTTTTCAAATCCAAAATTAATAAAAGTGGAACAAAATCTTTTTAAACGAATTTTCTTGGAAATGTGCTACATCTATAAAAACTCAAACAGCTTCAACAAAAAAATGGACAGTGACAACCTAAGCGTTATATATTTATATCTATTAAAATTTAAACATTAAATGCCTTCAATAATACTCAACCCCTCACCCTCACCCACTTTTTCTTCTTTTCTTTTAATATTTTTTTTTGTTCATTTTACATATATGTGTATATGTATGTGTGTATGTGTATGTATGTATGTATATGTATATACAGGGTGGTCCGGTTTTTATTAGCCAGCGTATATCTTTTGAACTATGCAAGATATAGAAAAATTTCACAGGAAAAAGTTATTTGAATATTTTTCTCTACAAATATAAGGCAGTAAGAATTTTTCATGGCCTACTATATTCGAGCAGTAATATGTCGCTTTGGTTTTTTTAAATAGAACACCCTGTATATTTTTTTGAAAAAATATTCTACTTGAAATTGTCTTTACGGCAATATGCCACACTCAATGATCATTATTCAAAGTGCGCTAAATAACCTAAATAATAAAATTTCAATAGCAGTCCGATTGTTTCTGTTAACATTGCCATTGAAGTATTTCAGTTGTTTATTCACAATTATCCGTCACATTAATAAGTAAAAGTATTATTGTGTTCTTAATAGTTGTTTCGCGCAAAATAATGGAAATGAATTTTTCAAATAATGAAAAAGTTGATATGTTATGCTGTTTTCATAGGTCAAACAACAATAAACGTCAAGCTGCAGTTTTATATCGAAATTATATCCTGACCGTAGACAGACAAATATAAATACATTTAAGAATTTAGAAAATTCTTTAAAGTCCTATGGTAGCTTTTCAACTACCACTAGAAATCAAGTACAACATAACGAAGATCGTGAATTGGTTATTTTGGCCTACTTTAGAGTTTATCCTAAAGTTTCTACGAGACAAGCTGCAGCTGAATTAAACGTTTCAAGAAGAAAGATCTTTAATGTTTTGAAGCGACGTTCAATGAAAGCATTTATGATGCGTTTGGTTCAAACATTACATCCCAATGATCCCAACAGCCGAGTTGGTTTTTGTATATGGATATTGAATGTAGGAAGAAAATCTTTAGACAGTATAATTTGGATTGATCAATTTAACTTTCATAAAAATGGCATTTTTAACATAAAAAATACACATTATTGGAATGATAGAAATCTTTAGCAATTTGTTGAAACCCGTTCACAAGTACAATTTTCAGTGAATGTGTGGATAGGTGTAGTAGGTGACCGCATACCGGGTCCGTATTTCTTTAATGGCAGTTTAACCCAAAATAAATATTTGATGTTTTGCAAACTTCGTTTCAAGATTTCTTAGATGATATTTCTCCAGCTATCAGGCGAAGCTTATGGTTTCAACACGATGGCGCTCCACCACATAATGGAATCAATGTTACAACTTATTTAAATAATGAGTTTGGTCAGAATTGGATCCGTAATAGGAGACCGATTTTGTGGGCTCCCCGATCACCTGATTTGTCAGTTCTCAACTTCATTGTTTGGGGGTTTTTAAAAGACCGAGTGTATTCTAACTATACCCCTTTTCAAAATCTTGAAGAGTTAATCACAAAAATAAAAGCAGCTTGCATGCTAATTACCCCGGTCATGTTGCAAGATGCTAGAAAAATTTAATTATTCGAGTTAATAAATCTTTAGAAAGTAATGGTGAACAACTTGAACATTTACTAAGATAATCAGTTTTCTTGTTAGCTATTATTTTCAGATGTATGCATGAAAAATTTGCAATTTATTAATTTATACAGTAAATAAATAATAATCACAGTTTCCTATTGGAATTCTATTGTTTGAATTATTTAGCGCACTCTGACAAGAAATCATTGATTGTGGCATATTGCCGTAAAGACAATTTCAAGTAGAATATTTTTTCAAACAAATATACAGGGTGCTCCATTAAAAAAACCAAAGCGACATATTATTGCACGAATATAGTAGGCCATGAAAAATTTTTAATGCCTTATATTTATAGAGAAAATATATTCAACAAACTTTTTCCTATGAAATTTTTCAATATCTTGCATAGTTCAGAAGATATACGCTGGCCAATGAAAACCGGACCACCCTGTATATATATATATGTATATATGTATTTATATATGTGTATGTGTGTATGTATGTATGTATGTATGTGTATGTATGTGTATGTGTATGTATGTGTATGTATGTATATTGTATATATATATATATATATATGTATAATCAATTGTTGATAACACAAATCCCATATAAACCTTACAACACACTCACACACACCTCATACACAATTACACACACATTCACCCTTACACTCACACACACCTACATGCACATACACTCACTAACCAACACTGTCGTTAAAAACAAAATATAAACTTTTATCAAAAATGACATTTTACTTTCACTATTTACATAAATATTTATTCTATAAAAAATTTTAACTCCTTCCAAACACTGATGTCAATTTTAACCATCCTCACTGTAAGTTCTTCTTATCTTTGTTAATCTTTTGTAAAACGTTAATACAGTTGTAGCCTGTGATCAAGCATAAAAAATATATGCAAAAATTTAGGCCATAAAAAAGAGTATTTATTTAAATCCAGCAAACCTAAAAAAACCTACAAAAATATATATATATATATATATATATATATATATATATATTGACGTGGAATCATAGGTCAAATAGGTCCAGATAATAAAATGTTATCAACTGTGTATATAGGAAATAGAAGCAAATTATTTACGCGCCAAATTAATCAGTTTATATAGTGAAAACGAACAGTATTAAGATATTTTTCTATTTTTAAATTGGAATATTAAAATTGCATAAGGGAAGAAGCTTTTGAGTACATAAGAACTCAAGGATACGCATAAAGAATTATAATAATTTTAAATCAAAGGCATGGAAGCAAAAAGGGAGCTTGCATGTATAGAAAATCAATAATTTTAAACGCAAATATTTCCATCTACATAAAATCCAACGTTCGTTTATACAAATACTAAGAAGGGAAGAAACTAAGAATTGTTATTTAAACGGTCGGTTGCTTCGAAGAACACCTGTTGGTAATATGTCAAGTTCATGGAAACTTAAACGAACGTTAGCACAAAATTCTATAGAATTGTGTTTGCAACGGTCAGTGTATAAGCTGCTACAATAACAAGTGCCTTGAAGACTGAGTGCAATAAACGATCGATAATGTAAGACAGAAAGAGAAGCGTATAAAAAAAGCGTTGGGTACAAGTCACGTACGAAATACACGGGTAAATGTGAAGGCCAACTACAATATCGATTTTCTGTAACTTAAGAGGGGTTCTAAAGGAGACCAAATATGCGTGGAACGGAGATAGATAGCTGATAGGTGGAGCGTTCTGACGAGGGAAAATTATATCATTGGTCGATGGCTAGCAGTTTTCAAGGAAGCCCGCGTCCGTAGAGGGTATCGAACAAAATTCTATGCAACAGCACGATGAACGAGGGATTTTTCAGAAGTTAAGAGTTCGTTAAGTTCGAAATTTTAAGAATCAGGTTAGAAAATAAGCTTTTCAAGGGAAATAGGTTCCATAGGGGGTTTAGAAAAGCGTATAAATACTCGAACAAAGATATTGAGGCTCTCTTTCTTTTTAGATCTGAGATCGTGCTTAGATCTGCAATGTAATAATAGTAAATGCTCTTACGGGTATTAGTTATTGTGTATTCGGTAAAGTTGCATATAACATCATGTTTTGAAATTATGAAAGCTGTACTAACGTACCGCAAAAGTTGTAAAAGTGATATTGCACGAGTTGGTGCTGTTGTTTAGATAAAAGGTGCCGTTACTACAACAATTCTATTAAATAAAGGGATGGTATTCGGGTAAGCAAAGCCTAAAGCGTAACCTGTATGCATGAAGTATATTTGGTACGGAATGTTACGTTTGAGACAAAGCTAATATCTGGGTAGAAGAATAGTAGAGGTGGCCGAGATTTGGATGGTGGGGGATCAGTTGGATCCAGGTATAATAGAAGTATATGGACACAACGACGAGGGTTTCTAGTAACCATTTTCAGCGGTGACGAGGAACCAAGGCGACTCCAGGTAAAGAAACTTAATTTCCTGTTTTTTGTATAAACATTTGTGTTGATATTTTTTGTGTTTGTGTGTTTTGACTTATTGGGGGCGTATTTACTGCCTTAAAACTCGTTTAAAGGGGCATATGTGCAGGACAATTAATTTTGATTATTAAAAAAAGATTTATTGATGATATATAAAGGTTTATTCATGCTATAAATTGTTGTTCATACATTGAAAGAGCACTAACCAAAAAGTAATTGGAATAGGAATTTCTCGTCGGCACTGTTATCATTTAGAAAGGAAAGAATAGTGGAATTGGATTGAATCAACATCAGAGTATTTGTATGACATAAAATTAGTAGAAATATTAGTAGTTTTATAATCCGGAGATTACCAGTTGCTCGAGTTACTTATTTTTTCAGGAGGTGCCTGTAGTTGGTCACTTGACTTCAGAACAGCTGGAAGGCGGTGCCTGTATCTGGATTTCAGGTATTAGTATTTAATATCTACGCAGTGCTTTAATCAAATTTATAAAAGTGGAACTAGTGTTTGGGGATAGTTTTGGCTTTTAAAATTATTTTGAAAACTCTTTGGATATTTGTTTGGGATTCTAGTTGAGAGGGGTTTGTCTAGGACGGACCCACCCTAGGTAGATTCCGCTACGTGGTTGACGGCCCTGTGAAATATATAAGTGCAGCAGCCGTGTTAAATATTTAGAGTAAATTTTGTGGCATAACTCAGCAAGGCTCTAAAATAAGACAAGGAGAGATAGATAGATATACTAGGCCTATCACTCTAAGTTATTATTTCATCTTATTCACTGTAATACGATAGTATTTATCAACTTACCTTGTGTAATTAACTATCTAAAATATTTATATGTTTCATACTTGGCTTATAACCATAATTTTGAGCGTCGCTTCCTGTCTATAACTGACATAAGTCAAAAATCGACAATGTCAGATATGATTGACGAAAATGCCAAACGTAATTGAAAGTTAGGTTTATGTATAGTTGTGTACACAATTTAAATTTGTAAATTTCGCAGTTGTCGTCATCGGTCTCGGTGACGTAATTGGTAAACGCATGGTTCCGGCAAAACCAGGATATAGGTTCAAGTCCTGTCCAAGACTTTATATTTTCCATCTTTCAATTACTAGCTCGATTTGAAATGATCATTTGGGCTTTGCATAAAAGTCTAAGTTATTATTTCATCTTATTAACTGTAATACAGTATTTATCAACTTACCTTGTGTAATTAACTATCTAATATATATATATATATATATATATATATATATATATATATATATATGTATAATTTAGATTATAAGATCTTATTCTCGATATTTTAAAATGTTTATGTTTGTACTGTATTATATTCAAATTGACGCATTGTTCATATCACGTTATAACAGGACGATTACGCAAAGGTTCGTTTTGACTTTGGTGAATATTATTTTTAGGACTGTATGTTTTACTTACGGTTTGTAATATAACTATTTACTGAGGTTTCAAATCACTCACCCCACTCTACGACGTTTTTGAGCTAGCCCGAAATGTAATTCTTTTGGTTTTCGATTCTACAATTCTGCCCCTGATTTGTTGCGGTACTCGGTGTTGACGATTTCTTTACTGACTATACTGCTTTCTTTCTTGTCTGCACGGATACCGTTACAGCTAAGTGAATGAAGCTATTTTAAGACAATTGAGAATATTTATATTTATGCCTGTATAAGGTTTTAAATCCTTAATGTGCCAATTATTAGTTTTTGATCCATCAGAATTAGTGAGGTTATAAATTAAATTTGATAATTTTTTTAATTTATGGTACATGATATATTTTGGAGCCAGTTTGGCAGTGAAAGCATCACCAACACCAGATAAAACTTTATTTGTTCTCCAAACTGTATCACCGAAGATAAATAAAAATTCACGTCTCGAAGATTATATCTATTTGACACTTTTTATGTGTTTCATGAAGTATATTACAAATATTTTTAAAAAGATCGACGAAACCCTTACGGTCAGATGCATATGAGATTCTATCGCTAGGCATTATATCAACACCTTTTGAAGGTTTATGTGATGAAGCATAAAATATACCAGAGATAGGAACATGACATCCAAAATGAGAAAATTTAGTGTCAAACCAGTAACTTCTTTTTTTGAGGAATTTATTGCATACTGAATTTTTGACATAAAAAGCACTATGGTCACCAGCATCAATATTCATAAATATTTTGTCTGTACGACCTATAGTATCTGGACTACCAGCAATAGTATTAAAGGAATCTGTAATTGTTTTGCTTAAGAAATTTCTGAAGAGAGTAAATCATGTAAATTTTGCTTGATTATATTTATTAGGGTTGATTCCAACAGTTTTTTATGAAAATGATTAAATAAATTTTCCATATGTAAAATAAATATTGTTACTGTTTCTTTTGGTTGTTGTTTTCTTGCTTTAATTTATCCCACAACAAATCTTCGGTATTAGACGGTAACAAATCAGTTTGAAGTCGTGCGACAAGTGAATCCCAATGTGTGTGTTTCTTATTTCTCAAAACCAAATAATGCTTTCATTAGTAAATAATTGTACCGTTGTATTGAGTAGCCCTTCTTTCAAAACCTTAACTGAGCATTCTGATACACGTTCCAAGAATTCATAAACTGTTTTAGGATTACCATCAAGTTTAATAGGCCAACTAGAAATTGAAGAAATATTAGATATGTAAGTTACTGTAGGGAATGCACATAGGTTGTGAGAGTTGAATGTAAGGTAATATTATTAGTAGTTGATGAAGATTCTGTTTTGTTTATTCTATCAGAAAGATCTGCCTCCGATTAAAGTGCAATTGCATAACTTTCATTTTTAAAAACTGTTGCTACATCACTATTGTCTTTAGGAATGATTAAACGATTAATTCTGCCACATAAATGTATTAAACGTGATCTAAACCTTTTAAATATCGAGTCGTTGCTATCACCTACAAACTCATTTAGCAAAGAAACAATCGAATCAAGTGTAGAGGTGCTTACTCTCATCTTTAAGGGTAAGATCTATCATTGAATCAGGTTTTGTAATTTCTTTAGATAATAAACGTGCTTAAATTTTTCATTTATCTTACATAGTTTTTGTAGAATATAAAGAACGTATCATTAATTCATAATTCGTCCTTTAATAAATGAACAACTTGAAAGTTTCCTTCATTTTTAACAAATATTTATGTTTCAACTACGTATATAAAAATTGCACAGGATAATGATAAATTTTGGTACCAAATGCAGCATGGACCATAAGAAAATTAGAAAGAAAATTGGGTACGTGAGTGGTGACCCAGTGATGTTATAATAAAGATAAGAAGGATTGGGCACAACGTGTTGTAGTGGTTCTAAAGTTATATACAATATTTAAAAGTGAATAATGTGATGCGTAACCGCATATTCAATAGCTGGGGTTGTTGTCGTATGACGGAAAACGCCGATCGCACGAGGGAGGTGCTCGGAATAAGAGAAAACACATGGACCACGGGGACGGCGAGAGAGAGTCGGTTCTCGCTGGTTACAACGAGAAGAACAACAATTATATTTATAACTATGAGGGGCATCACATGCTTGAATTTAAGTACAATCATCACCTAATCAATCGGCAATCATACTACAGTTGTATGGATTCAACAATGCACAACAAAGAAAAAGGTTTTATTTTTAGGGTGGCGTCACCAATTATTCCATTTAGAGTCTAAGTAGATTAAGATTTAAGATGAAATATATCATCCAATTAGTGGTAAGTTTTGTTAGGTAAGTGACTAATTTGTATGTTTCTAATAAAATTATTTATGACACAGTATACTTGATTTATCTTCGAATTTTATGTAGAAACCCCCAAAAGTTAATAAAACACTACATTAAATGGCGCCTCCGTTTGGCATGAAATTCGAAGGAAAATCATTGTATTAATAATTTTGGTATTAATTAAAATATAGACGAATTAATGTACATTTAAAAAAAAGTCAAGGATGTTCAGATGGTATGTATAATATGTTACTGCAATGTTATGCATCAAAGGTAGTGGAAAATTTTATGTACAGTTCAGGATATTTTACCTGTTTCTTTCTAGCTGAGAAATGCGTTGAAGTGATAAATAAGTGGTTTGAATAAGCAAGGCAAAAACAAGTTTATTTCAAGGGCGGGTGCACTAAACTTCTGATAAATTCCTGGGAAGAAAGTAATTTTGAGGATATAGGAATAAGGCCAGTAGCAGAAGTAAATAGGTTTGATATTCGATCTTGAGGTAGTGGTTACATTTTATTTCTATAATGGAGGATGAAAACACAGTATTAAATAATGATGTATTTTAAATTCTACTTTGAATGTGAGTGGGGTTGAAAATTTTGGTAGTAGTGGGAATGCAGAGTTACAAAATGATTATTATAATCAAGTAATGAATGGGAAAACTGAAACAGTGGGAGAGCAAGGAAATAACTTAGATAAAATTCTTTTGATGTTAGCACAAAATATAAGTGAAATTAGGAAAGAACAATCAAACAATTTTAAGTTTATTCAGCAGCAGGTTCAATTGCAAATCTAACAAATCGAATTACAATCAAAACAACAAAGTCAAATGCAAAATGTTTTATTGAAAATGTTTGATAAATCAGATACTGAAAGAGATATTAATGTAAGAAAACTAGAACATGAATTTTGTAAAGAAGATGGGTCGTTAAAGCAGGTACAATCATCAGCTACTCAAAGTACAACTCCTGAAACTAATACAAATTTTCAGTATTTTACTAGTTGGCAGAATTCTTTGGGACCTACAATTAAATTTAATCCTGCTGGAAATTTGCATCCAGTGGCATTTATCAGAAAAATAAAAAATATTTAGAGAGGCTGAAGTACCAGTAAATAAATGGGTTAGTTTTGCTGTGAGGGCTTTGTTAGGTAGAGCTTCAAATTGGGCAGAGTTAAATGAAGATAAATTTAGGGATTTTGAAAACTTCTGCAATTATTTTTAATAAATATTGGAATAGTGATATTGAGAGGGAAGCATTTAGGAATTTAAATTAGGGCAATATCGATCTGGTTCTAAGGCAGAGTATTTCCAGAAATTAATAAGTGAGGCTTCATATTTTCACCACCCTTAAGTGATGTTCAAATACTTCAAATGGTTGCGGAACATTTCCACCGGAAATCAAAATGGGTTTAGCGATTTGTAGGTCATGTGACGAGGCTGTTGAATATTTAAACAAAGTTGATAGTTATGCGGAATAAACAATACAAGATTGCCTTATAGATATAATTCTAATAATACAGGCGAAGGTAGGTACAGTCACCAAAATGGTAATACGAGAAGTAATGATATGTCGCCTGGGTACAATTACAACCGAAATCAAGAACATCGACATGTACAGTCAAATATTAATAATAATGATAATAACCCTTATCGTCGTAGTCAATATAATCGAAATCTTAATCAAAATGAGAATCATGAGGCAAATGCTAGTGCGGGCAATAGATCACATGAAAATCAAATACGGAGCAATCTTCATATCAATTGCAATCAGATGGGCCATCAGCCAATTGTATTGAATTTAATAATAATGGTGTTAATTCAGGGGAAGAAGAACAAGTAATATTGCCTGGAAATGAAATTGTTAAAGTGAGCGAGATGGGCTCAACTATGGTTATTTGTAAAAAGGATGAAAATTATTTGCCTGAGTGTAACCTAAGAAAGGAAGACGAGAGTAGCGATTGTGGCAAAGAGCAAGGCAGGTGTTATATGCCTATTATAAAAGGAAGAATCGAGGATGTTTATTCTGATATATTAATTGATAGTGGGAGTACTGTTAGTTGTGTGTCACAAAGGTTTTTCCAAGAACTTAAAAAAATCTGATAAACTGATGCCGGTAGTTCCCGTCAACAATATTTCGTTGTCAGGGGCATTTCAATCAAATGCTTGTAAGGTCAACTTACAGGTTGGTTTAAAAATATTATTACAAAATACTATTTTTGAATTTGTGTGTTTAGTTGTTCCTACGCTTTGTCGTAATATTATACTGGGGTGCGATTGGTTGGAAGAATATAAAATAAATATCGATTTTGAAAGGAGAATTATTAGGGGGAAAATACAAAATGATAATGGGCAAGTTTTCAGATTAAATTTTAATTCAAACGGAAGTAGCGAGGAAATAAATGAAATATTTACTAATAATGGGCACCCTAACATAGTTTTTGAAAATGATTATGAAGCTAGTTATATCGATAGAAACAATCGGGAAGATAACCAGAAAAGCAATGGTTGCGTAACAATGAGTCAGAATGGGAACAGGGATGACAATTGTGATTTTAATTTCTACAAGAATGTAACGGATTTTATTAAACTGGGGGAGCTTGATAAAACAAACGGGAGTAATAGCAATAATGGGAAAAGTGCCGACACAGATATTGATCAAATACGTGTAGAGAGTGAAATATTGAATGATAGCCAACGAATTATGTTGAATAATTTATTGAATAAATATAAAGATATTTTTTCAGAATTGCCCGGTAAGATTAATTGCTATAAACACCCAATTAATGTTAAGGATGATACTCCTTTTTATATAAAGCCTTACCCGATCCCATTTATTTATTTTGATGAAGTAAACAGGCAAATCAATGAAATGATTCAATTAGGAATTATAGAAAAATGTCAGACCGAATATGTGTCGCCCTTGGTCGTGGTAAAGAAAAAAGATGGTTCTCCCAGAATTTGTATTGACTGCAGGTATTTAAATAAAAGGATCGAGAAGGATCACGTGATTCCAATAAATCCAACGGAAATATTTTACCGATTTAAACCAGGTCAGGTTTCATCTACGTTAGACATGGTTCAGGCCTATTGGCAGGTCGAGGTAGTAAAGCAACATCAAAAGTATTTGGGGTTTTCCTTTAACAATCAAACCTATATTTTTAAAAGAGTACCGTTTGGATTAGTCACTAGTGTAGCAGGGTTTCTCCGTGCACTACATATTGCTTTGGGCGAAGATTGTATGAGTTTTGTAATGCCATACGTAGACGATATTTTAATAACATCTCCCGATGTTGACACTCATTTGAAACATTTAAAGATAGTTTTCGAAAAATTTAGGCAGTCCAATATTACTATCAAACTGAGAAAATGTGTTTTTGTGAACCAAAAATTACCATTTGTGGGTCATTATATAACGCCATATAAATTTGAAATGGATCCAGCTAAAATAAAGATAATTCAAGAGTTTAAATCCCCTATTAATATCAAGACTTTAAGGGCCTTTTGTGGTTTAGTGCAATATGATAGCAGATTTATTAAAGATTTTTCTCAGTACATGATTCCGTTGAATAGATTATTAAGTAAAAACGTTAAATGGCAGTGGGGAGCTGAAGAGCAATATGCTTTTGAATTAGTAAAGACAAAATTTGTAAGTGTTAATTCATTAAATCACCCGGATATGTCCCGAGATTTTTTAATTAATACCGATGCAAGCGGATATGCCATTGGGGCATGTTTATTCCAGATAAATGAAAATAAGGAGATTGTAGTCATTTCTTACTATAGCAGAGTGTTGCGCAATGCAGAAATTCGGTATTCGGTATGCGAAAAGAATTTTAGCAGTCATTTCTGCTTTGAATCATTGGCGGATATTGATTTTGGGTCGAAGAATTATCTTGAAATCAGATCAAAGGGCGTTGAGTTTCTTGGATAGATGTCGTTTTGTCAATAATCGCATGAGGAGATGGATGCTGTCTATCCAAGAGTTTGATATTAAATTTGAGTATTGTCCTGGGAGAGATAATAAGATCGCTGATATTTTGTCGCGATTTCCTAACGGTGAGGAGTTTCTTGCAGCCAAACGGTCTGATGAGAAATTAGAAATAAATGCTATAAAATTAACCATGTTTAAAAATAAAAATTTTGTTTGTCAAACACAAGACGGTGATGAATTTTGTTCTAAATTTAAATCTCTACTGCAGAATACAGATAAGAGTTCGAAAAATAAAGTGGTTTGTGTTACACGAAGGTTTGTTATTTAAAAAAGGTTCTGATACTGAGCCTGGTTATAAATTAGTTGTACCTAGAAATCAAATTAAAGAATTAATAGAATTCCTTCATAATGAAAATGGGCATTTTGGTGCAAATAAATGCTACCTCACGTTCTGCAAAGATTTTACTATCCTAAAGTTAAAGCATTATTTCGGAAAATCACTTCACACTGTGAATTGTGCCAGAAATCAAAAGTCAGTAAACGTAATCATGGAGAGATGCAAAGTGTTCTAGTAAGTCAGCCTAATCAAACTCTCAGTATTGACTTTATTGGGCCATTACCTGTTTCACGAGGGGGTACGACCCAATTATTCGTTATAATTGATGTCTTTAGCAAATATGTTGAACTTTTTCCTTTAAAAAGAGCAACGGCTAGTAGCCTTTTGCGTTGTTTAAATAGGTGGTTTAATTGTTTTGGTACACCTCGTGCTATTTTGAGCGATAACGGTAGCCAGTTTTGGAGTAAGGTGTACATAAATACTTTAAAAGAGAAAATATAAAATTTTACATACTTCAACTTATTTTCCAGCAGGAAACATGGTAGAAAGAATGAACAAGGAGGTAGGGCGTTTACTAAGGGCATTTTGCTATGACAAGCACCAGAGCTGGTCTGTAAAGTTAAAACTATACAAGATTGGTTGAACAATGTTGTTCACCTTTCGACCGGATTTAGTCCGAATGAAATTCAAAAGGGTCCCATGGCCAATCCATTGTTATGTAAGTTAAACATTCCTCCAAATGTAATAAATAAGGAGAGAATTATTGTATTAGCAGAAGAGAAACTTAAGTCGAAAGCAGAGAAAAGAAAAGTGAGACATAATAAGAAACATAAAGTTGTTAAATTAGCTGTAGGTGATAAGGTATTGGTCAAAACCCATGAACAGTCTTCACACGAGGATCATGTAATACGAAAATTCTTTCTTTTATATAAAGGACCAGCCACAGTTGTTAAGATCATCTCACCCAATTCTTATGAAGTGGTTGATGATGTCTCAGGCGGGTCATGTATTCAAAATATTGTTAATATTAAATTGTATAAAAATCCTAAAGATTTTGTTTGTAATATTACTATATAAATGTTTCTGAATATTACCAATTGTATAATTAGTTAGTAAGAATTAAAGGATAGTGTTTTTTTTTCTCATTGTGCGAGAAAAGTTTCAACTGTTAGCTAACAGGTATCTTCAAGTGTGAAACTTTTGGGGAGCTATGTAGTGGTTCTAAAGTTATATACAATATTTAAAAGTGAATAATGTGATGCGTAACCGCATATTCAATAGCTGGGGTTGTTGTCGTATGACGGAAAACGCCGATCGCACGAGGGAGGTGCTCGGAATAAGAGAAAACACATGGACCACGGGGACGGCGAGAGAGAGTCGGTTCTCGCTGGTTACAACGAGAAGAACAACAATTATATTTATAACTATGAGGGGCATCACATGCTTGAATTTAAGTACAATCATCACCTAATCAATCGGCAATCATACTACAGTTGTATGGATTCAACAATGCACAACAAAGAAAAAGGTTTTATTTTTAGGGTGGCGTCACCAATTATTCCGTTTAGAGTCTAAGTAGATTAAGATTTAAGATGAAACATATCATCCAATTAGTGGTAAGTTTTGTTAGGTAAGTGACTAATTTGTATGTTTCTAATAAAATTATTTATGACACAGTATACTTGATTTATCTTCGAATTTTATGTAGAAACCCCCAAAAGTTAATAAAAACACTACAGTGTGTAGTGGCCTATAGAAAAATTAAAAAAAGAAATGAAGTTGGACGCCACGTGTGAAATTTGGTAGGTTATTAAGAAAAAGAATATTTCACGTGTAATACATGGTAGACTAATAAGAAAAGAATTTGGTTGGGCGTCACGTATTGTGTGCGTTATATTAGAGTTTGGAATAAGGTAAAGGGACGTTGGGCGCCACGCACACCTTACCGTTTTCCAGCTGTGATGAAAAGAATAGGTTCACGACAGGGTATATATAAATTACCCTAACACAGCTAGACTCGACCGTTTTTGGTTGCGGAGGCTGCGAAAGACTTAAAATTTTGAGGGAAGATAGGAGAAGTCGAAAAGTTATAACCTTGCAAGGTAATTAGTGCGATAAAAATTTGAAACGCAGATTTGTGGAATATAAATGCTTCAGTATTTTATTATCATAAATTGAAATTGTAAAAGTTTGTTAACAAAACAGAATAATAAATTTAATCAGACTTTGGACATAAGTCAAATGTAGCATAAAATCATAAAGCTTTTCTTTGATCCTGCCATTTTTAAATAAATAACTTGTAGACTTAAGGCCACATGTTCTTACATTCGTCAAATTAACTCTACATTTTATAGTAAAATACAAGTTCAACAAATAATGTTACTTGAAAAATATACTGTTGTTAAGATAAAGTCGTACTAATTTTATAATAATCATAAATCGACAAACTTGTTGTAAAATATTATGTATACCAAACCTTTGTAATAGCAACAATACAACCAACCATTTCATGAAACTTTAGGTTTGACAAACCATCTGCTAAATTATGTTTCAGGTAATTAAGAAATGTACGTAATGGCAAATATTGCACTACTTACTTAATGCAACAAAGCACAACTGATTTGAAAAAGCGTTAATCTTGCAATTGTGTATGGGTGAGATTTAACTGTTAATGAATTAAAATAAAATATTTTCCAAAAATAATAACACGACCAACCCTACTAACTGGACCAAAATATAGAGAATAAATGTATAAGAATTACGAGCACAATACTTTATTTGAAGTGTAAATTGTAAGAAAGAAACTAACCGCGTATAGGCAACTTTACTAGCACCCAAATAGAGAATTTATGTAGTGCTATGAAGCTAAATTGTACAAGAAAACTTGCATAGAAATAGAAATTTAGAGAGTGAATCCAAGAGATTTACAAAGCTTTAACTTAACATTGCCGCAGGAAAAATGTCACGTTACATCTTAAAAAACATATTCAGCTGAGTTATATATCTAATTTCGGCGCTGGACGCATTAAGGTAAACACTTGTAAACGCGGTGCGCGTATTTCCGTCACGTCAAAAGTGGGTTGGGCGAATAATTTCGCGCCGATGCGTGAAAGGACAGAAAAGTGGGGTTTTTTCCGATGGGCTCTGTAACGTGGCTTTTTTGCCTCTGACCTTCGTGAAGAGCGGTTTTGTTCAGGTATCGTATCGTGCCTTTATCTTTATCTATGTAGATTTCCTTGCCTTGCTTATCTGTTTGTCGCCCCTTATACCTGGTTTTCCTTGTTCATTCCCTACATAGGTAGGAGACAATTTGAAGCCGCCTAGGGCGAACCGAGTCCACGACCCCGGGAACAAATTGGAGGCCATGCTCCGCCAACAGCACCGGAGCAGTCACCATCTGTAAACTATCTTAAAGGGGGCTCCAGCCATTTGGAAGGCGTACCCTCCGTAATTGCCTTAAAAGGGGCCATCAGCAGCCCTGATGGACGTGCTGACGACATCTATATTTAACCGGAAGGAAGCTGCACCTATTTAGGTAAGTGCCTTGGTTGTTATACTGCATTTCGAACATTTATTTATTGCGTAATTGCGCCGTTAATTTGTGCATTGTGTGACGTCATTGACAGATGGGCGCGCCAAAATCTGTATAAAGATTAGCGTTACCAACTGCCCGTGGAGTCGCTTATTCCCCGCTTGCGCGATGTAATTATGAACTTTTAAAGTGTAAGAACCTTAAGAATTCATTATAGATCTAAATGGGACAATATTTCTTTTTATTGCTAAAGGTTTAAAAATAAATGGTGTGCAAGGGTAGGCTGAAAAGTGATGCACACATGTTTGTAGAACACGAACAAACACAAATAGCAAGATCGGACAAAAATTAATTCAAAGTTCAATTCTTAAGGTTCAAAATCCTATATTTATGTTTCAACAATTACCATTAAGCCTAACACATTTCTCCTAGCGTGTAACAATTTTTTTAATTGCATCACTGTAGAATTTTCAGACTTCTCTCGAATCCAGGACGCAATAGCTGCCTTCTCCTTATCGTCCGAGGTGTAATAATTACCCTCGAGATCTCTCTTGAGTAGAGGAAAAAATAAAAATAGCAAGATGCGAGATCAGGGGAGTAAGGAAGTTGCAGAATCAGTTTTCAGATTTCGCAGTGCCTCTGTGGTTGCGCGTGAGGTGCGTGGAAGAACGCTGCAATGTTGCAAGATGATTGGCGCCAAGCTGCCTCTATATCGACAAACACGACATCGAGGATGTTTTGAATCAAATTGTTGACGAGTTGGCGATGTTTATCGGTGTCAGGGATCGGACGTCCGCTGCGTGTTTCATCAACATTTATGGCCTTTTCAGGCTCGCAATCATGAACCTTTAATACCCATGGATCTACAGCAGATTTAACAATAATCAGTCGCCATAAATTGCCTTTAAATGGCGATGAATTTAAGTAGGAGTTACATTTTAAAAGTTAAAAATTCGATAACAGCGCGGTGTTTAACTAGCGTTGACATAGCACTAACACGCGTTCATACTTTCGCTACTCAAAACGAACTGGTAAACGCAGCGTCTTCAAAATCTTGTTGAGGTTCTGCAAGCATGTGTGCATCACTTTTCAGCCTACCCCCGCACTTCAGAATTAGAAAAGAACATCCAAGTACAATCTAAATTTCTTTAAATTCAGTTAATGTTTTTTAGAAGTTTCAAGTATAACACCCGTAGTATTTTCACAAGAAAGTAAGTTTGTTCGAATGGTTCCAATATGAATTGTTACTTGGATATTGCTTTATGTATTTTATGGGGCACAAACAGTGACCTCAGTTATTGATTTTTATTGTATGTATTTTTATATTTCAGATTTAACTAAGATACTCATTGTGGTTAAAGTTCATCATAACCTAAAGGTTTCTGCTTCTTACCACTCTGTAACACTGTAGCGCTCACAATGTGTTCATCATAACCTAAAAGTTTCGTCATCTTATCATTTAGGTTTATTTTGTAAGTATTTTTTATACAGTGAGCCTCCCCTCCCCTATACTCGCTTTAATAGTCTCATCCCACGACCACTCTTATGCTCACACGTGACGTAAAAATCAAGTTAGGTCGTAAGTACATTCGGTGATTGCGTTACTTTCAAAACCGCCCTTTCTCACTATTCAAGTGCAAGAATTTTCTAAGTTTTTAATGGATCCGCTGAACCCTTCCAGGTATGCTATACTACCTTTATATGGGACACACTCTTTAACCTTAAAGGGTAAATGTTACTAAATGAATAGCGTGGAAATTAGTTTTTGTGCTTAGTTTAAATTAGCAGGAAAAGGAAAGTGTACACAAGGTTCAGTCAACCTGCGTGGCATAAATAACGATTCAGCTATCTCGTAGAATGGATACCATCGGGGAGGTTTCGTCGACGATAGCATACGCCGATGACATCTTACTGCTGGTCGAAGGTAACTCCAGAACCGAAATCCAGAACAAAGCAAACAGCGCTCTGAACGAAACCCAGAACTGGTGCAGAACAAACAAGATGAGCATTGCACCCATCAAAACTACATACATGCTTATGAAAGGATCACTAACACGGGACCCCATAATCAAACTAGAAGGAATCAATATCAGGAGATCCCCTTCATTCAAATATAGGCATAACTCTTGACGAAAAATTCAATTTCACTGAGCACATAACAACCGTGTGCAATAATCCCACAAAGGTCATGCAAAACATCGCAACACTGGCGCAGCGGCATTACAAAATCCCCCTTGGTTGTATCAGGCTATACCTCAACAGTGTGCTTGCGGCAATGGTCTCATATGCTGCGAGCACCTGGGGCCACCGCCTGAACACAATCAAGGCGAAACAAAAACTTTCTTCAACCCAACAAAGCGTAATCCTAAGAACGACAGAGGCATATAGAACAACGATACAGTGTAACATACTGTTTTAATAAGCTCTAATAGTTCTAGTATTCCTAAAAATAGTTAGTTTCTAGTTTAATTTTAGCATGCTAATTATTAGAATTGTAGCGGCTGCAGGATCACCCAAGTAGCTTCTCAGCGAAGTTCCCACAAAGATCTAATCGAAGAGTTAATCAATTTTTCTAAAGGCACTTACTTTAAGGGCACTAAACATGTCAAATTAGTCCATATCTATGATTAGATGTCAATCATGCTTTAGGATCCTATTTATGTCAGGGTGGTCTGAAGCAATTTTTCAATTAGCTGAGCACTCAACTAAAATCAATTCTGAGAGCTACGGTTGTGGTTATCTTAGGCATTGACAGTTTTAATTAAAATTAAAGATTTACGACCGGCGCATCCTAAGCCGAGTAAGAGCGTCAAGAAAGGGGTTATTTTTCAATTAACCAAAATGTATATAAGGAGGCCAGCCGGTGGGAATCGGGGTTGTTTATTTCCAGACGCGTTAGAGGTTAAAGCTAACGGTTACTAGTGATGTGTTTATTTCTCTGCAGTCAAGTGCGGGCCGTTATGTTTTAAGTTATTTATTTCTCTGAGTAAGTAATTAGTATATGTGATATTACTATGAACTCAAGGCTGTGTTATGCAGCATAAGTCAGTTATTTGTTTAAAAACAGTATTTGTCGACTTCCATAAAATACAATTCCGGGTGAATGCCCAGTTCAAGTAAATTGATCCGTTTTATTATTGCTTTGGAGACCGCATCGTTTTAGAAGGGTCTTCTATTATATTGTGTTTCGACGGTGTCAGAGGTCGTTAATCACTAATCCACGAGACTACCTGAGAATGCAAAGCTCAGGCCCGAAGTCAAGTTACGGTACTATTTGACCCTTGAGAAGGTCGTATTTTTCATGGTGTAGATGACCCCGTGGTTAAAAAGGGTCGTCGCACTATGCAAGTTAATTAGAATAGGGTAGCATTAATAAATTTTTGTTATTGGGGTGTGTACACCTAGAACTGTATCTATTCAAAATATGTTTGTTAGTTAAGTTTAGTTAAGTTGTGTTTGTGCTAGCCGGAGACTATAAGTGACTTATTTTCTGTTCTGCCATTTTGGTTCATCGCCCACGAACAAAGTGCGACGAGAGCTATTACCGCGATTGGTCCATGGGCCGTTTAATTCCCATGGTGGCGCCCTTTTGTACATAAGGTTATTTACTTTATATTTTGTTATGCATATGTAATTAGTTGAAGTTTTAGTTAGTAGCTCGTTCAATAAAACAATCGAATTTTCGTCTCAGTGTGTTTGTTTAATGAACCCCCCCTTCACCGACTGCTGCAGCTTGCGAGGCAACGTCCCGAAACGTGAGGGTACGATGGTGTTAGAGGTCCTGTTATTTATTATTTATTGTTAATTGGATACCCTCATGCGGTAGGTAAATATTAAAATTACAACAGATGCACTTCATGTGCTGATTGGGACAATGCCACTCGATCTACTAACCAAGCAAAGAGCAGCAATATATCTCCTTACAAACAACAACCAAAATAGACTAAAACAGCTTCTAAAAACCGAAAATCCCCCAACCACCAAAAAAGGGATAAAAGAAAACATAATCGCGGAATGGCATGCTGGATGGGATGGCAGCGATACTGGTGGAAGGATGTACGCTGTCATTCCTAACATAACAGAAAGACTAAAAAACAAACATCTTATACCCATCAGGGACTGATCCACTTCTTAACTGGCCACGGCCCGTATCCGACCTATCGGGACCGCATGTACTTAGCCCAGAATGACACCTGTACATGCGGGGAGGTTGGTAGGCCCGAGCACGTTATGTTCGAGTGTGCAGACCTCACCCAGGAACTACACCAATACGGAACAAATTACAAGACATCCCCATCAACGACATGATATGGAACGCATACATTTTCCCATACCTGAACGCATTGACACCAAACACTACGCAAATATTACACAACCGCTACCTCAAACAGGTCACTTAAAACGGCAGGCAATCGCAGACACCAAACAGAGACACCAAGGAACAACTACTCTAAGATTCCGGGGGCTGCGCCCCCGACGCTAGAGTCCGTCTTCCGGAAATTCCGAGAGCAACTGCTCTCGAAGACCGAAGGAGGTACTCAAACTCGACCAATGCATGTCACTATGAATAAGGACTAACATTCGTTTTATGTTAGGCTAAGTTTAGGATAAGTAGTAGAATAGGAACTTTTTACGCTAACACCATAGTAAGAAACCAACACCTAACAGTAATCGAGGTAAAAAATTATCAGCTTGATGTATTTCTTTCCACCCAACTGTAACCTGTACTATTCCAATATTGTAAACAAAACAAACATTAAGGAAAAATTCAACCTCTTGGGAACCTGACACACACAACCACACAAATACAAATGCAAACACAAACACCACACAACAAATGCAAAAACAAATTCTGCCCTTCAATGATCTGGATTTCCGGCTACCGATGGTCCGGATCGAAGAGTACAAATTTTGCGGAGTGTTTTCCCTCAATGACTGAGATTTCCGGCTGCCGATGGTCTTGAACAGAGAGCGAGGACACAACGCAGAAACAACACCAACACCACCACAACCATCAACCAACACAAAATAAAACATACACACAAACGCAAACACAAACACACGCACAACATACACAAACAGAAATTGTGCCCTTCAATCATCCAGATTTCCGGCTGCCGATGGTCCGGATCGAAGGGTACAAACTCTGCGACGTGCTTTCCCTCAAAGACTGGGATTTCCGGCTGTCGATGGTCCTGGTCACAGAGCGAGAGCACAACGCAGAAAAACACCAACACAATCATCAACCAAAACAATAAAATACACACGCAATTACACATACATACATACATACATACATACATACATACACACATCTACCACGCACGCACGCACGCGCGCACACACACACACACACAACCCATACAACAACAATAGTAACTACAACAAGTGCTGCCTCCACGCGGCAGGGACGGGAACAGAGCCTGGGTCCCAGACTGAGTAGTGGGTGAAGGCCGGGGGGAGGGCCTCGGGAAAAACATGGTTATCCGGATGACCAAAGGGTTTTTTCGCCGCTCCTGGCCTGCCACCTCACCGCACTGTACGACTGAAATAAAAATCTTAGGCACGGCCAAAGTATAGGTTACAAGGGGGAAAAACGGGTCTGTCTAAAATGTCAGATGACCGACGACTAGAATGTTAGATTAAAAAAAACTACCCACCATCTATCGAGATCACATTACAGCTGCGTTGGCGCCCAACACTTTTATTATGCCGAAATTTCAGAGGCCTTTACAAGTAGTGAAAGTGTCAAAGTTTGTATACCGGTAAAAGATTTGCAGTTGTTTTGTTACAGGCGGAAAAGCGACTACGTATGTATTTTCCAGTAAAATTATAAAATGGGGGCTGTAAAACAAAAATTAAACGGAGGTCACCGGCACTAGCTAGCGGAAGGTCGTGGATCATATAGAGGGTTAAAATTTTGCAGAAAGGGTTAAATTAACTTATAAGATACTACAAAAAAAATTTGGCATTTACCTTTCATAAATATTGTGGCTTAATGACAATTACCAAGGGCGCCAGACAAGTCGAGAATGTCCAAATGTTCGTGGAAAACCTTGAGAGACTTGTTATCCCAAGGAGGACAATTGTTTCTTTTAATCAACTGTTATCTTTTTTACTACTTATGCAACTTCCATGATAAAAAAATAATAAAAACAACTATTGACTTAATCAACGGCAAACAAAACTATTTAAGTAACAGAGCAATAAACGTGAACCTCTTACATTCATTGATTTTAATTTAGAAATTTAATTGAATAGGTGAATATGAAATTATGAAAATTTTGCGTACATAAGTAATTCCCAAACACTTGTATATGAACGAAAAACTTATATTATAAATCTTACACTAAATTAATCCTACGGTTTATGGCCAAAACGTCTTAACAAATAAATTAACTAAAAATGGGTCATGGTACTTAACTATAAAAAAACTTACTAAAAATTATCCATTGTTTGATGGCTTGCCTTCTAACGTAGAACAGCTCTTAAATTGGGGGAGAGAATCTCGCTTGTTGCTCTTGTTGGTAATTTTTACATAATTGAGTGGCACACGAACCCGGCAGGATCTTATTGACAATATCACTTAACTTGTGCGTCACACGCCTACAAGCTTTTTAATAGTTACCTTGTATCACTATAAATCCGCGAACATACGGGCCTAACCCTCGCGAACTGGAAGAGGTAATTACTCCTTTCAAATTTTACTATCGTGATACTAAGTGAAATATTATATCTGTGATGCTGAAGAACGCTACCCGCAAACTACGTTTCTTTCTACTTCTTGACCACGGACAGCCCCATTGGAAAAACTCTCTCTTTTGGCTAAAGCCTTAAGTTATATAGATTAATTCCTACTCTAACCATTATCTTCGTCTTTTTCTGTTATCCAATGACTGAATAGAACCTCCCACAAAACAAGATTTCAGAAACCAAATCCAACCCCTTTTTAGATGAGGGTCACGAAAGCAATTATTTTTCTAAGGGTTTAAATATGTTGTATCTTCTAAGAATTTCTTAATTATTGAAATGTGGACCATACCTATGGCGACAGTGGTCTGCCATTAACAAACGACCGGTTAACCCACTTGAGCCGAAATAGATTTTAAATACAATGGATGTCTCCAGACTACTTAAAATTACTTGCAATCTTTGAACAAATCAAATTGGAAATAGTTTTCGCTATTTATAATGTTTCGTTTTCTATAAAACGCTGTCAATCAAAGAAATTATTAAGAAAATTAAGCTTTTCAAACAGAAAATTGCTTTCCTTTATTTACGTTAAAAGGTACTATTCCATTTTAATTTTATCAGATTCGTCAATCTGTAACCGACCTAAGCTTTAAGTTTATTGTATTTGATTTACATGGGTAGAGCTTTAAATTATGATGATTTGCCGCTGGAATTTCCAATAGTTTAGCCTGAAGCTATTTGTAACCCTGGTCTTTTATTATAAGGGAGCCTAACTAAAATATGAAGTAATTCATTGTGGAATTTTTGTCTATAGGTTATGCAAGTTACTGAATTTTAATTAATTAATTGATCTGTTTATTCGTTAACATTACAAAATAATGTTACAGTTTTCATAGAATTCACCCCTCGCCACTGTAAACTAGCTGGTGCGTTATTACTGTTACGCCTCCGTGGTAAAGTAAATTTCAGAAATCATTACCGTTCATTTCACATGTAACATATTTGCATCATAAATCGTTTAATCATATAAGAAAGTATTCAGATATGGTACGCGCATTTTTAAGGATTAATTACACAAAGAACCAGATTAAAAAATAAAATAATGTAGTCGCACAAAGTACTTACCATATTAAAATCTTTTAAAAAATAAAGCGAAGAGAAAGATCTATTTCACTTCACAAAATATGTGATACGCAGAATCTAATTTGTTTTGTACACACCGAACTATTTTAGTTAAAAATCACTATTGTAGACTTTAATTATTAAATGTACGGAAATCACAAAAATATTCGACATAGCTGCGCAGATTGTAGCCAGAAATGCCAAAAAAAAACAGAAATTATACGCAAAACGAATTATTGAAAGATCTTTCAAAAAATACTACATCGTCGAAGAACAAATCACTACTAATGCTAAAATGAAACCTACAATATTTTAAATTATAATATAATGGTATTTATTTCCTAAATAACAAGCAAAAACACGAATGAATCTAATAAAACATACGAACTTTGTAACCATTTCCTTAATATTAATTCAGTACGGCACTTTTGCGTTCTATTATTTAAATTTTACGGATGTCACAGAACGGTTAAAATTAATCTTTACATTGGATACGACACAAATATGCAAATAGTATTAATAAATGACCGCTCATTTAGTAAACTAAAGAATGGTTTAAAAATCATTTCGATTAGATTATATGTCATATTACCAGGCTTGTAGTTTTCATAAAGCATAATTTACTTAAAAGAGGATCAACATAATTTTTGAATACAGAAATAGTGTAAGGTGTCACGTTAGTGCTCCCCATAACCTAAGGAATTAATTGGCAGTGTATCCCTTAGCCTGCCATTACTTCAGCGAGCAGTGCTCTCCATAGCTTGCTTATTCCCCGACAGTGACGCTGTCCGCCGCCGCATCTGAGGTACGCCAATATAATCCGTCGTAAAATAGTCAACAAACTGCGTATGAGCGGTAAGCTCCGTTCCATCCACTAGGCACTAGGCCAACCGGAAGCAGGTACAGAACGCTATCCGACGTGCGCTTCGATCAACCCTACCGCACCAAAAACTTCCGTCGCCTTTACTACCATCGCCGAACCATCTGCAAGGGCCGCGGCAAGAACGTATTCAAGCCGCCCCCATACGACAACTACATTCCGAGAAGTCGTTTATTGTGATGTCACCGATTGCATCTGTCAAGTCTACCGCCGGGACAACACCCTTGTAGAGTTCGACGGCGATGCACTCGACGAGGCTTAAGGCTCCACTACCACGATGTCTTCCGAAAGATTCCAAAAATCATCGAAGACCTCCAAACGCCTGCAAGCTGTACATACGTCCACGCCATAATTATTCATACCCTCACGTTGTCTCACAAGTAAAACCCGTAGCCTTCCGAAGACCACCGAAGACGTCTGGACCTCTTAAAACTGTAAATATTTTCTAGCTATCGCTGTTCAAGTTCTTACTGGGCCTCACAAATAAATTCCGAAGCCTTTCGACGAGTTCCGAAGACTTAACCCCTCTATACTTGTATATATGTTCAATTAATAGGTTTTAAATTCATACCATAATTCTTTGTAACTGAACGTTATCCCACCAGTACAACATGAAGACTTCCGAAGAGTTCCGAAGACTACCGAAGACGTCTGGGCCTCTTAGAACTATAAATATTTTCTAACTATTGTTATTCCAAGTTCCTACACGGCCTCACAAGCAACTTTCAAAACCTTCCGAATAGTTCTGAAGACTACTGAAGGCTTTTACACTCCTTTATACTGTATTTACATTCATTCAATAAGTGTTTAAGTTTTACTTAGTTCCACAAGCAACAAGGAAGCCTTCCGAAGAGTTCCAAAGATTACCGAAGACTTCCGAACTGCTTCAAACTATTAAAATCATTCAATTTTAGATATTTCATTTTTATTTTTTCGTATTTATGAAACCTATAATTATTTTTGCTTATACTTATTAAACAAATAATCAAGCTAAGCCTACATAGTAAGTGATTGTAGTGGAAGGAATGTCTTTGTAAGTTAGTAATTACGTTGGGAGGTCACCTTATTTCGATTAATTTCGGTGCCTTTTCAACAACAGCGCCAGTTGGAAATTGTATTTGTATCTAACGTGACGCAATGCGAGTTACGTTTCGGGCCTTGGGAGCGGTCTTTTTAAAAACTTGTTCCAAAACTTCTTAAAACAAATTTTATTTCTTAAACAGAAATTACAATGGAATTTTGACAAAGTTGATTAATAATTCTAAGTCGAAATAACATTAATAATTGAATTAATATTAGGGCGAGTAACCTAAGCAAACGGCAATGTTAAAGCTGAAATACTCAAGACTGACCGACTGGTTTAGGGCTCCCGTTATTTATGTTGTCCCTGCCCCTCACATGTCTGTGGGAACTTGCAGAGCTGATGTCTGCTTATTTCTTAATTCTTTTCATTATACAATGTAAAAATCTTAATTTCTAAGTAATTGCGGTTTTTAACCGTCTGTGACCTGCACCTGCAGTATCGCTTACGTCTGGAATACAATATATTACATCCGTTCTCACAACTTGCTTGTGAACTTTTAGTAACCTTTCTGATTTATCCTTGAATTTACAATGTTGAGTCTAACTTAAGTTTCTTAGTGATTTTCTAATAATTTCAATTTATTTGTACATATATGGATTGGGGGATACATAACTTGCATTATAAAATATTTATTTAAGAAACTCTAAAAGGAAATTAATTAAAGGAAGTCAGAGTAGGGTAAACAGGTCATAACTGTTGTGTAATACCCACCCTTAAGAAACAAAAATAGGAAAACAAGAAATTTAAGCCTATAAGAAATAAACAGACATTGTCTCTATGAATTATACGCGAGTGGAGGTGAGAGAGACATACATTAACCTAATCGCACTGTTTTTGTCTCTGCTTGCCACTTTCGCAGTCACGTGACCGCCAATTAATCCTATTAACCTGAGCCTCTCGCTCACCCTATTTTTTTTAATAAAAACTTTAACCAGATCTGTTGTTTACCATGAAACTTTTCGAATGCGAAAACTCCGATAAAAATATGTTTTTATTGAAAAGTGAACAAGTATTACGATTCGTATAACTATTATTACAACAAAAGTTCAGTAATTCAGTTATAACGTTCAGCAATGACTACTTATTTGTTATTATTTAATATCTGTAGTTACACAAATTTCTTTGGGTAAAAGTCAAAGTGATTGTTACATTCGGACCTTTCCTCTATTTACTTGTGATTAACAAAATTAGTGACAATGAGATTCTAACAATGAAAATACAGTTTTTATGTATACAACCTGGATTTAAATAATATCAATCCTCCCTACCTAAGTTATAAAATAGGGGTACTTCTATTTTTATATAGTTAAAACTATATTTTTGTTAAGTCTAAGTGTTATAATTAAAGTGCCATTTTTGAAAATTTCACGTAGAGTTCACAAATTTTTTGTATAATATACAATTGTAATGAAAGTAGATACATTTTAAGCAAAGTAAAATAAAATTGCAGAGCATCTTGACAGTTCAAGAGCACCCGACGTAAAGTGGTGGTGGTTTATCGGGAGCATCCCTCGTTGTAATTGAGACGCATAAAGATACAGGGTCGAATTCGCAACATAAGCCGCCCCTTGAAATCTTGTAAGGTTTCAACAGAAGTTTGCAATACTCCCGGTGGCCTCATCAAACATGATACATCGACAATTTCAGATTTAGTTGTCGTGCCAAGTCTACTTTCATCACTAAATACGATTTCAGCGTGAGATAAGAGCTGTTTTTCTGGTAGGTTATCAATTATTCCCTCTTCGTCCTCGTTGGCACGGTCTTCATCAGTGTCTGTAGAGGGTACAGGGTGCGTAATATAAATATTTCGCACATCTCGTTGGTTCAAAATATTCGATTCAGCAGTAAGCTCTAAGAGCTTTGGTAAAGAATATTGGTCAAAAACAAAATTTTAAATTAGTATGATCATTTGATCATACTTTAATACATCACGCTAAACTAACCCCTAAAATGAAACTAAGCGCTTAATTTTTATTAGTAACAATAATAGAAGCAAAAATAAGCTATTGCAATAAATTTAAATTCTAGGGATTAAAAATATTGCACGTACTCTTCTTTCCCTTCTATGATTCATAGAAATAAAATTTAAATCAAACTTTGAACTAAGGAATCAACACTTCAAACCCTGAAAGGAACAACAGTACTAATACTAGTCAATAGAATGGATCTTGAAATTCTAGTTTGAAGTGGTTTCACAAGGAACCAGGTAGAAATAACAATGGAGGGGGCACTTAAATTAAATCAAATTTCCTATGATCAAATGTACATACTGGGAGCTTGTAACAATTTTATTTTTGGTTAATAAATCCCTTCATCAAAGTGCGAGAATAATAAAACACTTTTATTAAAATAATGGTAAAATACATTTAACAACTAAGGTAATACGTTAAAGCAGCATCGTACTTTGGAATTCTATTTGTGGTTGAATATCTGTGTATTCTACAGGCCGGCAATCTGCGTATAAATTTTGAGGAGTCGGGACACATCTTTGAATAGCGGTTAGTATTGTATGGACGTTATTAATTTGTTTAATTGAGATATTTTATTTAGCGCACGAACGACATGAACAACGCAACTTAGAAGATAGGAAATTCAATCCTTTTTGTTAAAACCACTTTGTTTTACGACGTGTAAAATGCAACTTAGAAGATAGGAAATAGAAGATGGCAGCGTGATTCAACATATTGCAGCAGCTGACGAATGTATTGTGACTGTATTTAATTCTACACCTGGAACAACTCCATGTGGTAGAAGCTGTTTAGGATGAGCTGGGTTCATACTACATGCAGTAAACATCGCATGATATAACAAGTACCTCATCTAGGCGAGAAAAGCAGTTTTGGTTCGTAGTTAGCTTTAAGTAATTTTTGGTGTTTCAAATTAGAAACACGGTAATTTGTTCTTATGTGTAAATGCTTGAATGTTATGAAAGTTCAACTATTGCTGAGCTGGAATTTCCAGTGTCAAAATTAAAAATTCACTAATTTGATGTTCTAAGAAACCGTTAGTTACAACAACAGGTGTTACTGACGTCACTTATTTTTCTGTAGTATACTGCTGACAGATGCGTTCTTGAAAGCAAACGCTTCGAACAGCTTTAGCACATCTTATGTAAATAAGAATATTTTTGTGATCATTTTTTTTGGAAACTTAAAAAGGAAAACCTGAATAGTAACATTTTTTAATGTAACCTGCCTGAACAGATCTGCACGGGTTGGAGTATCTTTGTGTAACAAGTTTACAATATACTGTAAAATGTTTGATTATGAATAATTTTGATAAACCTTAATTTAAAATTCACGAAGTAATTCAATTATTTATTAAATTTTGTTGCATTGCATTTTATTTTAAAAGAGATTCTTTTTAGTAAATTATTGGTTCAAGATTAAAGTTTTTTATTTTGATCAAATATGATCAAACCTAACCACAGAAAACTAACATCTTTAAGAGTAGAATTTTGATGCCAACTTTATATAGAAAATACCTTTTCACTATTTCGTTATGTATATTTGCGGGACACAAATAGTGTTCCATCTTTTTTTATTAACATAACTATTATAATTTCTTACAGGAACAGCGTCTTATTTTATTAAGACAGGTTTTTGTCATCGAAGGCGATCTTTCTTTCTTTGGGTCTCCACGTCCACCCTTAGAAATATGCCTTGCCATTATCTTGAATAAGTCCGGACTTGGTGGCGCCTATTTGTCTGAGATTGAGTTTGACTTACAAACAGATTTCGACTTACCCCCCCATTTCTCATAGCTCTACCCAAGGAATAGACCCCTAGTTATGTCGGAAGACTTCGTTTCACTAGCGCCCAATGTCTAGAGTCAGATATAAATTAGAAAAATACGCTTCACTGGCGCCCATTCGAAAAACACCGTTTCACTGGCACACAACGTGGTGCAAGTAATAAGAAAAAAAAACGTTTCAAGCTTAGGGGTTAATATCTTTTGCAGATGATTTATGATACACCTGGTGCTTATAATCTTCTGTTAGTTATTAGTAAAGAATATGTTATTTAGGCACTTAGTAATTGTAGATATATTCTATTTATTGTAGTATATATCTGATGAATTCAATACACTAATATTGCATAATATGCATTATATTGTAAAGAATGTGTGGGAATGTCTGATTATTGCATAAATAGCTACACAAACAATGTTATAAACGTATTCTAGTATAATAAAATTCATGACCCACATTTGAACAATTCATGCTGGCAAGTGTTCCGAATTGATGATGATGCGATAACCAAAAAAATAACGTTGCGTATATTAATGAAAGAAAAATGTAGATATGGAAATTTTAATAAGTACTGTAGAAAAATCAACAATCAATATACGATTACTATAACGGCAAATAAATTAGTTAGTTTAACAATAAATTTTTTCTAGTCACAAATTAAAACGAATACGTTCAAAAGACGTTTTGATAACGACAAATTGAAATTTTTTATGGACATGGTTATCTGTAGCGTTGGTCGAAATAATCGATTAATAGAAAAATAATCAATTAATCCATTACTTAGTTTTAAATAAACGATTATGTAATAATTTTTAAAATGGTGAAAAAAAATGAAAAATATTTCTCGAATTATTTATTTTCAATTCTAAATATGATTTCATATTCATCCATAATTTTATTTCCAGATGCGAAATGATACTACTTCGGTCTCTTTGCCGCACGTTGTCGTGTTTAATTTTAAGTCGTAAATTCATAGTTGTAAATCAAATAGTAAAGCTGTCACCCGTTGTCCCGTTATATCTTGTCATAAAACCTCCTTTGTGGAAATTAAGTTGGACTAAAAGGGTAGTGACATACATTGGCTCATCGACATCGAAGCGAAACGGTTGTTCGTTGGTAAAGTGAGTTAGTCATTAGTGTCGCCGAATGTGATTTTTTGATCAACCCCTGAAAAACACAGTGAAAGTGCAAATGTAACACGTACAATAAATTCGCCATACAGTCCACTTAGTTGAAGAGTAGGAACTACACCTTAGAACAATAGAACAACGCGGAGGTAAGTCCATATACAAATTTATAAGACGCTACGCGCATTAAACATGGCCTTCGTAACCGGATTATTTGATTGATTAATTAGTTTCTATTCCTATTGTTCCTTATTAATGCTTTTAATTTAATAATTGTCGTAGTTTTGATATGTTTGAGCGTGTTACAAAGACACTAACATCTTGTTTGCACATTTAATAGTAAAAACATTTGGACCTAACGGTAGATTTACAATACATCCCTTTTTCTTTGTCGGAAAGATTAGTGTCGGTCAGTTTACTTTATGTAAACTACATTTATGAAGGGTTGCATTTTAAATTCTTACCTTATTTTTCGTATAGTAGAAACCACGAAAGAAGTCCTCTACGTCATAGGTTCCTAACTCAATTCAAAACATACGTGTAAGATTATTTAAAAGCTTAACTAATGTATGTGATAAAGATATGAATACGATTTGTACGTGTTTTAAATAAAGACATACGTGAACACGTTCATCTGGGAAAACGACAGAGAAGAGTATGTGTCCGTATGTTTTGAACTTTATACTTAAAAGACGAACCTTTGTCAACAAGATAAAATGTGAATTTTTTCGTAAAACACGGTTGCCAAAGTTATCGTACGGAGAAAGATTTCACTGCAGCTGCCGTAAATAGTTTATATTGCAGTTATTGTGCGTTTCTATTCAGATCAACATATGTAACTCAATTTATGAAAATGAGTTTTATTTTAACTGAATTTATTTAACTCGTAAAACAAGAGGACGCCAATTTAAAAATAGTTAAAGCAACTACCTCTATGAAAATAAAATATTATTGGCAACCATGCTTCATTACGGTTTGCAGATGCGCAAAGTCTGACGGAAACTTCCGATTCGGAATATTTATTGGGTATTAAATTTTCAACTTAATTCGTACGAATACAAGTGATGACGCAGACGACTTCTTTCATGGTTTTGACTATAGTTAAGTTTGATGAACCACTCGGGTCATCCATAACAAAGGGGTTATTAATATTTGTTGGTAGTTATTTGGAACATTAAACGTTTTGTCGGGCGAGCATTGTAATTAGTTGCATTTGACGATAAATAATTTAATTTCGTAGATTAATTAGTTATCGTAGTGTATTTGAGTACGCATTGTTTTTACATTAATTTTTATTGTCGTTCATTAATCATTAATCAGATATGGTTATATCAATTGATAAAGCTATTCTTGAAGCTAGATTTGTAGTTAAAACGTTGGATCATATTTATAGTAAGATTAATCAACAGGAAAATGTATCGATTGCTGTAATTAGAGCATCGATTAAAAGTTATTATCTCCCCGTAAACTCGATATACGCGACACAACGGTAGGTGGTAGCTCTAATCCAATAAGTGGAAATTAACGCGCATATCTGTCAAAGACATCACCCAACATGCAAAACTAAACGCGCAATTAACGGAATATGCAAGTGTTAGAAATGAAATATAAACAAATAAGGTACTTACATAAATAGGTACAGCTTCCTACAGATTAAGTAAAGATGGCGTCAGCAACGTCCATCAGGGCTGCTGATGGCCCCCTTCAAGATATTTACCGGAGGGTACGCCTAGCGTCCTTCCAAATGGCTCCGACTAGCTACGGCGGTCGCAGTTGCTCCCAGGACTCGTTCGTCTAGGGTCGTGGACTACGGTTCAGCCGGGTTGCTTCAAATAATCTCCTACCTATGTAGGGAACAAATGAGGAACAGGTATAAGGACGACAAACAAAGATAAGCAAAGGCAAGGATCTACATAAATAAAAGATAAAGATACGTTACCGAAAACCCAACCACTCTTCTCGAACTTCAAAGGCAAAAAGCCACGTTACAGCGTCTCCCGGAAAAACTTCCCCACTTTTTCTCCCGCCACTCACGTCAGCGCGATCTGGCGCAAACGCACTGTGCCGTGACGGAAATACACGCCAAGTCTTTTGAATTTATGGCGCGAACTCACGCACAGCAAGATTAAACTAAAAAATGTTTAGTGCCAAATTTTTGGCACGTAACAAAATGCCGAGCAAATTGAAACTCATTTCAAGTTTTTTTGCAAGGATATTTTCTTTGATGAAGAAAGTGAACAATTGTATGCTGTCCATCCTATTTATAGATGTAAGCAGTTTCTCGATAAAACCCCTCGAGAAAGATTTGAGGTGGTAAAGGTTAAAAACCTTTGTACTAAATGTTTAAATACTTCACATTCGATGAAAAATTGTAAGTTAGATTGGTCGTGTAGAAAATATCAACAGTCACACAATTCGTTACTTCACTTTGATAAACGAGAAAAATCATGTCTCCACGCAGACAAACTCATCGTCAAAGGTCAGCGTCTCCTCAGAGAGCGGCGCCAAGACTTGCTTCTTCTAGTAGACCTAGTGAAGACAATCTGTCGTCGGCGGTTGTGCATGAACAACCTGCCACTAGCTCGTTAATTTCGACGTCATTAGAACCTACAACGACGCTGTTAGCTACGGCAATGGTGTCGGTGCTTGATTATGCAGGAAAATTGCAACCTGTTCGTGTAATTTTAGATAACGGATCCATGGAAAGTTTTATGACTGAAAGGTGTCGTCAGAAATTAGGTTTAAAGAAACGGAGAGCCAATGTCACTGTTCAAGGACTTGGCTTGAATTCGTCGTTGGTGTCTGGTGCACTATCGTGTGTAGTCGGCCCTTCGAGAGCACGGTCTCCAGAATATGAAATTGATTGCTATATTTTACCTAACATTTGTAATCAATTACCTTCGTCGTCTATAGGAGTCAAGGAATGGTCGAGGTTTGGCCTTAGCTGATCCATAGGTTTTGTTGAAGGAATCTCGCTGGAATGTCGCTAACGAGCTAGTTGCTATTAACAACAAGCTTTTCTATTACGTCGATGTGTGCTTTCGTTGAGCCTTGAGATAGCGACATTCGCCGATTTTGGGAATTAGAAAATATTTCCTTCAAGAAACACGTTTCTCCTGAAGAAGAAAGGTGTGAAAAGGAATTTGTGAAAAATTATAGACGTAACAAGGACGGTCGTTTTGTAGTGTCCTTGCCCTTTAAAATTTCTGAACCCTCATTCGTGGGTACGAGATCGATTTCCATTAAAAGATTTTTGTCTTTAGAACGACGTTTGCTAAAAAATCCTGAATTGTATTCGGATTATAAAAAATTTATGGAGGATTATTTGAAAATAGGTCACATGGCTCAAGTGGAATCGACTAAAAATTCGTCGGTTCCTGAGAGAATGTATTACATTCCCCATCATGCTGTACATAAACGTAATAGCACTACCACCAAATTGCGTGTTGTTTTCGATGCTTCGTGTCAGGATCAATCTGGAAATTCGTAAATGATAGCTTGGCTATTGGCCCTGCTTTGCAAAAAGACATTGCAGTTTTGTTATTGCACTTACGTGTACATCCTATCGTAATTACAGCTGATATTAAACAAATGTTTCGGCAGATTTTGGTTAAAGATACTCATCGTGATTATCAACGTATCGTCTGGAGATTTTCGCCGTCGGATCCTATTATGGACTTTAAATTAAATACTGTGACTTATGGAGTTTCTTCGTCGCCTCTTTTGGCCTTGCGTACTGTTCAAGAATTGGCAAGGTTAGAATCGATTAATTTTTCTTTCGCGTCATCGGTATTGGCGAGCGATACCTGTGTTGATGATTTAGTCACTGGATGCAATTCGATTGAAGCTGCTAATCAATTAATTGGTGAGTTGAATAGTATTTGCGCTAGTGATGGTTTTCAATTAAGAAAATGGAATAGTAATTGCCCGGAAGTGATGTCCAACTTGAAGGAGTCCCTGTCCAGTTCGGAAGCAATTACCTTTCAAGATAAAGATAGTGGTTCAACAAAATTTTGGGCCTTTCGTGGTGCGCTCTTACAGATGTATTTTTATACAAGTTAAACGCCGAAGAACGCATTTGCACTAAGCGTAATATTTTGTCGGCTATCGCAACAATTTTTGATCCTCTCGGTTTGATAGCGCCTTTAGTACTTTTCGCTAAACGTTTAGTTCAAGATCTTTGGCTTTTAGGCCTCGGTTGGGACCAAGAGCCTCCATTGAAAGTCGCAGAAAAATGGAAACATTTTTTGGGTGAATTGCTCGCGGTTTCGAATATTAAGATTCCGCTTCGTATCGTATGTAATAATTTTAAAAGGGTGGAGTTGCATGGGTTCTGTGATGCTTCTGAAGCCGGGTATGCAGCTGTCGTTTATTTTCGTTCGTTCGATTTAGAAGGTAATATTACCAAGTCATTAGTATGCGCAAAATCGAAGGTCGCTCCTATTAATCGCGTTTCATTGCCCGTCTTGAATTGTGTGCTGCCGTACTCTTGGTAGATTTAGTAGATTTCGTTAAAACTATAAATACAGAAAGTTTATCATTTAGTAGTATTTTCGCGTGGTCAGATTCCACTGTTATTTTGTCTTGGATTCGGTCTTCGCCTAAGTGGAAGACATTTGTTAGCAATGGCAATTCAAGAACGTATTCTTCCATCTTCGGGGTTTCATGTTAAGTCCCAGGACAATCCTGCGGATTGTGCCTCACGTGAACTTTTGGCTTCAGAGTTGGTTCATCATCCATTATGGTGGACAGGGCCTTCCTGGTTAGTGCGTCGTAGCGAAGAATGGCCAGTAACGTCTTGGCCAAGACTTATCGACTCATCTCAGACGGGCCTAGAATATCGTACTCTGTCGTTAACAGTCGTTATGTATAAAAAATTTTTAGATTTGTTATTGAATAAGTTTTCAAAACTGCAGAAAATCTGTAGGATTATTACATGTATTCGTCATTTCATTTGTAATGTTCAATGTCCGGCAGATTTGCGTTCAAAATATTCTGATGGTTTGTCTCTAGCTCATCAGCAAGAGGCTATACATTTAATGATTAAAAGAGTTCAAACAAATGTTTTTGCCCAAGACATTGCAAATATTAAAACTGGAAAACTTGTTAGTAAAAAACTACGTAGCCTTAGTCCGTTTCTAGATAGTCGTGATTTGTTGAGGGTGGGGGCGGTCGCCTGCGTAATTCAGAGTTATCGCATGATGCAAAATTTCCAATTTTGCTTCCTCGGTCGCATCGGTTGACTGAAATTATTATATTAGATTGTCATAAAAGATATTTACATCCTGGAAATCGAACAACTCAATTTTTATTAACTCAAAATTATTGAATCTTGTGCTCAAAGCGGGCCATTCGGCAATGTTTGAAATCCTGCATTCGTTGTTTTCGTGTAAACCCTGTGGCTTTATGCCCCCCCCCCATGGGGGATTTACCAGCTTCTAGGTTCACTCCAGGTAAGACGTTTTTACATACTGGAGTTGGTTTTGGTGAACCTTTCTCTGTCACGATGAATCGGTGTCATTGAAAGCGTACATTTGTTTATTCATTTGTTTCAGCACTAAAGCTATCCATTTGGAATTAGTGTCTAATTTGTCGACAGACGCTTTCCTGGGTGCTTTACGTCGATTTATTGCTCGAAGAGACAAATGTATTCAAATTCATTGTAGTAATGTCACCAATTTAGTTGGGGCCTCTCGTGAAACTTCTCACATGATGAATCATTCAGCAGGCGTTAAGGAAATCGAATTTGTGTTTAACCCTCCTGCTGCTCCTCATTTCAGTGGGTTGTGGGAGGCCGGGATTAAATCGGTAAAATCCCATTTGAAAAGAATAATCGGTGAATAAATTTTGTCGTTTGAAGAATTCTGGACGGTGTTGATTCAAGTCGAAGCAATTCTCAACTCACGTCCACTATGTGCACTGAGTTGCGAACCGCATGACTTTTCGTATTTGACTCGGGTCATTTTCTTAATGTTGAACCAGTCTCGGTGTTACCAGATCAGGATTTGTTGTCCATAAACTCTTCTCGTTTAAATCGCTGGCAACTGTTGCAGCCAATTCAACAAGGTTTTTGGAAAAAAAAGTGCTGAATACTTGCACACGTTGCAACAGAACGGTAGGTGGTTGAGGAATTCCGCTACCCTACCTATTGATTCGCTTGCCCTCTTAAAGGAAAAAATAACCCCCTTCTACAGTGGCGTTTAGGAAGAGTAGTGGATGTTCATCCTGGTAGGGATGGTATCGTTCGTGTAGCTACAGTCAAGACAGTCCAAGGGTTAGTTAAACGTCCTCTGGTGAAACTACATTTACTGCCAGTTACTTAATATTTAATGGCATATATACATATATTTACTTATATAAGTTTGTCGGTTTAGGTTTCTTAGTTAATAGCTCTAATTATTTTTAAATATAAAATAAGTTAGTTCACACTTATTTTGGTGGGTGGGATGTTCAGTCTCTTTGTCGTACGTTGTCGTGTTTAATTTTAAGTCGTAAGTTCATAGTTGTAAATCAAAAAGTAAAGCTGTATTCCCATTTCCCGTTATATCCTGTCATAAAACCTTGTTTGTGCTTCTAGAAATTAAGTGGGACTAAGAGTAGTGACAGACACTGGCTCATCAACATCGAAGCGAAACGGTTGTTCGTTCGGTAAGGTGAGTTAGTCATTAGTGTCGCCGAATGTGATTTTACTGATCAACCCCTAGAAAACATAGTGAAAGTGCAAACGTAACACGTACTATAATTCGCATACAGTTCACTTAGTTGAAGAGTAGGAACTACACCTTAGAACAATAGAACAACGCGGAGATAAGTCGATATACAAATTTATAAGACGCCCCGCGCATTAAACAATACACAGTCATTTATTTTCTATTAATTTCATTGCAAAGTTAAGTTCCATACTTTACTTTAATAATAGATTACAGTAGATTCCATTTATAACGAACTCTCTATGGAATCTTATTTATGTCTGTTATAACCGGTGTCCTATATATGAGTAGGTAAAAATATAAAATAAAGATGATTGAAAAACATTTCATAACGGAAATACACATGTGTGTATGTATAAATTTATATAAAATATCGATACTAAAAAATATGTACATGTACATACATAAAGCATAGGTACATTCATATGTATGTATTTATACAATTTTTAATCTCTCACATCGAGAACTAGAGCGAAAATTCAAACTATATAAAAAATCGGCGATTGTTGTTTGTCTTCTTGCCAATGGTTTTTGATGTTCTAAACAATTGGAAACTTATAACCCAGCACAGTGGCGGACATAACGTCTGGTGGGCCCTCCCGCAAATTTTTAAAAAGGGCACTTTGTTTTAAAATCTTCAAGGCGTGCAATTAGTATGCATCGCATGTAAACATCTATGATTAATATTCATTGTCTGTTACCTGGTATTACACTTACCCAGACATCATATATGATAATTATCATTATTTAATTGAGCATAATAAGAAGAAAAGGAATGTGTAACGTAACGTACTTAAGAATGTTGAGAAATATTAAATGTTAACATACGGATAGCGAAAATTAAATGAACAACTTAAAATCTTATTTAATGCTAAATATACAAGGGAAAAAAGAAATACCTAAGTGGTTAAATTAAATCATGAATATATATCTTACAGCCTGAATTAAAAACTAGTAATAAAGTGAATTATTATTCAACTATAAAAGAATCTTCTTTTTTTATTTGAAATAAACTTATCTATGTTATCTATATCTATTGAAGTAGCGCGCTCACTTTCAATGGATATTATAGCCAAGTCTGACAATCGTTCTTGAGCCATGGTTGACCTGAGATAATTTTTAATAATCGTTAATTTTGAAAAAGACCTCTCTGCGGTGGCGCTAGTTACTGGCAGAGTCAGATATAGTAACAAAGCTGAACATACATCTGGCAAATTACTTACCAAAAAATTGTTCTTAATAAAAATAAAATTGGCTAGTTCTTTAATGCTTTTAAATTGGTCAAAGAATTCCCAAAAATGCTTCGCAGTTGCATGATTTCATTAGAAAAGTTTGTAGAGATATCATTGGGGCATACTTTTCTTGAAATACCTCGGCATTTTTTACTATTTTCAACTCTGTCATTTCAAATATACGAGTAGGGTGTAAACAATAAAAATAATTGACTATCGTTTAAAAGCTGCTAAACCGAATAGACAATTGTTGATTAATAATATCTAGAGATGCATTATATGCAGTTACTATAAAATTTTGTAGCGGGTCTTGAATAGGATCATCAGTGGCCATTTCATGGAAAAACCTTTTAACTTTTTTATTCGTTTTTGTTTGAGAGTGGTTGGAATTTTCCATTGCTGAGCCAGATTAACCGCTTCATCATAAATAGTTTGAAAGTTGTTTCTCATATTCTGAAATTTTCGTATTGTATGATCTAACATATTTTGTACCGTTTCCATATCGATGTTTTGACTTTGTATTGATTTCGATACTAAGTTAACATAATTAGAAACATGCGATTGAAAAGTAAGCATGAGAACAAAATCAAAGGTTTCTATTTTGTATCTTAAGGAAATGGTTTCAGTTTTTTCCACTTCTCTTTTTTGTAATAATAATTATATTAGATAGGCATTTCAAAACTGATAATAAATTAATTTGAATAGACTTTACGCTGTCAAATCGCGAAGCCCACCTTGTTGGATATAGTTTTTTAAGTGTCAACGATATTATTTGATTTTGATGCATTCCTATGTTTAATTTTTGCTACCTTGGTACACTTTCACTAAAAAAATATGTACAAGCTTTGAATGACATCATAAAATTTTTGTATGGCTTCCATATCTTTAACAGAATCGTTTAATATTAGATTTAAATTGTGAGCAACACAATGGACATATTGGGCATTTGCTTGTCTTGGTCTTATTAACGATTAAAGCCCATTGTATTTTCCTAAAACAATTATATATTATAGTACAAAACTGTGATTAGGACAAGCGTTTTACACTGTCCACCACTCATATTTGCCGCACCATCACATCCCTGGCCACGGCATTTGTTTAGAGACAAGTTGTGCACGTCCAAAAATTTTAAAACTTCTTTTTCAAACTCTTGAGCTGACTGTCCTTTCATATGTATAAATCCCATAAACGATTCAAATATTTTTAACTCATTATTCTTTAAATTTACATGTCGGAAAATTAGGCTCATCTGGTCTTTTTTACTTACATCTTGCATTGTGTCTAATATAAGAGAATAAAACGGAAAATTTTCAATACCCTTCAAAATACAACTTTCAACTAAATTAGCAATGGTGGAAATTAATTCATTTTGTATGGTTTTACTAAGATAATAGTTTCTATTTTTCATAGTTGTGATATTTATTAAATGACTTTCAAAGACAATCGTATCTAGCTAATAACTTAACAACATTTAGAAATATGTCTTGATTTTTCATATCTTTCATGTCGCATAATTCATGAATATTTTCCGTGTCTCCGAAAAGGTAAGTTTGAAATTGCCAGTGTTCGCACAACATCTATTTTTTTTAGTACCTCTTTGCATGTTTTCATATTTAAATTAATACGAAGTCCACAGTATTTTTTCAAACCAATTAGAATATGTAATACATGCGTCAATGTGATTTTTACTATTTTCATGTGATTTAATTTTTTTACTTAAACCTTATCAATCATTAATTTCTCCGGTTGTCCACGCCGGAGAGGAAGAGAACAGGATTATCGCGGTTTGCAAATAACCAACAAGACTGATAAGTATACTCCATTAAACATATCGGAATAACATAACCATTGCCTAAAATTTCAACAAGAATATCTCGATAGAGGAAAGAATGCCGAATTATAAGTTAAATAATAAATTCATAATTAAGAAAAACTTGTTTCATGCACTGTGCTTGATAAAAAGTTTTTACCATTTAACATTTGCTACGTGCAGCGCCGTAGTCTACAAAAAAAAACAACAAAGAAGAAAGAAAGAGAAATTGACTGGGCTCAGTTGGTAGAGTGGGCGGGGTATAATACCTACAAACATTAAATAAGACCTGAAATAAAAATAAATTATTAACCGCTCCGTACAAACTGTAGGAGAAATTCCCGCCTGTAGTTATACCTAAATAAAAAAAACACAAAGGAAATATCACATCAACAAAAAAACTCTAATTAGCGTAAAAAGAAAAAAGAAACATTATAATGGGCATTAACCCGGGTTAAGTAAGAGAATAAATCATATATATTAGTATTTGCTAGCTAGTGTATTGGTATGCCACATTTTATAATTTCGTTTAGTAATCATAATATTATGATACCTCACATGGGCTCTGATAATGCTAACAGATAACCTACAATTACAAATACAATGGCAATAATGTCTTCCAATGTGCCAGCAAGTTTTTATTCTATTCCCGCATTAATAGATAGTAGTTAAAGTTAAGCGTAATATAGTAATCCCATGGCAATAGATCCCAGTATCATAAACCATTTTCGTACATACAATTAATTCTAGACCTGTATGAGCCCCAAACAGTAAAATCTAAGTGGACATGGTCTCGACACAAGCAGGAAAGAAAAACTCACCCACGTCTCGGTATTGGATCTCTCGTTCGCTCCTCGGACCGGGGCGGCCAGATGGACCTGAGATCCCGTAACGGGTGCAGCTTTCTATATCCCAAGGAGCGGCAATTCAAGGGACTATCGTGTGCCCCGCAGCAAGAACGCTGTGAGACGTGCGCAAAATTTTCATAAATAAAAACGGAACGAAGAATCTAGCAATTACGACGAGTGCTTTTTAACATTTTGAAAAGAAAGTGAACATAAATTCGTTTAATTAAATAACCAGAGCTCCAAGTCGTATTGTGATTATCAAAGCGTGATTAGGGAACTTGGAAACACGCTTTTATCGGATAGTACGCGACCTTAGTTCAACGAGTCTTTAGATTCAAACCATAGAGAAAGCAATTATACGCTATCGGAATGTTTAACAAATTAAAGGACACCTAAAACAAGGTATTGACTTATTTAAATTTTATCATAAACTTGTCGTTTCCAAGCATATGTATTTGAGTTAAACAATTATTGTAAAGTGGGCTTATGATGAACATGTAAAATATACAGGATGTTGATGAAGGATTAAAGAATAGCAACGGAATTGATTTAACCGAAAAACAAATTAAAAGGGGAAAAAGGAGTAACTAATTTATCCCGAAAATAAACGTAACACATTTAGTAAAATGAAAACACAAAAGTTTACCTATCTAATTTCTGCCTCGTCTTTGTTGTTTTATAGTAGTAATCCTCACTAAAAAATCTGCTATTCGCATCTTTTGGAAAACGTCCTTTTGGTCTATTACAACCCAAATTAATAATTTTTGATTTTATAACATCGCTCATCTATATCTTTGATGTGTCTATAAAATGACCTATATCGGTATTAATGAAAATCGCCAATTCGTCTTCATTACAATTATCAGAATCAGAAATCATGTTTTCTGGTTTATCGAAAAAATCGCAGTCAATGAAATTAGAAACTTGCTTTATTTATTTTAAAGTTTACAACCTTGATCTGCATCTTCACTTTCAATTAAAGAACTACTCGTACTAGGTAAATCGTGGATAAATTTTTCACTTACATCTACTTCAGCAGATGATTCAGTCAAATTAAAAACAGGTTGCGGCTTTTTAAAAAATGCATCAATTTTTGATAACTTCTTTCTTTCTACCTCTTTTGCTTGTAACCGTTTCCGCTCTTGTGCTCCACTAAGATATTTTCTACTAGTTACGCTCATTTTCACAGTGCATACAGTTCAACGTATTACACCGTATACTGTTGCAATTTCAAACAGAACTAAAGAATAAATTTATTCGGAAAATATCAAATCTCAGACTAACATTGTTTATTTTCCAAGTCCAAAAATCACACGATCAATTGAAAATTCTGCGAACTGAAGTTATAAAGGTTGAGAAAAAAGGTGTGTCTATATTTACTATTCATGCATTATCCTAGTGACCCCGCCTTAGCCCTCTCTGTACTCGCTTTTATGCTTACACCTGTTGTTGGTTACAGTATTGTATTGTCAATTTCTAAGAACTGATGGAACATTTAACTAACCAATGATACGTGCATGCATTGCTTGGTTTCTTCTCTAATCCTCTTTTAAAATTTCAGAGTTGCCGTAAATTGAGAAGTCTGACATACTATACTACTGTACCAAATATAAATTCTATGGTATCGAATTTTAAAGTCGTTTCTATTTATTATAACTCTGTGGTATCTAATCCTTTTATTTTGCATAATAACCTCAAAATAAACAATTTCATAATAAAAGTGAAAGTTATTACCATTTAATTCGCTTTGTATTTACCGTAAGTCACTTGTATTGCCTGATTCCTAGGTGGTCTGCATCCACTTTTAAGGATTACTGAGTTAATATAGCACTTGCGTAGAGTGTCACAAAGTGACGCTTCTGACAGATCAGCTGTTCTTTTAGATTGAGAGTATCGAAAATGGAACTAGGTCATTTTGCTCGAGTACAGCAGTTGTTAAGAGCAGGAGAAGATGTTGGCACTTTTACGTGCCAGCTGGTGTCTACGAATAGCGATCTACGTAGGCGGTGGGTTCACGGTCGTTCTGAAGGGGGTCCGGTATGGAAAGTTTCCTCGGATTCCGTCCAGGCGACCGGAACAGAGAGTGAAGCGACAACGTGGTCATCGGCTATCAAAATCCATTAACGGTGGGATGACAATTTCTAGGAAATTCTAACGCTAAAAGAATCTTTAATTTTCTCAGCGCATCGGTGGATTACGAACAAACTTTAGTAATAAGAAGAATTGGAGGTCGTCCAGATGGTGTTTATTTAGTAGAAAAACATGACGTAAGCTTTTGGTTGGGAAATTTTTTATGGAGTTGGAGTTTTTATTATACGTACGAAATCCAGGTATTTATAACCCTGATGAATACAGAAATCCATTCCCGGTGAGTGTTTCAATTCGTTTGTGTTGGTTATGGTTGAAACTTTAATATCAAGATTGTAAACTTTCAGAAATGCTCGTACAGTTGCTTGAGATATTGCATTTAGTGAAAATATAAATTTTGCATTTAGTATCTAATATAAAAGATCGTAAGCATAATCATGTTCCAATAGTTGTATATCAAATTCATTTTCTTGTTTAGTGTTGAAATTTAAAGTCTAATAAAAAAAGGAAACCTTGTTCCGTAGATATAAATCGAAATATTTAGGGATACGTGTGAGGCAAACATGTGACCTTTATAAAAAGGTTCATAAAGTCCAACTGTAACAAAACTTCTCTATTTATACTATGCCTGATAATTAGTAGGTTTACTGTTTTATTCCTGTACCATGTCAAACTGAATTATTTAAATTCATTTAATTTTTCTGATTTCGAATACTTTTTCTGTAACAAATATTACGCGTGAGATTTATTATTGTGAACCAATCTATCAGATCTGTCAATTGGGGTCATTAAAATTTTTTTGTTCTTGAAAATAGTTCTAAATATTAAAATTTCATTATTTAAAGAGGAAAGTTATGAATACTTATTCCATATGAAAAAATGATTTTACTTTTGCATAATATACTTGAGATTTTGCTAACATATACTGGAGAGAAAGAAAAGAATTACCTACTTTAACTTATATTTTTGGTTCAAAGCACTAAGTCTTTTATTTCCGAGTATTTAAATTAATCACGTTACCACTCGAGAAGATAAAATTTGAGTAATGAATCTTGAGGGATACTCAAGTAGAGTTATGTTATAGAAATGATGAAAAATATTTTTTGAAACCCATTTTTAGGTATAACACTTTTAGAGTGGTAATTTTATACTGTTCAACTTATGAGTATTGTAGTATTTCTTTGATAAGACGCAAATTGTGTCTTTAGATTAAATTTTATTGTGCACCATTTTCTTTCAGGATCATCGCAACAGGAGTTGAAGTAGTTACTTTCGAGAGGTTTCCATAAATGTTGTTTTGTCTTACTTGTATATTTTTTTAGATAGTCACTATAGCCAGTGGGTTTCTGCATCTTCTTATAGGATACTTTAGATATTTATCGTCCATATAGATGCAGTGGCGCTCATTCTTCCCCTTTTCGATTACTGTTTATAGTTGAGTTTACTTTATATCCACGCCCATTCTCATTGCTCATCCTTGGGATAATTCCCAGACTAGGCCGTGAATATTGTGAAGCTCGTGAGTCTATTGGAAGTGATAACTTTAAGAATAAAGTCTTATCAAATAAAAATCACTTCACTGACGTTCAACTCAAAATAATAGTATTGGTGTGTCCGAATGATCTTTTCGGAAACCGTAAGATCACTAACGATAAGTTCTACGGCACGAAAAAGTACTAACAATGGACTATATATATATATATATATATATATATATATATATATATATATATATATATATATATATTTTGGTAACAAGATGGTAGTATACTGGGTATGAAGTCCAAATAATACTAGTTTATGCAAAATTCAAAATTTAATTTCTTCTGCTTAACGTTTCGGCAAAATTTTTGCCTTTGTCAAAAGCATTGTATAAAATCAATATTTGTCAAATTTGAAAAATAGCAAAATTATTTAAATTTATTTAATTTTTCTGATTTCGAATACTTTTTCTGTAACAAATATTACGTGTGAGATTTATTATTGTGAACCAATCTATCAGATCCGTCAATTGGGGTCATTAAAATTTTTTTGTTCAGGAAAATTTTGCTATTTTTCAAATTTGACAAATATTGATTTTATACAATGCTTTTGACAAAGGCAAAAAATTTTGCCGAAACGTTAAGCAGAAGAAATTAAATTTTGAATTTTGCATAAACTAGTATTATTTGGACTTCATACCCAGTATACTACCATCTTGTTACCAAAATAATTAAGCTAACCAGTCCATTAACGATTTATATATATATATATATATATATATATATATATATATATACATATAAAATAGTCTAAGTTATTATTTCATCTTATTCACTGTAATACGATAGTATTTATCAACTTATCTTGCGTAATTAACTATCTAAAATATTTATATATATATATATATGTGTATATATATATATATATATATATATATATATTGCTGTGAAACCTCTTGAATTACCTGTAGAATGTTGATTTTCTTCTGTTAATCGCCTCGGCTGCTCCTCTAGATAACTTTCATCCTCAATCATAAAAAAAACAAACACATTCCTATCACACACATCAACGTTAACTCTATTTACATCAATATTCACAATACATTAAAATTTCAAAATTAAAATTCAGCATAAATTTTAATATCAAAATTTTCAAGATTAAATTTGTTATCATTTTCAAGTGCATCCAGAATTAAAGTCCTTGTCGGATGCCTACTAATTACTATAACAATATATGCAGAGTACAAAGGGAGCATCTACCACCCCTTTACGTTAATTAACCAGGTTCGTCTAATTGAGCTCAAAGACATACCCTAAATTTTCATCATAATCCAGAACATCAATACTAAATACCCCTTTCTACTTAAACAAGCAAATTTCACCTTAAAATTAAAATATTATTGTTAGTACCATTTCACTACTGTCCATTTTGAGTAAATCAATTATAAAGTTATTCAACACACACAACAATATCAAAGTTCAAACAAAATAGTATAATTTACCTGAAGGTTACTTGCACTCGTAGCTTCAATGTACATCGTCCCTTTTGTTAATCACACCATTCCAACTGGGTTATATTTACGGCTTCTGATTCTCAACGCTTTAAAAATTTTCTCCATCACCATTTATTTAAAGTTGTTTCAGGGCTTTTCCGGAACTCCTCTGTGTATATCTGACCCTTGTTTCGTGGATCCAGACACATTCATGAACCATTTAATTATTAACACCCCCGAAAAATAGCAAAGAAATTCATACTTCTTTCACCAATATACGCCAAAACTGCCTACTTTTGTGTATACATTTGTCGTTGTAAATTTTACTAATTGGTACAGTGATACTAAATTTTATTACCTTGTATCTAAGTGCACTAAAGTATATTCATGTTAGCACGTAAAGAACAAACTATTTTGAATCACCAAAATATACGAGCAAACTTTAAATTATTTTATCAAACTAAAATGCACTGTTTAACATCTTGAATCAAGTCGCGGATGTAAGAGAGCTTTTAACGCATCGAATAGTCAAAAGTCTAAGAGAGCGAAATTCATATTACCACCGGTATATATAGCGGATAGCCGGCACGTCGCTTTTGTCCTCAAAACAGACAATTCTTAAGAATTTCTCATGCTATGTTCCCATTCCGTCGCTCGCGCGTCGGTTTTTACGAATTTTTCACTCGCCCCAGTTGAAAATCTCAGAAATTCTCACACGGCACGCAAACATGTCCGAGAATAACAAATTGACTTTTATACAGAAATCGTTGTTTCTACCTCTGATATTTGCATCCTATTTTCAACCAATTGTGACCCTTGTGACGTTGCTTAAATCACGCCTTTTACTATATGTGTCTTTGCTTGACGCATTTTCTCTTTCCTTTTCTAACCTGTTCGTATTGGTGCAAATTGATATTCTTTATTATCGATTATTTTCAGTCCATGTGGACTATCTGGGTTAAATAACCCCGTATCGCACCTTCCCGTGAATATTAAGCCCCGGTTTCTCCAAGATTCTCTGAAACCATTTGCTATCTACACAATTTTCGCCGTACGTGATATTTAAACTACGCAGGTGTTCAAAATAATGTTAATTCTCAGAGCTTTATTTTCTGGTATTATAATCTTGGATTTTCACAGACTTTTATGCTTATTATTAATAATGGTTTAATTAACTCCAATTAAAATTGACTTCTATCCTTTCATTTTTAGCGAATACAAGTTAAATATTAATTATTATGTGTACACTTTGTTTTACTACCGGTTACTTAAAATAAGGTTAATTAATATAGATTTTGCACGTAATTTCCATTTGTTTCTTTATTAGGAATAATTAAATTACACGTAGAGCTTTTTAATACTGTTTCTTTTGATATAAAGCGTCTTGTACATGATTTAAATCTCTTATTTTTACTGAAACTAATAAATTTTTATTCTCCACGGTGTTTTAATAAAGCGTATTATCTAATAAAATTCCTTATACACGGTGATTAAAATTATTTGATGTGATTATTTAATTTTCTACCCTGCTCTAAATATGAGTAATATATATATGTATATGTATATATTGCTATGAACTCCTGGAACTATCGTGCACCGACTTTGGGACGCATATTAATTATGCTATGAATTAACTGGAACTATCAATCGCCGACTTTGTGCCGTCCAATTAAAACTTGATATGATAACGCCGTACTCGGTATCAATGGCGCATTCGTACTTGACTCCACCTCTCTGTTTAAATTATCAAATTACACTCCCACTAATTTTATTATTCTGCCTCGACTAGCTTTTATTTTGAATTGTAAAATGAACTTAATTAATTCCATATAATAAAAACAAATATTATGTACAGGTTCTGAAAATTACTAAAATACACTTTTCAATCAATCAATATTGTAAATCTCATTTATCTCAAAAATCATATGCTTTGCTATCAATTTAAAGTCACCAAAAAAACTACTGTTTTTTATAAAAGAAGCCTGGAACGTTCAAAACCCCTTTATTATATTACGTACTTTCTACGTATGCAAAGTTCGTTGCTGACTCACTTACACTAGTTTATATTAATTAAGCAAATTCAATATTCAAATTCAAATAGAAAAAAATGTCTTAAAATTAAAAAGATCTGACCTGGTCTGTTTACTTCGTGCTTCTATATTTCTTCCTCCAACCCAAAATTGTACCAAGATTCTCAACGCATCCATTATCAACTAACATCAATTAGAATTTTCCATGCATTATCATTAACATCGTATTTGAAATTATTTTCCACCAATTCGGAATTATTATATACCCATTTGAAATATTATCTCTCCACACGCTTGAATTATTACATTTGAATTATTGTCGTTACCCTCTGGATTTATTCAAACTTAGAATATCATCGTCAGACTTAGATTATCATCCTCAGACTTAGATAACTCGTACCAAACTTAGACTTAGAGTTATTCGCACCAACCTTAGACTTAGATTTATTCGCACCAACCTTAAAATCTCATCGTCAGACTTAGATTACTCGCACCAAACTAAGAGCCCTTTTATTATTATATTTTAGTTTAAATAAATTCCCCAAATTCTACTTACGCTAATCGGCAATAGAAATTTTCATCTTCGTAGCACTATCTGTCACAATACAATTTCACTTTTAAATATTATTCTTACGCTTTACTCTTAGATTCAGAGTGACGCACCTTGGCTTTGTTGAGTTGAAAATTGAGCTCCGTTATCCTTGCTCGTTGTTAATATATGGTTATTTCCCTCTTTGTCTGTGGGTTTGGCTTACTAATCTTGACCAATGAGGTCTTCCTATTTCCTACACTTAAAGTGGTTTTCTGATGTAACATTCTCGGCCTTTCGAGTAATTGTTGTTTGCTTACAGATGCTTTGTTATCAGACCATGCGGTGTTTTGAGAAAATAATCGCTTTTCCATATTATACACAAATACCTGATGCAATTCGACTTTCAATTTTCAAGTATATTTATCTATTTACGCATTTTTAATTACCTTTACTATTAAAAATTGTTAATTGTTTGTACGCACTTATACTACACTTCTTTAAGTTTTATCTCTTATCTCCGTATTATGTTATGATTAATTCGAATCTTTTTCAATGCGCGTTTAATTACATTTATTATGCTTACTTCTAAATACGCGTGCTTCTACTGAAAAATATAGTTATTTGCCTTACTTAAAATTACTAAAGCTCTATATACCGGGTGTTAAATATTTGTTATTCAGCTAATGCATGAATTACTTATTTCTATGCTAACTATGCGTCCTATCGTGTCTATATGCGTCGCTTAAAACTAATTATACTCTATATACAGGGTGTTAACTGCTTACTATTTACAAACTGTCCCAATTACTCAATTTTCTATTAAATAAATGCAGTTTTCTGCTTCCTATTGTGATTTCTGATTACTACATGACCATTGTTATAAAATACACCCTTAAACAACCCCTTATCACAGCAATATATATGTATATATATAATGCTATGATAAAAAGGTAGTTTAAGGGTATATTGAGTTATAGGGGTCGTAGGATAAATGTAAATATTATTAAAGTTAAGAAAACCAAACAACTCCACCATTAAATAGGAGTAAATCGACTATTTCACATAAAGTCAATAGCGAGCACACTGTATATAAATCATAACCAATTTAATTCATAAGAAAGAAGCGCATTATTTAATAATTAGATACTATTAAGCAAAATTAATAATGTGTACGTCGTATAATACGTTTCTAACTAAATATACAAGTCCAGAATTGGAAAGAAACGAACAAAAATAATGTTTTAAATGCATCAAGTTTCATCAAAATAAACACGTAATCGGTGAAGATAAACAACTTGGTATAACTAGCTATTTAATAATATCATTAAACATATCAATGCATAACTAAGTAAACACGTTCAAATAGTCATAATAGGAACATGAATACGTGACCAAAGACATTGCATTTCAATAAAATCCTACATAGTTGGAGTAACAAACAATAAATAACAGGCGGTCCGTGATATGATGAAGTTTGAACTATAGTCAACAACAACATGAAAGACGTGACAAAATGCAATAAAGTTTGAACTATCTGCGAAATATGCTATACAAAATTGAACATCTACGTGTGAAATGGAATGACTGAACAAGAATCGGAACAGGGAATTTTTAGAAATACCGAGTTCTGCAGAGATAGGCGCAAGATACGCCTTCATCAACAAACTCACGATGAACACCAATAAGAAAAATAGATAGGAGGAGTCTATAAATACTATGGGAACCTCGTAAACATTCAGTATCTTTTCGACCAAAGCACTAACCACGTCAATTGAAACTGAAATATTACGTAAAAGTAAACAGTGAAAATTAATAATTTATTAAAATCGTAAAAATTAAAAGTGCCAATTTATACAACAAGAAGCAGCCGTTTTGATTTTAAAACGTAAGGTAAACTATTTATTAAATTTTATTCTAATATTTAAGAATTTAGGGCTTTAAATGTACCTCCAAATATACTTCTAAATAAACGTCTGAATATACGTCTAAATAAATGTCTAAACAAATTTCGAGAATATTATAAAAATACTTCTAAATACGCTTACAAGGAAACATAAAATAAACGTCAAGATACTCAAATTAAACTACAAGTAAACTCCAAGTCATTTCAAAAGTCCGAAGGGAGAATTCGAGTAACAATTAATTAATCATTCTGCTCAACAAGTGAATAAACTACGCTAACAAGTCAAGCTGTAACAATCCAGGGGTGCTGACCCTCGATATTCAGAGGCAGTTCCTAGAACCAAGCAGGAAAAACACAGGTGAGATATTTTATTCATTATTAGTATAAGACTGTTTTTCAATTTTTTAACATTTAATATTTGCTATATCAAATATCTGTAAGGGTCATCAAAAATCATTTGAGAATAAAATAGAGAGAGGATTGTTTTGAACGTTCAAAAGGTATTTAAAATTAATTACAGTGGTATATTTTTGCTGGCTTTCAGGGAACATAAATTTTTGTGGAATCAGATAAATATCAATATTTTATTCAGGGGCTAATTTTTTAATATTAAACAGATTAATAAGTTATTGACATAAAAGTGTACATATTATCGATTATTATATTGTATATTTTTAAATTGCTTTATTTTCATTGTAATTTATATTATTTTAACAGATAGGTAATAGAAAAAAAGGGGTTATACAATCTTTATTGTCGTTACGTAGGGCATTCTGTGTTTAATAGATTGAGCTAGCCGAGGCATACAAATTCAAGGAATTATAGGATTTAAAGACGCAGAGGAAAGAGGCCAAGTACGAACATAACAGTAAAATTTTAAAAGGGTGGCGGCAACGTTAGGGGCTGTGACATAGAAAGGTTGTATAACGAAATAATCGTTAGGAGAGATTACAGCAAATATATAACAACCAATTAGGGTATATTCACAGCAATTTATATAACGCTCAATCGTGGGTCTAATTCATAGCAATTTATATAGGACACCCAACGTAGGAGCTAAATTCACAGCAATTTATATGACGCTATTTCACAGCAATATATATATATATATATATATATATATATATATATACATATACATGTGTGTACGTTTTTAAAAATCTGAAAGTCGATCGTTAAGTTGACCGCCACACGGATTTCCCACTTTCTTCAGAAACCATTGAAGTCTTAATGATGAACTTTGCAGCACTAAAAAGTACTAACGAAGCACTATCGATAAAGATTCTCTTTTTCAAAAATTAAAAATTGATCGTTACGCTTTTTTTTCGTTGCGTTTTTTTTTCCTGAAACCACGAGAGCACTAACGATAATTTTTGCTACACTAAAGAGCACTAATGAAGCACTATTTATACGATATACAAGAATTTATTGCGGCACCACAAAGCACTATTTATAGGAACTTTTGTTTTACAAAAAAACCGAAAGTTGAACGTTAAGTTGTCCTCACCCAGTTTTTCCTATTTTTCAGAAACTACGAAAACCTTAATAATGAGCGTTGGGGCACTAAAGAGCACTAGCAAAACACTATCTATAGTGCACTTCCTTTTCAAAAAAACTTAATATTCACTGTTACACTTTTTCGCTGCTATGGTTTTCTTATTTTTCTAAAACCATGACAGCACTCACGATGATTTTTGCGGCACTAAAGAACACTAAAGCACTATCTATTGGAACTTTACGGTTTTTAAAAATCTGAAAGTTAGAAACCAGGAGAGCACTAACGATGATCTTTGGAGTACTAAGAGCGGTAACCAAGCACTATTAATGATCATCTTTTTTTTTGTTATTTTATAAACGGGAGAGGGGGGGATACATTACGTGCCTGTAGAATTTTTATTTTGCAAATTATGTAAAAAATGTTCATTCTTGGAGTTCATTAAACAAACACTGCCTATTTTCAGTTCAGTATTTGTAATTGGAGTGAAAAGAAGTTAAGTTGCATAAAAATTCCTACATAAATTATCATTATTGCTCCAAAAAGTGCAATAAGTGGAGCAGTTCTGCTCTGTATTTGGGTTTTCTTAAATTGCGCCCTGAGCAACACAGAATATGTGCAAAGCAACAGAGCTCAACGGGGGTTGTTTAATATGGTTAAATACTTTGTAAAACTTGTTGAAATTTTACGGAATTTCTTGTAAACATGGGACTTCCCGGGACTTCCTCAGATTTCTGACGAATTCCTCGGTTTTCTCGGAACCTACTTGAACTTACCAGGACTTTAGCAGACATGGCCTCTCGATATTAATCCAAATATTGTTCTTTTAAACTTGATTTTATTATTATCATAGTATATTTACACTTTATTTAAATTCCAATGAACGCACCTACGCACGATTTTCATGAGAAGAAACCCACAAGACTCCTGATAGTCGGCACCCTAAAACGGGGAGGGGCAGGGCCTGCAATGACTCACTAATTTAAGGATTTTCTGTACTAGATCACTTGCGACTACATAACAAAAAAAAAGTTTTTGACAATTCAGTTCCACCCTTTACGATTTAATATTTCCGAATTCGGAAGTAATACTAAGTGGTGGTTTGAAGCACTAACGAGCTCTAAATTTACAACTTTTGTGCGTTATAGGACTGACCAGTTTTAAAGATTCGGTAATCATTATCTCAATTCTAAAACTGAAACAAAAATATTTTTCTCACTTACAAAACAAAATGCCATGCACTTGCAACGCACGAATGTGTTTAATTCAAAACTCATTGGCAGTTTAGGCTTATCCTTAGTAAAACAGATACTGGAACAATTCCTATATTTTTAAAAACATGTTCACAAAGCCTTGTTATAGTCTTAGAAAGTAAGTGAGTTTTTTATTTTGGTCAATGTTAATAATTAACGATTTTTAAAACGTTTTCCATCACCTCGCTCGTATATACAAATTTATCATATCTAACCAAAGTTAACTACCTAATTTAACAGTTATACTCACTTGTGAAATCTATCCGTTGACATATTTTATCTATTTTTCACGTTCCACATATCACTCATAATATTAATTCATAAAAATAACGGCATTTTAATTTAAACTTTCGTTACTGCGTTTGCAAAAATTTTAACACTGGTATTCCTTTGAAAATAGAACAATAAAACTTTTGGCGTTGTACATTTGTAAGATAATACACCGGTATTGCATCCCGTTTGTTCCCAGAGCCGGTTTAATGTTTTAGATACATTACATACTCGGTATTAAAGGTCGAAATTTTTGAACTGTAACGTGCAATAAAAGAATCAACGGTTGTGTTGTCAATTATTACAGTAAAGAATGCACAGGTAAAACAAGACCGGTAGGGTTAAATACCTTAGTCTATACGATGCATCTCCTGTCATCTATAGAGAATCAGATACACTTCAAAATCGTTTACATACTGGTACAGGTTCCTATTATAAAACGAATAGAAACAATATCTGAATTAATTGCAATTACACGTGCTGTGTAAAACTCTTAAATAAATATTTAGTAACAAGATCAAACTGAATATTGCATCTAAAGCGAATATAATTATAATACATAAAGTTATATGTTTGCTGTTCCATCTCTCTGTACTAGTCGAAACTGCTACAAAGTTTGGTTGGTTTCTAGAATTCCTTCACAATAGCTAATAGAACTTTCTGTTATATAATTATAGTTACCAAGACCACTAGAGGACAAGATACGCAAAATATATTACATCGTTATAGAACCAAAGAAACGTAACCCCATAGTCGCGACTTTTCAGGAGTGCAGAAATGAAGTTATGGTTCTGTCATTTTGATATTTTCTCATAGTCCTTATTTACTTTGGTTGACCATTTTAGGGCTCTTTTTACGATGCCCATTTATGATACATAACATATCAATATTAATGTATAAACTTGTAAAGATTTAATATTTATGATTAATTTAAATAATAAATGCGGAGATACGCTTTTCAAACTCAAAACTCGTATACACTTTTAAGATATTTTGCTGGAGATACACAGCAATTCCTAACTCTGTTATGTATTTTTAATAAAAATAAACATTATTTATCAACTTTATTCAACATCTTGTATTTGGAACAAAAACCCACAATACATTGCATTTACTATTTTATATTTAGGTCATCACGAAATTCTTTTAGAGCTGGATATCTTCATTCACCTTGTTGGATTGATTGTAAGGCAATTAATTGAAAAGCACCATCTTGAAATGTTGGCGGCAATTCTGCTGATTATTAGTCAATCCTCTTGGCTGTTGAAACTTGATATTTAGCGTACTGTAACTTCTAGTTTTGCAACTGCATAAAATCTGATTCATAGAAGTAAACGCAGAAATTGGATATATTGTATTAAAACTTTTATCATTGTTACACTTAAAACTTCTTTTTCTTCTTTTCAGGGAGTATGTGTATTCGCTCCTTCCCTTTACATTTGCCGAAATAATGGTTTTCCAGTAAATCCTTTCACACACTTAACATTATTCGAGAATATTGCCCAACCAATTCTTGTAGTTACTTATAATAATCATCATGTTTAAGCACAGTTATCTTTTCGTCATTAGTTTATCCATCTTGGGATTGGTTGGATGCGTACCTCCATTTTCATTCTGGGCTAGCCTACACATCTCCCTGAAACCTCTACAGCCTACGCTGTGTACTTGGGAGATAATGTGGTGGTTTCCCGTTGTCTTCCACATCGCGGTAGTGTGTCTTAGACTGCCATACCGACCCCTATGGTATCTGCCAATCTAAGTACCGAAAGAGCCGCTGCCCTCTTTCGGGGCAGAAAAAGAAGAAAACCACCAAAAACGCAAAATCAAAGTAGCCGCTTATATAACCCTACATAAAAATAACTGAGTTGCAAACGAATCCGTGACTTTCAGTAAACAATGGATTCCATTACTAAAAGAAATAACAAAAGAAATAACAAATGAAAATCAAATGTCCACAATATCTAGGTAGCATTGCAAGTTTTTCCTGGGTTTTCCTTGCAATATTAACATGAAATACATCCTACATACATGGTTTGTATTTATACATAAAATACCTAATTACATAAAAATAAGCATATTAACAATCTTTGTAAAACAGCATTGGTATCTGACAAGTATAAATCCACAATAAGGTTACCTCAAAACCATATACAATCTCCGTTGAACAGTATTGGTATCTGACAAGTGTAAAACCGCCATAGGGTCTCCTCAGATCCATATACAATCTTCATAGAACAACATTGGTATCTGACAAGTGTAAACCCGCCATAGAGTCGCCTCAGAACCATGTTAAAATCTACCAAAGAGGTAACTTAAATCATAATGAATTTTCCCCTCAAAATAAATATAAAAAAACGACTACTTAAGCCTTTCAATAATGCAATCGCACACTTCTTTAATAACCGTCCTCTCAATTGTATAAATAGAAACATGTTAAAAAATGTTTTCCAATTCCAAGTTATTGAATTTATATGAAATTCACCAATAAAAATTAATCAGCTGATTTCACGTTAAGCATATTGGCCACCTAAAGAAAGCCGATACCAGGTCGCAACACAAATTGAAGGTAATCATTCTGTTAAACTTTAAAAATTTTTGATTAGTATACTCAAACCAAATATTTCAAACATCAATAAATCAAAGTCACCTTCAATTTATGTCATAAATGTCAAACTTGAAGTTTTTATTATTATTTTGACAACGATCCTAGGTCATGGATCGAAACGTAAATAAAGTTGATTTTAAAAACTATTAGTGGTTTAATTCCCAAAGAAGATTAACCTGAATACACATGCTGTTTGAGAATTTCAGGGAACTATGTAGGCTAGCTCAGAATATAAATAAGTGCAGGACCGTGTCCAACCAGTTTTGAGACGGACCTAATGACTGCGAAATACCTGCAACTAATGTTGACTGTGCGAAAAGATAAATTGGAAAATATATTAAATCGCCAAATGGTTAAGTGTTGGGGGAACTTGGCAGCCACAGACTGCTTACCTAACTTCACAACCATTGAAGGTCGGAGAAATAGGGCATATAACTGTAAAACAATAGAAAGTGATCGAACTGCATCTAACAAGAAAGAACATTGCCTATGAGGAAAGACATCAAACATAGAATAAGAAGAAAATTGTTGAAAGCATATGTGTGGAGCACAGCACAGTATGCCTATGAAATACGGGAAACGCAGACAGAAAAAGGGTAGCAGCCTTTTGAAATGATGTGCTTCAGATGTATGAGGACGATAGCATGGACAGACAAAGATAATAACAAATAAGTTACAGAAACAGTAGGGGAACAAGGATATCTGGGGAGAAAGAGAAATAGTAGGGCGGAATACGTTCTAAGGCATTTTTGGGGAATAGTATGTGATATATTACAAGCAGAGATAGGAAAAAAGAGGTAGATGTAGACCTAGATCAAACAGTTATAGATGCAAACGGTGCATATTTTAGGGAAATCTGTAGGTTAGTTCAGAATAGGGAACAAGGATGCTACGCGTCTAACCAGTTCTAGGACTGAAGACCTAATGATGATGACACTTAAAACTACTAATTACAATAACGTGTTAGCAGGTTGAGCATCACATTGTGAACTGGTGATGATGCCAACTGAACTCGACGCAGCTAAACAAAACCACTGCGGTCGGTAAAGCGTTAAAAGGCGCAACGAGGCCTTAAAAATGAATTTAAATATTAAACAAATCCTAATATACCGCCAGCCTTAAAAGAATTATCTTGTTACGTGCTAAAAATCGGCTATGTATTACCTTTAGATTACGTATAAATTATAAGGTAGTTCCTGCGAATATTTTCAAATAAACTTGTTAATTTCCGTCATTCCGGTCAGTTACGTTTGCGCAAAAGAATGCGCAGGCGCGGAGTGAATGGCGCAAGTGCGCAGTGTGTAATACGACGTTATTAGACTACGAGGCCTGAAGCCGAAAACAGCTACCTATGTCGTGGTGTTTTTCTTTTTTTAGGATGTAGGTTCCCGTATCTTATCTTGCATTATCGTACCTCTACCTGTATCCTTCTAGCCCTACCTACGAACGAATGAAAGAGGAGGGACAACTAAATTTGGCTCAACGACGGCGTGATGTAACCCACACCAAAAACCAAGGAGATGGCCCTGGGATATAACTAAGGTGTGATTTAAGTGAGTACATTGCTTTATTTGTATTGTAAATCGAGAATTGTATCACTTTTAACGTGTTTGGTATTTGATACAAATGTCGTGTAATTTGCCGCGTAATCATGTCATATTAAACGATTGCGCAATATTATGAAACGCGGGAAGCGTATCAATCTTTCAAAAAAGCTGTGACAAAGGAATGAACACAAAACAAAACTCAAGAGAATTAGGTTGGAACAGAAAGGGATTAAGAGACAACAACGCTGAAGATTTTACGGGTTTACCTTGAGATAGCATTTTTAATTCAGAAGAGAGAGACTTGTTCGCGCGAGAAATATTAAAATTCGTAATTTAATTACGTTTAAGGTGCGATCGTGTATTTACTACAACAGGCGTTTTCCAGCCGGTACCGATAAACAATTATCTGTGCGCATATGTATAACGAAAGTCGTTTTCGAGTTTTCGTTGAATAAAGTCGCTTTCTAGTTTCCATTGAGTAGAGTCGCTTTGAGTTTCCGTGGAGTAAAGACATTTTGTGTTCGATAGTATTTCGTGCAGTTACAAATCTATGTTTGCGTGTTGGTGTTAAATTATGTGTTAGTGTAAATATTTCTTTCCTGTCTTTCCAATTTTCCTATAACATTTCAGAAGATTGAAATTACTACACCTGTGCTGCTTCAACTGGTAAGTGACGTTTTTTACCTGACTGTTAAAGTAACGTACATTAATACCGCACCTTTATCGGTGGTCCGCTATATATCGAAGGAGAAAAAACACTACATTTCGTCTGATAACAGGGTTGTATTAACAAGACTCATGCTGTGTAAGTTTTATGAGAATAAGGAGGGATTCTTGAAACTCATTTGAAGACAGAGGGTCAAAACAAGAATTTGCTTTAGGCTTCAAGCAATTGTTCCGAAAGCGAAAGCAGTAAGCAATGACTCGTACCAAACGAGATAAACTAGAATAGCAATTGAATGGAAATGGTTGTTGTGAATTAATCAGATTGCAAAGAGACTACCTTTTTGTTTCAGGAAAATCTTCACTTGCATGGCGTTAATTAGGCCAAGAAGACTCATTTTCGAAAAACCATGATGGACCTTGCCACCAAAGATTCAAATCCTTTAGTGCCAAAGGACTTATCCTTTGTGACAATAAATCTGCAGGATTATGTTTGGTTGGTACATGTCGCCAGGTACCATGCTGTGTGAGATGCTGTATGTCAGCAACTCTGTTACACACAAAAGTTTTTAGTAGATTTGGATTGGTTTTCAACCATCCCAGATCAAATCAGACCAGAAAAAACAATGAGCGATTTTCAAATCTAATGTGCTTTGAAAGTTTTGCTAAGACAACAGCTCCACAGAGTTCTAACTTTGGAATCGTAAGTGGCTTCAGAGGAGAAACCTTGGATTTGAAGCATGGAAGTCTAACATGGCATGAGCCTTCTTTATCTCTTGCACGCAAAAAGATGCATGCACCATAACCTTGCATGAAAGCATCGCCAACCTGTGGAACTCAACCTCAGTGTATTGTTCGCGTACGACATATCTAGGAATCTGCAGGTCATTGAGACCAATCAATTCGTTACGATATGAACACAATTTTACTTGGATATTCTTGGGAACAAGATCGTCCCAATCCAGCTTTTCTAGCCACAGTTGTTGAATTAGAATTTTGGCTCCCAAGGTGCATGGACCAACGAGACCAAAAGGATCGAAAATCTGAGAAATCTCCGAAAGCATGCTACGCTTAGTGGCTTATAGAAAGGTGTTTGAAATAGTAAACATGAAATGATCTGACTGAAAAGACCAGATCAAACCTAAAGTTGTTGTGTGATCATGCTCGCTTCATTTACGTAGTTTGGAACAATCAGAACTTAGAATGTCACTTAACTTAAAACACAGGTTGCGAGCGCCTGCAAGCGTGCTAGTACCCGTTAATAAATCATCGACATAAAAGTATTCTTTGATTATCTTGGATACATCAGGAAAAGAATTTGCATGATTATAGCTTAACTGTGTAAGACTACGAATAGCAAGGAAAGAAGCCAAAGCTGTGCCATAAGTAACCGTGTTCAGGTTATATGAAAAAATTAAATCTGCAGGAGAAAATCGCAACAGAATCCTTTGTAAAGACTTTTGTTCAGGCACTACCCAAACCTGTCTATACAGCTTTTCAAAGTCGCCTGCTATAGCAATAGCATGTTTGCGAAACCGTACGAGTATTGAGAATAAATCTCCTTTAGGACGCCATGATGTGAAAGGTAATAAGAAATATCAGGCGACTGGGAATCAGTAAGAGACATGTGCCCCAGATCAATATATTCTTGTATAAATTGATTGTAACGAGCAGCCAAGTCAGGATTGGCATGCAATCGCTTTTCTAAAGCAAAAAACTCTTTTGAGCAGTCTGAGACGAATCTCCTAAAACATAAGGAGGTTGCTTGAGAGGAATAGAAACTATGAATCTGCCATCCAAATCACAAAAGGTGGTTTGTGCAAAGTGTGCTTCGCCGGCACTTTCTTCTGCAGTGAGAACCTTCTCGGCAGGACAATGTTCTATTTGGCAGAATCTGTTGAGCGCATCAACAGGACTCTCAACAGACGTAAAATTGCACTGGATATTTTGTGCAGAAGTCGTAGGACCGGAAACAATCCACCCCAACCGGTTTTTTTTTTGCAAATGGGGAGGTTTAGACCTAAATGAATTTGTCCTATACATAACACCTTCCAATACACTGGAGAACCTATTAAACTATCAACGGTACCAGATTCGCAGAAAGTAACATCGGTTAGAACTATGTTACTCGGAATACTGATGCTATTTCGTTCGACATTGAAGCTAGAAGAAACTCCTGTGATTTCTTCTAGAACCAAACACAAAGCAATGAATTTGAAATTTCTGTGGAGCGCCTAAAGTGTGACGTCACATCGTGCACGTATGTGCGAAGTAGCCTTATGGCATCTTCCGTTACTTGAAATAATCTTTGCCATAGGTATGGGCAAAAGATTTAAACATCATTCGAACAAAATGCAGAAACTAATTGGTTTGTGTCAACAGGAGTTGCTGCTGGATTTGCAGGCCCTGGTTGATCGTCCAATTTGGATTGCTTTTCTTCATGAAGAAACGTAATGTGCTTAGCGTTGCATTTTTTACTCCAAAACTTTAAAGGGCACTGATTTATAAAATGTCCCTTGGACAGACAGTTGAGACACACTTGAAAGATTTTTGCCCTTATGATTGTACTGCTTGCAGACAATTTAGCAAATTCGGTGCATCTGTATAATGCATGAGCAACTTTGCAGTAAGAGTACGAGAGCCCATTAGAAACAAACGATTTTGAGTGCCGCTTTGAAGGTTTTGAAACCTTCTGAGGCAGTGTAACCTTGTCTTGCTTAGACTCGAGGACGTCTAACAATTGAGCAGTGTTCTTCAAGAACTCCTTCAAGTCTGGCAGTGTGGGTAACTTGGACCCCATAGAATTTCTTACAACTTCCCACTTGCGGAAAGTGTGAGGATCTAGTTTTTTCTAAACAACATAGATGATAAAGAACTCCAAAAATTGCCTATCGGTAGCTAATGAAGTCAAAGCAGAATAGTGTTTAAATAATGTATCATTCATCTCGTGTAACTTAGAAGCAGATTCGTTGTTAACCGGTTCAAAGTCAGGTATTGCCTTGAAGTGATTATAGACCAGCATACAAGGGTCGTTGAAGCGTTCAGAAAGTGTCTTTCACCCAGTTGTGTAACTACTGGAGCAAAAATCGAGAGAGATAATGACTTGGGCCGCAGAGACTAGCCTTCAAATAATGAAGGCGTTGAATGTTAGACAGAATCATTCTCATGAATGAGATTTTTAAAGATTTCGTAGTATTCCAACCATTCAGATGGGTTTTCCCCGCTGAATTTTGGAATCGATATAGTAGGTAGACGTATTTGGAGACTAGAATTTTCTGAAAGCGATTTAACACTTGAATTTGGTGGAACAGATCTATGTCCAGTCTCATCATCATGATGCTGAATAAGATTTTCTGCACGAGATGCTGTGGAATAATAAGCATTTTTAAAATTCAAATCGGAATACGTACTAATCTGGATTTGATTGAAGAATTTTGAAATCTAAATCGTGGAAGTCAGACAATAGAGGCACTATATCATTCAGCCTTCTACGCAATTCCACAAGTTTTGTCGAACTGTTTGATTACTGTGCCTATGAATTTGTTGAAAGGAAGTAATATAATTTGCGAATTTAGTAAGACTGGCTTTCATTTAACCACGTAACTTAATAAGGGAATCCATATCACAAAATTATTTGAGAACAGGAATACAAATTAATTATTGTTATACCCAATCAAATGTACGTCACTAATGAGTAATGTGCTTATTTACTGCACATCACCGATATGCAAATAATACAAAATCGTAAATACTCGATAAAGCGCACGCGTATAGTGGCTTACAACAGAACTAATTCTGGTTATTTGAAAATGCAGATTTCGTGTTTAATATTTAAATACGAAAATAAATGTTAAATTGGTAAACTGGCATATGTATACTTAAAACTAAATAAAACTCAGTTTTTATTTTATTTTAGTAATTATAACGAAATAATGAGCGAATTGTAAGGCAGCCATTTAATGTGTGAAAGGGAAATAGTAGACAGGTATACAAACTATTGAACCTACCTAAATCCAAATGCTTACCCTCTTTTTTGTTGTAGACGACGTAATAGCTATAAACATATCACGATGTTTTAAATATGATACAATAGTCAAATTTTCATGCACAATTAAGGTCAATTTACATTCACAATATAAGTGAAACAGAGTACTCACATGGATGGTATTTTGTAGCTAGATCTCAGGGTCCATCACGTTTTGTGGGTAAATTACACCATTGTTAAGTTTCAAATTGCCAATCCGTTCTTCCTGTCTCTCCTCTACTCGTAGATGGAACGATAAGGGTCCAGGTAAAGGAACGATAAGGCAAGGTAAGGAACCTACACCCTTAAAAAGAGAAAAGACACACACATACAACCCAGGTAGATGTTCTTGGCTTCATGTCGCGTGGCTTAATCCCTCTTATCCCACCGCGCGCACTCCGTCATTCACTCTGCGCAGGCGCGACTCGGGGACGATGGAAATTGACCTTGTTAATTTAACAATATCCGCGGGAATTTATTTACAAATTAAAGCTAACTCTAAAAATGTACATTACCAATTTTGGCATGTAACACTTTGTAAAGGGTTTGATTGCAAACAACTTCGTGTAGTGAAGTTTCAGTTGACAATAGTTATTTCTGTCATACAACGGTGTTTGCGGAGATGAAACTTGTTTAGACTGTGCGAAAGCTTGTACAGTTTTCACATGATAAACGCAACGGATTCCTTGTTCTTAAAATTTAAATTAGAGCGTTTACTAACCTGTTGATATTCAACGGAATTTTGTATGCAGCTTGAGGATAACGATATCTAGGTTCGAAGAACCATATTTTGGATTGATTATAAGACAATTAATTGAAAAGCACCATCTTGAAATGTTGGCGTCAATTCTGCTGTCTATTTGTCAATCCTCTTGGCTGTTGAAACTTGATATTTAGCGGATTGTAACTTTGCTGGTTTTGCAACTGCATAAAATCTGATTTAAAGAAGTCAGGTTGAACATCACATTGTGAACTGGTGATGATGCTAACTGAAGTCGACGCAGCTAAACAAAACCACTGCGGTCGGTAAAATGAAACTTGTATAAAATAACGCTAGAAGGCGCAACGAAACCTTAAAAATGAATTTAAATATTAAACAAATCCTAACACACCTCTTCGTCAGAATCCTTATATCCTGCCTTTAAACCTTTATAAAAATTGTGATATTATTTTTTGATCAAACCCGATTTACATAAATCTAAGAATTTGTCAAGTTTATCCTTCTGTATTATTATGGGTGCTTGATATTTTGGCGTCAGCTGAAAAATCGAGGAAGATGAGCGGTTTCTTCTTTGGGTAGAATATTTCTTGAATTCTTATTCATTGTTGTATTTATAGTATTTGTGATATATATCTTCTTTCAAAAATTGAAAATGTACTATTTTAAGCCACTGCATTTGTTTACCATCGATGACAATTTTTCTATTTTTTAGTTTTTGTTTCTGCATAGATTGAAAATCCAAAAAATCCTTTCTAAAACCTTGTATTTTCTGTTTTTGGAAGCAATACGTACGATTGTGAACCACACTGATGGATCAAAATATCAATATTTTTGGAACATTTTTCTATATGCGAATGAACGGATTCGCATTCCATTACTAATTGACCTGGTTCAAAGAAACCTTGTTTGATAGAGGGAATATTTAAATATTGAACAGCATGCAGCAACATAGTACACATATTTACATGTCGATTCTACCCTCCACAACTTAGTGATGGGTTCGAACCGACCCGAACTGAACCTTGCCCGAGGGTTGGTTCGGTTAGAAAACTTTTTAGTCGGATTCGGTTCGAAAAAATATATTCCGGTTCGGTTCGGCTCGAAAAAAAACAAACCGAACCTTGAACCAAACCGAACCGGTTCGACATTTTGATATTTTAAACAACTAATATGTTCAACTACAACAATTTAAATGTTTAATGTAGTTTTTATATTTAGTAGTTTCAAATAAACCCAACATTAATTTGTTTTAGATTTTAGTATGTTAAATCATATTAATACTATTTGTCCAGGTTTGATTTTTCAATGCGTACTCTCTTTAACAAAGCGTAATTACAATTAAGTTAATAGTGAAAGCCATCTCTAAAATTTAGAATGTGTTAATAATTGATGATTTTACTAATGTCATTTTACTGTGCAAGAACGATATCACACGATCTTTGCGATTACTTTTATTCTAGTTTTAGTATAAAAGAGTATAAAAACAATAAGGTTTTACTGATTTGTGATGCAGTACAAACGATATGCTGTTTGTCGGTATATCTTTATAATTAATTAAAAATTAAACAATAAGGAATTTTATACACTTTGTACAATACAGGAATAAAGAAACTGTGCTTATATAACAATTCGTATTTAAATAAATTCTTCCAAAATCGTCTTAAGCACTTAATATAAAAACATTCAAAAAGTTCATACGTATTTGCTTCACTTTATTACTTATATATATATATATATATATATATATATATATATATATATATATATATATATTACTCATATTTAGACCAGGGTAGAAGATTAAATAATCGCATCAAATAATTTTAATCACCGTGTATAATGAATATTATTAGATAATACGCTTTATTAAAACCATTAAGCATAAATAAATTCGGTCGTCTCAGTAAAATTAAGAAATTTAAATTATTTATAAGACGCTTTATATCAAAAGAAGCAGTATTGAAAAGCTCTGCGTGTAATGTAATTATTCCTAAACAAAGAGAAATTACGTGCAAAGTTTATATTAATTAACTCTATTTAAGTAACCGGTAGTAAAACAAAGTGTACCTATAATAATTAATATTTAAGTTGTATTCGCTAAAAATGAAAAGGATAGAAATCAATTTTAATTGGAGTTAATTAAACCGTTAATAACATATAATACCTATAGAAACTTGTAAAAACCCAAGATTAAAATACCACGGATTAAAGCTCTGAGAATTAATATTATGTTGAACACCTGCGTAGTTTAAATATCACATTCGGCGTAAATTTTGCAGATAATTAATGTTTCAAAGAATCTTGGGGAAAACGTCGCATAATAGTTACGAGAATTGCTAAAGCTGGGTATTTCACACTCCATGTGGACTAAAATGATCGATAATAAAGAATATCAAGTTGCACCAATAAGAACACGGTAGAGAAGGAAAGAGAAAATGCATCAAGCAAAGACACATATTGTAAAAGGCGGGATTTAAGCAACGTCACGGGGGTCACGATTGGTTAAAAATAGGATGCAAATATCAGAGGTAGAACAACAATTTCTGTACAAAATAAATTAGTTTTTCTCGGACATGCTTGCGTGCCGTGTGGAAATTTTCTGAGATTTAAATGGGGCGAGTGAAAATTCGTAAAAATCGACACGTGAGCGGCAGACTGGGAACATGGCATGAGAAATTCTTTAGAATTACCCGTTTTGGGGAACAGACCGACAGACAGGCTTTTTGCTATATATACCGAGATGAATATAAACAAGCTCTCTTAGACTTTTGACGATTCGATGCGTTAAAAGCTCGTACATACGCGACTTGATTGAAGATATTAAACCGTGCATTTTAGTTTGATTAAATAATGTAAAGTTTGCTAGTATATTTTAGTGATTCAAAATAGCTTGTTATTGACGTGCTAACATGAATGTACTTCAGTGCACTTAGATACAAGGTAATAAAATTTAGTTTCACTGTACCAATTAGCAAAATTTACAACGACGAATGTATACACAAAAGTAGGCAGTTTTGGCGTATATTGGTGACAGAAGCATGAATTTCTTTGCTATTTTCGGGGGTGTTAATAATTAAATGGTTCAAATACGTGTCTGGATCCATGAAACAAGGGTCAGATAAACACAGATGAGTTCCGGAAAGGCCCAGAAACGACTTTGAATGGATGGTGATGGAGAAAATTTAAAAGCGTAGAGAATCAGAAGCCGTAAATATAATCCTGGTGAATGGTGTGATTAACTAAAGAAACGATACTTTGAAGCTACGAGGACAGTAACCTTCAGGTAAATTATACTATTTTGTTTGACATTTTTGTGTGTATTGAATGACTTTATAATTGATTTACTTTAAATGGACATTAGTGAAATTGTTCTAACCATAAAAGTTTAATTTTAAGATGAAATTTGCTTGTTTAAGTAAAAGGGGTATTTTGTTTTGATGTTCGGGAATATGATGAAACTTTGGGTATGTCTTTGAGCTCAATTAGACAAACCTGGTTAATTAACGTAAAGGGTGGTAGATGCTCCTTTATACTCAGACTCCGGTCTGCTTATATTGTTATATTAATTAGTAGGCATCCAACAAGGACTTTAATTTTGGATGCACAGTAAAATGATAATAAAATTAATCCTGAAATTCTTTTTAAAACTGAATTTTATGCTGAAATTTAATTTGAAAATTTAATGTATTCTGAATATTGATGTAAATAGAGTTAACGTTGATGTTTGTGGTAGGAATGTGTTGTTTAATTTTATGATTGAGGATGGAAGTTATCTAGAGGAGCAGCCGAGGCGATTAACAGAAGGAATCAACGGACCAGGTGATTTAAAAGGTTTCACAGCATTCTTGACGCCCAAACTGTGGGGCTCGAATGTTTTTTTGAAAGGGCCAGTACCTGCAGATATGAGAAGATTCACAGCATTCTTGGCGACCCAAAAGTGAGGCTCGAGTTCCAAATAAAATTTTTGTGATTTTATTCCAGGAAACTGGCGATCTGAGAGAGAGAGTTTTTGTGTGTGTATAAATTTAAGAGTATTTTAGAGTGTGTGTGAGTGATTGGAACGTATGCAGAGAAAGGAGTGGTTAAGGAGTCAAGGAGTGGAAATTGGAAGTGACGATAGTGCATTGTGTGAGAAAAATTCTAAAATGGAAGAAGCTGGAGGCAGTAGAGATCAGTCGAGGACGGAATCAGGGGATCAAGGAAATGAGATGATATTGAGAATGTTAGAGAGGATGAGTGAAGAATCCAATAGAAAATTAGAACAGCTAAGCGATGAATCTAATAGAGCTAGGGAAGAATCGAATAAGAAATTTGACCAATTAAATCAGGAATTAGGAATAAAATAGAAAAATCGACGAGAGAATTTACAGAATTTAAAAATAGTCTTACCGTGAAAATGGGGAAGTTGAAAATAAGGTAGATAAAATGAGCGTGATATTACAGGTCTTCGACAGGAAATGGGACATTTAAGGTCCGAAGTACGCATTTCTGTGAAGAAGAGATTAATGTAAAATGACTGAAGTGACGGACTCATGTAGGGATCAGTTAGGCAGGGTAGAACGTGAAGTTAGTAGTATTAAATACAACATGTCAAATTTAACGGGGATGGTCCCAGATTTTCTACAGGTGGAGTATCATTGGACCAACACATGAAGTTTTATGGCGATAACAGGGTAAATCCACAAATTTTTATTAATAGTGTAAGAAATCTAGTGGGAAATTTATTTGACGAACAGACAAACTAAATACGATAAAGGCTTTATTAAAGGACAACGCGGAAGCATGGTACAATTTAGTAGGACAGGACATAGACACGTATCAGGACTTTGAAGACAAATTTTACAACAATACTGGAGTGATCACAAACAGGATCAGATTAGGGACGACTTGATTACAGGAAAATTTAAGAAGAGTTTGCAGGTTCTAAGGAGCAATATGCCATCCGCAAGTACAGTGTGGCCAAACAACTGAATCCACCATTGACGGACAGACAGATTATCAAGTACCTATCACGACATTTTGAACTGGAAATTAGACAACACGTGGCCTTACAAAACATCACAGAACGGGAGACATTTTAGAGTATTTGCAGAGATATGACGATGTATGTAGGACGGACAATGAGATACGAGAACGAAACGTTAACACAGTTAGGTTTGACAACAGGACACCGAATTATCCGAGACGGCCTGACTACAACAGAAATTTTCGACCGAATTGGGAACGACGAGGACAGGAATACAGGAGCAATAGTGCGACTATGGGACCGACGCCAAGACCTAGTTAACGCGACAGAACAGTTTACCGGAAGTAAACAGGACTGTGACCAGCACGCCGAATAGAGACAGGGACACGGATATTAACACGGAGGACGTACGCACAGGTTGTAGAAGGACAACCAGGACCAAGCACGGAAAACAGGATGAGACAGGATTTTTAGAACGTGACAGACCACTAGATTTCTGTGTAAATGTAACGAACATCCACGTGAATTTTTCAAAATTGAGGAGGAAGTAGAGCCAGAAACTGAGGAAAAATTATGTTTGCCAATTTTAATTTAGAAATTTTGAAAATAATGTAGAAGTATTACTTGATACAGGGGCAGAGGCGAGTTTAATATCGGAGGAATTCGTCAGCAAAATTAGGGATAAGGTTTGTGATAGAATTATGCCTATAAAACGTAGCCATTTAGTAGCTCCAAATAAAAGAAGTTTGCTGTAGTAAATAGTGTTGTGGTGCTTAGGATAGATATAGGAGGTTATATCCTGCCTTTAAACCTTTATAAAATTTGGATTTTAGTTTTTTCAAACCCGATTTACATAAATCTAAGAATTTGTCAAGTTTATCCTTCTGTATTATTATGGGTGCTTGATTGTAAGGAGCCATTTAATGTGTGAAAGGAAATAGTAGACAGGTATACAAACTATTGAACCTACCTAAATCCAAATGCTTACCCTCTTTTTGTTGTAGACGACGTAATAGCTATAAACATATCACGATGTTTTAAATATGATACAATAGTCAAATTTTCATGCACAATTAAGGTCAATTTACATTCACAATATAAGTGAAACAGAGTACTCACATGGATGGTATTTTGTAGCTAGATCTCAGGGTCCATCACGTTTTGTGGGTAAATTACACCATTGTTAAGTTTCAAATTGCCAATCCGTTCTTCCTGTCTCTCCTCTACTCGTAGATGGAACGATAAGGGTCCAGGTAAAGGAACGATAAGGCAAGGTAAGGAACCTACACCCTTAAAAGAGAAAAGACACACAATACAACCCAGGTAGATGTTCTTGGCTTCATGTCGCGTGGCTTAATCCCTCTTATCCCACCGCGCGCACTCCGTCATTCACTCTGCGCAGGCGCGACTCGGGGACGATGGAAATTGACCTTGTTAATTTAACAATATCCGCGGGAATTTATTTACAAATTAAAGCTAACTCTAAAAATGTACATTACCAATTTTGGCATGTAACACTTTGTAAAGGGTTTGATTGCAAACAACTTCGTGTAGTGAAGTTTCAGTTGACAATAGTTATTTCTGTCATACAACGGTGTTTGCGGAGATGAAACTTGTTTAGACTGTGCGAAAGCTTGTACAGTTTTCACATGATAAACGCAACGGATTCCTTGTTCTTAAAATTTAAATTAGAGCGTTTACTAACCTGTTGATATTCAACGGAATTTTGTATGCAGCTTGAGGATAACGATATCTAGGTTCGAAGAACCATATTTTGGATTGATTATAAGACAATTAATTGAAAAGCACCATCTTGAAATGTTGGCGTCAATTCTGCTGTCTATTTGTCAATCCTCTTGGCTGTTGAAACTTGATATTTAGCGGATTGTAACTTTGCTGGTTTTGCAACTGCATAAAATCTGATTTAAAGAAGTCAGGTTGAACATCACATTGTGAACTGGTGATGATGCTAACTGAAGTCGACGCAGCTAAACAAAACCACTGCGGTCGGTAAAATGAAACTTGTATAAAATAACGCTAGAAGGCGCAACGAAACCTTAAAAATGAATTTAAATATTAAACAAATCCTAACACACCTCTTCGTCAGAATCCTTATATCCTGCCTTTAAACCTTTATAAAAATTGTGATATTATTTTTTGATCAAACCCGATTTACATAAATCTAAGAATTTGTCAAGTTTATCCTTCTGTATTATTATGGGTGCTTGATATTTTGGCGTCAGCTGAAAAATCGAGGAAGATGAGCGGTTTCTTCTTTGGGTAGAATATTTCTTGAATTCTTATTCATTGTTGTATTTATAGTATTTGTGATATATATCTTCTTTCAAAATTGAAAATGTACTATTTTAAGCCACTGCATTTGTTTACCATCGATGACAATTTTTCTATTTTTTAGTTTTTGTTTCTGCATAGATTGAAAATCCAAAAAATCCTTTCTAAAACCTTGTATTTTCTGTTTTTGGAAGCAATACGTACGATTGTGAACCACACTGATGGATCAAAATATCAATATTTTTGGAACATTTTCTATATGCGAATGAACGGATTCGCATTCCATTACTAATTGACCTGGTTCAAAGAAACCTTGTTTGATAGAGGAATATTTAAATATTGAACAGCATGCAGCAACATAGTACACATATTTACATGTCGATTCTACCCTCCACAACTTAGTGATGGGTTCGAACCGACCCGAACTGAACCTTGCCCGAGGGTTGGTTCGGTTAGAAAACTTTAGTCGGATTCGGTTCGAAAAATATATTCCGGTTCGGTTCGGCTCGAAAAACAAACCGAACCTTGAACCAAACCGAACCGGTTCGACATTTTGATATTTTAAACAACTAATATGTTCAACTACAACAATTTAAATGTTTAATGTAGTTTTTATATTTAGTAGTTTCAAATAAACCCAACATTAATTTGTTTTAGATTTTAGTATGTTAAATCATATTAATACTATTTGTCCAGGTTTGATTTTTCAATGCGTACTCTCTTTAACAAAGCGTAATTACAATTAAGTTAATAGTGAAAGCCATCTCTAAAATTTAGAATGTGTTAATAATTGATGATTTTTACTAATGTCATTTTACTGTGCAAGAACGATATCACACGATCTTTGCGATTACTTTTATTCTAGTTTTAGTATAAAAAGAGTATAAAAACAATAAGGTTTTACTGATTTGTGATGCAGTACAAACGATATGCTGTTTGTCGGTATATCTTTATAATTAATTAAAAATTAAACAATAAGGGAATTTTATACACTTTGTACAATACAGGAATAAAGAAACTGTGCTTATATAACAATTCGTATTTAAATAAATTCTTCCAAAAATCGTCTTAAGCACTTAATATAAAAACATTCAAAAAAGTTCATACGTATTTGCTTCACTTTATTACTTATATATGTATATATATATATATATATATATATATATATATATATATATATTACTCATATTTAGACCAGGGTAGAAGATTAAATAATCGCATCAAATAATTTTAATCACCGTGTAAAATGAATATTATTAGATAATACGCTTTATTAAAACCATTAAGCATAAATAAATTCGGTCGTCTCAGTAAAATTAAGAAATTTAAATTATTTATAAGACGCTTTATATCAAAAGAAGCAGTATTGAAAAGCTCTGCGTGTAATGTAATTATTCCTAAACAAAGAGAAATTACGTGCAAAGTTTATATTAATTAACTCTATTTAAGTAACCGGTAGTAAAACAAAGTGTACCTATAATAATTAATATTTAAGTTGTATTCGCTAAAAATGAAAAGGATAGAAATCAATTTTAATTGGAGTTAATTAAACCGTTAATAACATATAATACCTATAGAAACTTGTAAAACCCAAGATTAAAATACCACGGATTAAAGCTCTGAGAATTAATATTATGTTGAACACCTGCGTAGTTTAAATATCACATTCGGCGTAAATTTTGCAGATAATTAATGTTTCAAAGAATCTTGGGAAAACGTCGCATAATAGTTACGAGAATTGCTAAAGCTGGGTATTTCACACTCCATGTGGACTAAAATGATCGATAATAAAGAATATCAAGTTGCACCAATAAGAACACGGTAGAGAAGGAAAGAGAAAATGCGATCAAGCAAAGACACATATTGTAAAAGGCGGGATTTAAGCAACGTCACGGGGGTCACGATTGGTTAAAATAGGATGCAAATATCAGAGGTAGAACAACAATTTCTGTACAAAATAAATTAGTTTTTCTCGGACATGCTTGCGTGCCGTGTGGAAATTTTCTGAGATTTAAATGGGGCGAGTGAAAATTCGTAAAAATCGACACGTGAGCGGCAGACTGGGAACATGGCATGAGAAATTCTTTAGAATTACCCGTTTTGGGGAACAGACCGACAGACAGGCTTTTGCTATATATACCGAGATGAATATAAACAAGCTCTCTTAGACTTTTGACGATTCGATGCGTTAAAAGCTCGTACATACGCGACTTGATTGAAGATATTAAACCGTGCATTTTAGTTTGATTAAATAATGTAAAGTTTGCTAGTATATTTTAGTGATTCAAAATAGCTTGTTATTGACGTGCTAACATGAATGTACTTCAGTGCACTTAGATACAAGGTAATAAAATTTAGTTTCACTGTACCAATTAGCAAAATTTACAACGACGAATGTATACACAAAAGTAGGCAGTTTTGGCGTATATTGGTGACAGAAGCATGAATTTCTTTGCTATTTTCGGGGGTGTTAATAATTAAATGGTTCAAATACGTGTCTGGATCCATGAAACAAGGGTCAGATAAACACAGATGAGTTCCGGAAAGGCCCAGAAACGACTTTGAATGGATGGTGATGGAGAAAATTTAAAAGCGTAGAGAATCAGAAGCCGTAAATATAATCCTGGTGAATGGTGTGATTAACTAAAGAAACGATACTTTGAAGCTACGAGGACAGTAACCTTCAGGTAAATTATACTATTTTGTTTGACATTTTTGTGTGTATTGAATGACTTTATAATTGACTTACTTTAAATGGACATTAGTGAAATTGTTCTAACCATAAAAGTTTAATTTTAAGATGAAATTTGCTTGTTTAAGTAAAAGGGGTATTTTGTTTTGATGTTCGGGAATATGATGAAACTTTGGGTATGTCTTTGAGCTCAATTAGACAAACCTGGTTAATTAACGTAAAGGGTGGTAGATGCTCCTTTATACTCAGACTCCGGTCTGCTTATATTGTTATATTAATTAGTAGGCATCCAACAAGGACTTTAATTTTGGATGCACAGTAAAATGATAATAAAATTAATCCTGAAATTCTTTTTAAAACTGAATTTTATGCTGAAATTTAATTTGAAAATTTAATGTATTCTGAATATTGATGTAAATAGAGTTAACGTTGATGTTTGTGGTAGGAATGTGTTGTTTAATTTTTATGATTGAGGATGGAAGTTATCTAGAGGAGCAGCCGAGGCGATTAACAGAAGGAATCAACGGACCAGGTGATTTAAAAGGTTTCACAGCATTCTTGACGCCCAAACTGTGGGGCTCGAATGTTTTTTTGAAAGGGCCAGTACCTGCAGATATGAGAAGATTCACAGCATTCTATATATATATTGCAATAACGAAAGGGCAGTTTAAGGGTAGATAAAGTCATAGGGGTCGTACAATAAATGTAAATAATCTTAACATTAAGAAAAACAAACAAAGCCACCAATTATAGGAAGTAAATCGACTATTTTACAAAAGGTCAATAGCGAACACACTGTATATAAATTTTATTTAATTTAATGCATAAGAAAGAAACTGATTTTCAATAATTAGATAATATTTAACTAAAATAAGAATGTGTACGTCGTATAATATGTTTTAAGTTAAATTTACAAGTCCAGAATTAAATGGAAACGAGTAAAAGATAAGGTTCTAAATGCAACAAATTGCATCAATATAAACACATTATCGGTAAAGATAAACAATCTGGAATATTAGCTATTAAATCATTTCATTAAAGATCTTAAACGCATAAATAAGTAAACGCATTCTAATACGTCATCATTAGAAAATGGAATACGTGACACAATGCATTTGTTTCATTGGAATTTAACATATTTTGTAACAAACAATAAACACTAGACTGGTAAATATTACAATAAGTTTTGGACAAATATAAAATACGTGACGAATGAAAGCATTATTTGGAAATTCTAATAATATGCTGTGATATATTGAATGTCTACGTGTAAGATTGTTGGTAGAACAACAATTGAAACCAGGGAATTTGAGAAATACCAAGGTTCTACAAAGATAGGCGCAAATTACAAACGTTTATCAATAAACACGCGATGCGTGGCAATTAAAAACGACGGAAGGTGGAGCTTATAAATACAATAGAAAACTTGAAAATAGACAGTATATCTTCAACAAGGCATGAGTCACGTCGAGTTAAAGTGAAAATTACGTACCTGTAACAATTAGTGAAAGTAAATAATTTATTAAAAGTGAAAATTGAAAGTGCCAATAAGTGCAACGAAGAGTAGGCCGTTTTACACGTAAAACGTAAGATACACTATTAATTGTATTTTATTTTAAATATTTAACAAACTTAGGGCTTCCTTCGAATAAACATCCAAGTAAATGTATGTGAATAAAGATGAAAATAAACGGCTTTGAAAACGTATTCCAATAAATATCCAAAAAAACGTATTTGAATAAAGATGCAAGTAAACGTATAAAGATCCAAAAAGAAGTTCGTCTGAATAAATACTCTAAAGACATATTTAAATAATACATCTTAAAACGCGTTCAAATAAATTATTACTTGGAAGTATAAAATAAGTGTGAAGATACTCAAAGTTACTCCAGAAATACAAGGAGAAAAAACAAGCAACCAATAATCCATCATTCTGACCAATCAAGTGAAGTAAGTCGAGCCTTAACAATCAAGGGGTGCTAACCACACTCTGAGGTAATTCCAGTGACGAGCAAGGAAAACGCAGGTTAGAGATCTTAAAATTTTTATTAGTTAAAGACTGTTTAAATTTTAATATTTGCTAAATATTATATATTTGTAAGAGTCAACAAAAAGGTTATTTGAGAATTTGAAAATAGGGAAAAGCATCTATGAACGTTCGAAAGGTACTTTAGAGTAATTACAAAGATATTTTTTCTGTCTTTCAGGAAAATTAAATTTGGTGAATGTGAATAATTCATTCAGGGGCTAATTTTTGAATTGACCTAAAACTGTACATATTATCAATCATTATACTGTGTAATTTTGGATTGCTTCATTTAAATTATTTCAACAGATATAAAGAAAGAGGAATATCATAGCAATATTAATAACGTTCGATCGTGGAACATTTCATAGCAATATTAAGGGCACACCAACGTAAAGGCGATTTCATAGTAAATATTAATTGCGCAACAATCGTAGGGTAATTTCATATCAATTATAATGGTACGCCCAATGGTGGGGAATTCATAGCAATCTTAAGGGCACACCAATCGTGGGGCTAGTAAGGGGCATTTCATAGCAATATATCGCCCAATGGTAGCGTTCTTTCAGTTATATCTCTACTGGTTCAAGGGTGGCTAAAGTTTTGGAAAGTGTATGTAAAAGTACCGCTAAATTCCTGGTTGTGTTTTCGTTTAAGGTGTCGTTTTAACGTTGTCATAGTGCCGCTTTTCAATTGAAGCTCTACGTAAACTTATCTATTTTTACATAGGAGACAAACAGCAATTTCAGAGTTAGGTTGTTGTGTAGACTTAAATTTATAATATTCCTGAAATTTGCTTTTGCCTTTTTGAATTATAACAGTTTCTAGTGCTGATACACTTTTTCGAAGTAGACAAATTTCTGACTTTTCTACATTTTCTGTATCATGTGTATAATCTGGGTCCACTACACTAAATCCAAGATAGCAGTCAACAAAGAAGTTTACTGTGATCTTAACAATGAACAATTAAAAAACAAAGAAAATAACTCACCAAAAATTTGTAACTATGGCAAAAAGAATAGTTAAAGCTCAGTTATGTGAAAAGTGTAAAGAAATATTTTATCCACAATGCTTAGCAACCAGAGACTTCAGCAACTGTATGGAAATAAACCAACAACATCAACATGGTGAAATGGCACATGATGCAACATACAAAACTAAAGCAATTGTAAGTAAAGATAGTTATCTACAAATAATAATAAAGGAATTGCAAGAAAAATGTGAAATTATAAAAGAAAATAATCACATCCTAAGAGAAAATAACAAACTGTTAATTGATAAAATAAAGTATCTAGAAGCAAAGGTAAACAAAACCAGTACAAAGACCAATATTCTAGATATCAATAAAACCTACATGTTAAATTCACCTTGCAATTTACATATCACAAACAAATCAATAGGCAACACAAACAGCAAACCAGATCAATTGGTTTTTAGCAGCCAGATTAATTGTGAAACTGAGAAACACTTAAGTACCAAGACAGATTCAACAAACATAAGAGATAATACGGTCATAAACAATAATAAAATATACAATGAAATCTCCAATCATGATACAAATGACTACAAGGTTGTTACACATAGGTGAAAACCAATCATCAAAACAATTCCAATTGGAAAGGCTGAAATGCCAGATACTGACAAAATTGAAGGATTTGCAGGTTGTGAGAAAAAATTTAATGTCCTCAAAAAATATGGCTATTTGTATCACGCATTAAAGAACATGTTACAGAAGAAACTATACAAAATTATTTAAAAAACAAACTACAAACTGTAGCAGAACCCATCGTAAAATTATTGACAACGAATGGAACAACTAAGGACAACAAATGCTTTATGATAGGTTTTGAGTCCTCGCATAAGGAAACAGTGTACAATGACGATTTCTGGCCATAAGGGGTTGCTTACAAACGATTCAATTTTATCAAAGGAAAGCATTTTTCAGAACAGAGTCCTGGTCAGCAACCAATAGAAAACTAGAAAACCTCAACAAAACAACTACAATGACTATACTCCAGATGACCATACAATCCTTGAAGAATAAACTCCATCAACTAGAACATTTCATACAGCTAAATAACTATCCTGACATCATATGTGTAAGTGAACATTGGCTAGGAAAAGACCAAATTAAGGCTTACAATTTACCAAACTATGACCAAGTCAGTCATTACTGTAGAACAACTGATCACTATGGAGGTGTAATAATATATGCTAAAAGCACAATGCAAGTAAATCTCAAGGAAAAACTATACTATCTGGCAGCAGATAAACATTTTGAATTCTGCTTATGTTTCTGTAAAGCAACTTAGATAATAATCATATGTACCTACAGAACTCCCGATAGTGATATAAATAACTACTGTAATAAGTTAGATCAACATCTTGCGAAGCTAATAGATGGTTTCAAGAGTATTGTCATTGTGGGAGATTTTAATGTAAACTTTATCTCAAAAAACAAAGATACAAATCTCGTTCATCATGTTATGACAAGCCAAAACTTAACCCAAACTATTTTTGAGCACACAAGGAACAACAACTGTGTAGACAATGTCTTCGTTAAACTATCCATTTTAAACTATTCTTTATCTCTCATACAGGCGACATTGTCTGACCACTGCGCCCAATTTTTAACTTTTACAGCTGAAAATAATAATCAAACCACTACAGTACTAAGAAGAAATTATGTTGCAAAGAATATAACCAGCTTCAAACAAGAAATAAAAGTTTTAAATTGGCACGAAGTATATAGTAGTACAAACGGTACCCACAGTTGGAACTAATAAATAACTTAATTATCAGGGCACATGAAAAATACTGTCCCATAGAGCAAAGATCAATCCAACTAGCAAAATTCAAATTTGGTGAAGAACTAAAACTATCGCGCAATAAAAATAAGGAAATGTATCATATACATCAACAAATAAGCAGTGAAGATACTAGAATACGTCTGAATAACATCAGAAGTCAATACAGAACAGCACTACTGAATGAAAAACGACAGCATTGCGCTACCCAACTCTTAACAAGTCAAAATTTACAAAAAAAGTTTGGCAAATAATAAATTACGAAACTGGGAAAGTGGATAAACAAAATAAAGCAGATACAGATGCAAACACATTAAGCACATACTTTGACAACGTTGCTAAGGAAATGGCAGCCATTTTACAAACAGCGTCAAAGTCATATTCACATTATTTAAATCAATTAAAAACGCAGATAAATACTATTTATTATTATCCGACAACACCTATCGAGATCCAAATAATAAAAAGCTTCAAATGCAAAACTAGTCAAGATGTTTATGGCCTAAATACTAACCTAATAAAAGGTACAATCGAATATATCAGTACACCAATAGCCTATGCAGTAAATCAAAGTCCCCATAAAGGAATATTTTCTGATTTACTAAAAATTGCAGCAATCACACCTATCTATAAAAAAGTTGACTCATAAATTCCAGAAAACTATCGCCCAATCGCTATTCTCCCTGTATTGTCCAAAATATTGGAGAAAATCATATACATAAGAATGATGAATTTCCTAAACAATTTCAACTTACTATCAGACAACCAATTTGGATTCAGGTCAAAAAGTTTGGGGTCATTCTTCTGGAGTATCGGCTACTTCTAAAGACATTGGTGGTAATGGCCGCACTAAATAAACAGTATATATTATGGTGCCATGCGTTTTGTAACACCATTTGTTGAGCGATTATGTACAAAAGAAAAAGGAGATTAGTTTTTGCTACAAGGTCACATTTTTTAATATTAATAGAGAGCTGGTTTTCATACAAAAGTAAAAAATTCAAAATGATGGATTAGTAATACATACTTAATTAAGAATTAAATTGTTTCGTTTATTCTGAAAACTTCTGTAGTCTCTAGACCGTAACCTCGGCTTGTATATGTTCAAGATGGTTTTGCAAAACGACTTCTGTTCATTAAATAAAATAAGCTTGTTTTTAAAACAAAATTTTTAAAATCATTTCGAGTTCTTTTAATATCTAATACTAGCTATAAACAAGCAACAATTTGAAATAAGGAGCATTAAACAAATCGAACTAATCTAGAATTTTTTTATCTACAATCGTGCCTCTATGACAAAATTTATTAGATATGTAACACTAATACCTATTACATTTTTTACCTATTGACTTAAAACTCGATGATCATGTACATTCGAAAATCGTTCTATTTCTTAGATGCTAGCGACTAGAGATTTTTAAACTAAATTTTTATTTAAAAATCGAACCTTTCGAAACTGAACCGGACCGAACCTTGAGCTAGGTTCGGTTCGGTTCGAAAAATTTGCCGATCCGGTTTGAGGTTCGGTTCAAAAATAAAATGTCCGGTTCGGTTCGGTTCGAAAAATCGAACCGAACCTCAAACCTGTTCGATTCGTGTCCATCCCTACCACAACTGTCGGAAGACAGAAGAATAGAACGCCCATCTGCAGCACTTTGAAGTGTTTTGTATACACTTGATGATATTTCAATTTGTTGATCTTCAGATAAATTTCTATATCGAAAACATTGGTCACATTGATCTTTCTTGGTTTATGAAATGCCAAGTAAACTCCGTATTAAAAATTTCTTTATATCCACCAAAGTTTTTCTGGATTTACACTTAGGTATTTACACTGCTGTAGGTATAACTCATACATTATGCTTACATTTAGGTCACTAGATAGATAATCTCTAGAACTTATAGCACGACAATAATGCGATGGAACTCGTGGAAATGAATTTATGTGTTTCCTGATTATTTCCCTATTTGTATCGGGCCTCTTAACACTTAGACAGTGGTGACCTCTTTTATCAGGATTTACGATTGCATTACTTCTGTCTTTCTTTTTTACAATATTTCGTACAAATGTTTCAGATATATCAAAGATGCTCAGAAAAAATCCCAAACAAATTTGAATTTCTTCACTTTCCTTCATTAAAAAATACTTTTTAGCGACTTTACGTCTAGATTCTTTAGTAGTTACACGAACTTTTTCTTTTGGCACCTCTTTGATCATAGTGGAGCTAAACACTGTCTCTACTTATTTATATCTCTCATAGCCCAAATTTTTCAAAAATCTGCCTACAGTAATTTTTATTAAAGTTTATATTGCATCGTCATTAACATTTTGAATAATCTTTGTAAAGAAACTTTTTTGATGGCATTTCCTTATCTGAGGTAGATACATAGGCTTTTCTGTTTTGACGGTTTTCTTTTTTACAATTTTTTTCCACGTATTTGGATTTCTAGTCCTTTTTTTAGTTTTCTTATTAGTTCTTGCTTTTTCTTTTGGTTTTTCGACAAATAACCCTTTTATTACCTTAGTAACTAAATTATACTCGTAGTTTGCTGTGGTGCCTTCTATTAGAAACAAATAAAAAGTTTTGCTTTCAGCTGCTGAACTATGTAAACCTTCTATCTGCTTCTTACATACTGACTTTTGATAAGTAACAGATACATTTTTGCTTACAGCTTCGGTTTGTTCAGAAATAGCCGGGATGAAAACGGGATGCCAGCAAATTCCTGTTCTGTTTGTAGAAAAGCAACTAGAACAAATGTGGATTCACTGGTGTTTGTATAGGTGACTAAAAAAAAAGCCTCGATTAACAGTGTGATCGACATGCTTAGATTAATAAATTTGATTAAAATATTAGTAGTTTGATTATTGTGTAGTAATCCGTTTCAAGAACCATACGAATGAATACCTACTTTCAATATTTACAGGCGCAGATTCATATCCATCCTTAATTTAATTTTCTGCCATTTCTGGTTTTAAGTTTATAATAATTATTACTAGATGACGAGGATTCTAAATCTATTTTCGGTGGTTGATAATCATCTGAAGGATCATCTCCGTTAATGAAGTTTTCTGCTTGACCAGACATTTGCAACTGTTCTTCATTTAGGCATAAACTGAGATCAGAATCACTTCCATCATACGTAGGTACTGATAAACGGTCACTGTCTGCAATACCAGAAGTCATTTCCAAACGAAATACAAGTTTATAAAACATTAGTAGTACACAATTACTTTAAATTACAAATTGCTGGACATCATCAAAAACTAATTTGTATTCTTTTTATGCAATTTATTATATTCGATCCGAAATTTGAGTAGTAGAATAGGCCGATTCTGGCGCAGATTCTCTTTATGACATCCTCGCAGCAGATCCTCCTTATGGGAATTTACATGTAAATTCTTTGGAAGCGAACCTCCTTCGGACATTTACTGGGGATCTCTTCCTTGCCACCTCCTTGCTCCTCCTTGCTCGGACAACCCCACATCAGCCATTTTGATTACGTTACACCCACCTTCTTTGAGTACGTTACAGCGCCAGTTACATATCCTCAAATCAAATATATGTATAATTAAATGAAATTACTAAAACTTAAGTTAGATTGCAACAATGTATAACTGAAGGACAGACTACAAAAGGTTAATAGAAGTTAATAAACCAGACATGAGAACGGATGTGAATACATTGTATTCCAGACACAACGTGATACTGCAGGTGCAGGTCACAGTAGGTTATAAGACAGCAATTATTAGAATTAAGATAATTAAAATGTAATACTTTGTAATGAATAAAGAAATAAGCAGACATGAGCTCTGCAGTTCCCATAAGCAATGTGCGGAGTAGGGATAGCATAAATACTCGAGAGCCCAAAATAGCCGGTCAGTCTAGATCTTCACAACTTTTACATTGTTGGTAGTTCAGCTACTCACCGTAATTTTAGTCAATTTAAAAGTGAATATCAACTTAGAATATTTTTGATCTACGTTATTGCATATATCGTACTTGTAATTAAAAATTAATATTGTAATATCTGTCGTAAATAAATTGATAGAAGAGTTTTTGAAAAAGCTTTTTAAAAACCGCACCAAGAGGCCCAAAACCTATCTCGCCGCCGACTCAAATTACTTCATATCCGCCACCTTGCTTTTTACTTCTAAAGATATTTCCACCGCGTTTGGGATTCGATGGAAAGATCCTGTGCGAGAATTACAGATCCGACCGAATGTTTACCTAAACGCACCCCAATCGAATTTTTAAAAACTAAACTGCAGGAATGCGAAAACTAGCTACACGATGCGCGACAATACCAAACTTTTCCTAAGCGTTTTAAGATTTCCAAGAATTTTAACATAGCTTTTACCACACTTCATTTATTTTCTTTTGTATTCACCTATCTTATATCTAGATTCACGCTAAATTATAACTTTCTTGCAGGTCATACCTAAAAGAAAATCCAAAAACCATTCTTAAAACTTTTTATTACAGACAATTTTTACTAATACAGTTTAAATTTTGTAAACCACATTTCTAGATACATATTCACCATTTTTATTCTTAGCCTAGAACTCCCACATCGGCTTATACTGTTACCGTTCGAGTGGACGGTGTCTGAAAGTATGTAGGCTTGGCTTGATTATTTGTTTAATAGGTGTAAGCAAAAATAATTATAAGTTTCATAAATACATGAAAATAAACGTGAAATAGTTAAAATTGAATGACTTTTACAGTTTGAAACAGTTCGGAAGTCTTCGGTAATTTTCGGAACTCTTCGGAAGGCTTTATGGTTTCGCGCGGAATCTAAATAAACTTAAACATTTATTGAATGAATGTATATACAGTTTAAAGGCGGTGTGAAAGTCTTCGGTAGTCTTCGGAACTCTTCAGAAGGTTTCGGAATTTGCTTGTGAGGCCGAGTAAGAACTTGAAGAACGGTAGTTAGAAAATATTTACAGTTTGAAGAGGTTCAGACGTCTTCGGCGGTCTTCGGAGCTCTTCGGAAGGCTTCGTGTTAGTAGGTATGGGGTCACTTGAGACTGGGAAAATTTTGAAGACCGTGGGAAAATTCCTTTGAAGGGCGTGGTCCTTTGATGTTTGCCGCTTCCGGGTGGGCCATACTTGCAAATCTTTTGGGGGTCCTAGTAATTTTCCCTCCGCTGACGTCACAGTTACACAGCTCTTTCAGAAAAAAAGGTTGACTGAAGCGCGATTCGAACTCGGACCGCCTGCATGCAAAGCAAGTGCTCTAACCGCTAGGCCACAGAGTTGATCGATATAAATACATTCACTCTCTTAGTAATGCAGTACGAGCGCATAAACAATTTAATTTATTTTTGAATATTAGCATAAACAAGTGTGTCTAGTTCTAATTTAAATATATAAAAACCTTTTGGGTGAAATTCGCATGACTAACAATGCGATTGTACTTATTTCGAGTGAACATATGTCCTGGGTTTAAAAAATCGAATCGAAATTATATAACATAGATATGGGGAAAAGTTATTGGCATCGTAGTAGGTCAAATACTTACACGTTGTAATGAGATCGTACTCTTCGTCCATGTACTTGTTGGCTGCAGCGCAACGTTCCGTATGGGCGGGCGGACCGGTTGCACGGGCGGGCGGGCGAACGAATACGGATGAACGGGCGGACGGGGTGGTGGGCGGATGGGGTGGATAGACGGACGGGCGGGCAGGGATGGATTATTTAGTATAAAAGACTGCTTTTGAAATTTTGAATCAGTCTTAGCAGTATATTTGAAAGATGTACACAAAGCAATCTTTAGAAAAGCAATTAGTGAAATTCGGAAAGGTGTGTTAAATACGCGTAAAGCTAGTAGGTTGTATAATGTGCCTAGAACAACGCTACGGGATCACCTCTATAAACTTGGTGTTCGAAATAAAAGTAGAGAATCAAATATCCCGGTAGAAGCTGCACGACAAAAGTTAAAATACCCATACAAAACTTTGATACATATACCACTTCTAGTGCAAAAGAAGTTGGTAAACATGGACCTTTGTTCCCATTCAATATAAGGGCAATATTTGCGGGACCATCGAGTTGTGGAAAACCAACGCTCTAATATCTCTCATTTTACATGAGAATGGACTTGCATTCCAAAACGTCTATGTGTTTTCTAAAAGTTTATATCAGCCAAAGTATGAACTGTTAAGAAAGTTATTTGAACCCTTAAAGACGGATATTGGGTACTACGAATTTGGGAATTATAAAGATTTGATAAGGCCAGAGGATGCAAAGAAGATTCAATTATTGTCTTTGATGATATTCATGCAAACGAACAAAACAAGATCGCACGGTTTTTCTCCTGTGGTAGACATAAGAGTATCGATTCCTTTTACTTATGCCAAACGTATGCCAGCACAGTAAAGCACGGACTTAGAGATAACGCTAATGTTATTTCAATATGGAAACAGGATGATGCAAATCTTTGGCATATCTTTCTAAATCATGTTGGCAGTGATATGCCCTTTATAAAGTTTAAAGAAATTTGTCAGCGATGCTGGAATGGTGGTGACTCGAAATATAGTTTTATTACTATTGTAAAAGATTTTGATTTGGGTAAGGGGCGATATAGAAAAATTTCGATGAGTATATAAATATAGAAGAAGCCGTTAATGGTTAGCCCCAATCTCAAGTTTCATGATGACGGCCGCTAAAGATTTTATTGTAAGCAAACATAAGCATCATTTTATGCAGGATGCCGTACGAAGGAAGTTTGTGGAACGCAAAAAAGATATACTACTTCACAACCAGATTTCAAAGAAGCTCATAAACATTGCATGAGCCTTTGCAAATCGCCGCTTCCCAGTCATAAGGAATAGCGGAAAATACTAAAACCTATGAAGGAGATTAAAGTTGAAAAAACAAAGGCGAACTTTTAAAAAAAGATTAAGTTACCAGTTAACGACGAGCCTGTACATCGTTAGTATACGAACGTGCTGGTTAAAACTGAAGACGAAAATATATACACGTCAGTTTATGGAGTTAAGTATAATCCCCAATCTGATACGCATAGTTCGGGAAAAAGTATATTGGAAATTGATACAGAAAACAGTGACATAACCTTAAATAATAGAGGTCATCCTAGCACTAGAGGGGTATCTATAATAGAAGAATTAAGAGAAGAGGGTTGTATAATAGAATAAGCATAACACAAATCGAGCACAATCGGGGCATATCCGAACAAGAGTAGCTCATATAAAAGGACTGTTGGCATAGAAGTTATAATTTATCGATTATACAGTTTAAAGAGGTGATTAAACAAATATGTATAAAGACTTTGGGAGGTTATTCGAAGATTTCGCAATGCTCTACGAGTAAAAAAGGCGGAATGCGGGCAACGGTTTTCGATAGAAGGACAAAAATGTCTTATGTGCCAGTCATACGAGGAAGCAATACAGCACTGTACTGCTGTGTTAGTATTACCCGAAGATTTGGATGATTTTATGGAAATAATCGAGGAGATGGGATTTATAAAACTGTTGGCAGATATTCAGATGGAATATCTTTTAAATTCTAAGTTTTAAGATAAAAATTTAACTGTCTCAATTACTGTCATAAGAAATGAATGATGAGAATTTACAACATCAACAGTATCAACAACATCAACAACATCGATAACATCAACAACATCGATAATATCAACAATATAATCAACTTTACCAACCTCATGAAACCATTAAGCAATTACAGCACCAACGCCCACAACATCAGCTTTGCCGTCTCTAATATTATAATGGGCAGGAGCAAAATATTAATTGGATAAGAAAAATGCTTCCTTATACATCCAATAGGGTGGAACGCTAGACTACCGAAAAGATTCCAAAGGATAGCCAATAACTGGATATCTATATAATTTGTATCAGCATTGTATTTTGTAAAAATAAAGTTGTATAAAGTTGAATAATGTTTTGATAATACGCTCATAATGAAATGTCGTTTTACATCACTTTTGCGAATACAGCGCTAAGGTCGTCGTAACGGATACTATTGGGCTACGCTCGATCAATAGTTGCTCAATCGATTGCAATCTAAGTCGCCAATACATTGTGATATTCTAATCGTACCCGATGTTACTCTAACCTATGATCCAACAGTCCCATATATATCCAAATTGTCACATTACTAAGTAACTTACTACAGTTAATCACAATAGCATATTGCAATATAAAGCCTAGGGGTGGGGTACGACGGTTCTTTATAGCCACCAGGCAGCGCTTTTTATACTATATATACCTGACATTTTAATGGATGACATCCTGGTTTGTAAGCAGGGATTAGGATCATCCAATGCCGATACACTCCCACATTGTGGTATCTGTCGTATAAATATGGCCAACCACCAGTTTAAACCCCAAACCATTTTCCAGTAGCTTTATATCCATGATGCTATTGTTAACAACCGAGTTTACTTATTGTTATGATATTTGGGCGCAAGGTAACACGGTGCAATAACACTTACCTCATAGCCTATTCGCTGAGCTTTTGATGTTGAATTGGAACCATGCCGCAAGCACCGTGGACCCGGCTTTAGTCAGAGGCGTGTGCAATGGTCTACCATGCGCACAAAGATCAAAGCAACATAGTAAATATTTTTGACACCTTTATAAATGAATTATAGCTATTAAATTGATATTAACAAAACATGCAGTTACATATGCACGATGGATAAGATGCCTGTTGTGCCAGCCTGTATAGAATTATGGACTCTCAAAGCAATTATGCGTAGCCAATAACAGAATGAATAAATGCGATTGTTTTGTTATGATGCAAATTATTAGGTAAAATGAATTAGTAATATTGTAAGCAGAAGGAGGAAGGGATAATAAACGACAGCATTCTATAATTTATAATGAATACGACCGTGGGCTACTTCAGTTTTATTGTAGTATTTTTAATAGTTTGTAAATTTTGATATTGATATTGGAATTGATGTGTAAATATAATATAATATAAGAATTAAAAATTAAAACCAGTAGTTTACATGGAGACTGGGCATGTCACCAACCAGGTCAAAAATAGATTTTATAGGTATTTCAGTTATTAAAGACATTGCACCAAATTCATTCCTATAATATATCATGATGCTAACCAATCATAATCCTATTACATAATACTAAAAACTAGCGGTAGCGGCGACTTAAGTTGCTGCTACAGTTTATAAACCTATAAAAACTTAATTCATATACAAATTTTCATGCTACTGAATAAATAAGATGTAAATAAAATAGCCAAGCGCCAGCCTATTTGCAACATTTATTAAAACGTGTATGCAACGGTCATATTAATATACACGTCTGGCGAATACTAAACACATAATTATGCTAAAATAAGTCTTTAAAATAAGCATCGTCATCATCTGAAACAATGTGCTGTTAAAATCTGGCCACAAAAGTTAGTTTACTTACCTAGAGCGACTTCACAAAACTCGATTCGCAAACTGAAAGGCCGAGCACTTTACGTTAATGTATCAGCATATGTCATAAGGAAATGCTCCGAGTGTAAACACCAGGAATCCTTCTATGAGCAAAATGCTTAACCATTTCTATTATTGTGCTATTCATTAGCAGAAATCTGCACAAATCTGCATAAATATTACGTCCAATGCTGTTTTTTGTTTGATGTCTGAAAGCAACTAATTAAAATATTGCATCATCCGTTTTACATAATTCACGTATGTAAAATTTGTAAACATTCAATATTTGTGTAATTTAAAGAACGAAATAATGCTTTACATAATCAAATGAGGTATTTTCATTATACAATACAATAATAATTATTACAATAGGTAAGCCTATTTTGACTATTAAAAACAATGTCGGTGTGTGAGCTCAAACGATTAGTTATTTGATAGAAACTTCTTGGGGGCGCGATTCGAGTGGTCAACGGCCTACTTAAACATGTCTATGCTTGTATAAATGTGCGTGACGTCATAAATATCATAGCTTATAAATATTTCTAGCTGTAAAATATATTAACCGGATGCACGTTTGAGGCTTCTCGCGCTTTACTAAGTTCTATTTTAAAATGAAAATTGTTTTGTATTCACAGAATGTCGGTCTTTAATTTAAAGATCCGAACACATAATAACCAATATAATTTACAGATTTTTAAAATGGGTCACTAATAGAAAAGATTTTTATAATACGTACTAATTTGCCTTATGGAGAGCTGCATTCGCGAGCGTCTTTGGTACCACGATACAATTATGTATCATGAAACCGCACCAGAAAATTGAATAACAACGGCACATATTTTTCAGAGCACCGATTAATGCAGATTTTATAAAAATTTGTTCATGCCATCTGGTTCATCGAATTTCACACTGTTGTTTAACCCCAAACACTAGTAAATTTAAATAAGTAAGATGTTTCTGTATGACAATTAAACTACTGATGTACGATCGTATAGATTGCGGCTATTTTCTGCAATTTACAGAAAGTGAAATCATTATACATATCTAAAAAAATATATAAATATCCAATCAAGCATACACACGCCCAAAATGTTCGACTTACCTAGAACGATGTTTAATTACAGTAAAAATATCAGTCGAAGGAGTGTTAACCTCTCACGATCACCCGACGACTATGATTAGTCTCGAACCCCACAAAAGTTATAAAATGATTACATCATGACTCATCCAAAATTCTACATCACGTCTGTGCGAAGCTCGGTAAAATTGAGGTCAGCGCTGCTTTTATATAGAGTTCGAATATTTTCAATGGATCCTAAGATATTAACAAAAATTATTAAAATTAATTAGAAACCTAAAACTATCTCAAAAACTATGTAGAATTTTACTAAAAGTCGCATTAAATATATAATTCATATACAAAATTGCGTTCGTCTTTGTCAATATCTGGAACCACACTAAACCGTACTAGAAAATTAAATCGTTAGTATCACAACGATACATATATTTTCTTCAGCGCGCCAATTTAACTTGATTTTATAAAAATTTGTTTTTCGCCTAGCATATATGAAAATAAATCATATCTACCCTAAAAATCTGACTGAAAGTAAATCTTTGCGTTTCTAGGGCCGCAAAACTCATAATAGCATGATTTTATAGGTTTTCACGATCTAGACACCTATGACTATCATTGAGATTCATATATTGCGGCTTTGACGTTTCAAATAATTTATCATTTAACCTCGGCGTCGGTGTATTGTTAATAAGAGTTTCAAATAAAAATATAAAATTATCATAGATGAGTAGTGAATAATTGTAATTCTAACTGAATAACTGTTAGTGAAGATGAATGATAATTTAGACTGTGATGATGATGAAGGAATTACAAGTACTCCACCGGTGTTGCAAGAAAAAGTGAGCAATGCTTCTTTAAATCTTTTACCTAAAAGTCTAGAGAACGGTACAAAAATACTATGAATTATTTAATAAATAGAAAAAATAAAAAGCTAAAATGTAACAGAGAATGTTGTAATTGCGTATTTATCAGAAAGATCGAAACGTGTAAATGCTACTACTCGATGGGCTAAATTTTCAATGCTAAAAGCACTTTTAAAAGTCAAAGAAAATATTAATTTTGATAATCATCATAAAGCATTCTGTAAACTACCTTCCCAAAAATCTAAAATTTTGATTCAAGTACAATAAATGTATTCAATTTTAAGGCGGCAGATGATTAGGAATATCTAATGATAAAGGTGTACAAATAAAATTATTGTAAATTTTTAGATTAACTTTACATTGCAAGTTTCTCTTATTATGGGAGTATACGGAGCTTGCCGCCGAAATGAGTTGACGAATATGAAACTTGACCACATAGATATTAGTGGACACGTATTGATTGTTACAGTTCCACAAACCAAAAATAATATTACAAGAACATTTACAGTCACAAACACTACAGTTGATGTACTGAATCTACTTACAATATACAACAAATATGTTTCTATTATAGCTACCCACATTACTCATAATTCCCTCTTCATTTATTACAAAAATAATAAATGTACAATACAGCCGATCTGGAAAATGTATTAAGCAAAATAGCCACCTTTTTGAAATTGGTTGAACCTAGTACATACACAGGCCAATGTTTCCGCCGTAGTTCTGCAACTCTATTAGCTAATGCTGGAAGTAATTTAATAACACTTAAGATATATGGAGGATGGTGTTCTTCTGCAATTGCTTAAGGATATATAGGTGATTGGTTATCAAATAAGATTAAAATTTCTCAAAAATTCTAACAAACCAAGAACATCAACTGTCTAGTACCAGCACAAATAATACAATTCACATGTTAATTGCTCTTAAACCAAATAAATGAAATACCAGTTAATGTAGATAGACCGTCAACGTTATTGTAAAATGTCATCATGCTACCAGCATCTCAAATACTTACCAAGTGCCTACAAATTCTGGTATCACTATCCATAATAATGGTCATGGGATAATTAATATCAATTACTATAATAAATAAATACGTCAAATGTTATTAACTTTCTTTATTTTATGGGTTTTTCTATTTTTCTTTAATGTTAGACGAAAAACAGTTGTGTATCACACAGGCAAAAATGCATTAGTAGTCCTTAGCTATCAGCTGTCCTCGCTCGCTCAGGCATCTAATAGCTGCGGGTGCTAATGAGCACTTTTGTCCTTGTGACACAATATACTATATACCGTCTGGTTACTCGAATTTTGCTGTGATGTTTTTAAACATTAAGCTGTAATTTAAGTCCAAACATGAAATTTGTATAACAATTATAAGAGCGTAAAATCTATACATTGAATCGATTTATGAATTTTCAAAATAATTATCGACCCGTTAGAGATAAAAAATTCTCGGGGCATGATTCGAGCGATCAACGACCTACTTAAACGTGTTTATGCTTGCATGAATATGCGTGACGTCATAAATATCATAGCTCATAAATATTTCTAGGTATCGCTCTCTATTAATTGTAGAAATGACCATTACTCACGATTTATAGGAAGATACTTGAAAATACCAGTGCCGGTTTGATATATAGCTAATTTTATAAAATAATTGCTAATTCGATAACAATAAGAATGTTTAGTTTGAATCCAAAATTTATTATTAACATTTTATACCACATTACTGTTAAATTTCGGGCTTATAAACCGAGTAATACCTTTCTTGAACAAACAAATGTAATTTAATTTAGGAAATAAATTGTTTCTCTAACAACGTGGTTTCTGTACTATTTATGTATCGTTTTGCTTTATGCAAATTTACAGAAATGACTGCATTCCATACGATACGATGACACATCTGTCTATAATTAACCGCAAAATACTAATTATAAAATGAGCTATATATTAAACCAGAGAAAAAATTACTTTTACCTAACGTTGAGATAATCAAAGCGGTTGATAATTAATCAATTTATAAAACTGAATACCCTTCAAATCGACAGATTTACATATATTTTAAATTCTGGCAATTAATTGTTTTATGATGTAACTATGGCGTCATGACTCATCCAAATTCTTCGACACGTCTGTGCGAATCTCGGTAAAATTAAAGGTCGTCATAGCTTTTATTAGAACTCGAATATTTCAGTGGATCCTAAAATATTAACAAAAAAATCGTTAAAAATCTATTAGAAACCATCAATTATCCCGAAACTAAGCCGAATTTACGCTAAATTAAAATTAAATATGTAATTCATTATATGCAACATTAAAAGCTCATCAAAACGTGTTAGCGATCATATTAATATACACGTCTATCTAAAAAGCGAATGCTATACATATAATTAAGCTAAAATGTGTCTTTAACACTGTAAAACTTGCAGATAATCTGAAAAATATGCTGTTAAATATGTATACAAAGGTTTAATACTCACTTTCAACCACTTCTCAAAACTGCATTGATAGTAAACAGGAACCGGAGAAATAAAAAAATGGTCCGAGCGCACTTTACGTTATTATGTCAAAATATATCGTAACAAGATGTCCCGGGAGTAAACACCTGAGGTCCATCTATATTCATACTACACCAAGGGTATTCAGTTTTATAAATTGATTAATTATCAACCGCTTTGATTATCTCAACGTTAGGTAAAAGTAATTTTCTCTGTTTTAATATATAGCTCATTTTATAATTAGTATTTTGCGGTTAATTATAGACAGATGTGTCATCGTATCGTATGGAATGCAGTCATTTCTGTAAATTTGCATAAAGCAAAACGATACATAAATAGTACAGAAACCACGTTGTTAGAGAAACAATTTATTTCCTAAATTAAATTACATTTGTTTGTTCAAGAAAGGTATTACTCGGTTTATAACCCCGAAATTTAACAGTAATGTGGTATAAAATGTTAATAATAAATTTTGGATTCAAACTAAACATTCTTATTGTTATCGAATTAGCAATTATTTTATAAAATTAGCTATATATCAAACCGGCACTGGTATTTTCAAGTATCTTCCTATAAATCGTGAGTAATGGTCATTTCTACAATTAATAGAGAGCGATACCTAGAAATATTTATGAGCTATGATATTTAGGACGTCACGCATATTCATGCAGGCATAAACATGTTTAAGCAGGTCGTTGATTGCTCGAATCATGCCCCGAGACAGAAAGAAGACAGCCAACATAAAGTAAAAATCTTACACAGCTGCTACATTAAAGCTTGTAGTACATATTTTACACAATCTGCAGCCGCGTATTCTACAATCTCTAAAAGACATAATCATTGTGAATCAGGATTAGTGAATATACCTAACACTTCCCCGCGGTTGTAAGACAACGCATAACTATTGGTAACAAACTCTATCCGTTTACGCTAAAAGAAGTTACCCTTTATGCGCCCCATACTCTGTAAGTGGGAGAAAACAGTTGGAATTAGAAGAAGAAATTGATGCAAAAAGACGGAAGTTGGACTATATGGAAAATACCCCAGCAATGCGAGAACAGTATAAAGATGTGTTGGACAAAGAACATCTTAGAGAAATGAGAAAAATTAGAAGATTATTTTGTGTGTCGGTAGACCGACTTAATTACATCTGGATTTTACGAGCTATAAGCATTTGTGGTTTGTAAGAAAGACTCTTTTAGTTATGTGGGTGTCGTTGGGGAAAAGGATAGTATTAAACTGGTATACTACTTAAAAGGTTTTCTTAGAACCTATTTATCACATTGGCAGATGACATAGACGAACTAAGGAAGGTGGGTGCGTAATACCATGCTCTTTAACCAAAGTAGATGCGAATGTTTCCCTTAAACGTACATCCGGACAACGTAGAAAATCTATTATTATATGATCCACAAGTCGTTTATTAACACCGGGACTTGTTATTTGACACACAAATTTGTAGTATATTTTAATTCTTTGCATTAGCTGTTAACCATGTTAAACAATCGATCCCTTGCAATTTTTTTGTCAAACCGACGGTACTCCGCGGTTTGGTCAAAACTCGTCTATCTGGAAACTCATTGTCCAGCGAGTTACCGCATCTGGAAACTCATTGTCCAGCAAGTTACCGCTTTGTTGACCTATTTTGCACATACTTGCAATAGAAATACTGTTCTTTTTTTTTTCATTATGTTTCTAGTGGGGTAAAGATGTTCCAAACGTAAATGATGAACGAACAAAATTTTAAAAATCCAATTTATGGAAATCTGGGGCAACAAAACCGTATCTGTCAAAATAAAATTTTGTTTCAAAATCGATTACAACATAACCAATTTTACCAAAAAGTGGTTTGTATAGCTACCAAAATCGGTTTATCAGGACTGATATTATTAAAAACCGATTATACAAAACCTATTTCACTAAAACGATTTTAACCGGTTTTCACCGAAGCGGGTTTTACCAGAACAGGCTTACGATTTTAACCGGCCTTTACCGAAGCGGGTTTTACCAGAACTGGCTTTGTCAGAATCGATTTACCAATTCCGGTTTTTTCCAAAACAGGTTTTAGTGAAAACCGATTTTACCAAAATCCGGTGTTACCAAAAACGGTTTTATCGATACCGGTTTACCAACACCGGCTTGCAGTTTCGATGATAACTGAGCGGTAAACCTGTTTTAAACACATACACTTGCAGATCGGTACTCGTATATTTTATTATTTAATCTAACAGAAATTACATATGTATAGTCATTATTGTACAACATTTTTAAAAATAAAAAGTACACTTTGCAGAAAATAATGTTGTTTCAGTAGTTATACGATACAGATAACTGTACGTACATTTATTAATACAATCTTTAGAAAATATACAGTCAGTAAACTATCATGTGGAGAACGTGGGGCATAAAGTAACTACATGTGAACGCATTTTCTATAAGTGGAAATTATTAAACTGGAAGATTTAAATACATTCGAACCAAAAATAATACTTGTATACGATTGCACCTATTAATATTAATTTCTAATTACAGTTATACATAATTGCATAAAATGTTTATAAAATGCAAATTTCACAAATATTCACAAATTATGAAGAGTTTTAAGTTTATTATATTCAAATGGCAGTGAAGTGTGGTTATCAAAAATTTACGTTTTGTAGAATTGGTTTGTACATTTTGCTCTCAGTTCTTGTCACTACTTCGTACTCCTCTGTTCTTCTGATACTTTTAAAACTATAAATAAAGGCCGCGATGGGATTAAAACCATCTTCTTGATGCTCTCAAAAGTTTACAAGGTGTGCGGTTGTGTAGGTAAGCCATATCTATATACCTTTACTTTTGCAAACAAGGACTTCTTTTGTGTGCCTGTGCAAATTTTCAGATATTCACAAATTACGAAGAATTTTGAGTTTTTATATCCGAATGGAAGTGAAGTGTGGTTATCAAAAAATTTACGCTTTGTTGAATTTGGTTTGTACATTTTTGTCTCAGTTCTTGTAACTAGTTCGTGTTCCTTTGTTCTTCTGATACATTTCGAAACAATAAATATAGGCCTCGTTGGGGTTAAAACCATCTTTTTAATGCTTTCAAAGTTTACAAGTTGTGCGGCTGTGTAGTTGAGCGAAATACCTTTACTTTGCAAACAAGAACTTCTTCTTGTTTGTCCGTAGACACAACTTTATATGCGTAATTTTTTGGACCTCCAGACACAAATTCGTTGATGTAGCTACCTGGCCCATAAACCTCTAATTCATCCGTCATATCGCCTACAAATTTTCCGGTGGGGACGTCGTATTCTCCGGGCTAGACACATAAACTATGGAGTCTGTGTCAAAATACAAAACCTTCGTTTTCAACTTTTCAAGATAACTGTAGAGTTTTAGTCTTGCTTGTGCAGTTACGTATGCTGCTATGACGACGTTTACCGTAGCTTGCACATCGTAAGCCTCCTCTATACTGCCAATTAACAATCACAGTGTCTTCGTTAACAGGCATTGCATGATTTATAATTATACTAGGATTCGACAACATTCCAAAAACTCTCCGGGGTCGTTGATAATATTTGTTTTGGCTGGTTCTCCTTTTGCCCCAGTTTTCCCAAAATGAATTAAGCATGAGTTTAGCTAAAGATCGTAGACCAGGATTATTTACAATCTCACTGTACTCAATTTGTATCCCTCGTGGGCTAAAAAGTCGTCAATGTATTTATCTCTTTCGCCTTTTGTTGAACAATTTCCGGGCCACCCTGACGCCTGTTGTTTTATTTTTAAAACTTGTCCATCATCTCTCGAAAACACCACCAATCTTTTAATCTTGTCGAATTGGTTAATTTGATAAGACCAAACCTCATAAATTTTGCTATCTTGTAGCCACATTCCTTAGCCTTTAGCACTTCATCAATCACCCATGTACCCGTGAGTGCACGTTCTTGTTCGTCGTGATTGCAGTCATTCGGATTCATTTCACTCCCACATGTACGGCACAAGACGAACATGAGTTTGCCGTTCATCTTTGTAGGCAGTACCGGAAGATAAATATCTTGCGGAGGAAGGATCGTGCATTTGATTAATCCTTCTGTTACTTCTAAGTCTAGCTGTTCACAATCTTCTCCCACACAAACTATAGGGTGTCCCATGGGAATTTTCCATATTTGCATACCCACGGATACAAAGAGCAGACGTCTACGTACTTAATTTTTCATCCTGTTTAGCCTTATAGTATTCAAAAGTGTTTCCCGTACGACCACCGTAGAAAGCATCACGTGGGTTTAATGGCGCTTGTACAACCAACGGATGGTGTAAGACGTATGTTCGTAATTCTCTGTTTTCGATTATATGTGACCGAAACTTACACTCCCACATCTCAATAACATCATATCCTAATTCTTTTAGTCTTTCCATTTTAGCCACAGTAGCCTCTTGTCTTGTACTTAGTGTTTGGTCGGGATCATTGTGTAAAGGGTTGTCTCTGCCGTATTTGAAACAATTAGAGCAACCATGATAGTAGCAACCGTGAAATTCGAAGACCTGTTTTGTTTCGGAACAAAAGCCGTCGACTTTGAGACCGTGGATTATGATTTCTTGTTGTTTAGCAGCATGCATGATGTTAATTTGACGCTGCTTTTGTTCCCACACAAGCCACTGAATAGCTATTTTAGACTGGTTATCGCGCCACCTATAGCCACCTTTAGGGATAATCCCAATAGTATTTGATTTAAGAAAATTGCGTCGATATACCTTGTTACAAGTTGAAGCAATAGCGCACGCTTCTGTAAATGGACACACGCCACTTGTTTCAAGCATTTGCTGTCTGAATTTTAGACATGCGGTAGTCAAAATTTCCACATCTGAAATACAGTAGTCGACTAGGTCGCGCTGCATCTCAAACACGTCATCCTTGTGCTCTTGATACCACTTCATAAACGTTTTCCTGTCATCTTCGTTCATAGTGTCTGGCTCATAAAATTCGATGGGAGGTAAAAGTCCCACATAATTTGCGTTACTGGCGGTGTTAAACAGGTGAGGAAAATACCCCTTCTTAAAACTTTCTCCCAGTCCAAACGCTGTGGGAAGTTTGGCTAAAGCCATTGGAAAATAATTAAGGGAGTCCAAAAACTGCACATTTTTCATCGTCAGTGATATTATCTTCGTTCCTCTCATGATGAGTTCCGGCTTTAAATCTGTTTCTGTTAATATATAATTTAGACAGAATTGATGGTCAAATGCTTGTCCGTTATGAGCAATAACTACCAGGTGTTTGAATTTTTTTCTTGATGCTAAAATATAGTTCATAAAATTACGAATGACGTTGTCCCTATATACAATCCGTCTATATCCACATTTCTGGCAAAAGTAAAGATGATCTTCATTTAAACACATATCACATCTAGAAACTAATACACATAAGTTAGGTTCATGTAGGTGATCGCCGTTCTCTAATATTCTTTCTTGTCTCGTCTCTAAATCATAGAAAACAAAAAGAACACCTTTTAAATTTGGCTTTCCTGTATCAGGTTTCATATAACAGAGGTGGTATTCTGGAACGTGAGCGCAGCATATTTTACAATATACTTCGCCACAACTGTGCTCGCGATTATTTTTCACCGTTTTGAGCATCCCTTACACCGTTTAATTTTTCGCATACACCTTTTGTTTTATGATTCGTCAAACACGGTTGACCCCTAAATTCCCGATTGCACAATTCACACACAATATTAAATTCCTTCTCACAAGGAGGAGCTTGTAGGCAACAGGGACATGTGTTTCCACACCTATGTTTGTCTTTGGTATTGTAAGGTGTGTGGCACTTCTCACAAAAGTACGTACAACAGAATGCGGCTGTGAGGGATGTTATAACATTGTAATGTCCTTTGTGGTATAATAAACTTAACGATGTGCCTTCTGCAGACCCTTCAAAAATTATATCGCGTCCCTTAGTGCCATAACTGTAAACAACAATTCTGTAGTTTTAAGATGCTCTTGAAATTGCTGTAGTTCAGATATTCCACATCCTACTTCAGGAACAACTACACCGGAATCAAGACACAGTTGAACAGCTCTTTTGGTTTGTATTTTAGCCATGTCGCGCCGTAGTTTGGCACGATCTGGATCCTTATTTGCGCAAGCAATAGCCATCACTAAAGCTCGCGGTAAACACAAGTTGTCTTTGTTACTGATAACAATAATTCCACGTTTCATGCCGTTTTCTTCGTTAAAAGTATTATAGTTTCTTCCTCCTCTACCCACTGGCATTCTAACTGATGTCACGCTCAGACAAAATGTACTGCACCCTTCCGAATTGGATTGGTATATGTTGCTTATAACATCCCAAACGTCATCGTATGTGAGCTGTTCCACGGGGCGGAAGCGAACCCATCCATCTCCCTCTGCAAATCCTTGAGCAGAAACTAAACCCTACTTGATCACCAGCTGCAAGTCCTTCAGTGGCGGTTTCTATCACTTGCCTGACAGCGTCTTTCATCCACGCCACAGGTTCTTCACCTTCGGGCAACGGTTTTATTTTGAATTCAAGCGTACGCCCCATTAAGTTAAAACGGCGGATTCTTTTACAAAATCTCTGATCGTAATAAATTTATCCATTATTTGATCTTTGCTTTTGTAACAAAATTCTCAAATAACAACCGATCAGGTTAGTTAAACAAATGACGTAAGACTGATCAAGCGATCGCAAGATGTTCTCTTTATAGTTTATGTACACAGAAAAAACAAATCCCGTGATCATAGTGCGGAACCTGTATGAACTTGTCTGTCACCGACTATGCGGTCCGGTGACGCAATCATTACTAATATTATGTAGCTAGTATTGGTTATCGAGGTATGATCATTCGCAGTTTTTTAATGAAACTGTTAACCATTTTGAATTAACACAAAACTTTAACCTTATTTCTATTTCATAATTATTGAAAATCGGTCGTATAAAACTTAAAACATAAATTGTTGGAGGTGCCCTAATAATGACAATGATTAGAATGTTTAGCGTATTCGAATTCAGTCAAATGTTTTCTCCTACGCATTATAAACTACCGTCTAAAGGTCGCCGAAAGCATTGTCGCAGTTTTCAAAAACTAATAACAAAACGAAAATCCTAAACAAACGTTACAATACGTACGAACGGACATTTGTGCATTTGATTGAAGAGAATATTCATTACTATAAAGCGTTTGAATTTGCAAACGTATGATTATACAAAATGTAGGTTAAGGTCGGACAGGTAAGTGGGTCAATGTACTCGCTAACACAATGAACATCGACCATTATTATTTAATTTTATTACCATTTTCGGAACCTTGTTGTGTTATATCGTAAATTAATTAACAAGAAATTAATTATCGATAGGTACACTCAAAGTAAACTGAAAACCTCGTCAGTTATCCAAGGAAGGACGTTGACTCTTATTTGTTGTTGATGCAACTCATTTATACGTAGTAATATAATGTTTATTTATTGCAATATCAAAATTTAACCTAATGTAGAAAAATTATTAAATAATTACAAGGCCCTATATTTATTTAATTATACTGAAAAGTTTAAAATGGAATGTAAATCTTACTAAACACGTATATTCTAATAGCTTTTCAATTGTCGTTAAATACGTCAATATACGGATGTAATTAAAATGGCCGTACCCAGAATAAGTACAATCGCATTGTTAGTCATGCGAATTTCACCCAAAAGGTTTTTATATATTTAAATTAGAACTAGACACACTTTTTATGCTAATATTCAAAAATAAATTAAATTGTTTATGCGCTCGTACTGCATTACTAAGAGAGTGAATGTATTTATATCGATCAACTCTGTGGCCTAGCGGTTAGAGCACTTGCTTTGCATGCAGGCGGTCCGAGTTCGAATCGCGCTTCAGTCAACCTTTTTTTCTGAAAGAGCTGTGTAACTGTGACGTCAGCGGAGGGAAAATTACTAGGACCCCCAAAAGATTTGCAAGTATGGCCCACCCGGAAGCGGCAAACATCAAAGGACCACGCCCTTCAAAGGAATTTTCCCACGGTCTTCAAAATTTTCCCAGTCTCAAGTGACCCCATACCTACTAACACGAAGCCTTCCGAAGAGCTCCGAAGACCGCCGAAGACGTCTGAACCTCTTCAAACTGTAAATATTTTCTAACTACCGTTCTTCAAGTTCTTACTCGGCCTCACAAGCAAATTCCGAAACCTTCTGAAGAGTTCCGAAGACTACCGAAGACTTTCACACCGCCTTTAAACTGTATATACATTCATTCAATAAATGTTTAAGTTTATTTAGATTCCGCGCGAAACCATAAAGCCTTCCGAAGAGTTCCGAAAATTACCGAAGACTTCCGAACTGTTTCAAACTGTAAAAGTCATTCAATTTTAACTATTTCACGTTTATTTTCATGTATTTATGAAACTTATAATTATTTTTGCTTACACCTATTAAACAAATAATCAAGCCAAGCCTACATACTTTCAGACACCGTCCACTCGAACGGTAACAGTATAAGCCGATGTGGGGAGTTCTAGGCTAAGAATAAAAAATGGTGAATATGTATCTAGAAATGTGGTTTACAAAATTTAAACTGTATTAGTAAAAATTGTCTGTAATAAAAAGTTTTAAGAATGGTTTTTGGATTTTCTTTTAGGTATGACCTGCAAGAAAGTTATAATTTAGCGTGAATCTAGATATAAGATAGGTGAATACAAAAGAAAATAAATGAAGTGTGGTAAAAGCTATGTTAAAAATTCTTGGAAATCTTAAAACGCTTAGGAAAAGTTTGGTATTGTCGCGCATCGTGTAGCTAGTTTTCGCATTCCTGCAGTTTAGTTTTTAAAAAATTCGATTGGGGTGCGTTTAGGTAAACATTCGGTCGGATCTGTAATTCTCGCACAGGATCTTTCCATCGAATCCCAAACGCGGTGGAAATATCTTTAGAAGTAAAAAAAGCAAGGTGGCGGATATGAAGTAATTTGAGTCGGCGGCGAGATAGGTTTTGGGCCTCTTGGTGCGGTTTTTTAAAAAAGCTTTTTCAAAAAACTCTTCTATCAATTTATTTACGACAGATATTACAATATTAATTTTTAATTACAAGTACGATATATGCAATAACGTAGATCAAAAATATTCTAAGTTGATATTCACTTTTAAATTGACTAAAATTACGGTGAGTAGCTGAACTACCAACAATGTAAAAGTTGTGAAGATCTAGACTGACCGGCTATTTTGGGCTCTCGAGAGTATTTATGCTATCCCTACTCCGCACATTGCTTATGGGAACTGCAGAGCTCATGTCTGCTTATTTCTTTATTCATTACAAAGTATTACATTTTAATTATCTTAATTCTAATAATTGCTGTCTTATAACCTACTGTGACCTGCACCTGCAGTATCACGTTGTGTCTGGAATACAATGTATTCACATCCGTTCTCATGTCTGGTTTATTAACTTCTATTAACCTTTTGTAGTCTGTCCTTCAGTTATACATTGTTGCAATCTAACTTAAGTTTTAGTAATTTCATTTAATTATACATATATTTGATTTGAGGGATATGTAACTGGCGCTGTAACGTACTCAAAGAAGGTGGGTGTAACGTAATCAAAATGGCTGATGTGGGGGTTGTCCGAGCAAGGAGGGGAGCAAGGAGGTGGCAAGGAAGAGATCCCCAGTAAATGTCCGAAGGAGGTTCGCTTCCAAAGAATTTACATGTAAATTCCCATAAGGAGGATCTGCTGCGAGGATGTCATAAAGAGAATCTGCGCCAGAATCGGCCTATTCTACTACTCAAATTTCGGATCGAATATAATAAATTGCATAAAAAAGAATACAAATTAGTTTTTTGATGATGTCCAGCAATTTGTAATTTAAAGTAATTGTGTACTACTAATGTTTTTATAAACTTGTATTTCGTTTGGAAATGACTTCTGGTATTGCAGACAGTGACCGTTTATCAGTACCTACGTATGATGGAAGTGATTCTGATCTCAGTTTATGCCTAAATGAAGAACAGTTGCAAATGTCTGGTCAAGCAGAAAACTTCATTAACGGAGATGATCCTTCAGATGATTATCAACCACCGAAAATAGATTTAGAATCCTCGTCATCTAGTAATAATTATTATAAACTTAAAACCAGAAATGGCAGAAAATTAAATTAAGGATGGATATGAATCTGCGCCTGTAAATATTGAAAGTAGGTATTCATTCGTATGGTTCTTGAAACGGATTACTACACAATAATCAAACTACTAATATTTTAATCAAATTTATTAATCTAAGCATGTCGATCACACTGTTAATCGAGGCTTTTTTTTTAGTCACCTATACAAACACCAGTGAATCCACATTTGTTCTAGTTGCTTTTCTACAAACAGAACAGGAATTTGCTGGCATCCCGTTTTCATCCCGGCTATTTCTGAACAAACCGAAGCTGTAAGCAAAAATGTATCTGTTACTTATCAAAAGTCAGTATGTAAGAAGCAGATAGAAGGTTTACATAGTTCAGCAGCTGAAAGCAAAACTTTTTATTTGTGGCCTAGCGGTTAGAGCACTTGCTTTGCATGCAGGCGGTCCGAGTTCGAATCGCGCTTCAGTCAACCTTTTTTTCTGAAAGAGCTGTGTAACTGTGACGTCAGCGGAGGGAAAATTACTAGGACCCCCAAAAGATTTGCAAGTATGGCCCACCCGGAAGCGGCAAACATCAAAGGACCACGCCCTTCAAAGGAATTTTCCCACGGTCTTCAAAATTTTCCCAGTCTCAAGTGACCCCATACCTACTCGTGTTTTACTTGTGGGACAACATTAAGTTACAATGATATAAAACTAAAACCATTAATTGAACATATATACAAGCATGGAGGGGTTCAGAAGTCTTCGATGGTCTTCGGAAGGCTTCGTGTTTTACCGGTGGGACAACGTGAAGTTACAAAGAATTATGATATGAAATTAAAAACTATTAATTGAACATATATACAAGCATAGAGGGATTCAGAAGCCTTCGGTTGTCTTCGGACGGTTTCGTGCTAGTGGTGCCTTAAGCCTCGTCGAGTGCGTGGCCGTTGAATTCTACGGGGGTGTCGTTTCGGAGGTAGAGTTGACAGACGCAACACAATAACGACTTGTCGGTGATGGATGGAACGGAGCTTAATGCCCATACGTAGTTTATTAACTATTGATTGATGAATGATAGTGACGTGCCCTAGGTACGGCGGCGGACAGCGTTACCATCCAGGAATACGCAGGCTATAGGGAGCACTGCGCGCTGAAGTATAGCAGGCTATGAAGATCGCTGCTCGCTGAAGTGTTAGCAGGCTGTGATGAGCACTGCCAGTTGATCCTTTAGGCTATGGGGAACACTAACGAATGTCTTTCGAAGAATTTGCAATTATATTTATACACTTCCATTTTCTATGCTTCCTGTATTGAAAAACGTTAATGATGTCTTTAACCAATGAAATTGTGTGCATCAATTTTCGAGTGTATAAGAATCGCCAAATTTTGTTTGACCAATGAGCGTGCTGATCTTTGGGTACCACAAAAAATGAGTTGAAAATTCTCGCGATTTTTTGTTTTGTTTTCAGCTTGCGTACTTTGATATAGTCTACAGCAATTCTTTATTTTGTTCTGTGTTCAGCTCGGGCGTGGTGATATAGTCAACAATATTTATTAAAATTTATTTCTAAATCGAGCGCTTTTTCCAAAGACCAACCGGACCCACGTGTTTCAAATTTCTCTGATTTTGTTCTCATGGTTTTGCTTAAGAAGCCGCACATATTTTCCAGATCACTAGAAGATGTTATAACCATATTTTTTGTGTTAAAGGATTTCACACCGGTAGTCTTTTCTCCCATTTTTGTGGAGACGCCGTAAAGTTCGTAATTAACTTTTATTGCTGTATGTTGTGTTCTTTTTTCATTAATTAATCGAATAAGCCGCTCTTTGTGCTTCCAAAGAAACTCGGACACTTTATTGTCGACACTGACACTCTTAATGCGATAGCTAGCCATACGGTTGTTGAACGTTGTGCTAATCATGTCTACACCATCTTCGCCAGTAGCGGTAACTGTTGCATTTTTATGTCTGTTGTTCCTCAAGTGTGCGGCATACGTAGTCTTTTCCACTTCCAAATCGCATACTTTACACAGAATTAGTGGTTGTTTCGGAAAAGACTCTTTAACCGCTGGCGGAGGTGATCGTTTACGGCTTAATGACATACCGTACTGTTTTCCTTGTATCGCAGTAAGATTGTCCATTCTCGTAAAAGCTATACCGCAAGGCCCGCAGTTTAAGCACTATACTGATGACGGATGTATAAGCTTAACCGTGGACGATGTTACACTACAACATTTGTTTTGGTGCCGTTTGAGAGGTTTTTTCCAGGTATAGGAAGCACCACAAGGGTTGCAATTAAAAATATTTTCGGACGGCATTTTTCTTAGACCAGCTTTTAAGAAGTATGAATTATAACTAAAGCTTTACATGTAGAGCCATGGTTTATATACATTTTGGAAAAACCGAAGATTGCCAAAGACGCTCGAAGAGTGCGCAAGCGCGGCCACTAAACCAATTAGCATTAATACCAAGTATTTCGTATTTTGAGGGGTTGCTCATTTTCTAGAACCAAATCTTCTGCATAGCGGTCGGTAGCACGGAATTATTTCTAGGACCGGCGAGTACTAGATACCACCCAAATAGAGAATTAGATGCTTGCTGACTGTTAACTTCCGCTTCCCTCGTGAAAGGTAGGAAAATCACGGTTGATCATCAGTAGAGGAAAATCGAGAATCCCACTGCCTCATTTTCTCCAGCTTCCCTCATTTCCTCACTCATCTGGACCAAATTTGCATGTAAATTCCCATAAAGAGGAAATGAGGAGATGAATCTCCTCCTTGATCCCTCCTTGTGGACCTCCTTGTGGGATTTTTACCCAAACCATCCCTACCCTAAAAAGTCGGTAACCTAACCCCTAAAATTTTAGAGATACTTCTCGGTGCTTATTGGCACCGCACCCACGAGATAAATCTATATTGTTTGGTATCAATTAATATTAGATTTTTCTCAGCCACTTGAATTTCTAGGAATTTTTTAGATAGCATCATCCCCCAGGGAGCTACCCCAGTTTTAAGATTTTTTATCGCTAACATTCTGAACCAAATAGTTTTCTTCGACTAGCCATATTCACCCACGAGTTAAATGTGCATTGTTTGGTATCAATTAATATTAGATTTTTCTCAGCTGCCTGAATTTCTAGGAATTTTTTAGATAGCATCATTCTTTAACGAGCTACCCTTATTTTAAGATTTTTTGCTGGTAGCGATTTCTGCCCGTTCTTATAAATTTTTTAGCCATGCGATACGTCAAATTAGTCTAGAATTTTACGTACAGTCCGAATCTGTAAACAGATTTGAAATAGGACCACCCCTACCGTTTTACACACATACCTTCTAGCGAGCATACCGCCACTGTACCTACTACTCGCTTTTAATATCATACCATACTTTCTACCTTGTTTAGCTCATCTTTCGCGATAAATATATCTTGTTTGGTATCAATTAATATTAGATTTTTCTCAGCTACCCGAATTTCAAGGAATTTTTCTAGATTGCATCATCCCCCAGGGAGCTACCCCTATTTTAAGATTTTTTACCAGCAGCGATTCTAACCGTCCTTATAAATTGTTTAGCCATGCGATACATTAAATTAGTCTAGAATTTTACGCAGAATCCGAATAGATTTAAAATCGGACCACCCATTACCGTTTTACATACATACCCTATAAATTATAACTTTCCTGCAGCTCATACCTAAAAGAAAATCTAAAAATCATTCTTAAAACTTTTTATTACAGACAATTTTTACTAATACAGTTTAAATTTTGTAAACCACATTTTTAAATACATATTTACAATTTTTATTCTTAACCTAGAACTCCTCATATCGGCTTATACTTATTAATATTTATTTCTAAATAGAGCACCTTTTCCAAAGACCAACCGGACCCACGTGTTTCAAATTCCTCTGATTTTGTTCTCATGGTTTCGTTTAAGACATTCTACATATTTTCCAGATTACTAGATGATGTTATAACCATATTTTTTGTGCTAAAGGATTTCACATCGGTAGTTTCTTCTCCCATTTTTGTGTAGATGTCGTAGAGTTCGCAATTAACCTTTATTGCTGTATGTTGTGTTCTTTTTTCATTAATTAATCGAATAAACAGCTCTTTCTGCTTCCAAAGTAACTCGGACACTCTATCGTCGACACTGGCGTTTCTTATGCGATAGCTAGCCATACGGTTGTTAAACGCTGTGCTAACCATTTCTACGCCATCTTTGGTAGTAGCGGTAACTGTTGCATTTTTATGTCTGTTGCTCCTCAAGTGTGCGGCGTACGCAGTCTTTTCCATTTCGAAATCGCAATACTTTACACAGAATTTGTGGTTGTTTCGTATAAGACCCTTTAACAGCTGGCGGAGCTGAACGTTTACGGCTTAATGACATACCGTGTTGTTTTTCCTTGTGTCGTAGTAAGTTGTCCATTCGCGTAAAAGCGATACCGCAATACCCACAGTTTAAGTACTTTGCTGCTGACGAATGTATAAATTTAACCCTGGACGATGTTACACCACGACATTTGTTCTGGTGTCGTTTGAGAGCATTTTTCCAGGTATAGGAAGCATCGCAAGTGTTGCATTTAAAAACGTTTGCAGGTACTATTTTAGTACAAAACAAAATCCGCACTATAGGACTTTGGTGAAACTTGTAAGCAAACTAACTTATAACACTTATAACACTTGCGTGCCTGATTTATGTCGTGCGGTAGAAGATGCAGTGCTACTATAAACAAAAACTTAATAAAACACTTTAAACTAAGGGAATACCAAATTTGTTGTCTACAGGATACTTACTAATAAAGCAATTTAATTTTAAATAACTTCTACGTCATATTTTTGGAAATGGCAGATTTGAATACTTTCTTTGGAAACAATCGAAGATTGCCGAAGACACTCGAAGAGTGCACAAGCGCGGTCACTAAACCGATTGGCATTAATACCGATTATTCTGTACTTTCGTAAGTTGCTCATTTCCTACAACCAAATCTTCCGCATAGCGGTCAGTGGCACGTAATTATTTCTAGATCCGGCAAGTACCCAAATAGAGAATTAGATGCTCGATGTCTGTCAACTTGCGATTCCCTCGGAAAAGATAGAAAAAACACGGTCAATGATCCATCCAACTTATACTTCGACCCGCTCCCGTTCTGATAATTTCCAAACATTTTTCAAACGACAATGGTCTCAGAATTTTTAAACCTCCGAGGGATCTATAAGTCGTGACCAATTACACGTTTGAGCTACCGGTAAACTAACATATTTTATAGTAACAGTGCGCTGTATAATACATGCATACCTCTTCTCTGCGCTACTGCTATTCTTGTAGTTGCTTGAAAAAAGTCAATCGCCTTTTTAGTGCTAGAACCGCTGCAAAGCATCATTTTATAAGTATAGCACAACGCGAGAAAATATGTTAATTTGAAATTCTATTTGAAAATTTGTAAATGCTAACCGAACGTTTTACAAAATTATTAATCAGAATCGTTTTATTTAAAACTACAATATAATTAACCAACCATTTCCCGAGAAATCTAAAACCGATGTGTCCCGCGACTACCACGTAGGGATAACACGTATACTCTGTCCACAAGGATTTGGAAAAAGGTAAGGTGGGAGAAAAACTTAAAAATTATGTTGTTGTCTTTTCCTTCCACTTACAGCGTATGGCATGCATAATGGAGGGCAATTTTCTTTATCGTAAACGGATAGAGTTTACTGCCAATATTTATGCGTTGTCGTACAACTTCTGGGCGAATGTTAGGCGTATTTATCAACCTCAATTCCGAAATGACTATTTCTTTTGGAATTGTAGAATATGGTGTTGCAGATTGTGTAAAATACGTACTACCTGCTTTAATGTAGCACTTGTGTAAGATTTTTATTTGATCTTGGCTGTCTTCCTCCCCTACTATTTCCAAATAATTTACAGGTAAATAGTTAAAACTAAAAGCCGAAAGCACATACTTTATCAATTGCTAGCCGCTGCCTTATTTGCTAAATTGCTAGATTTTGTTCTGAATGTGTTTTCTTCTCATCTCACCTTTAATAGAATATACCGTTGGTCTAATTTGATGGTTGTACATTCATGGATTTCCGCTCCGCCCCAACGATGGAAGACTTTCGTTACAACAGAGTAGCCTATATCCAAGATCAAACTACTAACGCCATGTGGCTTCACGTGCCATCTAACGATAATCCCGCTGACGTTGGATCATGTGGTTTGCTACCCGCCAAGTTGCTCCAATGTTCGTAATGGTGGGTGGCTTCACCCATTTTAATACATTGTTAAGAAATAAATCATGTTCCACGTTCACGTTCTCTGGAAATGCAACAGGTACTAAGCGAAGAACGGTCCGTTACACTCACTACTACTTTGCCCTGTAATGTATTGGATGCCCTACTTAAAAATCAGTCTTCTTTTCTTTATATCGTTCGTATTACCGCTTATATCTTCTGCTTTATTAATAATGTCAGGCATCCTTTAACTAAGCGTACTGGATCTGTATTCGCTCATGAGTTCAAGCTCGCTTTGAAATGCCTTGTTAAACATACCCAACAAGCATCTTTTACGGTTGAGATCAGGGCCCTTCAATCCGGGACGCCACTTGCTAAAAGTTTCCAAAAATTATCCCCTTTCTTTTAAATGGCGTGGTTCGGGTAGGTGGTCGGTTAAGTTACGCCCCTATTTGTTACGATAAACGATTACCCGCTTTATTGCCTAGTGAGAGCCGTTTCGCGAATCTGTATATTCAGTACATTCATCACAAATATTATCACGCAGGTATTCAAACAACACAATTCCTTATAAACCAAAGATTTTGGATAGTTTCTGCGAGATCTATTCGTCGGGTACTTCGCTCTTGTATTCCTTGTTGGAAAACACATCCTAAGTCTTTTCAGCCACCCATGGGCAATTTTTCATCTGCTAAAGTAACTGAAGTTAAACCATTATTGCATACTGGCGTGGACTTTTGCGGCCGACCATGAGTCGAATCCGCGGCGCCAAAACTTTAAAAGCTTACCTCTGCATTTTTATTTGTATATCCTGTGTTAGCGCTTGAAGCAAGCGGACGTGCCATGTAGCGCTGTTAATTTTATTTTATCTACTAATCTTAAGTGTAACATATAGTTAAGTTAGCTTAGTGCATTCAAGTGAAGGAAAACAACCAAATTATTGGACACCAAAATTTCGATAATAATCACAGAACTTAAGTAAGTACAAAATAATTCCCCGAACAAGTCTTACTGTGGGGAGCAATTTTGGGAAATTTTTGGGTATTTTTGGATTCAAATGGACCGCAAACAGTATAAGGTTTTTACAATTTTATTAATTATTGGACAAAGTGCAACGTAAATAAGTGAACTCCAAATTCGTAATCGAATTTGATTAGAAACATTATTAGATTTTTACTTTTTTTGAAACTATTGCACAAAGTGTAACGTAAGTAAATGACTTAAACAAACGAAATAGTTTTAGCGATTTCCGGGGCGCTTATTTAAAACGTGCAAGGACACAAGAACATACTTCACAACCGGCAGTGACCTCGTTACAACAATAAATATTAATATCCGCATACCAACGTTTAAGTAAACAGCGGAATTAGAAAGAGTGCCAAGGACAAATAACAACTATTTATATTTAACATCAGCATTCTTCATCGGTTTTTATAATTTTAGCATTATAATAAGTTAACATCTGCGTTGTTGAAGTATACGTAAATAGTGGACTAGGAAATAGTGTCAAGGACAACTAATATTATTATTACACCACCGCATTCTTCAAAAAGATGACCTTCTAGTGGAAGTATTATTGTATTACTACAACATTTTTCAACGAGCAGCATTTGATAGTTTAGAATAACGCTTTTACTGCATATTACGGACTTTTGTCATTTTATTTGTTTTTTAATTAAATTTAAATAACCTAATGATAGGTAAAATCACAACATCAGACAGCTAGAGTAGAAAATGCCTACTCAACATTCCCCCCAGGTATCCCTTGGGGGTAAAACAACACCAGATCTTGACTTAAACTCACATCCTTCACTAGATACCACCTCGACATCACCAATACAGCTTGATCCTGCTTTCAAAGTCAAATAAGCGTCGTACTAACACCCTCTGCCCACCTACCAACGACCGAAATACCACGGAACAAAAGATTAAGAGGAAGCCCCAGCCACAACAACCCGGAAGATATCAAACAGTCTACCTTAGAGCACCTAGAAAACCTAGGGACGGACCTTCTTAACTTTATTGACAACGAACTAGACCCAAGTAACAACTCTTAGAGATAAGATAATAAAATTAATATATCTACAAGCCGAGTTAACCGGCGAACATAAATTCATGAAACAACAAAACAACACACCACAAGACAAGATAATCGAAACCAAAGTAGAAAACAGCCATCTGAAACAACAATTAATGCTCAATCCAACCATGTCTTCAAACACGTACGCAAACGTGACGCCAATACCAACACAGACATACGCCAGTGCTGTAGCACAAAAACCGAAAGCTCCAAAACAAGACGCAATTTCAAAAGCGATCTCGAACCAAAATACAACGGTGTTCATAACGTCAAAACGTGGTGAAACACCTAGACAAATTCAAGAAATTTTTTCAAAAACAGTAAATCCACTGAAAGACAAAATTAAAATTAAAAACATCCGAACAACCAACAAAGCAGAAATTATAGATACTGATAACGAAACAGAGGCAAACAAAATTTTAAACCATGCAACCCTAAACAAACCCTAAATTGCGAATAACCACGCAAGAAAAAACCCTTAATTATTATATACGACATACCAACGTACCTGAAAGATCAAGACGTTACAGATTTAATTTATTCTCAAAACCTTGAACACCTAATTAACAGAGAGGATTTTAATAGGGACTTTCAATTTAGTTTCAAAACAGGATCGAAAAACAAACCGACTCAACATCATATTGCGACAGAAAGTGGCAAAGTGAGGAATATATTATGTATGCGCCTCTTGGAACGTCAAGGGGCACAATTAGAAATTGCCTGGAGTGCAGTAGGCAGTAAACCAGAGTTTGTAAGGTAGACAGTGGACTGTATAGATTAGAAGGAAATAAACATAGAATTGGAATACAAGTCACATAAATACTTAAAGCACTTACCGAAGCACAGACATCTGGAGCACTAACGCGGCACCTTTCAGTACTGTTTCTGGCCAGCGGTAAATAGGAACGGAGTCAGGAACGGGTTATTTTAGGAAAGAGATTAGAGGGTAATATTTAGAATTGAAGAAACACGTTCGCGTTCGCGGATGGTTGTTAATCGACTCTTTTAAATTATGGTATTCCTTATCTCGCCTGGCTTGATAACGAATACCACGTTGGGAGAGCGAAATGGCGCGAACATAACCGCCCACCAAAAATGAACATTTTTTGAAAAGAAATATATTAGAAACTTGAAAAGAAAATTGTATTAGAACTGGGCATTTCCTCCCAGTAGTGGGCTACGGTTTACCCGCCGATGCTCGGGATAGAAAAAAAGCAAAATAAAACGCGATTTTTAAAAAAAAAAAAACTAAATCTAAGTTGGAGAAAGAAACAAGAAAAAAAATTAGTTTTCTAAAGGAAGAGGTATTATTTTATTTACCGGCCTAGTGAGGGAACCGTGGGTGGTTTTTACCGACACCACGCGAACAACACCATCGCTACCGGGAAATAATTGCTCGACTCGTCCTAACGGCCACGATAGAGGAGAAGTTTTAATCCCGGGAAGAAAAACAACTTGACCCACTTTGGGTACATCGGAGGAACGATTCCATTTGGGTCGTTGAGATAAAGTGAGCAAATATTCATTGGACCATCGCCGCCAGAACGACTGGATAATTTGGCGCAGTCGTAGCCAGCGCGAATGCAAGTTTATATTTTCTGGCAGAGTTATCTCTGGCATACTTAATATAGGGCCTCCAATAAGGAAATGACTGGGAGTCAAATAATCGGGGTTGTCTTTAGTGTCCAAGGAAAAGAAACACAAAGGTCGGCTATTCAATACGGCCTCTATGCGAGTGAAAACAGTAGACAACTCTTCAAAAGTAAGAGGTTGTTTGCCAAGAGTGCGTAGCAATAGAGATTTTGCAGATTTTACTGATGCTTCCCATATACCCCCAAAATTAGGAGCATATGGCGGATTAAACTGCCATTTAACTTGGCGGGAAACCAATGCGGAAAATATTTCATCTTGGTTTTGATGAAGAAACGCACTAGCTTCCTTTAACATACGGGCTGCACCAATAAAATTCTTTCCACAATCTGAATAGATAGTGTCAGGAGCACCTCTCCGAGAAGCAAATCGATCAAAACACGCCATAAAAGCATTAGTAGTAAGTTCGGAAACTAATTCCAAGTGAACTGCTCGTGCACATGCATACGAAAACACAAAGATATGATTTGAAAGAAGAAGCATTACGCCGAATGGAAGACTTAACAAGCAACGGTCCTGCAAAGTCAACTCCAACATGAGTAAAGGCACGAGATAATTTTGCACGGGACGGAGGCAAATTAGACATAATGGGTTGAGAAGGCTTGGAATTAAATCGGAAACATGGTATGCATTGATGTATTCGTTGTCGTATTAACGATCGTGATCCTAAAATCCAGTATTTTCTTAGAATAAGAGCTTGTGTGGTAAGAGGTCCGGAATGCAAAGATAACGCATGATAGTGGTCGCAAATAAGTTTAGATAAAGCTGCCCTTTTAGGCAATAACAGAGGATGTTTGCTATCATAGTTCAATTGTGAATGCTGTAAGCGACCGCCCACCCTAAGCAAACCTAGAGCATCGATAAACGGCGATAATTTTCTAAAAGAGGCGGAGAGAGGTTTTTTATTTTTTATTTGCAACAATTCTACTGCAAAAAATTGTTGTTGAACAAGTTTCACGCATGTTTGTGATGCATTATGTAATTCATCACGAGAAATAGGACCTAGAGTTTTTCCATGGGGTGACGGCAATTATAAATAAAACGAATAATATATGCCGTTGCATATTGCAAGCGACTTAAAGAAGAAAAATTTCCCATGAATTCAGCAAAATCGCACTGTTCTAATGCAACCAGTAGTGTAGTAATTGATTTTAATTCAGGTACTTCACTCAAAGGAACAAAAGAATAGTTGAGGTTAAAACAAACATCCTTTAAATTAGATGCACCTTTCCACCACAAATCGTGGCGTAATAATTGAAAAGGGTGAGTCCACGAGAAGCGACGTCAGCGGGGTTAAGTTCTCCGAAACATGGCTCCATTGATCAATGGAGGTATATTCTAGAATTTGGCTTACTCGATTTCCCACAAAAGGTTTTAACAAATATGTAGGCGTACGCAACCATGTAAGTACGACTTGAGAGTTTGAATAAAGTTTAGTTTTCAAAATAGTGTATGGAAATTTATTTGAACGCATAGAATGAATTAATTTGGATAATAAAAGAGCTCCAGAAAGTTCTAAGCGTGGGATAGTAAGATGCTTTAGAGGAGCAACCTTGCTCTTGGCTTGTAAAAGATTACAATCTACAGATTTATCATTAACAACATACAAGTAGACACAAGCGCCGTATCCCCTTTCGCTTGCATCGCAAAATCCTAGCAATCGATAAGTGCCGTGAAAATGAGACAAAATACGAGGAATTCTTAGCTGGGATAACATAGTAATTTGGTTACAAAAGCCTTGCCATTCCTGACACCACTTATGATCAGGGGTATCATCCCAATCAATCTGTTGAACCCACAGTCGTTGTAACATATGCTTTACTACAAATATTACGGGAGTTAACCACCCTAAAGGGTCGAATATGCGGGCCATATAAGAAAGTACAGAGCGTTTTGTAAATTCACCTTTAAAGGGTATCACGTTATAAGTGAACACGTCTATTCCAGGGTTCCAGACTAAACCTAGTATCTTTATACCACTAACGTCATCAGAGAAAGGAATTAGAGTTTCTAATTCAGTTTGTTCGAAATCCTGTAACAATTCCTCAGAGTTACTAGACCATTTGCGCAAATCAAACTGGCCTAGAGAAAGAAGTTTTACTAGCTCGTGCTGTAGTTGCTTCGCTTCAGCAATACTTTCAGCACCGCTAATTACGTCATCCATATAGGTATGATACATAATAGCTTCAGAAGCCAGGGGGTAAGAGTTCCCTTCGTCTTTAACTAATTGCCGAAGAACTCTTTGAGCTAAGAAAGCGGAAGGAGCTAAACCATATGTAAGAGTTCTAAGCTCGTACTCAGAAATATTGTCTTGTGAAGTTGGTCTCCAAAATATATGCTGAAATTGACAATCTTGCTTACGAAGTAAGATCTGCCGGTACATCATGCGAATGTCCGCACAAACAGCAATTTTATGCGATCTAAATGTATTTATTATATCTGGTAAATTGCACTGTAATTTGGGACCAGCATATAATCTATTGTTGAGAGAAAGACCTACTGAATCCACGGCAGATCCATTAAAAACAACGCGTAGTTTGGTAGTACTACTTGTTATTTTCGAGATGGCATGATGTGGTAAAATATAATCGGATGGATTTTCGGCTAAAATCATATGACCAAGATCAAAATATTCTTGTAAAAACATATTATAAGAATTTTGTTTTTCCAGAGAACATGAAAGACGTTTTTCTAAATTTAGATAACATTTATAAGCAATATGTCGATTGCTACCGAGAGGTTTAATATTGTTAGTGAAAGGGAGAGCGACAGTAAAACGACCAGAGGCGTTTCGAGAATAATTTTCTAGAAAATGAGATTCACAAATAACATCTTCTTGAGAGGGAACTTTGGGCATTTTGACTTCTTCTAATTCCCAGAAATTCCTTATATCATTATCTACTGAATCAGAAATAAAAAGAGAAGTTGTATTAACTGCGGTGTTAACATTAGGAACCTGTCCCAATAGCACGTAACCGAATATTGTTTCAATAGCTACTGGTTGGCCAGGAATAATTCTAGTGCGATCAGAAAATAGCACTTCGGAACATATTTCAGCACCCAGTAGTATATCTACGGGCAATGATTTATGAAAATTTTCATCAGCAAGCTGCAAACATTTGAATTTATGGTAAATACTAGAAGGCAGTGAGCAACCGGGAACGTTTCCCGTTATTTTAGGAAAGATTGAAGCACAAAATTGAAATTGATGCTTCGAGTGATTAGAAAACAAATTGCATATTACAGCTCCTTTGGATTTAATTGCAGAACCTGAAATGCCACCAACTTGGCGAAAATCATGTTGACGCTCCAACCCTAAGCGTTGGACACAAGAACTTGAAATTGCGTTGATTTGAGATCCGGAATCTAAAATGCATCTCACAGATTGTAACTTATTGTTTATATCTAAAACACGAGCTTCTACAGTACCTAATAAAACAGTGTAATTTTCTAGTGAATTTGTGACGTTGCATGTCGAAACAACTTCAGTTGTGAGTGCGGCTTTCGAATTGTTAGATTCATTAATGTGTTCCCTAGCAAGTGGTTTATGCAACAGAGTATGATGAAAAGAGGAATGGCACAACTTACATTTACCATCAGAATTACAATCACGAGGAGTATGACTGCCGAGGCTTTTAAAACATCGATTTAAAGATTTAATAGCAACTTGACGATCGTCAACGCTAAGTTTTCTAAATGCCAAACATCCATAGATTTTATGGACTTCCCCACAATAGGGACAAATTATACTAGCGGTTTTAGTCGCCACTGAAGTCTGCGAGTTTTTAACCAAGAAGGATTGGTTTAAACTAGATTTAAAGCGAAGGGGTGCACCTGGCCTTGGCGCTCTTTCCTTTTTAATGTCTTCATAAAGCTCTGAAGTTTTGCTTTGCAAAGTTAAGAAATCGAACAGTTGAGTACAAGTAGGAACTGACGAACCTATGTTTGAATCAAATGCGTTTTGAGTTTTGAATTCTAGGTTGCGATAGCATAAAGAAAACAATAAAAAATCAGCCAAATCTTCAACTTTATTCGCTACCTTTAACGTGTTAACAGCATTAACATGAATATTAATAAAGTTTGAGAGCGATCCAGAGTTTTTAAAATGAAGTATTTTATTTAAGTAGTAGCTCGTAATTCTACGAGGTGAATTGTAGCGATCCTGAAGTTTAGTGAACGCTTGTTCATATAAATTGGCATCTAGAGCTAAATCCGAAATTAAAGCCAATGCTTCTCCCCGAAGAAGCATGCGCATGTAATGATACTTCTGGATTACGGGAATGTGATCGTTCTCATGGACTAAACTTTTGTATAACGTAATGAAATTTTGCCAATTGTCTAAACAACCATCAAACGGATTTATACTAAGAGGTTTTAAGTAACTGATAACAGGTTGAGATGCATTTGCGATAACTGCTGTATCGACGGCAGAAGTAGAAGCCTTTTGCTTCATATCGAAAAACCGAGAACGAATAACATCTATTAAATTGTCGAAGGAAGATCTTTGAGAATTTATCTTATCCTTTTCTTCTACAGTGGAATTATAACTTAAAATTTTATCGTAAAGTGTATCGAGTTGTTGCTCGATACTTTGCATTCGAACATATCTCGCTTCGACTGCTGAAAAGCGAGTAGCCGATTTGATATAGTCTTGGATTTCCGTTAAACGAGAAAAATAATCCTCTAATTTCTTTTGTAGAATGTTTCTGATAGTCATGATTAAACGCGCGAATCTTAGATTAAGAGTACTTCCGAAGCAGAGTTTATTGTTTGTATACAAATACAAAGGTCATTGTTTTAAACGTATTGAATGGCAACGCGATAACGAAGTTATCTGACTAAAGTATAAATGCAGTATTTTTAAAAGTACACACGTGCAATTTAAACTGGAAACTTTTATAGCAATTTAATTATCTTTAGAATTAAAGTGTTATGATTATTCGAAATTACAATTAATGTTGGACATACGTGTTTATGTGCTTGAATTGAGGATGTGAAACGAAGAACGAGATATAACGTAGTTCTTAATTCGGCTCGTACGGATCAAAAATTTATGTATGCGCCTCTTGGAACGTCAAGGGGCACAATTAGAAATTGCCTGGAGTGCAGTAGGCAGTAAACCAGGGTTTGTAAGGTAGACAGTGGACTGTATAGATTAGAAGGAAATAAACATAGAATTGGAATACAAGTCACATAAATACTTAAAGCACTTACCGAAGCACAGACATCTGGAGCACTAACGCGGCACCTTTCAGTACTGTTTCTGGCCAGAGGTAAATAGGAACGGAGTCAGGAACGGGTTATTTTAGGAAAGAGATTAGAGAGTAATATTTAGAATTGAAGAAACACGTTCGCGTTCGCGGATGGTTGTTAATCGACTCTTTTAAATTATGGTATTCCTTATCTCGCCTAGCTTGATAACGAATACCACGTTGGGAGAGCGAAATGGCGCGAACATATTAATAAATCTAGGGAAACTTTATATTGAATATCGCTGTGTTACAGTGAAATACTTTTTAGTAGTACCCAAATGCCTACGATGTCTCGATCTAGGACACGTCACAAAACATTGCACACGCACCACCGTTACATGTGGACACTGTGGGGAAGAAGACTCCAAGTACAAAAGGGCAGACTGCTCCAAGCACGGACAACCCTCAGTTTGCATACCATGCTTAAAACGTAACAAAAAGTGCGATTCTAACTCTAAAGATTGCCCAACCCACAAAATGTGAATGGACAGACTCATACAAAATACCGACTATGGACACCTAACCAAACTAAACACAAACAACCCTCACAAATTCAAAGGGACAAAACAAGGGTAATTACGTATCGACAACATCTTCAACAAACAATACAAGAGAACATGCACACAGACAAAATAGCAACCCACCCACAAACGGAATACGAACCTACACTCACACACAACATTTTCACACAAACACAAGCAACAACCAGAATGCAGCATAAACACCTATTACCCTTAATGGATGACGGAAAGATCAGAATTGGCCAAATAAATGCTATGCACTGGTGCAACTATAATGAAAGAGCTTAGACAACTAGCTCAAACCTTACGATTACATGCACTTTTCTATACAGGAACCTTATCTGGTGCATGGGAAGATTCCAAACATGCCAGTCAGGGCAAACAAATACATACAGGTTGATCCCACATTGACAATCACGACAATCCAACGATACAGCGGAAAACACTGTACATGTCTGGAGGTCTCAAACGGTCGGATTGAAAAGTGGATCTTGGTAACAAGCTACTTCCAGTACAGGCTGGATCCCCAGCCGTACATAAACAACATACGCAACATATTACACACTTACAATAACAAACCAATAGTTATTATGGCAGACGTAAATGGAAAATCTCCAATGTGGCATAGTTCCCTCACGGACGAACGCGGAGAATAAGTCGAAAACTTGATTAACGAACTCTAACTCAAAGTAATCAACCTTCCTAATAACCTATCCACATACAACACCCATGCAGGAACAGGAACAAACATAGACGTTGCACTGACAAATGGGCTGGCGTACAACTACATACAAGACTGGCAGGTATTAGAACACCAAACTGTTAATGACCACAACCTAATCAGGTTCGACATTGACATGACAACCAGACCATTTGACACACCACAAAACTTCACCAAAGTACAACGATACAAAATACGAAATGCACATTGGAACAAGCTGAGGGACACATTTGTACCCCCACAAGATATAAGATCAGATGAAAACGTTCACAAGTATACAAAACTACTCACCAACACAATTAGACGCACAATAGAGCAAGTGCTCCCAAACAACGAAAAACACGACACACAAAGACAATTCGATGGACAAGACGCCTACAAAACCTAAAAAAGGAAACACAGCGAGCGAGAAAAAGCTACCAAAACTCCCTAACACCGGCCGAGAGAGCATACCACCTAACAAATTATCGACAATTAAAAAACATATACCAAAAAGAACTGACTGACATGAAGAGGAGGTCATGGGAATTATTCGTGGAAAGACACTTACAAACTGACGCCTGGGGAATACCCTATAAAATCACTCAGGGTAAAATCAAACAACCGATGACTTATTCAACTTTAATAAAACAAGTCGGTACATACACAAAAGACTGGGGTGAAACTGCGACACTACTATTACAAACACTTTTGCCTGATGACAACGTTCAGGACGACACTAACGAACAACGACTCAGACGACAAGGGGTAGTCGACAGAAACCACGTAGGTTACCGACCATGGAACAGACAAGACGACAACTTAGATCCTTTCATAGAAGACGAAGTGAGATACGCACTATGCCAATCGAAGAGCAGGAAAGAACCTGGACCGGACGGAATTCTTGCGGAGATTGGCATAGCGCTACAAGATAAATTGACACCGACGCTAACAGCACTGTACAATGAATGCACACGACAAGCTGTTTTTCCGAACATCTGGAAACAGGCGAATGTCGTGATTATCCCTAAAGGGAAAGGTAAAGACAGTAGGGTATAATCAAGGATCCTGTGACCACATTTCCACCAGCATCCACATTTCCACACATCTGGACCAAAAGTTTTCTTCGACTAACCATTTTCATCTTTCGGTAATAATTTTTAACTTCAACTTTATTTTTCATCAATTTTCTTTTTTTAACTTTGTATATATTTCCAATTAATTTTCCCGCATTTATTTCTTTTTAAATTTTTTTAAATTTACAAAATTAAGCCAATCCAATTCTTCCCAACCTTTGTATATTTTTCCCTTAATTTTCAGCCCATTTATTTCAATTACCCCTTTAACTTACAATAAATAAAATTTTTTTTTAAAATATTTAAATTTCCACAGTACAAAAAATATTTAACAAAAATATAAAAAAGTTTGTAATTAAATTTCCACGTAATAAGGTTTAAAGGGATTAGTAATAAATTTTTTAAGACTCAACAAATGTTATTAATAATAGACAACGTACCGCTACAATACAAGTCGATTCAACAGCAATTGCTTACTGGACCTACAATTCACTTGCCTGATGCACTATTCAGCGAACTAGATACACGCTTTCATACGACTTCAGTAACGCATTTTACACCATCGTGATTAATGATGCAACTTTATTCTTTTTACTAAGAATCGAATAAACGACTTTCTCTCCAAAGAACTCGCACCCAATTCGTTCGAACTGGCGTTCTTTAAATGACACGAGCGTAAGCTTACAGCCATACACGTATGTTTTTAAACGTCTGACCGTAACCATTTCTAAAGCACGCAATCCCAGTACGCTTTGTAGCCACCGGACTTAACAGATGGCATTTCACCTATCACGCATTGTTGCTTCTGCGACCAGTGTGCAGACGCATCATGTCATTCAATTAACGATCTCACATCTTAGCAGAAAATTCGCATACATTTTAATCAAAACAAATCCGCATGATTACGTTCCGTAGAGTCGTCTCTTATACACATTGACTCGCAGCGCTCGAGCCTTGAGCACGCCTTCACACGCTAATGACATCACCGTGACATGTTTTCCTTTACACCGACGAAGTTGTACCCATTCACGTAAAAGCGTCAAACACGCAGCTCCCAATACATTTAGTACAATACTTGCATGCGGTCGCTAGACCGTGGATCGAATGTTAACACCAAACGACATTCTGTTCACTGATACGCGTTTAGACATATTCCAGTTGGTCACACCGCGATCACATTTGCAAGAACGTCGCTGTGCAGATACATTTTAGTACCAAAACACTTAACCCACTATAAGACTTGACTTCGCTACACAGGAACTAACTTATAACTTAATTTACATTTACTCACAGCGTACCCATTATGTTCCTAATATGCAAACATTTCGAAGGTTTCAAGATCACCGAACGACAGTTGAGTTCAGCCGAGTAACTAAATACACGTCATATCCCGCATGCTACGTCCAACTACTTATAGTAACTCAACTTGATGTCACACGTTCGCATTTGTCGATGCTGCGAATTACATTAGTAGACAACAATCTGAAAACGCATACTTACTCATGTCAGACATGCGATCGACATGCATATTAAACGTCACATCCTTCATTCTATTAGCACTGGTAGCACACGACACACCAATTGTGTGCAAGTCGTGCATGCAGAACGATGCAGCTGCATCCCCTACTCATAACTCAGCAACGCACCACTTTAATACCATTCATAGCGTAAATACCAACTTGTTGCATACAGGATACTTGCATACATTATAATGTTTAATTACTTCGATACGTCATATTATATACGTGCTGACAGTATTTTCCAAACTCAATCCACCGTAAGTCAACAGAAGTACAGTCATGTAATTCAGACCAGTTTAATTTACCACATTTTACGCACCATGCGTTAAATTTACTAGACTTCAACAATCTTATCACATTCAGTCACGTCCGAGCTTCCGTAAACAACGATATTATTATAGCAACATTCGCGCTCGACAGATACATCATACCCCTTCGCTAGCCGCTACCTGCCTATCCTCTTGTAATTGCTAGAAAAGTCATCTCTCACTTTCTCACTGTTGGACTGCAAAGCACCACTTTTTGATACATTATCCGATATAGTCACATTCCGCACTTTTTCGTGTACAAATTAATTTTGCTTCTGTAGGCTTCGTTACACATTTGCATTTACAGTCTTAAATACCGCATACATCGATTTCTAGAACCCGGTACAGTTCACCGATATCGTCCAAATAGAACACTATGACTCGTACATCGAATTCTGTCAAAACTACCAATCCTTCGTAGCAGATGTGTAGCAAAAATCAGTCAATCATCCATTACATTCGACCCGCTCCGTTCGAATTACAAACTTTTTCAAAACCGACAAGGCGAGATTTTAAACCGAGGACTTTAGTCGGATCATCCATCGAGTCGCGAAACTAAAATTTTTAATTGATATACATACCTTCCTCGCATGTATCTTATTCTTGAATCAGCCTTAGAGCTCAAAATCACCATCCATATTCTTTAAATTAGCAATCCCTTTCGGATAATAATTTTACAGGCTTTACATTCGCATTAACTTATACGCAGTACCATCGATACTCACACAGACCCATCTCCACGCACTCTTTTGATCCACATCCATGGGTTCCACCAACACCACTTCTTCCACTCATAAAACTACCGCCCATTGCTACAGTGTTTGCGCAGCGCGCATGTAACGCCTTCACATGTTCAGCACTTTTATCAAAAAATATTATTTTCGTCAATAATAATCGCTTTACATTAACATTTTACCTTTCCGCAATATGGTCTATTGAAACTTTTTTCTATTAAGAATTTTACAACCACCTGTTCACTCCATTCTGTTTGAGGTTATTCTTCTATTTAGCACCGTAATCTAACTTTGACCTTTAATCTTTATCGCTCTGTTCACACAGCCTAGAACTTCACGAAATCAATCAGTTGATTTCATATTTTCCGATTTTTCGACAGTCATTCTGCTATTGCGGACAGCCTTAAACCACAGTTTGCTAGTCCTTGATCAATTCTGCCCCAGTCGGTAAAAATCGTATGCAACCACCTACAAATTATACCTTAAACTCATTTTGCCATACTATTACGCACTTGAAATTGACCATCAATGTATACCATTCTAAACGTAAACAGCCGCGACGCGATACAGTACCGCATTCCGTGTCGTAGCATTGAAGGCACGTTTTGTAACCTAGATACTAGGTCATCATTTTTCGAAGAACGTTACACAAAGTCTTCAGCACCGTCCACCGAAACCAGATGACGTCAGTTCACGGCAAACATTCCTCATTTTACAAGTCTGCAACATCGCGACGCGTATCAGCAGCGACCGCACGCATGCTTCACCCCATCCACCGCTGCAACACGCGCAATCGCACATCGACGCACGACCACGCCACGGACGCATCACAGCCGAACACTTTTCGACATCAGGACACATACACGCGAATACACTGACAGATTTCATTACGACATTCCACATAACCACAGACGACAGTAACAGCGACAACACATTCTTCCTGATGACCACAGCACTTCATTCAACATACCACCATTGACACAAAACAGCAGTTGATCCAGCCAGCGCCGGCGCTGGCCTCAACCTATTAAATTTTCCTTTATCTAACCTAGGTCCACACTTGTTTTTAATGGAAAACTCATTAAAAGCAATTAGTGTTAATGGGTTTTAATGAGAAAACTCATTAAAAAGCAGTAATTCAGGTCATATGGTCATGTGGTCATATGATGTCATGTGGTCAATGGTCATGTGGTCATGTGGTCATTGGTCATTGTATTGGTCATGGTCATGTGGTCATATGGTCATGCTGGTCATGTGGTCATATGGTCATATGGTCATGTGGTTATGTGAGCAGGAGATTAAATTTGGTATATAAGGAACCCACATATATCCGGACATGTGTTGATGCAACCCGACCTAGGTCGGATAACAAAACAGTTCCTAAACCAGAGAATGTAAGCGATATGGCGGTGTCCGAACTATTCGACTATTTTCGGTAATATACGCCCCACTCTGTAGGATACATAAGGAACAGATTTTCGTATTCAATTTATTATTTGACGGTAGCTAGAACGGTAAACATGAGCGTCTCCAAGGTGATTAACGTTTCTCAACTTCTGGGAATAAAGTGAAACCGACAAATGAGCGATTTGGATTATGGCTGTTGGCAGAAAATATGTGCAACAATAATCTGGACAGATATTGGTAATATTTGTTATGTCGAAGGCGAAAGATGCTGACTGGTGGACTACACACACCAATTACAGAACCATTTTGGAAAATAACTCAACTATTTTTGAGCTATACATGCATATTCTCTCTCTATTCTTATGCTGAAAAGTCAGCCTTTCTCTAGCGCAACACCATTCTACCTTGGAGCACACGCGCACTTTTTGATTTTGTTTATGTAGGCCTTTACACTTTCGCTTATTTAAACATCTAATACGACGATTAACCACTTTCGATTATTCTAACGGAACCACCATACATCCCACCGCACCGTTCTTTTTGAATCCACGATCCTATGGGCTTCCCCACTAACACCTACGTATCTTTCCTACTATTTGTTAAACAAAACTACCGGTATCGCCATTGTGGATAAACAGATGTTTGTGGATGTGTCGAGAAATGTAACCAATACATTAATTAGTCTAAGCTATTTTATTTGTCCAAGAAAATTATTATTTTCTAATCCACAATAATAATCGCCTTTATAGGTTTAACATTTCACCATTTCCCAATGACTGGTGCTACGTACAGGAAACTTTAATTCTTATAGGAATTCTTATTCCGCCGCGCTATTCACTCCATTCCTTTTGGGATAGCGTTAGGTAAACCCCGGTTTATAACTACACTTTGTAGATTTTATTTTAATCGATCTTTCCCCTACATCAAGATTAACATTACTACCAACAATCTAATACTGGACCCATTAAAACTTTAATTTTCCTCAACTTTTATCGACAAGGTAATGTATTATAACGCGGGTAGTCACCTTTAAGATAAATATATTTTGCTAGGTCAACTAATTTAAATTTTGGACCCCAAACTGTAAAAAATTAAATAGAACCAACCCATCAAAGTTATCCTTTTAAAGACTAATTTTGCCCTCTTTTAACGCCATTTTAAAACCCTTTTTACAGACAATGCTTTACAACCATTCCCAAATCAAAACCGATGTCCCGCAATACCCGGAACACGTTACTCTGTCAACCGATAAGCAGGAGGATTTGGAAGGTGGCGAGACTTAAAATTATGAATTAAACAATAATCAAAGATTTACAAAATATACAACTTCATATTTATATTTTACTAGATTGTTTACATTAGGAATGATGTACCTTTTGCATCTTCCTCGATAAACTATTTTATTATAACTGCGTATAATCGTATCTTTACTCCGGAACTAGCAGGCAGACCACATCATAAAGTTTGGATGCTGGTACTGTTAACATCCGCTTCTCGTACGCCCGTCGCCCTACCTGCGCTAACCCATGGCTGCGCGTCGCACGCCCATCGCCCATCCCTCCGCACTGCATTTCGTGTAACGTCACAGCCTTTTAAATAAAGACATGTTAACTACTTTAACTGTTCGCATATCACAATCAAATTTAATCCAAGGCATTAAACTTAATTTTAAACAATATCACAGAAACGCTCTTAGTTTGTTTAGTGGCTTAATTATCATTTTATCGCGCTTAACATTACATACCCAACCCCACTCTTCAACCACATTGATGGACCATCATTGAATAATACCGACCCATCTAACACGCCGACCCATGACCATCCCGAATCTGCACATGCGACACACACGACTTTCACATATCGACACACGTATGTACATGACCTCGACAGAACCATGACCCACATTGACTATATGCACCACTGAAGGAGTTCTCGATACACCAAGCACAGCACATTACAACGATAGACACATGCAGTTGTTAACAGTGCCAGCGCCGGCGCTGGCCTCAACCTATTAAATTTTCCTTTATCTAACCTAGGTCCACACTTGTTTTTAATGGAAAACTCATTAAAAGCAATTAGTGTTAATGGGTTTTAATGAGAAAACCATTAAAAAGCAATTAGGTCATATGGTCATGCGGTCATATGGTCATGTGGTCATATGGTCATGTGGTCATGTGGTCATATGGTCAGTGGTCATGTGGTCATATGGTCATGTGGTCATGTGGTCATGTGGTCATATGGTCATATGGTCATGTGGTCATGTGGTCATATGGTCATATGGTCATGTGGTTATGTGAGCAGGGAGATTAAATTTGGTATATAAGGAACCCACATATATCCGGACATGTGTTGATGCAACCCTGCCGACCTAGGTCGGATAACAAAACAGTTCCTAAACCAGAGAATGTAAGCGATATGGCGGTGTCCGACATATTCGACTATTTTCGGTAATATACGCCCCACTCTGTAGGATACATAAGGAACAGATTTTCGTATTCAATTTATTATTTGACGGTAGCTAGAACGGTAAACATGAGCGTCTCCAAGGTGATTAACGTTTCTCAACTTCTGGGAATAAAGTGAAACCGACAAATGAGCGATTTGGATTATGGCTGTTGGCAGAAAATATGTGCAACAATAATCTGGTGACAGATATTGGTAATATTTGTTATGTCGAAGGCGAAAAGATGCTGACTGGCGGACTACACACACCAATTACAGAACCATTTTGTGACAATATAATGTTGGTTAAAATTTGCGACCTTTCTGACACCGAACAAGCATCTGCAAACAAACGGATGTTTATCCTAAAAAGAAATTTGTGGTGCATTTAACAGCTATCTACGAAGAAAGTTCAACCGATTTGTTTCCGCTAGGCATGGTGTTAAAGCTAAGCTTCCGTTTTCTGGAAAGCAGTAACAAGATAGGCCAGAGAGTAAAAGAAATTATCGGAAAAGAAGACATCGAATGCATTAATAAAAATTCCAAAATCCTATATGTGTTCCATACAAAGTGGAACTAGCAGATGTTAAGTTGGAAACTTTATTGGAGGAACTACCAGATATATTAGACGAAGTCGAAAAGATTATTTCTATCTTTTGACATGGATGTAACCCAAGATTTTGCAGGCATATTTAGCAAGATGGAGATGTGTAATTATTTAACTACAAACCATAACTTTTGCTATAAGGGCGAATACGAAGAAAAGTGTAATATTATAGTTGACAACGATAAAACTGCGGGGTTGATTGTTTAACATGGCTAACAACCAATGCAAGAAGTTAAGATTTACAACAAATTTGTGTGCAGATAACAAGTCCTGGTGTTAATAAACAACTTGGCAATCATATACTAGATTTTTACGTTGTCCAGATGTACGTTTAAGGGAAACATTTGCGTCTACTTTGGCCAAAGAACATGGTATTACGCGATTGGAAGCGACAATATACAACTGTGCAATTGGAAGTTATGTCAGTGCGGAACGGGTGTATAAACCCTTAAAAGACTGTTTAACCTTATTGGAAGATAGTAAGTTATACTTCCTAAAGGCACCAATGTACTGGTACCACTTACCAAAATGTGGAGTAAGCTATCGGACAAGCTACAAAATAGCTGCTGTTTAGTGTATAATAACCTGCTACAGTACGTGTATTGGGGAATGGTAATACAAAGAAATTGACGGGCTTGCAAATTAAGTTGTCCAAAAACCAGAGGAAAAGGAAAATTGATAAAGTATGTGCTTGGCTTTTAGTTTTAACTATTTACCTGTAAATTATTTGGAGATAGTATAGGAAGATGTCCAAGATAAAATAAAATCTTACACAAGTGTTACATTAAAGCAGGTAGTACATATTTTACACAATCTGCCACACCATATTCTACAATTCCAAAAGAAATAGTAATTTCGGACTTGGGATTGATAGATACGCCTAACATTCGTCCAGAGGTTGTACGACAACGCGTAAATATTGGTAGTAAACCTATCCGTTTACGCTAAAGGAAATTACCCCATTATGTATACCATACGCTGTAAGTGGAAGGAAAAGACAACTGGAATTAGAGGAAATGGATGCAAAAGGCGAAAATTGGACTACATGGAAAACACTGCGACAATACGCGATCAATACAAAGATGTGTTAGACAAAGAACATCTTATTAGAGAAAATGAGGAAGAATTAAAAGATTATTTTATGTGCCGATGGACTGACTTAGATACATCTGGTTTCTACAAGTTGTATGCATTTGCGGTTAGTAAGAAAGACTTTTAGTTATGTAGGCGTTCTTGCAGAAAAGGATGGTACTAAATCCGTATACTTTTTAAAAGGTTATTCTAAAACGTATTTATCAAAATGGCGATAACAAAGACGAACTAAGGAATGGGGTTTCGTAATCTTTGCGTACACCACACGCAAAGGGGGTTCGTTAAACATTGTATATTTGCCTAGTAAAGAACCTTTCGGATCATTTAAAACCGAGGGTCTTACAACCTATAACAACCATATATTACCAAAAGTGGTGGACATGCAACTACGCAACAGTCTGTGGGAGAATAAGGATTTCTCCAATACCGACAAGAAGAAGTCGATCAAGCTAACAAGATACGTATGCAGGATATAGTGGGAAAGCTGCGATTAAAAGATTGTCGCAAGCTGCAAGAATTACACGAAGGAATGGATCTAGTTGTCGGCGGAATCAAAGACTTTAAATATAGAGGCAAACTTCGGTACATTTTACAATTCGAAAACCTAGACGGTCTCTATGTATCAAACTATTGGTTAGAAAAGGAGATAGAGGAGTTGGGTATCGATTTAAATTTTAAGCTGCGAATAAAATTAGATAAAATTAAAGCCACTCTAAACAAAACATAAAGAAAGGACTGTCTTCTGTGTATAACTTTGTATTAAAATTAAGTTTAAATGACCCCATGCTTGGCATTAAATATTTTTAAATTTGTTATGTATAATGTCGGAATAAACATTTTATAATAGTATATAACATTGTTCTTTATTTATAAAAGGCTGTGACGTTACCACGAAATAGCAGTCGCACAGAGAGGGGGCGCATGGGCAGCGCGCATGGGCAGGGGTGCGTACGCGCAGGGGTGCGCATGGGCGGGGTGCATGCGCAGGGGTGCTCATGGGCTGGGATGTGTCTGGGCGTACACGAGGAAGCGGATGTTAACAGTCACCAAGCATCCAAACCTTTATTTGATGGTATCGAGTACTTGCCTGCGTATGTATCCGGAGTAAAGAATACGATTTGCATACGCAGCTTATTAATAAAATTAGTTTATCGAGGGAAGATGACAAAAGGTACATCATTCCTAATAGTACAACAATCTACGCATAAAGATATAAATCTAAGATAGTTGTATAGATTTTGTAAATCTATTGTATATATTAGTTTTAAATTCCATAATTTTAAGTTCCTCGCCCACCTTCCAAATCCTTCCTCTGCTTCTATCCTGGTTGACAGAGTATACGTGTTATCTCCACGCGGTATTCGCGGGACACATCGGTTTTAGATTTCTAGGGAATGGTTAGTTAAAGCATATGTCTCGGTAGCGAAAAAGGGTTTTAAAGATGGCGTTAAATAAAGATGGGCAAAAATTAGTCTTTAAAAGGTATAACTTTGTATGGGTGGTTCTATTTATAATTTATTTACAGATTTGGGGTTCCTAGAAAAATTTAATATTAGTTGATACCTAGCAAAATATATTTATCTTAAAAGAGTGACTACCCCGCGTATAATAAATACAATATAACACTTGTCGATAAAAACTTGTAGGGAAAATTAAAGACATATTTAATGGGGGTCCAGTATTAGATTTTGTTGGTAGTAATGTTAAGTCCTACTGTATTGTAGGTGAGAAAGATACGATTAAAAAGATTAAAGAGATCTCACAAAGTGTAGTTAAGTAAAACCGAGGGTCTTACAACCTATAACGAGCATATACTCAAAAGGAATGGAGATGCAACTACGCAGCAGTGCGTGGATAATAAGAATTCTCTAATAAGAAATTAAAGTTTCCATGTACGTAGCACCAGTCATTGGGAAATGGTAGAAATGTTAAACCTATAAAGGCGATTATTAGTTGTGGATTAGAAAAATAATAATTTTCTTGGACTAAATAAAATAGCTTAGACTAATTAATGTATATGGTTACATATTCTCGTACACATCCACAAACATCTGCTTATATCCACAATGGCGATACCGGTAGTTTTTGTTTAACAAATAGTAGGAAAGATACGTTAGGTGTTAGGTGCGGAAGCCCATAGGATCGTTGGATTCAAAAGAACGGTGCGGTGGGATGTATGGTGGTTCCCGTTAGAATAATCGAAAGTGGTTAATCGCTCGTATTAGATGTTTAAATAAGCGAAAGTGTAAAGGCCTACATAAACAAAAATTAATTAACCAACAAAAAGTGCGCGATGTGCTACACTTATAAAGAAAGTATGAATGGTGTTTTTAGCAGCCCTAGCAGTAAAAGGGTGACTGACTTTTCCAAGCAACTACAAGAATAGCAGTAGCGCAGAGAAGGGGTATGCATGTATTATACAGTTGCTACAAAATATGTTAGTTTACGCGTAGCTCGGATGTGTAATTGATCACGACTTAAAGATCCTCGGAGGTTTAAAAATTCTCGGCCATTGTCGTTTGAAAATGTTTGTAAATTATCAGAACAGGAGCGGGTCGAAGTTTAATGGATGATTGACTGAGTATTTGCTACCTTTACGAGTGAATTGGAAGTTGACAGACATCGAGCATCTAATTCTCTATTTGGACGATATCGAGTACTTACCGGTTCTAGAAATCATTACATGCGGCCGACCGCTATGCGAAAGTGTAAAAGCCTACAGAAGCATAATTATCAGACGAAAAGTGCGCGATGTGCTATAGAAAGTATACAAAAATGGTGCTTTGCCCAGTCCTAACAGTAAAAAGGAGAGTGACTTTTCTAGCAATTACAAGAATAGCAGTAGCGCAGAGAAGGGTATGCATGTATTATACAACGCATTGTTGCTATAAAATATGTTAGTTTACGAGAAGCTCGAACGTGCACAAATTAAATTTTAATCTATAATTAACCATGGTCGTAAAATGGGAAATTAATGGTTAATTTAATACTGCTACATATACTTTCGCTTGGTGATTCATTTGGAAAATATTCAAGCCCACCTAAAATATGACGTAGAAGTTATTTAAAATTAAATTGTTGTAAGTATCCTGTAGACAACAAGTTGGTATTTTCTTAGTAATGGTTTAAAGTGTTTTGGTTATAGTAGCACCACATCTTCTACAGCACGACTTGCACCCAATTTGTGTGCGTGTGCTACCACCCTTTGGATTTTAATATGCATGCGATCTGTATAACATGGAAGACGTTTTCGGTGTTTCTACTAACTGCATTCGCAGCATGGACAAAGCGAACCGGGCGCATACATTGGTGCTAAATGTATTGGACGAGCTGCAGGATCATGACGTCATTTAGTTCTCCGGTGAATCCTCAACTTCCTTCGGTGGTCTTCGAAACCTTCGGTTTGCATTCTATAAGGAACATAAGCAGGTACGCTGGAGTAAACTTTTTAGTTATAAGTTAGTTCGCTTACAAGTCAAGTCTTATAGTGCGGATTTTGTTTTGTACTAAAATGGTATCTGCAAACGTTTTTAAGTGTGATCGGGGGACTAAAATACCTGGAAAAATGCTCTCAAACGGTACCAGAACAAATGTCGTGGTGTAACATCGTCCACGGTTAAGTCGTCCGCAGCAAAGTACTTAAACTGTGGGACTTGCGGTTTCGCTTTTACGAGAATGGACAACTTACTGCGACACAAGGAAAAACAGCACGGTATGTCATTAAGCCTTAAACGTTCAGCTCCGCCAGCTGTTAAAGGACCTTGTACGAAACAACCACGAATTATGTGTAAAGTATGCGATTTCGAAATGGAAAAGAATACATATGCCGCACACTTGAGAAGCAACAGACATAAAAATGCCACAGTTACCGCTACTAGCGACGATGGTGTAGAAATGGTTAGTACAGCGTTTAACAACCGTATGGCTAGCTATCGCATAAAGAACGCCAGTCTCGACGATTGGGTGCCCGAGTTTCTTTGGAAGCAGAAAGAACGATTTATTCGATTACTTAATAAAAAAAGAATACAACATATAATCCGGAAAATACGTACGAAGTCTTAAACATCATTCCTAATAGCACAGCAACCTAATTAAGGTAGGTCAGTAAGCAATATTTAATTGCTGTTAATTGACTTGTATTTAGCGTACTTTCCTATTATAATAACCGCATTTGTTTGGAGAAGATATACACGTTTAAAATAAAATTATATACAGCTTTCTTAATTATTAACCACGCGATGATTACGTGAAAGTTGACCTCCCCATTCTCATATTTAAAACCCATTACATTGGAATGTGTTTACCTCCACGTGGTGTCGCTGGACGGTAAAACATATTGTTAGATTAACGATAATATGTCTTATTAACCGAAAACACGTCTCCTTTTTTTACATTAATCTCTTTTTATTACAGGTCTATTTAAACAACACATTAATCTTTTTTGTTACAGGTTAACCTGCTTGGATTCGGCTACACACAGGAAATAATGTTATACTTTGTAAAATTGTAATTAGTTTATTAAACTGTAAATCGAATAAAATAAATTTTCGCATGCTTAATTTATGTTAATACTGCTACGTGTTTGGTTAAAGGATTGTAGATATTAAAAAGGAGGGTGATTAGAAATTGATCTTGGTACAAAATCTTAAAATTGGGGTAGCTCCTTAGGGATGATGCAATCTGAAAATTTAAAGAGATATGGGTAGCTGGAAAAATCTAATATTAATTAATACCAAACAAGGTAGGTTTATCTCGTGGGTGGAAATGTGGAGAAAGATTTATCTCGCAGAGGGTATATGTGTAACTTTGCAGGGCGTGGTCCGATTTCAAATCTGTTTGCAGATTTGGATTCTACATAAAATTTTAGACTAACAAGATGTATCGCATGACTAAAAAAATTTTATAAGAACGCTCAAAAGTCGCTACAGGTAAGAAATCTTAAAATTAGGGTAGCTCCTGGGGATGATGATATCTAAAAATTTTAGAAATTTGGGTAGCTGAGAAAATTCTAATGTTAATTAATACCAAACAAGATAGGTTTATCTCGAAAGATAAAAAAATGGCTAGTCGAAGAAAACTATTTGGTGCAGAATGTTAGCGGTAAAAAAAATCTTAAAAATAGGTTTATCTCGTGTGTGGAAATGAGGATGCTCATTTATCTCGAAAGATGAAAAATTTAAGATATTTATCTCGAAAGATGAAAAATGGTTAGTCGAAGAAAACTTTTTGGTCCAGATGTGTGTGGAAATGTGGATGCTGGTGGAAATGTGGTCACAGGATCCTTGATTATACCCTACTAAAGACCCCAAACAACCGGGCTTTTACCGACCCATATGCCTTTTGAACACGCTAGGAAAAATGTATGAAAAACTATTATGTAAACGAATGTAGGACCACAGACAAATCACAGGAGTACATCCAAGACAATACGGCTTTACAGAAAACAAGTCGACCTAGAACGCCATAAACCAAGCAATACAAACCATCAAGCAATCACACAAAAAATACGTCCTATTAATATTAGTGGACATAGAAGGCGCATTTAATAACCTTTGGTGGCCTTCACTCTTTACAAGACTTACGACCATAAACTGTCCATCACAACTATACCACTCTTTCAGGAGCTACTGCAGGGACAGGTATGTAACCCTACAAGGCACGGAGAGCATTACCAAACATATAAATAAAGGTTGCCCGCAAGGGTCCATATGCGGGCCCCTATTTTGGAATATTGTAATGGATGAACTCCTGGAAAAGCTGGACATGGTTGACGAAGTGTTGTCGACGATTGCATACGCCGACGACATCTTGCTGGTGGTTGAAGGCAATTCCAGAAGGGAAATCGAACGTAAAGCTAACATCGCCCTTACCCATACACAAAGTTGGTGCAAAACCAACAAAATGACCATAACATCACAAAAAACTACATACCTTGTGATGAAGGGAACCCTGGCAAGGGACCCCACCATCAAACTAGACGGTGTAAATATAAGTAGAACACAAAACACAAAATATCTGGGCTTAACATTAGACGAAAAACAGAATTACTCTGCACATATAAACACCGCCTGTGCAAGTGCAACTTCTGCAATGCAGAACATTGCAACGCTAGCCTAAAAGACTTATAAGATACCACCTAATTGCGTAAGGCTATATTTCAACTGTGTGCTCGGTGCTATGGTATCATACGCCGCGAGCGCGTGGGGACATCGCCTTAACACAATCAAACCTAGACAAAAAATTAACAGTACACAACGAAGTGTTTTACTGCGACTGACGGGGGCTTATGGGACTACCGCATGTGATGTACTTCATGTACTGGTGGGAACTATGCCCTTGGACCTAGTAGTGAAACAGCGAGCTGCAATGTACAATCTTACACACAATGACAACCAACAACTACAACGCATCTTAAACACAAACCAACTGCCCACAACAAAGACGGAAATAAAGAACTACATACTTGCAGAATGGCAGACAAGATGGGATCAAAGCACAACCGGTAGAAGGGTATACGCAATGATCCCAAATATCAAAGACCGCCTAAAAGCCAAATACCTGGTACCCAGTCAGAGATTTATTCATTACCTAGCTGGCCACGGACCCTATCCAACATACAGAGAACGCATGAACTTAGTTGACAACAACATATGCACGTGCGGAGAAATAGGAACACCGGAATATCTAGTATTCGAGTGTAATGACTTACAACCGTACCTCTACGCAAATAGACAAGCATTATTAAACAAGACCCTACACCAGATGATTTGGAACGAAAACCTTTTTCCACACTTAAATGCACTCACACAAAAAACCACGGCACTCATCCACAACCGTTATCTTGACGGATAAAAAACACAAACAAAACTACCCGGACAGAGACATAAAAGTACCACCTCTCCTCGAACCGAGGTTCTGCCCCGGAGACTGGAGACCGATCTGCTGGAATTCCAAGAACTCTGCTCTTGACGACCAGAAGCAACAAGATCAAACCATCAACCCGGCTTTGAAACGATCCAACCCCCTAATATGTAGAATTTGCATGCTTCTACATATTAGCCACCCTGTCTCTAAAAAATAATAACCAACAGTAGTAGTATAAGTTAACTTTAAGTAGTAGAATAGGTTATTTCTTTTCTTTTTAACTAACGTTAAATTTTAAGAACACATACCTGAGGCAAACAATACAGCAAACAAATCCTTTCCTGTGAAAGAACCTAATTTTTTATTTATGTAATAGTATAAGTTCAAACATGTACAAAATTATACTAATTCAATCCAACCTTTTAGTAACCTGGGCAAACATAAACACAAATTAACATTTCAAACACACTTCACACACGCACACACAAACACACACACACGACACACACACACACACACACACACACACACACACACACACACAGACACACAAAACACCTCTTATGCACTGTGCAAACACAAAACACCATTCACACACTTACATTGCTTTTTCAACATCTGGATTTCCGGCTGCCGATGGTTCAGACTGATAAGGCAACATCCGTCGAGCGTTCCTCTTTGACGATTGGGATATCCGGTTTCCGATGATCCTGGTCCTAAAGGGGGAACGTAACACGGATATCAACATCACACACAACACATATCCACACAACTCTCTCTCTCTTTCTCTCTCTCTCTTTCACCACCCCCCCCCTTCCCCCCACACCTAAACACACGCTTCCGTTGCCTTTTCCACATCTGGTTTTCCGGCTGCCCATGATCCGGACTGACAAGGCAATGTCCGTTGTGCGTTCTTCCTTGACGACTGGGATATCCGGCTGCCGATGGTCCTGGTCCTAGAAGGGGACGTAACACGGACCAACATCACACACATACACACAACCATCCCCACCACACACACACATACACACATAACACATGATGGTTACTTTCTGTGGGGAAGCCAGGTCTGCTTAAATTTCAGGTAGCAGACTACTGAAACGTTGGAACAAATAAATAAATAAATAAATCGTATGTGTATCAATGCTCTTCACCTGGAGCTAGTTTTCGATTTAACCGCTAACGCTTTTTTGGCCGCGTTTTGTCGGTTTCCTGCTTGTTGTAGTCGCTGTTAACTGGTTTCCTTTGCTAAAGCGGCAGCTTCCCAAGAACCAATTACTTGGCATTTTAACCCACCTTCCGCGCCCCATTTTGGAGGTTTTTGGGAAGTTGGCGTCAAATCCAACAAGATCCTGCTACTTCGTGTTGTACAAGAGCAGGTTCTAACCTTTGAAGAGTTGTCAACCCCTTTCATCCAAATTGAAGCTGTCCTCAATTTGTGCCCTCTGACCCCAGTCAGTAATGATCCTAACGACCTTAGTTGTTTAATGCCGGGTCATTTTTTGACCCTTTCCGCTCTTTCCGCCCCGCCTGGTCCAACACTGATGGCACTGCCTTTAAATCGTTTGTCTCGATGGCAATTATTGCAGCGTATCTACCAGGACTATTGGGCGCGTTGTTCCCGGGAATACTTGCATACCTTTCAAGTAAAATCCAAATGGCATGTAGCCAAAAGGAATATTCAACCGGAAGACTTGGTTCTAGTTAAAGTCGATTTACTTCCTCCTCTTCAGAGGTCCCTTAGGCGTATTATCTCCGTGTATCCTGGCGCCGACGGGATTGTTCGCGTTGCCACCGTCAGAACAGCGCGTGGTGAGTTTAGATGTCCTGTGGTTAAACTCTGCCCCCTCCCTCTAGATGAAAATTAAAAAGTTTTTATTTTGGTGGGCGGTATGTTTTGTCCAACCCTGTATATATTCATTTGGTTTCTTTATATTACTACTATAAAATTTAAGTTTATTTGTTAATGGTAATATCTGCTCTTTTATTTATATTTGATAAACCTGGTGGCGTTATCACCTTCAATATTCTGCGCGGCCTAACGCAGTCTATTGCCAACGTTTGGACAATAAGTTTCTATTTCGGAGGTCAATCCCCGTATAGCACTACCTCACCGCTTTATATTATTTTGCGAGTGCAGTAATGTGTTCTGAATCGGAGAATCTTCACCGCTCTAACTGGGCATCAGGTAAGAATATTGAAAGCCGCATTTGTTTAATATCTGTTTGGTTATACTCCCGCTTTTCTCTCCTGAGTATCTTTCTATGTACTCAACAATACCTGAATTATTAAAAGTGTTTAAATTAATAATTTAGATATATGGTGCTTATTTTTTGGTTGGAATAAACACATGTGAACAAATACTAGTACTGATATTTGAGCTTAATTCAAATTCACGTAATTAAATTTTTAAGCTAGTTTTTAAGTGAAATTACAAACCTGCATCTATAGTTTATCTGTATTCCTTAACAGAACGCAATCAATTAAAAACCAGTGATAGAGTGCTTTACTGAAATATGTTAAAGCTACCTAAAGTTTTAGATAGACAAAATTTGAAATTTTGTACTCTCAGACGCATCAAAATATTTCAATGCCAAATTAGCACCGAAATATGTAGGTCCCTTTACCATAACAGAAAAAGTTTCAACAAATACTTACGAGTTAGCCGACAAAACAGGTCAATCCAGAGGAGTTTGGCATGTTAAAGATTTAAAAGCAAATCCAATTGGATATGACGAATAAAAATAGTTATGAAAACCTAATATTAATCAAAATAACCTAATAATAATAATTAAGAAACTTGAAAACGACGCTTATAGTGTTAAAATTTTTAAACAAAAACTTAGTTTTAAGAATACTAGTTAGGATAAGGATAAGGATAGAAAAGGATAAGTTAGTAAATAGGAATGAAAGAGTGAATCTCTCAACACTAGATTTTTGGAAAAAATCTCTTTTTGAAAGGGGAGTGTAACATGATTTTGTAATGTTAACGATTAAACAAATCAATTAATTAATTAAAATTCAGTAACGTGCATAACTTATAGAAAAAATTCCACAATAAATTACTTGATTCATATTTCAGTCAGGCTCCCTTATAATAAAAGACCAGCTTTACAAATAGCTTCAGGCTAAACTATTGTAAATTCCAGCGACTTTCATCATTTAAAGGTCTACCCTCGTAAATCAAGTACAATAAACCTCTTAGGTTACAGACTGACGAATCTGATAAAATTAAAATGTAATAGTACCTTTTAGCGTAAATAAAGGAAACCAATTTCAGTTTGAAAACCTTAAACTTTTTAATACTTCGTTGATTGACAGCGGGTTATACAAAACGAAACATTAGAAATAGCGAAAACTATTTCCAATTTGAATTGTTCAAATATTACAAGTAATTTTAAGTAGTCTGGAAACATCCATTGTATTTAAAATCCATTTCGTCTCAAGTAGGTTAGCCAGTCTTTGTTAATGGCAGACTACTGCCGTCATAGGTATGTTCCACATTTAAATAATTAAGAAATTCGTAGAAGGTAGAATATAATTTAAACCCTTGGGAAAGTAATTGCATCCGTGACCATCATCTAAAAAGGGGTTGGATTTGGTTTCTGAAATCTTGTTTTGTGGGAGGTTCTGTTCAGTCATTGGATAACAGAAACTAACGTACATAATTATTAGGGTAGGAATTAGTCTATATAATTGAAGGCTTTAGCCAAAGACAATGTTCTTCCAATGGGGCCATCCGTGGTCAAGAAGTAGAAAGAAACGTAGTTCGCGGGTAGCGTTCTCCGGCATCACAGATAGAATATTTCACTTCGTATCACGATATTTAAAAATTGGATAAAAGTGATTACTTTTCCAGTTTCGCGAGGGTTATGCCCATATGTTCGCGGATTTATAGTAATGCAAGATAAATATTAAAAAACTTGTAGACGTGTGACGCACAAGTAAGTAATATTGTCAAGATTCTGCCGGGTTCGTGGGTCAGTAAATTCTTTAAAAAAAAATTATAAACATAAGCAACAAGCGAGATTCTCTCCCCCAGTTTAAGAACTGTTCTACGTTGGAAGACAAACCCTCAAACAATGGACAATTTTTAGTAAGTAAGTTTTTATAGCTAAGTAGCATGACCAAGTTTTAGTTAGTTTGTTTGTTAGGACGTTTTGGCCATTAACCGTAGGATTAATTTAGTGTACGATTTACAATATAAGTTTCTTTCATATACAAGTGTTTGATAACTACTTATGTACTCAAAATTTTCATAAATTCCATAGTCACCTATATACTTAAATTTCTAAATTAAAATCAATGCATGTAAGAAGTTCACGTTTATTGCTCTGTGAATTAAATAGTTTTGTTTGCCGTTGATTAAGTCAATAGTTTTTCTTATTTTTTTTATAAGTAGTAAAAAAATAAGGAATTGATTAAAAGGAACAATTGTCCTCCTTGGGATGACAGGTCTCTCAAGGTTTTGTACGAAGATTTGGACATTCTCGACTTGTCTGGCGCCCTTGGCAATTGTCATTAAGCCACAATATTTATGAAAGGTAAGTGCCAAATCTTCAGCCCTTTTTTTTTCAAAATTTTACCCCTCTATATGATCCACGACCTTCCGCTAGCTAGTGCCGGTGACCCCCCCTTTAATTTTTGTTTTACAGGCCGCCCCCATTTTATAATTTGACTGGAAAGATACACGTAGTAGCTTTTCCGCCTGTAACATTGTAGCCATGTTTTCCTTATATATTTGGAAGTATAGAAGATTGTATGTGGACAGCAATAATTTGAAAATAATGACAAAGTTCAAAACTTTGTGTGCCATGGATTCCGATATCGGTCAAAAGTTTTCAACGAAAGTGGTACAAAGCTTGTGGTCGTTCGTTATACATGATAGTGCTAGTAGAAAAAAAGGCTTATCAATTACATTTTTGTATATTGTTTCAATAAACTATTAATGAACAAACTGTCTTTAGAAAAAAGGTAGATAGTACCTTATAAAATTAATGTAAAAATGGCAACGAATCTTGCATCGCCCTACTACCTTTTTAAGACGATTCTACTTAATATGTTTAATATTAGTCATTAGTTCTAAGTGTATCCTTTAAAGATGCGATGTAGAAGTCATTTTATTCTGTTTCATTTGCTGGAGGGTCATAATATAACACATCAAACACAAAACTTCCTACAGCTCGATTTCCTTGAGCGGCATGAAGATATATTTCTTCGTTCACTAGCAATTTTCCAACAATTTTGTCGTCTCCATCATTCATTCTGCCAATATATAATATGCCATTCTTTTCATTGCTTGCAATAATGAAATGTTTGTCTTTGATTTGTCTGAATTCGGCACTGGTTGTACTCAACCAATGGAAACGCTCTGGTCTGTCTGTACAAAATATCTGAAATACAAGTACAAAAAATTTAAAAATCAATGTATTAAACAGTGAGGTAAATGTGTGTTAAATTAAAATGTGACTAGACGCACAACTCGAGACCCTCGTTAAAATTATGCGATAGTACTAAATTTATCTACACATTGTGTGCGTTCTAATATTGATAACATTTTGTTAACCGAAATTTTCATAACTACATTTGTTGATATAGAAACCAAGTTAAAAACTGTCGTAGTTATCCAGGGGCTGACATAGATAGCGATGATAACTTAGTTAAAATGAAGTGTAAACTAAAATTCAAAAAATTGAGAAAGGTTAAAAGAGAGGGATGGAATCTAGGTAAGCTTAATGATAGTAGGGTAAAAGAGGAATATAAACAAGTATTAGATATTAAGAGCAAAGAGATAGCTGTAGGAGGGAACGTAGAAAATAAATGGAAAGAAATCAAACTGACTGTACATGATACAGCAACACAGACTATAGGTAAGAAAAAAATAAAAGCGAAAAAACCCCGGGTAACAAAGGAAATATTAGATTTAATAGAGAATAGAAGAAAGCTTAAACCTTTCAGAGAAGTGGATAGTGAAAGTAAGCAAAAATATAATACAGTTAGAAATAAAATAGTACATGAGTGTAGAAAAGCTAGAAATAAATGGATGGAGGAGAATTGTAAGGGAATACAAAATGATTTGAGAGTAGGTAAGACAGACAGGGCATACAGGGCAGTTAAAAAGTTTTTTGAGGAAGATAGGAAAAAATATAATGGTATTAGAGACGAGAATAATGAGCTTCTAATAAATAAAGTTGAGGTAGCAGATATATGGAAAAGATATTTAGAAGATTTATATAAGGGAGACGATATGGATGAGTTAGAGAACGACCAAGAAGAGGATGTAGAAATAGGGTTCTCAATATTGAAAGAGGAATTTGATAGAGCTGTTCGGAATCTTAAACTAAATAAAGCGCCAGGGATAGACGATATAACCCGCAGAATTAATAAAATATGCAAGTCAGAAAACTTTAGATAGATTATATGAACTAGTAAAATTAATATATGACACAGGTGAGGTTCCAATAGATTTCGAAAAAAATATTATTATCCCAATCCCAAAAAAGTCAGGAGCTGATAGGTGTGAGAATTTTAGAACGGTTAGTTTAACTTCTCATGCTTCCAAAATACTAACAATAATAATTAAAAACAGAGTAGAAGCTTTGACTGAGAATTATTTAGGCGAAGACCAATATGGTTTTCGTAAAGACAGAGGACTAGAGAACCGATACTAATGATTAGGGTAATTATCGAAAAAGGTTACAAAAAATAAAAGACTCATTTTGCGTTTGTAGATTTAGAAAAAGCATTTGATAGGGTTAATTGGATTGTTATGTTCAGGGTTTTGCAAAAATAGGAATCTCTCATAGGGATAGAAAAATTATTTACAGTCTATATAAAAACCAAAGTGTAGTAATTAGATTTGTTGAAATAGAAAAGGAAGCTAAGATTAGAAATGGTGTTAGACAGGGTTGTATACTGTCTCTCTTGATTTTTAATGTTTATATTGAGGAAGCTTTAAACTTAGCTAGAGAGAGAAAAGAGATAGGTATTAGTGTACAGGGACAGAAAGTAGACATGTTGCGTTTTGCAGATGATATAGCCATTATATCAGAGTCTAGAAAAGAGTTAGGAGAGTTTTTAAATATTTTAGATGAGATACTACAGAGTAACTATAGTATGAGAATTAACTCAGTAAAGAGAAAGATAATGACAAGTGAGTTACAGCCTAGTTCTAAACCAAAATTAAAAATAGGTAATACCGAGTTAGAGGAGGTAGATGAATTTTGCTATTTAGGTAGTATAATTACAAAGGATGGACGTAGCAGAAGGGATATAGTAGCTAGAATAGCTCAAGCTAGAAAAATGTTTTTAAAAAAGAAAAATTTACTAATAGCTAATAGTATTAGTTTAGATAATAGAAAAAGTTTCTTAAAGTCGTACGTATGGAGCGTTCTATTATACGGTAGTGAAACTTGGACAATTAAAGAGGTAGATAAGAAAACGATAGAAGCTTTTGAAACTTGGTCTTATAGGAGAATGTTAAAGATTAGTTGGACAGATAGAGTAATAAACGAGGAAGTTTATAGAAGGATAGGTGAGGAACCCTCTATGTGGAAACAATTGAAGGTCAGGAGAGATAGAATGATAGGGCACCAGTTAAGACATGAGGGACTATTTAGTAAAGTCTTAGATTATAGACTACCAAATAAAAATAGAGTAGGAAGGCCTATACAAAGCTATATTAGTCAAATTATTAGAGATTTAGGTTGTGAAGGGTATGCAGACCTTTTTAGACTAGCTCAGAATAGACAAGAATTTAGAGCTGCGTCAAACCGACTTTAAATAAGTTCGAAAACAAAACAAAAAGAAATAAAAATTAGGTAACTAAATGTCACCATGACATAACTCACAATTAGTTAGCGGTCTGGCATGTTGGCAGCGATTCGTTGCTTAAGCCTTACCATAACATATAATTTAACACTTTTCCTTTTTGAAGCGGATATTTCATTTCCTTATAAATGGTAATCATCTAAACATGTTAGAATACTTTAACAACCATCAGGTTGCTAATATCTATGTAGAGCCAGGTGGATAGGAAAAAAATAGAAGGATATAGGAAGACCTAGACCAAACTATATTAGTCAAATTATTAGAAATTTAGGTTGTGAAGGATATGTAGAGCTTTTTAGATTAGCACAGAATAGAAAAAAAGTTAGAGCTGCGTCAAACCGACCTTAAGTAAGGTCGAAAACAAAATGATGATGACATTTGTTGTAACATAAAATACATATTGTCGCGTAGCCTTAAGCCCGTCCGCACTATTCTAGTATGTAGAATCCTATGAGCTAATATGTACTTGTGCGCCGTCACATAAATAATGTAACACCTGGTCAAATAGCAGCTATCAAAACTTTATATCTACTATAAGGGAATTGTTTGGACAAATAAACTTTAAGAAGCACATTGTAAGTGAACTGTTTACAACTATAATAGTAAGAGTTTAACTTTATAGGAAATTTAAAATAAACGTTGGATTAATACTGATAATTCAACTTTATTTGAAATAGTTTGATCAGTCTGTACTGCCTCTTAAACTACCCCAAACATGTATTAAATTTCAATTTTATCGAAGACTAGAAGATCACAACCACAACTCAGTTGTCTACAAGCTGTAACGTAAATAAAAAAGCCGAGGCGCTCCATATCACACCATTAAGAAGAACACCCGGTAGAATTTATTATCGTCAACTCTCTAACCAATTGGTGGATAATTAATGCCTCTAAGGTATACAACCCACGCGAGAACACGAACTTTAGCTACACGATCGTCCTCTAAACAAGGAAGTCATATAATGGAAACTCTCCTTGCCCGAATAAAAGTTATAACTTATCTGACCACAAAAGGACAATGTCACACCCTAACTATAAGTCAGTACCATCTACATTAGCTGAACAAAATTATTCCGCAATATCAACCTGTGTTATCTCTTCCAAGGCGATAAACGATAATGCAGTAGAATGCGCGACTTGTAATAACAACTTTCACGCTACCTGTTTAAACCCGAGGAATAGTGTAAGTACTAGGAAATATTGCTGCCACTCCTACAGATCTAAAGGTAAAAACCAAGCTTGTATACAAAACCAATAGGGGTAAATACGCAACACCTGACGATGAGCTAGAAATCGACGTCGTACCGAAACTATCTACAAACGCTGAAAATGCTAATCGGAAGTCGTCCTCAGTCACAAAAGTTCGAAAGAGTCTTAAAAAAAACACGCTTGTCAAACTCACTGCGTAAGCTTAAGGAACTGGTATTAGCACGTCTTGAGGAGAAAATAGCCATGCAAAAACGGCGCGATGCTTATATCACAAAGAAATACAATATTCTACAAGAATCGGATAGTTCCTTAAACGAAACGTCGGAATGATGCTGAAAAGGAAGAAAACTAGAAAGAAAACACTGCCCAATGTGTGCAAAACATTGAAACCAAGTCATAAGGTAACGGAAGATCGTGACCTGCTAGCTGCTGCCACTATGAAAATGATCGCACTAGCGAACACACGACATTACATGCAAATAAAATACCCTAGTTAAACGCACGAAATCAACACGATTCCATGCAAAGCACAAGTGTCAATAAAGTCAAAACGTCTTTTAATAAACTGGAAGAGATTACAGTTCAAAAGCTAGCATTTCGACAGTCTATGCCTAGAGACCTTCCAATATTCAGCGGAGATGTTGTCGAGTGGCCTATGTTCATATGTAGCTACATCCGCTCCAGTTAGTTTTCAGACGAAAAAAACCTTGTGCGGCTTCAGCGTTCTTTAAAAGGAAAAGCTCTAGCTGCAGTAAGGAGCAAACGAATATATCCAGAAACCGTACCCAAGGCGCTTAACACCTTAAGAATGCTATTCGGTCGTCCGCAGCAGGTGCTCCAAATGCTGATCAAGAACATTCGAAAAGAACCGCCTGTAAATGCAAAAAAACTAGATTCAATAATTCGGTTTGCACGTCTGTTTAGCACATTTGTGCTATTTTATGGAAGCGTCTAATATGACTGATCATTTAAATAACCGTATATTACTCCAAGAGTTGATAGACCTGCTACCAGGTTCTCTTAGGCTAAATTGGGCAATGCCTACAATGGAGAAACCAAACATGGATTTACTGCTATTTAACGACTGGTTAAACGATTTATCAGATGCAGCAGGTAGCGTGCTATCCTATAAGCCCCTACCTAGATACTCTAAGCCACAAGAGAAAAGCACAGTACATTACCAACATCAAACAAACTATGTACACGCGTACGGTGATGAGTAAGCAATTTGTCACTATATCTTAGAATGGGAAAGGTTTATAAAGCTTAGTAAGAAGGAGCGTTACGAGAATGTTCGTTTAAATAGCTTATGTCGAAAATGTTTAAGCCAGCATCATGTCTCGAAATGTCGAAGTAAAAAGGTATGTGTAGTAGATGGATGCCCCTATAAACACCACGCACTGTTTCGTAATCCAGATGTTAATGTAAGGTCAATCACGTCTTTGACTACGCCAACTACTAAGTCAACAGAAAACGAAAATGTAGTAGCTACGATGTTCTCAACTTCATCTACATCGGTACAACGACTAACTATTCTGTTTCGTCTCTTTCCTATCTTCCTGTATGAAAAAACTGAAACCGTAAAAACATTTTGCGTCCCTAGACGAAGGTTCTTCAGTAACTATGATTGCAGACAACCTAGCTCAAATGCTTCAGTTAGAAGAAAGCACATGTAAACTGGTTCTTAAGTGGACGGGAAATACATCACGCGAAGCAACTAATAGTCGTATGGTTACCGTCGACATCTCAGGCGTAGAACCCATGTCTCGAAAGTACAACGTAACTGTCTCCAAACAGGACCTGCCAATACAAACTCTACAACTTGAAAACAACTACTCGAAATTCCGTCACCTTTGAGGAAACCCCTTTCAAGAATACGGGACTGCACAACTAAGAATGTTCATAGGCGGACCTACGCTGGAAATTGGTAGTCCCACTAGTTATTCGTGAAGGTAAGTGGGGCAAACCGATTGCCACTAAAACAAGACTAGGATGGACCGTGTTCGATTCAGTGTACTGTGACCCATCCGAGAGGGAGCACGACTGCAACAATGTTGTTCACCATGTATCACAGATATCTAATAAAGCGCACACGACCAAGTAAATAAATTTTTCTCTACTGTAGGATTTAGAGTAATAAGTTCAACCACTGCTTTAGAGACAAGGGTCGAAAAGCGCACATTTAACATTTTGAAAGCAATAACGCGTAGAGTTGGAAATAAATACGCTACTGGTCTACTTTGGCGATACGATCAAGTGATCCTACCAAATTTCTTCCCGCTAGCTATGCGAAGGCTAACCTCCCTGGAAAAGAAAATAGCCAAAACTCCGGAACTGTCAGCTAGGATTGATGAGCTGATACAGCACTGTATTGATAAAGGGTATGCGCGCCCTCTTCTCCCAAACGAGGTTAATACAATACCACGAAGTTGGTACTTATCTATATTTACCGTTTCGAATCCGAACAAACCATCAAAATTTAGGATAGTATGGGACACAACGGCCTCAGTAAATAGAATTTCTCTAAACTCGGTTTTTCTTAAGGGTTCTAACTTACGTCATATTTCGCATCGATTTGAAGAAGCGCCAGTAGCCATTGCTGGAGACATTCGAGAGATGTTCCATTAGATTGGTATTGTTAAAGATGACCAGGACTCGCAACAATTCCTCTGGCGTACCGACAAATTAAAAGCACCTTACACCTATGTTATGACTGTCATGACTTTTGGGGCAACTTGCTCATCTGCTTGTGCTCAATATGTTAAGAATAAAAATGCGGAACGGTTTGAAAAATTTAATCCTAGAGCGTACTGCGCCATACGTCACTCCCTCTATGTTCAGGACTTGTTAGACGGATTTTCAACAGAAAAGGAAGCAGAGACGTAATTCGTATTCATGCCCTAGGAGGTTTCGAAATTCGTAACTGTATCAAATTCCGACTTCGTTTTGAATGCGTTACGAACTAAAAAGGATGGTGACACAAAAGAGATGTGCGTAAAAGGTAACAACTCGGACGCAAACCCAGCTAAGATGCTAGGAATGTGGTGGTCAACGAAAGACGACACAACATTCTACCATCGCGTAAACATACAAAAAACAAGTGAGGATATCTTGAACGACAGTTGTAACCCATCGAAACGGGAAATCCTCAAAGCCGTTAGGACAATTTTTGATCCTCTTGGGCTTATAGCCTTTGTAATCGTGAACGCAAAAATGCTTCTTCGCAATGTGTAGAGACCGGAGTAGACTGGGACGAAGGGTGAACAATGACCTAGCCACCAGATGAAAGCAGTGGATCGAACTTCTCCAACAGCTAAAACATATTCAAATAGTGCTTCAACTAGTAAATGGTGATACTACGTTTCAAAAATTAAGTGCGGTCACTTCAGTATCTCTACCAATAGATTGATAGTGTTAGTAATAATTATAAGAAAACTGATAAAGACTTTAGCTAAATACAATACTGCATCTTGCAACAGGGGATGCCTTGAATGTTACACCAAAGAAAAATTTTCAAATTAAGGAAAATATAATGAATACAATTCATACAGAACCGACTGTCCGAAAGGGTTCACAACAAATTACTTGCTCTGGTAGAAGTTCCAAACCTCCAGTAAGACTAGATGTATAAGTCATTAGTATTTTAAGTTAATTCGTTTTTTAAGAGGGGTGGGATGTTATGTACGAATTGTGATTTTCTAAGTAACTTGGGTAGCGTGGATGAGACGCCCGCAATGTTTTTGTACTCAGCAATTGTTGTAAAGTTCATATTTAGCTTTTGGCTAAAAAAGGACAATGTAAACTAGTGTCTAGTTATCAGTTAAATTATTTAACCAATCATACTGTGTTTAGTCAGATACACAGCAGGGCTTTTTCTTATTTATGATACGGGGTCGTCATTTTTGAAAGTGCTGCTAGATTCTCCATTATTTACCTACTAACTGGTTTTAAGAAATGATTAACTATGAGTTGAAATTGTAATATTGTTTAAGTAGAGGTGAAATTTAATCCTGGTTTTAAAAATCGGTTTAAATTTTGATTAAAATTGTTTTTGCAGAGATTAAGGCAAAACAAATTTGAAATTTGTTTAAGTAAGAATATAATTTTTAAGGAAAACGACGGAAATTAACCTAAAGACTAGTTTTCGTCGGAATTTATAAATACATAGGATTAATAAAATTATACCAAGCCAGCTCAATGTTGGTAAGTATTATGGTAGATTTTTAAGCAATATAGGTTTATTCTATTTTAAAGGCCTTATTAAATATATTTGAATTTCAAAATCTTAATAGCGCAGCAGTACATACAACCTAAGTAACAAATGTGTTACAAACTATGACCACAAAAACTTGCCTTGATATTCTCCTTTGCTGTATGCGCCGCAAGTCCCCACTCAAAGTGAGCTTTCTTTTCGTTTTCTATTATCTTCCCTGGTACTAGAAGTTTATCATATAGCACTAGAGCAATATATGTGGCTTGATCCCCTTCAACGCCTGCGCGTAAAGCATCATGTGGTATTACTCCAACATAATCACGCCAATAGAAACCTAAAAAAAAGATTGTGTTAAGCTTTTATAAATAACCTCAAGATTTTTAATGTGAACTAATTTTTCGACTTTAATGAAAATAAAACAATTATGGGACTACCCCGTTTGGAATATTTTAAATACTAACTAATTAGGTAATTGTATACCAATTGTATTTCTTGTCAATTTGTTAAGAGAACAATACCAATAACCAGTTTTGTCGTTTTTGCAGCTCCTCAGATGGATCCATTTTCCTCCACAAAACACCAACGAATCATGAAAACATAAAGCTGTGATTACAAGCACATTAGCTGTGATCCTTGAAATTGTTAAAGAGAAAATAATTGATGACCGGTTTCGTTGTTTTTACAACTTCTCAGAATGCCAACAATCGCTTAGCTTGATTTATATTTAAATAAACCTTTCTTTAAACTTGATGTTGTTTATTGCATTACAACAACTTTGGTGCCGAAACCCGGGAAGATCTGGTGATAAATATAAACGAGCTTTAACGTAAATATTCGGAATAACGGAACGTGAACGCGAATATTTAACAGGCGGCTATACTATTGAGGCTTTGTGATGGAACAAGTAAAACGGACAATCTGTAGAACGCACTTAATTAAAACAGTTAATAATATGAATTCTATGCTAGAAAATAGTTTCAGTGTTGAAGACATTTATACAGCTATGTCAAAGTTAAAGCTTGCGAGTGACAATCTGAAAAAAATTGATAAGCAAATTGAACCTCTGCTTAAGAAAAATCTGGAAGTCGAGGTAACGAAAAGGTATGAATATGAAGAGGTTGCTGTGACTACGATGTCTAAGTTGGAATTTAGATTAAAATCGCAGATAGAAGTTGACTGAAATTTAACGAATACGGTACCAGTTAGTAACGAAGCAAGTAGGCCGTCCTTTACGTTAGTGAAGCTTCAACGTGTACAGTTAGCAAAGTATGATGGTACTACAAAGGGCTGGGAACAATTCAGAAGTATGCTCTACGACAATCAACAATTAACGAACTAAGATCGATTCGACTGCCTGCGAATGTATGTCGCGGGAAGGGCCACTGAAGCAATTGAGGGATTTCCTCCATCTGGAGCATTCCATGAAGAAGCTTCGAATATATTAAAAGATCAATTTGGAAATGAGGAACGGCTAATTGAACAATATCTTGATAGCATTATGAAAATCGAACCTGTAAAATCCAGAAATGACGTAAGCACTTCAAGGAAGAATTACAATCTAATCACTTCAGCTATGCGTGCTCTTGAAATATTAGAAGTATTTAGTTCTCAGTATAACATAATCGTAAAGTCGACTCTCATGAAGTCGTTGCCAACGGAATTGCGCTTAGGATTTTATCGACAAATGAAAATGAAATCATCTAATCATCTAGAAATTACTACGAATAATTTAGAAAGTTTATCATCAAGGTCAGAGGAAGATGGAAATCGCCAGGTAAAGGATTTATAGCAGTTTCTTAAAAACGAACTCGAGTCGTTGGAACAAGCTTTAAAACCGGATGCAGATGGTAAAGAAAAGATGCTCCCGACAGAGAAGAGAACGCATTACAAATGAATTGCGTCTAGTTTATTAGTCAGTCCGAACAAACGTCTTGAATGCTGTGCTTTCTGCAAGAAAGAACATAAAACCGAAATGTGTGACGCAGATGTACATTTGGCGAGAAAGAGAGAAATTCTAAAGGCAGCAGGGAAATTGATACCGTTGTACGAGAAATAACCATAGTCTTAAATATTGTAAAAATAGATTCTTAAGATGTAAAGAATGCAAAGGTAGGCACGCAACAACAATGTGCGACCCAAACTTTAAGCCAGGTAAAGATAGACACAACGCTAAGACGACAGGTATTTCAGTGAAATTAACGAAAGTCGAGAGTTCAATGAACACTTCGGCGCCGTCGGTGTCCAGTTTGATAACAAACATAAACAAAAATGTGCTATTGCAAACGGCTTGTGCTTTATGCCTTTGGCGAAAATTCAAAGAAGTTAATTAGATTAGTAATGGACGGCGGTAGTCAACTTTTATTTATTAAGGAGAATCTATCAAGGGTATTAAATTTACCTGTTGTTGAACAACATAGGGTTCGTATTGCCGCGTTTGGAAATAGTTCATCAATGCCGTCTAAACTCTACAACCGCGTTTTAATTACTTTGAAGGGACAATATACAGATGAAATTTTAACGATTGAGGCTGTGGAAGTTCCAGAAATTTGCATGGATAATTTACATATACCTAAAGAAAGCGTGGTAGAGTATCAAAACCTGCAGCTTGCTGACAATATCCCGTTTAATATAGATCGAGCGTTAATTGTTGATGAAATTAATATCCTTATAGGGGCGGACAATTACTTGACAGTAGTGACAGGAAAAAATATTCGTCTTAACGAAGGTTTAGTAGCAGTAGACACGAAATTTGGTTATGCTTTGCATGGTCCCATACCAGTTGATGCTACAACAATAGGGGTAAATCTGCAGACAGTGTTACATGCTACAGTTATAAAGACAGAAGCCGGTATCGAAAGTATGTGGGATTTGGAAACAATAGGTATAACCAAAGAAGCAGGCCATGATAAGAGACTTTTCGATAATTTTTTTAAAAATAACGTTCATAAATGTGATGATCGATATTTAGTAGCGGTACCGTGGAAGAATGAGGATGCAGTGATTGAAGATGATAGTTTAATTAGTGCGCGAGTTCGTGCTCAGAGGCTAAAGTTTAAATTGACCAATATTAACAAAGTATATGAATATAACGCTGCTATAAAAGGAATGTTGGATAATAATTATGCCGAGTTAATTTCCCGCGGTGATGCGGAAACAACAAATGGCGATCGTGTTTACTACATGCCGCACAGGCCTGTTTTTAGAGAAGATAAACAAACAACGCGTTTGCGAGTGGTTTTCGATGCCTCTTCACATGCCCCGAGACAAAAATCGTTGAATGACTTATTAGAAAAGGGGCCTAATTTAAGTCCAGATTTAATTAAGATTTTGCCTAATTTTCGTGTAGGCGAGATCGGAATTACGGCTGACAAAGAGAAAGCTACGTCAACGATAGATATATTATCGAAAATGTTATTACTAATTAACGACACTATACAAGGTTGCAATCAATTTAAAGATTCCTCCAGATATAGTGATTTTGATCGTTTAGGGCGGATAACGGCGTATGTTTTACTATTTATAGGAAATTTAAAAACCGGAAATAATAAAGAAATGAAGAGTTTAACCATAAACGAATTTGAAAGAGCCGAAATATGTGTACTGAGGCAAGCGCAGCGGGAAGTTTATTATTCGGAGGTTAACAGTTTAAAAAAGGAATTATTTCAGGAAAAGACCCTAACCCAGTAAATTCATCTTCATTAAGTTCTATAAATTTCAATTTCTTTAAATCCTCATCTTGTACATTATGCACTTAGTAATTAATTTTAATTCCAAATATGTGGTTAATCCCAATATGGGAACACAAGAATTATTCTTCACTACAATAAATCTATCATTAATAGAATTATCTTTATGATTAATCAGCGTTTTAAATTCACCACATGGTGAAATCTTAAATTTACCGAATACCTCTAGTTTAACATTAGTTTTTTTCTAGTTTAACCCTCTTTTATGTTAAAAATCTTCACAGGCATTCTGTTAATAATAGCTCCACTATCTAACTTAAAAACTAACATTTGTATCCATTAGCAGTATATCAACGTATCACTCTTTATCAACACAGTTGATATCTTTAATTACATTAATTTCAAACATATCGCTCGTTTTACTTAATTCCAAAGTTGTATTACGACACTCCGCTGTTTTCGTTTGACAACAAACTTTAAAGTGATTATATTTCAAACATTTTAGGCATTGTTGTCCCATAGCTGGACAGTCACCCTTTAAATGATTTCGGTTACAACGTTTGCATATAAAATTATTATTTTTACTAACATTTTTATACGGTTTCTTAACAATATTATTAATTCCCTGATAAACCTTGACACGATTTTGCTGCTTTACGCTGTTGATACCATGAATTCTGGTTGTGTCCTTTTCGAGTGTTTTCTTATTAGTCTCTGCCAGCTCTGCAGATTGGCAATAATGAATAACCTTTCTTAAGGAGTTATCGCCTCTAAGTAATCTCGCCTGTACATCCGGATTATTGATAGCTAAAACAATTTGTGTTCTTAATATTTTGTCTTCAGCTTCTCCAAATTCACATGATTTCACCAATTTACGAAGATCGGTCATGAAAACATCAAATGAGCCCCCTTGTTTCCTAGAGAAGAATTTGTAGTGCTCCATTACATCATTTCGTTTTGGCATGCAATAAGTTTCAAATTCTTTTAAAATTAATTCGATAGTTGTTAAAAATGTAACATTAAAGGTGTTTAGATTTTTAAAGCATCAACACCCATTAAATTTACGAGTCTTGCAATCTGTAGATCATATCTGGCTTTTCATGAGTTACTGTAGCTGTGAAATATACTTTCACTTGTTGCTTAAATGTTTTAAAATCTTCTGCAAGGTTGTCCTCTAAAACTAATACACTAGGCTTGTTATATTCCGACATTTTTCAATTCGAAAATGTTGCAAAACGTGTTTAACCTCAAATTTCTAACTTTTTAAATTCTAGTAGTTCCACCTTTACTATTAAATGTTTTTATGAAATGAACTCTGCGCCATGTTTAACGTTCTTAATAAAATTAATATGCTCGATCGATGCTTGTAAACTTTATTAATTCGGATATCACATATTTCAAATCATCAACATCAACTAGTGTCTCCCACCAGCCAAATATATCCGTGGAAGTGTTTCCACTTTCACGCACCTATTTCTAGACAATAATTTGTTAACTTATTTCTAAACAGTATCAGTGTTTTGCGAGCTGTAAGCTCTTTACCAAATTAGTGCATTAGTAAGGGGGAGGGGGGAGGAGGGGTGAAAGTAAGAGGATTGACGGTTAGGAATTGTCGTTGTACAGTCCCTATAAGTTGTACTAAAAGCCTGCAAAATTTTAGCTTTCCCCTAATTAGTTGCGACATGAAAACTTTATTGATGGGCAATAATCTTAGAGTTGCGTCCTTTCTGAAATACAAGTTAGATTATTACAGCATTAAAAACCCCATTAAGATTTAGGATGCACTTTGGTTTCTGAAAAATTAAAATTTCAATGGAGCACTATACTATACATACAAGTACACATGCACATTCGAGTAAGCTCCTCTTATTTATAGAATCATTTATACATCATTGATTTTATATTTTGACAACTGCACAACTTACCCTCGTATAAATCCAGATTTTGAATTACTTTAATAGACCATGATATTCAATATCCTACTTTAAAACGCGTTTTTTATTAGTTTTTGCGAAATTAATTAATGAATCGTTATATCTATCCGGAAAACATTACAACGACACAGTGAATGTTTCGGAGTTTCAAATACACATGTTAAACATTACTTGTAATGGAAAGGTATTGAAAGTCTATTAGTATTTTAAATACAATACAGTATCATCATCAAGCTTGCAACGTACAAAAAAAGTAGAGTAGACTCTCTAACAATTAAGTTAATACGTACCATTGCTAGTAATAACAGCTTCATCTTCTTGGCTAACATAATACAAAACTTCAAATTCGTCACTTTCAATAGATTTTCCATTTTGCGCTATGTGTAGTGTGACACTATCGGCAACTCCCAGCCTTCCCAGAAGTATTTCTCCTTCTTTATCAATTCTAGCTATATAATATGGTTTAGTGCTGGTTTCATGACCACCTTTAACAAGTCTTTTACTTGTTATATTTTTAAATGCCAAGTTCGAACTGCTTAACCATCTAAGTTGTCTTGGGTTATCGGTACACAAAATCTGGAAAGTTAGGCTTTGAATAAAGTTTAACATAAATCACTTCCTAATAGTCAATGCAAACAAAATGTGGACACTATAATCAAACATGGTTCAAGAGCTAATGGCTTCATTTTGATTGTAAATTAGTAAGCCGTATTGTAAAAGTATCAGAACGCAGTTCTAGACAAGAGAATACTTTGAGTATTGATGGTGGAAATATAAAAGGAACAACAGTAAGGATAGAAAGCGTGGCTGTATGTGAAAGCGAAGATGCGGCTGAAGTGAGGAAGGTTGGATAGCGTTGAAGAAACGTAGACGTAGGCGTGGATAACATCACGCGTGAAATATTGAAGCATGTTGTTTATTGAGAAGATGTACAAATTGTGCAACTTACGTATCAGATAAGCACAAGTTCGAAATGATTGGGAAAGTTCTATATTTCTACTTATGCTTGTATAAAGCTAAAAGTGTAAGTGGAAGTCGTGTGTGAAGGTGAAGGTGGTGGTGTGTTTGTGAAGGTTGTGTGAGGAGAAGAATGTAGTATATGGTGATATATACGAAAAGCTCTGCTCGTACCCCGAAATGCACTACACGCGACCAGACGCAACCTGTTGCGCCCCGGACATGCCCTGGCGTGCGACCAAGTGACTGAGCGGGCGCTGTAATTAGAGATTCAATAAGCAATGGTAGCAACTTTTGACCATTAGCAATCGATATAGAATAACTGATTTAGACTGAAAATATTCCCAAAAGGAATTTTTGAAGTCACGTTCCGTTTACATATTATTATTATGTTATTTGGGTGCAAGATAGCGTTATGGATTAACCGATCATCATGTTTACACCTATAGACAAATAGACACTGTTTTCTTTATATGTATAAATTGATTTCAACTCTACAAACTATATACTCTCACCGCTATATTGATAATGGTGAAAGACGAAGATCAACCGTCGAGTAGTTTATAGCCATTATAGCCCCTTGGAAATTAAAGATACAATTCATATAACCCCAAGCAGACTAACTTTACGGAGATCTGTATTGAAGCTAAAATCTCCAATATTGATAGATTTCCAATGACACGTTTAGGTATCGAATGTTGCTATGGACTGAGTCCCACAGCAGTAAAGACTGCTCAACACACTTGGGTGATCATTGTGACTGACCTTTCACTTGGTACACTAGAATGGGGATATAAAACATTGTGTTTCTTTATCAAACCCTATAAATCTTATAAATAGAGATTATTGTCATGGTATTTGAGTACAAGGTAGCTCAGTACGTTAACGTTTATTTCATAGCCTACTTGGCGGGCTTTAAACGTCGAGATAGAATTATGCCGCGATCGCCATCGATTCAGCATTCGTCAGAGGCACGTACAATAAACTACCATGCGCACAAAGGTTAAAACAACATAGACTATATCTTTTAATACTTCTATAAATGAATCATAGATATTAAGTTAATATTAACAAACCATACAGTTTAAAGTAATCATGTGAGCACTTTTTATAATAATAATAATCTATTCCCAATTTGTAAACCTCTTACAGGGTATCCAGCGTCAGGGGAACTTTGACATTAGAGTGCTCGCTGTCAGATATAGATCTGACAACGCAAATCAGAGAATAGTTTAATATTATTGCAATATTAAAACAACTGGATTCAACTACTACTTCGAAAAACATTATCTTCGGAACATAAATGGATGCCACAGGTTAAGTTTTATGACAACTGTGCTACTATAACCGAGCAAACTCAGAAATAGTTGAGCAACATGAAGCGATTACGAAAACGAGATGAGATGGCACTTGGACACACAACAGGCGGTTTCTGTCTGGATAAACGAATGTCGTCGTAGTTAAGTAGCCAACTCGCACCGCATTCGTAGTAGGTAACCAAGTTTATCAAGGCCACGCAATTGTTTAAAAAGAGGCCTAAAACACATTCGTTTTTATTATTATATTAGCTGCTTATGCACCAAGTGTGTTATTGAGATGTAACACCGGGAGGGCCACTCATCTATGGACCGAGGGATGGATTGAGTCGCCCGATGGGCGTTATCATCTAGTAACAAAAGTGGTGTATACAAGATTTTATATTTTACCTCATATATAAAGTAAAAAATAGGTGATAGAAAAGTTTTCTATTTTAGAATTTACCTCGGATTTTACTATATAACTATTAAACACACCTACATCATATTTTCTAGGATGATAATAAACAGTTTGACGTTCCTATGTTTTGGACATTTATCACATTTAATTAATATTAATAGTGCAAAATGGCTGATCAAGAGTTGCCAGCAATAATTGCAAAGCAAGCTTTAAAAGCAACTGAAAGTTTGCTACCCATTAAATCTAAACAGAGCTATGAGAAAGCTTAATAACACACTTGGTGCATAAATAACTAAAAATTGATTTGTTTCTGATGGTATAATGAGCGGGCGTTATCAAACCATTACGCCCCCGTTGTTATGAATATGTTTACATATCTTGTATCCTAGGTATTATGACTAAATTACAACGGGGTGAAATATACAATAAAATGTTTGCTTACCCAGATATTGCCGCCAGTAATGTGTTTTTTAAAAGTTTATATTAACCAAAGTATGAATTTGTACGGTGTGTATTTAAGCCTTTAAAAGATTAAATTGGTTGCCATGAGTTTGGAAATTACTATGATGTGATTGGTCCAGGGAATGCTAGAGAAGATTTAATTATGGTATTTGATGATATACCTGCAAATGAACTAAGTAAAATCACCTAGTTTTTTCGTTTGGCAACATAAAGCAATTGACCATTTAATTTATTTTCAACAATATACAAGTAAATGAAATATTACATTTGTTATTGATGTTAAATATTGGTAATAAAATGATTGGATTTGTTTCCTATAGATATGCAATGTTTGTTTATTCCCGGTCCATCTCATAAACACATGACTCATAATGCAAGACGCTCAGCATTTCAGTTTTCATTTTTACTCCTAAGGATATCAATAAATATTTGGAATTTAGTATTTTTTTCTGTGATTAAAAGTCGTCTTAGGTAGGTTGGTATATATATATATATATATATATATATATATATATATATATATATTCATTTTACTCCTAAGGATATCAATAAATATTTGGAATTTAGTATTTTTTCTGTGATTAAAAGTCGTCTTAGGTATATATATATATATATATATATATATATATACTGAAATGCTGAGCGTCTTGCATTATGAGTCATGTGTTTATGAGATGGACCGAATAAACAAACATTGCATATCTATAGGAAACAAATCCAATCATTTTATTACCAATATTTAACATCAATAACAAATGTAATAGTTCATTTACTTGTATATTGTTGAAAATAAATTAAATGGTCAATTGCTTTATGTTGCCAAACGAAAAAACTAGGTGATTTTACTTAGTTCATTTGCAGGTATATCATCAAATACCATAATTAAATCTTCTCTAGCATTCCCTGGACCAATCACATCATAGTAATTTCCAAACTCATGGCAACCAATTTAATCTTTTAAAGGCTTAAATACACACCGTACAAATTCATACTTTGGTTAATATAAACTTTTAAAAAACACATTACTGGCGGCAATATCTGGGTAAGCAAACATTTTATTGTATATATATATATATATATATATATATATATATATGTATGTATATATTTTTAATAATACTTATTTTGTTTTTCAAGATTGTTTTTATCTCCAACTTTTTGGCACACCTATGGGCTCTCCAATATCACCCATTATTGCCCAAATCGTTATGGATTCTCTCCTAGATTTTGTGCTTCCACGATTACCTTACGAAATGACTTTCCTCGTCAAGTACGTTGATGACATCATCTGTTCTGCCCCACACCATCATATCAATGAAACAATAACTACGTTCAATAGCTTTGATAAACAATTAAAATTCACTAGTGAGACAGAAATAGATGAAAATTACCTTTTCTTGATATCTTAGTTATCAGAAGAACAAACAACGTTTTAATATTTGACTATTATACTAAACCTACCAATTCAGGTAGATATTTAAATTTTCTTTCCAACCATTCATTAAAACATAAATTCAACACCGTCAATGCCATGAAATATCGTATCGAAAAGATTTCTGATCCCCAATTTTAAATAAAAATAAAAGAATTCTTTTCAATACCTTATTAAACAATGGTTACCCCAAACAATTTTACGTAAACTCATCTACACCAACACTTTGAATATAAACAATAGCTTCCATAATAATATTAACAATAATTTATCTCAAAATATTAATAACAATAACCAAGACAATGTCAATTTCAACAATTCCAATAACAATAATAACAACAACAATAACTTACCACCCAACAACATTAACAATTTAAATACCACCATATACAAAAACTAACATTTATTCGAGGTTTAGCTCCGTTAATAGTAAGAGTTCTTAAACAACCTAATATTACCATTGCATTCGAGTACAACAATACAATTAACAACCTATTTACTAGAATAAAGAACCCTACCCTAAATTATTAAACAGTAACTTAATTTACAAGATCGTCTGTAGCTGTCAGGCATCCTACATTGGTCAAACTTCCCAATGGTTGAGGAATCGTCTGACACAACATAGAAGTGACTGCAGGATCAATTCTAACAAATGTGCATTAGCTAAACATGTTTATACAACCAAACATACTCCGGCATATGATGAAATTAAAATATTAGACAAAGAATCCAATTACAAAACCAGACTCTTTCTAGAATCGTACTATATAAACAAAGAAGATCAATGTTTGAATAATAAACAAGATATAGAAGACACACACAGATTTTATTCTACTCTATACAATTTAAATCACTTTAAATCTAATGCGCTTCATTAAGAGTTTCCTTTTATAATAATCACATAAACATTAAATCTAAATCATCTACTTCAACCATATTAATCTTCCAACATATTAGTTTTTAAGGCTCAATTTGTTACTAGATCTACATCCTATGTACTACTAAATGAATTTTATTAATAATTTTGATCAACGTAATCATATGTTAATTTTAAATTTTGACAATTTTGCTATTTTTCAAATTTGACAAATATTGGTTTTATACAGTAAGGAACTTATCTATTATATTATGTTAGTTTTATATTACAACTCTTCTAATTGTAGATGCTTTTGACAAAGGCAAAAAGTTTTGCCGAAACGTTAAGCAGAAGAAATTAAATTTTGAATTTTGCATAAACTAGTATTATTTGGACTTCATACCCAGTATACTACCATCTTCTTACCAAAATATATATATATATATATATATATATATATATATATATATATATATATATATGGTTTTGAAAAGTTTCTCCTGTATCAAAGGCATGTTTGTACCTTTACTTTCTGTTTCTCCTAAACGTGTTGATGAGGGACCGTCGTCATTTGTTTCATCGCTAATTTCTTATTGTTTTCGGTATCTTCGAAATCTTTCTACTCTAATTTTTTAATAACTGCATATCGTTTAATTATTTCCTTCTGAAACTATCGTGATTGTATATTTAGGTTGGTTGGTTTAACATTTTTCTTATTTTCTTATCGCAGCGGATGCGCTCGGTAAGAAGATTATTTTTCTAGGTTTTATCTGGAGCTTAATTATTTTTATCGACGGTGTGTTAGTATAGGTCGCTTATTTTGTCACTAACGTTGCAGGTGGTCCCTCAGACCTATCCGTTTCAACAGGGATTTTATTTTCTACCCTTTCTCTAAGATGCTTATCCTAAAATTCTACTTTTTCGTATTCCTCTATCTTCGTTTTACCTCCGGTGGACCTCTATTTGCCATAAACCACCGTCCGTCGCATAAGAGTGGTTCTCCCACACTCCGAGTTGCTGACTACATTTATACTGATTGAGCAGCGTCTTAGTATCCACCATTTTTCTATTGCTTTTGCTAAATGTGAACTCTCCTTCTTCTTTCTTTTACTAAGTTACTATGAAACTCAATATATTCCACCTCCCTGTACTATCTCTTCTATTTTTTTATATTCTTTATTTCCTTTCTAAGTCGTGGCATAATTTAGAGGGTTATTGCTCTACGACATTGGGCTGTTGATGCGGGGACCCTCGTAAGGCTTTGTATCGCCGTTGTTTGCTATTGGTCTTTATACAAAAGCCGTTTACAGTAACATTTCTTTTTGATTTTGCGTTCGAGCATATCTTCAGGTGATTCCTTGGCTTAGTTAGTTCACCTGTAATTACTAAGCTCAAGGTCCCGTGTTCCATTCCCGATACGGACCGCTCGAAGGATGTGAAACGAGCATTTTTCAAAAAGTACGCCCTCGTGCGTATGAGAGTAAAATGTAGGCCCCGCGTGTTTGTTGCCACGCACGTTAAAGATCCCTGCATTGCTTGATATAGCAAGGTTTCGGCAACATTCAAATTTTCAGGTAGAAAAAACACTAGTATTTTCGGGTGGAGCATTGGAAAGTAAAATGTAGGGAGGCATATTTTAGGACGACTCCTTGACCTGGTTGGTTTGCGTGCGAACGCTAAGTCAAGGATGCGGGTTCCATTCTGGAGCCGGACTGCTGCGAACATTTTTCACTAAAGTACTCCCTCGTTCAGATGAAAGGTATAGTGTAGGTGTCGTGTGTAGCTGTTGTGACACAAATTAAAGGTCCCTTCCTTTTCTGGAGCAGCAAGGGTTGGTCAAAATTCCAAATTTCCAGGTAAAAAATCGCTTCTTAGCCAAAGTAGTACCTTCAGGTGGACCATTGGAAAGTCATATATAGGGGGTATATATTATTGGCAGCTCCGTGGATCAGGCAGATTCGTATATTATTGATGATCTAAGGTTTCAGTTACGATTCCCGAAGCGGACCCGAAAAATTGTATTCGAGTATTTTTCATCAAAATGGCGCTAGTTTGAATGAGAGGTAAAATGTAGATACCGTGTGTGAGGATAGTCACCTACATTAAACATCCATACCTCGTTTGGAACAGCAAGTCAAAATTCAAAATTTCCACGTAAAAACAACCCGCTTACTGGCAAACGCAGTACCATCGAGTGAAACATTCGGATATCAAATGTAGGGACATATCTTTACGGCGGCACCCTACATTTAGTCAATCAGAACCAGTGCTTTCGGGAAAGGGGCCTTATTTTTGGCAAATTTGGCTTGGTTTTAGAGATATTTTGATTATTAATCGATTTTTGACCTAAATGGTTTTATGTTAATATCTTGGAATCTACAGGAAGTATTTGAGATCTGTAAAAAGATTTCTGTACGTATTGGGTACTGCTTGTTAGTTTGTGTTATTATGATGCTTGTCAAATTAATATTTAACGCCCTTTTGGTTTTTAACGTATAACTTGTGGGCTATAGATATACGAATTTTGTAATGATATTAATTTTTCAATTGGTGGACGATACACCCACTGCAGTAAGTTTAAAAGTTCTATCTGGTGCCCTTTGATATTTTCACTCATAATTTGAAAACAAATCGGGCTATACATATATATGATATATATATATATATATATATATATATATATATATATATATATATATTGTTCAGTGTTATTAATATTTATGCTCCAATTAGAATACATATTTGTATATAATTGAGTAATGCGTAATTATGTAATAACATTTAGTTTAGAAAGCGTCGTAAGTTCCAAGAACTTATACTAACATTGGCTAAGTAAACAAATATCATTTGTAATAGCTATGTCCTTATTCTAATGATTACTTTTATTTTACTTTACAAGCTTATATCCGATATGAAGACGTCTATACGTTTTTCATAAATGAACTACCATCTCCGCCGTAAACTGATTAATCATTAACTATTTTGGATATATCTTTATACCTAAGTGCTATTGAGAGTTAGTATAAGTTGCGAGATATATATTTGTAGTTTATATAAAGTTTTAATTTAATCATTGTTTTAGATAGACATCAACCACTTTAGTTCCATCATAGCAATCATGTTAATGTGTCTGAATGTGTAATGTCACCATATTACTATTTTTAATCAATTGTAATAATTTTAAATTTTATAAATTTTCCTAAGGATTTGGAATATGTATATTGAAAATAGTCACCAATAAGCGCCCTTGAAGTGTCGTGGAGGGGTGATGAGTGTGCGGTTGGCGAGGTGCGGAACTTTCAATTCAAGGCGTTCTGGGAAAAATTTCTAAAATAAAAAAGCAAGTATTAGTAGAAACGGAAAAGAAGGGAATTAAAACTAACAAATCCCATTCTTTGTAGCGAAATATTAGATATTGGGTGTATTGTAAAAGCAGACTGGATGGCATCTAAGCGTGCTGATATCGATTTTAGAAAAAATGAACTAAAGTTTGTGCACGAAAAAAACGCTTATTTAATTCCTTTTTTAAAAGACGATACAACAAGATCGGCAAAGTTGCAGGTATATAATGAGACGTTAATGCACATAACGCGAGGTATGTATCCTGCAATCTTTATATGTATTATAAAATAGAATCTAATAGGAAATTATTAGAAATCATTAAGAAATTATTAAGTCAAGTACAACAATGTAATCCAAGGATAATTAATAAAGGTTAATAACAGTTTATGAGAACGGATGCAATACAATATAATCCAGACGACAGTGACACTGCAGGTGGCATTATCACAGACGGTTAAAATACCGCGATTACTTAGAAAGCAAGATTGTTACAATGTATTTATGAACTGTATTAAGAAATAAGCAGACATGACCTCTGCAAGTTCCCACAGAATTGTGAGGGGCAGGGACAATATAAATACCCCGGGAGCCCCAAGACCAGGCAGTCAGTTAAAGTATTGAGCTTAACATTGCAGTTTGCTTAGACTAGTGATAATAGTTCAATTAATATTTTATTTTCGACTTAGAATAATTAATACCAAATTTTCAAAATTCCATATTAATTTCTGTTTAAGTAAATAAATTGTTACAAAGTTTTTATAGAAGTTTTTAAAAACACCGCTCCCAAGGCCCGAAACGTAACTCGCGCTAGCGCCGAAAACAAATAAAACGGACAACCTTGATGCGAGGTTACTAAATGTGTTAACTGATTTAAACAATACGACCCATAAAGGAAACTATGAAGAAAATTTAGAAGAATGTCAGATCAATTTTCGTTGTGAGCAGTGCTTAGGGCTTTTACCGTTTCGTAAAGCATTTTTGAAACACACGCTACGATATTCTGGATTGACAACAAATGTTAGTACATTGCAAACGACATCCACGGGCGATGACTTTAAAAATAAGCTACAAAGTGAACATCGCCATGTTTTTTCGGAGAAACCAGGATTATGTAAAACTTTTGTTTGTAAATTCAATACTAGTGATCAGACTCTATTTGTGTAAACGTCATATCCAATATCGTATTCCAAACGCGCGTCCATCAAAAAAGAAATTCGTCGAATGATAGTGTGGGGGTAATTGAACGTTCCGATTCTCCGTTTCCAAATCCTATAGTTGTTGTAACAAAGAAAAATGAAAATATTCAAATCTGCTTAGATGCACGACGTTTGAACCAAATAATTGTGCCAGATCGTGAATCACCGCCAGTGATCAAGGAATTGCTCCTGGAATCTAAGCGGGCTACAGTATTTATCGTCTATCGATTTGAGTTATGGGTATTGGCAACTACAACAGATAAAGAATGTCGAAAATATACGGCATTCTTGGTAAACTGTAGGAGCTACCAATTTAAAGTGCTACCATTTGGTTTAAACATTTTAGTAGCTGCATTTAATAAATGCCTCGGGCAAGTATTAAGACCCGAAGTCCGAGAATTCGCCACTGTTTATGTCGATGATATTTTAATCGCATCCAGAACGTTCGCGGAACACAAGCATCGATTGAATCTAGTACTAAAAGAGCACGAGGACGCAGTAATGTCCGTTAAATTAAGTAAGTCAGAATTTCTAAGAAGTCAAATTAAATTCTTAAGGCATTTTAGAACACCCTCGGGAATACAGGTAGACCCTGACAAAATTGAAACAACTCAGAAATTTCCACAACCAAATAATAAAACAGAATTGCAATCATTCTTAGGATTTTGCAATTTTTCTCGCGATTTACCGGCAGCCATTCCAAACACGTAAGTACTTAACACCGTTGTTAGAAAATAAACCAAAGTGGCAATGGGAAGCGCAACATAGTGAAGCTTTTAACAAGATTAAAAAATCGCACATCTTTTCCAGGAACAGAACGGACAGATTAAAACGATAGCGTTTGCGAGTCGAACATTATTAAACGCAGAAAAGGCATACATGATTACAGAGTTAGAATTATTGGCAATAGTTTTGCGTGTAAAAATTCAGAACTTATATATTGGGTCATCCTACAATTATCTTTACAGACCACCGTGCATTAAAATTCTTTTTTACATATAAGGTGTTAAGTTCCCGACTGATGCGTTGGTGTATGTACCTGCAAGAGTTTCAATTATAAAAAAAATGTTGCAAAGGGCCAGAAAATCAAATAGCAGATTATTTGTCGAGATACTGTTTCAAAGGAGACGCTCGGAACAAACCACTCATTGTTGCACAATTAGACAAGCCACCACCAAATAGATTAAAAGGTTTCATAAAGAATTTGGAAAAGATCAAGACGAAGATACGAATATAAATTGGAAGAAAAAGGAAATACTAAATAATTCGCACGGAAAGGCCGAAGAGCTCAAAGGAAATTATGTGATCAATGAAGACTTGCTATTCAGACGGAGCAAGAAAAGAGAAGAATGGTGGCTAATTTGAATCCCTAAAAGACTTGTACCTGAGGTAACTGGGAATACCATCATATCAATGGGCATTTTGATAGCAAAAAATCAGCAACGCTTATGGCAGAAAATTGCTATATTCCAAATGTTCAAAGAAAGGTTCATCAAATTATAGCCAGCTGTAACTTATGTCAAAAAACTAAAGTGAAAAATAAAAAGTGTGAAGGATATATGAAAAATGTAACAGCTACGCAGTGCTTAGAGTTAGTTTCCGTAGATTTATTTGGTCCGTTACCGGTGGGAAGAGGGGGCGTATTGTACATATTTGTAATTTATGACATTTTCACTAAATATGTAAGATTATATCCTATTCGGAGAGCTACAGCGAAGACAATTTTAAATAGACTCACAAATAACTACATAACGACTACCGGGAAACCAAAAGCAATACTATCGGATCACGGTATCCAATTTACAAGCACAATATAGAAGAGCACACTCGCGAATTTAGATATTAGAGGTAAATTTTCAGAAGTGTACTACCCAGAATCAAATCCCGTCGAACGAGTTATGCGTGAAATTGGTAGGTTGCTTAGGGCTTACTGTAACGAGAAGCACTCTAGCTGTTCGGTGCACATAGAGAGGGTAGAAAATTGGTTGAATTGTATTGAGCATAAGTCCACCGGGTTTACACTCTTCGAATTATTAAAAAATAAAAGACCTACTCACTTAATAGAAAGACCGTTACAGTTTCCTCAAAGAAAAGATTTAAATCTTGATACTAAAATTATAATGACAAGAAAACGGACGTCCTCTTGTGTAGCAAAGCCCAAACACAAGCATGATCAGAAAATAAAACCTGAAAAATTTAATCCGGGTGATTTAGTTTTAACAAAAACCCATTATCAGTCATCCGCTGCTGACAAAACTATAAAAAGTTTTTCCGGTTGTATGAAGGTCCACATGAGGTAGTAATGCCTATGTTTTGAATTATCCTGGTACAGATAAGTATAAGGATACGCAAAATATCGTAAATTTAAAGATGTATAATTGTGAACAAAGACACTTGTAAGAAAAATCAACACAATGTTTAAATGGGAAATTTTAGACATGTAGCGTATTAGGTAGCGTAGTTTATAAGACTTGTATTTTGCTGAACCATTTCAAGTGAAAAAATTTTAAGCGTAATTTAAGCTTAATCAATTACTCTCAAAATTTTGGGTGGTAACTGTAATGCCACCATATTAGTATTTTTAATCAATTGTAATAATTAATCCTCCAACGCAGGATGTCTCAGTTTCCTGGATATTGAAGGATTCCTATAAACTAAGTAACTATTAATATTAGTTCAGTTACTGATACTACAGGTATGAGATTATAACTTTTACCTTATCGTTTTTCTGTTAAAATAAAGAGGCCTAACCTCTATTTAAATTTGTCTCTATAACTACAAATATTTTGTTTTGATTATTAATTACCTTTTACTTACCTTAATTGATTTCAAATAAAATGCTTTAATACATAACCTAAAAATATGTAAACATTCTGATCTTCATGAAGCTTCTTATGGTGAAAAGGTTTATTACTTGAACTTTCATTTCATGTGCATTTGTTACATGACATTATTACAATTATGATCACGTTTTGAGTTTACTCCCGCATTAAGTAAAAATTTTGAGTTTCTAAACAGAGATTATTTATTTTGATTTTTCTATAGAAATTTTCTTGTGTACATTTTTTATATATATGAATTATATCATGTTAAAATATATAGCTATGTCTACAATGTTAATGACACAAGCGTATATCTTATACATGCCTTTGGAATTGTAATAACCGAGTATTAATATACATATTTAGTCAAATTTCTCTTATCGCGGTTTAACTTTTGTTTCTCTAAGTTATTTTACAGTTGTGTAAACAAGTGTTTTGATATTTAAATTTTAACATTCAGATATTCCCTAAACATTCCCCTTACCCTGTGATTTTAAGTCTCATGCGGCCTCCGAAACCATAAAGGTCGATGCAAGCTGTGCCGAAGTATTTCTTATACTTCGTCGTGCAATTACTCTTTTTATAACATCGAGAAAAGAGTAAGGTGCACCATACATACATTTATCGATTTATTCGTTTATTTTGTTACTTTCTCGTTCATTTATTCATTTTCTCATTTCACTTTTCGTTCATTCGTTTGTTGATGAATTCATTTATTTATCCATCTATCCATGCAATGATTATTCATTCCCTCATTTCCCCATTTATTCGTTTGTTCATTCGTACATTCCTCCATCAATCATGCATTCGTCTTTCATTTAATCATTCATTCAATAATTGATTTATTAATTTATTCGTCTGTATAGAGACAGGGTTGAATTTAGTAGCAGAGCCACTTTCTATCATCGTGATGAGATTTAGAACTTCTCATTTTCGAAAACAAAACAAAAAAAAATAAAAATCAGTTAACTAAATGTCACCAGGACATAACTCACAATTAGTTAGCGGTCTGGCATGTTGGTAGCGATTCGTTGCTTAAGCCTTACCATAACATATAATTTAATAAACGTCACCATGACATAACTCACAATTAGGTAGCGGTCTGGCATGTGGGTAGCGTTTCGTTGCTTAAGCCTTACCATAACATATATTTTAACACTTTTCCTTTTTGAAGGTTATATTTCATTTCCTTATAAATGGTAAACATGTAAACATGTTAGAGTTCTTTAACTACCATCATGTTGCTAATATCTATGTAAAGTCAGATGGATAGGAAAAAGATAAAAGGATATAGGAAGACCTAGACCAAACTATATTAGTCAAATTATTAGAAATTTAGGTTGTGAAGAGTATGTAGAACTTTTTAGATTAGCACAGATTAGAAAAGAAGTTAGAGCTGCGTCAAACCGACCTTAAGTAAGGTCGAAAACAATATGATGGTGTAATAATTTCCCATTTTATAAATTTTCCTAAAGATTTGGAATATGTATATCGAAAATAGTCACCAATAAGCGCCCTTGAAGTGTCGTGGAGGGGTGATAGGGTGTGCGGTTAGCAAGGTGCGGAAGGTAGTGCAAGGGATTCATTGGGGTTCCAGAAGTAAGGGTGAGTGGTTGAACCCTTTGACAAAGAAAGTCAAAAAAAATTTGTCTGCTGTAACTACGAGTTAGTGTTGCCGAAATCCACTAGCTGTAGCAGAAGAAGTATAATTGTTCGTAATCAAAGCTACCAAGAGAAAATTAATTACACTTGTGCCGTTGCAACCAGATCACAGAACAGGAAGGCGTCCCAGCGACCTACATCAAGGTTAGTGCATAATTTTTAGACTTTGGTCATTAGTGCTTATTTTATTAAATAAACGGGTGCTGGGTTTGCCCTCCTACTCATTAACTTCATTCGGTTGTCTTCCGTAACCATCGGTTCACGTGCTATAGTGTATATGTATAAGGAAGCATCATACTTAAGTAATTTAGTATTTAGCAGTAGCTAAAACAGTGAATGGCAATAAAGCGAAACCAATAAACAAGCGATTTGGATTGTGGTTGCTGGCTGAAAATTCGTGCAACACTAATTTGATTACCGATATTGGTAATATGTGTTATGTCAAAGGCGAGGAGATGCTGACTGGTGGGCTACACACGCCAATTTCAAAACTATTCTGCGATAATATAATGTTAGTTAAAATTTGCGACCTTTCTGACGTCGAGCAAACAAATGTCAATAAAATGATTTTTATCTTAAAAAGAGAAAATTGGGGCTCCTTTAACAACTATTTACGCGAAAAGTTTGACAGATTTGTTTACGTTAGACATGGCGTTAAAGCTAATCTTCCGCTTTTAACTGGATGGCACTAACAAGATGGGGTTGGTGAGAAAGAAATAATCGGAAAATAAGGTCTCGTGAAAATTAATGAAAAATTTGACAATTCGATATGCGTTCCGTACAAAGTGGAACTGGTAGATGTTAAACTGGAAACTTTATTGTAAGAAGTTTCGTACATATTAGACGAACTAAAAAAAGTTACTATTATCTTTTTGACTTGGATATAACCCAGGATTTTGCTAGTATTTTTTAGCAAAACAGAGACGTGTAATTATTTAACCGCAATCCTTGTCTTCTACTACAATGGCCAATACGAAGAGAACTGCTATATTATAGTGATGATAATGATAAAACTGCGAAATTGATTGTTTAAAATGGCTAACAGCTAATGCAACACCGAACTAACTTATGAATTATAAAATGGTATCTATTTCAGACTGCGTTGTTTAATACTAGATGGAGGAAATTTTAGTTGACAAGCTTATGTCAGTCGATTTCAGGGTCTATAAGGTTTTTATAAATTGACAACTATCTTTCCTGCAAACTGATTAATCATCAACTACTTTCGATATATCTACTTTAGCGAAGGTCAGCAATGGGGCTGTATATAGGCAAGTAAAAACATTTATTACATAATATGAAAAAATGAATGTCTATTAGGCCTCTTTTTATACAAATGCGTGGGCTTGATAACTTGAGAACGGACCGGGCCGCCAGTTGGGTTACTTACTACAAGGGCGTGGTGAGTCGGCTGCTTACTACGAGAACGCTCGTTTAGCCAGACCCAATCCAACCTGCTGTGTGCCCAAGCGTCAGCTCATCTTTTTTCGTAATCGCCCCATGTTGCTGCATTATTTATGGATTTGCTCGGTTGTAGTGACGCAGTTGTCATAAAACTTAGCCTGTGGCATCCATTTATGTTCCGAAGTTGGCTGCTTACTAGGAGGACACTCGTTTATCCAGACCTAATCCCACCTGTTGTGTGCCCAAGTGCCAACTCATTTTGCATTGTCAGATCTATATCTGACAGCGGGCGCCCTAATGGCAAAGTTCCTCGACCCAGATACCATGTAGGAGGTCTACAACTTGGAAATTGGTTTTATTATATAAAAAATGCTCGCATGATTACTTTAAACTGTATGATTTGTTAATGTTAACTTAATAGCTATGATTCATTTATAGAAGTATCAAAAGATATTAACTACGTTGTTTTGATCTTTGTGCGCATGGTAGTTCATTGTGCGTGCCTCTGACGAATGCTGGAAACATGGCTATCGCGACATAGTTCCATCTCGTCGCCTAAAGCCCGGCAAGTAGGCTATGAGGTAAACGTTAACGTACTGTACTGCCTTGCGCTCAAATACCATGACTATAACTTTTATTTATAAAGTTTATAGATTTTGATAAAGAAACACGATATTTTATATCTCCATTTTAGTCTACCAGATGCAAGGTCTGTTACAATGATCTCGCAAGTGTGTCGAGCAGTTTGTGACACTCGGGCCGTAGCGACATTCGATGCCAAAATGTTTCCTTGGAAACCTATCAATACTGGGGCGCTTAGCAAGTCCGTCCTAGGGCTAAATTATGCCATTGACTTCCAAGGGGCTGTAATGGCTATAAATTAGTTGACGTTGACCTTCGCCTTTCACCATTATTAATGTAACGATAATAGTCTAAACTTTGTAGAGTTGCAATCTATCTACACATATATAGAAAACAGTGTTTATTTGTTTATAGGTGTAAACATGATGATTAGTTAATCCAGAACGCTATCTTGTATCCAAATAACATTATAATAATTTGCAAACAGTACGTGACATTAAAAAATTCCTTTTGGGAATATTTTCAGTCTAAACCAATTATTCTATATCGATCGTTGATGGTCAGAAATAGCTACTATTGCTTGTTGAATTTCTAATTACCACACCCGCTCCGCCACTGGGTCGCACGCCAAGGCACGTTCGGGGCGCACCGGGTTGCATCTGTAGAGCATGTCGTGAAACGAGTGGAGCCTCTCGTATACATCACCATATATAACATCCTTCTCCACACACATTCTTCACCTACACATCCGCACCTCTACAGTCACACACGACTTCAATGTAAACCTCCCCCTCCCCTTCACCCTTCCACCTATACACAAAACATTTACCTCCTACTCTTTGCAATGGAATTTCAGTTTAAATTTATTAATTGTACAACTTATATGTATAAATCACGTGGGGTGAATGACCTATGGAACTCACAAAAATCGTCTTTTTGACTTTAGAATTTCCCATATTAAATCCCATAAGATAACCGGTTGTTTGTGCCAGAACGAATGTAAAAGTTACAGGGCGGTTAGGTTACTCAGTGTGTTTGAAAAGTGTGGATGGAAAGAGTACCTGAGAGAGCCATGAAACGTGCAGTGTGGTTTTGTGCCAGTAAGTAGTGTATTGACCGACTATTTGCGCTGCAGTAGGTGATTAAAACATGTAAGCGGATACGAAAGGAAACTATTGAACATTCATGGACCTTGAGAAAGCATATAAGGAGTAAATAGAAGTTGATTGTTAAAAATGTCAAAAAAGCACGATGTAGATTGGTGGCTGATAATCGCGATTGGATATTTGTATGACGAAAGCAGAGCATGTGGAAAAATAAATGTATGCTTAGGCAATTGGTTTAATATTAAACAAGGAATTAGACAAGAGTATGGTATGTCTTTATAGATACAGGTAAGTGAAGTCCACCTATCGATGCAAATGGTAACATATTTGAACAATATCATTATGAAATTGTTACTGTAATGACGAAGCCGATTTATTGAGCAAAAATGAGTATTTTGCAAAATCTGTTAGATAGAATAATTCAGGCCATGACTGAAACAGATCTGTTGATAAATATCTTAAAAACTAAAGTTTCCATGCCAAATATCGTGAAAAAATAACCGATGTATGTAAAAAAAGTCGTTTAGTAGAGATGGAAAATTGGATAAAAGGATTGAAAAGTAGCAAAGATGGCAGTTTATAGGAATTTATTAATCCCAAACGTTCTCATGTGGTTGGTTACCCATTGGGCGCGTCTCCAGGTGGCGGATAAAAGAAATCCCAGGATATATGACCAAGGGATTGGCTATCTACTCTGGGAAGGATCGCGATAAGGCTATCTCTTTCACTGACCCAGTGACCTAAGTGATATAAGACCCACAACATGGTGGAGAGCAAGAGACTGTGTTGAAGCAAGGTTAAATCCGCTCCCTAGCCAAGTGAAAACGATCCTGCGGACCAAACTCCTCAACCCAAGCTGTAGTTTCGTGGCTAATGGGCCTGCACTGAGGTAAAAGAATCCGTTGAAGCAATTCTGCAACACCGTCATACCGTGCCTTCCCTGCCGTCGTGGTCATGTCTCACGGGCAAGAGGATGTGGTGGTCTTGACTTAACCGCCCGGACCAAGAGGAGACAACATTGTTAAAAATTCCTAAATCCCGTAGTGTAGGACCTACAGGCGGCTCCGTGGCGTAGTGGTATGTGTGTGACAACTACACCCAAGGTCCAGTGTTCGAATCCCAACACGGTCCGCTTGAAAAATGTTAGGCGAGCATTTATCAAAAAATACATTCTCGTTCGGATGAGAAGTAAAATGGAGGTTCTTTGTGTGAGTGTTGTTACGCACGTTAAAGATCCCTACCTTGCTTGAAACAGCAAGGGTTTGGCAAAATTTCAAATTTTCCAAGTAAAAAAACTCGCGTCCTGGTCAATGTAGTACCTTCGGGTGAAGCATTGGAAAATTACATGTTAGGTGTAGGACCAAGCCCAGGGGATGCGTGGTTGGATAGTTGACCAGTCTCAATCGGTCCAAAACTCAGGGAACAGGGCGGCACCCCGTTTTATTCACGCCTTCATGCCAAAAGGGGGCACCTGGCACGTCGACCATTTACACCCTCCATACTTGTGGGAGCAATCAAGAACAGTATTGGTACAACTAGTAAAACTAAACCGAAGTGGTTAAACCAGCAATGGGGGATTTCTCAGGTAACCAAAATGTACCCACGCAAGACCGGTGACTGAAACACCAGACATGGAGGATACTATAAAAAAACTTGTAGACACTGAACTGCAAGCGAAGAGGCTTTCTGGAGCTTAGCGTAGAAAGCTGAGGAAAACCAAGAAAGTCGAATCTGGGACTTGGAGGGAGTCACGCCCGTCCACTATGTAAGCTGATGGGGGACTGCGTTATAGCCCTTATCCAGGAACTTGGATCTGTAAGGGAAAGGTGCTAGGACTGAGTTCAATCGGTGGGGCACTTGTACATAGTAGATCCACTGATAGACCCATGACTTGTATACTAATCATCTTAACCAGGGTCAGCACAATAAGCCTTTTAGGCTGCAGTGCGGTGAAGCCGTTTGGCAGACACACCTGCCAGGGAAGTGGTTTTAGTGGGTATGCCGCAAGAAGAATCCCACACTTTGGCTATAAAAGCTTTCTACACCACCGGGTTTGGATAACTATAAAAAAAATCCCAAACGTTATTGCATGGTGAAATTTTGTGTGTTAGAACAAACGTAAAAACCAAATAAATGCAGCTGGTGAGATTTATGAAAAATATGTATGGTAAGACCAAGAAGAATTGGTTAGCAGTGAATGGGTAAAGAATGTTTACAGACTGAAAACTAAACTAACAGCTAATTAGGAAAGAATTATGTTGTGTCGATTGTCATGTAGATAGAATGAGTGGCGAAGCAAAAAGTGTGTAAAAGATGTATGACGGTTTGCGAAGAAAAAATATACCACGAAAAATGTAGCTTAATGGACAAAAGTGTTAAAAGAAAGTAAGTAAAAAGAAAAGGCTTGTATCAAGCCACGCATGGTTGTTTTCAGGCGAAGCAAGTGTGTCAAATCAGGAAGGTGTCGAAAAAGACTGTTAACATAATGTGAAGGCTTTGCAAAATAGTTTTAACCTACAGATGTAATCCACAAAATGGTAGTGAAGCATTTAAAAAAGCGCGTAGTTATGAAATCTAAGAATTTAGCGTTCTACATGGCAACATGTATAGATTGTTGATGAGAACGGTTCAAGTGTGCCATTGGACAAAGTGCAATTCTCATATCTGAGTTGTCTTGTTGTTCAAAGTTTGTTTAATTTCCGCAATTTTCAGTATGTACTGGTTGTCGGTCTGTTCTATGTTTATAGGTCGTTTGATCGTAACTGAAACCATGTCCTTTTAAAACTTGACTACTTTCGGTTTCAATTTCTAATTGCTTTTCCTGCCACGTGTATGTTTTGTCACAAAAAGTTAATAACTAGCAAGGTATTAATGGTTAGTGTGCAGTTTGCTTTCTGTCAGGTATAATCACATACAGGAATCTACTATCGCCAAAGCCTACTCGTCCCAAAATGCATGAAAACTAAAATTTTAACAATGTAATTTTGTATGCGTAGTTGATTACTAAACGTCCTGTATCGATGGCTTTGGGAAATTAAGTCATATCATTTTGCGCAATATTAATATAGTGCCATACCTTTATATTTTCAGTGGTAGAAAGTTCTTTAGATTCCCATTCAAAATATGCTTTCGCTTCAGCTTGAATTATTTTTGCTGGAATTAGTAGGTCATTATGTAACACTTGACCAATGTAAGTAACTTCTCCATTTTCATTTCCACCTGAGAATGCGTCATGCGGAAGGAAACCGTTGTAGTCACGCCAATGGTAGCCTGAAAAAAAATTGATTAATAAGTAGCATTAGAATCTGAAAAGTTGACAAATAGAATGCAGTGTGATGTTTCGAAAAAGATACACTTTAAAAATATTTTAGAAAATAAAACGAAAAAAGTTTCTGAGAGCACATGCATCTATTTTTATTGTAAGGGAGTCTGGCTTCGAACCTATGTATGACATATATGACGGTTGCCTATGCGCCCTTTCAAAAATTTTAAATGGAATAATCGATCATGTGATGCTATATTTTTATGTAATAATTATGTTTATGAATAACCTTTTCCAATTCTTGTTTGTATAGCATCTTAAAAATGACCAAGTTGGACTGAATTTATATGAGCAAATTCCGGGTAGGGTTCGAAGTAATATTTAACAAAGTTTTAAAGTATTTAAAGAAGGATATCAGTAGGGTAAAATCAAGAATCCTGCTGCCACATTTGCTCCCAAAACCCACATTTGCTCCCACATCTGAACCAAATAGTTTTCTTTGTCTAACCAATGCATCTTTCGAGATAAACCTATCTTGTTTGGTATCAATTAACATTAGATTTTTCTCAGCTACCCGAATCTCTAGGAATTTTTCAGATATCATCACCCCCAAGGGAGCTACCCCCATTTTAAGATTTCTTACCTGTAGCGACTTTTGAGCGTTCTTATAATTTTTTTTAGTCATGCGATACATCTTGTTAGTCTAGAATTTTGCACACAACCCGAATCTGCAAACAGATTTAAAATCGGACTGTCCCTTACCATTTTACATAGACCCTCTAAATTATAAATTTCCTGCAGCTCATACCTAATAGAAAATCTAAAAACTATTCTTAAAACTTTTTATTACAGACAATTTTTACTAATACAGTTTAAATTTTGTAAACCACATTTCTAAATACATATTCACAATTTTTTATTCTCAACCTAGAACTTCTCATATCGGCTTGTACTTATTAATATTTATTTCTAAATAGAGCACCTTTTCCAAAGACCAACCGGACCCGCATGTTTCAAACTCCTCTGATTTTGTTCTTATGGTTTTGCTTAAGACCTCGTACATATTTTCCAGATTACTAGAAGACGTTATAACCACATTTTTTGTGTTAAAGGATTTCACATCGGTAGTCTCTTCCCCCATTTTGGTGTAAACGCCGTAGAGTTCGCAATAGACTTTTACTGCTGTATGTTGTATTCTTTTTTCATTTATTAATCGAATAAATCGCTCTTTCTGCTTCCAAAGAAACTCGGGCACCCCATCGCCCACACTGGCGTTATTTATGCGATAGCTAACCATACGGATGTTAAACGCTGTACTAATCATTAGGCGGCTCCGTGGCGTAGTGGTATGTGTGTGACTACTACGCCCAAGGTCCCGGGTTCGAATCCCGACACGGTCCGCTTGAAAAATGTTAGGCGAGCATTTTTCACAAAAATACACCCTCGTTCGGATGAGAGGTAAAATGGAGGTCCCGTGTGTGAGTGTTGTCACGCACGTTAAAGATCCCTACCTTGCTTGAAACAGCAAGGGTTCGGCAAAATTCAAAATTTTCCAGGTAAAAAAAACTCGCTTCCTGACCAATGTAGTACCTTCGGGTGGAGCATTGGAAAAATAAAATGTAATGTACTAATCATTTCTACACCATCGTCGTTAGTAGCAGTAACTGATGCATTTTTATGTTTGTTGCTCCTTAAGTGTGCGGCGTCCGTAGTTTTTTCCATTTCGAAATCGCATACTTTACACATAATTCGTGGTTGTTTCGTACAAGGCCCTTTAACAGCTGGCGGAACTGAACGTTTACGGCTTAATGACATGCCGTGCTGTTTTCCTTGTGCCGCTGTAAGCTATTCTCGTAAAAGCGATACCGCAAGACCCACAGTTTAAGTACTTTGCCGCCGACGGATGTATAAGCAACCGTGGACGATGTTACTTTATGTCGGTTTTCGTGCCGACTTTATATATTTTTCGATCCACTTCCTGTGGTAGGTGCCTTCTAGTCCGTTTTCCTTTACTTTGGAAACCACGACTTAGTCGACTTTAGGTCTAGTTAGCCGTTCTTTTCTTTGGTTCTTCGTTTGTTGCGATTTTTTGGGTACCATAGCCTTAAGTAATTTAATTTTTTTGCCTATCCAGCACTCTTGTTGTTCCCGAGCATACTTCGAGGCTTAAAACTTTTGTTATTTTGGCTGTTACTGTTGGTTTTCTTCCTCGCTTTTTTCTCTTACTGTTGGTTTTTCTGCAGAAACCAATCTTCTTTTGAAGTCGAAGACTTTCCGCTTTCTTTTCTGAAGAAGCATCCGTCCTTTGACGACTTTGACAGTGTTGACCCCATTCTACCTATTTCCTCGTTCATTGTTACTACCTACTTATCTTTCCCTGTACGTCTCTTCAATTTCTTTTTTTTTTGCTTTATCCGGTACATTGGTTCGTCGAGCCGGATGACAATTCCTTTTTTTATTATTTCGGAGCGCTTTCTTTTGGGTTTTTTAAATTTTATTCCGTTAAGTGAATTCTTTTTTTCTCTTTTTTATTATCATATATTGGCCTTTCGAGTCGATGAGAGTTCGTTTTTTTTTTATTTTAAAACGGTTCTTTCTTTTGGTTTCTTTTGTTTTCGTAAACAAATCTTCTTTTAGTTTTTAAGCGAATTTTTTTTTGTGCTTGGTTTTATTTTTCTTTCGGTACTGCTCACTCCCGCACTTTGGTTTTCATACCCCGACCTGTTAATTTTGCTGGGAGGCGGGGGGCGGGGGGATTTGTTACATTCATTTACGGCCGATGAACTAAAAACCACATCGATTCCGTTTCTACTTTTCCATTCGTCAACAACATCCCGTATATTTTACCTGTTCACAATAAATACGCTTTTGAATAATTTTCATTTTAATTTAGTTGCTTTGAAACGAAAAATTTATATCCTGTTTTGAGTATACTTTAATTTGTTATACATTACTATAGCGTACCATTAATTCTTATATTAGTTCGACCTAAAGATTCGTCGAAATAGTGTATTCTATTATCCGATAAAACCGTGTTTTCAACTTTCGTAATCACGTCTTGATAACTACAATATTACTTTGAGCTCTGGTCATTAGTTAAACGAAATTAATATTCAATTTTCCGTTTCAATATACAACTGCGAGAAATTGACGTTTCCGTATTTACAAACTTTTCGTGCACAAGCTGTATGGTGAGTATTTTGGTTAAAAAAAAGTACTTTTTGGCGTCAATAAATTAATATTACCGGTACTTATTGTAGCTTCTTCCGGTGGATAGGACTATCTGCTACCTTAGACCTAATTGATGAGGCAATTGCCGCCCCTTTCTATATGGCACAAATTGCGTGGTCCTAGGCCCTGCTGCCCCGCTGCGGTCCTAAGGAGGGTGTGATAGGTCCAACATATTCGACACGTGGGTGAGTGCTTATCCACTATTTCTTTGTATGGGCTCTATGAACTGGTTGAACCAGTATATTTCAGTTTTGTTAGATGATTTAATTTTAGATTTTCAACGATTACCATGTACGTGAGGATGACACTTATTATTTAATATTGTATTTATTGTAACGATATCTTAGCGGTATTTAAAATTTAACATTAGATTTAAGTTTGATTTAAGTTATAATTTAAAATTTAATTTGTTCGTTAATTAAATGGGGTTAAGTAACTTAAAACAACAAGCGCCATGTTAATTAATTATGGTTCTTCTGCAGATGCAAATTATTAATCTAAATAAGTCTCTTCATTTGTACTGTACTTAGTAACATGCTTTTTAATACTTTTTCTATCATTTGCGGATATTGCGTGTATTTTAATTTCAGGCCTTCCTTGTTTTTACATGTAATAGCCGGCCTCATCGAATTGATCTCTGTCGGTATACTTGATTCGTTCCATAAAGTTAGTTTTCAGACTACGATGCTGTAACTTCCAAAGTGTCAAGTAAAGAGGTTGAAGAAAAATATGCCACGAAAAATTAACTTAATGGACGCCAGTTCGTAAACAAAGCAAGTTAAAAGAATAAGCTTGTATCAAGCCAATTTTATCTACCAGGCAAGTAAGTGTGTCAAATCACAACGGTACGGAAAACTGTTAACATAATTTGAAGGTTTTGGAAAATGGTTTAAAAATTAACATTTAAAACAAGCGGATTTCCAAGACCGACATTAAAAAGTCAGGAATGGCGTAACGTGTATGTATGCCAAAAGATATAGTCCACAAAATGCATGAAGTATTTAGGAAAGCGCGTAGTTATGAATTCTAATTATTTAGCGTTCTACATGGTAATCGCTATAGGTTGTCGCACGAACGGTTAACTGAACCGGTAGAAATCGTAATTCCCAAATCTGAGATTTGTCTCGTTGTTCAAAGTAATTTAATTACCGCAATTTTCAGTATATACTGGTTATCAGCCTTCTATGTTTATGCTCGTTTGATATAACTGAAACCATGTTCTTTTAAAACTTGACTATTTTGGCAGAATTTCTAAATCTTTGCCTGTCACGTGTATGTTTTATCACACAATAATACTGTAAGTATTAATGGTTTTGTATGCAGTATAATACATGCGTATACCCTTCCGATCTGCTATTTTGTATTGCCTTAATGTCCCAAAATGTATGAAAGTAAAATTTTAACAATGCAACTTTATGTTCTAGGTGATTACTAAACATCCTGTATCGATGGCTTTGGGAAATTAAGTTCATCAATTTGGGCTAGCTCTCTGGGAGATGGTGCTATCTAAAAATTCCTAGAGATTCGGGTAGCTGAGAAAAATCTAATATTAATTGATACCAAACAATATAGATTTATCTCGTGGGTGTAAATGTGGAGAAAGATTTATCTCGCGGGTGGAAAGAATGCGGGTGTGACGTAATCAAAATGGTTGGGGTAAAAATTCCACAAGGCGGTCCACAGGGCGAGAGTCACTCCTCCTCATTTCCTCCTTATGGGGATTTACATGTAAATTTTGGAGGAAAGGAGGGATTTGGGAGGAAATGAGGGTCCAGGATCCCCAATTATACCCTACTGATATCTAAATAAGAATGGAGTAGTACGTACGAAAACTAGTGAAAATATTTGAAGCTAGTTTGGCAGAGAATAAGAAGAGCATTGTAATATGGTGGTACAGAAATAGTTGGAAATTTTGCCAATCATCCAATTAGCTTTTTGAACAGGTTGCAGAATCCATTGAACTTTCTTACTCATTAGTTAAATATACAAAGCTGTATAAATTTCACCCATACAAAATAAAAATAGTAAATGAGTTTAGTGAGGACTATTACAGCCGACAATTGGAATTTTTCGAGATTATGATTGACATGTATGGAAAAGAATGAAAAATTTTCCTTTCTCATCTTCAACTTAAGCTTTTCCGTGTAAATCCCATGAATATTAGCTTCTAACGCAGTCCAGGACATTAACCTATTAATTGTGGTGTAGAAACCGCAAACATTGCGTTCCAGGCAATAAAAATGCAGTAGTGTGTAGCAGGTTTGGCGTGAGTGCGTGAAAAAAAACGTTGCGGGACTATAATTGGTGAGAATTTAGCCAATTAAAAAAAAGAAATTATACTGTCGACATTTGACGACGACGGACTAGCGTGAAGTTCTGAGTTCGGCACAGTGATTCCCTTCCTGTTTGTACTTTTCCATACAAAGTGTTGTTACACTACCAAGTTACTTAACAGATTTGGAAATCCCGCCGAAGAATCTACGAGTCTATGACTTACATCTAAGGAACAGAACGCAAGCGGTAAGTTTTTGTTATTATTAATTTGTTGCAGCAGTTTTAATAAAGCGTGCTACTGAAACAAATTATGACCTCACCCATTGCGGCGGCACTTGCTATATTTTTACAATGGCTACATAGATTTTCACGCTGTACGCATCTTGCTACAAGTAATACGCTTTAAAAAATAATGTTTTATACTTAGAAGATGGAAAGGTTAAAAACTGTGCCAATGGCTAACTTGGCTATTACCCTAAGGGAAAGTTATAGATGGGCGGGGGCTGCATTTACTTACTTTAAATAGAAGAAAATGTAATCTTAAGCTGTATCTAACAAGTATTTTAATTTCAAAAAGCAGATATAGAAAAACCCTTTCATGTTTGTTATTCTTAAATCCTATTACCTAAATTCTTGGATAAACATATTTTAACAAACATAAGGAAGATCTTGTCTCGCTCAATTAGACGTCTTTCTCAATAAAGAAATATTTCTATCATATGTTCGTCTACAAGGCACTACTAGTGCATTAATACTTCTGTTTTGTTATCGTGTAAGAAATATTTTAATCAAAATAACTTTATAAAATTCACATTCAATAATCAAAAAATACCACCGGTTCTTAACCTTAACTGCTCGAACAAGTTTTGATATAGGTTAAGTATTTACACATTTGGTATTTTTAATCATAGTGTGTCAGATCTGGCATCCTTTACATATTCAAATTAACTAAATTTTAATTTATAAAAAGGAATGTTAAGTGGTTTTTATACAAATCCAATTTCGTTACAAAACATTACACAATGAAGCTATTAGTCTAATTTCCTTTAGATCGTCCTCTCCCCTTAAAAAATCTCTAAATGTTACAAAATTTTGTAAAGTAATTTACCCAAGTTATTTTCCTATAACAAAATATCTGTAGATTAGAAAAATCTACAATTTTAAATACAATTACAATTTTTACTAAATGAGTCCTTATGGACTGAAATATAGATTTTTACGACTTATTGGTTGACATTTCAAGCTTTTACGGAAGCTGTTTAATACAACTGGTTTTCTTATATAAATTCGTTGAGAAATTCGGCAAAATAAAACACTCACCCTTAAGAGCAGGTCGCAGACAACGACCCTTGGAATTATCCTGGCATACAATTTAACCAGTCTTCAGACCATAAATATTCATTGGTGTTCTCGGTCCATTTTCAAGTAACAAAACAAACTGCTTTAAAATGATTTCACTAAAGCGAAAAGCGAAATTTTTGCCCTTAGATTTTTTCCGCTGAAAGAACACAGACTAAAGCATTGCCTTACTCCTTACAACTAATTTCTACCATCAACGACTCCCATCTAGAATTTCTCAAAGGATAGAATGGAAGCAATGAAAATATTAGGTTTATTCTTAAAGACGACTCGACATGGAAAATTCTGTCTACCTGGAATTTATACTTATCAAAACAGATGCCAAACAACTAGGACTGACCATGCGCCGTATTTATGAAACAACTTGGAAACTTTGACATATTTCTAAACCATAACCTATTTACTTACAATTCCCAATAATAAAATGCTGCTTAAAACTATTACCTTAACGTTCATAACAAGTTTTCAAGCAGCCGTAAACATAGTTATTTAAAGTTATATGTGTCTGACAATTACATTCTTCTTTATATAAAAGAATTTACAGTTAAACAACTTACATTTAATCCCACCAGAAAGAGGACATTTCTCCTATACATTAAAATATCTATGGTGAGAAGGTTTAAATTACTATTTAAAACATTTTAAAATATACTTATCCTAACTTTTGTTAATTTTCATAATATAAAAAGTTCCGATTTTTATAAATTAAAAACCTAATCTATAATTCATGGCGATGAAATATTTGCTTTTTTAAAAAATAATAACCTGTCTAGGTGTCTTAAGTGATTTACTTTTTATCTAAAGTCGTTTCTGCAAAATCATTCTTTCTACTTAAAATATCGTTTTGTGTTAATTATCTAAATTATAAAAGAAGTGTCCTTCAAAACGAAAACAATAGCATTAATTTTGTTTATTTACTCAATATACAATCAGCTGCCTTTATTAATTGCAAAATATCTAATTTTTTTTACTTAATTTCTTATTTATCTATGATACGAATATAGATTGTGATTAACGCTCCGTGTTTTGAAAATAGAAACAGTTCGACATGAATTACTTACATTTAAAGATTAATATTTCTTTCGAGTTTTCTTCACCGATATTCTACTCGCTCCAAACCAAATTCAACGTAGACTGCAGTTGAAATCCGTCTTTACACAAGAAGAAAATCACAGCGTTTGTTCGTACCGTAAATATGGATCCTGATAAAAACATACAAGAAATGACTGATTTAATAGATGATGTAAAAGCTATCGTTATTCCACTGATACCTTACTCACAGAGATAGAGCTATTACGACTTCGCGTTTAATCTATCTAAAACAACGTCTCGATTTATTTTCTTCCCCAAGCTCTGATGAAACTGACAAAATTAAAAGCGAATTCATGCCCGAATTATTTTTCGTTTAAGGATTTGTGATAGAAAAATAGGATATTATCCCTGATATCCCTGTAGCTGCCTCAAATTTAAATAACCTAATGTTATTCGCAGAAAATGTAGACGTTTCTAAGTCTGTCCCAGTCTATAAATGGAACTTAAACTTTTCAGGTTATCATTCAAAGCTTTCTATGGTCTCGCTCCTGAACGAATTAACGATCTAAAAATCTCCAGGAATTGTACCGATGAACAGCTATTTAAGAGTGCGGTCGAATTATACTCTGATAGCGCTTTGGCTTAGTTTCACAATACTACACACCAAATTTATAGTTGACCTGAGCTAGTAGAGCTTTTGAAGAAAGACTGTTACCTTTGATAACGATTATGAAATCTCAAATTCTCAGGCACCTAACGAAAACGTATATGTTATTTTATCAAAGACAGACATTATTTAATCGTTTAGATAAAAAGCCTGACGAATCTGAGATCTTGGCGCATGTAATTTGAAATTTGAGTGCTTACTATTCTAAATACTTAGCTCTCCAAAAATTGTTTTTATCTCCCAACTTAAAGGCCTTTGTTCTTTCCTACAAGAAAAATATCATCCTTCATGTAAAGCCCAATCAAAACCTCAAAAAAATGTATCTTACCTTAGCGACTCCTCTCGCAACTCAAATAATTTCCCTTACCTAATTTCGAATACCGAGAAATCTAATTACATTTCTTGTTGAAATTGCCAAAAAGGTAATCACATCTATACGAACTGCACCGTACCTCGAAATGTTTTTGCTATGATTATAAAACCCCTGACGTTTATAAAAATAAATGTCCACGTTACAATGTTCAGGAAAACTACCGAAGGGACTTTTTTCCTTTCCTCACAAAATTGCACTCGGCGCAGGAATTAAATTTAAAATCTACTATACCTTCACCTTCATTGCAAAAAATGCCGGTTCAGTCTCCACTAACGTATCTTCAACAAAAATCATATTCCTGTAGCTGAAATGTGTAGTATAACCCAACTTCTATGACTAAACTGGTTAGAAAGCGTTAATGCTTTTCATCATCTTAATTCTCAAGACCAAACCTTTTGTCTATCTATATTGCCTCTCTCTCTTTGTCGATGCATTGATACAGACCGTTCTTAACTGTACTTTAATTAATTCTACAGACAGCAATTAAGAGAACCAAAAATTGTTTTTAAAATAATACTTCAAAATAGTTCTACGATTATTGCTGATTTTGCTCAAATTAATGTAACTGAATCCATTAAATTAAAAATTTGCACAGAATCTCTTGAATGTGAAGTTACATTCTTGGTCATACCCACCCTAGTTTATTTTTTCCCTTTAGGAGTTGATTTCTGTCACCTTTTTACCTCATCATTAAATTTTTAGGATTCCACTTGTCAAGCTAGCTTCAAGAAAAACAAATGTGATTCTTTGGGGATGGCAAATAAAACCTCTCTTACCGAACAACAAAATATTGCGTTTGAGAAAGCCATGAATTTATTTCGTGAACTATCTACTTCTGAGCTAGGATGTGTCACAACCGCATCTCATGCCATATTTACTCCCAATTCAAAACTATTCAAACAACGTCAATATCCTCCATCGTATGCTCTACAAAAATTGATAAATTGATCCAATCTGGTGTTGTCGCTCCAAACTCTTCTCCTTGGAACAGTCCCATTTTTTAGTTGGAAAGAAAAACGGGGAATACCGTATTTATTTCGACAGTCGTAAATTAAATCCGTTACAATTCCTGATAGCTGCTTTTTGTCACATTCTATATTCTATTCTAAGTCGCTTTCGTAATGCCAAATACACATCTTCAATAGATCTTAAACAACCTTTTTATCAAGTACCTTTGGGAACGATCCTCTCATCAAAACATTGTCTTTTGCTGACCTGGAAAAGGTTTGTATGAATTTAAGTTTTTGTCTTTTGGTTTGTGTAACTCCCCACCCCCACCCCCAAACACTCCAAAAATACAGGGTCAATTTGTACCAAGAGCGCGCTCTCGTTTATCATGATGATATTTTAGTTATCTCTAATACTTTTGAAAAACATCGTAATTTTGAATGAAGTAGTCGATTGCTTAAGTAATGCCGGTTTTAAAGTTAATTGGGAAAATCTAACTTTTGTTGTTCCTCTTTTTCCTTTTTGGGATTTATCGTCAATGCCATCACCAATTTTAAAACGCTTAAAAACGTCACTGAAATTGGAATGATATGTCATCATCGTATCTTTTTACCTAACTTGTCTATTATCTATGCTCCAATTACTGTTCTAATTAAGAATAAAAAGCAATAATCAATTGATTGGACACGTCCGATGCACAAAAAGCTTTTGATCAAATAAAAGTTGTAATTACCTCTGCTCCCATTTTAATTTCATCAAATTTTTACAAAAAAGATTATATTCAAACTGATGCCTCACCGGCTAAGGTGCCATTTTATTTCAGGAAAAATATGATTCAAAAAATCTTATTGCTTATGCTAGTAGTACTTTGGCTACCGCTAAACAAATATGTTCCGCTACGGAACGAGAACTTCTCGGGGTAATCATTAAGAATGGAAAAATTTAGGAGTTATGTCGAAGGAACCCAGTTCATAGTTATTACCGGTTGTGCTTCTCTTACCTGGTTTTACAATTTGAAACAACTCGCTGGACGTTTAGCCAGATGGAGTTTACGTATCAACAGTTCGGTTTCATCGTTCGCCACAGACCTGGAAAATTAAATATTATACCTGACGCTCTTTCTCGTGATGTCATTGCTTTAAATCTTCCTAATTTAATTCCCGATATCTGATATTTTAAAATGGTGGAAAAAATTGCCGAGCATTCCGAAAACTACCCATCATTTCGTGTTATAGGAGATCGTTCACATAAATTTGTTACCTCTTCCTCATCTAAAGTTGCAAATATACCTGCATAGAAATTAGTAATACCTACCGCTAATATAGCTGAAGTTCTGAAAATGTCTCATAATGATCTTACCTCTGCACATTTAAGCGTTACAAAAACTACAGCAAAAATATCTTATTTTTACTACTTGCCTAATTTTAGACAGTCAATTTGCTTATATATTAAAAACTGTAAAATTGGCGGTGCACAAAAAGGTTAAGAAAAAGTTCAATCTGATGCAATGGGTGTATTTAAACAAGTATCTTATCCTTTTCAATTAACCTCCTTTAATTTATTAAGACCTCTTTCTCGATATAAAATAGGTCAGAAAAACCTATTCGTTGTAAGGTATTGGCTTTCCCAAATTCGTTTTTGTTCATCCTTTAGCAAAGGCTACTTCGTCTGTGATTATGAAATTCTTAGAACAAGTTTTTCTGATTTTGTCGTGCCTCAAATTATTCTTTGTGACAATGATATATAAGTCATTTCAAAAGAGTTTTAAAATTTCGTAAAAATTATAAAGTTCAGAAAATCTGGTTCAATGTCAGATACCATCCGCAAGTATGTTAATCGTGTAATCAATACCGCCATCTCTGACCTATATCGAATCCGACCATACTAAAAGGGACAAAATATATTTCAAATTGCACAAGCTTTACGCACTTTGAAGCATTAAGACACTCAGTTCATGCCTTCATTTTTAGATTTTGACCGTTATATTCCAATTGATGGTAGTTATTATGGACTGTTTCTGGTAATACCGATGTAATTGCATTTGATAAACAAATACGTTTGGACAAAAATCAACAACTATTACCTTCTATTACTACGGATACTACAAAAAATTTAATCAAAGCTTATGAAAATGCAAAAATCATTATAGCCTCCTCATGACTTAGAACTGGTATTATCATCCAATCTCTCCTATTTCTTTTTCTGTTTTTCATATATTTCTTCCTTCCCTTAACAATTCTGGTACCCCCATGTACTTAACTTTGTCGATCCACGATATCTTCATCATACATCTGTACACCAAATTTCAAAGGTTTCTATTTTTTCCTGCCCACTTCTCCTACTGTATATGTTTCACAGCCGTACAATGCTGTACTCCAAACATATGCTTTCAGCAATCCTTTCCTTGTATCTATGTTTGTAGCACCACATTTCAAAAGCTTCTCTCTTTTTTCTATCCGTTTCTGATACTGTCCATGTTTTACAGCCGTACAGCGCTGTCCAGCGTCCAAATGCGTTTTTTCCCTTTTCCAAATTTGTCGTTTTTTAACATAGTAGTTACTCGTTCCTGTTAAAGACAGCACGGTCTTGTGCTAATCCGTGTTTTATATCGTTTGCAGTTTTCCCACCTTGCGTTATTTGGCTTTTTAGGTAGCAGAGTTTTTTAATCTCGTGTAAATTCTCGTTTCATATTTGCATTTTAGTTTTTGACTTATTTTCTCGTCCTTTACATACTAGTACTTTAGTTTTATGTTGTTAATTTTCATACCGTATCTCTGTTACTACTCTTTCCATTTCATTAAAAGCTGTTTCTAACCATTCCTTGATAGACGCTAATACCGCTATATTATCTGCAAATCTATGCATATCAATCGCTTGCTCTTGTATAACAATTAGAAACGTCTTTCTGCATTTGACGGTATTCATTGCCTCTTCGATATACAAGTTAAAAATTAACGAGGATAGCACACATCCCCGTTGCTCCCCTTTCCTAATATTTGCTTCTCTGCTTTCCTGGTCTAATTCTATTACGGTTGTTTATTCTTTGCATAAGCTATTTACTATCCGTCTATTCCTAAAATTCTTTCCAATCTTTTTGTGTAATTCGAACATGTATTCTTATTTCATATTATCGAATACTTTTTCAGATCTACTAACCCCCATTTACTCGCTTTCTCCTTTTTCTACTGTTTTCTCCATTATTACACGTAAAGCTTAAATGACCTCTCGTGTTCTCCTGTGTTGTCTAAACTCAAATTCATATTCTCCTGATATCTCTTCATCCTTCTCTGTACAATTCTAAGTAATACTTTTGACACGTGTATTATCAAACTTATTGTTCGAGAATTTACTCATCTGCCTGAACCTTTTTTTTGTATAGTGACTAAGGCGTTACGTTTGAACTCTTTGGATATCCCACCTGTCTCATGTAAGTTACAATTTGGAAGAGACGTTCTGTTACTGTTTGTTTAGAGGCTTTTAGAGTTTCTGCTTGTACTGCCTATACCCTATGCCTTAATATTTTTCAGGCCCATTAATGCTAGCTCAAACTTATCTCTATGTGTATGATATCCTAGGCTATCCTTTACCATGTCTGATTCCTACTTTAGTACTTCTAATTCCTGTCCTGCATATAATTTACGTATATGATCTTGCCGTCACATCACTTTCTCTACATCTTCTCTAATGATGTCTCTCCCGCGTATCGTATATTTTTGTTATACGGCTCTATATTCCTAAAATTTATTCTAATTAGTTTGTATGATTCGTATGTCTTTTCTATTTCCATCTTAGTTTGTACCTTTTTACACCTTTTTTCGATCCATTGTTCTATAGCTTCTCTGCATTTGAGAATAATTTCCCATTCTGTGGTTTCGTATCTGTATTTTCTTGCTTCGTTTAGTGCATTAGTGCATTAGTGCTTTATTGTATTTTTGCGCTTCTTCTATTAAATTTAGAATATTCTTTGTCACTCGTGGTTTCTTATTTTCTTTTTTTATACCCCTAAAAATCTCTGGCCGCAATATCTAAGCTGGATTTAATGTTAGTCCATTCTGCTTGTACTTTCTTGCTATCGAAAAATTTCCCGATATCTTTCAACAGTTCGGTTGACTTTTTCTCAAATTTTTTGTTGGTATCTATCTTTTAACTTTTCAAAATTAAAGTGGCTCTTTCCGTTCCTTCCTTTCAAATATTTAAATTTAAGGGCGTCTTTCACAATTAGTATGTTGTGGTGAGTGTCTATATCTATTTCAGGATAACTTCTAGTCTTTTACTTGATCCCTAACAGTTTTGTCAAACAAGAATGTAATCTATTTGATATCTCCCCATGTCTCCTGACATCTTCCACGTGAATTGCCTTTTAGCATAATGTTGAAATAATGTATTAGTGATGATTGAATTGTTTTTGTCGCAAAATTCTACCACCCCATTTCCTCTGTTCTTTTTTGTGTTTAAATTCTCAAGTAAACCTACAACCACTTCTTCCGTACTCTTACTTACCACAGCATTAATATCTCCCGTAAAATATTAAATTTTCATGCCCTTTTACATATCTTAGTATGTCTTCGATATTTTTGTATATCGCTTGTATACTTGTATTATTACTGTGTTTACCGGTTTAGATTCTAATCTAATCATGAGTACTCTTTTGATCTTTTGTAAGTGATTTTCTACACGGTGTCCTATCTTTTCCACATAACTATCTCCACACCCGGATTTCCTTCCTTTGATCGTGTATGAATTACCCTAAAGTCTCCGCTCCATAAACCTCACGTCTTTGATCACCGATTCGCTAATCCCCACTATGTCTAATATTAATTTATCCATTTTAATTGTCAAATTCTCTATTTGCTTCATGCCCTCAACATTCCACGCCCTGAATCGCAAGACGTTCCTGGTTCTTACGAAGATATTATTAAATTACAAAATAATTATATCGCAAACAAACCTTCAACTATTCTCACTCTATTACTTTATTATAAAAGTGCGCTGGATAAAAACAAGTTTTTAGGAAGACAATGATTACTGGGATTATTCATAATAAAGAGTTTTTTTTTTGTAAAAAAACGACTTGTGGATTTCAAGTGTCCCTGAAACCAGTGTCGATGTTCGTAAAAATACGTCTATTTAAATAAGTAATTACCATCCAATAAGTATAAACAACTTTTTACATCTTAATAAATACTTGATCAAGGTTATAATTGAAACTAAAATATTCAGTAATATATGTATACTTCTACATTTTAAAAGTGATTTGTGGGTATCAAGAACCATAGGAAGAAGATCCCACTCATGTTGGTAGTACGAAAATTTCAGGGTATTATTAAAAAGCAGGTTACAGCGAGGTCTCTACTTTAATAGATTACACTTCAGTCTTGCCAGTGCGCATAATTTAAAATTAATAATATACATATATAAATTAATTTATAAGTTCTTGATATACAACTGAAAATGAAACGGATCAGTAAACCTCTTTGTTTTGAGACGCTTTTACAGTACCACGGTTACAGATTCTGTATTTTCCGGAGCTTGAAGCTCTATTCCTATTTTTGATTTTTTGATGGCATACAGACGTGTTGAAGGTAAGTTTTTCTGGAAACTTCATTTATGGTAGTATTTTTTATCAGAGAATTAATATTTCACCCCATCCGATAATCGGTAAACTCAGCCCTGAAATTTTTTGAGCATGCAACTATTATTTCTTACATATATTTCATTTACAATTGAATTTTTATTTCGGATTCAAACTTGCACCCACCATAAATCGAAGAATTACACTTTAGAAATTTTTCGGGCATGTGGCGCATCATTTTTCAAAAGAAAGGCGATTTTATTTTTAAAGGTTTCTACCTACGATTAACACGATTAACACCTGAAAGTTGAAAAACTTTATTCCAAGAAGTTTCAAATATATGGCGTCATTATATAATGATTTTTAGCATTTATGAAGCCTGCCGGCCTTAAAAACTTACTGCATTAATTACAACAAATGTAGAGACCATGAGGCATAATTTATTGTCAGGATTGTCGATTCTAAAACTAACAGAGACACGAGTTTTGTTATTTTATCAGGAACCGGTTTTCATCTCAATATCGTTAGAAAATATATCAACTTTCAATTCCAGAAGATTGCCCAGGGTCGTTTATTTTTTTATCAAATATTGCAATAAAAAATGCACTCAACAACCAGATGTAAAGCAAACTTTTTAAAATTGCCTAACGCAAACAGTTACACTGGTCATTCGCAGAATATCTGCTAATATGTTGGCAAATTCTGGAGATAGTATGCCCAAGCGATACGGAATAGCGCTCAGCCAGCGTTGCTGAAGGATATGTTGAATAATTGGAAAACACGTCGCTAAGAAAATATTAGATCAAGCACGAGGAGCGCTGGAACGGACACAGAAAGTTGGGAATCCGAGAAGATAATTAAGAGTTCGCTTATTTAGAAAATAATGTAAACTTTGTATTCAATATCAATTTCACATGTTCTTCTAAAATAATGCTGAATTCGTGAATTACATACGTAGCTGAGTTGTTTGATAATTAACAAATTTTGACATGAGTTTTGACGTTTTATATCATTTGCTGTTGAATTTGATGGGCGAACGTTTTGCTTTATCATTACGGACTAGCCGCTGAAACGCTTCATACAATAACTTTTAGAACGGAATCATACATAAAAATATTTTTGTTTTTAACGATAGCGAGTTGTGAGTGTATCTTGTTACAACATAAGTTTGCAAGGTGTGTGCATTAATTATGTGTATTTATGTTTGTGTGTAGGTTGCAATAGGGATTTCTTATGGTGTTCGTGTTATAAACAGTGAATGTGTTAATAATATGACAAAATTGAATATTATCAAAAATCTCTTATCTTTTTATATTTAGCAGATATGAGTAAATGAAACTTGGTTATCAATATTAGTTCTTTCTGTTAAAATTGTTTGGATTTTTATGGATATAGAACATCTCTAAAAATGTTCTTTTGAAAACATTAGTTTTTACTTACATAAATTTTGGAAGTGAAAAGATTATTTTGTGATTTATATCAAGGGTGTGTATTGTTAAAAGCACTTGCGTTTGATTCTACTTAAATGTCACTTTTGTGTTGAGTAATTTTTGATCAATATTTTGAGAAGTTTGACCTATGCGTCGACGGGTCTGCCTCAGACTAGAATAATTACATTGGACGGTAGGCGAGGCATTTGTACACAAAAGATGATCGACACACCCCTGTGGACATTGGATCCGATTAACAGGTGCAAGAGTTTTACATTTAAGAGTTATTTAGATTACAATAGGAAATCTTGAGAATGTTGTTTCAGTAATTTCTGGTACGCTTTAGAATAGATTAAATTGCCATTATAAATATGGGTAGTAACTGTTATTTTAGATATTAAGTAAAACACTGCACATAACTAACTACATCTATTTTTATTATAACTCTAAGTAAATCAGATAACTTTTCTATTACAAAATCAGTCATTGACAATCATTGACATCTCTATCAAAACCTACTACAATTAATAACAAATAAATTACTACACCCTCGAATAAAATGAAAAAACCCTTACCACAAAAAATATTTAAAATACCAGATACGTATTTCGACCACTATGTGGTCATCATCAGTAGGAAATCTGTAATTAAATAATAATTAGCTGTTGTTCTGGAACACTTCAGAGGATATTCTCCTCACCACTTAGGCTGAAGTGAACTTTTCCAACATACAATTTACTATATTGTTGCTTTAAACACTATCGAGGATATTCTCCTCACCCGCAGGCTGGTGTTATCCACAACAAACAAGTGAATTCACTTGTTTGTTGTAGATAACACCAGCCTGCGGGTGAGGAGAATATCCTCGATAGTGTTTAAAGCAACAATATAGTAAATTGTATGTTGAAAAGTTCACTTCCAAGTGGTGAGGAGAATATCCTCTGAAGTGTTCCAGAACAACAGCTAATTATTATTTAATTACAGATTTCATTTGATGCAGTCGATAATAGTAATTTTCATTTTATTCAAATTGTGCCACAGTGTTCCTATAGATTATTACTACACTCTCTCTTGATACTTTCCTTATTCTATAACATGAAACAATCAAATTTAAACTCTCTAAAACATGTTAGTATCTCAACTACATCAATAAATTAAAATCTTAACATCATAATATAAAATTAATTCTTTTCCCTCTCTCACTCAAATGATCTAGTTTGTATTTGTTTATTTTATTCTATCAATCCTAGTCCTAATTTGTTTGAACAAAACTGATTTTTGCATTGAGCCTTCGGTAGGATATCAGCTAATTGATTTTTGCTGTTAATGTACTATAACTTCATAAATCCTTTATTAATGATATCACAAATGAAATTATAATTTAGATCTATGTGTTTCGCTCTTTTGTTATTCTCTGGATTTTTAATTAACGCTATACAGTCCTGGTTATCTTCATACACATTAAAATATTTTATGGATATACTCAAGTCATTTAATAATCTTCTGAAAAACAAACACTCACGAACAGCCTCACGCAAAGCTACTAATTCTGCTTCAGAACTAGATAATGACACACAGTTTTGTTTTCTAGTAACCCAAGCAACAGAATTCGTAAATATTTTAATTACACACCCTGTTACTGATTTCCTGTCAAACAAATCCCCTGCCCAATCAGAATCTACAAAACAAATTATAGGTAAATCGTTTAACTTTCATTCGTATTGTAAACACATGCTTGAAGTGCTCTGAAGATATTTCAATAAACGTTTTAATCCGACCCATACTTCCTTCTCATTTTAATCTTGATATCTACTGAAGTAGTTTATGGCAAAACTTATGTCTGGACGTGAGCCTAACATTAAATACATAAGACATCCAATTAATGGTTTAACTGGTTTACTTTGAAATTCATTATTTTCACTAACAGTTATTCGCAATTTTAAATCCATTGGAGTTGTACACGGTTTACACTGATCAAAATTAAAACGTTTTAGAATTCCTTTAACATACCTTTTTTGACTTATTTTCAAAATTCCGTTTTCCCGGCCATAATCAATTTCAAGTCCTAAAAAATTATTTAAATTTCCTGTATCCTTCATGTCAAATTGTTGCATAAATTTACTTTTTATTCATCTAAAACTCTTAAGTTCTGACTTGTCAGTAAAATGTCATGTACATATATTACTAAATACACTACACTCTCTTTATCATGTTTTATGTACAAACAGTAATCAACGTTTGACCTTGCAAATCCTAAACTAAGTAAAAAATCATTAAATTTTTGATTCCAACACTTGCTTGCTTGCTTCCGACCATATAGAGACTTATTCAATTTTAACACATTATCCCTCTTACAGTTCACTCCATCGATTTGAAATGATCATTTGGGCTTTACTTAAAAAGTCTAAGTTATTATTTCATCTTATTAATTTCAATACGTTAGTATTTATCAACTTACATTGTGTAAAAACTACTTATAATATTTATATATATATATATATATATATATATATATATATGTATGTATATATATATATATATATATATATATATATATATATATATATATATATATATATATATATATATATATTCTACTAATCACTATCTCTCTATCTGTATGATTACTACCCCTTTTATTACTACTCACTGTCCGTCACTCACTCTCTTTTGCCCCTTTTGTAGCGCCTTTTGTGAAATGTGCACACTTAACGCACACCCGTATTTGCAACGTTTGGTTGGTTCTTTAATTAAATTATTTATTTCAATGCCTCGACTATTTAAGCTCTTAATCTCAGGGTGTTTAACTACTTATAGTGAGTTCTGTTATAAGTAGATAAGCAAAGTCCAACCAACGTGCACTCTTTTGTTTTAGTACTAAATTTTTACTGTATTTTGTATATGCCAAAATTTCTATTAAGATCAACGACGCTTTGTGCCAAATTAAATTACTACCAAAATTTATGACTATTTTTGACGTTTAAGATACTTCAGCGCTCACCTGGTTTACACTTCGTTGTTGGCCGCGCTGACTGCTGGCTCAAAATCCGTGTCGCCGTATGCGTCTTTACACTGATGTCCTTTTTGGTTGAATTTTGTACCGCTTCCAGGTGTCGTTCTTGAAATTTTAAGCTGCTCCCCAATACCTGAAATAATTAACCCGAATTTAAAATTTTGAATACCCAGTGCTATAACTTCCCCTGTGCTAATTTCTGCTTCGAATCCTCTACCAATTATTGTTCTCCTTAATCTCGCTCGTCGTGTATTCAATAAAACCGTCCGCTTCTTCTTAATTAATCCAAATCTACTCGCTGTCCTTTTACAAATTGCCCGCTGCTCCGCTACCAATCTATAACTCGCTATCCAAATCCAACTACTGTTCCTTTATATATCCTCCCGATGTCCTTGCTACCTTTAAATCGCTATCCAAATTCAAACTCCGTTCCTTTATATAAATCTTCCCAATGTCCTGCTACCTATAAATTGCTTTCCAAATCCAAACTCCTTTCCTTATAACCACTCGCTTTCCAAATCTAACTTATCCGTCGTTTTTCCGTCGCACAATTACCAATCCTTACTTTATGCTTTTGTCGCTGTTGCTTCTTTACCACACTTTATTAAATCAAAACCCTTTTAGAAACAAATACTTTTATTTACTTTTTTTCAAAATCGTTACAAATTAGCACAGTATAAAAAAACACGTCTTTTTACCAATAAAGTTCGAAAATAATCTCCTGTTGTTTGCTTTCTACGGCAACCATTTTAACTTTTCTCGCCTACTACCCCATAACTAAATCGTCCAATAATATTCGCACACTACGTTTGTGTCGCACATACCATAGCTCATGTCCTTTCTACATTTTTATAAATCACATTAAATTCTATCATTGGTCCAAAATAATTACAGTTCATCAATCACATTTGATGTTGTTATAACTAATAATTTAGAATTTACAAACATTGTCCAAAAGTTGATTCTATTTAAAATGCAAAACCAAAATAAATTACACTAGAACCTGGATGCGTAATCGATATTAAACATTCATAGACGCATCCGGTTTCCGGACGGCAAATGTACTTTCAAAGGCCTTTAACATTCAAACTCGGTATAAACCATTGAGCACTGCACATCTTACTACGTCATTTAGTCATTTCGATATTACCTTTTGGCACTTAATTTCAACTACCATTTTGAATGGTATTTTAGCATATGTAGAATACGGGAAACATACATTTTTAAGTTTATATGATCAAATATGTGGATTATTTTGCTTGGCATATACGACCTTGTACTAAACCACCCTCAGAACTCTTGATATCTCCCTTATACACTACAATATATATACATATTGCTGTGATACTCTAGCCCCCATGATTGGGCATGTCATAAAAATGCTGTGATATCTCGCCCCACGGCTTGGGCGTACATAAAAATGCCGTGTTAACCCTTATGTTGCTCAAACACTTGTGAAAATGTTAATTTATAATTTTCTTTTGCCTCAACTAGCTGATTCAATTAAATAAAGCAATTCCACAATACACAGAATAATGATTAAATATTTACAACTTTTTTCCCTTTTAAATATCTTCTCCCTTTTTGAATTATTTACATCTATTAGATTTTTAGAAAATGAAGCCAGCAAAACGAGCTTTTATTACATTTAGAGACCTGTTGAAACGTTTCAAAATGACTATAGCTTTTCATAAATATATTCAAGAAAACCCAATTTGTCGTCTCTTACTCTTTTAAATGATTATTGAAATAAAACAGTTTTTAAAATAAATCATCATAAAATATCTAACCTGAAGTAATTTTGTAGGAGCTCTGCATTCCTAGAAATTGAAGTCGACATCCAGCCAAAATTTAGTATCCAAATCGTTATTCCAATGAAAGGTTTTTCATTTCCGTAATAGAATATTTATCATTTTCAGAGATTATTAAATTGTGTGAACAGACAGCATTTTCCAGAGTTTCGTATCCAAAATTGTATTTAAGATCGTAATGGATCGTTATTCAAAGTTTCGTAGTTATTCAGAATGTAATTTAGAACGTATTCAATCAAAAAGTATTTAATCAGATGATAATTATTCAGAACGTATTTAACCAGAACGTAATTAACCAGAGCCCTGTTTTATTTATTATTAAAAATGATATAATTTCACTAAATCTTATTTACTTACGTCTTTTTAGAAGTACGGCTCTCTTTGCTCAATTATACACTCTTTAAAATAATTTTCAGTTAACTTTTGACGTAAATATTTATCACATTTAAGTATAGGTGACTGCCCAGTTCAAAAGTATACTAACTCAATATTCAATTGTTATGATTATTTATAGGATCGGCCCCTTTTAGTTTCTCATTCGTTGACTCCGCGTGCTGGGCGATGCCAAGTGTATTATCACTTGCTATTTTGAAAATTTTACCAGTTGTATGTATTTTAATTGCATGAAGCGATGCTCTTGGTCACTTAAATTCTTATTATACCTATGCATTTACTTCAGAAATCCCAGGAATCTTCATTCAATCGATCACGTAATGTTATTGTTTGTCCTTATTCTAATCTAAATCGAATAAATTTGGTGTTTGTTTATTTCCTAATAAATTGGATTTTTGAGCAAATGGGATACTTTTAAATCACGTACGCTTTTCAAATAATGCATAATTTCTAAGTGCGTTTAAGATGACATATCCACGCATTTTTTGAATATTTGTCTAGCCAATTCATGCAGGTTTTTCACTGATTTAAATTCAATGCGTTTCGTTACCTTTTCAAATTCTCATCTTTGCTCATAGCTACTTTTGGATATTTGTTTTAATCGTTTGTACTGCTATATACAGTGTGCTCTCAACTAATAATTTTTATAATGACCTATTTACTCTTTTAATATTTGTAATTCCGTGCTTCTGTTACTTGGGAGTTTCCCTTGCTTATTCTACGACCCCTTTGACTTAACCTACCCCTAAATTATCCCTATAATTACAGCAATATATATATATATATATATATTTCTTCTTTCAAGTTTCCATTCAAAAACGCTGTCTTAACATCAAGTTGTTTAATATGGTGTCTGTATTGATTCGCTATTGATAGTAAAGTTCTGATAGTAAACATCTTGGCCACTGATGAATATATCTCATCATAATTAAACGTATCCTTTTGGGCAAAACCTCTCACTACCAGCCGTGCTTTGTATTTATCTTGTACATCATGTTCCAATGGTTTCTTCATAAAAATCCATTTTGTGCTTAGTATCTTCGAATTTTCAGGTTGCTTTATCTCCAGCCAAGTTTCATTTTTATTTATAGATTCTATCTGTTTTTGCATAGCAGTTATCCACATTTGCTTATCTTCTCTTGCATTTATTTGCTGTACATTCTGTGGAACATTTTCAATGTACGCAATTGCATTAAATGCCATATACATTTCGAAATCTGAATATTTCTCTGGTACTTTTGTTTTTCTCTTTTCTTTTTTGTTTTCTCCGACTTTGTCTACATTTATTTCGTTTTCTTGATCGTCAATCTCAGAAATTTCCTCTGTCGATTCCTTATCTTCCTTATTCACTAAGCATATTCTTGCAACATTTATTTTAAAATAAAAATCATTTTTATTGAACTTCAGATTCTTTGATGTAATTATTTTTTCCTTAGCTATATCCCACAATCTATATCCTGTATTTGTGTATCCCATCATAATACATTTTTTAACATTGCTATCAAATTTATCTCTAAATTGTTGTGGAATGTGAGAAAAAGCCATGCAACCAAATATCTTCATATTTTGAAAACTTGGTTTTACACCATTCCAAATTTCTGCAGAAGTATCTTTTAAATTACTATCAGGGCTTCGATTTAACACATATGCTGCAACTCTTACAGCCTCGTTCCAGAAATGTTTTGGTAATTTTGTTTCGTCTAACATTGTTCTAGCCTTTTCTTCCTAACTTCTATTATATCTTTCACTCTTCCCATTTTGTTGTCGACTATATGGCGTAGAATAGTCTATAACAATTCCATTTTCACGACAGAAATCTTTCAATTCACTAGAAATATATTCGCCACATTATCACACCTTAAAACTGATAATCTTAAGTTAAACTTAGCCTGTGCGGCCTGAACAAACTCCTTAAAACAATCAAAGACTTCGTTTTTTCCTTTTAACATATAAACCTGAACAAATCCTGAGAAATCATCAATAAACGTGATAAAATATTTTTCACCTTCATGACTTACAGGTGTTATTGGACCAACTAAATCAGAATGCACTATACCCAAAATCCTGTTAGCTTTATTTCTTGAATTAAATGGTAACCTACTCATTTTGCCCTGAACTCAAGACTCACCAAATTCAACTTTGCTCAATTTTAAATTTTCTAACCCTTCAACCATGTTATTTTTTAATAACTTTTCTAAATTTGCATTACAAATGTGCCCTAGTCTCCTGTGCCATAATTATAGTTCTTCATTTTCTGTTTCAGTACTTAAACATTCATTAACATTCACCTCAAAACTTATTTCATATAGTTTATTTCTTTTTCCTATTCCTACTAACCTATCTTTGTTACGCAAAAATACCTTGCCATTATCAAAAACTACTGTGACACCGTTAATTTCTAATCGCTTCACAGACATTAAATTTTTGCGAAAATTGGGTATATATAACACATTCTTTATAGTACATTCTACCTTTTCATTACAAACATGACTGACTATTTTAATGATGCCCACACCTATTGCTTCTATAAAATTTTCACTTTTTGCAACACCTATTTTAATAGGATTTTGCAACTACATGTACTCAGAAAAATACCTTTTAGAGTTTACCATATGATTAGTACACCCAGAGTCTATATAAAATAAAATGTCTTTCTTACTTACAGTTTTGTCTTCAACTTCTGTTTGTGTCATGAAACATATACCTTTATCTGTGTCCTCTTTTTCAACAAAGTGACCTTTGGATTCTTCCATTTCCTTTTGATTACTATAATCTTCTCTACTGCCACTGGGTTGATCTCTGTATCTTCCTCTTTGATTACTATAATTTCTCGAGTAATTCCATCGTTGGTTATTGGTATTTCCTCTTTGATTATTAAAATTTCCTCTCTAGTTACCTCTATCTCTAATATGTCCACTTCTGTAGGTCTGATTTTTATAGTTATTCTTCTTGCAATCTCTTTTATAATGCCCTTTCCACCACATGCATAACATCCACCACCATTATTTGCTGAAAATGCTGCAGGTTTACTGTGTTCTTGTCCAATTTTGTTTGTTTCAATTTCAGACGCAGCTTTTCTTCTTTCTACTTCAGTTGGTAGCTTTGCTTTTACTAAATTTATACTCAATTCTTCTGAAGGCATATTTTCTAAAATCGCAATTACGGTTTCCATGCTTGGTGGCATCGCCATTAATAAAGTACAAACAAAATCTTGTTCTTTTAAATCTGCTCCTGTAACTTTTAATTGACGTACTGTTTCATCAAATTGCGCCAAAAACATTTCAAGATCATTTGCTTCTCCTAATTTCATGCTCATTAACCTTTTACGTAATAACATTTGTCCTGGAATACCTTTCTTTTCATACCTTTCTTCAAGATTCTTCCACATACTGTATGCAGTCTCTTTATCTATTATTAAATCATTTGAGCATCATCAATGCACTGCACGATATAAGATTTGCATTTATTATCTCGTTTTTTAGCTTCAACCTTTTTCTTTTCGTCTGTGTAACTAGTTGCATCAAATTCTATTTCTAGCATTCAAAAACGTCCTTTTCCATAAATAAAGATTGCATTCGAAACGTCCAAGTATGAAAATTATTTACATTTAGCAGTTCTATATTAAAATTATTTTTCATGACAGTTATCAAACTTTCTACCATTTTTAGATATCTGGGCCCGTAACCTGTTATTTTAGATATTAAGTAAAACACTGCACATAACTAGCTACATCTATTTTTATTATAACTCTAAGTAAATCAGATAACTTTTCTATTACAAAATCAGTCATTGACAATCATTGACATCTCTATCAAAACCTACTACAATTAATAACAAATAAGGTAAGTATCACTGTTAGCAGTATTATAAATTACTACAGTAAGTTCTGATTGAAGCTTTGATTACAATAGGTTTTAATTTAAAGCTCTGAAAAATTTGATATAAACTGCCGTTGGTATAAACCGCCCTATTCGCTATAAGCTAATTATAGTGTTTCATATATAAATTAATAATTAGTGCTTGAAAAGTTAAATGTAGTGCTTCTCTATTAAGTTAAATAAAAAAATATCATTGTAGTTTAAGAAATTAGTAATCATACTGTTAGCGATTAACTGAAAATAAATTGCTGGTAAAGCTTTTAGCAATTTCAAAGGTAACTACTAGTTGTACAATCAGTTTGAAAATAAAGAACTGTCGTTATTTCATATTGAGTTTTCGTTACAGTAACATTAATCACATCAAAAAAGATGAAGAAAAAATATATATAGAGCACTTCCACTTATAACAAATTTTATACACAAATGCAAGAACCAAAAATTTAAATTACTTTTGGTTTCTATTGGTCATATCAGATTTCTAAAAGAAAATCAGAATTTAATAATAGTGAATTTAGCGGCACAGTTGCAATGTAAACTTTAGATTTCAATTAGAAAATATACGACCCTTTACGTGATCAAATAACACACAAAAGAATTATAAAAACTCCACATCTAAATTACAAAAATAAGCTTTCCATGTTAAAATTTTTAAAGAAATCATAGGTATATTACCGAAAAACTAGCTTAGAACTAAATAATCACTCAAGTACATTACAAAAATTAAATACTTTACCAAAAATTCATGAAGACGGGTATCAGATGAGACCTATACTAGCGTCCAACAACTGTGCTACCGAAAAATATCTAGATTTACATTCGAAATTTCAAATAAATCTATAAATGATAATTTATATTTCGTAAAAGATTCTTTTGCATTTTCTGAATTTAAAATAGATACAAATTATGTACTAATAGGTTTGGACATAGTGTCATCATTTACAAATATACCAAAAGAACTCCCTCTTAAAAATATTGAAAATATTTGAAAAGAAGTAAACAAAAATTGTAATATAACAAAAACATTTTCTTAGAAACTGTAAATTTATCTTCAGTGCAAACTTTTTCTCCCATGAATACAAAAATTATAATCACAATTGAGAATGTCCAATGGGTTCTCTAGACAATGTTATACCATCTCTTCCCTTTAATTTACCCTTAATTAAAAAATTTGTGGAGGACATAGTCAGAGCTGTAACTGAACATACAACGGACGAAACACCACAACATTGAAATTTATACTTTCGATATACAAATCACTATAACAATTGAAAAAAAAACTCAATTATTAATAAGAAAGAACAACTCAATAATTGCGGATTGGTGTCAAAAACTACTAAGTTGTGAACGTTACCTAAACTATAAATTAAACCATTTCTTTAGCATAAGAATTCAAAAACAGAATAAGAGGATCATCACATACATATCAATGCACACTATTCTGAACGGACCTGAACCTTGACGACGTTCTAAAATACTAGAACAGGTAGAATGGCTTGCGCGTTTTAATAAGCTAAAGAGCCGAAATATGGGTTTAACCAATTTAGTGGGGTTTTTAGTGAGGAACCACACTAAGGCAGGTCCCCGAAAGAGGGCAGCAGCTTTTTCGGTACTTAGAGTGGCAGAGACCAAAGGGGTCGGTATGACATTCTAAGACACACTACTGCAATGTGGAAGGCAACGGGAAACCACCACATTACCTCCTAAGTACACTGCGTACAGAAATTGTTAAACATGATGGCATCCCCTGGGGTAAAAAGTTCCGGAAATAAAATAGTCTTCCATTCGGATCACCGGGAGGGGACTACTTCGGGGGATGTGATCCGGAAGAATAGAAAAACATCCGTGAACTTTCTGCGAGTCGAAGCCTGGAATATCAGAAGTATGAAACAAGTAGGTAAGCTAGAGAATCTGAAACTCGAAATGGATAGGTAAGCACTAGACATAGTAGGAATTAGCAAAGTCCGCTGGCCAGAGGCGCGGGATTTTTGGAGTGGAGACTTCAGGGTAATTCATATAGGATCAGAGAAAGGAAATTCGGGTGTGGGGATAGTTATGCGAAAAAAGATAGGACGACGTGTAGAAAACTACTTACAAAAGAACGAAAGAGTATTCATGGTTAGATTTGAATATAAAACAGTACATACAGTAATAATACAAGTATACATGCTCTCCTCTAGCTACAGTGAGGAAGAGGCAGAGGCGATCTACAAAGATATCGAAGACATACTAAGATACGTAAAAGGACATGAAAATTTAATAATTACGGTGGATTTTAATGCAGTGGTAGGTGAGGCTAGGGAAGCAGCGATAGTAGGTTTATTTGGTTTAGGCACGAAAAATGACAGGGGAAATAGGCTGGTAGAATTTTGCGACAAGAACAACTTAACCATCACAAATACATTATTTCAAAATCATGCTATAAGACGATACACGTGGAAGATGCCCGGAGATATAGTAAGATATCAAATAGATTACATTATTGTTAGGCAACGGTTTAGAAATCAAGTAAAAGACTGTAGAACTACCCAGAAACAGATATACACACTGATCAGAACATCGTATTTATGAAGGCCGCATTTAAATTTAAAAATCTAAAAAAGAGAGACGAAAAAGACACTTTGAATTTGAGAAGCTAAAAGATAAAGATATCCACGAAAGATTTGAAAAAAAGTCAAATGAATTGCTGAAAGATATCGGGAAAATTTTTGATACTAAGGAAGTGGAAACAGAATGGAATAACATTAAATCCAGCTTAGACAGGGCGGCCAGAGATATTCTGGAGTATACACAAAAAGAAAATAAGAAACCATGGATAACAAAGAATATTCTGAATTTAATAGAAGAAAGACGAAAATACAAAAATTGGTCAGACGAAACAGAAAACAGAGATACAAAGCCATAAAATGGGAAATTATTCGCAAATACAGGAAAGCTAAAGAATAATGGATTGATGAAAAGTGCAACGAGGTACAAACTAAGATGGAAATAGAAAAACAGACGAAGCATACAAATTAATTGGGATGAATTTTAGGGATATAAAACCATATACCAAAAATATAATGGATGCGGGAAGAAACGTCATTATAGAAAATGTAAAGAAAGTAGCTAGATGGCAGGAATATATAGGGAATTTATATTCAGGAGAGGCATTAACAGCATTAGAACATGAATCAGACATTGAAAATGATGGCCTGGGTTATCCTATACTTAGAGATGTGTTTGAATTAGCATTAAAGAGTCTGAAAAATTGTAGGGGCAGGTACAGACAAGTAGTAACAGAACGTCTCTTCCGACTTGTAAGCTATATGTATGAGACAGGCGAGATACCCAAAGATTTCAAACGTAACATCATAGTAACTATACCAAAAAAAGAGGTGCCGATAGATGTGAAAATTTTCGTACAATAAACTTGACAGCACACGTTTGAAAAATATTAACTAGAATTGTACAAAGACGAATGGAAAAACGAGCTGAAGAAATACTAGCAAATGATCAATTTGGGTTTAGGGGAACACGGGAGTCTATTTTAGCTCTGAGGGTGATAATGGTGAAAACAATAGAATAAGGGGAATAAGGGGAAAAAATGAATACTCAAAATGATTGGAATGAGTTATAAGGATAAACGAATAGTATATAGCTTATACAAAGCCTAAAAAGCAGTAATATAATTAGAGCAGGAACGTAGAAAAGTAAACATTAGGAAAAGGGTGAGGCAGGGACGTGATCTATCCCCATTAATTTTTAACTTGTACATTGAAGAGACGATGAATACCGTCAAATGCAGGAAGACATTTGGAATTACTATGCAGGGACAAAAAATTGATATGCTTAGTTTTGCAGATGATATAGCGGTATTAGCATCTAGCAAGGAAGAGTTAGAAGCTGCTCTTAATGAAATGGAAATAGTTCTAACGGAGAGATACGGTATGAAAATTAAAAAAACTTAAACTAAAGTACTAGTACGCAAAGGAGGGGAAAATAAATCAAAAACAAGAATACAAATATGTAACACGAACTTACAAGAGGTTAAGGATTTCTACAGCCTGGGAAGTCAAATAACGCAAGATGGAAAAAGCACAAAAGATATAAACCAAGAATAGCACAAGGTCGTGCAACATTTAACAAGAAAAAGCAACTAGTGTGTTCAAAGACAACAAACATAGAAACAAGGAAAGGATTGCTTAAACTGCGCTGTACGGCTGTGAAGCCTGGATAGTAGGAGAAGCGGACCAGAAAAATGTGGTGCTATAGACGTATGATGAAAATATCATGGACAGACACAGTTAAGAACAAAGAGGTACTAAAAATGGTAGGGGAAGAAATAAATATGTGGAAAACGGAAAAAAATAGGAGAGATAGGATGATAGGCCACCTACTACTGCATGAGGGAATAGTGTGGAATATATTAAAAGCAGAGATAGGAAAAAAGAGAAGTAGAGCTAGACCTAGATTAGGCTACTGCACATAGATAGTGAAAAATGTAGGCTGTGAGAATTTCAGGGAAATGTGTAGGCTAGCTCAGAATAGAAATCAATGCAGCTACGCTTCCAACCAGTCGCAAGATAGAAAAACTAATGACAAAAATAATAACTGTACTTAAACATGGTGATTATTATAAACAACTACAGATATTGGTTTTGCAATACTCTCAACTAATGTTAATTGTGCGAAAGGATTCACTTGAAAACTATTAATACGACAAATGTCTAAGTGTTGGGGGATCCTTGGCATCCACAGGTTGCTTAACCCCCTTCACATACCACTAAATCTCGGTGAAATAGAGCATATAATTAGAAAACAATAGAAGGGAATCGAGCTGTATATCGGCTGTAGGCGGCTCCGTGGCGTAGTGGTATGTGTGTCACTACTACTCCCAAGGTCCCGGGTTCGAATTCCGACACGGTCCGCTTGAAAAATGTTAGGCGAGCATTTTTCACAAAAATACACCCTCGTTCGGATGAGAGGTAAAATGGAGGTCCCGTGTGTGAGTGTTGTCACGCACGTTAAAGATCCCTACCTTGCTTGGAACAGCAAGGGTTCGGCAAAATTCCAAATTTTCCAGGTAAAAAAAACTCGCTTCCTGGCCAATGTAGTACCTTCGGGTGGAGCATTGGAAAATCAAATGTAATGTATATCGGCTGTTGTGAGAATTGCAGGGAACGGTGTAGGCTAGCTCAGAACATAAATAAGCTGAGGTTCAAGTCCAACCAGTTTCAAGATGTAAAACCCAATGACGAAAAAATAAGTGCTCTTAAATCTGATTATTATAAACAACTACAAGTGTTGGTTGTGAAATATTTTCAACTAATGTGCGAAAGGATAAACTAGAAAAACTATTAATTCGACAAAGGTTCACGTTCTGGGGGAACTTGGCAGTCAAAGGCTGCTTACCCCCCTTTCACATACCACTGAATATCGGGGAAATAGGGTATAGAATTGTAGAACAATAGAAGGCGATCAAACTGCATCAAACAAGAAAAAACAGCAGCTATGTTCAAAGACAGCAAACAGATACAAGAAGAAAACTGCTCAAAGCATAGTGTGGAGCACAGCACAGTACATATATGAAATAGGGGCAGTAGGAAAAGCAGACAGAAAGAGATAGAAGCCTTCTGGGATGTTGTGTTTCAGATGTATAAAGATAATAGCATGGCCAGACAAAGTGAATAACAAATAAGTTGTAGAAATAGTAGAGGAATAAATATATACGTGGAAAATGAAAATATAGGAGAAATAGAAGGGCAGGATATGTTCTAAGGCATTTCTGGGGGAATAGTACGAGATATACTACAAGCAGAGATAAGAAAAGAAAGGTAGAGGTAAACCGAGATCAGACTTTCGCAAACAGATAGTGATAGATGCAGACTGTGCAAATTTTTTGGAAATGTGTAGCTTAGTTCAGACTAGGAAACAATGAGGGTACGCGTCCAACTAGTTCTAGGACTGAGGACCTAATGATGAATGATGATGATCAATGCACAAAACAATTGAGCAGTTTTGGAAAACATATGAATTGATAATAATTATCCAAAAACGCATGTCAAAACTTCTGTATAACCAAAGAACAATTTTAACAAACAATTATCATAATACACCAAAATCTAATATAACTTAAGTTTATAGAGCCATACCATTTATTCAAAATTTAACTACTAAATTCAGTAAAATGTTTAAACAAATATTAATATTGCTAAAAGTAATCTGCTAACAATAGAAAATCTATACTCAAAACTTAAAGATAAAACGCCAGTTGAATTTCAGAGAAATGTCATCTACAAAATTAATTTAGTTATTGCTAGATAAGCCAAACGTCTCAAAATATTAGTTAAGGAATTTCCCAACACAAAAATGACATTTGAAAAAACCAAAAACATATGCTTTAGCAACAGACACCCTCAATAAAAATCGCAAAATAGACTTTTCAAATTCAAAATTACTGAATGTAGAAACAAATGTTTTCAAAAGAAAATTCTCAGAGATGTACTACATCCATAAAAATCTAAACAGTTTTAACAAAAAACTGATACTGATAACCTGAGTATCATTTACTCTAGCTGCTACATATAGGAAAAACAGATCTTTGATAATATTAATTTTTATCATACTTTTAATACACTCACTGTTGATAACACGGATACCATAAAAATCCCTACTGCAACCCACGCACGAACCACAAACATAAATACACATAATTAATACACACACCTGACAAGTTTAGCATATTTCAAAAATATACACTGACGTACCCTCTATCGTTAAAAACAATATATCTTTAGATAAATAACTATCAACTATGATATTAATATTTTACTTTCTCTAGTTATAAATATTTATTCCAAAGAAACTTGTAAAGTATTTAATTTTCAGTAAAATTCCATACGTCTAGATTTCACGTTCTTTGAATTTTTACTTTTCAAATAGTATTTAAAGGTAGCTTATTTATAGCATCTGCTTATTATTGGCCTTGTGAAGCTAAAAACTATTTCTTTAGTGTCTGATTAGAAAATTATTTTGTGCTATTTGAACTTCTAGTCTATAAAAGTCTCTGTTGATTGAAATTGAATGCCCAGTGTAGATACGCGCATAGATATAACGCGTATGCACAGGTCGACGAAGCGACGTTTTAAAGCAATACCATAATTTTTTGCCATTTTTTTTGAACGCAGACTGGGTTATGAGCTAAAGATACTTGGTAAAACTATAGCATGGGCGCAGCGGTTTGCCATTAAATACATAACAAAGGTGTGCACAGATATGCGAGTATGTCTGCTTTTGTATCTACACAAGCAAGGAAAATTGTTATTAAAAGAAAACAAGGACGATTCTTATTTGGAGAAGAGCGTGAATTGGAGCAAATAATATGGATTATCATTTGGAGGAAATAATGTGAATTATTTTTTTGAGGCAAATAACGAGGAATATTATTAAAAGAAAACAATTCGAATCATTATGTGGAGAAAACTACAATTATTTGACGTAAAATTAACCAAGTTATAGAGATTTGGATTTAACATGATTGATCGTAAGGTCGAAAACTGGTTTAGTTAAATATTTAAAGTAAAATAAATCCTACGATGCTCGAGATTATTATAAAACTTTGTGTTGTGTTTTATTTAAAGATAACATTTATTAAAAGTTGGATATTGTTAGCTTGTGGCCCTGAATAAATAGTGGAAGATGTTCTGATTGTAGTTCGATGTAGTTCTGTCAAATTTCGATAAGGCATTTAAACTTTTATGGATTATGAAGTAGATTTTTCAAGATGAGTCATTAAACTGAAATCCAATGTGCCTGTTTTTTAAATTTTGGCCATTAGAGCCGATGAAACATTAATAATTTAAATAAAATAAACGACTTATTTAATAATCGTTATTCTTGCAATTTAAGTATAAAGTTAAAATTTTGGCCTTGCTTTTAATGGAAATTCCTTTGCACTTAGAGATAATGCGAACGCATGCTTTATTTCAAATTGTCATAAGTGAAAACAAATATCTTATTTGTTCAAAAAGACACTTGCATTCCAAGTTATAATTTCCACGTGTGTTATTATACGCTATAATTTGTTTATTATAAATCCTTATATCAATAAATCTATATGAAGTATATGCTTCTTGGTTAACAACTTTTTGAGAAAGTGAACACAAGAGGACAAATACCAATACAGATGTTTAGCCTTTTATACAAATTATTATGATTAAATTTTGAAATTGTTTTAAGTGAAAGTAAACTTTTAATAAACTTTTATCTAAGAATTAAGAAGTGAACTTGATTAATTATATTGTTAACTTGTAAATAAGAACGCATAGATTGAATTGACACATTTTATAAACCGAAAGCTGACAGCGTTTGATTGGAATGTTATAGTGGGCAGGAAAAGAATTCAAACTACTTGCTCGCGAGCCGGTAATATAATCATTTAAGCGTAAACGTGGCAGGGGTCGGTATGACCGAAAATTAAGTTTTGATAAAGCATCAAAAGTGTAGTAAGACGAGTTAAATGTGACGTTTAACGAAAACAACTTCAAGTATGTTACGTGGCCTTCTCCTCAGGGGAAAAATTTAAAACTGTGCGCGAGCTTCTGCAAGACGCCGCTTGCAGATTTGATAAAGACGTGAACCATGCGTGGGATTTTGCAAACTCCTATGTACCGTAATAAATGGGCTACCTGCAAAGATAGCTCAAATTTGTGAATTGTGTGGAGCTAAGGGAACTGGTTAGTGGGATGTTCCCCGTAATTATTGTTTGAAAGTCGAAAAATGAAAATATTGCTAAATTGGAAACCTGATGTGGTTTGGACATTCTCAACCTTATAACAGGTAAATTAAACCGTAAATAATTATAAGCCTTTGTTTTTATATGGTTTTTTATGTATATATGAGTTTTGATTTAAATGGTTGTTACTTATGTGAAAGTGAAAATAATTATTTGGTTGGACTAATTAGCCATGGAATTGTGTATATTAATTCTATACTGAAAACTTTGTTGGTTAAAGTTAGTGTTAGTTAAACCATAAACATTTAGTATTTTGGAATAAACAATGAAATTGTTAATGAAAAAGCTGGTATTTAATTTTTTTCTTATTAGCGACATTTCCAAAAAATTGGGATTTATAAATATCTTGTAATTTAACATTGAAAACGAAAAATGGCTTTGTTAATGAATTGATTTATATATAACGTCTTCTCAGTATTTTTTAGCAGTATCTGGCCAGAGTGATGTTAAGGAATTTATTTAGTGTTTTTATATAGTTGTATTTATATCGCAATTATTTGATGTCAATAGAGGTTAAATTTAGGTTAAATTTTATTTGAATTCATTTAGGAACTAGGTAAAATCAACTACTTGTAAAAAATATCCAGCTACCCCAGTGATGGAGTCGTGAAACATTTTATTTTTTAATTGTATTAAATTTGACCAAAATTTAATAGGTGTTTCTTCGATATTCTAACGAAGGGTAACATATAAAGTGATCGAATTTATGAAAACAAAGCAGGCGGAGAGGGTATACAGAATAACAGGCTTCCGTGTAGGAATGATATCAAAAGGGACTGCTATGACAGACGATTTGTTGCCCTTCAATTATGACAGAGAAAAATCCTTTTAGGGTAAGTGATTAGCGCATCGTAGTATTTTATATTTCAAGCATGTTATTATTCTTACACTTTATTTTACCATTTTATAATTTCTTCTATACGAAGCCACTGCCGCATAACTGAAGTTAGCTGATACGTCCTTATATTTTACGGGGTTTCTCTCTTCGGGACAAATCACAATTTTGTAACGTAAAGTTTATTTTACTCGTAACAAAAGTTCGAAACACCAAGCAATTGTTTTGACTCTCAACCATCCCAGCACATTTTTCCTTACCGATATCTTGCCGTATTTGTGAAGATCGTAAATAAATCTGCTGAAATAATTCTGTACTTAAGCACTTTTGTGGTTTGGAGTAAACAAGTATAAAGCACAAATCAAGTCTACAATTTGAATTCGATAAAAATCAGAGTTTCACAAAGTATCTTTCTTAGTGTAAAGTTAAGAATTTGTATATTTTTAATAGTTGTATTGTCTAAGAACAAGGTTAGATTACCTAATTAATAGCGAGACATGATCTTCAGAATGAGCTTTTAAGATTTTTTAAAGACTGATCTTGTATTACAATTTTTAGGTAGTTTGCTAATTCATTATTAGAATTCGAAACGAATTCGATGTTATATTGCATTTTCTAGCAATTAGTTTTAAAGCTTTAACTAAAGAAATATGCACCTAAGGCCAACAGTTTACTGTTGTAATCTGAAACACTGAACAAGTTAGGATCATATGAAACGTAAAGGTGAGTATCGCAGCATTGAATATTTACAAATTTTATTGCCTTACGAAAGTCTACTACATAAAGTAAAGGCTCTAAAACTGAGTCCTGGGGTACACTAGAGGTAGTTTCGAAAAAAACCAGTTGAACTATCCTGAACTACACCTTTTAACCAAACTTTTAAGTTAATATAATCGCTACGTCGTCGTCGCCGCCGCCGTCGCTGCCGCCGCCGTCGTCCGTTGCCATATTCCCATAATGATACAATAAATGATATATATGTACCTTGTTTAGTTTTTACGCTGATTTCAAATATGCTATACATTTTTCGATATCTCATTTAGTTTTCGAGATAATCGAATTTATTTGAGAAAAAATGTTAACAGTACAAACATATATAAACTTTAATAGATATCCAAATGATTCTTATTATCATTTCGGCTTTTTATAATAATAAAATTTTGTTTAACATTTAAGTACTAGTTATTTAATTTAAAATATATAATTTCCTTTTATAAAATTTCCGTAAGTTTGGTAGTAAGGCGTACATGCGTCTTAGATTTTTCATATCCTTTCCAGATAATTTCTGTAAAAAGTTACAGAGCTGTAATCGAGACAGTAATATTTTGAAATAGCACATAGAAGTTCGTAATTAATAGTATCAAAAACCTTTGCAAAATATAGTTATACCACAGTAGTAGGCAGTTCCATACGTAAACCACGAATTATGTGGTCGGAGATAGAGAGTAACGCTGTCGTAGTACTAAAGCTTATTCTGAAATAAAATTGAACATGTGAAGACAACAAACATCACAGAAGTTGAAAGCAAAATCATTTGTTTTCTAAAGGACGAAGAAGAGTGTTATAATTTTTACACAACGGTTTAATAAATTAATTTATTTTAAGGACGCATTTCTCGAATTAAATTTAACTTAAAGCACATATATAATTATATTTATAATAATTCACATTCCATGTACCTTAATTTAAGTTTTCCTTGCAGATTTTATATATGCTCTCGGTAACAGTTGTTACGTTTATTTACCGTCGATGAATCAAAACCATATCGATTCCGTTTCTACTCTTTCATACGTCAACAACATCCTGTATATTCTACCTGTTTACAATAAATAGGCTTTCGAATAATTTTATTTTAATCTAGTTGTCTTGAAACGAAAAGTTTATGCTAAAATTGAATAGTCAATATCTTGTTTTAAGTATCCTTTAACTTGTTATACATTACGACCGCGTATAATTGACTCTTATGAGATTTCCATCTAAAGACTCGTTGAAATAAGGTATTGAACTATCCGATAAAACCGTGTTTTGAAGTTTTCTAATCTCCTTTTTGGTATGTTGATAACGCGAGGATCGAAGCTCGAATTCTTGTTATTTAAACAAATTCAATTTGATTCTGCAGTTCGTCCTTAGATGTATTTTCTAAATTACTTACTTCAAGAGCGATGTACGTTTTTAAATAAAAGTGTAGATCCTGACTGCATCGGTGAATTCTCATGCGTTATTAATATTAGTAAGAATTTCTTTTAGCACTTATCTGGAGGCCAAATTGCTTGTTATGTAGGCGCGATTATTCTTGGACATAGATCAACTACTTTTGCGTGCAGACCACTGTTGCAATTACGGTAGCAACATGGTTGTTGCCGACTACCGTGGCGATGCTGTGCTGATCAGCTTTTGATGGGGGGCAAGATAAGTATTCCGACACATGTATGTGACTTTTTTTTTAACATACCAAGGGATAAACCCAATTCGCATCGTGCTGACGAACAAAACACGTTTTGAAAAAACACTTTGAAATTAGATACGCTAACGTTTCTTATGGTAAAATCCTTACTAGAAAGATTTCTAAATTTAATGCTTTTTTTTTACTTAACCCATCTGCTTATACGAAAGTATCAGGAATTTTCTTTTTTAACTGGTTAGATTTATTGCATGTTAGCTACGAAATGCGCACTTCGTGGAACAACTATTGAATTTGTCCATAGAGTAAAATTACTTTTTTTAAATAGTAACTTTATTTAATTTTTTTCTGTTTAGATAGATTGTTACGTGAATCGGGGCAGCCACGTTGGGCGCCAAATTTATGCTACGTTGGCTCGTAGCCGTGCGTAACACAAAGAAAATCAAAGAAATGACCGGGCTCAATCGGAGATTAGGGGGGGTTGTAGAAAGCAGACCAACATATAATGTACGCGGCTGTAAGGAATTACTAACAATACCTGCAATAAAAAAAATTAGTCCTGCACACCTGAAATAAAGAAAAAGCATAGCATGCTGATCGGACATAGATTGTTCAGTACTTTGTAGAATGTAAAAAAAACTGTTTGGATAATCTATATAATATAACAACGGTAAAAGCAATACAAAAAATTTTTAGTACAAAGTGAGGTAATATTGGGGAGTAGCAGAAACGTTTCCTTACACACCAATTAAACATAAATCAGACAAAATGTTAACAAAAGATAAATAGGTAAGACACAATTGATATGAGTAATCCAGTAGTATTGATTTTTTTCTTTTTTTTTGTTTCTTAATAGCAGGCAATTCGATTGTAAAAGGTATCAGAACGACAAAGATATGGCAAAACAAACGGATAGATATTAAAGTAATAACATGTAGGAAATAGTTCAACTTACAAAAAGGTCCTTCAGTAACGCTTCCTTGCAATTGAAGTGTGGGATTCACGATGTCCGGCACTAACGAAGCACTTCACCCTTGACTGTGAGGGTGTTGATAGAACTTATCACACGTGACCCTAATCACACCTACGTATTTCACTGGTATTAGCAGCAGACCTTATCACACGACGGAACTATGTAACATTGATAAATTTCTTGTTAATTCTATTTCCTGAGACAATAATTTCGAAATATTTTGTAGCACTAGTTTAATTTCAACTGGGACCAAATGTATATTATTTTCATAAACATCTAAAAAGCCGGGCGAAACTTCAACCAATACCTTTGTAAACCGGTAATCTGTTATATTTCGCAAATAACGAAATTTGCGCAAGCAATGATCTATTTTAGATTCTTTGGGGTTAGAAAATTCAGAAACTACAGTATCAACTGTATTTGGATAATCCAAAGTATGCACTCCTCTGATACAAAAAAAGGAGCCGCAAAACTAGTTCGCACACACAGTTTAAATATCAAAAGCACCACCAAAAAAAACAATGAGTAAAGCACGTGTATTACTAAAGTAAGTCCGTCAAATGTTCCGTAAAACACGCGTGCAGGTCGAGTTTAAGAAGTTCTACCACTTTTATTTCCAACAGAAACTCAACAAAAACAACAATTAGTAAGGCACGCGTAAACAATAAAACCGTCCGTCAAATGTCCTTAAAAACACACGTGCGTCGACCAAACACGTTCGCCTACAAACCATACTACTTCAATCGGAATTAACACTCCGCTTCCTACAGTTAATATACAACTTTTATTTCACAAGAAAAACAACTAAAATCGTGCCGTGTTTGTTCATGAACAATTTGAAAATTGATACCGCATTAATTCTCACTATTGTCAAAGCAAAATGAAGCAGTATTTTCATTGTAATTAATATATAGCAACCAAGAACAAACTACAACTGCTCATCTGTTTATCAACTCGTTGCTATTACAACCTCTTATCCTCTATTATCTAAACTTGTATATCCACATAAGCAACAAAATTTATACGAACGGCAAGACAAGAACGACTCAATTATAATACGACGCAATCGCCAACGAGTTAATAAATATAAAATATAGAACTAGTAATTGCAGACATGTATTTACGAATTGGGAAAAAGCGTAAAGTGTTAAGCTATAAAATGCACGTTACAAGATATTTCTATTTTTTTATTATTGTAAACAGAAAATCGTTGGCGATGTATTTTTTGTGTTGCTAGGAAGCTCCCCCTTCCCTCTCCGCATTGGTAGTTAGCCGATATTCCTATCTGACCCGTACGTTGCATAACGTTGTACAGTTGTAAGCGGAAGCTATCTTTTTTACGGTTAAAAATAATAAACATACATCTCGGATCAACTTTACTACAAGAATTGTTCTGATTACAATAGAGGGTGGTATTTGTGATCAAATTGATAAAGATAAAACAATAAAAGAATAACAAAAAAGTTGTAATACGAAGATGTAAATTAGAGTCCTTGCGACAACTATGTTTTGATTATTCTGATGCAAGTTTTATTAAATTATTTTATATAATCTGTTGTTACTTTATACGTGTAATTGTTGACCAATAGACTATTTCTTTGTGCTTGTATTTTGCATGTATAATGTAATAAAATTGTAATACAAGGCGTGTAAATGGTAAGTAATTATTTTCTTTATTTCAATATATTACGGGGAATATATTGAAACAACAAATTTAAATATTTTTTTTAAACAATCATAAGGTTGACAAGCGCATATTTTAAATGGTTGCATTGGGCGCATAGCAAACCAACTTTGCGTTACAAACGATGTTATTTGTCTATCAGACTCTTTTTTAATTGCAATTCAAAGCGTTGTTATACATTGTCCACTTTTCCATTAATTACTTAAACTAAGTTTATAATTATTGCGAGCGATAAAGTTTTAGTAAAATGATATTTTAAAATGCTTACCTTCTACTTCATCACCTTTCGGTATCACTTTGCTGTTGCAAAAGCTTATTAAAAGCAGTACCAAACCAAACACTTCGCCTCGTAACATCTTTCTGAATAAGTGTTTAGTCGAACCAAATGACGTATTTATTCGGTATTAAAACTATAATTAAAATACGGAAGATAACTATCAATTATGTGTGGGCAGATTATTGCACTGTTTCGAAGCCGGCAACACTATTCACACAGCAATATCTCAAACCTTCAAATAACTATTAATGTATTCAAAGGGTAATTACCTGCGACAAGGTGATCATGAATTTCGTGTTTATTCTTACTAATTTGGTAATACCAAACAAGAATTGTTATATAATTTTACGTAGATATTAATATATAGATGACCTTGTTATGGATATCTATCGTTCTAAACCTTTTTCAAATAACAGAAATAAAGTGTGCATTGCGTAAAGGAAATTCCAAATTACTGTTGATTACTATATTTTAAATGTAATCATTTATAGAAATCGCAGATAAAATGTCTCGGTCTATGTATGTAGTAACTACACTACAACAACATGGATAGAAAAATGTAGGTCTGTGAATATAATACAGTGCAATGTAAAGACATGCTACGTTCAGTTTTTCGCACTACTAAATTTTCTTGCTGAACATACAACAGCCTTCTTTCAAACTTGAATACAAAAGAAGTAATAGATAGACTTGCATTATCAATGAATAACCAAATGTGGTTTCATGAATGAAAGTCAGACCTCAAATTGTGAAAGAACACGGAGTAAAGTGTGTTATCTAGTTTAGAAGTGTTATGAATTTAGAATAGCCAAAAATAGTAATTGAAGCATATGTATACAATTCTACAGGAAAATTTAGTAGTACGAAAATTGAACATAACAGATATATGTTCTAAATATACTGTAGCGGGCAACTGTTAACGCGTTCACCAATTTAGGACAAGTAATAACAAAAGTCTTTATTATTCACTATTCACAAGTTTAATTAACAGTATATGCTTTATTTATAAATATTTTCAGTCCAATTAACAATGAAGCACTATACACTAATGAATTTACAAGCACTAATATCGTCTTAAACTGAATCCTTAACCATAAGTCTTCTAACAACACTAACACTACTATAATTTATTTATTACCCTTTTGTCTATATAAGTCAAGCTGGCGGTACAAGATGCACGTTTATATAACACAAATTTATATTTACTATAGAACCTTCAAAACGTAATAACCAACTAACTATACACGATATGATTTATATACGACATTTGGATATACACTAACTGATATACACTCATCACCGATCTTATATATACCCTAAAATTAACTAGATGATTCATAGTCTGGTGTTTGCTCGAAGGTTCCAGACTTCTGTGGAGTACACTTCGGTTATGCAACTTGCGTGTTTGACGGGTTGCCCAATAGTTCGTAACAATACCTGCAACCTATAACTTTTATGAACTTTCACCTTATAGTGTAGATCATTCTTGAGTTATTATTGTTTGTTTGTACGGCCTTTAATTAATTTATTGTACATATAAACAATTTCTCAAAATAAAGGATTGGTTAAACGCATTAAAGAGTAAATAACCATAACACAATATCTACTCAATACCTAAGGTTATTCAAAATGCTTCGGAATAAACACCTTAGGCTCATTGTTGGTTCGGGTCACAATCTTTTGACCCGGTGACTCAGTGACGCGAAACATAAGCTAACCCGGGACAAGTGATCCAGGACATAAACTGACCCGGTGATCTAAACTGACCCGGTGGCTCTAACTGGCCCTGTTACCCAACTGACCATACAGCCTTAACCGGTTCGATGACCTAAAATGCCCCGAGGCACACTGGAGTAGAAACGCTTTAAAGTTGGCAATAAATACGGAAACGCAAATGAAATTTATAAATGCTAGACTATAACTCTTTATTAGACTACATATCTTCGTACACTTAAAGGACTTGAAATCTTCGGCAAAAAACTTCTAAAGTTGAGAGAAATTGTGACAAAAAGTTTTATTGGATAGTTATTGATAAAATCGTATTATTTAGGCAAAAAAATTTTAAAAAACTATATAATGTTAGGTAAATAGAAGGTGCGTTTTATATAATATCAAAATTAATATATTTTTTCATAACCATCACTATAGTCACAGCTATCGTTTTTACTATTACCTTGATCCTCATGTTCCTTGTTTCCAAATATATTGATGAATGGTGCTTTAAGTAAGTTTATTGCTTCTCTTGGCTAATCTTTTATATATTTTGTGTGTTGTCTTTTGATTGTTAATGATTACAGGATCCAAACTTATTAAAAAAAATTTAAAATGTCAGCATTAGTCTTGGCTTGACTAGATTTTCTGATAAAATTTTTTCTGCATCTTTCAAAATTTTTATGTTTGGCCTATTGCGCTTCCTCGGTCAAGTGTCCTATGGGCAAGAGAGCTGAAGATACAATTTCTGGTTCATGTTCCACAATAATACGGTAGTTCAAACGAACCTAACATTAAAATTATTTTGAAAACGCAAGGAAGTAATTTTGTTTGCTTCGATTAACGTCATTTTTTCATCTGTGTATAATCTACTTCGCCAAAAACGTCAAATAGCCAACTTTTAATTTGGAACTACATGATTGTAATCGTTCAGTTGGTTTGCAAGTTTTCATTGTAACCACTCATCAAAATAAGTATTGTAATTGTTTTAATTCTTAAAAATTTAATGTTTGAAATACAAGACGAACAATGTTTATTGAAAAAATCGCTAAAAATACACGAATTCTATCTCGCCCAACAATCTTCTAGCAACACAAAACTAGTACATTATTAAATTAGATCTCAAAAACAAAAGTCCATTTTGTTACGTTAAATTCCCGCAATCGATTTATTTCTGCATCCTTTACATAAATAGTAAGTTCCAACTAACTTCGTTTTTACGTTTATTACAAAATGTCTTATAAAGTTTCTAAATTAAACGACTCCACACTCCTCATGCTACTTCCAAGTCATTCAAATTTTATTTAACAAGTTCGACTGCTTTTCAGTTGAAATGATTACTTATTCAAGCAGCCTTTAAAATCTCATTGTGTTTAGTTACAACGTTGAATATTCTATGTTAAATTGCATTGGTTATCAAAGCTTAAATGATTCTTTGAAATCAGTTTAATACCTGCACATCTTAAATAAATGCTTTTTACGTGTTTGCTTTAAAATGTTGGTTATCAATACTGTTACTACAAAATACTACAATATGTTATCATGCAGGTGTTCACGGACTCAGTTTTCGAGCAATATAAATTGCCCACCTGCTCATCTGTTTTCGGTAGAATTATTCGAAATAGTAAATTGCTATGGTTTTATACAGGCGATAGGCCACCTGTCATACATTTAACTACATAATGCTGCCATGTGAATTGCAGACGTACCTAACAGATAGAACAGACGCTGTTTGAATACTACCAGGCAGGGATTTCTCACGCGGACATATTTTGTAAAAGCCTTTACGTTGTATCGAGGTCTTTCGCTTTCTTAATTGCGCTTGGCTGCATGCAGTGTTTTGGGAATACTTTGCAGTTGTTGTGAGAGTATCTTTGAAGGTGGTATATTGTCGATGAGAAATATTTTTGAAAGGAAAACACGTTACCATCTGACGTCTTCTTTCTACAAGCTGAGCGTCTAAATAAATTTGATTCTATACAGCTTCATTTTCACATGAAGAGTCGCGGATTTACTTAAGATGCTTTCCTTTAAGAGGCTTTGCTTAACTTCAGTTTTTATAACGTCAAACTTATTCAAGTTCTGTAACTAATTTCCTAGAAGTATCCGATCTATCAATAATTGTAAGTATGTACTTGCAGATCTGCTACGATGGTAGCAGAGGAAGGCAGCTACTTCTCTTTGGCATATACACGGACTTAAGATACGTACAAGTCCGTTTATGTGCCAAAGGGAAGTAGCTGCCGTGTGAGAAATCCCGGCCTGGTAGTATTCAAACAGCGTCTGTTCTATCTGTTAGGTATGTGTGCAATCCACATAGCAGCATTCTGTAGTTATATGTATAACAGGTGACCTATCGCTTGTATAAAACCATAGCGATTTACTATTTTGAATAAATCTACCGGGAACAGATAAACAAGTGGACAATTTATATTGCTCGCATCGAGTCCGTGAACACCTGCATGATAACAGACTATAATTTTTTGTAGTAACAGTATTGATAACCAACATTTTAAAGCAAACACAGAAAGTATTTATTTAAGATATGCAGGTGTTAAACTGATTATTAAGAACTCATATAGCCTTTGATAACCAATGCAAATTAGCATCATACAATATTTAACGTTGTAATTAAACACAATGAGATTTTAGAGGATGCTTGAACGAAGAAGAAAGCTAACAGTACAAGCCAAAACGAGACAATAACTGTCAAGCTTCAAAGCAAGCAAGGGAACGACGAGAATGCTGGACCGAAAAATTGAAATACTTCAAACTGTGCTAACAATGAATCGTATTAAATAAACAACCGAAAAAAAATCTAACTAGGCCGAAAAGTCAACTAAGTCGTGGTTTCCGAAAAAAACAAAAATGGTCTAGAAAGCATCTACCACAGGAAGTGGGTCGAATAATGTAATCAAATCAGTATGAGAACTAACAGATAAAAACAGGATAAAGGAAAGGGGAAGGAAAGCATACCAAGAGGAACGAAGAAGCAAAACTAAAGATAAAAAGAAAGCTCTAAAAACAACACCAGACCCGAAAAAAGAGGACATAACTAAAGAAAAAAGAGAACAACCAAAAATATGGATGTATGAGCATATAGAGCGTGTGTGCGTGTGTGTGCGTGTATTGGACCGCTTCCTCGCCTCCTATGACACACGGGTTTCGGTGAGTAAATGTGTGGGCGGAATGATAAGAAAGGAACAAGACCTATAAAGTAAAGAAATCATAAGAACATTGCAGAATCCAGAAGTCAGGTTCCGTAGGAAAACAAAAATCGATGAAAGAATTTGTGGGCGTATGGACGCGTTTACGCCGCTAGCAGGGAAGCAAAGCGAGGTTAGGAGCATTAGGATGGTCTTGATGCGCAGGTTTGAGGTCTTTGTCGTGCCGATGCTCTTGACACCGGAAAGATCGATAAGTTTACAGGTACAAGGAGAAACAACTATACTGATGGGGAAAGGACCAAAGAATTTAGGAGTGAGCTTAGTATTGAAATGACACAAAGCGTCGTACATTCCGAAATCACGGCGCCAAACGGAATCGCCTAATTGAAAGGATACAGGACGACGACGGAGGTTATAAATGATATGGGTATTACAGTAGACGGCGAAAAGTTTCTTCAGAGCATGGGAGCGGATATTATTATAGTGTTCAGGATTAGGGAAGGGATATTCGGAATTCGCGATATACATGTAGTTTATTTCAGACTGTTGTTCGAAATAATCGTCGGAGAGGATAAGCTCACAATCAAACAGGGCAAAGAAGGGAGTACAACCAATGATCTCATGTTTGGATGTTCGGATGGCGCAAGAAACTTGTGGAAGAGTGGCATCCCAGTGACGTTAATTTTCACGGAAATAAAAGACAAACTAGGTCTTGAGGTAGCGGTTAACATAGGACTGGCTTGGGAATGGTAACGGGCAGTGAAAAAGATTTTGGAATAAAAACGGGCCCACAATGAAATGAACTGACGACTGGAGAATTGTACTCTGTCATCTGCGATTAGGTATTGAAGAAAACAAAAAGTAGGAAGACTTGGTCTTTAGAATTTTGGATACGGGTATTGCAGTGGTGCTACACATAGAAAAACAAAGAGAAAACTTAGTAAAGTAGTCGGTCATTACAAGGATATAGGAACGACCATGAGTAGAACGATGAAGACGGCCCACTATGTCCAAAGAAATATCCTGCCAGGGATAGGATGGTTTGACCCTAGAAGCGAAGGGACCAGGTGGAATAACTGCTCAACTTTGTGAGCAGCACAAACCGGACAACGTAGGATGTAGTGAGCGACGCCAGCTCTGAAACAGGGCCAGTAGAGTTTAGAGGAGACACGCAGGAGATTTGGTGACGCCTCAATGACCGGAATTAGGAAGATCGTGATTGATGAATACCAGAAGTTTACGTTGATCAGAAGTTACGGAGATTTCCCATCGTCGGAGAATCGGCAGCGATAGAAGTTTTGTGGCGACGGATAAGGGATATTGTCAACTACGAACAAAGAGGAATAACGTTTAGATGAGTTAGGGACCTTTTAAAGCATGGAATTGTACCACGGGTCATGAGTATGAAGGATGACTTTAAGGGAGGTAATGACAGAAACAGAAATTGGTTCAAGGACAATAACAGCACAAGAAAGGGTATCAGGAACAACATGATCTTTATCTTTACGGTGAATAATAGAAAAGTCATATGTTGGAGGCGAAGGGGCCAGCGGTCTATGCGACTGGAAGGACATTGGGAACTCTCGACGTAAGGACGGAACTTCTCGATCACCCACATCACTGCCGGGAACACCTTCTCAGTAACTGAGTAGTTGCGCTCAGGCTTGGAAAGCGAACGACTGATATAGCTGACGGTCTTCTCGCCGTCGAAATAGGATTGGTTTAAGATGACACCCAAACCGAAGTGAGAGGCGTCAGTTTAAATGGTGACGGGTAAAGTAAAGTCAGGACAGGAAGGCATGTAGGCAGAAACTAGGTATTGTTTAAGGAAAAGGTACATAGATTAACAATCCGGAGTACAAGAGAAAGAGGCATTCTTCACCATTTAAACTGACGCCTTCCATTTCGGTTTGAGTGTCATCCTAAGTCAATCCTATTCCGACGGCAAGAAGGCCGTCAGCTATATCAGTTCTTTTTCCTTGTACCTGCTTTGTGCTTACGTTTATTAAGTAACGTCCTGTAAAATTTCTAACTTAAACGACTCCCCATTCGATTGATATATTTTCCTATTGTCTGTGTTTGTGTATTTTACCGGCTTAGGGTTGGTTAGGACTTCCGCAATTATAAATTGGTTTGGTTTTGTACGTATGTATGGCTTCGTTAAAAATTTTAATTGCGTTTTTCGGTTAGTCTTTTTGAGTTGAATGTATAGTTTTGATTTCTTCTGGGTCGCCTATGTTTTTTTCTCGTCTCGGTTTCGTCGACTTTATCTGCAACTGACTCTGTCTCTATGGCGTTGATTTGTATTCGGCTTAGTTCGCATTATTGTTATACATTCCTTTCTTATATATGATCTCGTATTCATACTGCTCCAACCCAATTCTCCATCTAGAATTAAAAATATACCTGGCCATAACTTTTTAATTAGAAGTCCTACGCCAAATATGAAGCACTAATGAGCACTAACAAAGCACTAACTTTCGGTTAAAACAAATTTTTGAATTTGAAACAAACGGCGGTCATTTGTGAAATTAGCCGCAAAACAGTAATTGTTCACAACTTTTTTATTGGTAGTCAGTCCTACGCCCTTGAGATACCAAGCACTAAAAGCATTAACAAACCACTAACTTTCGACTGTAAAAGGTTTTTATAATTGAGGAAACCCCGGAAGTTCCGCTGGAAAATTACAAATTGCCATTTTTTGTGAGGTTATTTGGCGATTTTCTTTTATAAAGCACTGAAGAGCACTAACGAAGCATTAACGTTTGGCACCTATAAGAATGTTAGTGCTTACAGAGTCGCGGTTAACTTCACGCACGTCAATCGGTACCATGCCCTTTTTCACAAAACATAATATAGACTTTAGACGGAAGCTGTTAAAGCGATGTGTGTTTGGACAGTTAAAAAACGGGTTCCTTTTTTATTCCTAAAACAGAACGCAATCAACTAAAGCTCAGTTATTTGCTGGAACATGTTAAAGCGATCTAAAGTTTTAGAAAGACAAAAGATGAATTACATGGATAGTAGTAGAGGACCTTTCTCGCAGTCTTGACTTGTAGCTATATATTTCTTATATATTTGAAAGTATATAAAATTGTATTTGAAGAGTAATAATTTGAAAATAACCATAAAGTACTAGACATCGTGTGATATAGACTCCAATATCGGTTCAAAGCTTTTTAGGAAAGCAGTAAAAAGATTTCCCTGGCCGTAGGTCGCACATGAAAAAGAAAATGTTAGTAGTAGAAAAATAAGCTTAGCAATTGCATTTTTGTATATTCTATCAATAAACTATTAATAAACAAACTGCTTTTATAAAAAAAGTAAATAGACCTTACAAAATTAGTGTAAAGAAGACAACATATCTTTTTTGCACTATTTTTTAAGGTAGATTCTTAAAATGACATTCCAATGTTTAATAGAAGTCATTAATTTTAAGTGAATACTTCAAAGATGCGACGCAGAAGCTGTTTTAGTGTTTTCATTTAGTGGAGGATCATAATATAATACATCAAACACAAAACTTCCCACATGTCGATTTCCTTTAACGGCATGAAAATATACGTCTTCGTTCACTAACACCTTTCCAACAATTACGTCGTCTCCTTCATTAATTTTGCCAATATATAGCGTTCCATTCTTTTCATGACTTGCAATAACGAAATGTTTGTCTTTGATTTTGTTGAACTCTACACTGTTTGTACTCAACCAATGGAAATGTTCTGGTTTGTCTGTACACAATATCTGAAATTAGAATACAAAACAATTTAAGCATCAATGTAATAAAAAGTGTGTTAAATTGAAATACAAATACAAGACGGAGAAGAGGCAGTCGATGGTTACTTTAGCAAGGTGCTCTCGAGACCGAAACGGAATTATTGCGTTATGAGAAGGCAGCTATGAGCGATCGTAAAATCCGTAGAACGCTTTTATAAACACCTCTACGCGAGAAAGTTTCACCTGAAAACCGACCACATCGCTCTGAAGTGGATATTAAAGGTTAGGAACACCGAAGCGCAAGTCGAAAGCTGGATAGAACGGCTGCAGGAATATGACTTCGACACGAAACATCGTGCTGGTACTAGTCATCGTAATGCGGATACGTCTTTGAGACGGGATTACCCAGAAGATTCTAACTAATGCTTACGGTCAGAAACAAAGTGTGATCTACTTGGTCTGACACTCGTGATCAATGACGATTGGCAGACTCTACAGATGTGAACGGAACAAGGAGAATGACAAAGGCTTAGGAGCCATTCTTGGTTGGAAAGGCAGAGAAGAACGTACCTCTTTGCAGAACATTAGCCCGTTGAGTACGACCCTAAAGTCATACTGGGCGCAATGGGATTACCTGAAAGTAGATAATGGGATCTTCGTGCGATTCTTGGAGAATGTAGGTGGATCCGTGAGTACTCTTCAGGTGGTAGTTCCTAAAAGTCGAGTGTCGAAGGTTTTAGAACACCAGCATAATGGGACGTCGGGAGGACATTTCGTCGTTAAGAAGATTCTATAGAAATGTTCAGCTAGATTTTATTGGATAGGCTGCAAGGACACTGAAAAAGACTGGTTTCGCAAGAATTAGCTGTGTGCACCATTGTGAAACCGTAAGGCCCAAATACGGCAATATGGCGTGAAGAACCCCTTTGGGAGAGTGGCGATCGAATAAGTACATCTTGGTAGCAATGAACTATTTTACGAAGTGAACCGAAGCGTATGCTATACCAAACCAAGAAACTGCAACCGTAGCTGACGTGCTGGTAAAGGAACTGTTCAGCCGCTCTGGAGTTCTTATGCAGTGCACACTGAGCAGAGAAGAAGTTGTGAGTCAGCATTATTTCTATAAGTTTGGCGGTTGTTGGGGATTAGTGAAACCCAAACCACACCATTGCACCCTCAATCGGATCGTATGGTAGTACGCAGGAACCGCACCTTGGGTAAGTACTTTTCAAGGTAATCTCCCAACACAAAAGAGACTAAGATCAGTATTTATATCTATTTCTATTGGTCGTGGGTTTATGTTTGCAATAGCAAGTGTTCGACAAAATTTAAAATTTTTATTTAAAGACTAACTCGTCTCCTGGCCAATGTAGTACTTACGAGTGGAGCATCGGAAAGTTAAACGTAGGAACTGAGACTCTACAGGGTCTGCACTACAAGGACCACAGTTGATGACTAAAATCGTTACCAAAGGTTGCCCGCAGGGGTCCAGCAAAATACTGGATGAGTTGTTAGACGACCTTCAAGCCATGAGAGAGGTATAAACTGTCGTTGTCTACGCGAACGTCATACTCGTCATGGTGGAAAAGAATACACGGGTCGCAATCGAACAGAAAGCTACAACCACAGTAGAGCAAATAAACAACTGGTTTAAAAGCAACAAAATGTTCATCTCTGCGTCCAAGACCACATACATGATGATGAACTAGAATCTTTCGAGGAACCCCCAAATCATCTTACGACACGAGAGGGTTAAAGGATCGTCCCAAACTAAGTTCCTTGGCGTTATCCTGGACGAGAAACAAAACTTTGAAGATCACCTACAAAAGACGTGCGCAAAAACAAAAAGCTTAATGCAAGGCATCGCCAGTCTAGCCCAACGCGAGTACAAAATCCCGCTCAACTGTGTCAAACTCTAAATGAACAGAATGATGGCATCAGTAACAACTTATGGGGCAAGTGCGTGGTATCGCAGGATTAAGGCGGCTCCGTAGTATAGTTGGTATGCGTTTGACTACTATGCCTAAAGTCCCGAGTTTAAATCCAGACACGGGTCGCTTGAAAATTGTTAGGCGAGCATTTTTCACAAAAATACGCCCTCGTTCGGATAAAAGATAAAATGGAGATCCCGTGTGCGAGTGTTATCACGCACGTTAAAAATACGTACCTTGGATACAACAGCAAGAGTTCGGTAAAATTCAAAAATTTTCCGGTATAAAAAAATTCACTTCCTGGCCAATGTAGTATCCTCTAGTGAAGCATTGGAATATCAGAAGTACGGTATCCCAGGATGAATCTAGTGAAGCACTTCCAACACGTAAACTCGTCGCATAATGTACTCATGCTTTGGTTGACAAGGGCCTACCGCACCATCTCGCAAGAGGCACTGGCCGTAGCACTGGAAATAATGTCACTAGATCTAATAGTAAAGCAACGGGATGCTACATACTTTCTACTGAAGGAGCAGTGCGTCAAGGTGGAGGCAAATTTCGGAAGCGTCATCACGTACACGACATAACATACAGAAAGCCATTATTGTCCAATGCAACACAGATGGGACACTAGCACGAACGGGCGACGTACTCACATACTAGCTCCAAACATAGCACGCGGACTGAATACACGGAACTTCCAACCCAGCCGGGGACTTATACATTTCATGACTGGGCATGGACCATAACCAACATACAAGCACAGATTTCAATTAATTGCCACAGACACGTGCACATGCGGGGTGCTGGGGACTCCAGAGCATTTACTATTGAATTGCATGGACCTCTGGGACCCACATGACAACGCACACCACACAAGGAAGCTAATACAAGACGCATTTAACAACGGACAAACTATGACAGACATACTGTGAGACGAAGACCTCTTCCGCATCTAAACCAACCCACACAATATATGACAAAAACACTACACGAATAACATGAAAGACAAAGGCTCTAACTAACAAACAATCAAACAAATAAACAACAAACACCAAAACAAAGAAAAACTAATACACACAAAACACATACACACAAATCGCTCGAGCGACCAAATGACAACACGTAACCTGACAACACGTAACCTAACAAACAGTACAACTAACTACAACTAACTAAAATACTAATACTAACTACAATAACAACACAAAGACGCTCCTGGAACTACTAGATATCACCCCATTGACGATTTTCCAGGGGTTGGGCCGCTGAGGCACCAGGAGCTAAATCATATAATAAAAAACAATTCAACTTATTTTAAGCGAATATGTGCAGTGACATTACGTGCATGTGCATAAACAGCAAGTCTCACCCAGATTGATGAACTTCTACGTAGAATAAATTTAGTATTAATTTAGTTGTAAGCTAACAGATCAGGACTTGTTGAAACTAACACTTACATTTAGTACCTAACCTAAATGTATTAATAACTCGAGACCTGACTAACTCACATTGCAACTAATCTTAATGAAACCTTTTGGGAAAACACCCTGGCAATATCACTGACGAAACCACCACACCTAAGACTGTGCGTGGCTGCCTTGGTTTCCGGCTGCCGATGGCCAGGACACGTGCAGGAATGCGGATTTCTCGATTTCTGATTTCCGGCTGCTGACGGTGGGGAACTGGAGGAGAAAGCAGTCTCATGACGCCTTTCTATGACACCACTACATAGAGACAAACACACACACACATACACACACAGTTTCGCACTCGCACAGAAACATCACTAGCACAAATACAAATATACTAACACACAAACACACTGGGACTGGACGTGACCTTTTTGTTTCTGGCTACCGATGGCTACAACACGTACAGGAATGCAGACTTCTCGGTTTCTGATTTCCCGCTGCCGACGGTCGGAAACTGGAGGGGAAGCAGTTTCATGACACCACTACATATAGACAAACACATACACATAATTCCGTACTAGCGCGTGCGCTTACACACACGCGCACACGCACACGCACGCGCACGCGCACGCGCACGTGCACGTGCACGCAAACGCGCACACGCACGCACGCACGCACATTCTCACACATGTACGCGCGCACACACACACACACTCAAACACACACACACACACACACTCAAACACATACACACACATACACACACACACACACACACTCAAACACACACACACACACACAAACCAGGGTGATTTCGAACACCTCAACAACAATAAATTTTCAGTTTGACTTTCAACAACGGGTTAGTCAGGGAACGGATCGGGTTTGTTTTAATTTTTTAGGTAACAGACTAACAAGACATAAAGCTTATTAAAAAAATCCACATTTCTACCTGGTCCCTCACGCTGTTCTCATTAAGGAGTACCGCTGCACAGAACTTCTCGCTCTTTAGGACATGAGAAATATTTTCCTCTTTAGGATCTGAAAAGGTCACTGTGCTCCCTTGGGAGTCCAATTATGTTTTATATATTAATGTAATTACAAGTCATTAAAATGTTATTTAGCATTATTTTATAAACATGCGATGCCGTAAACCTGAGCAAATTCGGGGAGATTTAAAAAAAAAGATCGAATTATGTAAATATTCATTTTCATGAAGAAGCGCATTTGGACCAACGGTCAGTATATTGAATACAAGCATATAAGAACCTGTGATTGAAAAAGCATTCATCCTTAATGACAAAGAAATAATGCTTTTAAATAAGAATAATGATATATTTTGCGGGTCAAACGACATTCTTCAAAAAGTTTCATCTACATTTTGTTATAAAGTATGCAAATATGTAAATGCATAGATACTATAAAAGATTTTCATGTTTGCAACTAAAATAGGGAATCATGTGCAGATACTCTGTGAAGAATTGATGTGATAGTTGAAAAGCGCATTGAATTTCATGTTATGTATAGTGCGTATATAATGTTTGATTGTGTTTTCCTCTAGATGACAAGCATGCGTTGGCATTTCGATGAAAGCATATTCAATTAAGTTTTAAAACATCAGTCGATATTTTAAGAAAAGTTACGAAGTTTATTTGAATTGAAAAGGCGGTGTTTTGTAAATAATGAAGAACGTATTCTGGAATAATCTAGTACTAGAAATGTAACATAGGGTAAATGATATTGTCCAAATTAAGAAGATAGAATAAGATTAATTACAGCCGTAAAGATAAAATAACGTATTGTTATACTCCGACTAATTACAGCTTGAGGCTATTAGAACGGCATATTTCTGAAGGTAGCATCATTCATGAAGATTCTTGAGGCTTTGTAAACCAACAAGCTCACTTTTTTGAGCCAATCCAAACCTAGAAACGACAACTAGAGTTTCCTAGATTTTCTCAGATACCTACATCACATGCACGTTTGTCTATAAAACACATGGAAGTTGGTCAGTTGGTAGTCCTCATTCAAATATCACAATGTAGTTTTACTAATAATAATATATTACGTATACTACAGTTTTAGTAGTGGAAATTATTGAAATAGCGACGAAAAAGTGTTTTAAACACTAAGAAATAAGTGAGATTATTGGAATTACTTAAAATGATTCAAAATAATTTTGATATTTAATGGTAGATTTTAAACGTTTTAAACGATTTTGGACATAGATGGATGACTACGTGCTAAACAGATGCTAAAACAACGACCAACATAATTTGCACGGAAAAATTAAAAATTACAATGTTTTAAAATTTTAAAAAGGACATTTTTATTAATTATTTACGAGTATTTTGTGTGCTAGTGTTTAAAATTAGAGTAAAGCGCGCATTTTGATCTGAGGGGGTGGGGTGGAGGTCAGTAAAGTTTTACCACTATATAAGAAAATGTATTAAACCTAGCTGATCAAATACGTTTAAATTCGATTTTAAAGGGGTAGGTATTGAATTATCTAACTTACCTTTACGAATTTTGTACATAATAAAATGTATTTAAAGAGTTATTGGTGAATGAAACTAAGTGTGCTCATTTTGATTACAAAAGAGACTTTAAACTTTATCTTAGCATATATGAGTGATTATTCCGAAGTTATATTTTTGTTAGATTCAACATATTGTTTGTAAGAAAAAACTATTGCGATAATTTTGGACTTATTTGTTAAAGAATATCTTGTGACATTATATATCTGATGTCCGATTCTAATAGTTTTGTTTAAAATGAGCCAGCAAAAATATTAAGGGCAACACTTTTATTAACCATTTCAAATACAGCATCTGTTATTGGTTCCCAACGTCGAGTATCTTCAGTCCACAGCAAATATATCTTCTATGAGATGTTAGCTTATTAATTTGTTAAACCATAAACAGTTTGTTATTTATCTTTCCCTTTGAAAATATCTTGGATACTTTACCTTACTAATTAATATTTTAAACCATCATTGGTTACTTATTTATCTTTCTATTTAAAATTATCCTTTAAATTCTACCTTATCTAACTGTTGCTACAAAGTAAAAATTCATTCTTTTTCAAAATGTTTTGGAGAATTTACCTTATTTATTTGATGTTTCGAACCTTTGGTATATATGAACAAAGGTAGAATGTACCGTGTAAATGAAAAGAGTATAATTGGCTTTTTAGCTTGGTTTGTTGGTAGAGTAGTATAAAGAAATTTTCCTTATCGTTAATGTAGTACTCGCTAATTTGTTAATAAAAAGTTTTTATTGCTGCAACATATTTTGATCTCATCTTACTAAGAAGCTTGTGTTTTAATTTGTTTTGAGTTAAAAGATTATTCTAAAGACATTTGGAAATATGTATGCATGCATATGCAATGAAAGGGAAAATAAACCTTGTGTATAGCTTTATAGGTGTTTGTTTTAAGTATACAAGTTCTATACTCCGACTAATTTTGTACAGTTGGTGTAGTGGCAAACAAGACTTTTGCGCGCGTACATGATGCAAACCGATGATCGGGAAGCTACTTATTTCCAGTTCTTGGTATCGCAAATATTGCTGCGGTTTAAAAACCAGGAGGTATCTAAAGACAATATTAAAATAGGAATTGCTTGTATATGAACTCTTATACAAAGGGACTTTTTTTAAGCTTTGTCACGATTGTTACGCTTCAAAATCGCTTCACAAAAATTCTAGTTAAAAATTGTGGTTGAGAATTTCTAACCATGAACTCAAGTATATAACACATAGTTGTGTAAAATGTTTTATCATCTGGGGTATTTACGCATATTAAAGTAATCTGAGTTTCTAGCAATGTTTATGGGAAACTCCGTAATTATTATGTGATTTTGCGGTGTAAAAGTTTCACACAGTTTGATAGGATATGCGTTTTTGTTTCTGACCAATGGGAACGCGATACGTACAAGGAGTCGCCTCAAGTTAAAAAATAACAAGCAGCCAGGTTTATTCGGAACTTAACTACTGTACCTTGACAAACAGTGGCAGTAGTTTTTTGCAAATAATGCAATAGAAGAAGATTTAAAACCCACGCCCTCTATTACGCAAACAAACAATGATTATTGCTTTTCCCGCAGGACAAAGAGCAGTAATCCAAGAGATTCATTAGATATTTAGATTATCATCAGGCAAGCAGAATCGTAATTAATTTGCATGGTCAATTTGTATAGCAAAGTAAATATGGTGTTTGTAATTCACGTGAAACTGAATACGCCCTCGGTACGAGCAAGCGATTAACGATTGTACCTCTTACCTCTGTATTTCACAAGTAATAAGTCTTGATTAGAAAGCCATTGGTATATTTTGCCACATTTCAGTTAGTAGTAGAAAGGCACCGACATGCTACAAATCTAGTATTATTATTGAAAGGCTTAACATTAATACTGGTGACTGGAGTCACTTAGTAAAGCAACTGCATATACCTTTAAGTTTATAAATTTCAATGGAATTAAGATTCACAGAGCACTTGTGGTCTTTCGGGTTCTTTAAAACGTGCCTCCTTGCAAGTGCGACGACTTCAAAATGAACAATGCTCTCGACTTAGATACACGATGCTGTAAGAGCTTATAGTTAACTGAATAACTGTAATAAATTGATCTTCTTACGGTACCTTTCTCTTATCGCTTCACAAATATTTTTCGTTCAAATTTTACTAAATTTTTTTAGTGACAGAATATAACAGATATACATTAATTTAACTCTAAGTCTTTATTTACTTTCGTCTAATCACGCTATAAAACGATAAATGTAATTTTCTTATTAATTTTTTAAATCGTATTTCATATGCAAGTTTTTATTGATTTATTTGTTTTAGCTTTTAATTTTATAACGTTTTAGCTTTTTAACTTAAACTATGGACTCCCTGTTAACTTGCAGCATACACTTCTGTTGTTTAACAAGCCCAGTGTTGGTGTTAATCTTGACTGAACTTCCCACTTACACTTGAACTTCATTTCCTAGGTTTAGCGTGATTGCCAAATTAGATGATCTACTGTCTATTTAATTTAAATGTTGTTATTGGAAATCATTTGTAGTTTCCCATCGTGCATGTGCGATTTATGCATTATTTTAAATACGCAGTTTTAGGAGCTTTGATATCCTTACGTTTTTTTTTTGTTACTACCATCTTAGTATTGTCAACACCAGGAATGACGAGGTTGGACGATTAAAAAATTACGATTGGTTTTGGGGCCCTTCCATAAAAAATACGGCTACTAGAATCTATATTATTTAGCTACTAACCGGTTTTAAAAAATGATTAACCATGTATAGATTTGTAATAAGCTTTTTCACATGTAAATTTCAGGCAAAGCGCATTTGAGATTTGTTAAAGTTAAGAATAGATTTTTTAATAAAAGCGTCGAAATTAGTGTAAAACTGATTTACATCAGAATTTTTAAACAAATCGCATTTATAAAATTATGCCTGCACAAGTATTATAGTAGATTTTTAAGCAATGTAGGTTCACTCTAACTATTTTAAAAGCGTTATTTTTAAGATCCGAATAGATAGTTCTTATGTCTTAGTAATGCAACAGCACGTACAACCTTAATCTATAAATTTATCACAAACTATGAGCACAAAAAACTTGCCTTGATATTCTCGTTTGTTGTATGCGCCGAAAGTCCCCACTCGAAGTAAGCTTTCTTTTCGCTCTCTATTATTTTTCCTGGTACCAGGAGTTTACCATATTCCACTAAAGCGATATATGTGGTACGATACCCTTCAAAGCCTCCACGTAAAGCATCATGCGGTATTACTCCATCATAATCACGCCAATAGAAACCTAAAAAGAGAATAGACTGTATTAAGCGTTTATAACTTCAAAACTTTTAATGTAATCTAATATTTTGACTTTAGTGACGAAGCAATTATGAGACTATCATGTTTGAATCAGTTATATTTTAATTACGAACTAATCGAGTAGTTGTACATCGCTTATATTTATTATCAATTTGCAAAGAGAAAAATACATATGATCAGTTTCATCGTTTTTGCAACTCCTCAGCTGAATTCATTTTTCCTCCACAAAACACCAACAAAGTCATGAAAACTTTTAGATTTAAGAGATATAGAACTAAGATCACCAATATCACTTTGCTGTTCATATACTTTGCATTTTAATAAATATGACATACTTCAATAAAAGTTCTTTAGAAGGTATTGTTTTCTATTTGAATAATATTTGGGTTGTAGAGATCCAATTTATGTCTGTCATGTTAGTTAATATTGATAACGAGAGGGTAAGAAACCTATGTAGAGCTAATATTACCAATATCACAACTAACTAGCTCTATCACAATTACCGAAGGAAATCAAAGTCCATAGCAGACTACATAAACTGTAAAAAATTTTTAAAAGCAAAAAGCGATATAGTTCTAGTTAAATCTGACAAAAGAAATTTAACTGTATCAATGTCAGAATTAGAATATAATTCAAAACTTATCAACATGTTAAATGACGAATTAACATATATACTACAAAAAAGTGATCAAACTTCCAGTTGAACTAGACTCAGGGGTATGAACTCTTAGTTACGGGTTCTTTTCGTGGGTTACTTAAAAACATGAAATGTAAAAATACTAGATTCCAGTTACGTGGTTTTATTCTAGTTAACGCTTATACTCACTAATAAATACAAAAACCTAAAAGGGTACAAAACAACCTTACTACATCCCTCCTCTTCTAGCTAAAATATTCTTAACTATTCAGGCTCAAAGAACTACCGGACATAGGTAGAATAAAGTTAGGTAATGATAATAATGCTAGCAACCACTTATCATAAATTATGCTAATATTAGTAACTCGAATTTTCCGCGCCAATACTATTTCACTTTTATACGTCTCTGAAGTTTATTAATATAGTTCTTTCCCAAGGTTCCGCGATTTGGTAGCGTCGGTAAGGTAAAATATAACACCAAACGTAGATAAAATAATGTTAGATTAGGGGCCCTTTTTTGAACGAGGTTGATCGTATACAAGCGAATCATCGTCATACAAGGCAAACAAGTACCATTTCACCAAACACACGTTATGGTTGAAAGCAGTGCTGAATAATATTTGTAACCAGATCACCACTATCTACAAACCGTGCATTCTCATATTTCTTCATAACAAAAAGTTGAAGCATGCTTAATACTGTACAATTATACGATACCTACAGATTGTTCTTTGTTTTGAATTCCAACTTAGCACTTCGTCACTTTTCCAGTTATTCTCTAAGCTTTAATTACTAAAGCATCGCTTTCAGAACGGAACCACATTAAATTCTCAACGCGAATATCAACATAAATAATCACCTAAAAACCATGTTTCTTAATGAATATCTCGCCTGACATCTCACTCAGCCGATAGGCCAGGCGCAACTAACTGGTTATGTATCTGCCCGCAACCCGCAGGATTATACAAGTTACCCTCGTGCTCACCCAACGATGCGCTTAACACGCGTAACTGACTTAGATATAACTTACTTCCTAGGACATAACATTGTTTTTGATGCAAGGACAGAATTTATGAAGAGAGAAGATTATAATTTAAAAAAATAAACTATGTATAACGGGCGTGCCTAGCACATCACACCCCAAATTAATTAATTAATTTACGAAAACTAATTCATTTCACCCCCTGAGGCACAACGGAGTCAACCGGTACCGCATAGGGTTTCAAATTAACAATATTTTGGACGCCCAAGGATAAGCCGGTGGCGTCTTCTTTAGTCTCATAGAAGTTTGAATTTACTAACCTAGCAACGGTAGCAGGGCCTCTAAAAATCAGAAAGAATTTCTTGATAGTATTGTCATCTAAAGATGATTGGAGCTGGGATCGCACCAACACTTTATTTCCTTCCTTGAAAATGATTAGCCGACGACATTTTTTAGCGTGCCGTTCCCTTCTTTTCTTGGCTCTCGTACGCATCCTATCCCTGGCTATTATACGAAAGTTCCTAACCTTACTCGCGGTCCCCGAAAATTTGATTCCCATGACAATTTGATTTTCTCGCGATCTTCCAAAATGAACCTCGTTCGGGGTGCATCTCAAACTTTCATGTATTGCCCCGTTTAACCATTGACAGACCTCTGTGACCACCAAAACCCAGTTCGAGTGATGCTCGTGACAACAAGCCCGTAAAAGTCAGACAATTTCCTTATTTGTCCTTTCAGTGTTGTTCCCTTGTGGGAAATAAACCGAGGCATGTACCATTTTAATTCCTTTTTTATTTAATACTCTTTTCCAGACTTTCCCCGTAAAACACGTAGCACTATCGCTAAGAATCGCAATTGGTTGACCGATTTCCGGAATATATTTATTTAATATACAACCGGAAATATTTCTGGCCGTACCACGTCGAAAAAAGTAGAGCCTTACCAGCTTCGAGAACGCATCAACGACTACCAATAACTGTACCACATCCCTTCTACCTTTGGGCGCCGGACAAATAAGATCTACACAGACTAACTCCCGTGGACCCTTGGGAATCGCACTATATAACGGATCAGGACACCCTACTGACGCCTTAGTTTTTTGACATATATCGCAAGTAGCGATTGCTTGACATACTGTTTTTCTCATCCAAGACCAGAAATAAAACTGGCTCAAATATCCGAAACATTTGGCGAAACCAAAATGACCGTGAGTACAATGCTCTTCAAAGATAATTGGAATTATTAAATCTTTTGGAATACATATCTGAGAACCTTTGTTGGCTCCCCGAATTCCCCGCTTAAAAAGTATCCTACCATGCACAACGTACCAATCGTCTACGCGCTTCTTAACCACCTCTTTTGTACCAAGCTCTGTCTTAACTGCCATCTATAAAGCGCCCTTAGGCTGCCCCATTTGTATACTCTGGACTCCTTTTTAACAATCTTCTTTAAATCCGGACATTGCATTAAAAAGATATGAACGTTTTTATTTTCTGGAGTTTCCATAATACTGTCCCCTTTCGAAACGATTGGAAATCGGGATAAAAAATCGGTAATAACATTTTCCGACCCCTTACAATATTGGATATTACACGAATATTTCTCGATCTGTCTCCTTACTTCCTCTTTATAAGCATGAGGCACGGGATAACTTTTTAAATAAAAAGGCGTTTTATCCTTCATGTGAATTGAGTGCTCATATCCTCATATAAGGCCCGGTTGTTCCAAAAATACATCACCATAGTCCTCAATCAACCTAAACAATTGCTCCCTTTCAATTTGATCAAATCTTTCCGCTGTTCGGATCACTTCTCAAATGTCTTCGTCTGAATATCTTTGCCTTTTTCCGACTTTTAACCCATCCTCACTATCTATTCTTACCTCATATACTCCCGTCTTCAAATTTTCTCTCATACCATTTTTGTTCAATTTTATCTCGTCCTCCTTTCCCTCAAATTCACTAGCTAAACTATATTTCTCAAAATCCATTTTGGTAACGTCGGTAAGGTAAAATATAACACCAAGTGTAGATAAAATAATGTTAGATAGGGATCCCTTTCTGTGCGAGGTTGATCGTATACAAGAGAATCATCGTCATACATGGCAAACAACTACTTTTTCACCAAAATCATGTGATGGTTGAAAGCAGTGCTGGATAATATGTGTAACCAGATCACCACTGTCTACAAACCGTGCATTCTAATATTTCTTCATAACAAAAAGTTGAAGCATGCTTAATACTGTACAATTATACGATACCTACAGATTGCTCTTTGTTATTAATTTCAACTTAGCACATCGTCACTTTTCCAGTTATTCTCTAAGCTTTAATTACTAAAACATAACTTTCACAACGGAACCACATTAAATTCTCAACGCGAATATAAGCATAAATAATCACCTAAAAACCACGTTTCTTAATTAATATCTCGCCTGACATCTCACTCAGCCGATAGTCCAGGAGCAATTAACTAGTTATGTATCTGCCTGCAACCCGCAGGATTATACAAGCTACTCTCGTGCTCACCTAACGATGCGCTTAACACGCGTAACCGACTTAGATATAACTTACTTCCTAGAACAGAACATTGTTTTTGATGCAAGGACAAAATTTATGAAGAAGGAAGATTATAATTTAACAAAATAAACTATGTATACCGGGCGTGCTTAGCACACAGTATTTCCAGTATTCAAAAGAAAACTCTTGATATTATTAAAAAATTAAAAACTAAAAAGTACACATCAAATCAACAAGTAGCGGATTTAAAGAATTATAGCAGTACTGCACCAAAATTATGTGCTTTACTAAAAATTCATATCCCAGATACTCCAACTATGTCCAATAGTTGTTTCAGATAACAATCCTACTGAAAAACTTTCGGAATACATATCTGATATTTTATACATAACCATAGGAGCTAAAATATACCAAGTATAAGACACGTTTGATTTTGTTGAATTTATAAATCATGTTGAATTATCCGATAATTATATACTGATTAGTTTAGATGCAATTTCTTTGTTTACAAGTATGCCAAAGGAATTAGCTATCGATAATATTAAAATCATATGGCCCAAAATTAAAAAAAATTGTAGTATTCCCTAAAACACGTTCCTTAGTATAATTGATTTCACTTACACTAACAGTTCTTTTTCTTTTAATTACAAATATTACAGTCAAATAAAAGGTTGCCCAATGGGATCCAATTTAAGTCCAATTATGGCTGAAATAGTTATGAATGTTATACCTACACTTAGTTTTAGCTTACCTTTTATACAAAAGTATGCAGATGACATTGTAGTAGCTCTACCATACAATAAAGCAGACGAGATGTCAACAAACTTTAGTAATTACAACCCAGACATACAGTTTACAATAGAAATGGAAAACAAGAAATCGGTTCCATTTTTAGACAACCTATTAATAAGAAAAAATAATAAAATTATCATTGATTAGTACATGAAACCAACAAGCTCTGTCCGATATCTAAATTATAATTCATGTCATTCGTTGGATATAAAAGCCAACTTTATTTTAGGAACGAAAAACAAAATAAAAACGATTTCACATTCTTCTCTATATAATTAAAACTTACTAAGACTGAACAGTATACAAAAAACAATTATCCTAAGATTTAAATTAATAAATTATTATGTAATCAAAGATGTGAGAATAATTTAATTGTAGATTTGCAAAATAAAAAATACATAAAGGGCGTTACAAACAAAATTCACGCCTCTGCCTTATTTAAAAAATTTAACACCAAAATTAGCAAAACTATTTAAAACTCATAATAAAATTGTAAAAGAATGTAGCTAGTGTTAGTAAACTATTTTTAAAAATTAAAGACAAAAATTCTCAGTTATTTCAAAAAAACGATATTTATAAAATAAATTGTTTAGATTGTGATATTTCATAGATTGGTCAAACTTCTCAAAATTTAAAGCAAAGAACTACACAAGATAAAAGTGATATTCAGACAAAACGTTGTTACGTTTATTTTCAGCATAAATTAATTCTAATATTTTTCAACTCATATCCCGTTGGCCTTAAAAACGAAAATTTATTCTGTAAATTAAAATAACCTTTTCCCTTGTTGATTCATTCTCATTTCGCATAATATTCGATTTCGATTGTTAAGTTCTAGAGCCTAATTACTAATAAATATCCTTTCTAAGAATTTCTTAACGTAAAGTTTATGCTACGATTAATTAGGCAAAAACGCGTTCTAAGTATCCGATAATGGATTCGTATGTTTTCCATAGAAAGGTTCGTCGAACTGAAACCGCTTATTATCTCAATAAATCGTGTTTTTCTAGTTTCAATCTGGAATAACATTATAACATGGAGCTCTGATTATTTAAGCAAACAAAAATGGAACTCATTTTCCGTTTCGATATGCAACGCTACGATAAAACATAATGGTCATTTTCGTTCGTTTTCTATTCTAAAAACGTTTCGTGCACACACCACTGTGTGGTAAGTACTTTTATTGTTTAAAAACAAGTACTTTTCTTTAGCAAGGGGGTCTAATTTTTGCCTGTACTTTTATAGCTCCTCCTGGTGGATAGAACCATTGGTTGCCTAGCCCTGTTTGATGAGACGCTTGCCTCTTGCTTTTATGGAGGGCATACACGGGTTACGTCAGCCCAATTCCATCCGTTCCGCCCTGCTTTTAGGGAGGGTGTGATCCGTCCTACGCTGCGACATCCAGGGTGAGTGTTTGCTAAATATTTTATTATATGTGTATCAGGTCGTTGTTGAGACCACATATGTCCACGGTTCTCGGGATGAGTAACCTTGTTGGTTGTACAATGACTGATGGATTTATTAGGATAGTTTTATATGTTTAATTCTCTATACCATGCTGACCCAGGGCTATTGGTTTTAGAGGGGTAATTTTTTTTTTTTGGTTAAAAATTAATATAGGGTGTAACCTAAAACCGGCAGCTCACCATTTTAAAAATGATTTGTTTTTTATATTTTTCGCTGGGTTTAGTTTGTAATTATTGATTGTTTGTTTCCTTTTTTTGTACTACTATACTTTATACATATTTTGCTTAATTATAGGTTTCTTTTTGTATATGTTGTTATGAGTGTGATTGAGTGAGTGTATATTTATTTCAGGCTTTCCTTTTCTATTCTCGCTTTCTGTTATTTTCTAGAACTACATCATTGTACGTAACAACCTAAAGCATGTGCATTAGCAACGCATGCTCTTAATGACGAACATAAATAAGATTTTTACAACCCAATTATTATTCAAATAGAAAACGATACCCTCAAAAGAACTTTTATCGAAATATGCCATATTTATAAGAATGCAAAATCTATGAACAAAAAAGTGATATTGGTGATCTAAGTTCTATATACGCATATTTTTTATACCCAAAATTCAATTCTGATAAATAAACTTCTATAAAACTTTGGATACTTAAGCATATTATAAACACACACCTTTATACCAGGAAACTTTTACATTAGTTGGGAACACAGATACATTAACAAAAATACACACGCACATACACTCGTGCACACACACCCATTCAAACACACACACACTCAAACATACACACACACATACACGTATGTACATCCTCCTACTTACACATGCACCTGTACACGCATATAAATCCAAGAGAGTATCAATCAAATTTTTGAAATTCTGTTAAGTCAATATTTTACTTTATCTATATTACAAAATCTTTACCATTAAAAACGTTATTTTTAATATTTAATGTATACGTAGTAATTTTATATTAAATAATATTTATAACTAACCTCATTGCAAGTAGCTGAAAGTTTTCATATTTATAACATCAATCAGTATTTATATATATATATATATATATATATATATATATATATATATTTTAGTGATCAAGCATAAAATATATACGAAAATTTAGGTATTAAAAAGAGTACTTATTTCCAGTCGACCTATATGCATTTTGATAAAAATAACTAATCAACGTGTATTTAAAGAACTAATTCTAATCTTAATTTTGCGTACTGAAACACAAAAGTAAATATTTTCTATAAAATGCAACCGCTTGTGCATTAAAAAGCAATTAAAGTTTAAATTAATTACCCTGTGGATTGCAGAAATTTATTTTAAATAAAGAATTTTCTATAATATAAAAGGATAAGTCATTGGTATTTAGAACTACGTAAATAAACTAATTAATAAATAATTGTTAATTCTTAGAAGCGGTTGGAACACAAAAAAACTGCAAAATCCCTAGAATAACTGATAAAAATTATTTATGATATTTGCATTTACTGTTGGAGAAAAGCGATACGCCACAATAATAGTATTTGTGAGAGCAGGACGAACGGCGCATATCACTGATAACTGGAACCAGATAATTAGGTAATAAAACTCAACAAATTTAAACGATAATGAGGATTTACAAGAAAATTACGTATGATAGGCGTTTACTATTTAGAAGGGAATCGCGCACATTCTACAACCTTTTGGATATAGATAATTTAGTGTATTTTCGGGAGCGTTTATTAAAAACAAATTTGATTTAGTAGATTCATTCATTAGATGCAGTCGAGCCTTAAATTCGATCGATGTTATTTTAAGTTGTGAGCTGTTGCTTTGCGAGGATGATATTTGAAGTATGCAGTAAGCATACCTTAATTTAATAACTATTATATATATAGAAGTAATTTTTTAAACGTAAATTATATAAAAAGTGGAATTTATTAATTATAAAAGGGAAAATTCTTCAAAATAATGCTATTTAAAAAATTTATATTAAATAATTGAAAGAAAGATTTAACCAAAAATGTACTTTGGTAACTGCTGTTTGAAATGAAGATTTTAAAAATGGAAAATCTTGTAAGCTGATTTGAACTCAATTTAAAATAAGAAGATACTCAATTAAGAGGAGTCTTTTTGTGAATTCTGCAAGTATTACTTTCAGATTTATTCTTAACTGATATTGGAATATTTGTATCTAATTTAAGGTAGAATAATAAGTGTTAATCATATAATAATTTTTTAAAGGATTTTTATTAGGAAAATTTATGATCAGAGTTTGAAATACTCTGACCTTTTAATAGATTATCTGTCAAAGATTTGTTGGCTAAACAAACCTTACAAGCGTGTCAATAAACAAAACCAGGTAAATCATCCATAAAAGGAAAGGGAATTTAGTTCTGTAAATTTAAAATAAGGTAAAGAACAAATGTTTTATAACAAGTGCTTCTTAGAAATTATTTTATGTTTGAAAGAATCGATGTTGTAAATGCTTTTGTATGAGAGAAAATATTTCATACTGTATAAACGTTTTGTGATATTGCTGTGTTTGAGTTAATTTTGAAAACTGTGAATTCCGTTGAGATAACCAGGTAAAGTTAGAAAAGAAGATAAGTGAACAATTTCAAGTTATACAAATTGCTATATTTGTATCACAGCACTCTTTCAGTGACGCTCAACGCAGCGTTGTCACAGCACCCTTTTAGCGACGCACCAACGCGACTCTGTCACATCACTCTTTTAGCGGCGCGTCAACGTGCGGCCATTTTCATATCACTCTTCTAGTAACACACCAACGCGGCTTTATAACAGCACTCTTTTAACGGCTCACAATTTGCGGCCGTTGTCAAAGCACTTTTTTAACGGCGTCCCAACTTGTGGTTCAATTAATTCGTCAGTAAATTAATTTCTTGTTTCGTAGGATTTGATTTTAGAGTTTTTTTTTCTTTTTGTAATATCTGATTAATTTTCAGTATGATTATAAAATGAAAGAAGTTCGTGAAAGCTTGAGAGCTGAGGGAGTGGAAATTAGTTCTCAAGAATGCGTTTACGTGGAAAAAGCGAAAAAGGAGAATCTAGAGGACAAGAGTGTAGGAGAGACCCAGGAATAAAAAATTATGGCTCCTTTAATAAGTCTAAATGAAGGTATGCAGGAACAAGGAGCAATGAGTAAAAAGAATAAAAAAAGCATGCAAGAAATTAAAGCGAATATGAAGGAAGTGAAAGACAATATCAAGGAAATGACTGATAGATTTGATAAAAATACTTAGGAGTTACGAGCAGAATTTGGAGAAAACAACAAAATTGTGGGAAAATCTAAGATAAGAAAGTGAAAAGAATGAAAAGAAATTTAAAGGGATTAGTGAAAGAATAACTTTGGGTTTAGAGAAAACAAACAAAACCATTGAGGAAATGAAATTTGAAATTACAGTAAAAGTAGTCAAATTTTAAAGGATATGGATGATGTTAAAGAAAAAATGGTTCAAATAAAGTTGAATCGGAAAGCAAGTAAAAGAGAAACTAACGGAAAAATTAAGATTTTAAATAAAAAAGTAAATGAAATAGAGGGAAGCTGCCAAGATGATTTTAAAACATTTAAAAATGATTTGGGAAATCTTAAAACAGGCTTAGGGAATAAGTTTGAAAATTTAGAAGACAGGGTTAAAAATATTCATGTTGGGTAACCGATAGATGGAGTACAACCAGTGTTCCGTTGGAACAACATTCGAAATTTTATGGAGATAATAAACTTAACCCTTAAATATTTTTAAATAGCTTAAAAACTTTAATACAAGGTAGCTGGGATTAACAAACAAAGTTAAATATTGTGAGGTGCATATTGAAGAGTAGTGCTAAAATTTGGTTTGGACTGATTGAAAGTGAGCTGAATTCGTTTAAAGACTTCAAAATTATTTTTTTAAAGCATTTTTGGGGAGACAACCAGTAATTTAAAGTCAGAGGTAACTTATTAATGGGCAAATGTACTAGCGATTCAGACATGACAAGGGAGTTGTATACGATCAAGAAACTTAGCGTTGCCAAACAACTTGATCCTCCTTTAGAGGACCAGTAGATTATAAAATATTTAGCAGATCACATCGAAACGGAAGCAAGGCAATGCATAGCCTTACAAAATATTATTGTAAGAGATGTGTTTTTAGAATATCGTCCACGTTTCGATGACATGGGTCAACCAAGAAGGATAGAGACCAGGCCAAGGAGCCAGCCCATGAATACATTTAGATTCCAGAGGAGTAATGGACAAAAAAGATATCAAGGTGGACCATTTGAAAGAAATAACTGGAATAGAGGAAATGTCATTAAGAGAGACGGGGGAAAGGAGAATAATGAATCCGGTACTATTGAGAATGGAACGTCAAGTAAGTAGGATTTTTAAATGCAGACAAATCAAATGACGAAAATATAGAAATGAATAGATATGAACATGCGCGTGAATTTATAAAATTTGAGTTGGATAATGATGAGAAAATTAATGAAAAGAATGATTTACTACCAATAGTAAAATTGCAAGTAGAAGGAAAAGAGATAAAATAACTGGTAGAAACAGAAGATGAAGCAACATTAGTAAGTGAAGGTTTTATTAAAGATAATTAAGAAGAGTTAATGCAGAAAATTATCCCTATTAAATGAAATAATCTAGTATCGCCGAATAATAAGAAGTGTGCGGTTATCAAGAGTATTATAATTCTGTAAGTTAAGTTGAGAAAGATGGAAGTTGAGCAAGAGTTTTTGATAGTGCCAGGATTAAGAGTTGATGCCATTCTGGGATTTTATAAGTAAGATAAAAGATATAATAGATACCAAAAATAAAATGATTATTATGGGAGATGATAGAATTAAATGGGACAAAGAAGTCCATGTAGAAGTATAAGGAGATTGTATGAATTTGAATCAATTTGAAAAGGAAGTGGAAGGTTAAGGAAATAGGAGTTTAAGTATTAAGTGCCCTGGTGAAGTTAGAAGTGAAGTTGTAGCGTTTTGGAGAAAAATTCAGAATTATTGGGAAATGCGGAAGATGATGTTGAAGTGATGAAAATAATAGATGAAACTGATGAAAATAGTATAATTGCAGGTGTTGAAAAGGAGATAAAGGAACTTTCTCTGATAGCAGCTCTTAAAAAATGAAATAATTAAAGGTAGTAAAATATTTAATAATGATGAAATAATTTGGAAAGTAGAACTAAATAATTCGTTTGGAATAATTGCGATTAGAGAATTGAATCGTTTTTTAAAATGGCGTATGTACAAATATAAAGGAGTAGCGTTTGGTTTGTCGAAGCATTCATTCAAATATGCGGATCTAAGAAAGAATTAAAAGCGGAGGAAAAAGAAAGAATTGGAAGCGTCGAAATAAGGAAAGAATTTATTGAAATGAAAGAGGATGAGGGGTTAAGGTATAAATATAAATTATTTTGAGAAAGATGTAAATTATTTCAAAAGAGAATTAGAGGAAAATGTAGAAAAAGAGAGAATGGTTGTTAAATGTCCAGGTGAAGTTAGAAATGAAATAGAATTGTTGTTAAAAGAGGAATTGTATGAATTGGAAGATAGAGAGTTAAGAAATGCTACTGATTGTGAAAATAAGTTAATAAGTTATTGATAGTGAACCATTTAAGACTGAAGTCTATGCATTTAATGCAGAATAGTGGAAAGATGTATAATTTGAAAGTAATATAAGTAGGCTGGAGTAGTTGCTGGAATTACTTTATGAAAATTTTATACCTCATATTTTTGAAAGATTATTATAATTTAGTGAAGAATGTGCGATAATATGATGAATTATGTATGATGGTAAAGAGATTTGAGATGAAACATGATGAGACCGTCTGCAAATATGAAAAAGTTAGAGATATAGGATAGAAATGTTAGAGTGTAAATGACATTAGAATAAAGTTAAAGTCAGTTTAGTCGATTATAAGTAGGGCTGGGTCGGCGTATCGATATATCGATACGTATCGATACGACCCCCGTATCGACCCCCCCGATACAGCAAAAAATAAATATCGATATATCGATATGTATCGATACGTATCGATATGTATCGATACGTATCGATATGTATCGATACGTATCGATATGTATCGATACGTATCGATATGTCTCGATACGCATCGATACGTATCGATATTCGATATAGAATATGTATCGATATTCGATACGCAAAATCAGGTATCGCCCACCCCTATATACATACTTATGACACAAATATTAAACTTGAAACTTTAATTATTTTAATAACAAACAATCTTAAGTGAAAGATCGAATTGTCCGTAAATACATTATTTTAAAACGATCTTGTGATTTTATTCCCAAAGAAAGAGTAGAAAAATTTATAGATGCGTATCGATTCGTACCGATAGGTATCGCTACGTCTTGATATGTATACTTATTCTACACATCTAAACGTTCCGATACGAATCACTATATATATCTATACGTACTGCTACGTATCTATACGTATCGATACGAGTCGATACGTATCGATACGTATCGATACGCACCGATACGCATCGATACGAATCGATACGCATCGATACGAATCGATATGTATCGATACGCACCGATACGCATCGATACATATCGATACGCATCGATACGTATCGATACGCATCGATACGTATCGATACGTATCGATACGTATCGATATATATCGATATTCGATATATCGATACATATCGATATAGAATATGTATCGATATTCGATACGCAAAATCCCGTATCGCCCACCCCTAATTATAAGGTATACATAGGTGGACTGTTAAAAAGATAAAAGCCTTAGTATGAAAAGATTATGCGCGTGTATTATAAAACTTATAGAATTCGTTATAGATAGCAAATAGTTAGAAATAAAAATAATAAAATTACTCATATATGCGGATAAGTGATGTAGATTTTAAATTATATATTTTGATTTGGGGGAAAATGACGTGATAAGGAGTCTCGAGCGGTCATTGAAATCCCAATTCTACAAATAAATCCCACCAAAATATAAAATAATCCTGAAAAATAAAAATGTCAGTAAACTCATGATCACGCTCTGTGCAATACAAGCGTACTTTTATTCATTGAGGCACAACCGGAAAATCACTTTCCCCCGTGTATAAATAATCACCCTGTATGATATAAGCATATTGTAAATACATAGCAAGTAACGTAAGTTGTATATGTAAAAATACTTAATTGTAAGATACCGTAAAACGCATTTAATTACGTCACAAATTGATCGCTTTAAGATAAATACAAAGCCATTCATTTTCACATATTAATTATCGATACATTTTTGATAAAAATGCTTTTTTATTTGTTATAAAGAGCATAGAATAATACTAGCTTTACGCATTTGGTTAAAAATAACTAATCAACGTGTATTTAAAGAACGAATTCTAGTCTTAATTTTGTGTACTGAAACACGAAAGTAAATATTTTCTATAAAATGCAACCAACCCATTTTCCATTAAAAAGCAATTAAAGTTTAAATTAATTTTCCTGTGGATTACAGAAATTTATTTTAAATAAAGAGTTATCTATAATATAAGAGGATAAGTCATCGGTACACAGTCTCTTCTAAAATTAGATGGAACATGCGGATACAACGTACACTGCAGAAGTCAAAAAATTTATGCAAATTAATTTTTTTAAATCTAGTAGGATTGGAACAATTAACAGTTCACGACAGTGAATTAAATGCTTTTTGCATAATCTAGAAAACTTACAAAAGTTTGCGTAAAGATGAAGAAGAGTGTTATAATTTTTACACAATGGTTTAGTAAAGTAATTTATTTTAAAGATGTTTTCCTTGAATTAAATTTAACTAAGAAATTTTCAAGTACATATTTAATTATCTGTATAATAGTAACTCAGGATCAATGTACCCTAATTTAAGTTTCTGTTTGCAGCTTTTATTAATGCACTCGGTAACAGTTACAAGAGGAAGCAATCTTTTTTGCAGTTAAAAATAATAGACACACATCGCATACCAACTTTATTACAAGAACATCTATTTAAATTTGTTTTAATTACAAACGAGAGTAGCATTTCTGATCCAATCGATAAAGATAAAACAATAAAAGAATATCAAAGGACTTATAACACTAAGAACCGAGTTCGAATCCTTGTGGCAACTTTATTTTAATTGTGCCAATGCATGATCTATTAAATTATTTTGTATAATCCGTTGTTATCTTGTACGTGTAATTGTTGACCTATAAGCAATTTTTTATGTGCATGTATTTTGCATATATAATGTAATAAAATTACAAGACGAAGCATGTAAAAATGGCAAGTTTTTATTTTGTTTATATCGGCATATCTACTATGGGGAATATATTGAAACTACAAAATAAACATATTTTTTCAAGCAGTTATAAGATTGGGCGGCGCATATTGTAAATGGTTGCACATGGTGCTTAGGAAACCAGCCTTGCCTTACAAACGATGTCATTTGTCTATTAGACCCTTTTTTAATTGCTATTCAAAAAGTTTTTATACTTTATTCATTTTCCATTGATTAACTAAACTATGTTTATAATTATTGAGACCGATAAGTGTTTACTAAAAAGTTCTTTTAAAATGCTTACCTTCTCCTTCATCAGCTTTCGGTATCTCTTTGCTGTTGCAAAAGCTTATTAAAAGTAGTACCAAACCAAGCACTTCGCTTCGTAACATTTTTCTTAATGGGCGTTTAGTTGAACCAAGTAAAGCATTTATTCGAAATTAAACCTATAATTAGAATACGGAAGATGAATATCAATTATTTATTAGCGGATTATCGCACTGTTGCGAAGCTGGCACCACTATCCACACACGCAATACGTCAATCCTTCAAACACAATTATCAATTTATGCAAAGGGTCATTATCTTCGACAAGGTAATCTTAAATTTCAAGTTCATACTTATTTATTGAGTAATACTAAACAAGAATTGTTGTTTAATTTTTCCCTAGAGATTAATATAGAGATGACCTTTATTACAAATATCTATCCCAAAACATTTTGAATTACCAGAGTGTATATTGCGCAAAAGAAATTCTACATTACTTCTGATTATTTTATTTTAAATTCAGCGTGATTTAAAAATCACTATACCTATCGGTAATCATCCCGTTTTATTGAATCGATTGCAATATGCATAGAACATACATAAAAACAGGACACACCTTTCACATCCGCGCATAGCCCCCAGCGTTCCACAGTGGTTCGGGATACATTCCGAACAAAGCCGGTGCAATGTCTCCCATGACGGCTGTAATGCGTTGTAACACTACATTTGATTTTCCAATGGTTCAGCAGAAGGTACTACATTGACTAGGAAGCAAGTTTTTTTTTATCTGGAAAATTTTGAATTTTGCCGAATTCTTGCTGTTTCAAGCAAGGTAGGGATCTTTAACGTTTGTGACAACACTCACATACATGGTACCTTCATTTTACCTCTCATTCGAAAGAAGTCGTATTTTTTTGGAAAATGCTTGCCTAATTTTTTTTAAGTTCACCTTGTCAGGATTCGAATCCAGGACCTTGGGCATATAAACTACGCCACGAAACCGACAATGCATTGTTACAACTGTTCCATGTTGTGACCTTAACCTGGTTGGACTTGATAAATTCTAACAAACAAGATACAGTAGGATCAAATCTGGTGACTATGGAGACTATCGGCTTTGGCGAGACCCGCCTAATTCTTCTGCTTGAGAAAGCGTGATCAAGGTAGTTCCAAAGAATGTTGGCAAAATGTGCTGGTGCATCATCTGTTGGAAAATAACGGTATCCATAAATCCATTGCTCTGCAACTGTTGCATCAATAATTGCTTCAACAGATCGTACACCTTACCATTAATATTCCCCTCGTTAAACATGAAGAACTGTAACAGTCCGATTTGGATATCATTCTGTTACTAGGTTTTGTATAGATATTTCATAATTAATAACTATACAAGCGGGTGATGATGTTTATTTATGGGGAGAAGGGTAGATACTCTCCAATGGATTTTAACAATAAATTTTTGGATTTTACTATGATCCCATGTTTGATAATCTTTAGTTAACATAATGAGGCAAACATTTTCGTTTTGAGATTGTCCGTGTATTTTATTTAGTAAAGTTATTTGATGCACAAGTCATCCGTTAATATTTTCTGTTAGTTGTACATAAGAAACGATTTTTTGAAACCTTCTTAGTTAATTCAATTAGAATTATTTTGTTATCATAAAGCTCTTACTTACTGTTCAGTAATGATTTCCATAGTGATTTCTGACGTCATAGGTAAAATAGTTCAAATTTAATTTCAGTATTTATAATTTTCTAAGATCACGTGTGTTTGTATACGTTAATGTCATTGGGTTTTAAATTTAAAGTTTAATGTTATTGCGCATTGAATATATTCGATACGTGTAGATTGTCGCATTCAGATGTTAACTGTGGCGGCGTTGAATTTTCATTAAATTCTATTTTCGTTTTAGGAAGATTCCAAAGGTATTATTTCAGACTTCGTTCAAAGAGTTTTGACGTTAGTTATAGTTTTCTAGAAGGTCGAAACTTGTTTTATATTTATATTCCGTATAAAACTACAATTTGAATCATTTAGTTTTATTAGAATCGACGACGCCTATGAGACAGGTTTTAATTTTTTGCGGAGGGATTTCGATAGCTAGCAGAGGTAGAGAAAAGTGGAACATGTATACGAAAAAATTAATGATAATAAACAAAAACAAACAATCACTTCAAATACTTACCCCATTAAAAATAGCGAAGCGTAGCACAATTATTGGCTGCGGCCGTACAAAGACGGAATAATCTTAATGCGACCGTACAGGACGGGAAGCGATTGTCGACTCTTGACTCTTGTCTTCTCCATGGCAAACGATAAGAAGTTCTTGCACATGTATAGGACACAGCAAAGTCTGTCATTATCGCGACACTTAAAAACAGGCGCGGTGTCTGAAGTAATACACGGTACATGCAATGACAATTTGAGTATACAGGGCGGAGGTAAATAATTAACAAATTCCAAATGCCAAAATAAATACAAGCGGTAAATTAAATATAATTACTATATAAACGAAACACAGGTGTTGTTTTCAAATTTGAATTGCAATACCAGTGGTTCGGCAAGCTTATACTTCTCTTCGATTTTACACGTTCATCAAAGCGGGCGAATGGTTTAGAGCTCTTTCTAATAATTCAAATTAATTGATTGGAAATTAACTCATCCGCATTATTTACTGCGGGATAATGTTAGAAGAGTTTAAGTATACATTAATGAGTAGGTATTATTGTATTTAACGAATTTTGTTCCGGATTTTGAGATAACCATTTTAGCGCTAAAGGAGTATTCTTGTAAGTATGGCGGCACGCCATGTGCATTTCCTAATTTCATTTATTTTAGGTACTTTTATTCCTTGTAAGATTCTAATTTTTACTGTCAATCTACTTTAGGGTTAAATATATGTATTTTCCTTTACTTGGAAGATATAAAAATTAATGCTTTATTCGGCATATTAGAGTTTATTGTATAAAGAGCAAATTTGGTCATAGTAACTTGTTGAAATCTTCGTGCGAAATTATCTTCTGGGGAAGGTGCTACTGATGGGGAGATAGTTATCCTACTTCCTATCACCCAGGGCAGAAGAAATACACGGCACCATTTTAACGTTCTTAAAATTTTACCGCGTATCTGCTAAGTCGATGATGTACTCACATTAAGTTGGTTCAACTTATTTAAACAATTTTAGTATCGTACAAAATATATAATATAAATATTCCCCAAATGCATGCAATTTGCCTTTGACATTTTATTCATGAAAGTAATGAGATAAATGTATATAAAGTTAATTTGTTAATGTAATAAGCAATAGATAGATACCACATGCCAACCCCAAACCTTTTATTTATTTTATTTCTTATATGTACTTTTATAGGGCCTACGGATCGCTGAGGTACATAGAACTTGTGCTTAGTATAAGGTTAGCCGATCATATAGTCACATAATAAACGGGGTTAGGTGGTGAAGCATATATTCCTCACGGGAGTGTGTAAGTATTTATTCTGCTTTAATTTATTCCTGAAAAGGTGGTAATATTGTTGATTTAGTATTTGTTATATGTAAATGTTAATATGTCTTGTGTTATTTACGATTTTGGAAGTCAAGCCTGTAGTAGTCTATGATCCTTACCCAAGGGGTTAATAGGAGCTATAGACTTTTGACCTAGTTAACTCCATTTACACATTCACTTCGGGTGTCTGTTGCCACTCTTACAGCGCATTCGGCTGGTCGTTAGTAAAAATTCGACAGTTGTGTCTGTTCATATGCTCACGCGTGCGAAATGTCGCTTCATTACTAAAGAGGACAGGCTGCATGGGTTCGACAGTCTCCGGAAAGCCATGACACATAGCTTGCTTGGTTGCATGTGCCCCGCCTCAAAAATATGCACTACCTGGATGTAATACGTACATTTCTTCAATATGTAGCGTAGCGTTTACAACACAGTCCTTTGTGGAACACAGAGATCTCGACTTAGTTTTCTAGTCGATGCTGAAAGGCTGCATCTGAAGGCCTCCCCTACAAGTTGCACAATCTCAGGTGCTACCTGTGGTCTACCCAATTGTTGTTTGTTCTTTACACTATCTGTTTGCTTGAATTTTGCTACGTGCAGTTCCTGCACGTGAATATTTTCGTTCTTCGTGGAAAATTTTTACATTTCTTACTCTTTTCACGGTTATTTGAATTTCTATTAACGATTTCGACTACTTTTTCAATTTAAACGATTGCTTATGCGTTACCCTGTAGGGATTCATTAAAATATTTGATAGTAATTTAAAATTTTATTTTGGACATAGCGTTTAAATGTGGTATTCAATTATGACTGCATTTGTTTTCAGAAATTTTACCGTGAGGCATGTGCGTGTATTATACAAAATTATTTCTGGCTCGTTTATTATTATTCCGTATATCATATAAATTAATAATTGGTTTAAGCTACATTTCTATAAATTTATGCGAAAGGTTGGGCAACACGTTCTATGTGTCTCTATAATTCGACAAGGTTGGTCGTATATATTTCTTATCTCGTTGTAGACACGTTGACATACATTCGCGTTTGAGAACGCTACGACTGGTTCTGGTTAATCGTGTTTTTTTTTTAATTAAGAGGAGTACGCTAGTGAGAATGAAACTATAAAATGGTTGTACGTTGGATATACCTCATTAATTACTTTTAAGAAACAGTTATAGTTTCGTTTGTGTAAAATTAGAAATATGCTACCTCCTTTATTAAGATGGCGATTCTAATACCTAGAAGTTGGTTGAAGATAAATAAATTCAATTACTACAAATATAAAACGTGTTCCATCAGATGTCGTCCACAAAAATCATTGTGCCCCAACAAAGCAGAACTTACAAGACTACGCAGTGATGAAGTTAAAACCGAAACAACCTGCGAAGCTGTAATACTTGCTGATGTATTTGCTCTGCATTTTTCATTGCGCACCTGGTGATTGTACGGGTATGAAACTTACTTCACTCAAATTGTCGGAAATGTGACGGGGACAGCTGTTATTGGTCGAGTATTTACTAGATTAATATATCGGCATTGATTGTCCTAGAAATTTGTTTATATAAACTTTTTTTAGCGTTATCTTACTATTTAGTTGGGATATTGGTATATCATTATGTGCGGCCTGCAGCGAAATGCACATGGGTTCTTTTTTTGTATTTCGGTTGCCTACTATTTAAACATATACTTTTCCTAATGATTAGTTTACATATATATATATATATATATATATATATATATATATATATATATATATATACATAGATTTAAAATCGTGGTAACCACAAGACGTAAAAGAGTACTGTATATACTTTTGTTTAATTTTTGCTTTGTAGACATGCTAAAATTTAACCCCCCTGTGTGAGTCCTGTAATTATATACCTTACCTAATGAATATTTTACATACAGTGTGTCTACTTAAGTTGTCGGCATATGGAAAACTTTTTTATTTTTAGTTTTAGGAAAAAAGGTTACTCTTTATAAAAAGTTCTGCTTGTTCTGAAACCTAAAATAAAACCTTCACATTTCAAAATTTATTAGTCACATACGAGGTTTATCAATAAATATGAATTTGGCGCAAGAGTAAAGTACCTTTATTTTTGACAATTTCGAAAATTGGTATTATGAAATGTTGTTCAGAATCAAAAACCACGTTCAAATATGCAAAATATCCATCGATTATAAAAAATTTTTTTTAACTATTCTAAAATAAAAATGTTTTTAAGCTTACGTGTTATTTCATTTAATCTAAGATGCACTGACAAGAACTGTCCATGAAATGTAATTTTTCAGCATTTCGAAAGACTTTCATCAATAATAACAATAGTATAATAATGTAATAGTTTTTGTTACACATACAGATCTTATTATTCCGTCCCTCATTTAACTACCGCTTCAACATATCCGCCTTCTCTATAAATACAGGTAATTGTTCTATCTCAAAACTCTGTCAACACTCTTCTAATCATAGTCGGCGTTATACTCTGAACGGTTTCTTTAATGGTTCGTTCTAAATGGACAACATCTGTGAATGACCCTTGGAGGTACACCTCTTTCAAGTAGCCCCACAAAAGAAGTCGAGTGGGATCAAAGCTGGAATGTGAGGTGGCCAAAGAATTTTCAAAAACCGATGCACAACTCTTCCATTAAAACAATTTTCAAGATATTACCTTTCATTTAACCTGCTATGGCATGGGGCACCATCCTGCTGGAACTATATCTGTTGACGTTCAAGTAGGGGTAGATCATCAAGAAAATCATTTAGTTCTTTTTGTAGAAAGAGTAAATAACGGTCTGCATTAAAAGATTCTCGAAAAAAGAAAGGTAGTTAATTGAGGGACGGAATAATAAGATCCGTATGTGTAACAAAAACTATTACATTATTGTTAAACTACTGTTATTATTAAAGAAAGTCTTTCGAAATGCTGAGAAATTACATTTCATGGACAGTTCTTTTCAGAGCATCTTAGATTAAATGAAATAACGCGAGTTATGTATCACCCAATTACCTATATATATTGATATATTGAATCTAATAGGAATTATTAGAAATTGTTAAGTAAAGTATAAGTTCAATGCAACATTGTAACACAAGGATAACCCAGAGAGGTTATCGACAGTTCATGAGAACGGACATGCAACTTTGCATCCCTGAGGGTAGTGATACTGCAGGTGGCAGGTCACAGGCGGTCAACATACCGCGATTACTTAGAATTAAGATTGATACATTGTAACAAAGTGTAAAGCAGACATGAGATCTGCAAGTTCCCACAGCCGTGTGAGGGGCAGGTTATTATAAAAAGCCCGGGAGCTCAAGGCCCGGCAGTCAGTCTGAGTAATACAGCTTTTGCATTGTTGTCTACCTAGGCTACTCACCAGTACAATTAATTTTTTATAAAGTTATTATGTACAAATTACATTAAATTTTTGTTGTGTCGAAGTTGTTTTTTAAAAACACAGCTCCAAAGGCCCGAACCTTAACTGGCGCAGTCGTGACGGATGTCAAAAGGGCACTAAAAATCCAAAAATCGGAAGATTGGTGACCAAGAATTTTAATTCGAAATTTTGGCAGAACCCAAACCAAGTTGGAGGAAGAACAAACATAGTCTAAATCCAGCAACAAACCAAGTTGGACGCAGAACAAGAATCGTCTAAATCGAACAAATAAACCAAGGTGGACAAGATACAGAATCGATCGAGCCCACCAAAGAAACAGATGAAATTAATGTAAGTTCATTTCCATTTTAACCTTTTTTTTTAAAAAACCAGAAACTATAATTGATATATGCTAGTACTATTATTATTGATTACCCTTTATTATTATTGTTTTATGAATTTTATTTTATGAATATTTTCTTTAAAATAGTTACAAAGTGAATTATTTTCAAAACGAGACTGTATAACATTTTATGAGACGAATGTTAAAGAGATTTTTTTTTTAAAAAGCAAATGAGACTTGAATTTAAAAGAGATTCTTACCACAATTATTAAAACAAACTCAAAATAAACCAAAAAAATAACGAACGCACACTCACCAACACCAAATAACTACCGCGATTCAACGCACGTTTATAAACCGGTAAACTAACGCAAAAGCTAAAGCTAATTTTTCAAAGCAATCACGGAACGATTATTTAAAACCATTGACCTTATAAATTATAGCCAAACACTCTGCTAAGGTAATCTAAAACCACTGTAATCTAAAACGCCATCCGAAGAAAGCAAGAAGCATCCTTTATTATACAATTAAAACCTCAGAGAAATCGCTTTCAGAACTAAAGTATAACTTCAACAACGCAATTCGCATCATAAATAATTAAATCCATCACGGAATAATAAAAGCAACGCTTTTCAATTAATAACCTACAGTAATTTAATCCATAAAAGCGTAAAATTGCATACAAACACACAAATAAAAGCTACGTTTTTCAATTAAAAATTAACTCATCATTTATAAAGTGCATTAAAGGTCATATAAAGAAGCTTTAATTAACAATCGCTCATAAATTGAATCTGAAAACCTAACATACGAGTGTTCAAATATAACAACAAGCAGCATTATAATTAAAACCGAGAAAATATCTAAAATAAAAAGACAAACTATTTAATGCAACAATAAAGTAGCAGAAGTAATTACCTAATTCCTATAAATTGAAATTAACACTGTAACAACAACTGTACGTATTACGCAACTCAATTAAATACCTACGGAAAGAGTATTAAATCATAACAGAATTAAACTAATAATAAATTGCTAACAGATAAACGAGAATAAATCCACCATTTCAGATTCTATTAAGAAAGAAACTACAAGACAAATTAAAAGCTGCATAAAAACAAGCAAATTCAAGACTACGGTAATTAATTCAACATTATTGAGTACAAATCTCACAAGTACATCACCGCACTGTGTAACTAAATATAAATAACAGCGACTACGATTCAAAAATAACCCGACGCAGTCTAAACTTAAAATTAACAAATCCTAACCAAAATAACGCTGAAAATAACAAAATAAATCTCAAATTTTACCAAATTTTTATTTACCCAATCTAAACTGAAAATTAACAAATCCAAACCAAAAATAACGCTGAAAATAGCAAAATAAATCTCAATCTTTACAAAATTTGAATTTACCTAATCTAAATGAAAATTAATAAACCCAAACCAAAATTAACGTTTCAAATAACTAAATCAACATCAATTTTACAAAATTCAAAATTATTCAATCTAAAAGGAAAATTAATAAAACCAAAGCAAAATTAACATCACAAATAGCAAAACCAACCCCAATTTTTACAAAATTCAAAATTATTCAATCCAAAAGAAAAATTAATACATCCAAAGCATAATTAACGTACAAATAGAAAACCAACCCCAATTTTTACAAAATTTGAAATTTACAACCCAAACGGAAAATTAATAAATCCGAAGCAAAATAACAATACAAATAGCGAAATAAACCTCAATTCAAAAAAAATTTTTTGAAATTCCCAAAATCGGAAAAAACCCTTAAACCAACATGAGTAGCACAGACATGTCTCTATTTGGAACAATACAGAATTTGATGGCACGCAGGCCATCTCTCAAATTTCATTGGAGCATGAAATGTTCCTAAAACCTTTACAAACCCGGAGATACGAAAGAAATTCATTGCTTATACGCTTATAATAGTAAACTAACCGGAAGGGCACTAACCTTAATCGCCAGAGGGACATTTACAAGAATGAGGCAGGAGTTTAAACAGCTACTAATTGCATATTTTGGAGACCAACGTAACATAAAATGCCTGGTACGAGACCTAATAAACCTTAAGGAACCGGAATCAATCCCCTACCAATTCGGAATGAAATGCCAAGACGTGAGAAGTTTAATACTAACAAAATTAAAATCGAAGAACCCGATCAAAACGTTAGACATTTAAAACAAAATGTATGACGAAATGGCACTAGACACATACATAAACGCTTTACCAGAACGACTATCGGATAAAATCAGATTCCAACGACCCCAAAATCTAGAAGAAGCTATGAACCTAGTAATAGAAGAAGAAAATGTAATGTATTACCGCAACAGACTATACAACCCCAACGCGAATAAAAGTTATTCACCAATAAAAACCATACAAGCCACAAGACAAACAATCCCTCAACAAAAATTCACACCCTTTAACGCACAAACAAATCAATCGCGAATTAATAACCCAAGTTTCAATAATACGAATTTTAATAATCAATATAAACATTTTTCAAAACCAACGTTTAACCCAACTTTTACGAAACCCGCATTCCAACCAAGATTTAATCAAAACCTAAACCAACAAAGACCAGCATTCAACGCAAACCCCAATAGAAGTACACCAATGACTAATAATAATAACAACCCTAATAATTATTACAAACCAACACCAATGGATACTTCATCTGGTAACACCAGACAAAATACAAAGATAACACATATCCGACCAAACCCTCATCAAAAACGCAATTTTACATCGGAAGAACTATTCCATCAAGAAATAGAAAAATTTGACACTGACCAGAATAATTACATTGAGACACCTACGAACAATGAATCAAACCATGCAGAAACTTACGAACGTGACGAACAATACGAAACTTACGAGGAGTACGACGACGAAAACTCGAATTCAAATTTTCAAATGGACCCATTCATAGACAACCAAACTTAATAAACTTAAATAACATAAATCACTTAGTATTACCATACATAGAAATACCCCACGCCAAATTCAAACTATTAATCGACACCGGATCATCAAAAACATTAATTAGCCCCAGAACCGTACAAAAACATTATTTAGATTATGTAGAAAGAGAACCATTTAAAATTAAAACAGCCCATCAAACAACACTACACCAATTCGTAGCCAATATACCCTTACCGAGAACATTTAATGTTAAAATGAAACATAAATTTTGTGTATTCGAATTTAACGACAAATATGACGGATTAATCGGAATGGACCTTCTAAGAAAATTAGGAGCCAACATTGACATTAAAAATCGCTTATTAAGGACATAATACGGAAAAATCCCAATTAAATTTCAAAACACACAAATTGAACAAAAATACACTATAGAACCCCGAACGGAAAGAAAAATAAAAATCCCAGTAAAATCTAACAAAAATTTAGGAATAATAAATCATATAACTTTTCAACAAGGAGTAGAAACCCCAACTGCCTTAGTACAAATAAAAGATAATTATGCAACCACAACAATATTAAATTCGAACGACTATCCCGTAGAATTATCATTGACAGACCCAATTAACGTAGAAGAACTAAATTTTAACGAAATGGAAACAGACGAAAATTTAGAAAACGATTACAACCCAATAGAACATGATGAAATGTTAAGAGAAAATTTAACTAACATCCGCTTTAATACCGACATCAATCAAGAAGAAGAAAGAGCAATTAAAACTTATGTTTTGAATACCGCGACATATTCCATTGCGAAGGAATACCATTAACATTCACCAACACAGTAAAACATAATATCGAGTTAACAGACAATAAACCAATCTTTACAAAAGCATATAGACTACCTCATGCAAGCCAAGAAGAAGCTGACAGACAAGTAGCAGACTTATTAGACCAAGACATAATCCAGCACTCCAACTCACCATGGAGCAGCCCCGTGTTAATAGTACCTAAGAAATTAGACGCAACCGGAAAGAGAAAGTACAGAATGGTAATAGATTATAGAAAGTTAAATGAAAAACGGTAGATGACAAATATCCACTACCAAATATAACCGAAATTTTAGACAAATTAGGCAAATGCCAATATTTTACAACATTAGACCTAGCATCAGGATACCATCAGGTAGAGATGGAAGAAAAGATATATCAAAACAGCCTTCAGCACACCTAGAGGACATTACGAGTACAAACGAATGCCATTTGGATTAAAGAACGCACCGCTACTTTCCAGAGAGTCATGGACAATATACTACGAGGAATACACAATGAAAAATGCCTTGTATACCTTGACGACATCATAGTTTATTCACATCATTGGTAGAACACATAGAAAGATTGAAAGAAGTATTCGAAAGACTTAGACAAGCACATTTTAAAGTACAATTAGACAAAAGTGAATTTTACAAAAGAAGTATCATTTTAGGACATGTAATAACACCCCAAGGAGTAATGCCAAATCCAGACAAAACAAATGCAGTTCTAAATTACCCATTACCAAAGACAACCAAAGAAATTAAAGGATTTCTAGGACTTAGTGGTTACTACCGCAAATTCATTAAAGGTTACGCTCAGATAACCAAACCCCTGACAAATTGTTTAAAAAGGAAACAAAATTGAACACACCCGGAATTTATTAAAGCCGTAGACAAAATTAAAAACATATTAACGAATCACCCTGTATTAGAATACCCAGACTTTACAAAACCATTTATACTGACGACAGACGCATCGAATGTAGCATTAGGCGCAGTATTGAGCCAAGGAAAAGTAGGTAGCGATAAACCCATCAGCTACGCATCCAGAACCCTAAATGAAACCGAACAAAATATTGTACCATAGAAAAGAATTATTAGCCATAATTTGGGCAACAAAATATTTTAGACCTTATTTATACGGAAGAAAATTTTACATATACACCGATCATAGACCACTAGTATGGCTATGCAAACTGAAAGAACCGAATTCAAAATTACAAAGATGGAGAATCATACTCGAAGAGTACGATTACGAAATTATATTTAAAAAAGGAATTTATAACAACAACGCAGACGCTTTAAGTAGAATCCAACTCAATGCATTAGAAACGGAATCCATTATAGGAAACGTAGACGAAGCAGAAATAAGGGAAGATCCAGACAAGATCGACACGATACATTCGACACAAAACGAAGAACCAAAAAACGCGATTAAAATTTTAAACGAAGCAATCGATATGAAACCCAACCAATTTATAATAACCGAAGTTTTAAATAACCCCAATCCAGTAAAATATACAAAAGTAGATAACAAAAGATATACCAAATTCAAATAACTAAAGATGACAACGAGGAACAAATAATTAAAATTCTAAAAGAATACACCCCGAGAAAAACGATTTTATTTTTATTTCAACACCGAACATTTATACCAAAGATTTTCAGAATTATACATTAAATTATTCAATAACTCTGGCCCTGAACTCATCAGATGTACTAGAAAACTAATAACATTAGACGACCCTGACGAAATAAACTATGTAATTAGGAATCAACACGAAGGAAAAACCAACCATCGTGGAATTAACGAAACTATAAAGCAACTTGTAAGACGTTATTATTTTAAAGACATGAAGGAATTGACCACAGATTTTCATTAACCAATGCGAACTATGTGACAGAGCGAAATACGATAGGAAACCCCAAAGATACGTTTAATGTTAACCAAAACACCCGACAAACCATTTCAAAAACTACATGCCGATACTCTAGTAGTAGAAGCACAAAACTATCTAACAATTGTAGACGCATTCACAAAAATAGGCCAAGCAATACCAATCACATCCAAAAATAGCATCGACGTGACCCAAGGATTTTTACAATATTTCACATTTTACGGAACACCCGAAGCAATAACTCTAGACAATGGTAGCGAATTTAAAAATGAGACAATACAAAACACTTTAGAACTACACAAAATAAAAATTCATTTCATAACGGAAAACCACCCTGAATCAAACGGACTAATTGAACGACTACATTTTAACCCTGTTAGAACAAATTAGATTATTAAGAATAAATTATAAAAAGGAACATATAACCAATTTAATATCATACGCACTAATCGCCTATAATAACACAATTCACTCAACAAATTTTACACCCTTAGAATTAACATTAGGACATTCAGATTCACGAAATCCCTATGAGATACACTACAACAAGGAAGTATATCAACAATATGCAAAAGACCACAAACAAAAACTAAAAATAACTTATGACAAAGTAAAAGATAAATTAGAGAACGATAAAGAACGTATCACCACAACCCGAAATAAAAATACCGACTCAAATAAATTTTCAATAGGACAAACCGTGTATGAGAAAAACTTTCAAAGCAAGCGACATAAAACAGCACCCAGAAATTTAGGACCATTTAAAATTAAGAAAATATCCAATAAAAATATAGCAGTAGTAGACAACGGTAAAATAACAAAGTACATTCATTTGAAAAACCTAAGACACCCTGTAATTTCAGATAGACAATCATCACCCTTACCGTCAACCTCTGCCCAGGTAGAACGGACAACCAAGTAATAATAGAAGATATAAAAAACAACCCCGGTATACTACCAATAAATTAGGCAGTATGCAAAACCCAATTAACATTTTCAAAAATTAAATACCCTACACTCTAGCATTATTGAACCAACCGATTTATTAAACGAATTAATAAGAATTAGATCACTTATAATTAACAGTAAATTACCTTTTGATGTAACAGAATCGAACATTCTAATATTCGACAAAATAGCTATAGTAAAAGGCTACATTAAGAATAACGAAATAATATTTTTAATAGAAATCCAGATAGTAGAAAGTAACAATTATAATTATTATCATTTATTTGCTTTTCCAACGAAAGTTACTAGCACATACCAAGTAATCATACCCAAAACCAAATTCCTATCCCTAAATGAACTGAGATATGGTTATACAAACGAAAAATGTACTGAAGTAACACCAAACCAATATTTATGTCAATCGATGACGACAACAACCATTAAAGAAGACAGCCTTTGTGAAGTACAACTATTAAAATTCTCAAATCATTACGAAAACTGTGAATCCAAACAAGTGCAAATAACTAACATGAAAATTCAAAAAGTTACAGATAACAAATGGATAGCCATTTTCCCAACAGAAGTAATAGCAACCATCAACTGCAACCAAGATGAAAATAACCAAGCATTAATCGGAAGCAAACTAATTACCCTCAAAGAAGATTGTTATGTGAAATTGAAGGATGAAGTAATCAGAGTTTACCAAGATCCCATAGCAACAAAGAAACTTGCAAACCTACCGGAACTACAGTTCAAGATACAACAAGAAGACGAAGAAATAATCAAGAAACCTATGAAGCTAGAGCACCTAGACTTAGACGATCTCAACCACGCCGTAAAATTAGTGGAAAGTTACAAAGAACAATTAAGTGAACTCAAAACGCCGAAGTTACATTATAATAATATAAGTGTTTGGACAATTGTATTGATCATTTTAATAATTTTTGTAATTATATATGTATTTTACAAAATGTACCTTAGATATAAGAATGAAGGAAACAGTTCTAGATTTAAGGAAACAAAGAGAAAAGAGGAAACAATAAGTATACCCTTAGAAACAATGAATTTTAAATGAATTTGAATAATGAATTTTATGTATTTAAAAATTTAGAAAAACCTTAATTTTTCATTTACGGTGGGAGGAGTTATGTATCCCCCAATTACCTATATATATATATATATATATATATATTGATATATTGAATCTAATAGGAATTATTAGAAATTGTTAAGTAAAGTATAAGTTCAATGCAACATTGTAACACAAGGATAACCCAGAGAGGTTAACGACAGTTCATGAGAACGGGCATGCAACTTTGCATCCGTGAGGGCAGTGATACTGCAGGTGGCAGGTCACAGGCGGTCAACATACCGCAATTACTTAGAATTAAGATTGATACATTGTAACAAAGTGTAAAGCAGACATGAGATCTGCAAGTTCCCACAGCCGTGTGAGGGGGAGGTTATTATAAAAAGCCCGGGAGCTCAAGGCCCGGCAGTCAGTCTGAGTAATACAGCTTTTGCATTGTTGTCTACCTAGGCTACTCACCAGTACAATTAATTTTTTATAAAGTTATTATGTACAAATTACATTAAATTTTTGTTGTGTCGAAGTTGTTTTTTAAAAACACAGCTCCAAAGGCCCGAACTTTAACTCGCGTAAGCATAAATAAATTTTTATTTTAGAAAAGTTAAATTTTTTTTTTTTATAATCGATCGATATTTTGCATATTTGAACGTGGCTTTTAATTCTGAACAACATTTCATAATAAAAATTTTCGAAATTATCAAAAATAAAGGTACTTTACTCTTGCGCCAAATTTATATTTATTGATAAACCTCGCATATGACTAATAAATTTAGCTATTTGAAGGTTTTATTTTATGTTTTAGAACAAGCAGAACTTTTTATAAAGAGTAACTTTTTTTCCTAAAACTAAAAAAGTTTTCCATATGCCGCCCACTTAAGTAGACACACTGTATATGAAAATTTAAAAATTGTGGTAACCACAGGACTGAAAACAGTTCACTATACATATTTGTGTTTAATATTTGTTTTATGTATACGTTAGAATTGAAGTAGAAAATTAGTTAAAGATAATTAAAGAAAGTTCTACATTATTTTTGCGTGGATTTTTGGACTGTATAAGTCCTCCGGGATATGTTGTATAAACATTGTTTTTTTCCCGGTTTGGTTTTCCTTTGTGTAGCATGTTTTTTAATTAGAGGTGTGTAAATAAAATTCTTTTCTAGAGGTTTTCTTTTTTTCTTTTTGTTACTCACCCCACTTTGCGACTTTTTAGCTAGCAGGACATTACTTAGATTACTTTTTTTATTGCGATATTCGGCGCAGGCAATTTTCTTTGCTTACTTTACATTGCTTTATTGTCTGCACGGAATACTGTAGCAATTTGTTAATCACAGTCTTGATAGCTGCTCTGGTTGGGTTTGGTTTACGAAACTTACGGGTGAAATCTGACTGCACCTGCTCATAATCTAATCCACATAGACGAGAACACAAAATACCTGTTCGTTCTTCTGTTAGTATTGTTGCACGTTATATGTAAATACAATATTTGTTAATGATATCGCCGAAATGTATAGTGATTTTATAATCACCCGCCAATATGATCATTAGGTGTAATCGAGACTAGTGAAGCTGGCGGTGATTAATTCACCGCGGTACGTTTACAAAAACCGCAGATATACAGGTCCACGCAGACGTGTTTTTTTGCAGCTATACTCGCACGAGTAAAACTGCACGGGTAAAATGGTCAGTGTGTGGCCAAAAACCGTCCTTCTTGCCGGCGGGCGTTCAAAAATATAGGCTGCAGCTTGATTATAGCCGTTCGTTTTCTATCGTATTCGTTCAAGTCGGATCGTGTGTGTGTCGACTCAGTTAAAAGGATGGGTTTTGCCAGTGTGGACTCTGTCCTCTGATTAATCGCCAGTGATTTTAGTTTGGAGAATTTTATGAATTGTTGCTAATAGAAATTTTGTTCTTTTCACAATGACAGATCTAAGGAATTATAACAAACAATTAATAATTAGGTTCATAAAACTGCGAAGAAGTCGCCCGTGCTTTTGGAAAGTCAAATCTACTGAGTATTCTGATGGGGATAAAAATAATAAAGGCTACGAAGAGATGATAATAAAATTACAAGAAGTAGATAGTTCCGCAACGGAAGTATCTGTTAAAGAGAAAATTGACTTTCTACGTGGTTGCTTCCGAAAGGATTTAAAAAAGTCATGCAATCTAAGAAATCTGGCTTGGGGACTTTTGAGGTGTACAAGTCCCGTTTGTAGTACCCCAAATATTCATTATTCCGGAAACACCGAGAGAAACAGTAACTAATTTTTGTGAAGAGACAAATAACCATCAAGCAAGTAAAACCTATATTTTTATATGTTATGTACTTATATTTATTAATAACAATAAATCTTAATACTACAAATTATTAAACAAAGTCTTCTTGCCAAGGTACTGATACCTCATTATGAAAATAACTTATAAATAAATTTTGAACTTTTTTTGTTTCTTCAGATACATGTATGTTATATCCACGATGTAAATTAATAGTTGCTTGTTCTGCACTTAAACCATTTTCTGGGCCCTGTGTTATAATCTTCTGAAAATCTTGCAACCATTATTCTAAATGCATTTTCTATTATCTGGCGCGCTCTGGATAATCTGCAGTTAAATATTCTTTTCTCTGTTCAATTTTTTTTTGGCTGAATGGCTTTAAAAAATTATCTCAATGCGAAAGCTTCATCTCCAATAAATACATAAGGCAGTGATTCATTACTGTAATCTGTTTTACAACTGGATGGTGGATGGTAATTAAAGATTACCATTTATAAGTTTATCATAAAATAAAGTGTTTTACATTACACCACCATCATATACTCTTCCGCTTGTGCCACATTCGCACATGATGAATTCGTAATTCGCATTAGCTATCGCCATTAATACGATACTATTTCTGCCTTTATAATTCCAATGAAAAGAACCGCTCTTTGGAGATGGTACTATAGTTATTTGTGTTTACAGCACCTAAACAATGAGGAAAATTCCACTCTTTTTCAAATGTTTGGGCTATGATTTTCCATTCTTCTTTCGGTACTAGGAGACTATAATAAAAACTCCTTATCAATATAAATTATTCTTAACATTCATGGTTAATTATTGTATAATTTATTTTAATATAATTTATTTGGTTTTCTTTCAGGATGAAACCAACTATACGTTATACAATTTCCGGCATCTTTTGAAAATAATATATGCACATATCGGTCGCTATCAGCATGTTCCAATACTACTTAAGTACGCTCTTTCTTTAGTAGCACAAGTAAGCGTTACATAAAAGACAGAGCCGACAAGGTTTTGCAGAAAGTAAGTGCAAAGTTGGACATGAATATTAAAGAAGACAACTTTGACGTGATAGGAAAAAATGTTACCAACAAATTAAGAGAGTTATCCAATGACACTGCCAGAAGAGGGTAAGAGGATACATTTTTATTTAACGTTTTTGTTATGCATTATAGTTATATATTGGAAATTAATAGCTAAGATAGACACAAAGTCGATTTAATTTCTAATAATTTAAATTCAAAGATTAGTATATATTTGTAATTTTAATTTTCAAATAACGATATTTTATATTTTGCCATTTTAAAAAAAAAAATGATTGAATTTAAACTTGATGATTATCGTAAGGAACTACGGGCGTTGGCTTTGCAATATTTGCAACAAATGCTGATTTTGCGAAAGGAGTGATTGGAAAACTATTGATTCGGCAAGTGTCTAAGTGATGGGTGATCTTGATAGTCGTCAGGTTGCTTAACTCCCTCGCGTTATATTGAATTTTGATAAAATAGGAAATATCTTTAGAAAACAATAAAAAGTGGAAAACGCAAAAGATCAAACAAACAAAAACAATAAAACAAACAAAAAATGTGGGCTGTGTTTTCAGGGAAATGTGTACGTTAGATTGTAACATATTAAAATTCCTGCGCAAATTTTTATATGTAATTACAATATCGCTACATTTAAATTGTACAGAATTGGTTGTTTCACATTTTGTATTTTGTTATTGGATATAATTTCTATCGCATATGAACTAAACGCCGTATTCAAGTATGTCACTTTTCAATAATAATAAATTCCGTAGTCCATAGAATTCAGAAAATTACACTCAAAAAGCAAAAAATGTCATAACGCTTCAAATAAACTCAAAAGACGATGTTTTCATAAAAATCAGTTACCTGGAAACCATCACATCACATGTATCTGCAATCCAACCATCGATGACGTTGCCCTCGACTACGACTGCATGTTAAGCAGCCACCTCCAAGTTGTCTCACATCATCCTTGTCGGCAATCAGCTATACAATTCTCGCTAACTATCAATCGATATCACATCCAAGACTTCCCAAACTCTTCTACTGGTCCGTCCATCATCAGTAAACCACTATTTTGTTACATAAACAATCTCTATTCCATCTTTGGAACGCCTAACTAGCACCAACAACCAAAGTAAACTGTAGTCTGTACTCGCATATCTTCAATACGCTTCTGCTTTTTTATTTTCTCTAAATGTACTTTACAACTTTACTAGACTGCAGGCACCACAGCACACCAACTTGTGTAGGCTGTTATAAATTAAACTTCTCAAAACACTTGTTAGTGACAGACAATAACTAATATTTGTATTCACGTTGATGAACAGTAAAAGCAAAGAAAAGGAGCCCTTTCTCACCACCTACAGGTGTTTAAATAGACCAATATACCCCCCCCCCTTCATTTAATTTTCTCACAATTCACCACCTCACATAAAACTAGCTTTCTTGGTAAATTTCAAACCGTCGCAACACTTCTCGAAACAAAATTTTTAACCGACCAAAATTCTACAAACACCCGAGTTAACCTTCGATAATTCGTCATATTTCCGCACGCAAACAGCAACGGACTTAAAAATCTCAGAATCTTGAAACTCGAAAACAACAATCTACCACGAAAAAAGCTTTTAACCGTCCAACGAATACTTTGTTTCCACCAACCTAGCCACAACTGACATCGATTTCTTAGTTAATTCACGCCCTCATACGACGCTTATTTACATCATCTCGCTCCCTCTTAGATACGAAAATTTTCCATCTCTTGCTTCGGTTACGAACTCTACTATCTCCTTCATCACATATACCCTCTCTCAATCTTAAACGATCGCTCGTTTCACTCCTACCTGTGACATCCAATTATCTTCCTTTGTTTTTTAAATGCACGCTACATCAGTCCTTGAAGCAATCCACCACTTCTAAATAATATAGACCCTACTGCCCTACTCTTATCAATACACAATCTAATAAGCTTTCTTTGTTCATTCTTAATAGCTTGACTGTAGCCTTCCTACCTTGTTTTTCATCCCCATTTAAATTGATGTCTTATATAAACATTCTACATCTCACTCATACCTATAGACTCTAATCTATCCTTGTTTCATAGTTCGTTTCCAAGTCAAACCAATACCTGATAATTTCATCTCATTCTTTTGTATGCTACACGCAGCCTGTCCTTGTTTTATATCGATCCCTGCTTGTATTAACGGCCACCTGCATTGGTAGAAAAGATAAATATTGTTTTGAGCTTGTTTACAACACTATCTTATAAACCTTGAAATAAATTATTACTTGGAACGTGTTGTAAAACTGGTCACGTATCCGTCGCTTGTTTATCGAAAACACTTTCATATACTTAATACTCAGAAAATATCTCCTTCTACCAACCTCACGCTTTTAAACTAAGATTAAAGCAACTATTATATTATGCTAAATTATCCACTAGGAATATTTATATATGCTAAATGATACTAAATTAATATTTCAACTTCAATAGAATTATGCCCGTAAAATTATCGATTTTACACTGAAATAAAATTAACTAATCTACATTGCATCCGGAATAATTAAAGTTGCATCCTTACACTGCACATTAATGATTATACCTTTATAATAAGTATGTAAAATTAAGTGTTTCTGATTCCTATCATACGAACATTATGAAAGTCGTTTGCGAATATTTACAAAGCTGAAAGTGAAGGAGAATTAGCTCTAAAACTTTTACTCTAAAGTTTTAAAGCACATCTTATCTTTTTAATAAGTGGTATTTACACGCGGCAACCTACACTAAATTGTCCGATGACTTATCTAATCAATTTTAAGCTACAAATTACACAGAAATATATATATATTGCTGTGATACCACCAAAATCCGGGTACTCCGCTGTTCGAATCGAGCCCCTACGAATTGGATGCCAAAGAATGCTGTGAATCCTACAAAAAGCTATTCATTACCTTAACTGTGTTGGTCCATTGACTTTCTTCTGTTAATCGCCTCGGCTGCTCCTCTAGTTAAACCTTCATCCTCATTCATAAAAAAAGACAAACACATTCCTACCACAAACACGAACGTTAACTCTATTTACATCAATATTCACAATACATTAAAATTTCAAAATTAAATTTTGGCATAAATTTCAGTATCAGAAATTTTCAAGATTACATTTATTATCATTTAAATGTGCATCCTGAATTAAAGTCCTTGTTGGATGCCTACTAATTAATATAACAATATATGCAGACCGGAGTCTGAGTACAAAGGGAGCATCTACCACCCCTTTACGTTAATTAACCAGGTTCGTCTAATTGAGCTCAAAGACATACCCAAATTTTCATCATAATTCAGAACATCAATACTAAATACCCCTTTCTACTTAAACAAGCAAATTTCACCTTAACATTAAAATTTTATGGTTAGTACAATTTCACTAATGTCCATTTAAAGTAAATCAATTATAAAGTAATTCAACACACACAAAAATATCAAAGTTCAAACAAAATAGTATAAATTACCTGAAGGTTAGTGCACTCGTAGCTTCAATGTACATTGTCCCTTTTGTTAATCACACCATTCCAACTGGGTTATATTTACGGCTTCTGATTCTCAACGTTTTAAAAATTTGCTCCATCACCATTCATTTAAAGTTGTTTCAGGGCTTTTCCGGAACTCATCTGTGTATATCTGAACCTTGTTTAGTGGATCCAGTCATGTTTACAAACCATTTAATTATTCACCCCCGCAAAATAGTAAAGAAATTCATACTTCTTTCACCAATATACGCCAAAACTGCCTACTTTTGGTGTATTCATTTGTCGTTGTAAATTTTACTAATTGGTACAGTGATACTAAATTTTATTACCTTGTATCTAAGTGCACTCAAGTACATGCATGTTAGCACGTAAAGAACAAACTATTTTGAATCACCAAAATATACGAGCAAACTTTAAATTATTTTATCAAACTAAAATGCACTGTTTAACATCTTGAATCAAGTCGCGGATGTAAGAGAGCTTGTTTATATTCACCTCGGTATATATAGCGGTTAGCCTGTCTGTCGGTCTGTTCCCCAAAATGGACAATTCTAAAGAATTTCGCATTCTCGTTTCCCATTCCGTAGCTCGCGCGTCGGTTTTTACGAATTTTGCACTCGCCAGTCGAAAATCTCAGAAATTCTCACACGGCACGCAAACATGTCCGAGAATAACTAATTAATTTTGTACAGAAATTGTTGTTTCTACCTCTGATATTTGCATCTTATTTTCAACCAATCGTGACCCTCGTGACGTTGCTCAAATCCCGCCTTTTACTATATGTGTCTTTGCTTGACGCATTTCTCTTTCCTTTTCTAACCTGTTCGTATTGGTGCAAATTGATATTCTTTATTATCGATTATTTTCAGTCCATGTGGACTATCTGGGTTAAATAACCCCGTATCGCGCCTTCCCGTGAATATTAAACCCCGGTTTCTCCAAGATTCTTTGTAACCATTAATTATCTGCAAAATTTACGCAGAATGAGCTTTTTAAACTACGCAGGTGTTCAAACATAATATTAATTCTCAGAGCTTTATTTTCTGGTATTATAATCCTGGATTTTCACAGACTTTTATGCTTATTATTAATAATGGTTTAATTAACTCCAATTAAAATTGACTTCTATCCTTTCATTTTTAGCGAATACAAATTAAATGTTAATTATTATGTGTACACTTTGTTTAATACCGGTTACTTAACATAAGGTTAATTAATATAAATTTTGCACGTAATTTCCATTTGTTTCTTTCCTCGGAATAAATACATTACACGTAGAGCTTGTTAATACTGTTTCTTTTGATATAAAGCGTCTTGTACATGATTTAAATCTCTTATTTTTCCTGAAACTAATAAATTTTTATGCTTCACGGTTTTAATAACGCGTATTATCTAATAATATTCATTATACACGGTGATTAAAATTATTTGATGTGATTATTTAATTTTCTACCCTGGTCTAAATATGAGTATTTTATATATATATATATATATATATATATATATATATATATATATATATTGCTTTGTAACCTCTCTAAATCTAGCCTCAGTAATAAAATATTCGAAAATTTATTAATTTACCAAAATCGAAAATTGCACACAATAGAAAAATTTTGCAAAAAAATAATTTCTTACCCAGATTCTGCTTCCATCATTTAATTCTTCAACCGCTTCCCTGGTTAGCTCAGTTGGGTCTCCTCTTGGATACCTATACTCACTATCATACTCTTTATCGTTCACGCACACTCTCAATAAAACCACAAAATAATACAACAATCATACAATATTTATTTACCGCTTTTTCTATTTTGTGCACTGCTATATGCTTATATGCTTAACGCTTATTAGACATTTATTTATATATTTATATAATTATATTTATTTATATTTTATATTTACACTTTATATTTATTAGCATGTTTTGTAGTATTTTGTGGCATATTTGTTTTGTTTGACGTTCTGTCGCCATTTTGGTTGCAGTATATATTTGGGAAGGAAGAGCAGAATTGAGAAGATTGTAATCATAATATAAATCAGTTAGGGAATGATAGGGAAAGCTAGGGATAAATTTACATTAGTTAGCTAGATTTGGATAGTTTTAAGACGACCCTTCAGGTCGCACTGGTAAGCAGAGCCGGCGTCTGCTATCCGGTATTACGGATACCTCCCCTTCTCATTTTTGCTTGTGTCTTGTTGATCGGGTACACTCCAAAGTCAGCGCTAGGGATACCATTATTTACAACCCTGTTTTTAGTTTTTGTTTCAGTTTGTCAGATTTTTATGTTTGTTAGATTGTTAGCGCTTGTTAGGTTTGTTAAATTTTTAGGTTTGTTAGATTTTTATTTAGCTTTTTTATTTAGGGTGGATTAACTATGAAGTTGGAATTAATTAGAAGCACGATTATTTTCGCGTTTAAACCCAATGTAGTACCTCCGGGTGGAGCATTGGGGACGTGGCCGCAAGTATAGCGGCCCTTATTCAAATTATAATATTTATTTACCACTATTTACAAATAAAACTTCAAGATTATTTACATTTTGGTGGTCAAGTTACACCTCAATAAATTCTATTTTTGTAGCGTCCAGGATTTTAACTTGAAATATATACACATTGAATGTAGCTTGAGTAAATGGGCCCTGAATAATACCTTATTTTTCTTTCTTTATTTATAATTAATTTTAATTAGTACACTCTGGAGTATGGTGAACTCATGATAACCCAGTTAATTACGAATAATGTATGCTTTTTACTTTGAACACTCTTACAACAAACACAAAAAAACCTCTGTACTCTTAACAATAAAAAAATTTAAATTCCTGATGGAACGTTAATAAGCTTTATATACACCTTTAGATTTATATTTAAATACCATAATAAAAGTTAGTTATACGTATTATTTTTAATACGCAAAATAAAGCAAAATACCTTCATAGTTCACTCTCACATATCACAATAATTTTCATAGTTTATACAAACAACAAATTCTAAAGCGTTACCTGGAATTTCTTGAAGATCCCTACTCCGTTGACTATGTCGTTAAGTTGTTTCGCTCTCGGTTTCGGGGTTCTGCTCTGCTCGCCGCCGCCAGCTATTTGTAGATGAACACCCTCTAAGTTGTGCTGCATGCTATTCATACACGATACATCCAAATCCAAATCCAAATATATTACACTTCTTTTATAATTGCTTAATTTAATTTACGTTACATTACGTCACTTCACAAGCTTGTTAAATTATATGTTGCACCTCAATAAAATTTAGACTCGACATTATCCGCGTATCAAATTATGAGACCAACACTGTACTATTTAATTTAAAAAAATTATATACTTACAAGCTCGTGGTAAATTTCAGTACGTAGTGGGAAGCGATGAAAATACTAAGAGAGCCCTACTAATGTTCTTAAAGTATTTATACACTTCGAAATGCCACCTCTCGGCCACTCTTCACGCGAAATCCTTCATTTAAAATAATGTTTCCTAACATTTTGATTTAACCGTTTTTGAAATCTTCGAAATTTAACTCGTCGTTATAATATATTCCGAAAAACCCGCATTCAAATTTTCCCGTGTTTGTCTGTTGTACAACTAACTATATAGACCAATGAGATATTCAGTGACGTCTTGAAACCCCGCCTGTATTAACGCTATTCCTCTCTTATGCATATTCTATGTTTCCTTCTAACCCTGTTTGAGTGGTAGAAAATCGATATTGCTGTCCGTGTTCTATCTAACCCATGTGGATTGAATACGTGCGTTTTGAAATGAACTGCTATTATGCCTGTCTCATTCCGAAGCATTTCATTAATCGTCCATCCCTTCTGTGCTTTAAGAAAACTTTTAGTTAGCATTTATACAAACCGTCCGACCGTTTAACCAATATACCCCGAATACTGTCTTTTATCTACACAAATAAGGGGACATGACATTTCGAAAACATGCAGGTGTTCAATTAACAAACGTTTTAAAACAACATTTCTTGGAGTTTACGTTTCAAGGTATTTTATATTCAACGGCTGTTCGTTTGTTAGCAAGGCGTTTCACCTTGGTATTATCGATTTTTCAAGCTCTTATGCGTATTAAACGTAATAACCCTTTCAACTAAACTCAATTAAATTAATTAATAATTTGCATTGACTTCAACAATTTATTTTCTTTACGAACCTAGCTAAATTTTATTCACCACTTGTAAAATTTTGTTAATACTTGTTACTTTAAATTAACTAAATGAAATGAATTTCGCACGTAAATTTTGGTTATTTTCTCTATACAGGGTGTTTAAAATTGCCTTGTTTATACTTAAATTTAACCTTTTAAAACCACTACAATATATATATATATATATATATATATATATATATATATATATGCTGTACAGAATGTGATTCACGAGATTTTCCCCCGGGTTATGGCTAAATATCGCCGTCGGTATCATTATCGTAGGATTCCGAGTTCCAAAACATTTAGTGGAACATATCGAACATTGCTACTAACTGGTACTTTTCGCAGTGTTCACTCCGAAAGAAATTGTGACGTGCAAGAAGAAAAAACAATCTTATTTTAGTAGAGCGCAGTCCAGGTACAAGTACAAGATGCCTAGCTATCCGATTCAACGTTTCACAGTCAAAGATATAAAGAATTTTTTATGAGAACTGATAACTAATCTCTTTATATTCCTAATATACTAGAAAATGTCTTTATTCAAAATAAATTTTTGTAATTCACATGGTAATTAATTTAAACTTTAATTGCTTTCTAATGCAAAAGGGGTTGCATTTTATAGACATATTTACTTTTAACATCATAAAGTGTTTTTAATACAGCTACTATGGTTAGAATTGGAGTTCCTTTCAACAAGATTGTAGTTTTTATGATAAATGCGTAAAGCTATGCTATTTACACCAAATCAAAAACATTTTTATTAAAAATGTATTGATAATTAATAAATGAAAATAAATGGCTTTGTATTTATCTTAAACCGATCGGTTTGCGTTCTCATTCAATGCGTTTTATGGTATCTTACGTTTAATTATTTCTACATATACAATTTCCGTAACTTGCTATGTATTTACAATACGCTTATATCATACAGGGTGATTATTTACACAGAGGCAGTTGCATTTTTCGCTTGTGCATCAATGAATAAAAGTACGCTTGTCTTAAACAGGGGGAAATCATGAATTTACAAAAATTTCCGTTTTTTCAGGATTGTTTTATATTTTCTTCAGTGGAATTTATTTGTAGAATTTGGGTTTCAATGACCTCTTGTGATCCCCTTATCACGTCAATACACACACACACACACACACCCACACATATATATATATATATCCCTATGGTAAGGGACAAAGAAATAGTAAGCCTGCTTATCGTGAAAGGCGGTTAAAAGGCGCAGCAAGGAGCAGCAGCCTTGCTGGCTAAAAGATATTGGAAGAGAGTTGGTTGGAATCGTACGATCCTCAATAATTTACAAAGTTGTTGGGGGGTGGCCGTGACAGATACGGCTTTTTGCTAAAATCTTTAAAAACAGCGTTATGGAGAGATATTGAAACCTACCACAATATTTCCCAGGTATGCGTTGCCTAAAACACGAACTATGTATGATGGAGAGCTCACAAGTAAAATACTTGTCCGGAGGTAAAATACCCCTTCTTTCAGATCTCCGAGAGGAGGTACCTAGGACTCGTCATCGTATGAATTTAAAACAACGGTTCGATTTAGTGGTAAGGACTTGGAATGTAAGGTCATTACTTAGAGTACATAAGTTAGCAAATTTATTAGTCGAAATGAGAAAAGGAAAGCTACATTTTTGGTATTAGTGAGGTGAGATGGCCAGATAGTAATGAGTTTAAGAAAGATAATTATAGAGTAATTACAAATTCATTAATTAATGGACAGGCAGGGGTGGGATTAGTTCTGGGTAAAAAATTAGGACGTAAAGCTAAAGAGTACTTACAATTTAGTGATAGAATATTTATGGTTAGATTGAGTACGAAACCCGCAGATGCTGTTTTAGTACAGGTTTACATGCCAACAACTCAGTACGGGGCTGAAGAAGTAGAAAAGGTATACGAGGATATAAATAGTATAGTGAGAAAAGTAAAGGGAGATGAGAATTTAATAGTTATGGGCGATTTTAATGCGTCAGTGGGAGAAGGTAGCGAGGGAAAAATGGTAGGAAAATTTGGGTATGGCAGACGAAATGATAGAGGAGAAATATTAGTTGAGTTTTGCCAGGAACATAGATTAGTAACTGTAAACACCCTATTCGAACAACATGTTAGGAGAAGATATACCTGGAAAGCGCCAGGTGATAGGGCTAGATACCAAATATATTATATTTTAGTTAAACAAAGATTTAAAAACCAAGTTAAAAGCTGCCGTAGTTATCCAGGGGCTGACATAGATAGCGGTCATAACTTAGTTAAAATGAAGTGTAATCTAAAATTCAAAAAATTGAGAAAGGCTAAAAGAGAGGGATGGGATCTAGGTAAGCTTAATGATAGTGAGATAAAAGAGGAATATAAACAAGTATTAGATAACAAGATCAAAGAGATAGCTGTAGGAAGGAACGTAGAAAATAGATAGAAAGAAATAAAAAGGGCTGTGCATAATACAGCAACACAGATTATAGGTAAGAAAAAAGTAGAAGCGAGAAAACCCTGGGTAACAAAGAGGATATTAGATTTAATAGAAAATAGGAGAAACCTTAAACCTTTCAGAGAATTGGATAGTGACAGTAAGCAAAAATATAATAGAGTTAGAAATAAGATGAATGTAGAAAAGCTAGAAATAAATGGATACAGGAGAATTGTAAGGGAATACAAGATGATTTGAGAGTAGGTAAGACAGACAGGGCTTACTGGGCAGTTAAAAAGTTTTTCGGGGAAGATAGGAAAAATATAACGGTATTAAAGATGAGAATAATGAGCTTCTAATAAATAAAGTTAAGCTAGCAGATACACGTATAAGATATTTAGAAGATTTATTTAAGGGAAACGATATGGATGAGTTAGAGAACGACCAAGAAAAGGATGTAGAAATAGGGTTGTCAATATTAAAGAGGAATTTTTAGAGCTGTCAAGGATCTTAAACTAAATAAAGCGCCGAGGATAGACGATATACCCGTAGAATTAATAAAATATGCAAGTCAGAAAACTTCAGACAGATTATACGAACTAGTAAAAGTAATATAAGACACAGGTGAGATCCCAATATATTTCGAAAAAATACTTTTATCCCAATCTCAAAAAAAGGCAGGACCTGATTGGTGTGAGAATTTTAGAACGGTTAGTTTAACTTCCCACGCTTCCAAAATACTAACAATAATAATTAAAAATAGGGTAGAAGCTTTGACTGAGAATTAATTAGCCGAAGACCAATATGGTTTTCGTAAAGACAGAGAGACTAGATAACCGATACTAATGATTAGGGTAATTATCGAAAAATGTTACAAAAAAGAAAAAAAACTCAATTCGCGTTTGTAGATTTATAGAAAGCATTTGATGGGGTTAATAGGATTGCTATGTTCAGGGTTTTGGAAGAAATAGGAATCTTTCACAGGGGTAGAAAATTTTTTACAGTCTATAAAAAACCAAAGCGTGGTAATTGATTTGATGAAATAGAAAAAAAGCTAAGATTAGAAATGGTGTTAGACATGACTGCATACTATCTCCCTTGATGTTTAATGTTTATATTGAGGAAGTTTTAAACTTAGCTAGAAGAGAAGATAGATAGGTATTAGTGTACAGGGCAGAAAATAGATATGTTTCGTTTCGCGGATGATATAGCCATTATAGCAGAGTCTAGAAAAGCGTTAGGAAAGATTTTAAATATTTTAGATGAGATACAACAGAGTAACTATAGTATGAGAATTAACCCAAGAAAGACAAAGATAATGACAAATGAGTTACAGCCTAGTTCTAGACCAAAATTAAAAATAGGTAATACTGAGTTAGAAGAGGTAGATGAATTTTGCTATTTAGGTAGTATAATTACAAAGCACGGACGTAGCAGAAGGGATATAGTAGCTAGAATTGCTCAAGCTAGAAAAATGTTTTTTAAAAAGAAAAACTTACTAATAGCTAATAGTATTAGTTTAGATAATAGAAAAAGTTTCTTAAAGTCGTACGTATGGAGCGTTCTACTATACGGTAGTGAGACTTGGACAATTAAAGAAATAGATAAGAAAAAGATAGAAGCTTTTGAAACTTGCTGTTATAAAAGAATGTTAAAGATTAGTTGGACAAATAGAGTAACAAATGAGGAAGTTTATAGAGGGATTGGTGAGGAACCCTGTATGTGGAAATAATTAAAAATCATGAGACATAGAATGATAGCGCACCAGTTAAGACATGAGGGACTATTTAGTAAGGTCTTTGATTATAGACTACCAAATAAAAATGAGTAGGGAGACCTAGACAAAGCTATATTAGTCGAATGCAGACCTTTTTAGACTAGCTCATAATAAGAAAGAATTGAGAGCTGCGTCAAACTGTTACACTTTTTTTATATTAATGTAACTACTCTACCTTATAGGCGGCAGAGCCTCTATAAATTGAGAGGGGTTCCTGTCTAAAATTCAAGCCCAGGGAAAATGTATGGAAAACGGTTTTGAGTACAATAGGACCCTCTTAGGAGAACTTCCAGCCAGCTAAGTTTCTAGGGCAGAGCTATGAGCCAGGGTCGTAGGATGGTATACGATAATGAAAGAATCTTTAATGGACGCCACCGTATATTAATAATAACTGTAATATCTAACAATCTGAATATAAGATACGGAAATCTTCGAAAAAAATTTTGAACAACCAAAACGTATAACAATATTACTTACTTACCGCTAACACTGTGAGCTCAGCTTGGAACAATAACCTCGTACTATCTGAAAATTTAATCACCTCAAAAAAATTTGTAGAACTAGGGCTACATTAGAGCCTAGTCACTTTATCAAAAAAATAAATTCCAAAAAGATTAGCTAGTTAAGATTATCCCGCAAAAGAAATATCTTACCAATACAATATCAGTGGTCTTTCTTTCTACATTCAAAAGTTTTATGAATTTGGTTGCTTGCCTTATATAAAAATTATTGTTAGCTTCAATGAAAGAAAGCGTTGAAACAACTTAGTCCACTTGCTATTGGTTTAAAGAAATATACATATATACATCTTTTATACAAATTTACAAGTATCCATGTTTTGTATCCATCAAAATATAGTAATAGTCAAGTGTTATCTCTTATTAATTTTAGGTATTTCAACAATTTTATTTATTAAACTTCTTTAAGAAGGATATTGATACAACCTTTACTAGTTACCGAAATAGGATCCTGTTTTGGCTTACAAAATTAAATAAATGAAATGACTTATTTCATATACGATTGGACTTGAATTTAATAAAAATTTATTTCTTGAGTAAATTAGAAAATTTCGTTATGGTATAATATAATCTGGATAATAATTATACTTTTTAAAAAAACTAGTTCGTAAAAGGTGACAAACAAAAGTAGAATATCACCTGCTTAGTTACAACACATTCAACTTAACCTTTTAAAATTCTTAGGAAGCCATATTTAAAGTTTGCGTTCTTGCGAAAAAATATATTACATCAAACTATTAAATTTGGAACGAAAAAGCGTAAGCTAATTTAAACCACTATATAAAAAAATTACATCTTTTGTAATAGTTTGATAAAACGAAAATTGAATCGGAGAACACCACAAAAAAATATGTTCGCCAGATATATGAAATTTCAGGAGGAATTCATATTTACCAATTCAAGAATGAACGTTGCACCATTACAACTACTTGTGTTCTCCACTCTAACAACAGCTGTGTGACCTTCGCTTGCGCTTAGGAAGATGAACTTGTTTTCCATTTAACAAGAACGTTCAGGTGTGGTTTACGACAGGATGCTTTCAAACATTTCAACGGGATCTGTATAATACTTAAACTGCAATATTCTATAACTATAATGAACTTTCAATACTCTCGCCAATAATAATTAAAATGTTGCCATACGACGTAATAAGATAAAAAGCTTGCACTACAGAAACCAAGGAATTAATTTAAATACTAAATAAAATAATTACATACCGTGATGATGTATTTCATAATTATACGTTGCTCAATGTACAGGTCGTCTCTTAGTTGTTGTTTCTATCATAAGAAGCTAAGCAATTCTTCGGCACCAGGCTGTTCGCCGGTCGGACAATATGATTACGGACAACCTTTCAACCTCGTGGCAAAAACTTGTTCCTTATTACATCCTGTTATTTAAAGTGAATTTGAGTACTACACCGATTTACTCCGCGAGCAAGCTCAAAGAAATGAATTCCTGCATCAATACGGATATCAAGGTAACTGGAAGGTTATTTTAATTCCATGAAGACAGATGGAGTTGTATGTAACGAATACGCATTATACGCATTAAATGGAAATTTTAAGCTTTTAATACCATAAAGGATCTTTATAAATAAATAATAATTACAAAGGCGTATATTAATGAAGGACGAATTCGTAGTCGCTACAAAACCAACCTTACGTAAGTTGAAAACAAAACAACAATATAAAATCATCAGCTTATTTCTACTCATTAGGTCTTCAGTCCTGGAACTGGTTAGGCGCGTACCAGCAATGTTTTCTATTCTGAACTAAGCTACACATTTCCCTGAAATTTGCACAGCATTTATCACTATCTGATCTAGGTCTACATCTACCACCTTTTTCCTATCTCTGCATTTAATATATTCCATACACCCAAAAATGCCTTCGAACGTATTCTGAATTTCTGTTTCCTATTTTTTTCACAGATATCCATCTTCCCCTACTATTTCTATAACCTATTTGTTATTAACTTTGTGTGCCCATGCTATCAACCTCATACATATGAAGCATAGCATCCCAAAAGGCTGCTACCGTTTTTCTGTCTGCTTTTCCTACCGCCCGTATTTCATAGGCATACTGTGCTGTGCTCCACACATATGCTTTCAACAATTTTCTTCTTGTTTCTATGTTTGTTGTCGTTCATCTTAGGCGCTGTTCATTCTTGTTAGATGCAGTTCGGTCCCCTTCTATTGTTTTACAATTATATACCGTATTTCTCAAACATTCAGAGATGTGAGGGGGGTTAGCAGCCTGTGGCGACCAAGTTCCCCCAGCACTTGAAGTTTACCGATTTAATATTTTTTCCAATATATCTTTTTGTACAGTCAACATTAGTGGCAGATATTTCACAACCGACACCTGTAGTTGTTTATAATAATCATCAGATTTATCTGCGCTTATTTTTTCGTCATTATGTTTTCCGTCTCAAAACTGGTTGGACACGTACCTGCACTTATTTATATTCTGAGCTGGCCTACATGGTTCCTGAAATTCTTACACAGCCTATATACAGACCAATTCCCCTTCTATTGTTTTCTATTTTTATGCCCTATTTCACCGAGATTCAGTCAATCTAATACCTTCGGTTGAAGCATGGAAAATCAAATGTAGCGGTATGTGAAGGAGGTTAAGCAGCCTGTGGCTCCCAAGATCCCCAACACTTAGACGATTGCCGAATTAATAGTTTTCCAGTAATTCCTTTCACACAATTAACATTATTCGAGAATATTGCCCAATCAATACTTGTAGTTGCTTATAATAACCATCATGTTTAGGTACAGTTGTTTTTTCGTCATTAATTTATCCATCTTGGAACTGATTGGAGGCGTACCTCCATTGATTTCTTTTCTGAGCTAGCCTACACATTTCCCTGAAATTCCTACAGCCTACATCTTTTACTATCTGTGTGCATTAGTCTAGCCTAGGTCTACCTGTACTTCTCTTTTTTCCTATCTCTGCTTCTAATATATTCCGCACTATTCCCTCATGTCGTAGTATGTGGCCTACCATCCTATCTCTCCTATTTTTTACTGTTTTCCATATGCTTCCTTCTTCCCCTACCATTTTTATCTTCGTTCTTAACATTGTCTGTCCACGATATCTTCATCATACGTCTGTAGTACTACATTTCAGAGGTTCTACTTTTGTCTTGTCCGCTACTCCTACTGTCCAGGTTTCACAGCCGTATAGTGCCATGCTCCATACATATGTTTTAAGCAATCTTTTTTTTTGTTTCTATGTTTGTTGTCTTTGAACACAGTAGTTGCTTTTTCTTGTTAAATGTAGCACGACCTTCTGCTAATCTTTGTTTTATATCTTTTACGCTTTTCCCATCTTGCGTTATTTGGCTTCCTAGGTAGCAGAAATCCTTAACCTCTGTAAGTTCCTGTTACATATTTTTATTCTTGTTTTTGATTTATTTTCCCCTTCTTTGCATACTAGTACTATAGTTTTAGTTTTGTTAATGTTCATACCGTATCTCTCTGTTAGAACTGTTTCCATTTCATTAAGAGCAGCTTCCAACTCTTCCTTGGTAGACGCTAATACCGCTATATCATCTGCAAAACTAAGCATATCAATTTTTGTCCCTGGATAGTAATTCCAAATGTCTTCCTGCATTTGACAGTATTCATTGCTTCTTCGATGTACAAGTTAAAAATTAATGGGGATAGGGCACAACCCAGTCTCGCCCCTTTCCTAATGTTTCTTAATGTTAACATGTAATAGAAAAAAATTCACTTTATGTTATTATATTACAAAAATATATATTAATAACACCATTATCAATATCGCAGAAAGTAAACTATATTTCAAACGACGCTTTTCAACTGCACATAGTTCAGCTGTCGTTAACTTATTGTGATTACTTTAAAAATGTATACCCAGGCAGGCAATGAATGTACTTATTACAAGCCGTTATGAAAATGATAGGTTCATTTACCTCATACGTGTATATTTTGCAAAACAACCATACTGTTACATGGGATTTCTCCTAATTTTCAAACTGGAGAACAGCGAAACTGTGTTGCTGTATTGTATTGGGTTTTCTCAACTTTTGTAAACAGTGCAATGTTATACAATTATACCTATCTTTGTTTTTCTCACAACAAGCCTTTTCAACGCAGAGCATCCGCACCGTGTCAACTACCCTCCAGACAGCAAAAATAAAACTAAACCGTAGTAAAATCTAATTCGATTCACTTCTAATGTTGAAGATTTTGTGTGGTCGTAATATTTTTCGCGTCTATTGATAAATTTCCCCAAAGCAATGCGATGTCGTTTACCGCGTATACAGTTGAATCTAGGCACTACAAATCAGTAGTATTCTGTTGGACTTTTGCTTAGTTAATGGAAGTCTTTCAGTTTTCTAGTAGATGGCGCAGCAATGCTTAAAGATTCGTTTGTAATTAAATCCTTCTCTTTATTCCATTTTACCCGAGTACTTTATTTCAGGTGTAAAAAGCTCTGATAGTCATTCAAAAGCTCAATTAAATTTTTTGAATACAATGAAAGCTTATTAATACAGAAAAATGGTTGCACAATTGTGACCTAACGGATTACATAGGTTTTAATCTAAAGATGGTTTGAATTGATTTGAAGTGTCGATGAAAATGCATTCCTTGCTCAAATTCAGTTAGCTTTACCTAACAACCCTCCCATTATTATAATCGTTCTTGGGAACATTCTCTTTTTAATAAAAAAGAATTTCAATTAATTTTATAATTAAAAGTTTTATTCCATTATCTCTTTAAGTAATCTAAAATTATACTGTCGTGCTTATGATTAATCTCTGTTTAAACTTTATATAGTATAACAGCCATCTGATAACACCTATAAATTGTTTTCAAAGTGAAGAAGTGCAAAACACTTCCAAAGAGAAAAATTAACTTGACGTTAAAATAAAACAAAGGTGTACCTTTATATTGTGCCGCGAGATGTTATCCCAAGCACGATTTTTATGAATGTATACGGCTCAGTCTCTCACACTTCGTGTATGCTTGAGTTGGTATTGATCTGAGATCGAGAAATGTGTGCGTTGGATAATCGAAGGCTGTTTACGGAGAGCTTAAATGTTATTAACCCATTTAAATTAAACTTGTTGTTTTCTTTTGACACTAACTAGGCGTTAATGTTATTGTAAACAAATTAAGATTTTACAAGAACCAAATAATAATCCAATAGTAAGTACTTTCCAGACGGTTAAAGAAAACTCTTACTGTCTAGGACCTGTGTCAACAGCTTACAAAATAGAATTGGTACAACTGTAACAAAATTTCACTCACATAATCTTTGTATATCAAATCAATTTTTGTTTTTTGTTTTCCCGCCTTTTACGCTCTCACCAACGAGGACCTCTAAGGGACACATAACAAACAATACTATCAAGTGCAGGATGCACAGCTTCAGCATGTTCAAACGGAAGTTCTAAGAGTAGAACATTCTCAACCTTAGTAAGTTCTAGGGTAGCTAAATCAACAAGGGAAATGCACCACTTGGAGCGTTGCTACAGCATTTATAGATACTTTTTAGATCAAAAGGACTAGCTTTTAACACAACATCAAAGTAAAGTCCATGAGGTAGGCTAAGATGCTAAGAAATATTGTCTGTAATTTGGTGGTTTTCTAAAGAGATAGTAAGAGTTTCGGGACCCAACAACGTTTGTGTTACAATCTCTATAATAAAGTGTAATCTGTGCGGACAAGAAAGAAAAAGTAGAATAAGCAACGAAATTAGCCCACACCTAGTACCGCAATAAAAAAAAAAGAGAAAAGGAATCAAAAGAAGTAATGTCATGCTAGCTAAAACGTCGTAGAGTAGGATGGGTCAGAAAGAAAGAAAAAATTAAACCTCAAGAAAGGAATTTCATTTACACACCTCTAACAACAAAACATAATACACAAAGAAAACCAGCTCGCTTAAAAACAACATTTACCCCAAAACATATCCCGAAAGAATAACATAGTATAAAAATCTACGCAAAATAATTTATCGGAAATTTAATGTATACTCTTCTTTAATTCATCATCATTAGATCTTCAATCCTGGAACTGGTTAGACGCGTATCCTCATTGTCGCTTATTTTGAGCTAACCTACACATTTCCATGAAATTTGCACAGTTTGAATCTATAACTATCTGCGTGCGATAGTCTGATCTAGGTCTAACTACCTCTTTTTTTTCTATCTCTGCTTGCAACATAGCCCTCACTATTCCCCAAAAATGCCTTAGAACGTATCCTGCACTTCTATTTCTCCTATTTCTTTTTATGTTTTCCAGAGATACCTTTACCCCTCTACTATGTCTGTAATCTCTTTGTTATTAACTTTATTTGTCCATGCTATCATTCTCATACATCTGAACCACAATAGTCCACAAGGCTTCCATTTCTTTCTGTCTGCTTTTCCTGTTGCCTCTATGTTATATATGTTATAAACGTACTTTGCTGTGCTCCACACATAAGCTTTCAACAATTTTGTTCTTGTTTCTATGATTGTTGTCTTTGACCATAGGCGGTGTTCTTTTTTGTTTGATGCATTTCGATCCCCTTCCATTGTTTTACAATTATATACCCTATTTTATCAATATTCAGTGGTATGTGAAGAGGGGGAGGGCGACTCCGTGACAACGATGGAGGCAGAAACTAGGTGTTGTTTAAGGGAAAGGTACATAGATATACAATTCGGAGTCCAAGAGAAAGAGGCATTCTTCCGGCTGAGGAAAGAAAACGAAGCTGGAAAGGGTAGGAAAATTCGGGATGAAGCGCCGGTACCAACTGGCCATGCCAATCAGTTGACGAACTTCCGTAACAGAGGAGGAAGGAGGGATCTTAGGGATAGCAGAAACTCTGTTGGGATCACCAAGGAGACACCCCTGTTAACGACGTAACCAAGATAGCGTAGTTCAGGAAGGCAGAACTGACAATTGTCTTGGAGAGTAAGGCCGGCAAGGAATAGAAAAGAAAGGACTAAGTCAAAGATCCGGAGGTGGTTTTCGAAGGATAGCAATGATGATATTATCGAGGTATGCAAAACAGAAGCGTTGCACTGTAACAATTTTATTTTTGATAATAAATCCCTCCATAAAATTGCGAGAATAATAAAACACTTTTATTAAAACAATAGTAAATTACATTCAACAACAAAAGTAATACGTTAAAGCCGCATCGTCCTTTGGTATTCTACTTGTGGTTAAATATCTGTGTCATCTACAGCTATTTGCAGGCGCGTTTCTGTTTGACTGTCCTCCCCTCGGACGCCTCGGCCGCCCGAGCTAGTTTTGTAATCAGTCGGCCATACGTGGAAGAAGCGAGAATATGTATCCTAGATTGCAGGCCGGCAATTTGCGAATCCACTTCGATGAGTTAGGACACATCTTCGAATAGCGGTTGGTAACGTATAAAGGTTATTAACTTGTTTAATTTGAGATAATTTATTTAGCGCGACAAGATATAATGCTACAATTTACAATGCAACTCTGAAAACACGAAATTTAGAAGGCAGTTTATTAAGAAGACGACTTTGCTACAACTTACGATGCAACTTTTAGAATAGAAAATGTAGGAAACAATTTTATGAAGATGACTTTGTTATACAAACTTGATTGCAACGGCTGCAGAATGTATCGTGGCCGTATTTGATTCTACACGTGGAACGACTCCATAGTAGAAGTTGTTTTGTATGAATTTGGTTCACACTACACGCAGTGATCTTTGCATGAAATAACGAGTATCTCATCCTTCCTTGCAACAAGGCGAGAAATGCAGTTTTGGTTCGTAGATAGCTTTAAGTTCTTTTCATGTGTTTCACACTAGGAACACGTTAATTTGTTTTAATGCGTTAAAGCATGAATATTATAAATGTTTCAACTATTGCTGAGCTGGATTTTCCAGTATCGAAATTAAAGTTTACTGATTTGATGTTTTGAGAAACAACACGCGTGGTTCATTATGAGTCGTTAGCAACAACAACAGGTGTTACTGACGTCACATATTTTTCTGCAGTATACTGTAATGTAAAATGGTAATTAAACTTTATGTAAGTTTATTACTCTTTATCCTCGTGACTATCAGCTATATACCAAACCTCTCTACTTTCTGTACATTAATCTGATATCACTAGGTCGAGAATTTCTTCTTTTTATTTTTAAGCCCAAGGTAATGTCGGATGGAAAATGGCTTTAGTCAAAGAAAACTCTTAAGGTTTAAACGGCTAGTAGAGTGTTAGCTCTGGGTAGATCATGAGCATGGGTCATGGGTGAATAATAGACCAAAAATACCTTTAGCGCCACCGTATTTTTTAATACAATTGCCAACAAAATTTAACTGTGTTTGTATAAGGGGAATGCAGAAACCTTATCTTAACACCACTAACATAGCCATAAAACTTGAATTTCACTCTTTCGGACACACTTACCAAAACTTCAACCACCAGATGTCAAACAGATGTCTCAGCTTTACCTGTGAACAAACAAAAACACCACATGGACACCATTTGTGTCCTCAAAAGCATATGCCAAAAATAGAATAAGTGAATTTAAACATCTGTAATGTATTAAACGAATTTAGTTTCATTACACACCCTTTTACTTAAGGAGGAATTGCTCTAGTTTCCTTTTTTTAATTTAAATGTTGAATAATAAAACGTCTTTCAAAAGAAACAAAAGGAATTCTATTTATATAAAAGTTTGATTATATACAGGTGACTGCAATATATAGGATTATGTTCTTGTCATATTTTTATAAAAATTTTAGTGAAATTTAACATTCAAAATAGATATATATAAATGGATCATTTTATAAGAATTAGTTAAATAAACATGTAATATATTATTTGTTCATAACACATAATTTTATTTTTCTTTAATCATTGAAGTACTTCATTGACTATTACAACAAAGATTGATCGTCAAAAAGCAGCGATTGTAAAATGCAAATACTCAAATTTAACTGTAATCTACTAAAAAAAACACGCGAATTTCTACACCAATGAAAGAGCTTTTACATGACCTGAATGTCTTTAAACAAAATGCAAAATTAAACCAAGACTGCATCTGGCGTCTAGATCAGAAAATAGAATCTATACTATTTTTTAACTGACATAAGTTGTCATTCTAAATATCTTAAAACACATTGATTGAATGCGTGTACAAACAACTGACAAACTAGATACTTATTCGTTGTTGTTACTAACTTCAAAAACTATTTATATTTTCATTACTCTAATAATCAACGTAGGATATTTCATAATAATTTACTATAGTTTCACAGCTATGGAAAGTTTCAAACACTCACGTGCATCCAAATGAACTGCAGGTGCAAAACCTTGACGTCAGCTGTTGTACCTTTCCAGCGTAGTATCCAGTTGATATTAGTCATCGGTAAGTTTGGAGTATTGGGATTCTTTGTAGAATAAACAATTGCTATACTGCATAGTTAATTAAATAGAACGAAACCATAACTGCTTGCTTAAAATTTACTGCGACGAAGATTTATTATAATTTAATATTGAAAATTGTTGTTGTAGATATGTCCGTAAGATATTGCACTAAGGTGAAAAATATTAGTATAATTTATTGTATTAATATATACCAACTGTCTTAAATGATGTCCTATAATCGTTCCATATTTTCAGGCCTGTAGGGATCAACTAACTTATGTGAAGCGAGGCTTATCAAAACTCGTGCCCACGCGACCGCTGTTAGGCTCAACCTCTAGACCGTAAGAATCTATTGTTCTTTACGTTTTCTTCTTGACTTTATTAGACGCCACGTGTTTTAGCCGGGCCATCTTGACTTTATATCGTCTACAAAAAGCGACTTGCACACTTGGACGTTGGGAATAAAGTGCCGATTATCAAGTTGACAGCGCTTGGTAACAAACTTCAGAGTATATATTTTCTAGAATCTATGTGTTATTACGAACATTATACATTAATCTTTATTGGTTGATAATTCACAAATTAAATGCTTTAAAATATAGCTGTTTTATTATTATTTTATTGGGCTAGATGTAACTAGAAAAAAATACGTTACAATACAGCTGACAGATGTATTCTTGAAAGCAAATGCCTCGAACAGCTTTAGTACAAGTTATGTAAACAAGAGTATTTTTGTGATCTGCTTTATAGAAATTAAAACTTGCATATGTAATTTAAAAAAAAAACTTGAGTACTAACAATTTTAGAAGTTATTAATTGGTCATCTGCCTGAACAGATCTGCACAGGTCGGAGCCCTTTTTGTATAACAAGCTTACAATATACTGTAAAATATTTGATTAGAAATAATTAAGATAAACCTGAAGTTGAAAACCATGAAGTGATACAGTTATTAATTAAATTTTTGTTGCAAATCATTTTATTTTAAAAGAGATTCTTTTTAGTAAACAATTGGTTCAAGATTAAAGTTTTTTATTTTGATCGAGTATGATCAAATCTAAACACGTAAAGCTAACATCCTTATGAGTAGAATTTTGATGCCAACTTTATATTGAAAATATCTTTTTACTACTTCTTTATGTATATTTGCTGGACACAAATAGTGTTCCACTTCTTTATTTATCTAAATATTACAATTTCTTACAGGAACAGCGTCTTATTTTATTAAGACAGGTTTTTGTCATCGAAGACTATCCTTTTTTCTTTGGGTCTCCACGTCCGCCCTTAGAAATATGCCATGCCATTCTCATGAATAAGTCAGGACTTGGTGGCGCCTATTTGGTTTAGATTAAGTTTGACCTACAAACAGATTTCGACTTACCCTCCCATTTCTCATAGCTCTACCCAAGGAATAGACCCCTAGTTATGTCGGAAGACTTAGTTTCACTGCCACCCAATGTGGGGTTGGTGCCTTTTAGAAAAAACGTTTCAGCACGTCAGAACTGATGACTTGAACGATCAGTTGAAAAGTGGCATGAGTATTATCAAGTCCAAAAGGTAGGCCGAAAATTGAAACAAATCTCGACGATGGGCGGTAAAGGCAATGATAGGTTTGGATTCGAAGGTAAGAGGAATTTGCCATTTGACGGAGCAAATATCTAGGTGGGAAAGAAAACAAACGTCACAGAGGCGGTCTAGGATAGTGGAGACATAAGGAAGAGGTGACCTTATTGACTTTTGGACGTCCATACAAAACCCATAGAAATCGTCCTTATTGTTTACCAGGATGATGGGACTAGCCCATGAATTGGAAGACGGTTCCACGACTCCAAAACGAAGAATTTCATCGAGTTCAGCATGTGCAATTTGTAGAAGTGTAGGAGAGAGGGGTTGTGAAACGATACCCCGTACCCAACTCGGGCCCCACTACATTGAGCGCTAAATTTTATATTACGGTATTCCGTGCAGATAAGAAAGAAATCGCCCGCACCGAATACCGCAACAAAAGAATGGGCACAATCCAAAAGAATTAATGCCGTACTAGCTGAAGACGTCGTAGAATAGGGTGGATCACATAATGTATACGGTAATACCCAGATGTTTACCTACTCCTTGCCAAAGTACACTTGTAGTGGTATGTGTGTGACTACTACGCCCAAGGTCCCGGGTTCGAATTCTGACACAGTCCGCTTGAAAAATGTTAGGCGAGCATTTTTCACGAAAATACACCCTCGTTCGGATGAGAGGTAAAATGGAGGTCCCGTGTGTGAGTGTTGTCACGCACGTTAAAGATCCATACCTTGCTTGGAACAGCAAGGGGTCGGCTAAATTCCAAATTTTCTAGGTAAAAAAAACCCACTTCCTGGCCAATCTATTTGTGTATAATTGAATAATAAGTAATTATATAATAAACTTTGGTTTACAAAGCGACATAAGTTCTAAGAACTTATACTAATATTGACCAAGTAAAAAAACATCATTTTTAATAGGTAACCATGTTCTTATTCTAATGGTTTGGTTTTATTTCAGTTGACAAGCTCATATCATTCGACTTGAAAGTCTATAGAGCATTGGAAAATCACATGTAACGTATGTAGGGGGGGGGAGGCTCCGTGGCGTAGTTGGTATGCGTGTGACAACTACGCCCAAGGTCCCGGGTTCGAATCCCGCGCCTGAAAAATGTTAGGCGAGCATTTTTCACAAAAATACGCCCTCGTTCGGATAAGAGGTAAAATGGAAATTCCGTATGTGAGTGTTGTTACGCACGTTATAGATCCCTACCTTACTTGGAACAGCCAGGGTTCGGCAAAATTCAAAATTTTTCAAGTAAAAGAAAACTCGCTTGCTGACCCATGCAGTACTTTCGGGTGGAGCATTGGAAAATCACGTGTAGGGTATGTGAAGTGGGGTAAGCAGCCTATGACTGCCAAGTTCCCCCAGTATTTAAACATTTGTCGAATTAATAGTTTTTCCTATATATCCTTTCGCACAATCAACATTAGTGGAAAATATTTCACAACCAACACCTGTATAGTTGTTTATAATAGTCGTCAGATTTAAGTGCACTTATTTTTTCGTCATTAGGTTTTCCTCCTTGAAACTGGTTGGACGCGTACCCCCACTTATTTATATTCTGAGCTAGCCTACACCATTCTTTGAAAATCCCACGACAGCTTATATATAGCTCGGTTCTCCTTCTATTGTTTACTAATTATATTCCCTATTTCACCAAGATTCAGTGGTTTGTGAAGAGAGGTAAGCAGCCTGTGGCTGCCTAGATCACTCAACACTTAGGCATTTACCGAATTAATAGTTCTCCATTAAATCCTTTCGCACAATTAACATTATTCACGAATATGCCACAACCAATGCTTGTAGTTGCTTATAATAATCATGATGTTTAAGTGAAGTTCGGCGCGTATCTTCATTGATTTCTATTCTGAGCTAACCTACATACTTCCCTGAAATTCCCACAGCCTACATCTTTCACTATTTGTGTGCAATAGTCTAAGCTAGATTTACGGCTACTTCTCTTGTTTCCTATCACTGTTTCTAATATATTCCGTAATATTCCCTCCTCTTTTTACTGTTTTCCACATATTTCTTTCTTCCCCAACTATTTCCAGTACCTCTTTGTTCTTAACTTTGTTTGTCTATGATATCTTCATCATACGTTTGTAGCACCACATTTTAAAGGCTTGTATTTTCTTCTTCTCCGCTACCCCTACTGTCCAGATTTCACAGCCACACAGTGCGGTGCTCCACACATATGTTTTAAGCAATATTTTCCTTGTTTCTATGTTTGTTGTCTTTGTACACTGTAGTTGCTTTTTTTGTTAAATGTAGCACGATTTTGTACTAATCTTTGTTTTATATCTTTTGCGCTTTTTTCATTTTGCATTATTTGGCTTCCTAGGTAGGAAATCTTTAACCTCTTGTAAGTTCTCACTACCTATTTGTATTTTAGTTTTTGATTTATTGTCCCCTCCTTTGCATACTAGTACTTTAGTTTTATTTTTATTAATTTTCATACGGTACCTCTCTGTCAGGACTGTTTCCATATCAATAAGAGCTGCTTCTAACTCTTCCTTGCTAGATGCTAATGCCGTTATATCTTCTGCAAATCTAAGCATATCAATTCTTTGTCCCTGCATAATAATTCCAAATGTCTTCTTGCATTTGATAGTATTCATTGCCTCTTCAATGTACAAGTTAAAATTTAATAGGGCACATCCCTGTCTCATCCTGTAACAATTTTATTTTCGATAATAATTCTTTGCATATAGTTTCAAGAATAATGTAACAATTTTATTAATAACAATAATAATTTGCATTCTACTTCAAAAGTAATACGCTAAGCCTGCATCGTCCTTTAATAATCTAGTTATATTCAGATATCTGTGTCGTATACAGCTATTTACAAGCACTTCTCTGTTTGAATGTTCCCCTCTTGACGGCGCGACCACCCGAGCTGGTTATAAGATAGTCGGCCACAGGTGATAGAGATATCAACATGTTCCCTTGGTTGGAGGCCGGCAATCTGCGAATCCATTTCAATTAGTTAGGATATCTTCGAATAACGGTCGGTAATGTATATATTTTGCTAACTTGTATAATTTGAGATAATTTATTTAGCGCGACAAGTAGGATGCAACTTCTAAAGACACACAAGGACACAGTAAAACACATGTAAGATGTTACCTTTAGAAGGTGACGTAATTCAACTTTGAGAGTACGATTGCTGCTGAATTTAAGACGACAGGATATGGTTCGACACGTGGAACGCAGGAATTATAGAAGTTGGTTTGGTTTCAAATTGCAAACACTGTTATCGTTGCTTGAAAAACGGTGATCCCGTCTTCCTTTGTCACAATGCGACAATTGCAGTTTTGGTTCGTAGATAGTTATAAGTTCTTTTTATGTGTTTCAACATTTGGAACACGTTAACGTGCTTTGATGCGTAATACATGTACATTGTATAAGTTTCAACTAATTGTTGAGCTGGATTTACCAGTAGTAAAACAAAAGTTCATTGATTTAATGTTCTAAAAACAACATGCTTTGCTCCATATGAATCGTCGGTAATGTCAACAGGTGTTACTGACGTCATATTTTTCTACTTTGTATAGCTGACAGATGTTATTTTAAAAGCAAATGCTTTGAACAGCTTTAGTACAATATATGTAAACATGTATATTTTTGTGATCAGCTTTATCTACATTAAAATTAGTATACATAATTTTGAAAGCTCAAATGCTAATATTGTTAGGAGCTATTAATTTGTTATCTACCTGAAAAGATCTGCCCAGGTCAGAACCCTATTTGTACAACAAATTCATGTTTTAAAGTAAAGTGTTTGATTGAAAATAATAAAGACAAACATGAAAGTTAAAATTTTAAGATTGATGCAGTTAATGATTAAATTTTTTGCTACAAGTTATATTATTTTAAAAGAGATCTTTTAGTAAACAATTGGTTCAAGATTAAAGGTTTTTTATTTTGATCAAGTGTGATCAAATCTTATTACATAAAGCTAAAACCCTTCTGAGTAATAAATTGATGCCAATGTTATATTGGAAATACTTTTTTTATTATTTGTTTATGTATTTTTGCAGGACACAAATGGTGTCCCACTTTTTTATTTATTTAACTATTACAATTTCTTACAGGAGCTGCGTCTTATTTTATTAAGAGTGGCTTTTGTCAGCGAAGGCGATCTTTTTTTTTTGGGTCTCCACGTCCGCTCTTAGAACTATGCTATGCAATTATCGTGATTACATCAGGACTTGGTGGCGCCTATTTGATTTAGCTTAAGTTTGATCTGCAAACAAAATTCAACTCCCCCCCCCCACTTCTCATTGCTCTACCCAGGAATAGACCCTAGTTGTGTCGAAAGATTTTTGGAACAATAAATTCGTTACACTGACGCCCATGCGTGAGGCCAGCTATATATATAAAAAATTAGTTTTACTGTATAAAAATATTTGTTTCAACCCCTTTCATAATATTTACTTCTTCACGTTCCTGCTCTATTTCTATTACCGCTGTTTGCTCTTTGTATAGGCTATGTACTATCCGTCTATCCCTAAAACTCATTCTAATCTCCTTGAGTACTTCAAACGATGTTTTCTATTTTACATTGTTGAATGCTTTTTCCAGATCTACAAACCCTACATACCCGCATTCCCCTTTTTCTATTGCTTTCTCCATTATCACCCTCATAGCTAAAATAGCCTCCCGTATTACCTTGTTTCACCTAAATCCAAATTGATCTTCTTTTACTATTTCTTCAGCACGTTTTTACATTCGTCTTTGTACAATTCTAGTTCATATTTTTGACACGTGTGCTGTCAAATTTATTGTTCGAAATTTTTCACATCTTTTTGCGCCTCCCTTTTTTGGTATAGTTACTTTGATGTTACGTTTGAAATCTTTGCATATCTTGCTTGTCTCATACATATAACTTACAAGTTGGAAGAGACGTTCTGTTACTGCTTGTCCGACGACTTTTAAAGTTTCTGCTTACACCTTATCTGTACCAAGCGTCTTAGAATTTCTCAGACCCTTCAAACTCATCTCTAAGTGTAGGATATCCCAAGTCATCATTTTCTATGTCTGATTGCTGTTCTATTGCTGTTAGTTCCTCTGCTGCATATAAATTCTCTATATATTCCTGTTATGTAACCACTTTCTCTGCATTTTCTATAATGACATTTCCTTACGCGTCCCTTATATTTTTGATATATGGTTTTATATCTTTAAAATTCTTTCTAATTAGTTTGTATGCTTTGTCTTTTTTTTCTATTTCCATCTTAGTTTGTACCTCACTTTTCATCAATCTGTTGTTCTTTAGTTTTCCTGCATTTGCGAATAATTTTCAATTTTCTGCCTTTGTATCTCTATTTTCCTGTTTAGTCTGATCTATTTTTGTATTTTCATCTTTTTTCATTAATTTCAGGATATCCTTTGTTGTGTATGGTTTCTTATTTTCTTTTTGTGTATATCCCAGAATATCTCTGGCCGCCATGTCTAAGATGGATTTAATGTTATTCCATTCTATTTCTACCTCTTAGTATCAGATATATTCTCGATGCCTTTCAGCAGTTCATGTGACGTTTTTTCAAATCTTTCGTGGGTATCTTATTCGTTAAGTTTCTCAAAGTCAAAGTGTCTTTATACGTTTCTTTTTTCAAATTTTTAAATTTAAGAGCGGCCTTCATAATTACGATGTTGTTTTTGCTAAATATCAAGCTCTCCTAGTTATACATAGTTGCGGTAATCACCCTGTAGAAATAGAAATGTAGCATAGTAGGTTAAGAGTGAACGCGAACCTGTGACGCCGCAGGTAGACGGCTCGAGATAGTCGAATGGTAGAAATTGAAGTGGGTAGACACGATAACGTTTCCGCTGGAAGTGGTTTTAGCTATTACACCTACACCGGTGTGTTTCAATTCGTGAAATCTGTGTACTAGACTTCGTAAGACGATTAATAAATTTTAGTATTTTAAAGTGGCGGCTGATGCCGGTGGTGTAATTTAAGGTCATATCTTGTACGAATCGCTTGTATTATTACTATATTGAGTAAAACCATAATTAGTGTCAAGTTTGTGTCTCGTTTAATTTGGTTTTGTTCCTGCACAGTACTGATAGGAACCACGGACCTGAAGTAAGAGAAGTCTCGTTGTTTAGTTTAATAGTTACGGCGTCCAACAATTATTAATAATTAATCGCGTTATAACACATCGCCAGTGTCTACAGCCGACTCTGGGTAGCTTCTACTGTTTTTTACTTGATTCCTAAACTGTTGTCTAACAAGTATGTAATCTATCTGATATCTTCCTATATCTCCTGGTATCTTTCACGTATATCGTCTTCTAGCATGATGTTGAAATAATGTACTTGTGATGATTAAATTGTATTTGTAGCAAAATTCTGCCAGCCTATTTCCCCTGTCGTTTCTTGTGCCTAAACCAAATAAACCTACTACCGCTCCTTCCTTACCCTCACCTACCACTGCATTAAAATCCTCCGTAATTGTTAAAATTTCATGTCCTTTTATGTATCGTATCCTTGTAGATCGCCTCTACCTCTTCGTCACTGTAGCTAGAGGTGGGCATGTATACTTGTATTATTACTGTATTTACCGGCTTAGATTCTAATCTAACCATGAATCCTCTTTCGTTCTTTTGTAAGTAATTTTCTACACAGTGTCCTATCTTTTTTCGCATAGTTATCCCCACACCCGAATTTCCTTCCTCAACCCCTGTATGAATTACCCTGAAGTCTCCACTCCAAAATCCCCGCCTCTGACCACCGAACTTCGCTGATCCCTTCTACATCTTGTGCTAACCTATCCATTTCAATTTTCAAGTTCTCTAGCTTACCTCCTTGCTGCATACTTCTAACATTCCACGCTACGGCTCGCAAAATTTTCCTGACTCTTAATCTGAACTTTATGAACGCATCCTCTGGAGTTATCTTCGCCTGGAGATCCCAATGGGGGAGTATTTTAACTTCGGAATCTTTTACTCCTAAGGATGCCAACATCTTAAATACAATTTAAGTACGCCGTGTATTTGGGAGGTAAGGTGGTGGTTTTCCGTTGCCTTCCACATCGTAGTAGTGTGCCTTAGAATGCCAAACCGACCCCTATGGTCTCTGCCACTCTAAGTACCGAAAGAGCCGCTGCTCTCCTTCGGGGACTTGTCTTGGTCTGGTTCCTCACCAAAGACCCCACCAATTTGGTAAAACCTTTGGTTCGGCTTTTTAGCTCATTGGAACACTCAAGTCGTTCCACCCGTTTTTTAGTTACATAGAACTAAATTCTAACACTATATAAGGCAAAAGATAAAGAAAATCTAGAATGGACTGTTTTCAAATCCTGTGGTTACCACAAATTTTAAATCTGTGCATGTAAAATATTCATTCGAAAAGTATATACTTGCAGGATCAATACGGGGTGTTTACATTCTAACATGTATATAAAGTGAAAATTAAACAAAATATTTAAGGTGTCTGTTTTTTAGTGCTGTGGTTTACTGCGACGTAAAATCCGCTTCTACATTGATGAGTAACAAGAAAAATCCAAACCTAACTTATTGCTGATGGAAGCCATCAAACGATGTAGGAAAGAAACAGCTAATCTTCACAGTTGGGCATGATGTGCTACACCTATGTTATCAGGACCCCGCAGTAGCATCCTGCCCGGTACATTTTCATCATAGTTTAGAAATCGACAGAATTCACTAAAGCTTGCTTTTATAGAAATTCTTTTGGTACCACTTGTCTGAATATCGAACATCGTCACCCTAATTTATTTAACTCCAGTCCAAAATATAGTAAGAATTCGCTTACGAAAGGAAATAGAATGTTTATGAATCTGCACAAACGAGTTAATGCTTCTTAAAAAAAATCATTCGACATTGGTTTCCTAACTAAAGAAATCCATTTAAATTTAACGACTTGACTTTGTACTACGTATGTCTGTTCAGGAAATCCTTTTCAAGTATCTCCGGGTTTCGTTAAAAAATACTTCGTAATTTGGATGATCCTCATTGCTTAAACCAGACAGCGACAAACTAGTAATATTGGATTGAATTAGTGTTCAAACCTATTATTTTTAATATTTTATTTGGTGAACACTATATTATTTTATCCCCGTTAGACAGCAACAACCCGTACCTCACTCGAGGTAAATCGGCACAGTTTTAATAATTTATTTCGATCGCAGTTTCGTTTGTAAGCATCTAAGGTTACATAATCAACCATCTACATCGATAAGAGAACAACAGAGCGAATTAGGATGGTTAAATGGAAAATTCCACGTTTACCTTATGGTTGCAAACGTTTTAAAACAAAACGATAGTACATCGATCGAAGGACTTATGACGATGGGTATCAAAAGTTGCCTATAATTTTGTATAAAATTATTGAAAATGTAATATTAAGACAGTTTAGAGATAACCTAAGTGAGAATTTTATGGATCTGAATGTGTATCCGTAACCAACCTTGCATAAAACACGTTGTAACATTGTAATTTCTATGAAATCAAATGTTTTGATAATCAAACCACATTCTAACGCTTTCAAAATAAAATAGATTGCAGTACTTCGTTAATAATAAATTCCACATCTTAAGGTACAATCAAAATAGATTTCAAGCATTTAAATTTATAGCTGGGTATTTTAATAAAATTCTACAGGATGTTAGATAAAAAAAAGTGGAACTCGCCAATCATAAATTCAGAAAACCCACCCTATACAAAACCCGTGGCAACTCGAGCATATCACTTCGGAGACCAAACACCAACAACCGAACACATTTTAATTGCAATTTAAAAACGACTAAGGTACTCCAAACTATACCAAACAGTAATAAAATTCTACAGTGCTATGAATTAGCAACCATATCAATTTATAGGGAAATCGGAAACTCTTAACAAATTCTCCAAATGACCGTGGATACAGTATGGAACATGAAATTTAATTACACACGAACGAAAATATTTACGTGCATGGGCAGCACGTAACAAATTGACACAGTGGTCGGGCTAGGTAATAAACCAGTAAGAGAAGGTGCTTGCGACTGCACAGTCCTCCTATATACATCAATGTAAAAATGAAGGAAGTTCCTCCATAACAAATACAAGGAGATTGTCTCTATAATATGTGAGTGGAAGAGAGATAGACATTCATTAACCTAAACATCTTGCTAATAGTACTAGTTTGTCTATCGCACAAGCCCTGCGGGATTTTTTATTAGCTGGCTTTTTAACACGTTATTCAAGTCGCATAAATTTAATCCACCACAAAAAAGCCAAACCACTAAAAGAAGATGCACACCCACAATCGTTTATTGGAAAACCATGTCACGTCCAATAACCAACTCGCCTATTTAGTTTACGTTCAAATAGGTAATTAGCGCTCATAATAAGCATGAGTAAACACATTATTTACTCAGAATTGTTACAATAAATAGAAATGCCTAGAGGTATACTTGTAGATTGAGTTTTTAAGTCCAGCGAGTATGGAAATTTTCCGGTACTGTAATTACTATGATAACTAGATTTCATAACAAAATTACATGTAAAATCCATTGGTTACTATTGATAAATTTAAGTGGCCTGTTAGTTAATTATTGTATTTTTTTGCGTAAACCTTTATTGCACCTCATTCTTAAGCACCTTATTTGCTCGTTGACAAACTTAAGATCTCGAAAACGCGTATGACTTTATGAACAGAAGTGAATAATGGAAGGCGCTGGGTGAATACGGTGCAAGCAAGTGCTTGATAAGAGCTATCAAAGCGATGTACGAAGACAGTAGAACATGTGTACGTGTAAATAGTAACATGGAGCAATACTTCGATATTGTCAAAGGTGTAAGACAGGGTTGAATGATGTCTCGATGGCTATTCAATTTGTTTATGGATGAATGTATCAGGCAGGCTTGCGAAGAAATAGGAGTATAATTGGTTAAACAAATGTTAGCATGCTATTGTATGCGGATTACGCTGAATTGTGGGTTGAATCGTCACAGGATTTGCAACAAATGCTTAACAGGCTGTAGGAAGCATGTGATGATATGCAATTGAAAGTGAATGCAAATAAGACGAAAGTAATGATTTTTGACAGAGATGACGGAATTGATGACTTTGTATTTGGAATCGATAATGACACGATAGAGAAAGTAAATGACTTCTAGCCTTTCTATGTTACGCACACCCGAAGTCAACTTTTGTTTTTCTTATGATCGACATATTGAGTTTATATACCGTTAGTTAGCTCTAAAAATTACATTTTCAATAATATCACACACTTTTATTTTTTCAACTAAAAGTGCATTTTATTATACGAGGGCCATTTTTTTCAACTTCTGATAGGCTATAAATAAAAGACAAGTTCATATAAAACAATAATTTTATTACCAAAAGATTGGTACACTTACGGTTACTTTTCGACATAATCACCGAAGAGATTAAGACATTTGTCATATCTGTGGACAAGCTTTTCAATACTCTGTTCAAAGAAAGTTGCCGCCAATGAATGCCAGTAGTCCTTGACGTTGGTGTGAAGGTCCTCATTGGTTTGAGAGCACTTCCCACCAAGCCAGGTCTTCAGGTCAGGAAAAAGATGAAAATCGCTTGGTCCTAAGACAGGACTGTATGGCTGTATGTCCCATCCAAATTGTTCGAGAAGCCGTTGAGTTGCTCCAGCAGTGTGTGGACGGGCATTGCCATGGATCAGAACAACTCCAGCGGTCAGCTTTCCTCTTCGTTTGTTCTGAATGGCCCTACGCAACCGTCGTAAAGTTTCACAATAAACAGCTGCAGTGATTGTGGTTCCGGGCTCCATAAACTCCACAAGCAACACACCTTGTTGGTCCCAAAACACAGTAGCCATGGTTTTTCTGTTGTTGAAGGTTTGTTTGAATTTCTTTGGTTTGTTTAGTGAAGTTGAATGCATCCATTGTTGTGATTGTCGTTTTGTTTCCGGTGTGTCCTATTGAATCCAGGTTTCATCCCAAGTCACGATTGATTTCAAAAAGTTGTCTCCTTCATCGTGATAATGCTCAAGGAACTCCAACGCTGACGCTATTCTCCGAGTTTTGTGGCCGTCCGTCAGCATGTTTGGGACTCAACGTGCACAAAGTTTTTTGTAGCCTAACCGTTCAGTAACAATAGAGTACAAAACAGACCTTGAAACTTCTGGAAATTTCGTAGACCAAGCAGTAATGGTGAATCTGCGGTTTTCTTTAACCATTCTGTCAACACGTTGAACCAGGTCATCTGAAACGACAGATTTGCGCCCTTGGCCCCCTTCATCATGCACATCATTACGGCCATCTTTAAACTTTCGACACCATTCATGCACAATACCATCACTCATGAAGTTTTCCCCATACACACGACTCATTCTTCGATGGATTTCTGCAGCACTATGGCCTTCAGCCTGTAGAAAACGAATCACACTTCGCACTTCACACTTGGCGGGAGCATCAATAATAGCGGACATGTTTACGTGGCTGTAGCACAACTCCGACTGACGCCTAAATGTCAACAATGGCAAAGTGTGTAGTGCAAGAGCTGCGCAGTCGCCTATAACGGATGCCCGCTTTCGGAGATCTACGTAGCGTCTGTACGGAGCGATCGGAGGTTGTAAAAAAATGGCCCTCGTAAAAATTTAAATTTTGCTCTCTTGGTCGGTTTATTATTTACTAAAAAATTAAGTTGTCATGGTTTTGCTTTTGTCTTTTTAAATAAGGCTAGTTCTGGCAAGTTGGCTTCAAATTATGTATTAATTTTTGAAATTTTATAAGTAAATCACAGTATTTATTAAATCAAAACGCTAATTTATTATAGTTTTATAAAATAAACAATGTACCTAACACAATTAGAACCTAAACTAAAAAACTATTCAAAAAATCAAGTGTTTAAAAATTTTCAAAATAAAGTCCATTATTAGCAGTGCACTTCAATATTCATACAAAAATATCGTGAGTTGTCCTCGCTATCATGTTTAGTGGTGTTGAACGTATAATATGAACAATTCTTTTTGTAACTACGAATATAAACTTGATTTTTAACGTATACCCTAAAAGAAGTATCAAATGAATTTAGATCAGGTGAAGTTGCAGGCCAGTGAATAGAGACCTTTATTTTTAATCCATTGCTCACCAAATCGCCTATTTTAATATTCTGATACAGTTGCAGTGTTGTGTAATGGCCCACCGTCCTGCTATAGCCACAAGTTTTGTAGATAAAGTATAGGAATATCATCTATTATGTTTTCTAAATCATTTTCTAGAAATCGTACATAACGTTCACATTAAAGTTCCTGTTTAAAAATATGGTCTTAAAATTTTGATTTTTAGTAAACCGGACCACATATTTACACTAAATTGTGTTTTGAGCATTCAAAAACATCTTTCCTTTATATATCTTATCTGAATCTGTTATATTCAACAAATATAAATATTGCTTATAAAAACAATTTACAGCTTAACCGTAGACAGGAAATTTTAACTAATGATTACTTATAAAAATAATCTTCACCTAATCCTTGTTAACAATTACAGAACCCCAAAACATCTTATATGCCAGTCATAAAAATTTTCTTTAAAATTCTATGAATAATTTACCTATCCATGTATTATCCGGTTTGTCATTGTAGTTGACCAACGACGCCAGCAGAAAACTTTATAAAGGTCAAAATGCTTCGAGCTCTGACCTCAAAAATTGCTGGAATAAATTATCTCCTTACAAATAATTTAATGAAAACAAGGAATAATTCTAGCTCAATTTACTAAATGATACAATATCGTTTTAGGTTACAAAAAAATTAAGCTTGCAGTTGGTATTGTCCAGTTCTCTTTATAACGCATATAAAAACAACATTTTCATGGTAATTAACGGCATTGAATATTTCTTGGTTCTATTTCAGATTTCCATCTTGAATCAATTTTGACGTAGAAATATCAGTGTGCAAAGTGCATTTATTTTTAGTAGATTAAAATTAAGAGTTGCTCTCGTACCAAGACTACTTACGTCGAAGATCGTTTAATTTTGGTAGTATTCTTCAAAATAATTATGCTTCATAATTATTCAAAGTTCTTTGCTACATTTGCATGTCGTAAAATGGATTATAAGTTACTCGAAACTTACACGTTCAATGTTGTAAAATGAATGATCCTCCCATTAAATCTTGTTATGTGATAAAACAAACTCACACGCGTCGCTTTCTTGATTTTTCTAGGTTCCAAAAGTTGGTCACAAATGATGTAATAATGACACTGATTTCGCGTTTTAATGAGCTATTTGTGTAAAGTTATCGTGGTTGTAAAATCTTAAATTCCTTATTAATAAACAAACGGCTTCTCCGATAGTAGCGCTTCCTCAAATCGGGGTGTTTATTCTTTGATAAAGATAATTTGCTTATTTAAAAGCGTTTCGAACATTTATCGTAAAAATGACGTATTCTTTTATTTAGTTAACGTAGATCTTCGGAAATTATGGAATTAATTCAAATCAGTTTTGAAAGAAAGCTATTCTTCATTACAAACTTATATAAATGGTATTTTCAAGGCGATTAAATTCTTACAGAAAAGTATTAATTTTTAATTGCATAATTCATGAGGTTCATTTTGCAATTAAAACTTGTTTTAAATGATATCTTAAAGCAGATAGTTCAAAAGCGAATTTATTTAATATCCTTTAAGCTCATATATGTAAATTAACGTATTCCGTCTATTAATGCTGGACATCAACGTTATTTAGTATTTTAAAACTGTATGCGGCTCATTTTTAGTTTGTAATCAATGCCTATACACGGATTCTAATTCATAAATGCATTAAGATTTGCCAACAGTAAATGAAACGTGTTCTAGCGAATATTCTGTATGCTAATAAAATACGCTTATGTTTTTACAAGGTAAACAATTAAATATAGGGAAATTTTACTTTCCTTCGTTTTGCTTCTCTTTTGGTTGGTTTTTTATACAATTTGGTTTATAACACCACAACATAGAATTTGGTACTCAATGACTCTTGTGACTTCATTGCCACATCAATAAACGTATAAAACACAACCAGTGCGACTTTAATGAGCACAAATAATATCATATACATGTTTGTGTATAAAACACAAATGCGTAACAACTTTCTTAGGGTAATAATATAGCGTAAATATTTACAGGACTAATGCAAGTGCGCGGTAACGAGCACGAATAACAATACAAGTTCAATTATTCCTTACATATATAAAGTAATAAAGTAATTACTGAAGAGCGTATAACAACCGTCTTAAAAATGCCATAGTTAATAAAAGAATCAACACGAGTGCGTATTCTAATACGTACAACAAGAGCAACGGAAAATGGATGTAGAGTCAATTTCGTAATATATATACAAGTTCAACCTACGGAGAAGTTACTTTATGTCACTAGAATATGAATGACTGGTTGTGTAAATATACGTATAACATGTAACTGGGATAAAAATCACCAGCTTTTAATGCAGAGTAATGCAGTTTGACAAAGAAGAAAATCGCCAACAAGTATAGTGCGGTTAATCAACGTAGCTTGTCGCGTAACATTAGAGCTTGACCAACAATTGCAAGCTGGCTACTGGAGATAGCTCCTCGGGTGAAGATCGATGTGTACTCAATTTCTGGTCGTTTGGCAGCTGTTTATAAATCTCTCCCCTCCGGATTGCAATGGGGTTACTGTGGTCAGGGCAAAATGTATTACGTTCTCTAGGTTTTTAGATTGTAAGCAGGTCTCTTTATGTCTAGTAATAAAATTTTTAACGTTTGATAACAGATTGAAGCACACTTTCTAGCAGCTCATATTTGGGCTGATGCAAGCTTTTAGAAAACACGTACACATTTTGAAATGTAAGTCCATTTTCATGTAAAATTAGTGTTATTAGAGCATTGATTTTCCCACAGCTGGCGAGTTCGACGAATATAGCTTTAACGAAATGGGAATAAAAGTTCATGCTTGCCCACATCCTTTGTTATAGCAGTGGAAAAGTGATCAAAATTCTGTATAGCAATTTCAATTCCCTGCTTTACAATATCAACATCTTCTTTAGGAATGTTCTTCCTTTGAGAACAATGTTGTTTGAGACTGTTTCGCATTGTTATCCTAGGTATATTATACTGTAACGCGCTACTACTACCGCGTTTCTTTAATTTAAAACAAGTAATAATAATGGTCTTTATTACTCACTGTTCACAAGTCTAATTAACAGTATATGCCTTATTTATAGATGTTTTCAGTCCACTTAACAATGAAGCACTATTACACTAATGAATTTACAAGCACTAATATCTTCTTAAACTAACTTCTTTACCCTAGGTCCAATAACCACACTAACACAACTATTTGTTTATACACTTCTATTTATTTATGTATACTGCAAGCTGCATGCACATTAGACACAGCATATCATTTATGTATATATTCTAAAAACTCAACTACGTTTACTTTACAACGATATAATTTATATTAGACATTCAAGAATAGACTAACTCTTACATTCATAAGCGGCCTTATATATACCCTGCATTAAGATATGACTCATTATCTAGAACTTTGTAGAAGAATTCTCGAATGCTGAAGAATACGCTGTGCCCCGGGCGTTTGTATGTTTGACGGGTTGCCTAATAGTGGATCGCAACACTGCCCCTCTTTAAAACCGTTACGTCTCGTAACTGTAAATCCATCTTGACGCCAATTCGATGACTGGTGACGGTATCGGCAGCTATCTCCTCTGGTGCATCCACCGCGTCGTTGGAAGTAACAGTCAACACTCTTTTCATGGTCTTGGTAGGCAACCGGTTGCTAACAACAAACAAAAACCTGGACGTTGGTTCCTGGAAAACTACTTCTAGCATATTTCGGACTATCCTCCAATCCAAGCGATCCAGTCCACAGCCCAGCTTGGGCACCGCTAGTCTCGTTACTCCATTTTCCATCATCTGCGCCTTAAGATTTAGCAAAGCCTCCCATAGATGTCCATAACTAGGTCTCTGCCATGAAGAATTTTTGGTGACCAGATAGTAAACATAACGATTTTTATCTTGAAGGACCAAAGATTTTCCTACAGTTGGCTGCTGTTGTACTAATTCATCCACACATCCAAACTTTTTCTTGAAAACAACAGCTATTCCCTTGACATTGCCAAATCTTGAGCTACGCAATGTGCAAGGGAATACTCTTCTGGTGCTCTAAACAGATCTTGCTGTTTTCAACAACAACGCCAAATCTCGCTTTAGCGGAACCACCATACGCCGCCATAAAGCTCTCAAAATCTGCATTTGGCTCATGATTAATAACTTGCCGAACACCATTATCATTATTTGAGTCTTCCTGGTTGTTGCCAGTGTAGGGTGTTAAACGGTCAAAGTGTACCACTTTCGGTTTACCACGAGGATCTTCTGATCCGGTACACTACATCATTAATCCTTTTAACACTTCGTACGGCCCTTCCCATTGTCTTTGTAGTTTTGGCGACAATCCACGTTTTCTTCGTGGATTGTACAACCACACTAAATCTCCAGGTTGATAACCACCTTCTTGTGCTCTCGTGTCATATTGTGATTTCATTCGATCGCTTGCTGCCTGTATATTCTTTCGGACGTTTTCGTGAATACTATTTGATCTTTCACGAAGCTTACTAACGTAATCTTCACCGGCGATCTCTTCTCCAGGTTTAAATACAAACTGAAGATCACATGGTAGCCGCAATTCACGTCCAAGCATTACGCAAGCGGGCGAGTATCCTGTGCTGTCATGTACCGAAGATCGGTACGCCAGTAGGAACAAATGTAGATATTGGTCCCAGTCCCGTTGATGTTCAGAGACAACTTTGGCCAGGTACTTTCCTAACGTTCTGTTCATTCTTTCAACCATTCCATCCGATTGAGGATGAAGTGGCGTGGTTCTAGTTTTCCTGATTCCAAGATGCTTGCAGACGTTTTGAAACAACGCTGATTCGAAGTTCCGACCTTGATCGGAGTGTAATTCCAACGGAACTCCAAAGCGACAAAACAACTCCCTCACTAGTACATCTGCAACCGTCTCGGCTTCTTGGTTAGGTATAGCATATGCCTCCGGCCATTTGGTAAAATAATCCATTGCAACCAAGATGTATTTATTCCTTTCTCTGATTCAGGAAACGGACCAGCTATATCAATGGCTACCCTTTCAAAAGGATTCCCACGTTATACTGTCTCATTGGGGCTTTCCGTTTTGAGACCGGGCCATTTGCAGAGGCACACAATTCACATTTCCGGCACCACTCCTTCACATCTTCTTTGCAGTTCACCCAATAGAATCTTTCTCTCACTCTTTCGAGAGTTCTTTTCACGCCAAAGTGCCCTCCGGAAATACCATCGTGCAAGTGCTGCAACACTTCCGGCACTCTGCTTCTCGGCACTATCACTTGAAGTCTCTCAGTGCCATCTTCAAATTCCAGGCGTCGTTTCAAGATTCTATTTTCCATCATCAAGGAGTCCCACTGTGACCAGTATGCCTTCAGGCTCCTACTTGAAATACTAATTTCTTCCCAAGCTGGTCGTTGTCCTCTATTTTCCACTCAATAATACGTCCCAATTCGGCGTCATTCTCCTGGTCTTCTCGTATTCTTTCGAGTTGCCAAGTATCATCGGTTACCGTCATTCTATGGATGACACTTATTTTCTCTTCCATCTTGGAGCAATGATTGCAGTCCATCGGACAAGGTCTCCTTGATAGAGCGTCTGCATTCCGATGGCTAGTTCCTACACGATGTTCCGTATCAAAGTCATATTCCTGCAGCCGCTCTATCCACCTTGCCACTTGCCCTTCAGGATTTCGAAACTGCAGTAACCATTTCAGTGCGGCATGGTCTGTTCTCAACAGGAATTTACGGCCGTATAAGTACTTATAAAAGTGCTCTACGGATTTGACGACGGCCAACAGCTTCCTTCTTGTCACACAATAGTTCCTTTCTGGCCGCGACAAGACCTTGCTGAAATACCCAATAACTTTTCTTGTCCGTCCTGCACTTGAGAAAGAACGCCTCCTATAGCTGTGTTACTGGCATCGGTATCCAACACAAACTTTCCTCCATCCGCGGATAACTCAAAATTGGTGCTGTAACTAGTAGCCGTTTCAGTTGTTCAAATGCTCTGTGGCAGTCGTCATTCCAATCATATTCTTGTCCATCTTCGGTTAATTTTGTTAACGGTTTGGCAATGTTCGCAAACCCAAGTATAAAACGTCGGTAATATGTGCACAATCGTAGAAAACTGCGTAGTTGGTGTATATCTGCTGGTGTAGGCCACTCTTGTACCGTTTTTATTTTGTCAGGGTCAGCTCTTATTCCGGTCTCTGAGACGACATGTCCTAGGTATTTCACCTCTTTTCCAAATAGGTGGCACTTCTTGGGGCTTAATGTAAGGTTTGCCCGCGTAATCTTTGGAATATCTCCTCTAGGTTCTTAAGATGTTCATCAAAAGACCGGCCTAACACTATCACGTCGTCCAGGTACACCAGACATGTCTTCCAGGACAGTCCACGCAGTACCGACTCCATCAATCGTTCAAAAGTAGCAGAAGCATTGCATAATCCAAATGGCATGACCTTGAACTGCCATAATCCAGTTCCAATTGTAAACGCAGTCTTTTCTTTATCGTTTGGCTCCAAGCCTACCTGCCAGTATCCGCTTTTCAAGTCCAAGGTCGAAAACCATTTAGATCCGGATAGAGTATCTAAGGTGTCATCAATTCTGGGCAAAGGATAGCTGTCTTTCTTTGTCACATTATTAAGCCGCCGGTAGTCTACACAAAACCTTGTCGACCCGTCCTTTTTCTTGACAAGCACTACCGGGGATGCCCATGGACTATTCGAGCGTTCAATCACTCCCTGTTCTTCCATATCGGTGATAATTTGCTCGGCTTCCTTACGTTTTGCCAAAGGAAGCCGCCTGGGGTGTTGTCTTATCGGTTGCGCATCTCCAGTATTGATCTTGTGTTGCACAACATTCGTCCTTCCTTTCTCACTATCATCCAGTGCAAACACACCTCGATATCGTCCGACCAGTTCTTTTACCTTGCCCAGTTGGTCGCCATTTAATCCTTGACAGCAATTTCTGTGAGCAACCGTTGGTTGGTTTATTTTTCGTGTCGTCCACACAACGTTTAATATGACATACTGGAATGCAACTTCCCACAATCATGCCTTTCTTCAGGGTCACTGTATGGGGATTAATGTTCAGCACCCTTACTGGTACCATATTTCGAGACTTTACCAGCGTTCTTCCAATCAGAAGTCCCTCCTGACCCACTCCCGATTCAGTTGCTTCCATCATGCATACTTGTCCTTCCCGGAGCGTACTATCCGGGCATCCCATTACTATCATTTCTGCCTTCTCGGGTATTTTCATATCGCAAATCATTCGAACTTGCATCGTCTGGTTACTCCTACCTTGAAATGGAATCTCATCATCATCTATCCGAAGCACATTTTCTTTCATGTTTACATGAAACCCATATTCTCTCATGAGATCCATTCCCAAGATCACTTCTTCTGTAATTTCAGCTACCAACACTCGATGATTAATTAATTTGTCCCCAATTGTCAACATAACGGCAGTCTCTCCGTGAGTACAAATTTTCTCACCACTTGCCGTTCGAAGACACACCGATACAGGTAGCATTTTTCCACGACCAACCAAATCTGGTCTCACAATAGTTTTTGTCGCTCCTGTATCCACGAGTAATCGGACACCCCTACCATTAATTCTTCCATCGATATAAATGCTGTCCAGACTCCCCATCGACGATGCAGCACGGATGATAATCTCCGGGGCACTACGTTGTGCTGTCGACGTTCGCCCCCTTACGTCGACTTGCTTTAGTTTTCCTGCTGCTCAACCGGTTGTTTTTGGTTGAGTGCAGCGTCTCTGTATATGACCAACTTCGCCGCAGTTCCAGCATCGCAGACCCCATCTCCGCGGTCGTTGTCTTTCAAGCTTTTCCACACGGTTGATTATTTCCTCTATGCTGTTCTGCGCTTGATCAGGTTCCTCTAAGGCAGACCGAACTTTGTGACTCATTCTGTGTGATGTCTGCTTAGCTGCTTCAAATTCAAGCGCATGAGCCAGTGCGTCATCTAACATCTTTGGCCGTGCTAATCTTAGCGCTTGCTGTATTTCGCCATCTTTAACGTCATCCACAAATGTTTGTACAGCCAGTTGTTCGAGGAAACTATCTGGTGCCGTTGGATATGCCAATCTAACTAATCTGGCGATGTCAGCTTCGAATTCTTGCAGGCTTTCACTTGTCTTTGCGAGCGGTTCTTAACTTGTGCGTGGTAAACCTGTTGAAGGTGAGCGTCTCCATATCTCATCTCAAGCTTCGATGTTAAGAGGCCGTAATCATTCTGCTGGTGATCGGGAATCGTTTGTAAGATGTTAAGAGCTTCCCCCCGTAGGGCCACTATTAGAGAGATAGCCTTCTCTTTGTTGCACCAACCGTTGGCTATTGCAGCAGCTTCAAATTGTTTCAAATATGTGGGCCAAGGTGTTTTACCATCGAATGTAGGTGGTTTTACTTTAAATTTAGACGGAATTGACTCGCTTCTTTCCGTGGTTCTTATTTCTGGAATGTTCTGATTAACAACTTGGCTTGGCAATTCAAGTGGCCGCGTTGTTAGTGAAATTACTTGTTCTTGCAGCCTCATCACATCTTCTTCCATTTTTATCAATTTACTGTCCAACTTTTGCTCAACTGTTTTACCTGTTCAGTGAAATCTTCTTTCAATGCAATGGAACTTTCCATTAATCTTCGTTCTAACGTGGCTGTATTTTCACTTAACTTTTCCTCTATTTTCTCAGCATTTTCACTAAGTGTCATTTCCATGCCGTATTTAAATTCTTTAAGGGTCGATTCCAGTTCAACTGACTTCACTAAGTTTTTGTTTAGTGTCACTTCCAGTTTAGCCGACCTCTCCTCCATTTTCTCAGCATTTTCACTAAGTGTCAATTCTAGTTTAGCCGACCTTTCCTCCATACCGGATTTAAAATCCTTGAGGAAATTCATTAAAGTGTCTGCCTCCATTTTACTTTGATTTCTTGTCACTGGCATATACAAACTACTTAAATGTCTTTAGACTTGTGTTTTAAATTAATCACTATATACCCCACAAATGCCTGACACCAGTGTAACGCGCTACTACTACCGCGTTTCTTTAATTTAAAACAAGTAATAATAATGGTCTTTATTACTCACTGTCCACAAGTCTAATTAACAGTATATGCCTTATTTATAGATGTTTTCAGTCCACTTAACAATGAAGCACTATTACACTAATGAATTTACAAGCACTAATATCTTCTTAAACTAACTTCTTTACCCTAGGTCCAATAACCACACTAACACAACTATTTGTTTATACACTTCTATTTATTTATGTATACTGCAAGCTGCATGCACATTAGACACAGCATATCATTTATGTATATATTCTAAAACTCAACTACGTTTACTTTACAACGATATAATTTATATTAGACATTCAAGAATAGACTAACTCTTACATTCATAAGCGGCCTTATATATACCCTGCATTAAGATATGACTCATTATCTAGAACTTTGTAGAAGGATTCTCGAATGCTGAAGAATACGCTGTGCCCCGGGCGTTTGTATGTTTGACGGGTTGCCTAATAGTGGATCGCAACACTGCCCCCTCTTTAAAACCGTTACGTCTCGTAACTGTAAATCCATCTTGACGCCAATTCGATGACTGGTGACGGTATCGGCAGCTATCTCCTCTGGTGCATCCACCGCGTCGTTGGAAGTAACAGTCAACACTCTTTTCATGGTCTTGGTAGGCAACTGCTGGATTTCTTTTACACCTGTTGTCAAAGATTTTTTAGTGCAACGTTTACTTTTTGCAAATATTTCTCAAGCCTTTTGTATCACAACTAACTGCAGTTGGTTCCATATATACCAAATAAAAAAGAAATTGTATAAAGAATTGTTTTTAATTGTATGAGAGAATTGTATGAGGTTTTGGTCACCTATAGGCAACACATCGTACGTCTAATTTGTAAAAGTAATGCGTCGTAGTACATATTATTTCAGGGAATTAAAAGATTATTTTGTGAAAATATTCTGTAGTATGATTTATTATAGGATTAGTTAAAATAAAAATGTGCTAAACCCGCAAGACGCTTTAGGATAATTACGCAGATTTGATCACACAATTTAGATTTTAAACGTATTAAGAGATTTACATTAAGTTTGACAAAGAACAAAATAAGTTGCTAATGAAAAAGTGAAATAGGTACATAAACATTTATGCAATAAAAATGATAATAACTAACTAGCAAATCATAGAAACCTATTAATACTAAACAATGAATTTTATTGGTAGTTTTGTTATGAAACCTAGTTAGCTTAATAATTATAGTACCGCAAAATTTCCATATGCGCTACACCTAAAAACCCACTTTACAAGTACATCCCTAGGCATTTCAATTTATTGTAATAATACTCAAAAAATAACGTGTTTACTAATACCTATTATGAGCACTAGTTACCTATGTACCTGAATGTGAAGTAAATAACCGAGTTAGTTATTGGATGTGATACGAGTTTCTAACAAACGATCGTGAGTTCGAATAGTGGTATGCTTTTTTTTGCTGGATTACAAATATGAGACGTGAATGACGTGTTGAAAGAGCAAGTGAAAAATATTTTAGGGCTTGTGCGATTGGTAAGATGGAGTAATTAGCAAGGCGATTAGATTAATGATGTCTATCTCTCTTTCACTCACATATTACAGAGACAATCCCCATGTATTTGTATTGGGAGAAACTTCCTTCATTTTTACATAGACATATAAAGAAGGGCTTTTTGTAGACGTATGCACCTTTTTGTACTACTTAAACTGGCGTGCAGCTGCTAGGTTGGCATTGTTTGACAAATCCGAAACCAATTTAAAGTGTAATCCTTTGGCAGTCATGTAAATAAAAGTACAAATACGGTTTCAAGACTTTAGTAACTAAGCTTCTTGAAACAAGAGAGTATCGCGAAACTACAGAAAATGACTAATTGATTTCTGAGATGGGATTGGATTAGTCCTCCAACATGTCAGACAATGACTTAGAACATGACGAGTTGATTGTGTAACTTCGTGTCGCTTAATCTAGTTTTGACTGTAATAATACAGCAGAATGTAAGAGCAGCATTTTAAACAAAGGATAATTGATAGCCACCCTGTAGTGCAACATCTTCAGATGGACTTGATAGACAGGTTACAAGGGTTTGCACTTAAGTCATATTAACGTTAAAATAGGAGCCTTCTAGATGTTATTTGCATAATTTATGTTTGTTCTCGAAATAATCTAGAACAATAGAATTGAATATATCGTACTTTTTTATTTAATGATGGTAACCGCTCTTGAACAGAAGTGTTCTGAATATGACGATGGCCCAGGGTGAAATTGGTTGGAGAGCGGCTAAGAGAAAAAGGAAACTCCTATTTAGGTAAAGGGATAACTTTGAAAATTATTTCAGTGCTCTATTATAAGACGGGGTTGTGGACCGATTTTGTTTCGTCGCTCAAAACACGATAAGAAAGGGCGCCACAGCGTTTGCACTAAAACAATATGAAAACAAAGGTGCTGGGAAAAACGCAGAGACTCTTCGGCTCTTAAATGGATTGCAATAATTAAAAAAAGAACTTCTACCAACCCTTTACTATTACTGAACATATAATATGTAGTTAATTAAACCAACACCACTTTTTGTGGTTCTACACCTAGACACAAATAAATACCGAACAACACTTTACTGGAAAGTAAATGATCTACTAATACTTATATTTTAAGCTATTAACTCTAGGGCCATAGATCACTCTGAAATAACCAACTCATTTTAAATCGCAAATTAACTGTATTGGTAAACTTCAATAATTAATGTATGTACAAAAAGATGGCAACTGTGTGGTCAAAAGGATCTTAGTTAATTTTGTAACACAGATTAGATTCAGGCAAATATCCACAACAAAGCTATTTGAGAATCAGCAATATTTAAATATAAGGCTCCAGTTCATCATAAATATCTGGTTTACAAATTGTCAAACTGAGGTGACGCTCAGACAGTGTTATTGAAATCTTAATATTACAAATTTTATTTATTCCGTTCAGATCTAATTGGTTTCATTTTTACAATATTAATAAGCTAAGGTTATATTATCTATTTATTCCAGTAAAACTGAACGAGTATAAGTTAATCTCTAGTTAATAAAAATTTATAATTGGATGTTCACAATTACTCAAAAGATTCTGTATCTCCCGTTTACAAAAAAGGTGAAAAATAGCAGTTCTTTTACTGTAAAAAAAAATTGACATATCACGTTAGAAAAGAAGTTATTCTTTGCCAAAAATGTTCAACTTCAAAAAACGAGGTGAATCGACATAATTTTCGATAACATAGAAGGATATAAATTTCTGATCTTTTTCTAAACATTCAATGTTGAACGGATTGGTTTACTCACAAGTGGACGTTTAACAACACCTGTTACGGCTTCGGAGTTGTTGACCTTAGGAGCAACGCTAATCTTCAACCAAGTGTTTTCTTTTCCAACCTTCTGTTATGACAACCTAAAGTTATTTTCCATTGAATTCGACGATAATTTTGCTTTTATTACCATGACTTAATTCGCAAAAATTGTTATTTTACACGAAGTTAATTCTAAGATATCTAGTTATCAACATATGTGATAGTAGGTTTAGTATAACCTTCATTTGTTGCACCAAAATAACGAAAAAAATGTTACAGTCTAATAAGTAATTAATCTATACTGACAATTGAAATTTGAGGATGGACCACATATTTGTTGGCTATCACGCAAGCAAAAGGTCTGACCTTACGGCTCTTCCACGCAAACCTTCGGTCCCAATCCATCATTCTCTATGAACAAATCGCGCACAAGCTTGAATTGGTCGATTCGTATAAGACTGACGACCCAAAAAAGACATTCGAGCCGCATGTGCAATCCACACGACGCTAAACGACCTACGTTTTCACAAACTACCTAAATAAACCCAATGAATTTTGTTTGGAAACATGCAAGATTATCTACCTTAAATTTGAAATTCGTGAAGCGTATTTTATTTATAAGTACAAGGACATAGTTCTACAATTTTCGATGTTAAAACATAAATTAAATACAGGATGATGCTAAATAACGTATCTTAAAATTTATTTATGTTACAATATAAACTGTCGTAAAGAGGTTTTAAGTTCAGTTCTAATTCGTTACACTCAGTTATAATTCTACCTCTAGGTCGAGATATGAAGTAAATTAGAAGGGCATTCTGGTAAAACAATTAGCTATATGTGATATAAATTATTGTAGCAATTGATATAAATTAGTGCTTTGATATAAATTAATTATAGTGCCTTGATAGTAAATAAGAAGATAGTACTGTGGTAATAAAAGTTAGTATTTGTAACGTTAGCGATTAGCTGGTAATAAGTTGTTGTAGGTGCTTAAAAATTTCATTGTTGCTATGAGTTAGAAAAACTTGTGTAAAGAACCGTTGTAATATCGCAAAAGAGCTTTTTGTTACAATCGATTATCAAAAGGAGTACAGAAATGATGTCTTATAATAAAATAAGCCATTTGAATTCCTGCGTCAAAGTGTTTCAAAAGGACCCCTTTGCTAAGTAAAATAGCAAGAAATTTCGCTATCAGTGGAGATTAGGGTGTACGGATACTACGACCAACCTGTAAAATTTACTCAAAAACACGGGAAGACTACGTTAGAAGTTTGAATAAGACTAAACTTGCATGGAGGTCGTTTAAATCAGAAGAAAGATAAGCTTGCAGTATATGCTTGATCAAGGAGATCATAGTGTTTAGTGTTATGTCGAGTCCGAAAAATGTTTCTTCTGGAGCATGCGCGTTATGGATAAAGCGGAGAATCCAGATCAAAATGCGAATAAGAAATGGAAAGGAAAAACAACTATCTGAAATTGATTCAAACAAGAAAAGAATACAACAGCGGTTCAAAGAATTGCCGGGCGTCGCCGTGGATCAATGTAGTAAGCGTAAGACTACGGATCCCAAGGTCCTGGTTTCGAATCCCGACACGGTCGACTGCTTGAAAAATGGCAGGTGAGCATTTTTCACAAAAAATTACGCCCACATTCGGATGAGAGGGTAAATGGAGATCCCGTGTGTGAGTGTTGTCACGCACGCTAAAGATCTCTACCTTGCCTGGAACGGTAAGGGTTCGGCAAAATTCTAAATTTCCATGCAACAAAAAACTCGCCTCCTGGCCAATGTAGTACCTTCGGGTGGAGCACTGGAAATGTAAATGCACGGTTCAAAGAATTGCGCTTTCTTGGATAAGAACTTCAGAAGGATAAAAAGTTACACTGAGTAGACTGTAGCTCTTGAAATAATGGTTCCAAAGAGATAAAGTCACCCTGCTTAATGAACACTGCCGCCAAATCGCTAAAGAGTAAATCCCGTGACTTGACATCAGCAGGATTCTCGCTAAAGGGACTACGATAACCACGAGACGCGAGAAGTGTTTTCCTAAATATAGATTATTTGATTGGTGATGAAGGTTTTCCATCGCTGCTGGAGAAGGGGAAGATTCAAAAAAGAACTGTCACGGAGTTACACCAAAATTAGCGTTATCAAAGGATTTTATAATAAAAGTTAATAATTAAGATCCCAACGCGACTACTATCAAATTGAGATTTGCCACAAAAAGTATACAAGGAGGGCATGCTTTTTACTAAACGCCAATCATGGAGACATCAATGATTGAAGAACTAACATAACAGAAATAGAGTAAAACGCAATAGACGTTATCAGACGTGTTACCAATACCGTAAACTTCGTAAAACTGATAATGAGCGACTAAGCAAAATTTTAAAAGGTAGTAACTCGTATGGGCGTCTTCAATACACGGAATAAATCGGAGGTACCTTCTCACTAATGCAAAACTAGAAACTTGGAATAAATGTGCTATGCTAATAAAATAAGGGATAATATTCCCATTAGATCTATAGAAGTAAATTGCGCTTGGTATTTGTTGTAGTTGTATTTTGAAGTTGCACTGAAAATCTGGAACTTTTAATAGTGCGTGTCAGAATCCTTAAAGGCACTAAGAGGAACGCAGTCAAGCGTGAGGATTTAAACCATGTGCATTACGTAAATCCATATCTGATCATTCAGGTGTCGAGTTTAAAGCTGTTGTCCAGTATGAGAAATTAAGCTTTTCCACAAAAATGTTTCGCCCAAAATCACAAAAAAATTAATTGAACTTTTACAAATGTGTTGAAGAGGTTGATTGGAATTTAGTAATACATAACACTGACATATCAAAAAATTTTGAAAGCTTCCTGACGATTACTATAAAAACTTTTACAGCTTTCTTGCCCCTTAGAGCGTTTTGTAAATCAACAGATATCCAGGGTTAATGGTTTGATAATAGTTTATGCAAAATGCATCGTACACTGGAAATATTGTATGAGATTAACAATACTTACCCTACTAAACAAAATCAAATAAATTTTAACAATCCCAGAGCTAAGTATCGCCAAGCCATAAAGACAGCTAAGTTGAAAAGTACTTCTGACAAAACAAAACAATAAAAAATCCGATAAAGACTATGCGGCACATTATAAATGCAAGAAGACCCTCCTGTAACGAAAGTATACTCAATAATTTCTTTGTTAATGTAGCTGAAAGTGCTACTACATTCATAGAAAAAACATCTCTGCACATAATATAAATTCATATTTCATGAACTGTAGTTGTGAAAATTTCTCCTTTAATGCAGTATTAGAAAATGAACTCAGAAATGTTATAAACTCCTTAAAGAACAAAACTAGTGCAGATACTTATGAATTAAATACGGAAGTGATTAAATGCTGTAAAAACATTTTGAATAGCCCTCTAATAAAACTAATAAATTCATTTATTAACAGTAGCATATTTCCGGACTCCTTAAAACTAGCTAAGATTATTTCATTATTCAAAAAAGGTGACCCAAATACCACATCAAATTATCGTCCTATATCCTTACTACCCATCTTATTAAAAAATTTTGAAAAAATTCTCAGTAATGAAATACAAACGCATTTTGAAAAAATATATATTTTCTCATCTAATCAATATGGTTATAGACCAAATAGATTCACAGCTGACGCTATCTTATCTTTTATACAGAAAATAACAGACTGTTTTGAAAAAGGAAAATTCTGTATGATCTCTTTTCTTGATCTCAGCAAGGCATTTGATTGTGAATCTCATGACATTCTTTTAAATAAATTAGAATATTATAAATTCGACCGAAACAGTTGCCTGCTGATACAATCTTATTTAAAAAACAGGCAACAGTTTGTATACTACAACAGCAGTAAATCTTAATTGCAGACTATAAAAAATGGTGTACCCCAAGTTTCTATTCTGGGACCTATTTTGTTCTTAATCTATTTAAGCGACTTTCCGTCATATATCGCAATGTCCAAACCTGTTATTTCTGCTGATGATACTACTTTAATAACCAGTTCTCTATTTTGTGTAGACTTGTTCACTAAAAACGTGATTCGTCACTTTTCAGCAAGTACATGGTTTGCATCAAACAAATTAAGTTTAAACTTAAATAAAAGTGCACAGATGTTGTTCTCACTAAAACAGTATTCATTCTCAAATCCTGAGTCTGCCAAGTTCTTGGGCTTATACTTCAAATGTGAATTAAACTGGGATCAGCAAGTGAAAGATACTGCGGTTAAATTAAATAAATCGACATATTGTATAACAATAAACTTTGTTGTATTTGGGGGAGTAACATAGCCAAGTTAAATCAATTTCTATATTAGATGTCGATTTACAAATGTAATAATTTTCAGAAAAAGACCTGTTTTTAGCATTTCTGCGAAAGGGCCCTTTCGGATGACAGGATCCGTATTTCAAAATAAATCTCTTAATGCTGTTGTTAATTGTATACCAAAATATAGAGCCATATTACTAGGATTCTTCTCCTCGATAAAAAATTTTATTTCGATTTCGGAATCTTGTTTTCCTGTAAATAAATTATAGGTTGTAATACAAATTCATGGAACAAAATTTTTTGCAAAGTAAGTTCCGTACATGACGCCACACGATCTCGCGGTAAAATTTGCCTGCATTTCTTCACCGAAAAAAAATATGTTAATTTTTTTTTAATCAAAGAGATTTGTTTGAGAGAATTTCGTTTTCTTTTATGTCAAGATATTTGTTTTTTCCTTCAAAGAAATTTCTTTGAAGGAATTTCATTTTGCTTTAAGTCAACATATTTGTTTTTTTCTGTGTTCCTAAATCTGTTGCGCCTGGTGACGTTTGCTGTACTTACTTAAATGCTCTATAAAAATACTTACATTCGTATAATTCAGACTTTTGTAAAAACTCCGGTTCAGTATCAGGTTGCTACGTACATTGACGTAGCTAGCCGAACAAAGAAAGGAATGCCCGGACTCAGTTCGCGAGTCGGCGGGGTATTACACATACAAAAATTAAAAAAAAGCTTGAAATAAAAATACACGCACTCATTTATAACTCACATGAAAAAATACCATAAAAAAAACCTCCAATTAGAAACTATGCTACACATGAGCAGTAGTACTAAAAAAATGAAAATTAAAAAAGATTAATAACAGTAGTACCAAAAAATGGAACTAAAAATAATTAATATCTTCCCAAGTACCCCGTAAAGTAATTTAAAACAAAACTAGGATGGGTTACTTTCAGTCCTGCTATATTTACTAGGATTAAATTTGTATTGCCAAAAGAGTTGCACTTTTAATAAATACAAAAACGAAGGGTTACTTATATATTAATCCACATTACCGATAATTCGTTGCTGTCTGAATGCATTCGTCCAGCTGCGGTAGGTCACAACATTGTACTTAAACCGTATACTCTCGCTAAAACAAAACATATAAGCAAATAGCAGGTAACTAGGTAGCAGGGTGAAACTTAGTCGCTATAATACATAGCGTATCCCGACGATCGGGATAGAAGTGAAATCGCCTTCCAATATCCCAAAACTTGACAAAGGACAAGACAAAAAACCAATTTAATTCCAATCTATTGCTGGTAAAGTCATCGACCGTCGTGGTGAAGTTCTCAGCTGGGGATGATGTTCCGCCTCACGATATACGATAGGCTAATTTGTTTTGTGGCTTTAGCGGTTATTCGCTATTCCATCATTAACGTTCAGTTGGTACTGATGTACTCCACCTTTAGAACTGAAACCTCAGTCCGGGGTCAATGCAACAGACGATCATCTCCCCAGGAGGAAGCATACAGTGTGTGCACGAAAATTTCGTAAATAACAAAAAGTAAATGTAACGACGAGTACATAGGTCGGGTTCAGAAAAGAATTAAATTAAAAATGCGTTCAAATAACAAGAATTCGAACTTCAATCCGCACATTATCAAAGGCGATTAGGAACTCGAAACACGCTTATCAAATAATAATATGATTCATTATTTCGACGAATCTTCCGGTCGTAACAGTATAGGAATAATTGTGCGCTATAGTAATGTGTAGGAAGTTCACGGATACCTAAAACAGGGTATTAACTATTTAATTTAGAGAATAAACTTTTCATTTAAAGCAAATACATTTGAAATTGAAAATTATCAGAAAGCGTATTTATTGTAAGAAGGTCTAATATACCGGGTGTTGTTGGAAAATTTGAGCAGAATCTAAGTAAATGAATAATGAATCAAAAAGGGTTAGGTTTTAACGGGCCATCGTAAATTAAACGTAACAAGATATCCCCGCTTGCGAGGGTGAAGAACTACTTAATATAACATAGTTATCAGTGGTAACTTCTGACGAACGCAGAAAAGAAGTGCTGATGGGGTATCGTTTTTGTACTGAATAAACACGAGGGACGTTCAACACTTTTACTTGGAGCAAATTCAAATTCGGAGGTAGTCGTTTGTTTGAAAAATGCTGTTAGTTTTGGTATTTTTTCCACAAACTTTTTCTTGCTCACATTTTCTTCTTCTTTTTTCTTACGCTTAGCAGAACCACGTTTATAGTGTCTTTTCATTGTGTGTAAGTCTCAGTGATTTATATATTTGCGGTAATCGAAATTCTAAAATGAAATATAACAAAGGTATTATTTTCGTACAGTTACACTATTATGCAATGCGACACGCAACACCGACAGCAACATGCAACGGACAAAAATAATAATATAAACATACAAAACCTGCATGCATTTGCAAGCAGGCTGACGCTGCACCTTAACATCTACACTTACCTACTAGATTTAAGATTTCAGCGGTGATTGGCGAGCCGTCAGTATATACATATTAAATTACAAACATTATTCACTAAACCCTAGTGCGTGGGTTAACAATTTGAAATAATAATGTTATGCTGATTTTCTTTTGAATTGTAGGTATAATGTAAAATTGGTAATTATTCAGTGCTATATTGTGTGGCATTGTGCTTCAATTTGTGTTTTCCATTCTAGTTGTAATTTTATACTAAACTTTTTCTTTTAGAAACTTATAAAGTTGAAAGCACATTTTACTAATACAACATACATTACATTTGATTTTCCAATGCTCCACCCGAAGGTACTACATTGGCCAGGAAGCGAGTTTTTTTTTACCTGGAAAATTTGGAATTTTGCCGAACCCATGCTGTTCCAAGCAAGGTAGGGATCTTTAACGTGCGTGACAACACTCACACACGGGACCTCCATTTTACCTCTCATCCGAACGAGGGTGTATTTTTGTGAAAAATGCTCGCCTAACATTTTTCAAGCGGACCGTGTCGGGATTCGAACCCGGGACCTTGGGCGTAGTAGTCACACACATACCACTACGCCACGGAGACGCCTAATACAACATACAGCAGATGAACACTAAACACTTATTTGTTTGATTACGTTATTATTGAAATTTTGTCAGATAGGCCTTTACGTGAAATATCACCTGGGGCTCCTTTGGTGGTCGGGGCCCCCCGCGGTTGCGGGTACTGCGGGTACCTAGTTACGTCGCTGGTTACAACGTAAAGTAATCAGAATAATAGCGGGAATTGGATATAGAGAAAACTGTAAAGCATACTTCAGTTCACTAGGAATTTTAACATTACCATGTATATACATTTTAGAATGTCTGTTATATGTTCACAAAAACTGCAATATATATGTAGATAATACAGTACATTTACATAATACAAGAACAAACAACCTTTTGAGAATTTCATTCACACGACTTCAAAAATCTAGGTACTCTTTAAACTATTATGCTTTAAAATTGTATAATCATCTTACATAAACCATAAAATTATTACCATTAACAAAGTTTAAAAAGGTAGTAAAAAATTTCTTAATATAGCGGGCATTTCATTCCTTTAATGAATATTATGTCTACGATTTTATGATTGATCTAAAATAAAATTCTATATCTTTCTACTGTATTTGTTACTCGTCTAAATAATGTTTAAAATTTTGTTAGACTATGCCCATAACATTGTACTACTGTTACATGCCAAAATTGGCAATGTGCATGCCTTAGGGTTAGTTATAATTTGTAAATAAATTCCCGCGAATATTTTTAAATCAACTTGTTAATTTCAGTCATTTCAGACAGTTGCGTTTGCGCAAAGAGAATGCGCAGGTTTGGGTAGTGTCGGACGTGGCCATTAAGCTATGAGATCTGAAGCCGAGAACAGCTATCTGTGTGGTGTTGATGTTTTTCTCCTTTTAGGGGGGTAGGTTTCTTATCTTGTCTTATCGTTCCTCCTACGTGTATCCTTGTCGTTCCACCTACGAGCTTAGAACACCCAAGATAGAGTTTAGAACGGATTGGCAATTTGACTGAGCAATGGCGTAACCTACCCACAATCCAACGAGGATTCTAAGATATTAAAAAATACAAATGAGTAATCGTTTTACTTATATTATGTCCGAAATTCGATTGTATATGTGCATGAAACTTTGTCTATTGCACAATACTTAAAACGTGGTGATACGTGTTATAGGAATTACGCGGCTTTAACTATTGCGCAATAGTATATCAATTGCCCGCCATATAGTATACCGATTGACCGGTTTACAATACTACCACGTCTTGTGCAAATAATTTATAATCTATCGTTTTTCTTTAATCTAAACTAAACTATATGTATATGTTTATATGTATGTACCCACTTTTATGTATAATATTGTACTATTATTGTTGACTTATGCAAAAAATGTATACATTTCTAATGCATCAATATATCTATCTATCTATCTAATACAAATAGTTAATTAATTCAGTTAGTTAAGGAAGATTTTAGTACAAAAGCACCCTGTAAAATTTAGAAGGGGTGTTTGTTTTATTGTCCTAAACAGAAGAGTTTCTATTTCTCCTCTTGCTCATTGTTCCGTCTAATACGTAAGAGTATATAATGGCGCCCTCGCTTTCTCCATACACTTGTTAGCTAACCATGAAGACAATAAACCAACTGTCACTCTTGTTGCAGGGGTCAGACCTGAGCTATGACGTTGTTGCGTTTTCGTTCTTCTAAAACCATTTATCATTTATCACCTAGGCTCAACGTTACAAGACCTAAACGTATTGTCACAATGAATTATGACGGCTCACGGACAAATTCCATTAAGACAACTAACTTTTTATATATTAGAAATTGGACCGGTTTAGGATACAATATGCTATGATTCTGATATTTTTATAAACTTAGGGAAATGTGTCACTCAATGTGGTTTAAGAGAATTTAAATATGTAGCTCGATGATAATCATGAAAAATATTGACAAGCAGCATTTCGCTGTATTTGTTGAAGTTGATGTTTGGCAAAACAAGAAGTCACTATTTCCGGATATTTTTTTGTACATGGGTATTAGCTTCATCAAGTAATTGTAGGGTCACAACTCGTTCACTCTCATTATATTTGAGAAATTTAACGAATTTTGCGTCATGGTTGTTATTCCAGATTACTGACCTTACGTGCCTCTTTTGATACTAAATACCAGATTCAACTTCTTTATCAAAATGATACATTGCTTGTCAATATCATGTACGGTTACCATCGAGCGACAAGAAAAAGAATATTTGATATAATTTATGATGTGAATATCTGTAATACACTATCCGTGAATATTGTACGTTATTGCCGTGTATACCTGGCTGATTTTCATCCTTGGGCCACAAGATCATTTGGATGGTGTACTAAATCAAACATAGCGCAACAAGCTGACAAATGTATTTGAAGATTTTTTGTATTGCTTTATCAGCTACGTAACTTTTAATGAAAATCAATTTTAATACAGCATCAGATTTGCTAGATAAAGTTGCTCATAAATTTCCCAGAACATTGAAATACACATTTTCTTAGATTTCCTCTTGTTCAAAAATCTTTTCTAACGTTCAAATTCTTACCACTGCGATAGAAAATAATTTTGAGAGTCATACTTTCTTCAGATTAATTTCAGATGACTAGTCAAAGGTTTCGGAAATTCTTTGCTTAGATTTGCCCAATTGTTATGTGATCAGTTCCTTTGTAACAACGATTTAAAATATTTACCGAGGAAATTCTGGATCCCTACAGGCTGTTCTTCACAAGAACCTGTTCTTCTTTTCATATGCTTTGAATATTTTTAATTCCTCTGTTGCAGGAGCTAATGTTAAATGCCTTTCACCACCGTTCAAAAATATAAAATATTCTATAGATGGTAATTTTTCTCGATGATCTTGTCTTAGCAGTCCCTGCAGCAAAAACATTTTCTATTAGTGGATAACACGTTCTAAGGATTCTGTATAATTATCTCTTCGTCCAAATAACGGTGCGGTATGTGTTCAATTTATCATATCCAACGGGATAACAGTGTGAAAATTGATTTTTTGGGGTCACCAAAATTTATTCCCTACTTAGCATACGCTACCCTACCAATCAAAAGTAATATTTGGTACCAAAAAATTTAATTTTGAAAATATTTTTCTTTCTGTTCGAGAAGAACTGCATTGATTTCGCCACAAATGTAAAAAGTAGTATTTAGAATAAACGTATTCTGCACATCAAAAGCAAAATTTGCTACCAATATATCAATGTTGGCAAAATAATCTCGCCAGAAATTACCGTTCTAATGGGTTTATTTCATAATCAAACCTTTAAACGATAGAGTATTGCTTTGCTTTATGACAGCGCTCTTGATCGATTGTAAGCGTTTAACCAGGTTTGCCTAAAGAAATAAGAACTATATATTTAACATTAATAAATGTCGATGGGTAGTTATTAAAGAGCATTACTGGTCGGTATTAATCCGCTACGGAGGTGTTAACTTACAAGAGTCTCGATAAATCTAGTTGTAAATAGCTGGGCTTAGTCGAGTAAGGAAATGTTCGTAAATACTCATAGACTTATCAGATAAAGTTAACGGATTTGCATTGATTTGCGTTTGTAATGCAAAACCGAATATGACAAGATTAAACCTAAGCTGCAAGAAATTAATTATTATAACTTACATTTAATGGCTGATGTTGGATTAAATGTAGCATAAAATATAGGTCCTGGGAGATTGTGTTGTTGCGGTCTTTCGGTTTTACCAGATTAGATGTAACAAGCAAGGCCGTAGCAAAATAAAACGTTAGGAAAAGCCGCGGTGGAAAGAGGGGGCATACATAAGTTTTAATACAAGTTTACCTATTTATATTCATTCTAGAAAAAAGCTCGAAACCACACGAAAAAGCTTTTCACAAATGTACATTTAGAATTCGAACACTTTTCACTGCAAATAAGTGTTACCTTTTCAGTGTTAATGTCTATTCTTCGATGAATTTGCATTAAGAGCATCCTTTTCAATCTTTTCTGGCCGGTAGATCTTCAATAAGTTCTTAAACGTTTCAGAATTAAAACATCTTTGCAGTAGTGCAGCTTATAACAGACAACGTTACTCAAATTTTTAGGAGATTGTGAAAATTTGGAAAGAAATCGTCAAAATCTTTAATATTTGAAGAAATACTCAATTTTGTCACAAACAGATGGAATTAAGATGAATAGGAACCATTCGCACTCTTATGATTTTCTGATCTAGCGCGAAGCTCTTCAATGAGACATTTAAAAGCAGAATCATGACAATAAATCTTGAAAAGCTGCGGCACTGCTGCTGTTTGGTGCGTTATTCGAGAAACGCCTATTTGGCTGTTAAGTAATCATGTATTGCTTTAAAAGTCTGAAATTTCGAATCGAATGTGTGCAGTTCTTTTCAAATGTTTTAAAAATGAATGCACATATCGCAAAGTTGCAAATGAGGATTGCGCTATTTTCGAGTGTCAATTTGTAGGAAATAGTGTTGTAAATCAACACAAACTTTTTACAAAAATTGAGAAATAAAGTGTTTTGAAAGGATGTAGCTTTTAATAATGTTCCAGTGCCCATTACCAAAGTTAATTCTTACAATGTATTAACCGTGGCTTTGGCAATTTCTTTAAATCTAATTTGTCCATTGCTAATTTCCATTTCGTACTTGTAAATTTTCTTGCCTTCTTGATTTAAAGACCATTTCAAATCCTACCTACCAGAGTATACCGGTTTGCTACACTTTCGGTAGTTCAAGTGTGTAATAGTTCAGTTAAGCAATCAATTTTGCTGGTCGTTTTATTTAATTAATCAGTTCACATTTGATATTGTTGCGAACTATTAGGCAACACGTCAAACACGCAAGTTGCATAGCCGAAGTGTATTCTTCAGAAGTCTAGAACATTCGACAAACACCAGACTATCATTCATCTAGTTAATTTTAGGGTATATACATATATATATATATATATATATATATATATATATATAAAATATATATATATATATATATATAAATAAATAAATAATATATATATAAATTTCCCAATTGTGTCATCGGTCTCGGTGGCGTAATTGGTAAACGCATGGTTCCGCCAAAACCAGGATACAGGTTCAAGTCCTGTCCAAGACCTTATATTTCCATCTTTCAATTACTAGCTCGATTTGAAATGATCATTTGGGCTTTGCATAAAAGTCTAAGTTATTATTTCATCTTATTAACTATAATACGATAGTATTTATCAACTTACCTAGTGCAATTAACTACCAAAAATATATATATATATTACTCATATTTAGACCAGGGTAGAAAATTAATGGATTACATCAAATAATTTTAATCACCGTGTATAAGGAAGTTTATTAGATAATACGCTTTATTAAAAACCCGTGGAGAATAAAAATTCATTCGTTTTATTAAAAATAAGAGATTAAAATTATTTACAAGACGCTTTATATAAAAATAAGCAGTTTTAAAATGCTCAACGTGTAATTTAATTATTCCAAAGTAAAGAATCAAATGGAAATTACGTGCAAGATTTATATTAATTGATTCAAGTTTGGGCAACGAGTATTAAACGAAATGTACAAATAATAATTGAATATTTAATTAGGATTCACTAAAATTAAAGAGTATTAATTTTAATTGAAGTTAATTGAACCGTTAGTAACAGATAATATCTATAGAAACTTGTAAAACCCAAGATTATAATACCAGAAAATAAAGCTCTGAGAATTAATATTATGTTGAACACCTGCGTAGTTTAAATGTCACATACGGCGAAAAGTTTGCAGATAACAAATGGTTTCAGAGAATCTTGGGGAAAACGTCGCATAATAGTTACAAGAAATGCTAAAGGTGGGTTATTTCACACTCCATGTGGACTAAAATAATAGATAATAAGGAATATCACTTTGCATCAATAAGAACAGGTTAGATAGAGACAGATAATATGCGCAAGAACGAGACACATATAGTAAAAGGCGTGAGTAGCGCAACGTCATGGGGTTGCGATTGGTTAAAAGTAAAGGCAAACTTGAGAGGTAAAATAACAGCTCTGTATAAAATTTAATCGGTTATTTCCAGACGTTGCGTGCCGTGTTGAAATTTCTGAGATTTAACTGGGACGAGTGAAAATTCGTAAAACCGATGCGCGAGCGACGGACTGGGAACATAGAATAAGGAATTCTTTAGAATTACCGTTTTGAGGACAAAAGCGACGTGCCGGCTTTTTGCTATATATACCGAGATGAATATAAACAAGCCCTCTTAGACTTTTGACTATTCGATGCGTTAAAAGCTCTTACATCCGCGACTTGATTGAAGATGTTAAACAGTGCATTTTAGTTTGATAAAATAATTTAAAATTTTGCTCGTATATTTTAGTGATTCAAAATAGTTGGTTATTTACGTGCTAACATGAATGTACTTCAGTGCACTTAGATACAAGGTAATAAAATTTAGTTTCACTGTACCAATTAGCAAAATTTACAACGACAAATGTATACACAAAAGTAGGCAGTTTTGGCGTATATTGGTGAAAGAAGTATGAAGTTATTTGCTATTTTTCGGGGTGTTAATAATTAAATGGTTCAAATACGTGTCTGGATCCACGAAACAAGGGTCAGATATCACAGATGAATTCCGGAAAAGCCCAGAAACAACTTTAAATAAATGGTGATGGAGAAAATTTTAAAAGCGTTGAGAATTAGAAGCCGTAAATATAATCCTGTTGGAATGGTGTGATTAACTAAAGGGACGATGTACTTTGAAGCTACGAGGACAGTAACCTTCAGGTAAATTATACTATTTTGTTTGACATTTTTGTGTGTGTTGAATAACTTTATAATTGATTTACTTTAAATGGACATTAGTGAAATTGTACTAACCATAAAATTTTAATTTTAAGATGAAATTTGCTTGTTTAAGTAGAAAGGGTATTTAGTTTTGATGTTCGGTAATATGATGAAAATTTGGGTATGTCTTTGAGCTCAATTAGACGAACCTGGTTAATTAACGTAAAGGGGGTAGATGCTCCTTTATACTCAGACTCCGGTCTGCTTATATTGTTATATTAATTAGTAGGCATCCAACAAGGACTTTAATTTTGGATGCACATTAAAATGATAATAAAATTAATCTTGAAATTCTTTTAAAACTGAAATTTATGCTGAGTTTTAATTTTGAAATTTTAATGTATTCTGAATATTGATGTAAATAGAGTTAACGTTGATGTTTTTGGTAGGAATGTGTTGTTTTTTTATGAATGAGGAGGTTTATAACATTAGGAGAGCAGCCGAGGCGAAAAGAGGATCACAGCCGTTTATGACGCCCAATCTGTGGGACTAGAATTTTTGTTGAAAGGACCCAGTTCCCGCATTCAAAGGAGTATATCACAGCAAATTTTGGCGACCACAACGTGAGGGCTCGAGTTCCAAATAAAATTTTGTTATTTTATTCCAGGAAACTGGCGATCTGAGAAAGAGAGTTTCTGTTTGTGTATAAATTTAAGAGTAGTTTTAGAGTGTGTGAGTGATTAGAACGTATGCAGAGAAAAGAGTGGTTAAGGAGTCAAGGAGTGGAAATTGGAAGTGACGATAGTGCATTGTGTGAGAAAAATTCTAAAATGGAAGAAGCTGGAGGCAGTAGAGATCAGTCGAGGACGGAATCAGGGGATCAAGGAAATGAGTTAATGATGAGAATGTTAGAGGAAATGCGATTAGCTAGGAAGAATCTAATAGAGCTAGAGAAGAATCGAATAGAGCGAGGGAGGAGTCCAACCAAAAATTAGAGCAGATTAGCGGGAAAATTGAACAAAATACTAAAGAATTTAAAAATAGTCTTACCGTGAAACTGGGGGAAGTAGAAAATAGGGTTGAAAAAATGAGCGTGATATTACAGGTCTTCGACAGGAAATGGGACATTTAAGGTCCGAAGTACGCATTTTTGTGAAGAAGAGATTAATATAAAATGACTGAAGTGACGGACTCATGTAGGGATCAGTTAGGCAGGGTAGAACGCGAAGTTAGTAGTATCAAATACAACATGTCAAATTTAACGGGGGATGGTCCCAGATTTTCTACAGGTGGAGTATCATTGGATCAACACATGAAGTTTTATGGCGATAACAGGGTAAATCCACAAATTTTTATTAATAGTGTAAGAAATCTAGTGGGAAATTTATTTGACGAACAGACTAAACTAAATACGATAAAGGCTTTATTAAAGGACAATGCGGAGGCATGGTACAATTTAGTAGGACAGGACATAGACACGTATCAGGACTTTGAAAACAAATTTTTAAAGCACTACTGGAGTGATCACAAACAGGATCAGATTAGGGACGACTTGATTACAGGAAAATTTAAGGGAGAGTTTGCAGGTTCTAGGGAGCAATATGCCATCCGCAAATACAGTATGGCCAAACAACTGAATCCACCATTGACGGACAGACAGATAATCAAGTACCTATCACGACATTTTGAACTGGAAATTAGACAACACGTGGGCTTACAAAACATCACAGAACGGGAGACGTTTTTGGAATACTTACAGAGATATGACGATGTATGTGTTGGACGGACAAGAGAGATACGAGAACGAAACGTTAACACAGTTAGGTTTGACAACAGGACACCGAATTATCCGAGACGGCCTGACTACAACAGAAATTTTCGACCGAATTGGGAACGACGAGGACAGGAATACAGGAGCAATAGTGCGACTAGGGGACCGACGCCAAGACCTAGTTACACGCGACAGAACAGTTTACCGGAGGTAAACAGGACTGTGACCAGCACGCCGAATAGAGACAGGGACACGGATATTAACACGAGGAGGACGTACGCACAGGTTGTAGAAGGACAACCAGGACCAAGCACGGAAAACAGGATGGGACAGGATTTTTAGAACGCGACAGACCACTAGATTTCTGTGTAAATGTATATGAACATCCACGTGAATTTTTCAAAATTGAGGAGGAAGTAGAGCCAGAAACTGTAGAAAATTATGTTTGCCAATTATTAATTTAGAAATTTTTGAAAATAATGTAGAAGTATTACTTGATACAGGGGCAGAGGCGAGTTTAATATCGGAGGAATTCGTCAGCAAAATTAGGGATAAGGTTTGTGATAGAATTATGCCTATAAAACGTAGCCATTTAGTAGCTCCAAATAAAAAGAAGTTTGCTGTAGTAAATAGTGTTGTGGTGCTTAGGATAGATATAGGAGGTTTTAGCTGTGAACAGGAGTTTGTAATTGTACCTGGACTGAAGTTTCAGAGCATTTTAGGTGTTGACTGTATGATGAAGTTAGGGTTTTGATAGATATGGAAAGGAAGGTAATAAGGATTAAGGATAGGGTAGTTCCATGGAAGGGCAGTTATGAAGTCACAGAGGATGACACGGGTTTAGTATTAATGTAGTAGAGGTAGAGGATGATGAAAGTAAACAGATCAACACAATAAGATGTCCAGAGGATAGGAAAGTAGAGGTTTAAGCTTTAATACAAAAACATGCAGAAGTAGTGGGGTAGAAGCAGCATATCAGGAGCAGGTGAAGGCGAAATTAAGTAAAGATGGCAAGTTTGTTTTAATCAAGTAGATTTAAGGGATTCATTCTGGCGATTCCATTACACAAAAATTCTAGAAGGTACGTAGGGTTTTCCATAGAGGAAAAATCGATAATTGTAAAGTAGTATCGTTTGGTTTGTCGGCAGAAAGGAAACAAGAATAAATGAGAAACAGACAAGTGTAGGGACTGAAGAGAGTAAGTTTAAGAGTCAGGATAAGAGGGATGATAAGTTTATTGTATGTGAGATAATAGAGATGTTAAGTATAGATATAGAAGGGGAGAGATAGGGATGAAGAGTATTAGGATGGTAAGAAGGAAGACTTGGAGGGTCAAGAAGAGAGTTAGATTTAAATAACTTAATGAACAAAGGATAGAATAGGTGTATATAGAAAAGTAGAAGTAAGTGTTTATAGAAAATAAAGCTAGGTATAGGATAAATATGGGAGATAATTAGGAATAGGTTTAGGATGAGAATAAAGAGTAAAGGTAGGAAGAAAATAAGATAGGTTAAGTATAGATATTTCATATAAGATTAGTGGAGAGTTAGTAATAAAGTTAGAAATAGGATAGGTATATAGGATGTATATAGGATTAGATGGATGAGTAGGATGAAGTTAGGGATAATTTCAGTTTATAGAATGAGGTGAGAGTTAGGAATAGGATAGGGATATAGGATAGGTGTAAATATTTTTTTTTCGATTGGAGACAAAGTAGGTAAGTTAGATAGATAAGGGTAGAGAGAGATAGGCAGTTTTTTGTAATTTTTTACTAAATGTTTTATATTTGAATTCAAATAAGTGGGATTATTTGTATTCAAATAGGGGGAAAATACTCATATTTAGACCAGGGTAGAAAATTAATGGATTACATCAAATAATTTTAATCACCGTGTATAAGGAAGTTTATTAGATAATACGCTTTATTAAAAACCCGTGGAGAATAAAAATTCATTCGTTTTATTAAAAATAAGAGATTAAAATTATTTACAAGACGCTTTATATAAAATAAGCAGTTTTAAAATGCTCAACGTGTAATTTAATTATTCCAAAGTAAAGAATCAAATGGAAATTACGTGCAAGATTTATATTAATTGATTCAAGTTTGGGCAACGAGTATTAAACGAAATGTACAAATAATAATTGAATATTTAATTAGGATTCACTAAAAATTAAAGAGTATTAATTTTAATTGAAGTTAATTGAACCGTTAGTAACAGATAATATCTATAGAAACTTGTAAAACCCAAGATTATAATACCAGAAAATAAAGCTCTGAGAATTAATATTATGTTGAACACCTGCGTAGTTTAAATGTCACATACGGCGAAAAGTTTGCAGATAACAAATGGTTTCAGAGAATCTTGGGGAAAACGTCGCATAATAGTTACAAGAAATGCTAAAGGTGGGTTATTTCTACACTCCATGTGGACTAAAATAATCGATAATAAGGAATATCACTTTGCATCAATAAGAACAGGTTAGATAGAGACAGATAATATGCGCAAGACCGAGACACATATAGTAAAAGGCGTGAGTAGCGCAACGTCATGGGGTTGCGATTGGTTAAAAGTAAAAGGCAAACTTGAGAGGTAAAAATAACAGCTCTGTATAAAATTTAATCGGTTATTTCCAGACGTTGCGTGCCGTGTTGAAATTTCTGAGATTTAACTGGGACGAGTGAAAATTGTAAAACCGACGCGCGAGCGACGGACTGGGAACATAGAATAAGGAATTCTTTAGAATTACCGTTTTGAGGACAAAAGCGACGTGCCGGCTTTTTGCTATATATACCGAGATGAATATAAACAAGCCCTCTTAGACTTTTGACTATTTGATGCGTTAAAAGCTCTTACATCCGCGACTTGATTGAAGATGTTAAAACAGTGCATTTTAGTTTGATAAAATAATTTAAAATTTTGCTCGTATATTTTAGTGATTCAAAATAGTTGATTATTTACGTGCTAACATGAATGTACTTCAGTGCACTTAGATACAAGGTAATAAAATTTAGTTTCACTGTACCAATTAGCAAAATTTACAACGACAAATGTATACACAAAAGTAGGCAGTTTTGGCGTATATTGGTGAAAGAAGTATGAAGTTATTTGCTATTTTCGGGGTGTTAATAATTAAATGGTTCAAATACGTGTCTGGATCCACGAAACAAGGGTCAGATATACACAGATGAATTCCGGAAAAGCCCAGAAACAACTTTAAATAAATGGTGATGGAGAAAATTTTAAAAGCGTTGAGAATTAGAAGCCGTAAATATAATCCTGTTGGAATGGTGTGATTAACTAAAGGGACGATGTACTTTGAAGCTACGAGGACAGTAACCTTCAGGTAAATTATACTATTTTGTTTGACATTTTGTGTGTGTTGAATAACTTTATAATTGATTTACTTTAAATGGACATTAGTGAAATTGTACTAACCATAAAATTTTAATTTTAAGATGAAATTTGCTTGTTTAAGTAGAAAGGGTATTTAGTTTTGATGTTCGGTAATATGATGAAAATTTGGGTATGTCTTTGAGCTCAATTAGACGAACCTGGTTAATTAACGTAAAGGGTGGTAGACGCTCCTTTATACTCAGACTCCGGTCTGCTTATATTGTTATATTAATTAGTAGGCATCCAACAAGGACTTTAATTTTGGATGCACATTAAAATGATAATAAAATTAATCCTGAAATTCTTTTTAAAACTGAAATTTATGCTGAGTTTTAATTTTGAAATTTTAATGTATTCTGAATATTGATGTAAATAGAGTTAACGTTGATGTTTTTGGTAGGAATGTGTTGTTTTTTTTATGAATAAGGAGGTTTATAACATTAGGTGAGCAGCCGAGGCGAAAAGAGGATCACAGCCGTTTATGACGCCCAATCTGTGGGACTAGAATTTTTGTTGAAAGGACCCAGTTCCCGCATTCAAAGGAGAATATCACAGCAATATATATATATATATATATATATATATATATATTGATATGATAACGCCGTACTCGGTGCAATGACGTTTTTACTTAATGCCACCGCTCTGTGTTCTCACTTCAAATTTAATCTTACTAATTTTATTATTATGCCACGGCTAGCCCTATTTAATCTACACAGAGTGCACAACGTTACGATGATCAATTTTTCTCTTCTCCACCCCTTAACGTTACCTATTTGTTTGAATTATAAAACGAAGTAAATTAATTTCATATAATGAAAAAATATTATTTACAATTTGTGAAAAATATTTAAATACGCGCTTCCATCAGTCAATATCATATGTATTATTTATCCCAAAATTTATATACTTTGAATTCAATCTAAAGTCACCAAAAACTACCTTTTTTACCAAAGAAACCTGGAACGTTCTAGACCCCTTTATAATATATTACGTAAGTTTAACGTATGCAATGTTTGTTGTTGACTTCATCACAAGTATTATATAAATTGAATAAATTCAGCATTGAAATTTAAATAGAAAAATATATTAAAATTAAATAGATCTGACCTGCTACAGGTTGTTTGGGTTGGTGATCAACACCCCTTTGTTGTCCTCATTCGTCTATCAATGCTCTGCTTAGCCGAACCAATACTTGAGTACAGTTACTCCTTTGTTTTCCATAAATTACTTCGTGCTTCTTTATTTTATATGCCTTGAATCTCGCAACTCAAAATTGTACCAGAATTGTACCAAAATATAATTGTCCACGCTGATTTGAAATATTGTATTGACCCAGATTTGAATTATTCTTATCGACGAATACTTGAATTATTCAGAAATGTACCATAGATTCGAAATGTTACATCACAGATTCGAAGTATTCAGAAATGTACCACCAATTCGAAGCCCTATTATTATTATTATTTAATTTAAATAAATAACCCCAAATTCTACTCACGTTAAACGGCGAAAGAAGTCTTCGTAATCGTTGCACTTTATCACTGTAACATACACTTGATGTTCTATTAAATATGAAATTACGCGTGACTTTTTGGTTAACAGTGACGCAGCTTTGCCCTGCATGAGTTATGAACTGACTCGTCTTATCAATGCTCTGTGTTAATATAGGCTCTTCCCACTTACATGTGGGCTGGGTTTTCAACAGTTTTGCAGATTTCCCAACCAACCAGGTCTTTAATATTCCCTACCTTTCGAAGTTGTTTCTGAAGTAGTTTCTTCGGTTTTCCATGTAATGGTGTTTATTTGATACCTTATTATTCGTTATCTTGACCATACGTCGTTTTGTGTAGATATCGCCTTTTCAATAATTGAACAAAATAAATGATGTAACTTCAATGCTATTTCCGTTTATGTATTTTTATGCGTATTTGAAACTGCGCTTTCTTATCAAAAATGTTTATTGTTTCAGCTTAATTGCATAAAGTTTTGTTAGGTTTTATCTCTTATCTTAGTATTTTTTTATAACTAATTAGACACTTCTCAACGCGTGTTTAATTACATGTACTATCCTTCTTCTGAATACGTGTTCTATTGTTGAAAGATATGCTCACTGGCCTTACTTAAAATTAATAACGGTCTATATACTGAGTGTTAAATACTTGCTATTTACTTAATGTATAAATTACCTATTTTTCTGCTAAGTACGCGTTCTATTGTTGTGAGATATGTTTACTTGCATCGCTGAAAGCTAATTATGATCTATATACAGGGTGTTAAATGCTTGCTATTTACATAATGTACGAATTATTTAATTTTCTGCTAAATAAATGAAGTTTTCTGATTCCTATTGCAATTTATGGTTACTACACGACCCTTGCTACTCAATAAACCCCTAAACAACCCTTTATCACAGCAATATATATATATATATATATATATATATATATATATCTATAAGATCTGAGTTAAGTGCATAAAAGCTACTCAGAGGGAGAGAAGTGGGTGTATCACCAAACAGATAATAAACAAATGCTGCCTTCAATATTCTTACCTAATGTCCAGTTAGAGCGGCGAAGATTCTTGGATCCAAAAAACTTCATACTACACTCGTAAAATTAATTAAAGCCGTGAGGTAGTCCGATACAGAAACTGACCTCCGAGACATAAATTTATTGTTCAAGTTGTAAAAATGGACTGTGTTAGGCCGCGCAATCACCTAACATAAGGCAAACAAGCTAGAATATTGAAGGTGATAGATAAGGCGACCGAGTTAACCAAATTAATTTAACTGAAAAAGCAGATATTCCCATTAACAAAATAAAATTAAATTTGATAGTAATAATAATATAAAGAAGCTACATTGACGGAACATACCGCTCACCAAAATAGAAACATTTTAATTTTCATCTAGAGGGAGGGGACAGAGTTTATATGCCTTGACTACCTTAGTTTGACGCCACACAGAGTGCACGAAGATGCGATAACAGAGAAGTTTTTGCGCCCCTTTTTATCTAACACTTCCCGCCTGAATGAAGTAAACAAATTGACCAAAATTAATATAATAATCAAAATATGTACAATTTGTAGTTCCGCAACTTTTATAATATTATTCGCTATTTAAGAAAATCCTGAATCAAAATAATAAATCAGTTTGTCCCCAAATTATGACTCCCTTAAGTCAGTTTAAAGCCAGCAAAAATAACTGTATACTACTGGAAGTACGTCGAACGTTCATTGATCTTCTTTCCCTTTCACGTAATTTCTACGTATCAAACAAAAATTTTTGATGACCCTTTACATAAATATCTCAGTACATACAAAAATTAAAATGTTTAAAGAAATTAATGTCTTATGCTATTAATGAATTTTATCTCTTACTTGTTATTTTTCCTTGTTGAACTCCTGGTTGTAAATACGCGTCACTGCATGCACCTCAATTCTTAAAACTGCCACTGCGTGCTGTGGACCAGTGTCCTTAGATTGTTTTCCGTTATATTTTCTTATTGATTTTGTCTGGTAGTTGTTTATTGAATCAAGTAGTATAGCTTGGCTAAACGCCCAGTTTAACACTTAATCGTTTACTTAGTTAAATTTAGTTCAATTTTTAGTTCAATAATTAGTTGAATAATTGGTGTAATACGTGGTTCAATACTTGGTGCCGTTTTAAATGTCGAACGCGAATTTCTGTTGTATATTTGCACTTGTACTATTATTTGAAATTTTCAATCGCCCACTTTCGCTTAAATATTATTATTTAATTTGATAGTTTAACTTCGCGTGTTATCTTGGTTCAGACACGTACAGAGGGTGCCTTGATCGTAGAAAAACTCGCTTTTTATTAATTTGTGCACTATTTTAAGGTACGTCTATTCACCTGTTATAATTGGTTTACCAAGTTTATTTTGTTGATTAAGACGTTGCACTTGTCTTATCGTGCAAGCCTTCGGATTTTCATGTAGTTACCATTCCAAATTTAGCACATCACGTAGACATCAAAATTTTACACTGTGGATTCCGTTGACCATGAGACCTTGTACGTCCTCTTATTTGTATAAGAATTTATTCAAACTTTCTATTTAATTCCACACGTAGTCAAACATATGGTTCCTTATTTTTGTTTACCAATGTGCTGGATATTATTCAAATTTTGTCAAGCTTACTATTAAAAGATTACGTAGTCAAATTTTATAATGAGATTCTTTAACAGGTGACGTAAATTAGATGCGTTTTTATTGACTCTTTACGTTCTATAATTTGCTTGTTTCGCAAGACCCGTTTGTTATAAGCACGCATGATTATTAATGCGTCTAGTTTAAAAAAATGCGTGTTATGTTTGTTTGACTTTCGATGTTCCTGATGCGTATTTATTTAAAGTTTGTGAATTCATTTCTGTGTTTAAAAACAAATTGGATTGCGTACAAAGTTATTTATTTTGCTAAATGTAATTGAACTCTTGAAGAATGAGATTGCATTCGTTGATTAAAGTTGAGTGTAAATTTTATACAGTGTGTTTAATGCTTGCTTTTTGTATAATTGGCGAACTGTTTACTCTTCATGATAAAAATGCTTAATTTTCTAGACTTTGGTGTCGTTTACATGAAGTGTACAACCCTTGTTGTGACCTTACACACCCCTAAATAACCCTATTATCATAGTAATATATATATATATATATATTTCTGTGATATTTAGTAATTATTTCAGGATTCTGTATATAAAATATTAATAACAAGGTGAAACGCTTCTCTGTAAAGTAAAAATCACTAATAATATTAATTAAGAATAGCGTGTGTAATATCATAAACATATGTTTACTGTTATATTTAAGAAGTATAAAGCATTGTAAATTTCATATTATAAACCAAGGTATCCTTCAAAAGTTAAATTATAGGAATGCTTTAGCATTTAAAACCGTTTTAGTTTGAAGCTATTTGTTTCTCAGGTACAGTTAAGTATCGTTAAACATAAGAGGACACAAACAACAAGCGAATTCTTAGTAGGGTGGTAAGGTGGCTGTCAATTAAAAATAAATTATGGTTTTGAGGGATCTAGGCGGTTACAAATATTGCTTTGTCAGAAACAAAGAGGGGGTTAGTTATTTGAATAAGTAAAAGAAATATAGAAAATCACGTGTTAACATGGACATAGTTTAAACTTGGAAAGAGAGGGTGATTTCGTCCGTTACAGTAGAACTTGCAAACCAGTGAACAAAGAGCGATTGTGTTATAAAATGGGTATGATTGGGATAAACAGAGAAGGAACTTTAATGGTCTGGAAAAACGGGGATAATAGACAAGGTAGACAGGTGAATTAGCGTGTATGTATGGGAGCGATAGAGATAACAAGTATTACTAGAGGCCTGTTTGGAACGTTAACTTTTGCCAGTAGGTATGCGGTTTTCGAGAAATGTTTATAGTACGTACGTTGATGAGAGTGGAAACTTAAGTTTTCGGAGAAATGTATACTTTAGCTTGTGGTGTGAGATAAATTTCTAAAAATTCGTTAGCCGTTGTAGTTGTTATTGCTAGAATTTGCAAACCGTTGAGGGTTTCAGGTATTGTATGTTTGTATTGACAGTGTTAAGAAGTGTTAGAGGGGCAAACGAAAAATATATAAGCCCTAACGAATGGCGTCGTACTGGTTGATTACCAGTACATTATTGAAGAAATGTGAGAGTTACAATGCAGTATGGAGATGGGAAATGAGATAGCCCCTTGCTGACGTGAATGAAGTTAGCAGTATTTGTGATGGCAATCCAGATTAGATGTTCCTGTAGGCAGCAGTCGTGGATGGTGTGATGTCAATGTTGTGAGCAGCAATAGAATCCAGGTAACTCTTGTTTTGTTTGCATATGTGTATAAACAGGTGTTTTGTGCTTTGTGGGTATACTGTTATGAACGATATACTTAGGAAGTGTTATGAATTGAACTTTTGCTGTGACATCATTGCACTTTATTTCTTTGTGGAAATTTAGGTTTAAGAAATAATTGATGACATTAATAATTTTTAGTATGCACAAGGTAAAAAGGTACTTTTGAGACTTGAAGTACTCTATTTGCACGAAGGTTTAAAAGATTATTATAAACTCTTACTAAACCGGGTGAAGTAAAGACTGTGGGAAAGCCCTGTTGCTTTTTTTGTAAATAATAAAATTGTAAATATTTAATTGTGTAATCATGGATTTCAAAATGTATTGTGAAATGTGTAATTTTATCAAAAGGGATGTACATGATGTATAATTAATGAGTGAACAAAAAGTTTTATGTTTATCTGGAAGTGTCTTTGTCTATAAATATGTCAATAAACTTAGGCGTGTTTACCGTAGCAGAATTTTTTTTGTAGTTAGTTTGGTTTTTCAGAAAAGAAGCTGAGCAGCCGTGGCATACTTCGTTGCGAAGCAGAGTTTGTTTAAGTTTTTTCTTGGTAAACAAGCAGCAGCGAAGGTTTGTAGGATTTTTGTATTTTGTAGCATGTTTGTATAGGTAGCTTTCAAAGCAAAATGGCCACCCAGGAGTAGGACTTAGTTTTTCAGAATAAAATGACGCCCAAAGGTGGAGCTCGAATTAGCATTAGAGCATAAAGCTCGTCAATTTTTGCGACCTACGTCTACTATTTTTAATGTAAGGGGTTAGTTTCGATACACTTAGAGTCAATAATTGAGAAATTACACTTTTATAGTACACAGAGGATATTTGTTTATACTTTAAATTTTATTAACAAAGGATTGCAATTATGCACTAAAATCTACAAAAGCTTTCTAGCAACTTTGCTATGCGCCTAATTCTTGAGATACGTCACCGCTCTTAAGTCACCAAAGACTAATTTTAAAATATAAAATGCATCCTGCATAGGTAGATAGATACCTTTAGGGTAACATAATTGTCAGTAACGTGTTATCCTACGAATAACGAAACTGATAGAATTATTACATTATTAAATCGTTGAGGTTCGTTCGTGTTCCTTTGGCGTTTGAACGTCCTGCGGCTGGCCGCTATTATTACCTATAATATAGTGATTGATGTCCTGCTGCGACCTTTGACATCCTAGAATGTAACATATTTAACACCTTACTCCAAGTATAGGTTCCACATCAATACGTTGCGGTTTATTTACTAAGATAACTTTAACTAATATTCATTTCAAATGACATGATTTACGTTCTCGAAGTACATTTTCGAACACACAACGCCACCTTTTTTCGTCTACGAGAAAAACAGGTGTACCTTAAAACAATTAATTATCGACGCTTATAAAGTGAAAAAATTCAATGGGCGGTAAATTCTTTTTATAATAGAATATCTTGTATAAAAAAAGACAGGACTATATAAGGACAGAAATTAACTAAAAGCATAAATAACAAGCTGGGAGTCACCAAAACACCTTTTTGGAAATGAAATTCGATTATAGTTAGTAATTTACAGATGAGGGCGTGCGAGAATGGTTAATATTATACCCAGCTGGACTTTTAAAACGCGTTATTACAAGATAGGTTAAAATGCTGAAGTTTAATATGGTTTACTCTATCCTGCGGCAAAAGATGCAAGAGATACGTAATTCTCGGTTAGCCAACTACATCATGATTTTATAATAAACTGAGAGTGTAATAAAATTTAATTTGTATTACTTTTAATAAGGTTTTACGCGTTAACTTCCTCATAGACGGTGTTGCACGCTACGTTAAATTCGACTCGTAGGAGGTTTATGTATCAACAAATATGTATTGGTAATTTATTAGAAGATTAGTAAATAATAAACTGTTGCAATTCAATACTTGGAGACATTTTATGACGCAAGTTCAGTAACGAAAAAAAACGGATATTGATAAAATACGTAAATCAAAATCAGTAAAAAAAACCTCGGCACTGCTCTGATTTTTGCATAAATAGTTTCCAAAACTCAAAATTACTTATTTTCCTGCGGCACAGCACGTGCAAAAATTGCGGAGCAATAATACATCAGAACGTACACCAAATAGTTTACACAATCTTTTCCTTACTTTGTTGTTTGACTAACTGTGTTGTAGCTATTAGACCATTGAATTTTGATAATATAGCAGATGTCGCGTTATTTCCGTCAAGAATATGCCGTAATATCCAAAGATTTGTGTGCCCTTTATTCAGTTTGAAGCAGTGGTGTCGTCGAGCCGGAATGCTCCGTTACGTCGTTCCGGTACTTCCTTTTTGGACAGGAACGCGTTCCGGAACTAAAGATGATTTCTGATAACGAAAATTGGCTGACATTTTGGAAAAAAAAATTAAAAAGAATTGCTGATTTTTTTCTTCTAATTTTTGACGAATTTTTATATGTATTATTATAAACAAGGGTTTGAACCGAACCCGAACAAAAACCGGAACGAACCAGCTTGTTTTTCCGAACCGTGAACCGGAGTCCGGAACGTTTTTTTCCTGCTGAACCGGAACCCGAACCGAACCGAAACAAATACGTGAACCGGTTTTTGAACCGGTTCAACGGGAATTAAACTTTATCTATAATAAAGATCTAGCATATCTTTTATTTATAAAAATGAATGGCCCACCACAACAATTAATTAAACCAGATGATTATGTAAAAACTTGGTTAAGGTCTCATCGTTCAGCGGATGACAACAAAACAAGGAAAATTCAACCACAAGATCCTGAACATAATCCTATTTGGAATATGTTATAAAAACCATTAGTGTTTTCATGTATTGTTAAAAATATTTATGCAATATTGTTTGAGTAGTTAATATGCGTATTTTATAATTTGTTAACTAATTTTTATTAAACGTTCCTATTATTGTAATAAACATATATATATATATATATATATATATATATATATATATATTGCTATGTATAAACAAAAATTGGAATTATCGTTCTCCGACGTTGGGCTGTCTTATTAATATTGCTATAAATCTCCCTCCAGGAACTTGACTGGATTTTATCTTGAACCTACCTTGTCGACCAATAACAAAATTTGATATGTTACCGCCTTACTCGTTATCAATTTCGTATTCAACTTATAGCTTCTCCTTGATTGTTTAAATTATCAAATCACTCCCATTAATTTTATCTTATGACCTCGACTGGCATTTACTTAGAATTATAAAATTCAGTTAATTCGATTTTATATAATGAAACAAATATTATGTACAGTTTTTGTAAATTATTTAAAATACACTTTTCAATTAATTAATGTTGTAAATCTCATTTATCAAAAATCATATACTTTTTAATCAAACCCAAAGTCACAGAAAAAACCTATTATTTTTATAAAAAAAGAAGTGTGGAACGTTCAAAACCTCTTATCATATCACGCACTTTATACGTATGCAAGTCCTCTTTTTGTTGACTTTTTCACATTCATTTATATTAAGCAAATTCAATATTCAAATATAAAAAATAGAAAAAAAATGTCTTATAACTAAAAATCTGACCTGGTCTATTTTCTTCGCATTGACGCATCCATAATCAGCTAGTATTTTCCAAGCATTAAGCCATCCCTTTGAATAAAATTTATCTTCCCCCAATTCAGGATTATTATATGCTCATTCGAAATATTGTCTATCCACACGCTTGAACCATTGCATTTAAATTATTGCCATCATCCTCTGGACTACCATTATTAACTTATAATTATGCACCCCAATTTATTGTCATCTCATTCAGACTTATTACTTCTTATCAATTTCCCCAAACTTAGAATTGGATTATCATCTTCCCCAAACTCGAATTTGTATTATTATTCTCCCAGGACTAGGAACTTGGAATTCTCATCATTTGTTTTCCCCTGACTTGGAATTGCATTATTCTCCCCGGACTCAGAAGCCCTATTATTATTGTGCTTTAGTTTAAATAAATTCCCTAAAATCTAATTACGTTTAATCGGCAATCGTAATTTTTATCTTAGTCGCACTTATACAATTTTTCACTTTAAATTATTACGTATCTCACTTTGTCTCAAAGTGGCGCACCTCGGCTTTTGTTGAGTTGAAAACTGCTTCGTTATCACTGTGCCTGTTAATATATCATTGACCTCCCACTCCGTCAGTGGGTATGGTCTACAAACTCCTCGCTCATTTTAACCAATCAAATCTTTGCATTTAAAGTAGTTTCTGATGTAATTTTCTATGCTTTCCAATAATTGTGGCCTGCTCGCAGATGCTTCGTTATCAAACATGCGGTGTTTTGATGAATCTAATTGCTTTCCATGTTGTACATAAACAACTGATGCAATTCGATTTTTAATTTTCATATCTGCCTGTTATTTAAGCAATTTTAATCACCTCTCTTTATCAAAGTTCTTAACTACTTGTACGCATTTACATTATGCTTCTTGAAGCTCTATTTCTTATCTCCGTATTAACCTAATTGTTTGGAACTCTTTTGAATGCGTGTTTATTACACTTTATTATGTTTACTTACAAAATACGCGTGCTTCCACTGAAAAATATCATTACTTGCCTTACCTAAATTAACTAAAACTCTATCTACAGGGTGTTAAATATTTACTATCTACTTAATGCATGTATTTCCTGTTTCTACGCTAACTATGCGTCTTCCTATGTCTATTTGCGTCGCTTAAAATTATTTATACTTTATATACAGGGTGTTGACTGCTTACTATTTACAAACTATCTCCATTTCTCGATTTTCTCTTAAATAAATGCACTTCTCTGCTTCCTATTATAATTTCCCATTTCTAAACGACCTTTACTATAAAGTACACCCTTAAACAACCCCTTATCACAGCAATATATTGTTATGTTATGTAATGTTCTATATAATATCCAAGGTTAGACGCACTTATTTACTACTCATATTTATGAAATATCCAATTTAAAACTAATGATAAACAAGATCGTACAAAATTTAATTACTGAACTAATATCGAATGCTATTTCAGTGTGATAGAGCTTTTTGAGATTTCAAATAGGTGTTTATTTAATTTAATTTATAAAAATCAAACGTAATTCCATTTGAGGAAGCTTCTGTGGATTGTTTCAAATGCTTATGTTCACTATTTGAGTGGACACTACTGTTTGTTAAAAGTAAGACATACCACAAGATCTAAAAAATAAGTCATTTAGCATGTTTTAGTAGAAATAAGTAGTTATAGGATGTAAAATTAATGTTTGTTTAATGTATGTTCACTATATGTATGTTTATTATAAATAATTAGGTACCATAATATTTGAAACACAATTCATTAGTATTAGTAGATAAATAATTATAAGTAAATGGAAAATTGAAAACAAGATGTAACAAATGGAAAGTAGGACCAAGTGATCCAAATGAAAGGTTTTGAAAGAGTGATTAGAGATGTTTGTAAATAATTGATCAAGGAGTGTAATTTTAATTAACTCTAAAGATGTAGTAGGCAAATGAAAATTGTTTAAGAGATCTCCTAGGTGATAAGGATAAATAAATGGAGCTTATAAAATTTGTAATTTACAGAATAGATGTGTTTTACCTGCTCTCGTTTTTTTATTCAAGTATTAAGAGCTGAAGCTAGTTAAAAGAGGTTTTTGTGCAACGTGTGGTAAATGTAAAAGGTTTATACAACCATTAGTAGTCCAGAAGATTAGTTGTTCTTCCAATGAAATGTGTTTGGCTTCCAAGCTGATGTAAATTGAGGTACCGAGAGTTAAAAATTGGTCCAGAGGATTCCATTATTCTGAAGCAGTGTTCCTGCAGTGATAGTTTGAACGAGTCCTAAATTAGATAGCCGATTCTGAGTATCATTTTTCATTATAACATTCTTTTAGTATTTCTAAAGCCTAAAATTAAAGCGTGAAATTTTAAATACAAAATATTAAAACTTAAAATTTAACAGGTAATCGTGCACTTCCAAGTTTTGGTGGTCTGTTTGCAGTCCAAGGTCCATAATTGTAAACGCAGGAGGACTTCAATGGAATTACAGGTATAAAACAACTTAGTTCTTATATTTGTAACACTTAAAAAGCTGTATTATTCATTGAAATCTAAAAATTTTATCAAAAGTTAAGCATTCTAACTTTGTTTATTTTCTGAATACAAATGGTAGTAAATATCACACCCAGTTTTAGAGCAAGTATATTAAAAATTAACTAGAGGGGGCTGTATCTGGCAGTGGTTAATATATAGGCATACAGTTTTGTACCCACACTGTTTGTTTATAATTATTTAAATTCATGAAAAACCTGAGATAAGTTTCAATAAGCCGTGGCATATTATTGGTTCACAACAAAATTTACTTTTATCCATTTATTAAATATAATATAACAAAGAAAAGGGCCCAAATATAAATACTGATAAATATTAAGTAAACGTAGCAGACATACGACGAGATATATATTAATAATATATATATATATATATATATATATATATATATAGTAATGAATGTTCCTGGAAAATGGTCAGGTATAAGTAAAACAACTCAATTTGTTTTCATTGGTTTTTCATATATTTTCATGCTTTACGCGTTTCGGTTCCAAATAACCATTTTCAAAATAGCAGCTAAAAATTACATTGTTATAAATACTATAAAATTATACACTATAAACATATACTTGCACTAAAAAAAAAAAAAAAAAAAAAAAAAAAAAAATGGCAGACAATCGAACCTTTACAACTTTACCGGTCGAGGAATTCATTCGTGCAACCAAGTTATGCTTAGAAGCTACGTACTTTAAATTTGATAACAAAATTTTCTCCCAAATATATGGAACAGCGATGGGGTCACCAATTTCTTCAACCATAGCGAACTTGGTTTTAGAGGAGTTGGAAAATACCGTCATTAAACAACTAAGTTATCAACCGACGTTTTTTAAAAGGTATGTCGACGATTGTATCATGTGCTTACCAATTGATAAAATTAATGAAACCCTAAATAAATTCAACTCCTTCCACCCTAAACTACAATTCACCGTAGAAAAAGAAAGCAATAGAACAATATCATTCTTGGACCTTCAAATTAAATATAATGCTGCAGGTACCATTTCAACTAATTGGTACAATAAAAAACATGGAGGAAGATATTTAAATTATAATTTAGTGTCCCTAAACAATACAAAAAAACGTTGTAAACAACCTTGTCGATCACGCCATCCAATTATCACACGGTAAATATAGACCAAAAATTTAAAAAGTAAAACCGTATTAAAAAATAACACCTACCCAAAACAATTCTTTGAGCCATTAATTAAAAATAAAATCCACAACATATACAATAATACAGATAATACGAACAAACTCAGTCAATGTGAATCAATAGTTGGAATAGAATACATACCTGGTTTGTCCGAAAGAATTAAAAATGTTTAAGAAGTCATAATATCCATATTGCCCACAAACCAAATAATTTTACTAAAACATTTTTACCAACCTAAAACCACAAATAGAAAATAAGAACAAAACACATACGATCTATAAAATCAACTGTCTTGGCTGTAGGGATGTTATATAGGAAATTCAAAACAATATCTTCATAAAAGAATATACGAACACAAATACTGATCCAAACAAATAATAAAAATGCACAGCACTTGCTAACCATGCAATAGAAACATCACACAATTTCGATTTTAAGAATGTTAAGGTTTTAGGTACTGAAACAAACGACAATAAAAGAAATATTTTAGAAACCATTCACATACAACGCGACAGACACTCCGTAAATTCCAAGTCGGACCATGAACAATTCACTAACATATACTACAGACTAATACAAAATAAATAGTAACCGGTGGCACCTCAATAAGAATACGCTTTTAAGTAATTCACATTTCCCATACTACAATTTACTCCAATAGTATACATATTTTAAATTATCAACACTAACAGATTATTTGTTCTAACCAGTTAACCTAATCTAGTCATTCAGTACAACATTTCTAAACCTTTACGACGTACAATAGTTATAATGTATCTGTTATTTATTTTAAAAATGTTTTAGTGCAAGTATATGTTTATAGTGTATAATTTTATAGTATTATAACAATGTAATTTTTAGCTGCTATTTTGAAAATGGTTATTTGGAACCGAAACGCGTAAAGCATGAAAATATTTGAAAAACCAATGAAAACAAATTGAGTTGTTTTACTTATACCTGACCATTTTCCAGGAACATTCATTACTATTTATATATGGTCAAGAAAATTTTATATATATATATATATATATATATATATATATATATATATACATATACACAAAATGGGTTTCGTAATGATTTTCGTTCCGGTAAAAAAAAAATTAGCACAACACCACTGGTTTGAAGTAACTCGCGATGTAGTGAAAGGTAAATTCGGCGCCGGATTAAGGTACAACGTACCCTGGGCAAATCAACCGCCCTTCCCCTCTATATTGTCTAAAATATTAAAATTCCAACACTTTTTGTTTTTCTAATTGTATATTATTCAAATACAGTAATTCTAATAATTTTTTTATTTACGGTATATTTCAAATAAAAATTAACGATATAAATTGGTTTAAATATTTAAAACCTGAACCTTTTTATTTAGTATTGATAATAAAAAGTAGGTATCCTAAAAAGCAAACAATGTAATATTTACACAAACTTAAAATATTCAAAAACAAGTATGAACAATTATGTAGACTAGCACGCAAACTAGAATCATCAAAAATCAAAGAATATAGAATTTTTAATTCTTAACAGTTTAAGCTTACACGTTAACTTTTTTCGATTTCAAGCCAACAAAATTTTCGATTGCACTTCAAATAAAATTACGTCGAGTAAATCCGAATTAACGGCAAATGATGATATTTGAGAGAGTTTTTCATGGCTAATCGTGTTTCGTAAGTAGTTTTTCCCTCTCTTCATAACGGAAAAACAACTCTCACTTGCTGCATATGTGCACAAAAATATTTGCAGTATGGTATCTATATTTCCATAGGTTGCAACTAATTGCTTACTACAAATAAGTTGCAAATATCCTTTAGGCGAATTTTCTGGTTCGAGGTCTTTGACAAAATTATGAAAATGAGCGCAGCATTCTTTTACAAAATCTTCGACTAAATCATCCGGCTATTATTTAATAAAAACTTTAGCTTTTTCTCTGAGTCCATCTGGTAATAATGTCAAAAGTTTGGTAAAGAATCTAAAATTAGATTCAACATCAGTGTAATCTTTACCTCGGCACTATAATTCAGCAATCAAGTTATCAATTATACTTAAATAAGTATTTACTTATTATTTTGCATTAAAAACGGTACGTATCATTACTTTCGCATTCATCTTCACCATCATGAAGTTTTCGTTTTCTGACTCTCTAGTTTTCACAGCACACAGTATGACCGCCAAACGAGTGAACGTGTGTTAAAGAGTGCTCCGCTTTTAATATAAGTTTAGTAAGATTGTGTAATTCTGTTTGCTATAATAGTGCAAAAGTAATTTGCATATGATAAGTTCTACTCCAGTTAAAATTTTTGTATAAATATATCCAGTTCATTTCAAAATCTTAAATAACATTAAATAATATAAAATATTAATTACAAAATGGTGTTTACCCAGTCGCAAATTCAAGACATTCAAGATATCATGGGCAACACGTTCAAAAGTCTGGTTTCCGATAAGAGTTTTCTAGTCTCAGTAGATGGATGACAGGCGAATCACCACCACATTTTCACCAGCATCCACATTTCCACACACATCTGGACCAAAAAGTTTTCTTCGACTAACCATTTTCATCTTTCGAGATAAATATATCTTAAATTTTTCATCTTTTGAGATAAATGAGCATCCTCATTTCCACCCACGAGATAAACCTATTTTTAAGATTTTTTTACCGCTAACATTCTGAACCAAATAGTTTTCTTCGACTAGCCATTTTTATCATTCGAGATAAAGTTACATTGTTTGGTATCAATTAATATTAGAATTTTCTCAGCTACCCGAATCTTTAGGAATTTTTCAGATAGCATCACTCCCAAGGGAGCTACCCTCATTTTAAGATTTCTTACCTGTAGCGACTTTTGAGCGTTCTTATAAATTTTTTTTAGTCATGCAATACATCTTGTTAGTCTAGAATTTTATGTAGAATCCGAATCTGCAAACAGATTTAAAATCGGATAACCCCCTGCAAAGTTATACCCCTTTAAAGTCCGGTACCTCTAAATTTTTGTTCATCTATATATTTAAATCCATTTTTAAAACCTTTTTCGCTACCCAAGACATATTCTTTAACCAAACACTTAGAAGTAGTAACACAAAAATTAAGCACACAAAATTTTAATAATTTATTTTATCCAATTTACAGTTTAATAAACTAATAGAATACAATTTTTACAAAGTATAGCATTTATCTTCTTTGTGTAACCGAATCCAAGCAGGTTAACCTGTAACAAAAAAGAGATTAATGTGTTGTTTAAATAGACCTGCAACAAAAAGAGATTAATGTAAAAAAGGGGAGACGTGTTTTCGGTCAATAAGACATATTGTCGTTAACCTAACAATATGTTTTACCGTTCAGCGACACCACGTGGAGGTAAACACATGCCGCCGGGAGCGAAGGAATTATCAAGGATGGGGTGGTAGGTATGTCTTATAACTAACTTACATACTACTATACACAATAAAATATAAACACCTATCTTATATCTTTATGCCCCCATGCGTAGGTTGATATGCTTCCGGGGATGACGTAACGCTTGTCATCTGCGCCCGATAAACTGATTTTATTAATAAGCTGTGTATAAAGTTGGTGTTTATGACTCCGGATTGATATCATCGTATTCATGAGAGCCTCTCATTATTAATAACAACATCCTTAAAACTATCTACACTAATCCCGCCACCACATTACGACTAACACCCTTAATTTTCTTAACAATATCCTTTTCTCCTACAATACAGTAGAACTGAGCCGTACTACCTACAAATTCTAACACCAAGTCACCGTTGAACTCGTCTTTAAATTTCCCCGCAACTTTTTTGTTCACAAGCGGTATATTGTACTTATTCTCTCGAGGATAGTCGCTAGTATCAAAATGTTCAATGTTTGTGCTAATGTCACTATACAAGTCTGCGGTCTCCACACTGTACAGTAGTGAATCAGTATCCGTATAAAGGAGACGGATTTGGTTACCATACAAAGACCTCATCGTGCCGTAGTGAAACTCATACATTAAGGTTTTAGACAAGTCTAAAACCGAGAAACCTACATAAATTGGCTTGTCGTAAGTAACTTTGACTCGATTCATTTGCATAATAACCAAATCCTCTCCTAAAATAGTACAACTATGAAAATTAGGTCGCGCAATTAGCGTACTCGCACACAACCAATTACCAGAAACATCCCACCGGGGCACGATTTTCACATCAACGCGTTTGTCCACATTCTCCATGGTCTTCCCGAACACCGCGTTATTCATCAATTTATGGAAGTCTTTTTCAAACATGCTTTTCGCCGCCGTCCTCAACCCGGTGTTAAGGTCAATATACGCCTTCAACCATGGAGACTGAGTAAATTCTAAAACCCGGTGGATTGCTTTTAGTTTGAGACCGTATCGCACACGCTGTTGTAAATTCCGATAATGGATGGTGTAGTTTTCTTTTCCAACAGAGTCGCGAGCAATTTAGGCGTCTTGGATTTGGGTGATGGGGTACCATGTTTTCGGGGCAGAAGGGTAGATCGTTGTGGGTATGGTGCAGATGTTCTGGATACTCCAGATCTACTTCTAAAATATAACCTTTGTCATTGGTTTCGGGTATATTCAAAATGCGTTCTTTCAGGAGAGTAATCTTTTTAGCATCCATCCACCTAAAATCGCCAATGGGCAGGTGCTGTCTCATTGCCCACCCATATAGATTATTGGCATCCAGATACGTTAAGTATTTTGAAGCCTCGGTCGGGTTGTAATCCTCCATATACTTATTATTTGCTCTAGCATATCGTTGGCTGCACTGTGTGAGACCACCGCAAATCCCTTTCTTTACGAAATGATGCATGCTGACATCTGTGAGCAAGTCTAATTTTACGCCGGTGTATTTCAACATCGCATCAAAGCTCGTTGGGTGCAGTTAGATATTGACATGGGTCAAGATCGTAGGTTTTGATGCAAACGGCTCTAAAGTTCTCGAAGACGTCGGCGAGAAGCAGCACATCCGTCTTCAGATACAGATCACTATATCCCCCAAGCGTACGAATGCCAAACGTATTCCAAACTGTGTGAGCATGTTCGTACTCAGCGAATGTAATATCTGTAGAGGTTAGATCATTATAGAAGGCTTCCTTTGGCGGTAAATTGGAGTCGTTCAACACATATTCGTCTGTTTCGTAGTTGTATGGGAATACTCCCTTTCTAGCCAGTAGACCGAAATGTTTATCGTCTGGGAAACATTTTTTCATCTCAACAAACTGTTCAGGCTCCAAATTTTTTACCAATTTATCCAAGCTCGACATCATGAAACGCAGAGAATCAATGAATCTTAGCTGGACTGTGGGATTGTCAGTTTCTTCCAGCTCACCGTCAAACTCTTCTGGTTCTTCGACATATAGCCTGACATACTTCGTAAACGAAATAAATCGTTCCTTATTATTTGGAATTACGGTAACCCTCTCTTCGTCATACCCCAACTCTTTCACAATAAAATGGAAATCATACCCACTTAAATTCTGAAATACAACAGGGATGAAATGGGGGACCTTGTACTTTATATTGCACTGTGGGTGTGCAGCGAAGCGAAAGCGACCAGTCAAGTGGTCGTGATCTCTAACTCTTTCACCCCCAAGAGGCTTTTTACAAATTCCGCAATCCACTGCCATATGAAACAACAACTCATCTAGGGGTGATAATGATCTCATTGAAATATTGGTTTTTAAAATCTCACCCAGTCTTCGAGCTTCTTCTTCCAACTTCTGCATTAGAACGTTTGCAGCTTCAGGTCCCCTGTACAGCTCAAATTTGTTTAAAGATTCATCATAGCTACATTTTATGTAGTATGCGAAGCTGTACGGCTTGTGCTCCTGGATGCTATTGGAGAATGAAGTCGATGTGCTTGGATTTGCAGTACTAATTGGTTTGAAGACGCTCTCAAAATCGTCATATATAACAAAAGGCACAATCATTTGCTTATGGATGTTTATAAACTCCAATACGTTGTTGAAGTGGTTCGGCATGGTGGTGGCAACATGGTTACACTCGTGTTCTGTATGTTTGCGTAGCTCATCTTACGAACGAAAATATATTAAACATCCATCGCACAACCATTTGCATGTATTTTCTTTAGACAACTGTGTTCTAACCAAGCCGTTTAAATTATTAATTAAACAAAAATGCTCCTTTCCGCCTTTCTGAACATATAACAAATTTACGTGCCGATCCCTTTTATTAGCGGTGAAATGCAAAGGCCCCACAATCGATTTCCCTTCTACACCAAACACGTTGCCGCTGACGTCGTTTAATTCCTCGAATCTGGGGATGTCCTTAATCGACATTGGGAACTGCACTCCTGTTAAGTTTAGCACCGTGCTGTAGTGCGGGTAGCTACTGAGCCTTTGCGGGTCGTGAACACTGTTGTGTAGGGCAGCTACAACACACCAGGCAAAACATGCGTTGTCGTTGTTTTGGATGTTAATAACGGCTCTCGTACTCCGAATCCATTTGGGGAGCTCGATGTACGAAGACCCGCGCAAAGAGTTGTACTTATTAATATTTACTTGTAGGTACAACACTTTCTTCAGCGTCCAACCTAAAATTTAAAAAATTAGAAAAAATTAATAATTTTTCAAAACTAACCAGAATCTCGTTCTTGGAACTCATCAGACTTTGCAGACATCGTCTCCACAAAGGCGTTGTAGACCTCCCATAGGTTACTGGAGGAGGTGACCACAACATTTCGGGTGTTGAAGGATTTTATATCCTCTACACCCTCTATCACACCCATCTTGGTGTAGCCACCAAACACCTCCAAGTTAACCTTAAGGGTTGTGTGGATAGTCCGCTGTTCCCCGACTAAGCTTACAAATCGTTCCCGTTGATCTTGCAAGAATTCCAACAGACCTAAAAATACAAACTAAGCAAACACAAAATACTTATAAAATACATACTTGTAGAGCCGACATTACTAATTCTGTATGTAGCGATTCGAGTTTTGAATGTGGTCGCTACAACCCCCACGCCCCCATCCAGGATGCGACTAGCATTAGCTTTGTGGGTGTCGGAGCGTTGGTGGGCTGCCATGTTGGTGACGTCCACATTGCATTCCACACATCTTCGCAACCTCTTGGGGGCAGGCCCCTCAACTGTCGGTGCAGCAGGTCGTTTGACCCCGGATGGGCCTGCAACTGGTACCACTACACCATGCTTGGCATCTTTGTGCAAGGCTATCCCTCCGCGAGAAGGATGCCGGGCACACTTCGCAGGTAAACAACCCCTTTTTGGTTTCAGAGACCGATTCATGTTGTTGAAGCTGGTGTCTCTTCAAACTATCGGTTCTCGAAAAGACAACCCCACAGACGTTGCACACGAATGAAGCCATTTCACTGTAATTATAAAACTTGTTAACTAGTCAAAGACTAAACAGAAACTGAATTATATTGCATTGCACAGTGCTTTTATACACATAATAATTAAGATCGTATAATAATTAGGTATTTTACTTTTAAATTAGGAGAAACCCAGCGTCGTTTAACCTTGAGTAACATTTCATACCAGTCTATTCACGTCGGTGAAAATCAATTAGCTTCTTGCTTACGCACTACATCTATAATTATCGGATGTATCACTTTCGTGACTTCCCAGCATTATACAGCGAATTAGTAGGGTTTGTTGCTAGATGCAAAAACAAAAGTTTAATATTTAGGAAATGAACTCTGCAAAATATAATGGAAATGCTCGTCATAAACTATCAGAGCAAATAATAAATGAATCAAGTTCTATGGATTACACCCCAAATTCTGAAGATGAGGATTCAACACAGGAAAGCAATAATCGGGGCACTAAAATACCGATGTATATAAAAAGGGGTGTTGTATTAAAAATACACATCGTACTGAGCACAGTTCAGATGGTGCATATATTCACTTTAATGTACATGGGTTGATTGAAAGACTGCAGTTGCTAGTTACTGTTGATTATCACAACCATCGAGATATGCATAACCTAAATGAAATTATCTCTATAATATCTAAACTTCGACAAAATGGAATTATAGAATAGAACGACAACAAAGTTAGATGGGAGTAAATATTTATACATATTTTTCGAAATTGTAAAATTGGAATAGTCTGCATTTGCATTTTGATAAGTAAACATCGTAATAAAAATGAGCGGGGAAAGAATTATATCTTTAGATGCTATAAAATTTTAGAAGAAGTTGTCAAGGAGATGAAAAAGTTTATCAAACAATTCAACTAGCCAACATTTGAATGGTATGTCTAATGAATCTCTGGCAAATACTAAAATAGTGCAAGATAAACCTATACATGATAATGTTGATGCGAAAGATCAGAACATAGACTCCATGTCAGACGTTTCTGAGAGAAAAAGAAAGAGACAACTTAAATCGTATACTAAAGAGGATTTAAATAAAGCACTTGACGAAATAAACAAAGGATGGATTACTGGTTCAGAAGCATCCGAAATCTACAATATTCCAAAAGCTACACTCTATACGAAACTCAGATCAAACGAAAATCGTGTACAAAATTTGGATATGTATACTACACATTTGCCAATTAAAAGGAGGAAAAAGTAACTTTTGTGTGTGTGTGTGTGTGTATTAGTTTTAAGGAATAAAAATATATTTCTATGTGAAGTGTACTTGTTAAGTATTTGAATTGAAATATAAATATTGTTTCAAACGTTTTGGTTTTATTTATATATAATGGTATTGTTAGGATACAATTACTCGAAAGCAGTAGCAGAATCTTGGTTTATGTAATATCATAGAAGTTGAACAAAAAAAAAAATTCAAACTAAAAGGTATGTTTCAAACACGTAGTTGTACTCATTTCTATTAAAATTAAATGTAGCGCTCTTTGTTATAATTCTTTTCATAAGAACTTAGATACCCATTTCAGTTGCGTGGACATTTGAAAAATTAAACAATACTTCGGATATGTACCGATTGTACCCGATTTGTGTGCACGCACGAAACAACCGGTATGGAATGTATTCTATGAACTTGCGCACGCGCAAGGGTGCGCATGGACATGGGTGTGTATGCGCAGGGGTGCGCACGGATACATTACGAGTTAGAGGCCTTGGTATAAAATTTCCAGTTTTATGTTAAAATTTTTCTAAGTCACAACTACTAAAAATTTTACCAAGTCCCAAAATATTCAAAATCTAAAGTAGTTACAAAAAATGTATTCGCTCTGTTGTTCCAGACACCTCAATTTCATTCACTAATAATGTGCATGACTATACCTCTAATAGCTTCGCATACTACATTAATTGCGGTTATGATGACAGGACATATGTTGGACACCGCCATATCGCTTACATTCTCTTGATTAGGAACAGTTTTGCTATCCGATCTAGGTCGGATTAAAATCCGATCTAGGTCGGATTAAATTCGACCTAGGTCGGAGGGAGACACTCGCACCCTATGGAGCAATTTCACCCTATGGGGCAATTTCACCTTATTCTGATGGAGGTAAATTCAAGGAACTTTGCCATTAATACACCCCCACAACCAGACCTAGATCCGATTATGCACATAAAGAAATAATTTAATATTATTGCAATATCACAAAAGTTATACGCAACAACCAATTTTATTAGTTTTAATGAATAAAAATATATTTCTATGTGTAGTGTACTTGTTGCATCCGTCCTAGGTTGAATGTGGAGCTGTCGGGGGATAGGTTAGCTAGTGTTGTCCGGAGTTAGGTTAGGTTAGCTGGGCTTGTGTGGACTTAGGTTAGATAAAAGTAAAAATTGATAGGTTAGGCTGTTTTTAATGAGTTTTCTCATTAAAAACCCATTAGCACTAATTGCTTTTTAATGAGTTTTTTCATTAAATTCCCATTAGCACTAATTGCTTTTTAATGAGTTTTTCTATTAAAAACCAAGTGTGGACCTAACCTATTAATTTTTCCTTTTATCAAACCTAGGTCCACACTTGGTTTTTAATGGAAAAACTCATTAGAAAGCCAGGTCCCATACAACTAAGTAACAGACGAATCTGTGTTGAACGACTCCAATTTACCGCCAAAGGAAGCCTTCTATAATGATCTAACCTCTACAGATATTACATTCGCTGAGTACGAACATGCTCACACAGTTTGGAATACGTTTGGCATTCGTACGCTTGGGGGATATAGTGATCTGTATCTGAAGACGGATGTGCTGCTTCTCGCCGACGTCTTCGAGAACTTTAGAGCCGTTTGCATCAAAACCTACGATCTTGACCCACGTCAATATCTAACTGCACCCAGCTTGAGCTTTGATGCGATGTTGAAATACACCGGCGTAAAATTAGACTTGCTCACAGATGTCAGCATGAATCATTTCGTAAAGAAAGGGATTTGCGGTGGTCTCACACAGTGCAGCCAACGATATGCTAGAGTAAATAATAAGTATATGGAGGATTACAACCCGACCGAGGCTTCAAAATACTTAACGTATCTGGATGCTAATAATCTATATAGGTGGGCAATGAGACAGCACCTGCCCATTGGCGATTTTAGGTGGATGGATGCTAAAAAGATTACTCTCCTGAAAGAACGCATTTTGGATATACCCGAAACCAATGACAAAGGTTATATTTTAGAAGTAGATCTGGAGTATCCAGAACATCTGCACCATACCCACAACGATCTACCCTTCTGCCCCGAAAACATGGTACCCCCATCACCCAAATCCAAGACGCCTAAATTGCTCGCGACTCTGTTGGAAAAGAAAAACTACACCATCCATTATCGGAATTTACAACAGTGTGTGCGATACGGTCTCAAACTAAAAGCAATCCACCGGGTTTTAGAATTTACTCAGTCTCCATGGTCGAAGGCGTATATTGACCTTAACACCGGGTTGAGGACGGCGGCGAAAAGCATGTTTGAAAAAGACTTCCATAAATTGATGAATAACGCGGTGTTCGGGAAGACCATGGAGAATGTGGACAAACGCGTTGATGTGAAAATCGTGCCCCGGTGGGATGTTTCTGGTAATTGGTTGTGTGCGAGTACGCTAATTGCGCGACCTAATTTTCATAGTTGTACTATTTTAGGAGAGGATTTGGTTATTATGCAAATGAATCGAGTCAAAGTTACTTACGACAAGCCAATTTATGTAGGTTTCTCGGTTTTAGACTTGTCTAAAACCTTAATGTATGAGTTTCACTACGGCACGATGAGGTCTTTGTATGGTAACCAAATCCGTCTCCTTTATACGGATACTGATTCACTAGTGTACAGTGTGGAGACCGCAGACTTGTATAGTGACATTAGCACAAACATTGAACATTTTGATACTAGCGACTATCCTCGAGAGAATAAGTACAATATACCGCTTGTGAACAAAAAAGTTGCGGGGAAATTTAAAGACGAGTTCAACGGTGACTTGGTGTTAGAATTTGTAGGTAGTACGGCTCAGTTCTACTGTATTGTAGGAGAAAAGGATATTGTTAAGAAAATTAAGGGTGTTAGTCGTAATGTGGTGGCGGGGATTAGTGTAGATAGTTTTAAGGATGTTGTTATTAATAATAGAGAGGCTCGCATGAATACGATGATATCAATCCGGAGTCATAAACACCAACTTTATACACAGCTTATTAATAAAATCAGTTTATCGGGCGCAGATGACAAGCGTTACGTCATCCCCGGAAGCATATCAACCTACGCATGGGGGCATAAAGATATAAGATAGTTGTTTATATTTTATTGTGTATAGTAGTATGTAAGTTAGTTATAAGACATACCTACCACCCCATCCTTGATAATTCCTTCGCTCCCGGCGGCATGTGTTTACCTCCACGTGGTGTCGCTGAACGGTAAAACATATTGTTAGGTTAACGACAATATGTCTTATTGACCGAAAACACGTCTCCCCTTTTTTACATTAATCTCTTTTTGTTGCAGGTCTATTTAAACAACACATTAATCTCTTTTTTGTTACAGGTTAACCTGCTTGGATTCGGTTACACAAAGAAGATAAATGCTATACTTTGTAAAAATTGTATTCTATTAGTTTATTAAACTGTAAATTGGATAAAATAAATTATTAAAATTTTGTGTGCTTAATTTTGTGTTACTACTTCTAAGTGTTTGGTTAAAGAATATGTCTTGGGTAGCGAAAAGGTTTTAAAAATGGATTTAAATATATAGATGAACAAAAATTTAGAGGTACCGGACTTTAAAGGGGTATAACTTTGCAGGGGGTTATCCGGTTTTAAATCTGTTTGCAGATTCGGATTCTACATAAAATTCTAGACTAACAAGATGTATTGCATGACTAAAAAAAATTTATAAGAACGCTCAAAAGTCGCTACAGGTAAGAAATCTTAAAATGAGGGTAGCTCCCTTGGGAGTGATGCTATCTGAAAAATTCCTAAAGATTCGGGTAGCTGAGAAAATTCTAATATTAATTGATACCAAACAATGTAACTTTATCTCGAATGATAAAAATGGCTAGTCGAAGAAAACTATTTGGTTCAGAATGTTAGCGGTAAAAAAATCTTAAAAATAGGTTTATCTCGTGGGTGGAAATGAGGATGCTCATTTATCTCAAAAGATGAAAAATTTAAGATATATTTATCTCGAAAGATGAAAATGGTTAGTCGAAGAAAACTTTTTGGTCCAGATGTGTGTGGAAATGTGGATGCTGGTGGAAATGTGGTGGTGATTCGCCTGTCATCCATCTACTAGTCTCCATATCTGAATCCGTCGCTGAAGTAGTAGAAAATAATTTAATTAAAACCATCAATAATATTGAAAACAAAATTTTGAAGCACAAAATCCACAGCTAATAAGTGATAATACAATGCTTGAAAATAAATTTGAGGACTTGCAACAGTATTCAAGACGCAATAATATTCGCATTTTCTGTATCAAAGAGAACAAAGGTGGATCCACAGATGATTTGGTTGTTTCATTGATTAAACAAAAGTTGAAACTAATTTGTATGTTAACGCTATTGATAGATGTCACGAAGTTCGAGGTAACACTAATAGTCGACACATTTTATGTCCATACAACATAATTGTTTGCTGTGATATAATAACACTTAATTTATTTTCTTTTTGCTTGTTTGTACAGAATCGTTTATTTATTTTTATGTGTTAATAGATAATCGTGGGCGATGCGTTCTTTTTGTTTATTTTTGGTATGTAGGAGAAGCCTCCTACACTCCGCGTTTGATAGTTAGCTTGGTATTTACTTTTCTTCCGGCTACGTCTAGGTACATAGCAAGTAATATAGGCAACTACATTGTACTTCACATTACTGTCAAGTATGGCACTTATACAAATACAAATACAACATTTAATGCGATAGGGAAAACATAACGGTGGTTGAAATTCCTAGACGCGGCTTCACTATTTTAATTTAAGCAACTAACCAGATGATAACTTTGTAAACTTAAATATGTAATTGTCGAATTTGTTATGATAAGATTATAACTAAAAAATTTTTGATATTGTGAGTAGAAGACGTTGCCAATAGCGATACGGACTGTAATCGAAATATAACGTAAACGTCTAACTTCTTTTTATATTGTGCATCTCTTTACATTAAACTAGTTTTGTTTAACTTCCTTATTGTAAAACCTGTACAAGCAAATTAAATGATTAAAAAAAAAAAGAAAAGGTCTCAACTCTAACTGTAGGAAGTAAAAGGGCATGCAAGTTTCGCGGGGTGAATCCAGCTGTAAACCCATCGGATCTTTTGGTGCCCCTTTGGAGCGAACGTCTCTGAACAATTGCCCAGTTTGCCCGGAGGCTTAAAATGGCACTAGTGATATCGTTTGCCTTTACAGCCGATGCATTATTGAAGCAGGCTGTTTGAGTACATTTTCACTTGTAGAACACGTCACACTTCGATAAATTCCTTCCACTTTGTAAGTTACCTCTAGGAATAGTATTCCAGCTGTAATGGTGTTTATTAGTACAACAACTTTGTGGATTTGTTAACATAGTTCGAATAGACGAAAATCTAATTAATCGACGAAAGGACAACAGAGGACGTGTTGTTAGCTAACGTTGGATTCTTGGCATTTTACACCACGTTCGAAAAAGGTTTTATGGCCTTTGTCCCCGGTAGAACCACCGCCACTCTATTACACATAATATAAGATTATGTGTTGCTTATGTTGACCATTTGAACCCATGAGTGGCATACATTTTCCTGATGTTATAGGAATCTTTATCCAGGAGAGAATCCAAAGTGTCAGGGCATTCTTTTGCCATGTCACTTGTCCTGTCGTTACGACCCTTAGGTTACTTCATCTTCATCTCAAAGCAAAATCCAAACATATTTGTTTAGTGAAACTTCAAACTTCAAACTTCAAACGCAAATTCCAGGTGTTGATCTTATTATCGTTCTACATACTAAAGCTTTCTTACTCTTTAACCACATGTCGTTCCTTTTTCCGTTAGGTTTTTTTCATATTCGGTTGTATTCTGTCTTGGTGAAGTCATACCGTCTCTGTCTGTAACACGTGTTATTTACTATATCGTGACGGTACGGAAGAATCTCGCGCGCACCTCTTGCATACTCCGCGTTGCAACAAATTGATATCTTTCAGTTTTGTATACTATCACGCGAGTTATGTAATCCCCCATTTGTTATATATGTAAAAAACTAATAATAAGAAATTGTTAGAAATATTAGAAAATGCGCTAAGTGATGTGCAACAATGTAATTGAAGGACATTTCATTCAGTTTATTAACGTTCATGGGAACGGAAACGCTACTTTGTAGCACAGAGATAAGTGACACTGCAGATGTCAGGTCACAGGCGGTCACAGACAGTCACGTACCGAAATCACGGAGAAGTAAGCTCGCAACAAAGTAATTATGAATAGCATTAAGATAGCAACATTGTATTATGAATAGAGTCAAGTGTAAGCAGACATTAGGTCTGCAAGTTCCCACAGCCATGTGAGGGGGTAGGGGTATTATAAAAGGCCCGGGAGCCCCAGTCGACGACAGTTAATCCATCGTTCAGCTTTAACATTGCAGTTCGTTAGATAACTCACCCTGTACAATTAATTAATGTATTTCGACTTAGAATAATTCAGTTCAGGTTTGTCAAAATTCAATGTTAATTCCTGTATAAACAAATAAATGTGTTAAGAAGTTGGAGAAGCCTTTTTAAAAAGGACGGCTCGCAGCCACGAACCTTAACTCGCGTCACATATTTTTACCTTTGAAATAAACCAGCCGGTTTAATTTATTACCATACAATGCCTAAATGTATTTCCTCTTTCAACAAATAACCGATACCTAATTGTGCTTTTATTACACGTTTAAGTGTATTTCTAGAGCTTAAATTTTTCCGAAACGTACTCTAAGAAGACATTATATTTACTCTTTTCCACTTCACTTCTTCATTGTACGCAATTATGTGAACTGCATTTCTATTAAACAAGAACTTTTGAAATATCACGTATACTAATATTAACTACTTACTGAAAAATTCAGACAGTCAATCATGCATTACTGTTTTATTTTTAATTCCGAAATAAACGCTTACGCTACAGACGTTCTGCAGATGACAAATAGCGTACATGTTGAAGCGTATTGACGTGGTCAATAAAAACTTTAAGTTTCTTTTTTTTGTCAGTAACCGCTGAGCTGTAATTCTACAGTTTTTTCGTAATTGAAATTTGTAATCATGGAAAGACTTGATGTCACCCTGTATTTGCGGTAATTAATTTAGTTTTAAAATTTTTGACAATCGCTCTTTATAGTTCATAGTTAATTCTTGTTTTATTTCTTTAGAATTAAAATCCCTTGCTATGTGCAATGACGTAGCCGGAAGAAAAGTAGATACCAGGCTAACTACCAACCGCGGAGAGTGGGGGGATTTGCCTACATACCAGAAAGAAACAAAAAAAATATAGAACATCGCCCACAATTATCTATTAACACATAAAAATGATTAAAGGATTTTGTACAAACAAGCAAAAGGAAAATAAATTAAGCGTTACTATTTTACAGCCCACAATTATATTCTACGGACAATTTAGAAATTTAGCTACGAAGTGCGCATCTCGTATTTACACAAATTAAAATTAACCAGTATCGAATAAAAACTGTGAGAGCTTTTCTTAAGCGTTTTTAAATTTTTACCTAATAATTTTTGTGAAGTAACTAATTAATAAAGTGAATAAAGATGTGCGTTCTTTTGTGACCACATCTTTAAAAATAGTACATCGCACCTGTAGAGTGACAATATCGGATCACAGAAACAAGTAATAGTTCTACAATGTGACGTTTCTTGTCACGTCACTACATCACGCACACAAAAGAAAACAAGTTGTCTACCTGTAGGTATCCTGATACTTAGCTCGCAAGCCGTCAAGGTTGAGTCAGCATAGAAACGCCATGTTCGTCAGCATACATTTACTCTGCTACCGTAACTGCAGCAGCAGACTACGGACAAAAGTAGTCGTTCTACCTAAATAAAAAAGTTGTTTTACATAACGAAAGAACCCATTTGGCCTCCAGTTAAAAAAAGCGAATACACGCAAGACACCTCCTAGTTGTTGAACAGAAAGACATGCATCGCTTTTTGAAATACAGTGACGAATAAAATGTAGAAGACCCTTCAACGCACACGCTGCAGAATTAAACTCAACCATAGTTTAACCAACACGAATTCGAACTGCCAATTCCTAGCTTAGCGAAGCGCGCTAAAACTGGAAAACCCGGGTTTATATCGGATCGTGCGCGGCTTTATTTTAACAAGCCGTTACCTTGAAACAACAGAGAAAACCATTATACGGCGATCGTAAGATATACCAAGGTAGCAGGTACCTAAAAACAGGATATAACTAGGGCTGGGTCGGCGTATCGGTATATCGATACGACCCCCCGATACAGGGAAAAATAAATATCGATATATCGATTTATTCCCAAAGAAAGAGTAGATAAATTATCGATGCGTATCGATTCGTACCGAAACGTATCGCTACGTCTCGATATGTATACTTAATCTACATATCTAAACGTTCCGATACGAATCGCTATATATATATATATATATATATATATACGTAGCGATACGCATCGATACGTATCGATATATATCGATATTCGATATATCGATACATATCGATATAGAATATGCATCGATATTCGATACACAAAATCCCGTATCGCCCACCCCTAGATATAACTATTAACTTTATACAATAAATTTTCGTTTTAAAAGCAAAAAGGGGTTTGAGTTGAAGAGTTTATTCAGGAGCGTGTTTATTATGAATTACGTTGACGAATTTAAGAATTGAAACGGAATTTATTTAAACGAGTAAAAAATTAACAAGGAAAAAATTTTAAAGACAAAATTGGAACGTAACACCCTATATTGTATAAAACCTTAATATTTATAGCCCCTGGGTTTTCAAAAATTGTTTCTAATTGTACCTGCCCTAGAAATTCTTTGTTTTTTTATAGCTGAAACGGAACCTGTTTGACAGTTAAAAATTCATTTTATATTATCACTAAAAGTTTCGGTAGCAGATTTAAGAGATTCCAATTGCATTTTATTTTCAGCGTATATTTTCAAATCGTCGATGAACAGTAAATGATTTATAAAAGATTTATGTTTTATGTCAATCCTAAATTGCATATTTATTAGGTTAATACGTCTGACAATGAATTTAAAGCTAAAAATTCACAATAGAATTAACCTGTCAGCTTGGAATATATATGCCTTTTTTAATAATGGCTTTGTTTGAATCCACGTTTGAGATTGCATGAAACACATTCCACGCTTGAGGGAAAATATACAAATAGGGGGTGGTGTATTTTATAATTATTAAAAGTATATCAGCAGATGTACAGAACTGTTTCTAATGCGTTCGAATAATCTATGCAACAATTTAAGTTTGGGTTTACTTTGAACTTGCCTCATAATGATTTGGTCAAAGGTTAACTGTTCATTACAGCCTAAATACTTGTCTACATTTTTTCTGTTCGCTACTGGCAGTAGCGTTTGCTTCACAATGTTTATAAGTCGATTTGGTCTTTTAGGATGTAAGCAATTTATATACTGTGATAGACATGTTATTTGCTTATTGTATGGACGATTGGGATCACCGTCTTTACATAAAATCAGTATAGTCTATTATTAAGTATTTAGGGAAATTAATAAGTATTTGATTAAAATAATTTGTCAATAAGTCGTGAGTGGCTTTACAACGTTTAAACCAACAATTTTAAACCGTATAAATACGTAGTTTTTCGAACTATTTTTTTTTAATAGAGAAAGAGATTATAATATGGACCTCCAACTTTTTTAAATAAAATATTGAATATGATAATATGGCTACCCCGGTGTTTCTAATATAGACCCCGTATTATTTTAAGAAGTTCATGTATAGAAAAAGTTGTGTATATTTTTGTATTAAAATATATGTTGATTGTTCAATAACAAAACAATTTACAATTGACAATAGTATAGTACTAGCGACGGAAGTCACAAACATAGTCCTGTTTCTTGAATCTCCGCACATTTCCTATGAGCCCATAGAGAGCACATTAAGCACTCCACCCACAATTGACCATGAACATCACTCGAAAACTTCCCTTTGCAGAAAAAGCACAAAACATCGTCTTTGCCGGATATGAATCTACTAATCGGAAGTTCGAAAGGAAGCAAGTTGGGAGTTCCAAGTCGTCGTTTAAATAACTAGAGATAAATAAAATAAACTTCGTGTAAAGCCTTTCGAATGAGCATACGATATTCCAGTGCATTTTCTAAACGACAGCTATTTTATGATGTTCAAGCTAAAGCCTTCCAGTAATTCCATTATTAAATTTTGTTGCAATTCCTAACTGCAAGCTGGTAGGCCACTTTACGGACATCCATACGAAGAAACCTGAAGAATTTAGCCTCCATATATGCAAGTAATCAACAAGTTCATTCTATAATGTTGCTGGTACTGCTGGTTGTCGTCCCAGTTTCTTTGTGGCGATGTCTTCTTCAGAGGCATTAGCCTCACTGGGATTATAAGATGTTTAGATACTTTTTAATTCTTATTTTTTCCTCGTCAGCAGCATTTGTATTATCCCAGACTTGCCTTTTGAGGGTTGATATAGGTGGTAAGCTAGTTCGAGGCATCTGCAAACAAAAGTTGAAAATGTTTTACCAATTGCTTGTAATATGGCCTCCGGGTTCATACTACTAGCATAAAAGAGGGGGCCATATTACAGACATCGCCATCTTGTAAAAGCATGGAAGCAAAACAAATTGCATAGTAACGTTACAGCCGTTTGACCTGTGTGTAATTGTTAGCAATAACGTCTAGATTGCATGAATAGAACTTAAATCTAGGTTTTATCTTATATGGCAAGTTAAAGACGTGCACTTTACACACCTGTTTAAGTTTTGCACAGGAAAAAGACTCTCAACTAGTCAGTCAAACTACTTCTAGCGCACTCACATGCCACTGAGGGTACTAATGGACTAACTCCAGCTGTCACCGCTAGAATTCAATGTGCTTGAGATATTAAGGGAGAGAGCATATTACATGCAGGGTTCATATTACCACCACTTCCTCTATTATTGTAATGTCTAACTCGGTATTCCATACCTTTTATATTAATATAACATTTTAGGAGCCTAGTCAACTTTTTATATTTACTTCAACTTGAACCAACTTTTACCTAATTACAGCACTAAAATCCAAAATTATATGACATCTACATCACACCTAGTTTGTTGTGATTTAACGATGACTTTGCTCTAGATGTTTTTCAAGCATCAGGCTTCGCTTTTAATTTTGAACTAAGAGTAATTCATATCTAAGCTGTCAAACCTCAAATTTGTGTTTTCTTAGCTATGAGTATTATCTTTGTATGTAAAATAACTTAAAATTTTATGAGAGTACACTTTTTTAATATAAGGCGAACCTTGGGTTTTATGGCATTGTATAATTTTATATTATCAAGTAACTGGAACTGAACAATTTTCTATATAAAGTTTTACATATTTTTCATACATATATTTGCATACCTACAACACAATGCAACCCATTCTTAATTAATCTATTATTTTTACTATCTTAACGTTGTTAACTGTAAGGGATGCAGTGTTCATATCCAAGAGATTTATTTTATTCTCGAATATATTTCTTCCAGTTGATCATTGTATTCATAGTTGTACCACCATTGTTTCCATTTTATTCAAGCCTAAGCATAAGTCGAAAATTAGATTATATTTTATTTTCTAATGTTTTCACAAACCTGCTTTGCTACAAGGCTCATTGTGGTATAAGATAGTGGTGCGAGTTGCATATTTCGGAGTAGAAATGGTAGATTTAAACACGATTTTAATCCGAAATTATAACTTAACAATTTGTTATTTATTTCAAATTCATTTTAAAGTTAGATTTTAAGGACTTGGCCGTTTTTGTAAATCTAATAAGGAATTTAAAAAGTGGGTTAGTAAAAATATAAGTAAGTTTTTTTTTATCAATATTGTAGCGTCGTTTATTCAATCTTTGACCAAAATAATACATCAGAACGCAAACGAGCCGTTTGTATACAAAGGGTGATTGTTAGACCCATGTGGCGCGACATCTTCAGATAAACTTGATTGACAGGTTGCAAGAGTGTATTTTAGTGCATTATTAGTCTTACAATAGGAAACCTCTATTTAAGAGCATTATTAATCTTACATTAAGAAACCTCTACAATAATTCTAGTGCGTTCTCAAAATGATCTAGAACAATTGATTAAAATATTTCGCTTTAATTGAGCTATAATGTCGTAATATGGAATAAATTAGTGGTACAATACTATTAATTAAATTGCCCTATGTTTTATAAATTATTTTAGTGATTGATATAAATCAATTATAGCCCTTCAAAATAAATCAATTATAGTGCTTCAATGTTAATTAAATAAGGAAATAACATTGTAGCTTTTAAGAAGATATTGCATTGTTAGGGATTAGTTGGAAATAAATGGTCGTAAGTGCTTTAATAAATTTACTATAACTACGAGTTCTTGAAAAAGTTTAATCAGTTGATAATAAAGGAATGTTCTTGTTTGCGCAAAAGAGTACTTGTTACAATATTTGTATAGATTTCTAACAAGTATATTTATATTTAAAAACTACTACTTTATAGCATCTAAGTAAAACATTAATACTGTCTCAACTTTCGTTTGAACCTGAAATCAATAATTCTAGTATAACAGTTGACATGGCAATAGAATACAGCGGATGAAAAATGCTTGTATGTTTATCTTTGAAATACGGTAGTTTGAACACGTTTCTCAAATATTGAAAGATATACAATGGCTATAAGCATGAAAGAAAAGAGATACTTATTAATAAATAGCATACTTATTCCGTATAATTATAACATACAAAACTTCATCATATCTGCACAGATAATTAAATCACGGAAGTTATGCACACAATGTTAACATTAAAAGCAAGGCGATACTGAATTGCTGACTCCTCTACTTTATCGCACATCACTATTTGAAGAATCTTTTTTTATACGAAGTTCGTTTTATATATAATATTGCCAGTTCATCAAAAACAATGTGTTCCTAGAAGCTTCAAAATAAATTTCAGGAAAAAATTAATATTATCGTAGTTACTTTAGAAACGCAGCACTAGGTGATGACATTTCTGGTATCTATTGGTTAATTCAAGTGACAAGCATATTACACTGACGTCTTTCCTTTATAGTGGTAAAAGATTTTATATCCGCTTTGTGGGACTCTTCCTTGCCAAAACAATGACATACCCACTAAAAATCCACTTTGGTGTCAATCTCGAGATACCGTGTCATAGCAGTTTATAGATATCCCATGATTAGCATACCTGAACTAGGTTCTTTATTGCCTTACATGTAATTTTTCAATGCTCCACCCAAAGAAACTACATTGGCTAGGAAGCGAGTTTTTTTTTCTGGAAAATTTGTAATTTCGCCGAACCCTTGCTGTTCCAAGCAAGGTAGGGATTTTTAACGAGCGTGACAACACACATACGGGAGCTCCATTTTACCTCTCATTCGAACGAGGGTGTATTTTTGTGAAAAATGCTCGCCTAACATTTTTCAAGCGAACCGTGTCGGGATTCGAACCGGGACCTTGGGCGTAGTAGGTCTTTCATTGCCGTCGCAAATTGGAAAAAAACATGGCTGTACGCGCAGTTTATTCATTTCGGACGTCTAATAAAATTACAGCAAAGATTATTACTGGAGCATAGCTCTGGGGTATATCACTGTCACAAGACATCTTCATAGACACCCAGGGCTTGTACGAGCTGGTTTTCGCGATTTTCTAAAGATCCGTAAATTCTCTCTACGTTCGGCCGGAGCCATTTATTATCGGGTGGCAGTCTGGCCTCTGCGTAAAGCTAAATATTTTAATCGAACCAGGAGCTCCACCTCCTTAGTGCCTTGTTCTGGATCACATAGAGCTTAAGCATATGAGTTTCTGCTGCGTTACCCCACACCGCTGATGCGTATGCAAGCGTCAGTCTGGTTATCACTTTGTAGAGCCTAGGCTTGCTTGAAGCGCTTAGCCTACTTCGGAGATTAGTCAAGGGGTACAGCAGAGCCATAACCGCATTGGCCTTGTTTGCCGCATACTCGATGTGAACTTTCCAAGTGAGCTTTGAATTAAGAATCACTCCTAAATACTTGACGGCTGAACGTCAAGGTATCGGTTTGTGGAACGCTCTCACGTCGTTTCCAGGTCCGTGACGTCGTTTCGAGAAGAAACTGCCGTGCTCTATTATGGATTGATCTGACTCGCCAGACTCTTAGTCACTTCTCGAGAGCGTCCATCGCTGTTTGCAATCACTGCACGATGCGGAGCACGGGACCTAGCTAGAATGATTGTGTCGTCGGCATATAGTTCCATTCTGGTGTCTGCCGCTTTCGGTAGGTCGCTCACGAAGATTCTCCACCTCGTCGATTGCACTCCGTCCAGCTTAATGCAAAACCATAGATTGTGAAGATATGATTTTCTCAGTTGAATGAGAGCGTGTGGAAATCCTCTCTGTAGCATCTTGTAGAGTAGATCATAATGCCATACCTTATAAAAGCTTTCGACACGTCCAGGAACACTGCACCTGTTGACTTTCGCCAGTTGAAGCATTACGCGACGTGCTCCGCCACTCTCAGTATCTGGTGAACGGTGGAATGCCCCTACAGAATCCAAACGGCTCGTCCTGGAGTATGTGGTGCTCATCTATCGCTGCATGCAGTCTCCTTAGGAAAACGGCTTCGACAATTTTTTCAACCACCCACAGCAAGCTAATTGCCCAGTAGTTCTGCGGGAATGTTACAGATTTGACAGCTTTACGGGGCACTACGACGTCCGCCGTCTTCCACGGAGATGGGAAGTGGCAATGCCTCGGCATGACATTGATGATTCAGATTAACACCCGCACGGCGTTTTCTGGTAGCGCTTTTAGAGCCCGGTTGGGAATTCCGTCGGGCTCAAGTGCCTTTCTGACCCTTAAGGTTTTCATAAAGTCTTTGACTTATTCAACTGAAGCTCGTGGTCTCTCAAATTTGTGATCCTCTGAGCTATATTTCTTTGTCTAGCTTTAAAATTTAGTTGAAATTTCATTATAATTAGACTGTATTTGCTATCTACATCTGATCCTAGATTCTCTTACGATGTATAAAAACGTGTTTCCAATTACCAGTTATTAACCGCTTTTTTCTGTCAATTGATTTTGTATTAATTTTAATTAAAGTAATTCCACCATTACGTGTACGTTCTTTATAGAAACCTTCCTATTGCTGTTCCATTTTAGTCGTAGCAGATCAGACTTTTCCTTGTCTTCCATCTGATGCTGCAGAAATTATCTTCTAACATTTCACTATTTTTTTTCCTACTAAACCGTATTTATAATCACAAGATCTGTTGCTATTCTACTTAACTTTTTGTTTTATATTTTCCAATCTCCGACACGTAGAACGTTAAAAGCTTTGTTTAACTTTCTTTTAATAACTCTCTCCTAAGTAGTCCCATTTGTAGATTCATATGAAGGACAAGCTTACTTCGGGACTAGTTATTAGAATATCCATAAGGATTTTCAAAGCAGTGATTTCCTGTTGGTTTTTGTATTATAACGATAACCCTATTAACACAAACAAAAGTTCTTTATTTTCAAACTGATTACACAAGCCTATTCAACAACTCGCAATGGAATTTTCTAAAAGCTACCACAGCAATTTATTTCCGAACTAATAGTAAACAGTACAAGTATTATCTTCTAAAAGCTTCGATGCTGCCTTCTTAATTAACTTAATATCGAAAAACTATAATTAATTATCTAAGCAATAATTATTAATTTATATGCGAAGCACTATAATTAATTTATTTCAAATTGGGCGACTTATATCTACAGTAATTTATATCACATCTTTTACGCTTTAAACTAAAACATATTGTAATCAAAGGCACCTATCAACCATTTTTTGTAAACAAACACTTCGTTTTCGTTCTGATGTAAATACTCTGGTTAGTGGTAGACCATTCGGCGCAACAGTATCCTCATGTTGTTAACCTTTTATCGACCATTTTGTTTTCTCTAGGAACAAGAAAGTGTCCAAATCTTTTAATTGCTCTTCTGATCTCCAAAATGACAATTGGTTCTGATAAATATTAACAGGGGATTAATTGAGCAAGTTGACTAAAGTATGATAATACTGAACGATGAGATCGTCGAGTTACAACGGCTTTTGCGCGTTAGAAGCCTACGTATTTGAAAAATATTTTTTTTTATTTCTTCTCTAATTAAAATGAAAGAATGTTTAATAGACCACTAATTTATTCAAATATTATCCCAGTTAAGAAGATCATATTGCAAAATCTATTTACTACATAACCGCGTTTGATATCGCTCGCAAACATAAGCTTTGTATACTTAACTTTTATAAGTGTTGAGAAACTGATCGATTACGAAATTAGTTTAGCCAGGATGATAAATCACCACTTTCTGATAGGAATATTAAAGACAAAGTTTATTACCGTGGAAGATAACAATGCCCTATAAAATATAACTAAAGCCGCTCTTTAAAAATATTAACAGGGTATAAAGGTGGGCAAGATTATGTTATTATATTAAGTTATTAGACCCCATGACAGTTTAATGTAGTGTGAAATATGACCAAAACATCTAACGCCAATATCACAATTTGTTCACATCCTGCAATCTTTATAACCTATACTTAAAGAGTCGCATTTTGTATTGCAAAGTAAAATTGGTAAGGTTAGACAACGTTTTATGCCAGAAAAGTCGTACGTCAAGCTTAATAATTGAAACATCCGTGACTTACGAGACGAAGAACATGCGGTTTGTTGCTTTACAGAAATAATTAATAATCCTTTTAAGATGCTTCAGCGGAACTGTATTATTAATCATAATTTCGTGATCGTACATCTTCTAGAAAAGTTACTCGATCTTCGAGTACGCTTTAATTAAGTTGTAGCGTTATTAGTGATTGGTGCATTAACTTTTTTAAATGTATAATTTTCTGAATTTATGTGTTTTGTGAAATGGCATTTTTGCGTTCAACAAGCATAACATGCCCAAACAAGTGGATCTTCCTACAGATAGTGAATCCGAAAATAACTCAGTATTCTGATCAGAAAATGAAAAGTCAACACATTCCATATGGTAAGGTATACCAGAAAAGAAGTACTTATTGTTTGAGTTTAATCGTTGACATATTTTTTATTTTAAACTATAATAGAGTATTTGGTTACGTGTAGTTTTAGTCCAGAGCATTAAGAAAAACTTTCACGGAAAAGCTATGTGAAGGATTTCGCCTAAAACCTGTTGTCTGAAAAATTACCGTCGGCCTCGATTGCAAACGAGGTAAATGCTGCCAACTAACTTAGGGAAGAATAGGGTAAGTGTCTGCAACCATATGTCAACCTATCTTTCAACTATGTTTGGAATTTCTAATCAATTATATGAAAAATCAACTCTACTTTGCAACTACCTTATAATGGATTTTTCAATAAGGATCTAATGATCCAACGGCAGTCCGATTGGAATTCGCCTCATGGGTTTCCCAACATTAATATTTTTCACCCTATCTTCTACATTTTCTGACATATTTCCTAAATTTGTTTTAAGGTTTCCTAAATCATTCCTAAATGTTTTATTTAAATCCGGCTGACAACTTTCTTTAAATTCGTTTACCTTTTGACCTAAATTAATTATTCTATTCGTGTCTTTTTCACGTGTTTCCTGATTCGCTTTCTCCTCAACAATTTCTTCTTGTATATCATTCATATGCCCTACAATTTTGAAATGCTGCTGCGATTGGGGTAAGTTTGCGGGAACTTTTAGACGTGTTCGACTATCTATAGAGCAATCGGAAACGAACAAAAAAAGGAAAGTCAGAACACTCGGTTCGGGTGGATGATACCTTGCGATCAGCTCCCGATGCATTCACAAAGGTCTTGACAAAGTTGTAGGTTTATCTGTAGTTGATGTGACCTTTGGAATCTTCCGGATTAACTTGGACTCTAACGCCTACGGTTATTTGTATAGACTTTTAAGGGGGTTCTTATTCTACAGACATAGTATGGTGCCACTACTTTGTTAAATTTTACTTTACTAGACAACACTATAGGGTAAAAGTAGAAACCTTCTAGTGTATAAACATGTCTTAAGGGAACGAGTTTAATTTTATACGCTTAATCTCACACTTGCAGGAGAATACAATCACATATAATAAATGGAGTTACTCTCAGCATTTTAAATCTCATCACCATAATTGTGTAACTCTATTTGTGATTTTGATTAATTTAATTTCAACTAAATGATATTTCTTTTAACAACACTTGTGATAGCAATCTGAATGGTTCCTATAATAATTGAGTTGGTATTCAAACAAGTTTTTTATTTCTAGGTCAACTTTTATGATCTAAACTTCTCTTTTATTTATAAGTATATCAACATTAATAAAATTAAGTCAACTTAATGTATCTATTTCTAATAAAAATTCTACCTTTACAAAATCAAATAAAAGTTACTTTTTAAATGTAAATATTAATTTAAAAATTGAATTTGCATTTCATAAAAAAACATAATTAATTATCGGAGGGATCAGATCTGTTTCCTTCGATTCACACTTAACATCATAAAATCATTTAATGTTATAATTATCTAAATTCAGTGCCAACCATTTAATCGTATTTTAGATAGCAAGATTACTAAAATTAATTTCAACTTATACGAAATAATTTATCTTGTAACTAATTTTTTAGATTATCAATATTAAATACAAAATTTCACACAGTAATCCATTAGTTCGATGTTCAAAAGAAATGTTTTTGGAACGACTCACCCTTTATTATTTCTGCCGACGCAGCATGACTTTTTATGACGTAGAAAGCCTACCATCTGATTGTAACCTAAACGGTGTTTCTAACTTGCATGGTGGATTCCACCGATATCGAAAACGTGTCCTTGCGCGGGTTGAACAGGGTCAATATTCTGCATCGGTAGATAGTAACATCTTGAATAAAGCGTGCTGCTGCGTCTATTATTTAATATATAATTCTATCAGTCCAGGATTCTTTTGTTGAACTTCAAGGTGACGTCATATATTGTAATTAACAAATACCTCTTATCATTGGATTAAATTTTGTTGATCAATATCTAAGGGTAATTGCGTTACAAGGTAATAAAATGGAATTAAAATTTCTGGATAGGAATTATACAAACCATTGATTAAGATTGGTTTGGTTAATTATTCAGGTGCGCCATGACTACTGCTATTCGAAGACTTGCCGCCAAAGCACAAAGTAACAATATCTTAGCGACTTGGTGGTTGAATTACAAGTGATGGGTTTTCCTTTGCAGCTGACGGCGTCTACAGAACAAACAACGTGAGGCGTGTTTTAGAAGCGTGTAACAATTTTTTTTATATAACTGCAAATCACCTTGAAGTTATTTGTTAAATACGTCTTTTTGTCTATTCGATCAAACAAATAAATATCGTCATTCAAATAAATATTCGTATTGGGATCATGTAGCCCAATCTTAATACAGAGATTATCCTTTGGTGCTAGTTTGGTTGCTAACAACAGGCGTTGGCTGTTTGAATAAATACCTCAATGTCAAACGACTTTGAAATACTATGCGCAGCGTGACAACCAGTCACTCTGGCTGCGGCACCTGATACGAACACATCCTGGAGAAGATTAGTGTTCTAGCCAGCAATTTGCGTGTGGCCTTACGCCAAGGTGTTTAATTCAAGTGTAACATGCACTTGAATAAGTGTTTTTAATAATGCGCTCCTCCATTTTACCATTTAATATAAACGCTATTCAATTTGATTGTAATATGCTTAATATAATATGAACGTCCTTCAATTTTACTGTAATATTTTTAATTTAATACGAACGTTCTTTAATGTGACCATAATAATTTTTGATCCCATATGAACGTCCTTCAATTGGACCGTAATATTTCAGATTTAATATAAACGTTCTTCAATGAGGCCGAAATACTTGTAATTTAATATGAATGTTCTTCAATTTATTAGCAATTCTTTTGTTTTAATCTAAACGTCCTACAATTAGCATTTACGATAATCCTTTAATTGCTATGATGCTTAATTCGAACGAAAATGCTTGGCAAATGTCCGGTATTTACAAGTAATAATGTGGATAATTTCGCTCAACATAATTGTTTGGTAACGAACTAAATGCCGTAAAAGAAGGAAGCACACATAGCATTTTTTTGATAACTGTTGGATTGGATTTTAGTTTGTTTCATTTTTGCGTAGAAGAAATACACTTCAAGTTTGTATAATTGGGTCCAAGAGGCGTGCAGTTGGTTGGCTGCATCACAAAATGTAGACAGAGACGTCATTTGTGTGTCGAGGCACGGTATGTAAGCACATCTAGTTTAATACAAAGTAACACTGTCACATAAACAAGAACCTGGCTATACAAGGTAAGCCTTTCTTTATTATTTTTACATGACGTCCGCATTTGGCCAACATTGGTACAAGGCAACATATGAAAAATAACATTGCAATGACCTATAATTATTATTTTGCTTAACAAACTATAAAGGACTTTTGATGTATTGTAATTATCAACATTTAAATCTAGGGTTGTTATTATTATAAATGAACTTAAACACCTTAAACACCTTAAACACCTTAATTGAGTTCTGATTAAAGTTTCCAATTATGTGTTATTGTACTTAAAGCATTTGAAAGTTAAATTATTAGATTTTTGATATTTCCATATAAACCTGTAAACCTAATAACAGATCTGATATTTTGGGTATTGATTCGAGACAACTTTGTAACAAAAAGAAATGCTTAACATATTCGATATTTTGTTTGATTGTATCATTCAACATCTGTGTAGAAGAAATTAAAAGTACCATTTTGATATATATATATATATATATATATATATATATATATATATATATATAAAAGAAATCTTTTATACTGAGCGTAAGTAATTTAGACTAATGATGTAATACTTTTGGGATAATGTCGCTCAAAAATAAAACAGCATACAACGTTTAATGATTTGTAATTAATCGTACGTTTCGGTGTATAATTCTCACCTTAATCATCGAACTACAAGAAAAATTATTAATAGTCAGCAATAGCATTTAACGGGCAAGTACTACAATTACTTCAAAAAGTTATAATAAGAACGTTTAAAAATAACTGCTTAAATACTATATAAAATTAAAACTTAAAACATGTCTGGACTATAAACTTCAAATAATGTCACATTTCAAATGATTGACAGATGGAACAAATAAAAGAGCGAGTGTATATAAAATGTGAAACAACCAATGTTTTATGGTATAAAAATTGCTGTTGAGGACGTAATTTAAATAACAAATCGTATTGAATGTAGTGATAAATAAAAGTGTTATTGTGATATGAAAGAATACTAAATAAAGTCAAATAGAATATTTGTTAAAGAAAAGAAATAATAATAACTATAGTTAGCTAAATAAACTGAACATTATAATCTGATTATTGATAGAATCATGAAATTGAATGGTATGTCAATAATAAATATATAAGAGGATGGAGATTGAGTATAATCAAATCTAGCAAAAAACAGGTTCACTGTAAGAAATAGTAAGATAGTAAAAAGTCAACAAAATATAAAAATTGATTGATGAAAATATAGATTTAAAGACAATAAAAATTGAAATAGTTAATTGTGGATAGAATTTGGACTCTAGAAAGATGTAGAACGATTATTTGTTTTGTAGTTAAATGTATACAAATATGAATAAACAGCATATAAATTATTAATATCTTCTTTATGGTTTATTGGTTTATTCTGTTGATTAATATGAAAAGATTCTAAGAAGAGTCTTTTTTTGTAGTTGTCTTCAGTATCTATAATCTCTACATCATCATAGTTGACCTTATGACGTGTGTTATAAATGTGTGAAGAGAGTGCACAAGATGTCTTCCCTAATTTTGCATCGCTCTTATGTTGTGTAAGACGATTGCGGAGCTATGTTTTGTTTGGCCTACATACGAGGCATTACAACTACAATTAATCTTATATATTAAGTTGCTACGCAGAGCTTTGTTAGTTTTTTCTTTTAGTTGGGTAAATAAGTTTCCAATGGACTTTCCTTTAGTATTAACAATAACAATCTGAGGATGTTTTAAAATTTTTATTAATAATGGTGAAAGGTTTGTAATATACCGTAGTTTTTTATATATAAAATCTGTTGGTCTATTATTTATGGGTGGTCTGAGTATATTAGAATATAACAATTTGGATATAAGTGGTCTTGGATAAGCGTTGTTGACTAAAATATTTTCTAGTTTCTTTAAATTTTTATCAATGAAACATGGTTCTAAATAGAAACAATGGGGTGTTTAAGACATAAGATTGTATTGATTTTTGGTGTATACTATGGTTAGAGTGGTAATTTAAATATCTCCCTGAATTGGTTGGTTTTGGTAAATATCAAAATTTATCTGGTTTTGTTATTGCGAATAACAAGGGTATCTAAAAATGGAATTGATTGGTTTGATTCTAATTCAGAAGTGAAATTTAGATGGTCATTATAATTGTTAAAATGTTGAAGAGTGGTCTGTAAATGCTGTTCAGGAAGTGAACAAAGAATGTCATCAACATATTTAACGAGGAAAACCATCTTAAAAGGAAGGTTAGGTAAGACTATTTCTAGAAGATTATCCATAACTAACTGTGCAATAACAGGAGAAAGTGGTGATCCCATAGGGTACCAAAATCTGTAAATAAAATTTGGATTCAAAATGAAATAAGTATTATTGAAGATGAGATTAATTGATGTAATAAATAAGTCGAGTGATAAATCACAGTTAGGTGATATGGTTTCCCATTTGTCTGTTATGATATCAATAACCAAAGAGAGTGGAATGTTGGTAAACAGAGTTAACATCAAGGAAATAAGGATGTGATCAAGAGGTAACTGGAAATTACGGAACTGATTGACAAAATTAAAGGTATCTAATATATTATGGCCTGTAATTGGGAATGACTTTTGTAAAATGTTTGAGATAAAAGTAGAAAGAGCATATGTAGGTGTATTGATTGAAGAAATAATTGGTCTTAGAGGTGTTTCGGGTTTATGGATTTTGGGAGACCGTAATATTTGCCTGGAACGGAATTATTGATAATCAATACTGATTTTGTTCAGCTGTGATCATGCCTTTTTAAATAATAATTTAATGTGATTATTGACTGTATTCTGAATCGTGAAAGTGGGATTTCTTTGTAGTGTTTTATATGTCAAAGTATCATTCAGTAAGTGATTGGATTTATCTATATATGATGTTCTATCAAGTATAACAGTAACTGAACCTTTATCTGCTTTAGTGATATAAATGTCAGGATGGTCCTTTAGGAACTTCTTTACCTTATAAAAAATTGAATTATCAGAATTATATCTATTAATAGGATTATGAATAAAATTTGTTATTATATTTGCGATTTGGCATCTTTTGTTAGCTTTTTTTTGTGGAGTGATATCAGTTGAGTCAAGAATTGATTCGATATCAGCTAATAAATGTCCAATGTTAATATCTGTTACACTAGAATTAACAATAAATTTTGGGCCTAACGATATGAAGTTCTTTATATCATCAGGGATGTGAATATTACTTTGGTTGAAGATCCATTTACTATTATCTAAAAACAGTTGTTTACCTTGCATTTGGTTCGACTTATAGGTACTCATAACCAAAGTACTAACAGACAAGTCAACAATCTAAAATACAAGTTAGAAAGGTCTCTACTAAATCTAGAAATTAAAAACACTCATGCCGAAATAAAATTTTGGCATTATCGACTTTCTCAAATTAAAGAAACTGTCAAGGTTTTCCTACCCCTACATATTTATACTAATTACAATAATAGACAACGCCTTTCCTACAACAAACAATTTATACATATCAAGAAATTATTATGTAAGAAATTGGATAATTTGAAGTCGAACCAAATGCAAGGTAAACAACTGTTTTTAGATAATAGTAAATGGATCTTCAACCAAAGTAATATTCACATCCCTGATGATATAAAGAACTTCATATCGTTAGGCCCAAAATTTATTGTTAATTCTAGTGTAACAGATATTAACATTGGACATTTATTAGCTGATATCGAATCAATTCTTGACTCAACTGATATCACTCCACAAAAAAAAGCTAACAAAAGATGCCAAATCGCAAATATAATAACAAATTTTATTCATAATCCTATTAATAGATATAATTCTGATAATTCAATTTTTTATAAGGTAAAGAAGTTCCTAAAGGACCATCCTGACATTTATATCACTAAAGCAGATAAAGGTTCAGTTACTGTTATACTTGATAGAACATCATATATAGATAAATCCAATCACTTACTGAATGATACTTTGACATATAAAACACTACAAAGAAATCCCACTTTCACGATTCAGAATACAGTCAATAATCACATTAAATTATTATTTAAAAAAGGCATGATCACAGCTGAACAAAAATCAGTATTGATTATCAATAATTCCGTTCCAGGCAAATATTACGGTCTCCCAAAATCCATAAACCCGAAACACCTCTAAGACCAATTATTTCTTCAATCAATACACCTACATATGCTCTTTCTACTTTTATCTCAAACATTTTACAAAAGTCATTCCCAATTACAGGCCATAATATATTAGATACCTTTAATTTTGTCAATCAGTTCCGTAATTTCCAGTTACCTCTTGATCACATCCTTATTTCCTTGATGTTAACTCTGTTTACCAACATTCCACTCTCTTTGGTTATTGATATCATAACAGACAAATGGGAAACCATATCACCTAACTGTGATTTATCACTGACTTATTTATTACATCAATTAATCTCATCTTCAATAATACTTATTTCATTTTGAATCCAAATTTTATTTACAGATTTTTGGTACCCTATGGGATCACCACTTTCTCCTGTTATTGCACAGTTAGTTATGGATAATCTTCTAGAAATAGTCTTACCTAACCTTCCTTTTAAGATGGTTTTCCTCGTTAAATATGTTGATGACATTCTTGTTCACTTCCTGAACAGCATTTACAGACCACTCTTCAACATTTTAACAATTATAATGACCATCTAAATTTCACTTCTGAATTAGAATCAAACCAATCAATTCCATTTTTAGATACCCTTGTTATTCGCAATAACAAAACCAGATAAATTTTGATATTTACCAAAACCAACCAATTCAGGGAGATATTTAAATTACCACTCTAACCATAGTATACACCAAAAATCAATACAATCTTATGTCTTAAACACCCATTGTTTCTATTTGTGAACCATGTTTCATTGATAAAAATTTAAAGAAACTAGAAAATATTTTAGTCAACAACGCTTATCCAAGACCACTTATATCCAAATTGTTATATTCTAATATACTCAGACCACCCATAAATAATAGACCAACAGATTTTATATATAAAAACTACGGTATATTACAAACCTTTCACCATTATTAATAAAAATTTTAAAACATCCTCAGATTGTTATTGTTAATACTAAAGGAAAGTCCATTGGAAACTTATTTACCCAACTAAAAGAAAAACTAACAAAGTTTGCGTAGCAACTTAATATATAAGATTAATTGTAGTTGTAATGCCTCGTATGTAGGCCAAACAAAACATAGCTCCGCAATCGTCTTACACAACATAAGAGCGATGCAAAATTAGGGAAGACATCTTGTGCACTCTTCACACATTTATAACACACGTCATAAGGTCAACTATGATGATGTAGAGATTATAGATACTGAAGACAACTACAAAAAGACTCTTCTTAGAATCTTTTCATATTAATCAACAGAATAAACCAATAAACCATAAAGAAGATATTAATAATTTATATGCTGTTTATTCATATTTGTATACATTTAACTACAAAACAAATAATCGTTCTACATCTTTCTAGAGTCCAAATTCTATCCACAATTAACTATTTCAATTTTTATTGTCTTTAAATCTATATTTTCATCAATCAATTTTATATTTTGTTGACTTTTACTATCTTACTATTTCTTACAGTGAACCTGTTTTTTGCTAGATTTGATTATACTCAATCTCCATCCTCTTATATATTTATTATTGACATACCATTCAATTTCATGATTCTATCAATAATCAGATTATAATGTTCAGTTTATTTAGCTAACTATAGTTATTATTATTTTTTTCTTTAACAAATATTCTATTTGACTTTATTTAGTATTCTTTCATATCACAATAACACTTTTATTTATCACTACATTCAATACGATTTGTTATTTAAATTACGTCCTCAACAGCAATTTTTATACCATAAAACATTGGTTGTTTCACATTTTATATACACTCGCTCTTTTATTTGTTCCATCTGTCAATCATTTGAAATGTGACATTATTTGAAGTTTATAGTCCAGACATGTTTTAAATTTTAATTTTATATAGTATTTAAGCAGTTATTTTTTAAACGTTCTTATTATAACTTTTTTGAAGTAATTGTAAGTACTTGCCCGTTAAATGCTATTGCTGACTATTAATAATTTTTTCTTGTAGTTCGATGATTAAGGTGAGAATTATACACCGAAACGTACGATTAATTACAAATCATTAAACGTTGTATGCTGTTTTTATTTTTTGAGCGACATTATCCCAAAAGTATTACATTATTAGTCTATATATATATATATATATATATATATATATATATATTCAAAAATTAAAGATAAAACCAACTATTTAGATCAAAGAAACGTAATATATAAATTAAATTGTCTAGATTGTGATCATATATAGATAGGACAAACATCTCAAAATTTAAAACAAAGGATAACACAACACAAAAGCGATATAAGAGTAAAACCAAAAGCTTGCGCCCTCACAACACACGTCTTAGACAAAGAGCATAAAATAGGTTTTAATAATCCGACAATTTTACAAATTGAACAGAATAAATCAACAAGAACATTTCTGGAAATGTGTCACATTTACATGAACTCAAAAACATTAAATAATAAAAAAGATATAGATAATCTTATTTGCATACACTCTTATCTTTTAAAATTTAAGTTTAAATCTAAAGCAAATCATATTTAATTACCATTTACATATATCTCTCTCTCTCTCTCTCTCTCTCTCTCTCTCTCTTTATTTTTTTTATTTTATATTTGTTTGGATTTATATAGTATGTTTATATGTATATATGTGTGTGTATGTGTGTTTGTATGTTTGTGTATATATGTATGTATGTGTGTATATGGGTATGCGTGTGTACATGTATATATATATATATATATATGTGTGTATGTATATGTATGTATAATTGTATATATATATATATGTATATATGTGTGTTTATGTGTATGTGTATGTATATGTTTTGGTACATGTATGTGCGTGTATGTATATATTATGTGTGTCTGTGTGTATGTTTGCACACCTATATAGAAAATTAGTTTACATATATGAATATATATCTTTAAAAATGTATTTATGTGTAAGAGTATACATATATGTATATTAATTCATATACATTTACATGATATTCAGATATACATGTGAATATATAACACCGCTTATTTACACAAGTACGTTTCTTTTTTTTTTATTCTAATTCTTTTGCAAAATTAACTTTTCCAACTATTCATTAACATTCTGTCAAAAATTTTATTTATGTCAAGCCAATATTTTATTTATACTTAAAAAATTTTTTATTCAATTCAATTTTATAAGATTATATAAAAGAACTTAGTTTAAATTTATTAATGAAGCAATTCTTTTTAATCTCAATGTAAGTAACGCTTATTACTACCAGTGTCTTTATTATAGTTGTATTACTTTTTAGTTATTGCCTTTGACAAAGCATTAAATTGTAACGTGCAATTTTTGTAGTTTTAAACTTTTACGCTGTTTCCCAATTTATAAATGCATTTCTGCAAATTGCTGTTTCTGTATTTGATATTTATTAACTCGTGTGTAGTAATTTAAAGATAGATAAATTGAAAATTATAAACCGCTTATAATGAATAGATTGCATTGTTTCCTTTGCATCTCTGTTTGTATCAAGTAAATACGTCCGAATAGTTTTTAGAATTGTATGCAATTTAACTCGCGTGTATTAATTTTAAAAGATAGATAAATTGAAGATTAATTCTCATTAATAAATAAATTCCAACTTATCGAAAACGATAAACAGCCTGTAATTAATTGTTAGATACGATTGTGACATTCACGTTTTAGATGTTCCTTATGTTATTAGCGAGGTAGATAAGATACGATAAGCGGTTATAATAGCAACGAGTTGGGGAGTCGTGTTTTGTTCTTTGTTCCGATATATACTAAGTACGTTAAAAATACTGTTGCTTTTTTTGCTTTGACAATAGTGAGAATTAATGCGGGATTTAATTTTCGTATTGTTCATGTACTAGCACGGCACGATTTTTTTTAGTTGTTTTCTTGTAAAATAAAAATTGTATATTAACTGTACAAAAGTGTTTTACGGAACCTTTTGACGGACGTGCTTAAAGGATACACGTGCTTTACCCATTATGGTTCTTTTTAGTTGTTTTGTAGCATCTATTTTTGGCGCTCAACGTGGCTGCCACGAAAAAAAAACGTAACAAATAATATGCGAAAATTTAGGCCATAAAAAAGAGTTTTCTTTTACCCCAGCAGACCTAATACCCACAAACATAGTTATAATCAATTATATATATATATATATATATATATATATATATATATATATAATAAAGGTTGTTAGTTATTTTTGGGATATTTTTTGTTAAAAACATACAAAGTTAATTGATCATCTACTTTAATAATTGACGTTTCGGTTGACCTTTGCAACCTTAATCATAATTCTGAAAAATTGCCACATGTAAACAGTCAATTACATATAAATTGCATACATACTTAAAACTTGATCTTGTCTAGTATCATAAAATAGTCCAAACATGAAGCACATTTAAATATAACAAACCTGATACATTCAATTTTGTTAAAAGATATAGAGGTTTTCAATTACCGCCTGGACACGTTCTGATATCTCTTGATGTGACCTCCCTATTTACTAATATACCCACAGATCTAGTAATTAAAATTATTAATGAAAAATGGGAAAAAATCGAACCACACTGTAACTTTTCAAAAACTTTCTTTATTGCTACTGTCAACTTAATTTTCAGTAATACCTATTTTCAATTCCAAGACAGCTACTATCTACAAAAATTCGGTACACCCATGGGATCGCCACTGTCTCCTGTAGTTGCTCAGATTGTAATGGATACCTTATTGGAGAATGTTTTACCAACCTTACCTTTTGGTATGGTTTCTCTTGTCAAGTATGTGGATGATATAATCTGCTCTGTTCCCCATAATAGTATAGATCTTACACAGGACTGTTTTAATAAGTTTAACTCACACCTATGTTTTACAGTAGAACGTGAATTAGACAGAAAGATACCCTTTTTGGACACATTGTTAATTCGATCTGATAACAACACCTTACTTTTAGATTATTATACAAAACCAACCAATTCAGGTAGATATATCAATTTCCACTCAAATCATTCCTATAGTCATAAAATAAATACAGTGCTAATACTAAAACACAGAATTGAGAAAATTAGCGATCCATGTTTTCTACGAAAAAACCTCAAAGATTTGGAAATTGCCTTAGTCAACAATGGCTATCCAAAACAATTATTAAAAAAACTTATTTATACTAACATCTTACATCCTGAACCAAGAGACAAATCCGTACAGGTTACTTACAAAAGTATGGCCTATGTTCAAAAATTAACTCCTTTACTGAAAAAATGTTACAACAACCCAATCTTATGATAACCTATAACTATGAAAAGTCTGTTAATAATTTATTTACAAAACTAAAAGACAAAACAACAAGCCTTATGTGCAGTAATATAGTTTACAAGATCCAGTGCAGTTGTCTACGCCATTACATAGGCCAAACGAACCAGTGGCTTCGCAACCGGATTACACAGCACAAAAGCGATGCGAAGTTAAAAAAGAATAACTGTGCGTTAGCTATTCATGTTTCTGAAACTAAACACATTCCAAATTATGATACATTTAAAATCTTAGAAAAAGAAGACAATTACCGAAAAAGGCTTTTTCTAAATCGTATCACATACAAAAAGAAGAAAATTGCATTAACAGCAAACAGGATATTAAGAACCTTAACATAGTTTATTCTTACTTATACAGCTACAATACAGTTTAGTAGTAAGTGAAGGATATTACATATTTCAATATTATTCCTCAACAACATTTAAACACCGCCTTAATGCGATTAGATCACTAATTTGTAATCTATTGGTTTAAACACTCACCTAGAATTATTAATGTTGACTACATGCTGAGTTTGTTCTTTTATTTTTAATCATAACGACCTGATTAGTAATATAACAACTGCATTACAATGTGCTCGTACCATGTCATTTTAAATTTTTAATATGTAAATTTGTGTTTGTTATATTTAAATGTGCTTCATGTTTGGACTATTTTATGATACTAGACAAGATCAAGTTTTAAGTATGTATGCAATTTATATGTAATTGACTGTTTACATGTGGTAATTTTTCAGAATTATGATTAAGGTTGCAAAGGTCAACCGAAACGTCAATTATTAAAGCAGATGATCAATTAACTTTGTATGTTTTTAACAAAAAATATCCCAAAATTAACTAACAACCTTTATTATATTATTACTTGTTACTGAAGTGTGTGTTTATATATATATATATATATATATATATATATATATATATGAATTACTAATAACGACCTCCTTTATTGTAATTTTCTAAAAATGTTGTGGGTTTTAGGTCGGCTGGATTATTTAAGAAAACTCTTTTTTATAAACCTGAGCTTTCGGATTTATTTTAATCCTTTTTAAAAGATATAAAGCGAGGTTATAATAAATTGGCGATTAACATAAAAAGTTATTTTTGTTATAAATCTTCTAAAATGTATATAACAACTTCAAAATACAACAAGAGGTAAAAGTATTATGTAAATAATAATAAATAAAAGTCAAACTTTTGACTTTTATTTATTATCAATATTTTATTTACATAACGCTTTTACCTTTTGTTGTATTTTGAAGTTGTTATATACATTTTAGAAGATTTATAACAAAAATAACTTTTTATGTTAATCGCCAATTTATTATAACCTCGCTTTATATCTTTTAAAAAGGATTAAAATAAATCCGAAAGCTCAGGTTTATAAAAAAGAGTTTTCTTAAATAATCCAGCCGACCTAAAACCCACAACATTTTTAGAAAATTATATATATATATATATATATATATATATATATATTGCCCCATTTCGGATGGACCTGCACCTTGCCGAAGTTCTAAATTACTAGAACAGGTGAAATGGCTTGCGCGTTCTAATGAGCTAAAGAACCAAACTACAGGTCCAACCAAAGTAGTAGGGTCGTTAGTGAGGAACCAGACTAAGACAGGTCCCCGAAAGAGGGCAGCGGCTCTTTCGGTACTTAGATTGGCAGAGACCATAGGGGTCGGTATGGCAGTCTAAGACACACTACCGCAATGTGGAAGGCAACGGGAAACCACCACATTATCTCCCAAGTACACAGCGTACCTAAATTAAAACAAACATGATGGCATTCTCTGGGGTAAAAGATTCCGGAGTTAAAATAGTCCCCCATTCGGATCTCCGGGAGGGGACTACTTCGGAGGATGCGATCGGAAAGTTAAAAATAAGAGTTGGGAACATTCTGCGAGTCGGAGCGTGGAATGTTAGAAGTATGAAGCAAGTAGGTAAGCTAGAGAACCTAAAAATCGAAATGAATAGGTTAGCACTAGACATAGTAGGGATTAGCGAAGTTCGGTGGCCAGAGGCGGAGGATTTTTGGAGTGGAGACTTCAGGGTAATTCATACAGAAGCAGAGAAAGGAAATTTGGGTGTGGGGATAGTTATGCGGAAAAAGATAGGATACTGTGTAGAAAATTACTTACAAAAGAACGAAAAAGTACTCATGGTTAGATTAGAATCTAAACCGGTAGACACTGTAACATTTTTATTTTCAGTCATAATTTAATTGCATTGAATTACAAGAATAATGCGCTAAGCGTGCATTGTTCCTTAGGGATCTACTTGTATTAATATATCTGTGTCGCATAAAGCTATGTCCAAGCACATCTCTATTTGTTTGTTTCGTGTTCCCCGCCTCTGACGGTGCGACCATTCGGTTCTGGTTTCGACAAGGCAGTCGGCCGCCGGCAACAGCGTTGTTAAGATGTATTTTCGGCTGGAGGCTGGCAACCTTCGCATCAACTATTAATCGTTGGGATATCTTCTAATAACCCGCGACAACGTAGAATGAAACGTTCAGAATTCGTCAACTAGAATCCAAGAAAAAGTTATGAATTACCATTATGTAGGAACAGTCGATTTGAAAATTGCCGAATAAGAAATTTGTTTGATAAGAAATTATGGATGTTAATTTGGATGCAGTCGTATCAAATTGGAATGGCTGGTAACCTTGTTTAAACAACGGAAATCCCGTCATAATTTTTCGTGAAGCAGCAAAAGCAGTTTTTGGTTCGTTATTAGTTGTAAGATAATTCATGCATGTGTTTTAAAGGTTAGAACACGTAAACTTGCTATTATGTTTAGTACACGTAAATTGTGTAAATTTCAAATAATTGTTGAGCTAGTTTTATAAGCCGTAAAACGAAATTTTGTCGAATTAGCTCTCTATAATAACATGCTTTGTTCCATATAAACCTTCGATAAGTTCAACGTATGTTTTCGACCTCATATTTTTTTGTTTTGCACAGTTGACAGATGTTGTCTTGAAAGCAGACGCTTTGTGCAGCTGTAATGGAATTTAAACAAACATGCCTATTTTTGTGATCAGCTTTTATCTATACATAAATTATTAAACGTAAATATGAAAGTTTAAATTCTCATTATGTTAGGTTCTAGTAATTTGTTATCTACCTGAAAAGATCTGCCCAGGTTAGAACTTAATTCACTGTGTTATGTTTACAAATCATTATCACTTTAATTTGTATAGCAAGTTCATGTTTAAAGTACAGTTGGTTGTTTAATGAAAGAAAAAGGAAAGTTAAAACTTTAACTTTGATGTAGTTGATTATGACAATTTTTTGTTACAAGTTCCGATATTTTAAAAGAGTTTTTTTTTAGTAAACAATTGGTTCAAAATTTAAAGCTTTTATTTTGGTCAAATGCGATCAAATCTAATTACATAAAGATAAAATTTCTCTGAGTAATAATTTGATGCCAATATTATATTGGAAATACTTTTTTTATTATTTCTTTATATACTTTTATAGGACACAAATGGTGTTCTACTTTTTTATTTATTTAACTTTTGCAATTTCTTACAGGAGCTGCGTCTTATTTTAATAAGACAGGTTTTTGTTAACGAAGGCGATCATTTTATCTTTGGGTTTCCACGTCCGCCCTTAGAACTGTGCTTTGCTATTATCGTAATTATCTCAGGACATGGTGGCGCCTATTTGATTTAGCTTAACTTTGGTTTGCAAACAGAATTCGACTCCCCCCCACTTCTCATTGCTCTACCCAGGAATAGACCCCTAGCTATGTCAAAAGATTTTTGTTCACTAGCGCCTTAATGTAGAAAAAAAGACGTTTCAGTCTTTTGTAAAACAGAAGTCGTTTCAGTGGCACCCATCTAACGTAAGGCCTAGCAAAAATAGTTACAACACGGCAATAATACAAGTATACACGCTCACCTCTAGCTACAGTGACTAAAAGGTAGAACCGATTGACAAAGATATCGAAGATATATTAAGATACGTAAAAGGACATGAAAATTTAATAATTACGGGGGATTTTAATGCCGTGGTAGGTGAGGGTAGTGAAGGAGCGATAGTAGGTTTATTTGGTTTAGGCACGAGAAACGACAGGGGAAATAGGCTGGTAGAATTTTGTGACAAATACAATTTAATCATCACAAACACATTATTTCAACATCATGCTAGAAGACGATATACGTGGAGGATGCCAGGAGGTATAGGAAGATATGAAATAGATTACATTCTTGTTAGACAACGGTTTAGGAATTAAGTAAAAGACTGTAGAAACTACCCAGAAGCAGATATAGATACTGACCACAACATCGTAATTATGAAGGATGCAATTAAATTTAAGAATGTGAAAAAAAGAAACGGCAAAACGCACTTGGACTTAAAAAAACTAAAAAATAAAGATATTCAAGAAAGATTCGACAAAAAGTCAAATAAATTGCTCAAAGATATCGGGAAAATATCTGATACTAAGAAGTAGAAACAGAATGGAGTAACATTAAATCCAGCCTAGACATGGCGGCCAGAGATATTCTAGGGTAAACACAAAAAGAAAATAAGAAACCATGGATAACAAAGAATATCCTGAATTTAATAGAAGAAAGACGAAAATACAAAAATAAATCAGACGAAACAGGAAAACAGAGATACGAATCCATAAAATGGGAAATTATTCGAAAATGCAGGAATAGCTAAAGAACAATGGATTAATGAAAAGTGCAAACAGGTACAAACGAAGATGGAAATAGGAAAGACAGACAAAGCATACAAATTAATTAGAATGAATTTTAAGGATATAAAACCGTATAGCAAAAATATAAGGGACGCATAAGGAAACGTCATCATAGAGAAAGTGAGTAGATGGCAAGAATATATAGGGAATTTACATGCAGGAAAAGAACTAACTGCATTAGAACAGGAATCAGACATTGAAAATGATGACTTGGGATATCCTATATCAACCAAACTTCGTTTGGTTAATGAGATGGTCTAGTCTGTCGGTCGGTCTGTCGGTCGGTCCGTTGCACGGTTCCCGTGATGTTACAAGACATATAATATATGATTCTTATCCAGTTTTTTACGCTGAATACGAATACGCTATTCACTTTTCGATATTTCAATTATTAATCAAGATATTCGACTTTAAATACGAATTTTTACACATTACTATTTATTATTTTCGCGTACAATTAAATTTCAAATATTTAACACAAAGGTAAGTAATATTTGTTGAACTTAATGTCTAAGTTTGGTTGTGAGCCGTATATGCGGCTTAGATTTTTTAGAGATGAGTTTGAATTATCATTAAAGAGTCTGAAAAATGGTAAGGTGCCGGGTACAGATAAGGTGCAAGCAGAAACTCTAAATGCCGCTGGACAAGCAGTAACAGAACGTCTCGTCCAACTTGTAAGCTATATGTATGAGACAGGCGAGATACCCAAAGATTTCAAACGTAGCATCATAGTAACTATACCAAAAAGAATGGCGCGGATAGATGTGAAAATTTTCGAACAATAAGTTTGACAGCACACGTGTCAAAAATATTAACTAGAATTGTGCAAAGACGAATGGAAAAACGGGCGGAAGAAATACTAGGAGAAGACCAATTTGGGTTTAGGCGAAACAGGGGAACACGGGAGGCTATTTTGGCTCTGAGTGTGATAATGGAGAAAACAATAGAAAAAAGAAAAGCGTGTATATAGGGTTTGTAGACCTGGAAAAAGGATTCGACAATGTAAAATGGAAAATATGTTTGAAATACTCAAAAAGATTGGAATGAGTTATAGGGATAGACGAATGGTACATAGCTTATACAAAGAGCAAACAGCAGTAATGGAATTAGAGCAGGAACGTAGAGAAGTAAACATTAGGAAAGGGGTGAGACAGGGGGGTGCCCTATCCCCATTGATTTTTAACTTGTACATAGAAGAGGCAATGAATACTGTCAAATGTAGGAAGACATTTAGAATTACTATGCAGGGACAAAAAATTGATATGCTTAGATTTGCAGATGGATATAGCGGTATTAGCGTCTAGCAAGGAAGAGTTAAAAGCTGGAAACGGTTCTAACAGAGAGATACGGTATGAATATTAACAAAGCTAAAACTAAAGTTCTAGTATGCAAAGGTGGGGAAAATAAATCAAAACAAGAATACAAGTATGTAACACGAACTTACAAGAGGTTAAGGATTTCTGCTACCTAGGAAGCCAAATAACGCAAGATGGTGAAAGCACAAAAGATATAAAACAAAGGTTAGTACAAGGTCGTGCTACATTTAACAAGAAAAAGCAACTACTGTGCTCAAAGCCCTCAAACATAGAAACAAGGAAAAGATTGCTTAAATCATATGTATGGAGCACAGCACTCTACGGCTGTGAAGCCTGGACAGTAGGAGAAGCGGACAAGAAAAAGGTAGAAGCCTTTGAAATGTGGTGCTACAGACGTATGATGAAGATATCAAGGACAGACAAAGTTAAGAACGAAGAAGTACTAAAAATGGTAGGGAAAGAAAGAAATATGTGAAAACGGTAAAAAATAGGAGAAATAGGATGATAGGCCACATACTACGGCATGAGGGAATAGTGCGGAATATATTAGAAACAGAGATAGAAAAAAAGAGAAGAAGAGGCAGACCTAGGTTAGACTACTGCTCACAGATAGTAAAAGATGTAGGCTGTAGGGGTTTCAGGGAGATGTGTAGGCTAGCTCAGAATAGAAATCAATGGAGGTACGCATCCAACCAATCCCAAGATGGATAAACTAATGACGAAAAATAACTGTGCTTAAACATGATGATTATTATAAGTAACTACAAGAACTGGTTGGGCAATATTTTCGAATAATGTTAAGTGTGTGAAAGGATTTACTGGAAAACCATTACTTCGGTTGGGGGATCTTGGTAGCCACAGGTTGCTTAACCCCCTTCATTGAATCTCGGTGAAATAGGGCATAAAATTAGAAAACAATAGAATACACATGCTGTGTGAGAATTTCAGAGAACTATGTAGACTAGCTCAGAATATAAATAAGTGCAGGTACGTCTCCAACCAGTTTTGAGACGGAAAACCTAATGACGAAAAAATAAGCGCAGATAAATCTGATGATTAGTATAAACAACTAGTTGTTGGATGCGAATTATCTGCAACTAATGATGACTGTGCGAAAAGATATATTGGAAAATATATTAAATCGGTAAATGGTTAAGTGTTGGGGGGAACTTGGCAGCCACAGGCTGCTTACCTCCCTTCACAACCACTGAAAGTCGGAGAAATAGGGTATATAATTGCAAAACAATAGAAGGTGACCGAACTGCATCTAACAAGAAAGAACAGCGCCTATGAGGAAAGACAACAAACATAGAACAAGAAGAAAATTGTTGAAAGCATATGTGTGGAGCACAGCACAGTATGCCTATGAAATACGGGCAGTCTGAAACGCAGACAGAAAAACGGTAGCAGCCGTTTGAAGTGCTGTGCTTCAGATGTATGAGGACGATAGCATGGACAGACAAAGTAGGGAACAAGGATATCTGGGGAAAAAGAGAAATAGAAGGGCGGAATACGTTCTAAGGCATTTTTGGGGAATAGTGTGAGATATATTACAAGCAGAGATAGGAAAAAAGAGGTAGTTGTAGACCTATATCAGATAGCTATAGATGCAGACTGTGCAAATTTCAGGGAAATCTGTAGGTTAGTTCAGAATAGGAAACAATGATGGTACGCGTCTAACCAGTTCTAGGACTGAAGACCTAATGATGATGAGAAGATCCTTCTTCTCCACGTGCTACGCATTCGGCATCGTTCGACAGTATCGGTATCTTAAACTATCAATACTTGAATAAGACACGGTTTGTTAACTTCAGAGTTACAGTTTCGACAGCAAAATTCAATCTTGATCAATCTTAACAACTCGTGAAATAGCGTATAAACTTTTCACATGGATTACAACATCACATAATTGACTAGTATATTTAATAGTACGTGATAAAATGTTAAAAATTTGTCCTTGTTTTTGTATAATAAATCAGTATCTACTTAAAAACGAGTCTTTGATTTTGTGCATTTGATTTGTATTACATAAATAGTAAAGTCAAATTTAAAGCAAGACTATCTTAGCGACCTTCTATAACCACTAGATTGATTGCAAGTGGAAAATTCTTTGTCAGAGAAGTAGGATATATAAACAAACATACACTGTCTATTAAAGTTCAACAGTGTCATACTAGTCAAGCGTTTACAAGTGTTTTGTTATTGCCGAACAACAAAGCCACAATAAAGGCAGATTAAAGTATTATAATTTAAAGTAAGGAAAACTAGAATGATGTATAATTAAACCTAGTAAGGTTAGGAATGGACGTAACTTAATAATCAAATACAATGTTTACCTTATAATAATTACGTTTTTAATAATGGTTTTGCCAACAGTAATTTCCAGTTTCTCTCCTACCGTATGAATTCTATTTCTGTTAACTGTAAGGTAATTGTGAAAATACATACAAATACTATTTTTACTTTGTTATCTGTGGGAAATTTTGCAATATTTCTTGTCTGGTATTACGCAGGAAATCTGAATTCCGACTACAAGATCAATGAATAAGATCCGGTCGCTGTATAAACACGTCATACTTGTATTTGAAGGTTTAAGGTTAAATTGTTTCACGTTTTTGCAGTATTGGTAGCTCTGCTAACAGTAGGTTAACTCATAATTGTAAATAATAATCATTTTCTTGGGAATACTAATTATTTGTGTGATTCGAAATGATAAGATTTGATAACCGAATATTTAGAAAAATGTTACGAAACGATATGTTTAGTTTGGTGCTGTTTTTAATAATTGTTTGCAATGGGAAGGAAATACCAAAGAACGATGCAGTAGAAGGTAAGAGTTTTTTGATACTACACCTGATTATATCGGTCTCGGTAGTTATAGACTGGGTATAGATCATTAATGGCAGAGTAAATAAAATATAATGAAATAAATTTGCAAATTATTTAGCGTAATGTTTAGATATAATTACAAAAAGTCTGATACATGAACGTTTCAAGATAAAAATCTGAAAGGCTTAAAAATGACAGGGTAATTTGATTTGATATGGAAAATCCATTCTCCCTTCGTCCGAATCAAGTAAGTGGCACTCAAGAAATTTGTACTATTTATTAGTACAAAAAGCAGGAAGATATCAGAAATATTGCCCCGAAATAGTTTCCAAATATTGTCACTGGTAACGTACTTTTGATTATTTTTTCTGGTTAACAACGCGAAATAGGTACTCCATTTTGGTATTTCAGATTCTCGAGATTACAAATCCTGATAAATTTTTTTACAACATTTAAATGGTGTTCTTATTAAAAAAAATCGCTAGAACCTCTACTTATATTATCTGCGGTTTATGTAGATATGAATAAAACTAGTAACCAAGGCCGTCTCCTTCTCGAAAAGTCCGAGTACGAGAGTAGGATCCGTAGTACTAAATTACTATATATAATCTGGTCACTTTTACAATGCATTCTGTTGGGATATCCGAAGCGGTAAGAGGAATAACGTTAATTAAATTATAGAAAAGTTGGGTTTTTTAGCCTTTCAAGAATCTGAAAGAAACCTAAGATATTTCAACTCTTTTCGAGTTATCGCAAGAACACCGGAAGTTGCAATTTTCTTCTTTCTTCTAAAACTTCTTTATTTATTTCAAAATAATCGTGAAACTTATTACATTTGCATTATTGATCACAGGCTTTCTAATGAAGTTATCAGAAATTTTCTAGGTCAACTCGAAGACTTATTATTAGGGGAAAACTGGGGCTCCTGCTGCCTCATTTCTTCCAGAATCCCTCATTTTCTCACACATTTACATGCAAATTCCCATAAGGAGGATTTGAGGAGGAGGAACTTGTTTGGTATCAATTAATATTAGATTTTCTCAGCTACCCGAATCTCTAAGAATTTTATAGATAGCATCATCCCCCAGAGAGCTACCCTCATTTTAAGATTTTTTGCTGGTAGTGATTTTTTAGCCGTCCGCATAAATTTTTTAACCATGCGTTACATCAAATTAGTCTAGAATTTTACGCAGAATCAGAATCTACAAACAGATTTAAAATTTGAGCATCCCCTGCAAAGTTATACCCCTTTAAAGTCCGGAACCTCTATATTTTGCTCTTTGCTCTATAAGCTAACCTAACAAATAGCTTTCTTCGACTAGCCATTGCATCTTTCGAAATAAATATACATTGTTTGGTATCAATTAATATTAAAATTTTCTCAGCTACCTGAATCTCTAGGAATTTTTTAGATTACATCATCCCCCAGGGAGCTATCCCAGTTTTAAGATTTATTGCTGGTAGCGATTTTTGCCCGTCCTTATAAATTATTTTAGACATCCGATACATCAAATTAGTCTAGAATTTTACGCAGAATCCGAATCTGCATGCAGATTTAAAATCGGACCACCCCCTGCAAAGTTACACACATACCTTCTAGCGAGCATACTGCCACCGTACCACTACTCGCTTTTAATGTCATACCATACTTTTTATCTTGTTTAGCTCATCTTTCGAGATAAATATATTTTGTTGGGTATCAATTAATATAAAAAATATTCTCAGTACCTGAATCTTTAGGAATGTTTCAGATTACATCATCCTCAAGGAAGCTACCCTCATTTAAAAATTTTTTTGCTGTTAGTGATATTTTGGCCGTTCTTATAAGATTTTTTAGACATGCGACACATCAAATTAGTCTAGAATTTTACGCAAAATTCGAATCTGCAAGCAGATTTAATATAGGGCCACCCCTTACAATGTTACACTTTAAAGACTCCGAGCCTCTAAATTTTTGCTCATTTATATTTAACTCCATTTTTTAAAACCTTTTTGCTACCCAAGACATATGCTTTAACCAAACATCTCCGAAAATCTAAAACCGCGGAAGTTCTAGAAATAAGCCCTTTATAAGCCATAAGTGTTTAATATTTAAAACCATATTTAAACGGTAATGTATTGTTTTTTAAAATATTCAAAATCATGATTTTTAAAATTTTAAACAGTTATCAAATTTCTGGTTTAACATTTTTAATTACTAAGCACGTCATAAAATTATTATATACTCAATGTTGAAATATGTACTTGGAAAATACAATTCGTATCCCAAACTAATTTCTTGTCTATTATGGATAACCCAACTTACATGTGAGAGCGCTGTATAATTTCTTTTTAAAAGTGTATATTTTCTCCAAACAAATGCGTTAATTACAGAAGGAAAGTACGCTGAATGCAAGCCAATTAATAGCAATATAATACGGTTTACTGACCTACCTTAATTATTTGTACAAGGAAACACAATAAAATATATACAAGTTACAAGTATAGCAGCTATCTTATATATTTATGCCCCCTATGCGTAGGTTGCTGTACTATTAGGAATGATCTTTTGTCGTCCTCGTCCGACAAACTAATTTTATTAATTAATTGGGTATAAAGTTGATGTTTACATGGTTTCGTTTAAGACCTCTTACATATTTTCCAGATTACTAGAAGATGTTATAACAATATTTTTTGTGTTAAAAGAAATTCGGACACTCCATCGTCGACACTGGTGTTTTTTATGAGATAGCTAGCCATAGGGTTGTTAAACGCTGTGTTAACCATTTCTACGCCATCTTCGCCAGTAGCGGTAACGGTTGCATTTTTATGTCTGTTGCTTTTCAAGTGTGCGGCATAGGTAGTCTTTTCCATTTCGAAATCGCATACTTTACACATCATTCGTGGTTGTTTCGTACAAGACCCTTTGACAGCTGTCGGAGCTGAAGTTTACGGCTTAATGACATACCGTGCTATTTTTCCTTGTGTCGCAGTTAGTTGTCCATTCTCGTGAAAGCGATACCGCAAGACACACAGTTTAAGTACTTTGCTGCTGACGGATCTATAAACTTAACGGTGGACGATGTTACACCACAACATTTGTTCTGGTGCCGTTTGAGAGCATTTTTCCAGGTATAGGAAGCACCGCAAGAGTTGCATTTAAAAACGTTTGCAGGTACCACTTTAGTACAAAACAAAATCCGCACTATAGGACTTTGGTGAAACTTGTAAGCGAACTAACTTATAACTAAAAAGTTTACTCTAGCGTACCTGCTTTATGTTCCTTATAGAATGCAAACCGAAGGTTTCCAAAGACAGCCGAACAAAGTTAAGGATTCAGCGGGGAACTAATGACGTCATCTTTTGCCAATCCTTGTTGCTCGTCCAGTACATTTAGCACCAACGCATACGCCCGCCCGGTTCGCATCGTCCATGCTGCGAATGCAGTTAGTAAAAACACCGTAAACGTCTTCTATGTTATACGGATCAGCAATCGCATCGCATGCATATTAAAAATACAAAATGGTGGTAGCACACGCACACAAATTGACTGCAAGTTGTGCGGTAGAAGATGCAGTGCTACTATAAACAAAAACTTAATAAAACACTTTAAACTTTACTAAGGAAATACCAAACTTGTTGTCTACAGGATACTTACTAATAAAGCAATTTAATTTTAAATAACTTCTACGTCATATTTTCGGAAATGGCAGGCTTGAATATTTTCTTTGGAAACAATCGAAGATTGTCGAAGACACTCGAAGAGTGCACAAACGCGCTCACTAAACCAATATTGCATTAATACCGAGTATTCCGTACTTTCGTAGGTTGCTCATTTCCTAGAACCAAATCTTCCGCATAGTGGTCGGTAGCAGGTAATTATTTCTAGAACCGGTAAGTGCTCGATATCGTCTAAATAGAGAATTAGATGCTCTATGTCTGTCAACTTACGATTCCCTCGTAAAAGGTAGAAAAAACTCGAAAGGTGCAATGGCTAGTCGAAGAAAACTATTTGTTAGGTTAGCTTATAGAGCAAAGAGCAAAATTTAGAGGTTCAGGACTTCAGAGGAGTATAACTTTGCAGGGGGTGGTTCGATTTTAAATCTGTTTGCAGATTCTGATTTTACATAAAAGTCTAGACTAATTTGATGTATCGCATGGTTAAAAAATTTATGCCGACGGCCAAAAAATCACTACCAGCAAAAATCTTAAATTGAGGGTAGCTCCCTGGGGAATGATGCTATCTATAAAATTCCTAGAGATTCGGGTAGCTAAGAAAAATCTAATATTAATTGATACCAAACAAGTCCCTCCTCCTCAAATCCTCCTTATCGGAATTTACATGTAAATGTGTGAGGAAATGATGGATTCTGGAGGAAATAAGGCAGCAGGAGCCCCAGTTTTCTCCTACTCTTATTGGACGTCATGTTCGATTTGTATGTCTTTAAATAGAGCAAAAAAATCGATTTCACTGATGTATTATACTTTGGATTTATAACTTCAATAATCCCCCTATAACGTCATTTTTACATTTATTTGTTAATATCAAGTTACCAAGCTTATGAAATGCCAAATTGATTGACAATTGATACATTAATTTGGTCATGCAGAAAAAGAGAAACCAAGAATTAAAAATAAAAATTAATTGTAATTGGAAACTGATAAATAAAATTATGAAAACAATAAATTACTATATAGGTGGTAATACGTAAATTAATATTACTTATACAAATTTAAAGACTTAGAACAAATATAAAAAATTATCAAAACTGACTAACAACTAAATTAAAATAAGGTTTGAAAAATTAATAAATAAATATCACATCAACTGTATCAAATGATCACCTTCTTACTGAATACACAGTATTGTTCGCTTGCTCAGTAAAGACCACCCACCTAATATATTTTGCAGTAACCCTTAACAGTATTCGGTAATTCTCTGGCATAAATCTTCCACGTTTACTATGGGTTTGTTTCAAATTTAATTTTTTGTAAAACCCTACAAAAAATAATTTCAAGTATTTAGACAAGGGGATCAAGGCCAGAGTACTGAATAGAGTACAATTGCAATATTGTTGGGTCCTGCGCTAACTTGTTCAAACCAATTAAAACTCCTAACAGTAACTAGGTTTAGGTTGTGAAACTGCTACGTACAATGATGTAGTCGGAAGAAAACGTAAATATACCAGGCTAACTACCAATGCGGTGAGGGGAGGGGTTCCTAACAACACAAAATTAATACATCGCCAACAATTTTCTATTTATAATAAAAAACACAAATATAGAAATTTCTATCAAAACAGTAAAACTAAATTAACTAAGGTTATTATTTAATAAAACAATTTTATTCTATGGACAAATTCACAAATTGTTCCACGAAGTGCGCAATTCGTAGCTAACATGCAATAAATCTAATCACTACCAAAAAGAAAAACGCTGATACTTTCGTATAAACGGATGACTTAATTAAAAAAAAAACATTAAATTTAGAAACCCTTCTAGTAAGATTTTACTATACGAAGCATTTGTTATAACTCTAATCAGTAAAAAAAGAATACTTCTGATACTTTCGTATAAGCAGATAGGTTAAGTACAAAAAGCAAAACATTAAAGTTCGAAATTTTTCTAGTAGGGAGATCAAATTGGGTTTATCCCTGGATATGTTAGAAAAGGAAAACAAGTCACATACATGTGTCGGGATACTTATCTGATCAGCCCTCGGAAGCGAATTGACACAGCATCGCCGCGGTAGTCAGCAACAACCATGCTACTACCTTAATTTCAACAGCGGTCTACTTGTAATGCCGACATAAAATAACACAGTATAATGCAAATAATATGCAGATATAATACCCGTGCCGTAAATACTGCTATATTTTCAACGAACTTCGTTCGTTTATGAAATCTATTTGTCTGTGTGTCTGTCTTTCTGTGTGTCCGAGGCTTTTTTAATGGTCGGACATCAATGTGTGATACATCAATCGATTCAGCTCGGTGTCCAGAGCTTAAGTTTTGATGTCAGTTAAAATCGTGCCACGGGGACGCCGAGCCCCTGGGAAGATCCACAGGGATAATTAAAATTTTAAATAAGTTTAAAATCAATATGCGACACATATTTGAACAATTTATGGCATTTCATGCCAATTATTCCAATATTATAGATATTGTTTAAACTTAAATTTTGATTACCGAAAATAATTAGATTCATATAAAAAAAAAAAAATTTCTTATCTTATTGATGAGAACTAATATATAGCTTTTAAAATATTTATTCAATAAAATAAAATATATTAAAATGTCTCTTTTGTTGTTTATAAATTTTTGTATTTTATCTGAATACTTATAATTATTACAAAATAATAATTTTAATTTCTTTAAATTGTTTTAAAGTAAGTCTACATTTGGAAGTTCGTTGCGACAATGCCTTGCATTTTCAACTTGTTTATTATGAAAAACGTAAACGCTGTTTGAGGTAGATTTACGGTTCTTTCCGAGAATCATCTGATATTGTCTTTTAAAAGAAATAATACTTAAATAGATTTACAACATTTTTCCCTAGAATATGGGTTTATATTAATATTTGGAATGGCTATGCAAGGTTTCAATTTTATTTTTATTGCTGTTGTACTTGTCCGTTTTGACCGACCTATCGTAAGCCCTATTAGTTGATGTTAGTTTCTTTATGAAAAAGATTGAAAAGCTTTGTAGTTATTGTCCGGACTTGAATTTTGAAGGAAACGACTATTTAGACTTAAAGTAAAAATTTAAACAATGGCAAACTATGACAGTGACGAATGGTTTTAGAACGATATGACGAAAAAAAAACATTGCTTTGAACATACTGCAAAACAAGAGTTCAAAAATATCTTTTACGTTAGACGGATAGTCTTCGTTCCGTTTTACGGTGGACACACGTGAAAAGACATAGCTAAGGTTTTTTTGAAACAGTAAAAAAACGACGGGATTGAATAAAGGATAAAAGGCATAACTGTTGACAATGCTTCAGCCAACACTTCATTCATGAAATAATTGAATTTACTGCAACCGACATTTGACAACGTAAACCAGCACTTTATAGATGCATGGCGCATGTACTAAATCTGGCCGTGCAAGATTTATTCCGTACATTGAACTTAAGCTCTGAACGAACTGATGAAGAACAAATTGAAGATTAAGATGAATATAGCGGTGATAGTGATGAAGATGAATTTAACAATAAAGCCAAACTCAACTGTATCGAGAGAATTCGAATAGTCTTTAAGAAAATTAGAAGATCTGAGCTATTGAGACAGCGAATTCAAAGCGCTTGTCAGACTGTCGGTGTGTCCACAAAGCTTACACCGATTCTAGAAACTCCTACACGGTAGAATTCCACTTATAATATGTTAATATAGCTTTTAAGTTAAAGCGAGGACTAATATGCTTGTGCGAAAGTGATCCTACTCTAAAAAATTAAAATCTTAACGAAAGTGACTGGTTAATCTTAGGCCACATATGTAATTTTTTTAAAATGTTTAAAAGAGTAACTGATAAGTTAGGAAGAGACAGGTACGTTACCTTACCCTCCGTGGTAGTTTGTATTAATATTTTATTGGATAAAATAGAAGAACAAATAAGACAATTAAACGAAAAAGCAAATAGATCTGCAGTCAATGAGTAATTGTTGATAGCACACCAGGGTTCAAGAAATAAAATATTAAAACATTATCGTCTTACCAATTGGCTATATTGTGCTGTACTAGTGCTCGGCCCTAGACACAAAAATAGCTCTTTGACCACACTAGTTGGGGAAAGCACTTAAAAGTAGAATCGCTGGACTTCTTCAAAAACCTCTATGAAGAATATACAAAACAAGGGTCAAACCTGCACTCTCCTTTGCCCGAATCTTTTGAAGATTCAGAAGACGATTTTAGGGTCTCTAAACTGTACAAATCCAAAAGAAGAAGGGAAGACAATGCCGACGAATTAGCAATATATTTAGCAGTACCGCGTTGCAATAGTGATGCTTAACCTAGGTGCACTTTGTATAAAATTTTGTATTTATTTACTTATTCTTACATGTATAAATCATATTCATCAATCATATTTAGTCGCAGAGTAATTCAAAAAAAGACATAGGTGCCTAACTTCATACTAAAAGGTAGCATTATAAAGAACAAACTTTTTGTTTGTCTTCTAGAATTTAATTACAGGCATCTCTATAATACTAGGGTGTAAAACATTGTTCAATTTGCATTCTTGATAATTAGTACAAAAGTCGCTTCTTGTTAATCTGTGATACGGCACGACTGCTATATACGGACTTATCATACGCTGTACAATTAAGTTTACATAGATTTTTATATTCAATTATTTAAAATTTTACTCTGTAAATTTGAAGCAACATTGGTAGATTAGGAAAACCAAAGTTTCCTAAATGATTATTGTTGGTTCTTCAGCACATACCTAGCTATTCGCAACTGGAGGAATTTCTGATATATAATGGAATTAATGGTAAACCACCAGAAGCATAGCCTTAAGCTAATCAGTTTCTTGGTGTTAGATAAATGTAACAAAATCCACCTGATTCGTAATAAATTCAGAGGAACCACGGAAGAAAAAGACTTAACATTCAGTCGTACGGGCTTCTTTACCTTTGATAGTGTAGTCACAGTGTCCAAGTTAGTGCATCGAACAAGCCTCTGCAGCAGAATGTAAGTTCATAGAGTTTTACTAACCTTAGCTTAAGTTATTGCTTCTAACCCCTTTATACAAAGTTATCGAACATATATGAAACTATATTTTATTGTTAATTAGATGTGTAAATTATGAATGTGTTATTATTTTAACAAGTAGTTAGGGATTTACGTATTTCCCCTGTCGTGATACTCTTAAACACATTAGCAATTCCAAAGTTCCTATTTGGGACTGCCCTATGTAATACCTCTCGTTTAAAATCAAGTGAGTGTGATTGAGTAGCCATGGAACCTACCTATGCTAAAACCCCAATTGTACAATCACAGGTGTAGGCCTTACTACGTGTATCGAAATTGTGAAAAACTGCATGATCGAAAAATATATTTTTATATTTTTATGTAAATTATTAAACGTAAAATATATAAATAAGGTAATATAAGAATTTCAGAATTTATAAAATATCTACAACAGCCATCGCGATGCCAAATATCTGTCAGTATATGTATAACATGTCACTGTAGGCAATATTATGTCCCCAGATCTCAATTGTATAAGCCAGGTAACACTGACATTTGGTTAGATTATTGCAATGTAAAGGATAGGAACAGGAATGGCCTAAGCATTGATCCTTGTGGCTTACTGAAAGGAACTACTAACTTGTGAAAGTACCTCTCATTATAATATGCAATTTGTATTCTATTATTTAAGTAAGTTTTTATAAGTTTAATAGTAATATGAAAGTGAAGTTTATTTATCCACTAATAGAAGAGTTTGATGCAGTTAAATGCTTTACTCATGCCACAAAATTTGGCTAGTAAATATACATTTTTCAAAAACGGTAAATATGTTATCCACCAAGGTGACAATGATGTTTATCGTTATCGTAGACCTATTTTTACAAGAACCAAACTGCTGTTCACATTGCATCTTTCGGACCCTTTTTCTGAACTGGTATGATTTCAGCTAGTTTCAAAATATCTGAAAAAGCAGATACAATATCGACCCGAAAGACCAAACCTTATAGATTGTTAACTATCTTTTTGCTTCTAGCTTCAGATTTAAGCAACGCATTAATCTTTACAGAATCGGTACCATAGTATGAGCTTGTGCCTCTACCTGTGATTATGCGATTAATGTCCCTGCAGTAAGCATGAACCATCACACGAATCGCAATTTTAAATACAGTATTTTTAACTATAGTACAGTGTTCTGTACAGTTTACAAAATCAAAACTAATACTGTTATGTAACTCATGCAACACAAATTTTCCTAAATACCTGCAGTCTGGACTGTCTTTTAAACATTTAGAAATTAATTGATGAACTTTATAAAATTGTTTTGCAAAAGCAACAGTAGGATAACCCAAGCGCTTTCCCCAATCATCAGTAGTGTATTCCCTTGCCACGACAGAACATGACAGAACAAGTTATACTTACATTGTTCACAGGAAAAACAGTTTTTTTAATTTTTTTAAATATTAAATCAGCCAGGTAGTTGTTTGATAAACTATTGAAATGGTGTAAAAGTTTTAAATTTGTTGAATATGTTGTTGGTATTTGAGGCACACTTTGTTGCACTGACGGATATGGAGGTAATGGAACTGCCAAATCTTCATTATTTACATTGAACATTTCACCTTTCAAAAATACTTAAAATTGCGTAGTACGAGGGTACATTTATCGTCTTCACAACTGAAACTTGGTTTGTATAAATTTACCATACTGTTTATTAACACTGATTTAAAAGTCCCTACAAACATTGCTGCAGTTGGATTCACATTTTTGCTGCCGTAACTTCTAACTTGTCCAAAGAGATTTTCAACGTGATCTTGATTCAAATGTCGCCCCAAAAGATAATTAAATCCTTGCACTTTTAAATGATTCCATATGTTTATATAATTATTTATTAAAAATCCAGTTGGTTAAACTTGTTGATTTTCTTCTGTCACTAGGTTTGCATCGTTTAAACTCCATTTACAAGAGCATCGGTAGGGCTTCTTGTGTCCAAAAGCGTATGTGGTTACTGATCTCAGAAATTTTACATAGTAATATTTTTCCTCTTGCAGATTTGTTTCTGTTACCATTAACGGAGTCAAATAGTCTATCAAAAAATAGCAGCGTGATCAGTGTTTGAACCCATACTGTTAGATGAACCTGAAAGTACAAAATAATATACCAATTACTTAAAAAATTTTATTTGCCTAGAACACTAGCAAGTCGCAAGGTAGATGCAACTCGCTGGCTGAAGATTTGTGTTGCGTATTTAACCTTAATTTTTTTATCATCTCAGGATAAACATGCTAATCACATAAACGTGATGACACTCTTAAATCATCACTAATGTTTGGACCATTATCCAGTTCGTATAGGATAACAATGTGCTTCCATTTTGCATCGTACGTATCATATCCTATTGCAAATGATATTTCCTCATAAACAAAATTATTTCTAATTGCTTTTAACAGATGTGATGGATTATAAATGGGAAATATTTTAACACCATCAATTTCAAAAAACCATTCCTATACTCTGAATTTTTTTTAAATACGCTGCTCTGGTTTGGTTTATAAGTAAACGAATAACACGACAGTTGATGGCAGATTGATCACAAACAATCACAGTAGGTTTAAAACCTATTTGTATTAATGATGATAAAACATCTACCCGACATTGTTTAAATTGGTCATATTTTGCACCACCACGACTAGAAAATACAAAGCAAAAAGGCTGCTTAAAAGGCTTTCTAATTCCACGAAGCATAAAAACAAGAACGTGATCTGCAAATTCGATTGATCTATGACCATTCCCATGTCTTCAAAACCTTCAATAAAACCCTTCTTTTCATTAAATTGAAGAGAAGACAATGAAAGCCATCTCATCAAAAATGATTGATACATGCGTAACAATATGGTCTAAGTTTTCACAAACTTTCTACAATGAAGCTAAAACATGTGGTATTATACCTGGCTCATAATGAATTTTCAAAACCAAACTATCCAATGTGCTTTTACTTGGGAGGATAAATGACTTAGATAAAAATCTATAACATTTTGGGCTTTGTTTGTATACGGTTAAGGCTAAAATCTTTTTGTCTAATAAAAATCGTCGTTGCACCTTCTCTAATCTGACAATTAATAAACTGACAAACAGAATAACTTAAATGTTCTAACTTTTGAAAACCTCTTGTAAAAGCAAACTTTTCGGCTGCAGCTAATCTTTTCTAAACATTATTTTTTGCAGACAAACTTCTTGTGATTTGTTTTTTCAAATGCTTAGTATGAACATATAAAGCAGCTTTCTTGAGTGAGAGATGCCTAGCACTTCTATAACCTATGGTTTTCAAAGTGGAAGTAGGTGTTATATCTAAAACAATATTTAAATTTATATATTTTAAAAAAATGTTAATCATACATTTGCTTCTTCCATTCTATTTTTCTTTACTATTTCAGTGGCACCTTCATGTGGTAATCCGGGTTGTAGCATTTCTATTTCAACAACTCCTTGCATTGAAACACCCACAGATATAGCGGTATGGGTTTGAAGATCATTGCTTGGTTGTTGATCAAGATTTCGTGAAGTTATAGGCTCATTACAAAGACGATTCCAAAATAATAAGAGATTCGATAGAATCTAAAAATTCAGTTATCATAACTTTTTAAATATCGTTCTATATCAAAGTAAAAAAAATTATTCCAATCACTTAGTATTTGAACTAAACTGAGATATTGTTTAATTTGATTTAATAAACACATCAGAAATCTTAATTGATTTGGTGAATTTATATTGAAAATAAGTTTCATAAATTTCAATGAGCACACAAAATATTCCTCCGATATTGTTTCGAAGGGGACAAAGGGCCTCAATCCGAGCTTTCCATCTCGCGTCGGACAGGCTTTTTTGGGTAACGTTGGTGTGCTTTTTTAACAAGTCCCATCATTTGATAGATACACTAATGAAATAATAAGTTTGTTGAATTATGTTAGAGAAATGAGCGTGTCTGTATTTACTCTAGCTGCACCAGGAACAACTAAATTTAGCGTATGGGTTGAGTATGGTACAATGTGTACTTTGTTCTATTGTCTCTTTTTTTGTATTTATTCGGCAATAGTTTCTTAAAAGACGAATAGAGGGAATCTAGGAATCTTAGTATTGAGTTCGTTGTCTCCTTCTTCTTCTTTCTTCTTTCCGCCAACTATGGACCACATGAAATAACTTATGATGATTATCTTCTCCTCTCTTTCTTCTCTTCCAGTACTCTTTCATTCTTTCTTCGTGTTGTTTTTTTTTGTCCATTTTGCTCTAGTCCCCTTTTTTTCCTTTTCTTGGAAACCTTTGAACCCTCTTACTTTTGTTCTGAGTTTTTCTCTTTGTTCTACCTCTTTTCTATCTATTTTCATTTCTTCCATGTCTTTTCTGATTTCCTTGATCCATGTCATCTGTGTCTTAGGGTTTCAATCCCAGTAATTGAATAGTTTCTTTGTTAATCTTTCCTCATTCATTCTTTTAATGTGACCGTAAAGTATTATTCTTCTCTTTCTCATTGTGTCTGTTATTTTTTCTGTTTTTGAATAAATCTTCTTATTGCTTCTCAGCTTCCATTTTCCGTTTTCACATTTTGGTCCCAGGATTTTCCCTATAATTTTTCTTTCTCCCTTTTCTACCGCGTCTAGCTGTTTGACTGTGTTCAGTATAAGGCATTCTGAGGCACAGAGACTCTCTAGTTTGATAACTGTATTATAGTGCCTTATCTTTGCATTGATGTATATGGACCTTTTTTTTTTATTTATATTTTTGTTAAGTGGTATACTATTTCTATTTTTTTTTGCTCTTGCTAGGATGGCTTCTTTGTCAAGGGCGTTTGGTTGAATTACTTTTCCCAGGTATTTGAACTTGTTTACTCTCTTAATTTTCCCATATTTTGTTGTAATCTGTTTTGGTATATCTTTTCTATTAGTCATGTATTCTGTCTTTTGATATGATATTTGTAGTCCAGCCCTTTCTGCTGTCTCTTTCAGTATATCAATTTGTTTTTGCATCTTCTAAGTTTTCCGCTAATATTTCCAGATCGTCTGCAAGAGCCAGACAGTCAATTTCCAGATTATCTTTCTTTTTTCCTATTTTTATTTTAAGAATTCCTTCTTCTATTCTTTTCCTGCACTCTCTCATTACCTCCTCTAGTACACAGTTGAAGAGTAGTGGTGATAACTCATTTCCCTGTCTTACTTCTGCTTTTTGACCTCAAGGGATCTGAAATTTCTCCCATAAATTTTATTTTTGATTTCCTGTTTGTTAGAGTATTTTTTGTGATTGCGATTGACTTGTCATCAGCTCCGAATTCTTCTAATGTATTGAATAGTGTTTCTCTATCTATAGAATCGTATGCTTTTTAAAATCAACAAATGTTACAGGTATGTCCTTTGTAAGGCTACGGATCCCAAGGTCCCGGGTTCAAATCCCGACACGGCCGACTGCTTGAAAAATGACAGGTGAGCATTTTTCACAAAAATTACGCCCTCGTTCGGATGAGAGGTTAAATGGAGGTCCCGTGTGTGAGTGTTGTCACGCACGTTAAAGATCCCTACCTTGCCTGGAACGGCAAGGGTTCGGCAAAATTCTAAATTTCCAGGCAACAAAAAACTCGCCTCCTGGCCAATGTAGTACCTACAGGTGGAGCATTGGAAATGTAAATGAACGGTATGTCCTTTGCTCGTAGTCTTCTGTACCTTATTATAAGTTTCAGGTTTAATATTTGTTCAGCACAGGATCTTCCTTTCCTAAATCCTCCTTGGTAGTCACCTATTTGTGGGTCCATTTGGAGCTCCACTCTATTTTGTAGTGCTTTGGATAGGATTTTGTATGCTACTAATAAAATTGAAATTCTGCGATAATTATTTGTATCTGTTTTATCTCCTTTTTTGTGTATTGGGTGGATCATAGCTGTTTTCCAATCTTCTGGTATTTCCTCTGCTTCTCAGATATTTTCTATTATTTTATGTTGGCTTTTGAGTGTCTTGGTATCTACGTTTTTCCACATTTCTGCTACTATCGAGTCTTCCCCTGGGGCTTTGTAATTTTTTTAGTTTTTTAATAATCTGTTGAATTTTTGTTAAGTCTGGTGGTCTGAAGTTTTCAAATTTATAATTTGGATTTCGTTTTGAAAATTTTGTTTTTGGGCTATTTTTCCTTCTTCGTTTTTGAAATATGGGTTTGGTGGTTGGTATCCTTGAAGGTTCTGTTTAAAGGTTTTATAGAATGTTCTTGAGTTGTTATTTTTAAAGTCTGTAACCTTTTTTTTATGGCCTCCACTAGTTGGATACAAATGAAGCCTTGTTGGTTCGCGGCTAAGTCTGGGAATTACCCCAAGGGTGAGCAATGAGAAAGGGTGTGGGGATGGTCTAAACTCTACAATAAGCTAACATAAAAAGAAAAAGGGAAATTGAGCGCCACTGTATCTTTATGGATGATAACACAAGAAACTCTATACTCCTATGAGAAGATACAGAAACTCATGGGATACAAGCACAATAAAAAACTTACAACTTACTGAACTAATGTATCTGGAAACCTCTGGAACATACTTACAACCTCTTCAATCTCGAAGACCCTGAAAGAAAAAAATACACAACAAACTTTCTATTAAAAACACACCGTTTGTGCTTTCTAATAAAAAAACATACTAATAATTACAGGTGGATAATGTTAAGATTACCACACCAAAGATATTTGAATCAAAAATGAATACCTAGAACAAATCAGTTGTAGCATATCTGTGTTTTTTAAATTACTTCAGCATTCGTCTACTTTCATTATTCAAAGATTTATTTTCTTTAAAAAAATTTTAGTAAAATTAATTATGCATGGAATAAAAAACTTGAGTCTAAAAATGAAATTTAATATAGTTTCTCTATTCGTTTTTTTTCTAAATATGTTTACAAAAATGAAATAATAAAATTGGATTCTTTATACATCTGCCTTGACATAACAAGACCTTAAGTTTAATAATATTTTATAACAAGTTTCTGATACCAAATACTCAGATCTGTTTATTGGCTTACATATGTTTCACATTGAGTTTAAATTATTTCTTAAAAAAATTTGAATCACGTGTAGTTAACTTGGACAAATAACATTTCAACTTATTCAAGTATAATGAACTTATAAAAATTTGACATCTGCAAGTAATTTTCTAGAAAACAGGAAATGGACTTTGAAGTCTCATCTTTTTAACAAGTGAATGTTCTGCATATCTTACAAAATTATTGTAATAGCATTTCGTAACAATAATCTTCTACGCTGTTCTTTATGCACAAAATTTAATTTGACTAAGCAATCCCTGAATACAATTTATGTGAGCACACTCAAGGTCTCACAAACATAACAAAAAAAGGTTTGATACCTGTTTTTAATGAAGCCGTCATCCCTAGTTACCAAACTGCGATGCACGTTTTCTGAAATCTGCTTACTAAATGGTTGTAACAAAATACCATACAACAGCTGTAGTTTCTTAACAAACGAACATTGTCCCAATCTTTTTATACGTATATTTAGTTAATTCATGGGTACTTCAAATGTATGTTACTTCATCATTATGTTACTACGTCATTCGCTAAGGAAATAAAGATATTTTATAAATTATTTGAATAATGCGAACTCACCGTTAACAAATACCAAATACCGACTCGAACCATTTTTACTACCATAACACGCCTATTCTGAGGCCCCACTTATGCAAAGCCTGAGAACCCATTTCTGTACGATGCAATCTGAACTACATTCCCAAGTACAAATGGCTGACTTCGTTATTCGTACCGTACAAGTACGGGACGGCGCATCTGCTTAGCGCGTCCTCGTGACCGTATTCACGCACGCGCTATTCTAATTTTAACGAATGAAAGGGTATAATCCGCCTGCAAGTTAGGCAACACAAACGACTAGATCCCTTTTAAATTTGTTTCTTGAATGTATATTATTATTAAATATCTCTGGATAATGCATTTAAGTTATTTAAACGGTCATGATTTCCTGTTCCATTATGGAATTGTGTCTTTCAGATATAACAGTATCAAATACGAGAATTAAATACCACAGAATAAAATTGTACTGATGTGATTCTTGCAAAAATAGTGCTACAGAATATATATTCGTTACAAGTCTTCATCTAGTTGTTGTAATTGGATCTTGTCAAAATTTCTCTTGTTTTTTCTTATTGTTTTTGCAGTTTGTGATCTCTGTTCTTTGAAGAAAATATAGCCTTTGTCATTTTTGGTCGAGTGCCATTGTCTCTCTTTGTATTTATTGGGCAATAGTTTCTTACAAGACGAATAGAGGGAATCCAAGGATCTTAGTATTGAGTTCGTTATCTATTAATATTTTCTATGGCAATGACAGAAACGCCGCTACAGTACGAAGTGTGATGCATCTCATACGCAATAGAAATTGGACACTACCAGCCTTAAAATCGTTTGCTTCCACTACTAGCAAGTGTGCGTTGTTTGACTAATAAAAACTTTGTAATAAGTACCGGCTGAGCTCTTTGAGGCGTTTCTTTGGGCGCCCTTACAGGTTGATGCCTCGATACCGAGCATAGCATGCTACCGCTTAGAGCCATCTTTGATAGGATACATTGCATCTTTATTACTACCAATCTGGTGACCAGGCAGCTGTGGTTGCTACTTTTATATGATTTTTTGAAAAACACAGACAATAAATTTAATTTCTATCGTCCGGTAAGACAATATTTACAATAAAGGATATAAATAACTGTTGCAACAATCAATAATCCGTATTGCTTTAGACGAAAAATATTCCAACAAATGTTTAAGACGAACTTAAGGGTGAGATATTTCACGGACAGCCACTACCTGTTCATACAATTCGAACTGTTTAAATACTAATGCATAGTTATATTTCCTAGAAAAGAACTATAGAAATGTACCAAGCATGATGGTCACAAAGAGGAATAGGTGATTGTCTGACTAAATGAAAATTGAATTGGATTCACGGTCCAATTGAGTGCCGTTCAACGTCTCCGGGTTCAAATTCATCGGATTTTTACCTGTGGGGAGCATTTGAAACAGTTTGTGTATACCGTCGAAATTAATTTAATAGAGCAGTTACAGAAAGAATTTTAATTCTGTTCCAAAAATCTAGAGTAGACCAATATTTATTCCAAAGTCGTTTACTATTCCTTAGTAGTTCATAGTCAACCGTGTATTCATCACCACAGCAAGCACGTATTATAACGTTGTCGTTTAATAGTTGTGTTGTCACGTATATAATTTCTATGCTACTAACTATTGAAATTGCTTCTACTCGTTACAGTTCTGTGGCATCTGATTTCATTATTTAGCTATATTATATCAGAAGAAACAATTTCTGATAGAAATAAACGTTATTATCATTTAATTCGCTTTGAATTTATATTAAGAATATATTCCATTGTAACAAATACTTTAGATTTGATCCAAGAATTGCACGTGTCGTAATAAGTTATAAACAAGTCACTTGTGCTGCCTAAGTCGTAGGCAGTCTGTACCCATTTTTAAGAATTACTTAGTTAATATAGAACTTTTGGAAAGTGTCATGAGGTGACGCTTCAGACAGGTCACCTGTTCGTTATATTGGTACGAACGAGGGAAACGCGGCCAGTTTTGTTCTGGTACAACGGTAACAATGCGTGTAAAGAGAATATGTTGGCACTTTTATGTGCCAGCTGGTGCTTAAGAATCGCCATCTAAGTCGACGGAAGGTTCACGGTTGTCTTAAAGGGGGGCTGGGATGATATAGTTTCTCCGGGCTCTATTAATACGGCCTGAATATTCAATGAAGTAACAACTTGGTTACCTAACCTCGGTATCCATTAACGCGCATCGTTGGATTATAAACAAATTTTTGTAACAAGAAATATTTGAGATCGCTTAGATGGTGTCAATTTGGTAGGAAAGTATGACGCCATCATGCCATCTATTATTTTCGGAAATCCCATAAGTGAGATTTTGCTGGCAAGATAAAGTCCTAAGTTTTTGGTTTAAAATTTTTTTGAAGCGGGAGTTTTCATGTACGAAAACAGGTATTTAAAACCCTGATTGGCGTAGGTGTCGATCCCTGGTGAGTGTTTGATTTTTTTTGTGTCAGTTATGGTTGAGGCTTTATTATCACGATTATGAACTTTTGAAAATGACCGTACAGTTATTAAAGATATTAAATTTTATGAGAGTATTAATATTGCATTTAGGATTAAATATAAAAGGGCGTAGAAATAACAACGCTCTAGTAATCGTTTGTCAGATTTTTTTGGTTAAATGTTGAAATTTAAACAGAAAAGGAAACCTTGCTCTTTCGAATTAAATCAGACTATTTTGTAAAACATGTGATAGATATATGCAGGTGGCCTTATAAAAAGTTAGTAAAGTTCACTTTGACTTCAATATGTCCATTTATAGTATGCGTGATAGATAGTAATTAACTGTGTTATTCCAGTACCATATCAATCTGATAAATTTTGATTTTTATAATCTTTATGCTATCTGAATACCTTTTTTATAATAAATACTATGTGCGAGGTTTATTTCAAACTTATGTGAACCAATCTAACAGATCTGTCAATTGGGGTTAATTAAAAGTTTCGTTTTTGAAAGTAGTTTTAAATGTCAGAATTTCACTATTTACAGAGAAAATTTAAGAATCTTTATTCTACAGGAAAAGTTCGATTTTACTTTTGAATATCATACTTGTGATTTTGTTTATATATATTGGAAAGCAACAAGTTTTTTATTTATGAGTATTTAAAGTTAGTGACATTACAATGTGAGAATATTATTTTTAGGTTTTGAAACGTCTGGGACACACAAGCAGAGTAACGTTACAGAAGTGATGTAAGTGACTTCATTCTGATATTCATTTATAGGTACAACATTTTTAGTATGGTAGTTCTATGATGATTGATTCCTAGGTACTGTCTTTTTTTGTTGTAAGACGCAAACTGTGTCTTTGGATTAAATTGTATTGTGTGCTTTCTTTTAGGATCATCGCAGCAGGAGTCGAAGTAGATACATTTGAGAGGTTTCCAGAGGTATTATTTTGTATAAGTTGTATGTTTTTGATAGTCACTATAGCCTGTAAGTTTCTGCATTTTCACATAGGTTACTTTTGATTTTTTTGTATAGCCCATATAGATGCGGTGGCGCTCAATCCCCTTTTTTGTTTTCATTCCTGTGTATAGTTGAGTTTACCTTGCACCCACGCCCAATCTCAATGCTCACCCTTGGGGTAATTCCCGGATATTGTGAAGTTCGTGAGTCTATAAGAAGCGATAACATCAATAAAAAATCGCCCCACTGACGCCCTCCGACAAAACAGTTGCCCTAGTGTGCATGACTTGCCAAACAATAAAAAATGTTAGTGTTATTTCTTGTTAGCTAACTTCTAAATTCAAATCACTTGAAAACAGAGCAAGATTTTTTGAAAGCTTATTATTTCATTGTTAACTTATCTAGTTTTAGTTTTTTGTACCTGTTATAAGATACCCAGTATATCTTTTTGAAATTTATGTTAGATTTTTTTTATCAAAACACTTTTGCAGGGTACCACTGGCGCGACTATGCAGGTTTTATTCCCCATGACGCATTTCCAGGCGGAAAAGAAAAAGGAGATGTTACTTATATCGGTCAGGTGTTGCACAACGACATATTACTTCCAGCAAAAATAGTTCAAGCTGAAAAAAAGGCGTATTTTGAGTGGGAATTTAAAGAACATATTGCCACAGAAAATATAAAGGTATAGTATTCTGCATAAATTTGTCTAACTTAATTTCTCAAAACTACTGATATAGAAGCAAGGTTTAGCAATCAAATATTAATTTAAAACGCCCTGATTGGAGTATATATCTTGGACAACGGACTCGAAGTGTTTATCCGGCAGAAGGATGCCGGGATTATAGTTGATGTAGGGCGAGTGAGTTACACACGAACGCCATAAGTAGCTTGTTACCTATTTAACAAATTAAAACAAAAGGACACTCATTACGATAACGTGATTTACAAAAATTGATTTGAATCCCTATAAAAAAACATGATTTCGGTTGTATACCTCTGTACTTTTTTAATTAATTGATAAAGGCTTCTGCTCATTTCAATTTGACTCTTAAGATATTTTAGCTTCAAAACTCAATATTTGAGAATTGATTAAAAGCAATCTTATCAATTAAAAAACGTCATTTTTAATACGGTTTTTTTATAAATTTTCAAGGAACTCTGGTGCTTCTCAGTTAAATGCTCATTGTCACTTATAATTTTTTAAAGCAACTCACACTTTGAAAGAGGAAACACTGTCATATCCTTTTCTGATTAACTATTTGTAACCAAGTTCTGAACATTGTAGTTTAGAGATAATTGCGTTTACTGCCTAACGGAGAAAAAATACAAAAGAAAATTTTTAGCAAAATAAATGTATTAACCTTGTATTTGATGTCTCATAAACCAACCGGCATTTGAACTTGACGTGCAGCTTCTGCTGCTCCATCAGTTGTTATTGAAAAACGCTATTTTTTAACAGCAACTCCAAATGTTGCAATTATTTCAGTTTGTATAGTAGGGTTTTTAATTGTGTCGAATTTAACATCAAATCTTCCGAGTATTTTATTGAACTAGCCTCCAAAATTACTCTGCATGCTTAATTAAGATATCTCGAAAGTTAGTGTCATTTATTTCAAATACACGATCAAGTAATTAACTGTAATGGGTCCTGAATATGTTTTCAACAATGTCTGTTAGCATTGCATGAATGTTATTCTGCAGTAACTCAAAATACATTTTACCGGTAAGATTATCGTCTACAAAAAAGAATCCAAAAATAAGGCCACTATAAATTCAAGTTCAAACGTTTAATTTTAAATAAATAAATAAACAAATACTTATTGTGATAGAAGAGGAAAGGAAAAAAATACATTAAATCACAAATGGTTTGAGTTCATCTAAAGCTGATCTACTCAAAACAAATATACAGAAAACTGGCATTGTAATAAGTTTGCTTTAATATTTCTCTTAAAGGTTGCTATGTACCTAGACGTAGCCGGAAGAAAAGTAAATACCAGGTTAACTATCAAACGCGGAGAGTGGGGGATTCACCTAAATACCTAAAGAAAAACAAAAAAATGATTATCTATTAACACATAAAAATAAATAAAGGATTCTGTACAAACAAGCAAAAAGAATATAAATTAAGTGTTACTATTTCACAGCAAACATTTATATTGTACAACAATTTAGGAATTTAGATACGAAATGCGCATGTCGTATTTCACACAAAATAAAATTAATCAGTAGTAAATAAACCTGTGAGAGCTTTTGTCAAGCGTTTTTAAAATTTCACCTAATACTTTTTGTAAAATAACTACTTAGTAGGAAAGAATTAACGTGTGACAGCTTTTGTCAGACATCTTTTAAATTGTACATAGTACCGTTTGTAAAATAAACCAATCAGTATAAAGAATAAGCGTGTGTTTGTCCAACATTTTTAACAATGGTACCTCACACCTGTAGAGCGATAATATCGATTAGCAGCAGCAAGCAATAGTTCCTCAATGACATCTTGCTTATCACGTAACTACACCAAACGCTGATATGGAATATGCCATTGACACACAAAAGAAAACGAGTTGTATACCTGTAGATGGCCGGATACTTAGCTTGCAAGCCGTCGGGTGTGAGTCAACACAGAAACTCCGCAGTATTCAGGATCCACTCACCCTGCCATCGTAACTACAAGAGCGATCCACCGACAAAAGCAACTGGTCCACGGCAACGAACAGGTGGGCCTACACAAAGAAAGAACCCATTTGGCCTCCAGCTAAAAGAAGCTAACAAGAGAATCTGATTAGAATGGGTACGCGCGGGGAAACTCACCAATACACGCAAGACACCTCCTAGTTGTCGAACAAAAAAAAACTAAGGTGCATTGTTTTTGAAATACGGTGACGAATAATGTAGAAAATATTTAGATGCACTAGCTCCAGAATCAAATTCAACATTGGTTCAAATGACACGAATTCGTGCTGCAAATCCTCGCTTATCGAAGCGCGATTAAAACTGTAAAACAGCCTATCAAATAATAGTACGATCTATCTTCTCGACAAGTCTTTAAATGGGAAACACAAGATTATACGCGGTCGTATTGTATACCAGGATAAAGGGTACCTAAAACACGATATAAACTATTTAATTGTCGTTTCAAAGCAACTTGATTTAAGTTGAAGACTTATTAGAAGGCGTATTTATTATTAATTATGTTGAAGGATTTAACGGTACAAACGGAATTTATTCGAGCGGATATTGAATTAACCTTTAAAGGCAAAATTGGAACGTAACAAGGTACTATAGTTAATTGTATTAAAACTAAATTATCATACAAACAAAGATTCAAACTCTGTCGTCATAAGTATAGTATTAGCTATGTCTGTTATTTACAGTATATTTGTTGGCTTTGAAAGTTAACAACTCATAAAGATAGGACGGCTCTCTAGTCTTAATTACAGCCGATATTATGATTGTGTACTCGCTTCTCAATATAATGGGCATTACATGATCTCGATACCTGATATTGAATGAAAACCAAAGACAGTAATTCTGAATTTTTTGCTCCATGTTTTGGGGTTTTTTGGTTGCATATCGTCGATGTTTTGTTAAAAAAGGCAAATTAGCCATTTTTAGCGGAATAAAAGTTTTGTTGTTATTTTGTTATGCGGATAGCTACAGCTGTTATGACCAAACTGCAAATTTGTGCCTTAATAGGAAAGGTGAAAATGCGAAAATCGTAACGGCAAATATCCACGAAGTAGTTATTATAAAACGCAAATTTGACATATTTGTTTTTTCTTATGTTTCTGTTGATTACTTCTATACAAATTTAATTATTTAATTCGTCTGCAAAGCGTAAAAATACTATTACTTTACTTTGTACGTTCGCTCATACCTACCATTTTTGATGTAGGGAAACCAACCTGCTACAACAGAGCCACAGAAACTTATGGTTAATCTAATATTGACAAGAGTTGTTTATTTCAGATTGCGGCAAACACAATTAATCTTAGACCTGTGTCGAGAACAAACACCAACACAATTGCCAGGAATCGAGGTGACCTTACCGAATTTACAACCGTCGTAAGCTTCTTACAAGCTTTTCCCTAAGGCTTCAAACGCTAAGACAGACACTTGGTGTTTCTAACAATCAGAGATGAGCCTACGTACGAAAAGTTAAAAGGTGGCTACAAAATTATAGAAACACTTGTTACTTGCGGGTTAAGCTTAAGAATTACCTTATGCGGAGAGACACGAGCTAGGGTCATGGGCGATTTGGTTGACCAAAAAAAATTTAGGCGCCACTGCGTTTATGAAAATACACACAAAGGAGAAACCACAAGGGAAACGCAGAAACCTTTTAGTATAAACAAAAAAATATTAATTACTAATCCTCCTCATCAATGGACCCACAGCTAGAGTGCATCTATACACATATTTAAACCTGAAAAATAAACAACACAATAAGATTTTCAAAGAAAGAACACTTTTTGCGTTCTGAAAATAAATATTTTCATTCAGAAATCATTCGCGCTCAGAAATAAAAATTAGATATTTAAAATGGAAAATATGTTTACCAAAATATTTCTTTTATGAGCATTTTTAATTTCAAAAATAAGTGTAAGGATCAAAAGTCATTTAATTTTTAAGATATGCTAAAACAATTGAATTATTTACAACAAACGTTACTCCAATTAGGCAGGCCTGGCATGTTTGAATCACAAATGCAAGAGGTAAGGACAGAACAAGCTCTTTACTACATGATAAAATTTAGCATATGGACAACAAATAGAAGAGCTTTTCTTGGAAACTTTTATAAAAATAAGGCACAGTTAATTTTGTAAAAAAATCTGCTAGAAGCAGTTGCAAAACCTCTAATTTTAGAATTTATTTTACTTGACCGAACCAAAGACAAGTTCACTCATTACGGGTAATAAACTTAAACTTACATATATGCCAGCCTATCCTATCTTCGGCGATGTCCGCTTTTATTACTTGATGGTCGAAAACTTTGTTACCAATCCCCTTTACGTTTGAAATTTTGTGCGTTCCAATGTACTCGCTGGCCACCCTCCGAAGATGCGCCGTCACAGGGTCCTTTTATCATTGTCATGCAATACGGCTGGGTTCCCAATTGTCTTAGTAGTACCGGTATGAGCTAAAAACTTAACGATACTGTCCTCGAACTTAGTTCGTGGGACGCGGATGATGTTCTTTGGGGTAGCCGTACAGATCGACTTTTGTCCCACCACCCCCGTTCCCATCGTCGACTTCCCTGTAGTTCCCAAATTCACATTTTCTCACTTGCACTGCTACGATACGATGTCTGCGTTGCTGCTTCAAGCTCCAAAGCATGAGCTAACTCCTCATTCTGGGTCTTAGGCCGTGTCAGTCGTAATGCTTGCTGGGCTCATCCATCCAGTATCTCATAGACCAAGGTCTGTACTGCCAGCTGTTCCAAGAAACTAGGCGGCTCCGTGGCGTAGTGGTATGTGTGTGACTACTACGCCCTAGGTCCCGGGTTCGAATCCCTACACGGTCCGCTTGAAAAATGTTAGGCGAGCATTTTTCGCAAAAATACACCCTCGTTCGGATGAGAGGTAAAATGGAGGTCCCGTGTGTGAGTGTTGTCACGCACGTTAAAGATCCCTACCTTGCTTGGAACAGCAAGGATGCGGCAAAATTCAAAATTTTCCAGGTAAAAAAAACTCGCTTCCTGGCCAATGTAGTACCTTCGGGTGGAGCATTGGAAAGTCACATGTAATAATGTTCCAAGAAACTCTCCGGTGCTTCTGGATAGGCAAATCTCACCAGGCGAGCAATATCTGCTCCAAACCATGGTAAATTTTGATTTGCTTTCTGGTACTGATTCTTTATTTGAACGTGGTACACTTGTTAAGGCGAGAGTAGTCGCACCTAATTTCCAGCCTTAACGCTAAGGCCCCATTGTTTTGTTCATTGTTCGGTATAGTTTGTTGGATACTCAAAGCTTTAGTTCGTAGTGCGACTATCAATGCAATTGCCTTCTCACAGCCATTCTAGCCTAAAATTGATTGAAATACGTCATCCAAGGCTACCTTCGCAAATTTTCTAACAACCTATCTGCAAACCCTGCCTTGAATTTTTGTATATTGCCGGAAAATTTGGCGTCAAGTTTTTCCGCGAATCTTGTTGTTTCTTGCATAAACTTCACCCTTAATTGGCTGTAATTTTCCACTAATTTTTGTTCAACCGCTTTTACGTTCTAATAAAGGTTTTCCGTTAGGTTTGCAGCAATTTCCTGTAATTTTTCTGCAAAGCTTGCATTACTTTCTTCTAATTTTGTTGTGGTCTGGTTCAGTTTTTCTGCCCGGGGTGTAGTGTTTTGTTCTTGTTTCTTCGCATGTGTTTGTATGCCCGACTTGAAATCCTCCAAAAAGGAAACAACTTCGCTGTCCATTTTCTGTTGACATGCAAAACATAACGTTCAAATGTCTTTCTAAATACACACTGTACACTTGACGCCAGTATAATAAATTTTATAATTGTTCTTTTGGCTTTTATTTCCAATAAATGCAAGTCCAATAATTATTCTGCACAATTACACATATTTAGAAAGTCTTGTTTACATGAATTTTACTAATAATTTATTTATTTAGCACATTTATATCACGTAAGCACATTTATCTTGACACTAATTTATGTACATCGAACGCTCATTAGGACGGAATTCAAACTCATGCTAATCTATCGCAACGGTGCTCGTACTTATACACGATAATTTTTTAATTCTAGTTACGAGAAAATATCTAGAATGTGCGTCATCAATCCTATTGTATTACGATACTTATTAATCATACTTCTTATCGCTAGTCATATATGATTGTAATACGATACCAATGCATCATCCTTTCTTATGACTAAACAGATATGATGCCGCTTTAGCAACAACCGAATAAGTGTAATATCCAGATTATTCTATATACTTCTTATTTATTGTTATAACATGTCATTTTACAAAGTAAGAGAGAACACTTTGCTAAATTTTTACTAACAGCTACACATTTCAGATTCTGTGTACGGATAATCCCAAAAAACTTAAATGGTTGAGTACTTCAAGTGCGTCATTTAAAAATATAACTGCTAAGCGGCTCATTAATGGTGGTTATGAAACTGGCACTAAAACCTATATAGGTAGAATGAATAAAGCAGGAGAAAAGCTTTTGGGAAAGCTGCAGGTTACAGAAACTGCTATACTATATACAACGCAAAATGGAAAATCTGTTGAGAGCCAAGAATTCGAAGTATTGAGTTTTATTAATCAAGAAGAAGAGGCTGTTATAAGTAGTGAAGGTACGTAACCACTGTTTTTTTTATAATAGTAAAGTCTACTGTAAAAAAAACACTCTGGATGATCTCCAATGGTTGCATTGTGCGATTTTTCGATACCTTAGAAGTACAGTCTGTTTGATTTTTATAACAACTTTTATAAGACCTAAGGTATCTTATACTAAATTCATTATTTTTAATAGAAAGTTCAGAAAACCGATAACCCGTTAACCTTCTTTAATCATCGCGTTCTTCACGATCACTGAAGGAAATTAGAATAGGTAAACCAAGAAAAATTGTACTCTCCAGTTTAACTACTTAGCATTGTTTCTTTTTTGGACTTACATTGCAGGCTTAATTTACTGATATTTTATTTACCTAACCTCTAAGTTTATTCTGGGTAACCTATATGTATATCCTACAGCTGTTGTAGTAATGAAGTTATGGTCTTTAAGCGGATTTCATTAAATAATGAGGAAGCTATAAGCATAATGCATTTGTGATAAACTACATGATAGAATAAAAAGCCTACTCACCCGCGTGCGCACTGCATATATACACATATGCATCATGTACACGCAGACGTACAGGCACACGAACAGCCACGGGCATATGTACATGCGTACCCATACACACGCACACTAACACGCACTTGTATGCACACGAAAATGCAAACGCGCACGTCCACGTTTACATACGCGCACACGCACTCGCACACGCACTCGCACTCGCACTCGCACACACATACGCACCCGTACACGAACACGCTCGCGCAAACAGACACGCACGCGCACACGTACACCTACACACACACGCATGCACATACGCACAAACACAGACAAACACACTCACACGTATATGCACTCACACACAGACACGCTTACACATATACGCCTACACAAGCACTGACACGTACACAAACACAAACATGTACATACACCTATAAAGATGTTAAAAGAAGTGCCTTCAAATCAACTTGCCGTGAGCAGATATATAATACATCACCACCGACGAAAGCTACGTGTAGCTATGACAAAGTTTTGTTTGATTAAGTAATTAAGGGTTGTAAAGCTAAGACTGCCCTACACCTTTTCTTATACACTGCACGATGCAACAACAATATTGGTTTTCAAAACTCTTATAAGCTCATTATGGTCATTGTTTAATTCATCCTAAATCGCTAACATGTTGCGAAGTTTTCTAAAGATAGTTGCTAATAATTTGGGAAACTATACTACTGTGAGCTTATTTGTCGCAAATTTGTTCAAGAATTCTCCCTGTCACGTATTTTGGCCGAATACACTGTGGTTGTACTTTGATTGGCAATGAATTGTGTTTATAAGTTTGTATTTTTTTAAGGATATTATTAAATTAAAATCAAATTGAAAGATAAAACTATGTATGCGTAAAATGAACGTAGAGTTAATAAATTTGGATCTCGGTCATAAATAAATAAAATTGTAAAATAAAATTCTTACTAAATACGATTCCTTTACTGCCAAAACTCTTTTACAAATATGCTTACCTAGTTTTTACATGAATTAAAATAAAATTCAACCTCAACTTAAACTTTATTGACGTAAAATAACTTCAGGTGAAATTACATAAAATACTTTGCTTAAAAAAGCAATTTCTTAAACTCAATTGTAAATCCTAAAAAGGTCTTATGTCTAATTCATTGACAATGCTATCGCTCTGCATTTTACCTTTTTAGTATTAAATTGCATGGCATGTATAATTGCTAATTTCTAGAAATGTCGTTTATTACCAACTTTTAACAAACACTAATTTCGTTGGTAATTTATCATTTAAGTAAATAATCATTTATGTTCCCTTCATTTCCTACTCCATCAATACCAACCAATTACATTTAAATTTCACAAAGAAATTATTAAGAAGTATAAACAAGCTTATAACATTACTCACAGCTTTTTTTCGGAAAGTTCAATCTGAGAATGTCCAGAGACCAACAGTGGTTCAATTTCAAGTAACCAACTCCTTTAGCTTAAAAGAATTCCCTTAGTTGAGCTTTCCACGCAAGTAGCATTTTTATCATGACACACATGAGTTTTAAAATCACACGCATGGAAAAATATTCCTTGCCAAAACTTTAAGCAAAATTTTTTAAAAAGCTCGCACACCATTTAACATGTGCATTACCCCCAGATGCTAAAACTATTTTACACAACTATGTGTAATATGCTTCAAATTAATGACTAAAAATCCCCTAAGATTATAGAATCGTTGTGATGTCAATTAAGACATAACAACATATAAAGCAGTGGGTAGCTGGAAAGGTTCTAAAACCATTGCGATACTTCATAAAATAACTAGGCATGTTACAAAAGACCTCTAAGCGAGTCACTAACGATACTGCTATAATTTTATTCATTCTTGCATTAAATAACGTTCTCCAGGAACTACATAGATAAAGTACTATTTAGCACTAGGATTGTTAAATACCACAGTTATTGTTTAAAAATTTATTTGAGAGCCTTGCTGTTATATTTCATGGCTAGGTAAAAAAACATCGCAATGCGTTCTCCTTATTCCAGTACGATAAATTTCATTAATGTGCATGCAATTTTTCATAGTAGCCATCATTTCGTGACTAGTTTTTTATTAAATTATAGCCCGTCCAAAAGCAACAGTTATAGAATGGTTTTTGTCATCGCCAAAGAGACAATATATGTTTAAAGGCGTTAAAGTATAAGCAGCATAACAAATTCATACTTTTATAGGTTTCTACTGGCGCGACTACGTAGGAGTTATACCACATGATGCTTTTCCTGCAGGCATTGAAGGTGATCATACCACATATATTGCGTTGGTGCTATTTGATAAACTACTAGTACCAGGAAAAATAATTGCAAACGAAAAGAAAGCTCATTTTGAGTGGGGACTTTCGGCACATACAGCATATAAGGATATAAAGGTAAGTTTTTGTGGTGATGGTTTGTAAAGTATTTGAAAGTTTGGTTCAATTAATATTAAGTATTTTTCTACTGACACTGACAGTCAAGGCCAATCTAGTTAGACGCTTAAATCTAAAACTGTCCATCCAGCGATATCATAATATGTAATAAGCACATTTACACGGTATAATACATTTAAGGTAACATATTAGAAGAAAAAGCCTCTTTGAAGGGCTGTCCAGGTCTCGAGACCTTACTTCGTTAGATTTTTTATGGGTTACGTCAAAGGCAATGTTTTTGGAATGGAATCGGTAAATATTCAGGAAATGAAATCACGAAAGACATAGATTTATGCTAATGTCAACCCAAGCGATTACAAATGTTTGAAACAAGTTTCTTTTGCGCTAGGGGTATTGCAAAATAGGATATGGGCAACAATTTAAACACTTAGAAAAAAATTATCAAAGTGAGTTGGTGTATTTATTTTTTACATAAAATATTTTCGTTTAATATCTCATAAATCGCAAGGAATAAAGTTTGAAGTTTAGAAATTGTAAATAACTTAATGTCCTGCTACGGATAAAATGATGGTTGCGTTAATTAAATTTGATTTGCCCTGAAGCGGGTGGGGGTGGGCGTTCAATTTAAGGGTGCTTCAGCTAACTACTGTGGTGCGAAAGCTAGTCCTTATAGTAGAAATTATAAAAAATAAAAGTAAAATTTATAATAATAATAAACAGAAAACAAAGATAAATAAAATGGTTAAAATACAACAGCTACATTATATTAATTACTTACCATAAAAGACCTTTTCTACAGTCATAATTGCAGGGCGCCGAACCCTGTCACAGCAATCTTTTTCGATATTATTCCTACACGGGAGACGGTTGTTCCACATAGGTCTCCTTTAGTAAGGGTTCCTAAATTTTAGCAAATTGTATTTTAGCTTCCTGTAAAATATTTTAAAACACATAAGATTTTGTCAAATTAAATATAATTGTAAATTAAAATTCCTCTCCCAAACACAACTTCGTGACCGGGGTAACTGGATATCCTTTCGCAATGGCCTAATTACTATCTAGATTATAAATAAATGAAAATAAGATTTAACCTACACTTTACCTTTATCAACATTAAATGATTTCAATAAAATACAAATATACTTTCCTAAGAAGAAACAAAATTTCTTAACCTCACTCTGGCCAAGTATTGCTAACAGAAATTGTAAAAAGAAACATTAAATTAAATCTGTTAATACTACCACACCAATTTTCTTGCTTCTCTTATTAAATTATATGACACTCTAAATTCCAATTTGTGGAAATGTCTTTAATAACAAACAAAAAACAGTTAAATGCCAACTTTTAATACACCATTCCATTGTTCATTAAAAATACTAAATTGTCATACTTTTACCAACATTAATTTCACAAATAAAGCTTACTTTTAAAACCAATATACACTACTTCCATCGCTAATTTAGTCCAATAAACTACCTACTTTCACTTTGATTAATTTTTTATTACACAAATACCACCCATTTAAAATTTAGTTTTAAAAGTCACATGTAAATAGTAAAAAAGTGTAAACATAGAAGTACGCACATTACTCACTGCTATAGACCCAAATCGGCTAAATATGTGTAAACAACATCAGAATTTTTCAATTTTCTTTTCCATCTTAATACAGCTCTCGTAACTCAGCATGTCATCAAATCCAAATTAATACAAGGGCGATCCCCGGGTTCTAATGCCTACGACCTGTCGTAACGACGCGAATCCTACGAAAATGTGAATTAAAAGTACCCTAACCGTGCAAGTGATTTACTACATTTTGACGTTTTCTGATTAACTGCGCGCGAATAATTAAAATATAATCTTCTTCTGTCCACTGTTTAGCATTCGTCCTTTCTTTACTATTTTTCGCGTTTATGAGAGGTTATGTCATTGTATAACATTGTATAATGGGCGTGAACTCGTATGATTTACTTAAGTTATTATGACTCTCACCAACAGCGCCAAAACTCATTAGATTGCATTTCTAAACGATTTAAGATATCGTCGAGTGTGTACCTTCGGACAATCTTATGAGTCATAGCTACGCTGAACCTTCACGTGGTCCCGCTAGAAACTGCAACCCCTTAGGTTACAGCAAAGGCGCTTGCAACAGCACTAGGTAACCCGCATTTGTGGTAAGAAACGCTATCCGTTATCATTAAGACACACCAGAAATACTTGGTGGGCCAACTTGTCACGTTGTTGAAAACACACCAAAAGTGGTTTAAAATTTTACATGCTCTAGTCAACATCATTACGTACTTCAATCAAACTGTGATAACATATTTTTGTTTATATTTATTTCTATTTTTAAATATATATTTATATTTATCTATCTTGCATTAATAAACTACTGTACAATGGTCGTCTGGGTTTGGAAAAAGATCTTTGATTCAGATGCTGGTTTAAAAGATCATATCCGTAGAAAGCGCTGCAGAGGCGCTCCCAGCAGTAAGGACAAGACCTGCCCGGTATGTAACACCAAGTGGAACACATACGCCGGCATGCGGCAACATATGAGGTTTGCGCATCCTGTTGGGTATAACAGGGAATTAAAAGAAGACCATTTAAATTTTAGTCGAGCGGCCTCTGCTTTGATAGACGCCAATATCATCGCCCTAACGGAGGCAGTAATAAAATTTGAAGGGCTCACTGTTAACGCGCACCTTCTGTAGCTCTTCTCGGACAGGACACTTTAAGCGATTAAGAGCCGTCGTTGACCGACGCCTATAAAGATCTATTCAAAAGTTTAACTATTGCCGGAAAGCAGGTACCAATAAACGTGGAGGAGGAGATTGAGCGGGAGACTCGTATTTCTTCTAGGAAAGCTAATGTTTCAGTAGAGGTAACCAGATGCATCACTTTTTAACGACTAATTGGGGGAGCTCTTACTAGAGCGAGAAGTGAGCGGCTTAGGGTTTTAGCGGCGAAGATTACCCTTGCTCTACGATCTAGCTATCACGAGCTCAGTTACACAGGTGGGTCAGAAGTCAGGCTGCGGTTGGAACTCTGCCTAGGGGCCTGTGTGGGGAGGCTAACAGGGAACCCAAACAGGGACTCGGTAGAACACCTCACCGTAGTAAACACCAACACGATTGTACTAGCGATAAAACATACTGTATAAAGTACAACAGGAATTATACAAGAATAATAGAGAGGCTAGCCGAGTGTATTCACGATGATAAAACATTACAAAGCCCAGACGATATGCCGACCATGGATGAGGTGTATAGAAAATACGGAACTCTGTTTGGTAAAACTCTTCTATTGGACGTGGCCTCGTATGAGGTCCCGCTACATAAAGACAACAATGTGAGGACCTTCTACCCCATCTCTGCGAAGGATGCCGGTGGATTGGTCGAGGTCTAACGCGAGAGGACTAATGGCATTTCTTGGTCTAACCTGAAAAGAGAGGGAGAGAGAGCACAAGACATCAATGAGTGCGCCATTTTAACATAATGTTGTGGTTTGGGGTTGTGCCGTCGAGTCTGAAGGAGAGTCGCACTGTATTTAGACATTTTACAGTATTTAGACTCGTTAATAAGATCGTTCGCAAGGCGACTCTGGGAACTTCTTCTGAATCCCCTGCAAAGGGTCTTCACTCGCGTGGACGGAGTGCTCCTTAACACTTTGATGTTGTAGACGTATTAAGTCGAAGCCATACCATCTGCTAACCTTGGGTCTTACCAAGGTATTTGACTTAGTATCAACCCACTCAGTGCGCAGAGCACTCCGTCGATTTGAAGTAGAGGAGAAGACCGAGCGCTTTATTATTGAACGGATACGAAGGGGTCGACGCTATTATACAAGTGGATCAGCATCGGACTCCCGCCATAGCAACATTTAATGGGGTTAAACAAGGGGATTCAATGCCCCCGATCTTGTTTAATCTCTAGCTACATGTAAAAAGTAAAAACGCATATCTATTTTTCTCAACAAAAGATATTCTAACATAACATTTAAGCAGAATACAATCATAATCTCTGTATCAAAGCTTTTTTTATAGTTTATTTCCTTCACAATTTCATTATTAATTAATGATACGTATTCAGAAAAAAAATTATTTAATTCAAAAAAATTGTTTATTGCAAAAACAAAATAGGAAACTCCATGGAATCTAAAATAATGCCACAATTTCTAAAACTATCCATTTATAAAATTAAAATACTAAAAATACTGTTATCACTTAACATAAAAATAAAATTAGGGATGTTAAATAAAAAACATATAAAAACTCACAACAAAGATATTAAAACTATGTACACAAATAGAAAATTTAACCTGGATACAAAATTTAACCACCTCAAATATCCAACAGTAGTACATGAAACAATAAGATTAAGACTAAAATTGAATTTTTTCAACACTACTAAATTTTTCATTGTACAAATAATAACTAGCATAGAAATAAACTTACAATCATTAGAAACAAACACACACAGTACAATACAAAGACTTAAATTTGCAATATACCTACAAATTACAAAACTAAATCAGTAAAAAAGAAGACAACTAGCCATTATAAATAAAAATTTCAACAATAATTAGCTTTGAATATACAATAACTAAGATCTTTCTAAAAAGCCATCCTAAGATAATGATTATGGAAACTGATAAATCTGAAAAACAGTAATTATAACGACGTAGCAATATAATTAAAAAATGGAAGATTCTCTAAATAACAAAAATACATATTCAGCAGTATCAAAAGACCCAACTATTTCAATGCAAAAGCAAAATAACTCCTCAATAAAAAAAAGTATATTGACAAAATATCATTACATAACAAAATATAAATATTTAATTACAAGAAACGCTACCTCTCCAGATTTCTATGGTTTACCAAAACTTCATAAATTAAATATACCGCTTAGGTACAAGTTATGATCTTGCAAAATGTAACGAAATATATTTATGGAAATAATAAACTTAAATATAAACAGTGCAAAAGAATCCTCGTCTTTCAAATATTTAATAAATGAGCTACTCTCACCATTCAGCAATATACTTTTCTCATTAGATGTAATTTTATTGTATATCTACATACCACTAGTCTTAGCAAATAATGCAATTGAAAATCATCGGTCTAAAATAAAACACAAAACTGCATTACCAAAAGAAGAATTCGTTACACTTGTTAAATTTATTTTAGAATCTACGTATCTCTTACAGAAAGATAAAATTTTTAAACAAAGCTATGGAGTCCTAATGAATCACAAATTTCTTGTAATATTACAAACTTAGTTCTAATGCAATTAGAAGATCTTATATTGTAAAATAGTAACACGTTATCATTCTATAAAGGGTATGTAGATGACATATCAACAGTACTAACAATATTTCAAACCTTCACTTCAATACACCAACGTCTAAAATTTAACATAGAGCTTGAACACAATAAACCTTCTTGATTTAATACTATATAGAGAAAATAACCTGTTGGTATAGAAAATATATTAAAACAGATAGACACTTAAATTACTTTCTACATACTTCTTTAAAATGAAGCGTAATTAATGGTCTAGTTAATAGAACAATCATGTTGGCAGATAAAAATTGCAAGCAACAAATCTAAAATTAATAAAAAAATAATAGAAAAAATAATTACCCATTACATTTTATAAATCAAAACATTAAACTAAGAATTCAAAAATTATAATCAAAAAAATAAATAACACAATAAATCTACAACCTAACTTTTTCAATGAAGAAATTAATGAAAGTCAAACAATAAAACCAAACCAAATTCTGCATTATTAGACCATGCAATAGAACATTGTCATAACTTCAATTTTGATTCACCCAAAATCTTAATTAAAGAACCTATTTTAAACATAACAATATTATGTGAAAGTATAGAAATTAAAAAGTCACTTTCGGCTATAAACTATAGTACAAATATTGTAAACTTAACTAGCATTTATTTCAATCTATTACAGAAATAATCTCACATAACCAACAATAATAAATAACAACCAATAAAATACATCTAAGACTTTAAAAATAAAAAGAAGAATAGTTTGCACATCAGCCTAGGACGTTAACTCTTACTGTTTCGGCAAATTGTCACCTAAACAACGGATACTCTTTTTAAAAAAGTATGGAAGTGTTTGGAGGATTTTTCAAAAAACTTTTTCCCGATTTATTGAATTTATTCCACACTGCAGACCTGTGTTGTATAAATTAACAAAATAGCGTCCAACGTGACCATATGACAACACCAAACAATCGGTGAAAACTTTATTGTTCCCATTTTCCATGTGAATGTGGGAGAAGGGATCCTCGCATCTTTTACGTTGGAAGATGTACTAAACGTATCCCCATCTTCCTGTTGCAGTGCGTTTTGAACCTTTAAGACAGGAAGACCCGATGTATAAGCCACTTAAAAATGGATGGATATCCATTTATTCGGTTTGAGTGAGTATATTGTTTATTTGTTAACAACTATTTGTGAATTCAAACGAGATCATATATTGTTTTATACATTTCACTAAATACAATTTTAGGTCATGAAATTGTGAAGGATTCTATAAATATATCTTGAATAAAACCATGTTTTCCGACGAAATGTATAATGTTTTGTATTTTTAAGATATTAATGCTTAATAGTGAATGGAGACATCTGTATATGTATGTAAAAACACTATTAGATTAAGTCGTTTCTGTTGTAAGGTTAGAAAAAATATTGCTGAAACATCATAATCATAAGCAAAGATTGGGATAGTGAAATAGTTAAACTTTCAACTATTTACTTGCAGGTAAACGACATAATAAGTGTAAAATGTGGTTATTAAAATATTTATGATAAAAGTTGCACACAGATAGTGAAAGATGTATGATGTGGGAATTTCAGCGTAATGTGTAGGCTAACTTAGAATAGAAATGAATGGAGGTACGCATGCAACCAGTTCCAAGATGGAAAACCTAATGATGAAAAAAATTAATGTACTTAAACCTGATGATTGGTATAAGCAACTACAGGTATTGGTTTTGCAGTATTCTCAACTAATGTTAATTGTGCGAAAGCATTTACTGAAAACTATTAATTCGGCAAATATCTAAGTATTGTGGATCTTGGCAGCCACAGGCTGCTTAACCCCCTTCACATACTACTGAATCTCGGTAAAATGGGACATATATTTAGAAAACAACAGAAGGGGAACCTAGCAACATCTAGGTTGTGGAAATTTCAGGGAACTATGTAGGCTAGCTCAGAATCGAAATAAGTGGAGGCACGCGTCCAACCAGTTTCAAGACAAAAAACCTAATGACGAAAAAAATTATTGCATTTAAATCTGATAATTATCATAAACAACTAGTTGGTTTTGAAATATTTTCAACTAATGGTGAGTGTTCGAAGAATATATTCGAAAACTATTAATTCGGCAAATGTTCGAGTGTTGAAGGATCTTGGTACTCGCAGGCTGCTTAACCCCCTTCACATACCACTGAATATCGGGGAAATAAGGTATACATTTGTAAAACAATAGAAGGGGAACCAAACTGCATCTAGCAAGAAAAACCAGCGGCTATGTTCGAAGACAACTAACATAGAAACAAGGAACAGATTGTTGAAAGCATATGCGGAGAACAAAAAAAAAGGAGAAATAGAAGGACAGGATACGTTCTAAGGCATATTTGAGGAACAGTGCGGAATATATTGTTATATATCGCAATTTCAAATTGTTACATTGTTACAGTTCATTTCCCTTTCTATTTTCCTTTAGCTTATCTCCAGGGACAAGCATGAATAACTTAACGTAAACCACTTGTTTACTCAAGACCGCTTGCTACTTTGTAGCTATCTTACATTTCTTCGTAAGTATCCGTTGGTTAGAAAAACCGTGATAAACTCTTAAAACGGGACCTTGCGCGTTTCACATCATTGCTGGGCTTCCTGAGATATCGCTCCCCAAGTTTACACAGACTTTTCACATATCCCACCAAGCCTACTATATATCCAGCCTGACATGGTCAGTAAAGGCAGTTGATATTTCTCTCCGCTTCGGTTTTAGTCAATCACCGTGCGTGGCAAGCCAACTACAGTCCCCAGCAAGGTCCTTATCGAGCACCTAATCAGAAATGTAAGTCAAGCTAAATAACTAATTAATCTTACTTTTAGTATATGCTTTTAACCTATTATATACGCTCACCGCACTGTATTGAACATTAATATCGTAATATATTTACTATGCTTCAACTCTTTCGTTGATACTCGTCTATTCTGATTCTGTCACTTGGATATTGGTGAGTCGACCGATCAGGGTTTATCCCTCGCTCCTCGATCCTCAGGCCCTTTGGGTCTGACGTTGCGTTCCACCTCTAGCAATCTCGAGTGTTTCCTTATCTTCACCCCCCTCCCGGTGTAAGCTGTACGTAACACAATTACAAGCGGAGATGAGAATAAAGAGGTCGAGATAGGCCGAAGTCAGACTAATGCACGCAGATATTGAAAGATGCAGACTGTGGAAATTTCAGGGAAATTAGTAGATTAGATCAGAATAGTAAACAATGAGGGTACGCGTTAAACCAGTTCCAGGACTGAAGACCTAATGATGATGATGATAAAAGTTCATGTTGGGTGCAACTATCTGACTCCTTATTTTTAACGTTAGGTAGGTTTAGAAATTAACAAATTGTAAGAGGAACAACATTAAATTACCATAGCATTAATGAATTACTCAGCTTTAAATAGCATCTGTTTACTAGACGACCATTTGCTGGAAACGGTAATACGAGGCTTGTTCAATTGAAACCCATCTTAGGTCAGGCTAGCCTTGAAAACAATTGTAATCACTCAAATGGCATTTTGCAACGTTAGTGGTGTTTGTAAACTTCTCACTGGTCAGTTTCTCTCGTATATATTTGACAGCGATTTTAAGTATTGTGACTTTGAAGTGACGTTTGTTGTCAACAATCCGACCAAATGTAATCAGCGTGCGGTCATTCAGTTTCTGTGTGCTGAAGGTTTGCAACCATTGAAAATTCATACACGAACGCAAGCGGTGTATGAAAACGCACGCTTTGTGTATCCAACTGTCAAGGAATGGTGTCGAAAATTTAAGAATGGACGCGAAGAGACGAATGATAAGCCGCGACCAGGTGCAATGTGTACTGCGTCAACAGACAGGAATATTGCATGTGTGGAAGGCCTGATTAGAGAAAACTGTCGAGTTTCGATCAGAATAATTTCAGAAAATGTTGGTGTGAGTATCGGATCTGTTCATAGCATCGTACACAAACTAGGCTACAGTAAAGTTTGTGTGCAATGGGTTCCTCGCCTTTTGTCAGAGAACCAAAAAAGCTTGCAAATGGGCTTATCTTTGCAACACCTCACGGAATACAGACAAAATGGTAACGATTTTCTCTCGTCAATAATTGCTGGCGACGAATCTTGGTGTCATTATTTAACCATTCAGTAAGCTGTCATCGATGCAATGGAAACACGCAAAATCACTACCACCAACGAAGTTTAAAGTTCAACCTTCCGCCCGTAAGGTCATGTTGACATTTTTTTCGACCATGAAGGACCCTTGTTGATAGAATTTACAGAACTTCGGGTGCATATCAACGCAAACCTATATAATGAAACTTTGAACAATCTCCATCAAGCAATAAGACGAAAACGTCCAGGGAAGCTTTCACATGGTGTCGTTCTGCTTCACGACAATGCTCGACCTCATGTTGCTAACGTAGTGAAAGAAAATCTACAGCGAAAGAAACGGAGGATATTAGAGCATCCACTCTATAGTCCCGATTTATGGCCTTGCGATTTTCACATCTTTGGGCCACTGAAAAAAGCGTTAAAGGTAACCGTTTTCAGTCGGACGAAGAAGTACAAAACGCCGTGAAAGAATTCTTCGAGCAGCAGCCACAGGATTTCTTTAGGCAGGGTATACATAGGTTGACGAAACAATGAGATATGTGTCTTAATCGTAGTGGTAATTATTTGTAAATTTAGTTGTCAATAAATTTTTCCTGAACCAAAGATGGGTTTCAATCGTAATTTCACCCAAGATGAAATTTTATCGTATTTATATTACTGTCTTTGGAAAATTTAGCAAAATTTTTTTTTCTAACTTACCAGAACAACTTAAACCAATGACGTCTTTACGTATATGTACAGAGGCTTGCGTTGACCATCAATGATTAACATTTTAAAAATACAAGACAATATACATTTCGTCGTAAAAAGCTTTGAATAAAATAAAATATATCTAACACTAACCAGAAATTTTTCTTCTTATTACTACTGAAGACAAGGTTTTCTCCATAATATATCTATAGGACCCTTTGCCCAAAAAAAAGCAGTCCTTATAAAAACTACATTCCTATTTAAAAAAATATGTTTTAGAAATTTTTCCCAAGAACTTGTATAAATCTGAGCTTGCATTTATCAACATTAGGCGTTTATGCTCAGTGTTTTGTAATTTATCGTGGGTTTTACATTTCAGGCATTGATTTTCACTAGCAAAATATTGGGTCTTGTGTGAGATGCAGGATTGTGATACTGACAATTACGTTGCGCCTACAGAGCCAAATATTGATACATACGAGGATTCAGGTGACGAGGAGTAAAAAGCGTTGGCTGATTATCTTGGATCTCTTCAGCCAATAGCGGGTGTTGAAATTCGAACAGTAAATAATTTGAAGACGCAATCGGGAAGCATACACTTTACAGCATATACCAAAAAAGTTTCCTGTTCAAAAAGAAAGTGGCAAATAAACAAGATACCCAGTGGATAGAGAATGCCGATTTTGATATTATATCTTTATCGCTGTTTCCAATTGACAGTTATCCGCAGTACGCAGGCAAATCATTTTTAAAGCTATGTTAAATGATTACCGTTGACATATTGTGGTAGAAATACAATGCTATGCCTTATTTCTGAATTGTCCAGACCCGAATATTAGTGCGGATGAAATCCATAATTTTATAGAGTACACTTTAAACGCCGTTTTTGAGAAGCTGATATCTATAAGGAATATGTTTGTCACTTTTTTCTACAAATCAATCGCTTTATATATTTTGTTGGTAATGCAAATATAGATTCCAATTATAAATATTAGAACGTGCGACCAACTGTAGTACAGCTAAACTAATAATTTAAAAAGGATTTTGTTCCTGAACAGCAATTTGCTTATGCTGAAATCATGGTCGAGTATTTCAATAACACCCATATAAACATTTTATCCGTAGATAGCCGATTCGATTCGAATACATAATGCCGTACATCAACACTCAGAATGGATATCTGGTCAATTTTGGAATGTAATAGCGTAAAAATTCAAAAGCAAAAGGCGAATGCGATATTTTATTTCAAAAATGATCGAGTGCTTTGATTGTACTTCTGGAGGAACTTTTTACGAGGAACAAAAATTGCCATAGTATATCTTCTTACCGACAATTTATTTACTAGTGCAACTCTCTTTGGTTTTTTGCGATACAGGGGCTATTCGGCTTTTGGTACTTTGAGAAAAATAGTAGTCACAAATCTGCACTATTAGTGGGTAAACTTAGTGTTTCTAAACAATCTTGGGGTGTTTTCAAAGCATAATAGAAAAAATTATGGGCTAATATTTGTAAAGTGGCTAGATAATTCAGTGGTTACTATGATGCCTACTAAATATGGAACCAAAGATATTAAATAAGTTGAAAGGTATGCCCAAAAGGACATGAGACGCTTAATGGTCCAACAACTATTGGTCATACATCAATAAATTTATGGGCGGCACTGACGCAATCAACTAAAACATAAATGCATACCGCATATAAGCCCACATTAAGAAGTGGCATTGGTTAATTGTCAGCTTGATGTTTATATACAGTTATGCAGAATGCCTGGATTATATGTAACAGTTATAATTAAACCAAGTATCTTCAACTAGATTTAGGCGTGATATTACGAAAACTTACAGCTTACCTAAAGGCTACGAAATGCCGTCAACTTCCATTTTAGGTTCAGATTGTAGGGTGTTCGACAATCTACGGTGACAGTAAAGATCACTTGGTATTTTGGAGATGACAGAATTAAAAAAAAAACTGTGTTAACTACGTTGTAACGTTTATTTTTCAACATAAAGTAAATAACCTTTTTTTCCTGGTTAAGTTATTACTCACTCGAATAAATTCCATTTTTATTTTTAAATTCTCCAACAATACCCTATACAGTATACCTGTTCAGAATAAGCCCGCTTTAACATAATTTTAACTCAAATCCATTTGGCCTTTAAAGCGAAAAATTATTTGATAAAATAGATAGTCAATAGCTTGTTTTAGGTATCCGTTAATTTGTTTAACATTCCGATAACCTATAATTACCTTCTCTTGTGTTTCCCATCTAAAGACTTTTCGAAATAATGGATCCTACTACAATTTGATAGCGTGTTTTCTAGTTTGCTGATCGCGCTTTGATAACGCGAGAATTGCAGTTCAAACTCGTGTTATTTGAACCAATTTTGAATTTGATTTTGCAGCTTGTGCGTTGAAATATTTTCTACACTACTCGTCCCAGTATTTCAAGAGCGATGAACGTTTTTTGTTCGATATATTGGTTCTTTTTTATGTAAGCCCAATTGTTCTTTGCCACAGTTCAGCTGCCGTTGCCTGTAGATCGCGTGCCGTTACGGTAACAGGGTAAATAGAATCCGACGACCGTGGCGATGCGGTGCTGATTCACTCCCGAGGCGTGCAAGCTAAATATCCTGACACATTCAGGTATACAACTTGTTTTCTTTTATGTATATCAAGGGAATATTGCTTATCAGCGTTTGGTGTAGTTACGTGATAAGAAACGTGACACTATAGGACTATTGTTGGTTGCTGCGAATCGATATTATCGCTCTACAGGTGTGATGTACCATTGTTAAAAATATTTCACAAAAGTTCCCACACGCTTAGTGTTTTCTACTGATTAGTTTATTTTACAAACGGTATTATGTGCAATTTTAAAAACGCCTGACAAAAGCTCTCACATGTTTATTTTTTACTGATTAGTTTTATTTTGTGTAAAATACGAGATGCGCACTTCGTATCTAAAGTACTAAATTGTTCGTAGCACATAATTGATTACTTTGAAATAGTAACCCTTAATTTATTTCTTTTGCTTGTTTATACAGAATCCTTTATTTATTCTTATTGTTAATAGATAACCGTGGTCGACGTGCTTTTTTTTGGCATTTAGGTGAATCCCCCACTCTCTGCGTTTGGTAGTTAGCCTGGTATTTACGTTTCTTCCGGCTACGTCTAGGTACGTAGCAACATATGTAAATCAATGTGTATAAGTGTAGTGTCAGTATATGTATTCCATATTCTTTCCATAACATAGTAATTTGTTAATATAGTTTAGTTATTCTTAATGTATTATTAATAGATTTTAAGACAAAACAAAATATTAATTTAGTTACGTTTTTATCCACTTTATTTCTTTTAATAAATGTTTTGTAAAATCGCCACTTTCTTATTAGAGGATGTGTATTAGGTAGAGCATGCGCAAGGAATAGCCACATGGCAACATTTAAAAAATTATGCAATCTATAAAAACTGAGTATTTGTGTCCTTCAACAACTTATTTTCAACCTCTTTTCAATGGATTCTTCTAAACTGAAGAAGAAAATAATTTCCGCCAGCTTGTAATAGATATAGCTTTATACGAAAAAGGTGATATTTACCATATGCATAATTGGAATTCTAAAAATATGATTCCAAACTTTAAATATCATTTATACTTTCTTGTACTATACCGCATTTGCTAATTTGCATTCTATTTAATTTCAGATATTTTGTACCGATAGACCGGAGAGTTTTCATTGGTTTAGTACGAACAGCAAAGATTTCAGAAATATTAAAGATAAACACTTTGTTGTGGGAAGTCATGAAGATAATGGAATATTGTATATTGGCAGAATGCATGCTGGTGCTGACTTAATTGTAGGAAAATTGCTCGTAAACGACAAGGTATTTCTTCACAGTGTTCAAGGAGACAGACCTATACAGAATCGCGTGTTTGATGTACTCTACTACGATCCTCCATCAGATTAATTACTTCACTACATTTCGAAAATATATACTAAAAATATGTAACTGGGGTCATATTAGTTGCTTTTTATTTTGATGTAAGAAATATTCTTAATACATAATACAACAGTGTGTTACCTTTTCTTTTTAACTTATCATTATTGAATTGTACTCTTTATTATGGCTATGCTAAAAATAATTGCCTACCAAATGCTATTGCTGCGAGTGCTGCAGGATGACTCAAATGAGTGGTGAGATTCAATTAGGGTATATCGATGGTTAAGTTCTAAGACATCGTAACCCCGATGAAGCGAATTTTACATGAGCAACAAATAATCCGTTTATAATGAAAGGATTGACGGAAGCAGAGATGAAATGGGTCACCGAAAAAGTGAGCCATGACCCGGTGACCCAAATAGGTATGTGACCCACGACCCGTTGACCCAAATTGATACGGTGACCCCAATTGACCCGGTGGCCCAAATTGACCCGTTGACCCAAATTAATCCATGGACCCAAGATAATTTACGTCTACACTTATCAAATATTGTCATCAACAAAATACTTTATTTATTTAAAATAATGACATAAAATGTAAACAGAAGCAATAAAAATAAGAAAGAATTATAATGTATAAGTACAAATTATCTTATGAACCTACGTAATAAAAGAAGGTTACATCACTTATGAATTTATGATGACTAGATTATATCTTTAAAATTCCGCTTTCTAAAGATTCTGAAACAATAAGTTGACTTTGTACGGCATCAATCTCGAGTCGTGCCTTATTTTTGCGTGTTATATTTTCAAAACCAGAAAAATGTTTCTCTGACTCAGCAGATGAAGCTGGAATTACTAGGATTTTCTTGGCAATTTTGCTTAGAAGTGGGTACTTCTTTTTATTAACACCCCACCATTTTAATGAATCAAATCGTGCTTCATCATTATCCTTATCGCCATTAAAGGGACCAATTAAACTTTTATAAGTGCGTTCTTCGTTACTTATAAAATTCCGCAGTTCTTCTTCGGTCTGCTGTTTAAAATCTGAAGTGCGTGTAGATGTAGAAGACATACCTTCGCGTTGTGCTCCGGGAGTACGGAAAGTTGCAAAAGTATCTGGTTTTGCTTTGTAAAAAAATTTAAAAATTAAAATTAATTTGATTTCTATAAAAAACAAGTTCTTTCAACAGAATCGATTTTATGAAAATTTGCGACCCCTGGACACAAATTCCATAGAAGGCATAAAAGTCGGCACTGCTTTTCCGTAACGTTACATTAAACTTCGAAAACCAATGAAAAATAAGTAACAGATACTAGAACCATTGTTCTGTAAAATTTATACAATTCACTATTAACATTTTAAATAAATTAACTATGAAATTTACATTTTTAATAAATTAATTCGAGATAAAAACTATGTAAACTATATAATATTTCCGGGGGTCGTAGATATATTTCGATTCAGCATGTTCCCCTGAGTCTAACGACATACGACTTTCAATGCGGAAACGACCCCTTAAAAAGTTATGAATTTTTAAACTTCGCATGTTAAGTATATGGGATTTTTTTTGAAAAAAAGGAAAAAAGATTTTTGAATAATTTAAATGATTCTAAGCTTAACCCAACCCAACCTAACCTAAACCAACCCAACCTAACCCAACCTAACCCAACCTAACCTAACACAATCTAACCTAACCTAACCCAACCCAACCTAACCTAACCTAACCTAACCTAACCTAACCTAACCTAACCTAACCTAACATAACCTAACCTAACCTAACCTAACCTAACCCAACCCAACCTAACTTAACCTAACCTAAACTAAAAAATTATATGAAATGAACCAAAAATCAGAAATCAAACTTTTAATCGATATGACATAGCAAAACTAACAAAGAACGAAATATTCAAATGCGCAAATCTCGATATTGGAAGCGAATAGCTACTAACAAGGTATCGAAGGGATCTCGGTGCTCTTTAGCATTCCAGCGGCGCCACAAATACTCGCAGAGATGATCTGCGAAAGATTCCTCAGGAACTTTACGAGCCTTGAAGAAAGTCTTTGCCGGACGCCAGTGTGCTTCTGCACGCTGCGTATTCACTCCTGTTGTTGGATCTAAAAAACTGTTAGAATGAATTTGTTTAAAATATTATAAAACTTACCCTTAAAATACTTGCTGTGATTTACAGCTTGATGCACAAATCCATATTTAGGAAGTGAATAATAAGCTCTCCACTGGTCAGTCCAAATGATCGAATCTTTTCCAACATGCTCCATAATGATTAGAAGCAATGTTGCAGCATCACGAACGTTTTTCGGGCAAACTACCATGCGAAAATCTTTCGAATCCTCGCAGGTTATGCCAAGAACCCAATGCCCTTCAACGCAGCGGCCTTTGTTAAACTTGCGCTTTCCAAACTTTGATTCGTCGATCTGTACGATTATCCCAGAGCCACCAATTTTGCCGCGTTCTGCCTGCTCAGAAGAAAAATGATCGACAACCATTTCACGGGCATAATGAAATCTGCAAAATAATGTTTAAATTAATTGCTGGTAAATAAAATAAAATAATTCCAATAAATACCTTGCAGCAATTGTCTCTTGAGAAAGCTGAGTTTGTTGTTCTGGTGGAATGCCAAAATCTGTGCATTCGCGGGTAACTTTAGCGTACGACTCATTTAATGCAAATCGATATAAAAGCCTAAAATAAAATTAGAAACCTACAATAAATAATACACAAAAAAGACACAAACTTACTTGATTTCAATATGGAGGGCCAAGCGAGATTCTTCGAACCAGGTTCCCGTAGCAACGCTATACTTGCGGCAATCTCTTCGACCTTTAGAACAATAAAATCCGCCGACGCCATGTTGAGATTTATCCACAAGCATAGGGCTTTTGTGACGACGGCAATCCTTTTTCTCGGTAAGCAGCCCATGCTCGATTGCAAAAGAATATCCCTGTTTTTTGCAAATCGGTAGCCTGCTATAGTTCCAATTTATAGCGTAATTCTCCATGATCTAAAGAACTTAAATTTGAAATTGTAACAAAGGTCAAGCATAAGTTCTTTCTTATCTGAGTTTATGAAATAAAATACCAACCACTCTCTTCAAAACGTAAGCACAAACCGACGTTAAGACAGACGGCAGCCTCCCCAACTTGTATTCATGCGCAGCTAATCTTTTGATTTGCGCATGCGCATAATTTTCGTGCATGCGCAGTTAATTTAAATTAATGTTTAGCTAAAAAAAATTTTTCCATAGACATAACATGGGAAATTTAAAAATCCATAACTTTTTAAGGGGTCGTTTCCGCACTAAAAGTCGTATGTCGTTAGACTAAGGGGAACATGCTGAATTGAAATATATATACGCCCCCCGAATAAAAGTGTCTTTCTAAAACAAAGTCAAGCCTCTTCACTCTTGTTGATAAATAAAAAATCTTTTAATGATGGATCGAGAAATGTTGCCATTAAATGCAAGGTTGTTATTGAAGGCCAAAACTTTTCGTCCAATGCTTCAACAAATTTTCGCTTCGATAATCTAAATTTCGACGGGATCTTCAGACTTTGAATTTCCTACATATTTCGCAAACAGTAAAACGAAGGTAAGACGTTTTGAAGGGTGCATCGGAGAGACTGTTCAAAAAATCAAACATTCGTTCCACAGGATTTAAGAAATTTAACAAATCATTAAGCAGTTGACGATCAATGCACTCAATCAAACCGATGCGTCCTCGTGTCGTTAAGAGAGAAACTAATACTGAAACTGCTCGTTAATCGGTTACATTCTAATTTTCACTAATCGCACTAAACATGTTGAGTAATGACCGCTAGAGCCTTGTTTTTCCACCATGCTTTAGGGATCGAGGCAATTCCGATTGGTTGTCTGTTGTCTTCTTCACGTACGTTACAGTGCATTCGAACTTTCATAGAGAAGATTGATATTTTCATTTAACTGTCTACACTATTCCCAAACAGTTTGTATGCTGGTGTTTAGTCTATAGGCGATTTTTCGCGACATAAACTAACATACTTAATTATGTGTGTATGTGTTAAACTTGCGTTTTGGCAATAAATTTTACTGGAAGGGAAATTGTACGGCACCATTCTATCAGATAATCGAACATACCCTGATATGTACCAGGTTATACTTGTGTATGTTAAACACTTGACTTTTACCGGGTAATTATTCAAAGCGAGGTTAGGAAACTACAATACGTTTTCGTGGTGCCGCACAAGTAAATGTTTTTTAAATAGTGGGGGGATACTTCAACATACCATACTCGAACAATTCAAGTATGTCGCGAAAAATCGCCTTATGACACGCACAGTCTACACGCACTTTTTGATTGGTAGCAGCTATAATATTACTACCGCAATCTGTTGTTATTGGAATATCGATAACATCGCAATTGCATTCTAATAATGCAGTATCTAAAACAAACGTAATATTTTCTGCAGTTTTCTTTTGAGGGAAGGATTTACAAGCATACATACACCTGCGTAAACTTCACAAACCATCCTTGGATTCAATGCCAAAAAATGTCACGTCTAAATAACTACGATGTACCACATTGTCTGACATATCAGCTGTGATGGCTATACACTTATCTGTTATAGATTTTTGCAAAGCGGATTTTATGTCCACCTGTACTTCATTTGCACATTTCACTAATTTCCTTCGAACAGTTATTCGGCAACTTAAAGCGCTGATGCCTCTTATGTTCCATATTTTGCGCCTATTAAAATCATTTCTTGTGCAAAGTTTATAAAATGCGGGTTCTCATTGACAGCAAACGGTAAATATCCGCATGCAGTTAAAAATATTTGACGTTTTCTGACGTTTATTAAATCTGAAGTAGTTATCTTTGGATTGCTTTTTTTAAATATTGATGTTTTTTTGCTAGCTCTTGCACTTGCATCCTGTAGTGGCGAACAACGCTTCTGGTGACCATTTAAATTTTTAGTTCCAAATCCAATAATTTTATTGTCAACTTTTTTACGAAATATGTAACATCGGTAACTATTTGCACCACAAGCTATTTCAAAAACATCCTCTTATGTTTCTGTTCCGTTTTGAGTAAATAATTGAAACTAAATTTCGTGTTACATTGAGTTTGTTGATTATTTTACGTACGCCTCGGTATATTTAAAATTGTTAGTAAAATTTCCAAGGTTTACTGGAAGCACGCGCCAGCAAGTGCCGCGAGTGATAAACGACTATTCCGCATATGCAAGATCACAATGTTTTGACTGTAAAATCCACGAAGTTTAGAGAGAATCGATTTGTCGTTCGAACAGTCCTCATCGCTGGTTTTACATGTTTACGTAAAACTCCTAATTATGAACCGCTTTTCGTCAGAACCGCTATTGAAATAAATGTGCTTCACTTCACCCGCAAAAGGCAGAGTAGATGTTACATCGTTTTTTTGTTGGCACGGCTTCATAAATCATCAGGTGAGTGCTTTTAGTAAACGTTTGATTTGGTTAAAAACATTAATTATTTGTTGTTTGTTAAACTATCACTTAAATTTTATATACTGTCCACTTTTCTCTCCTAATTAGCTATCGTAGTTTGTTACCGCATTTTACAGTTTCCTTATTTTTAATAGTTTTAGATGTTTTCCAACAATCACCTCTTCCTTTTGGATAATTACTCAGTTTACAAACGCTATTTTCTTTTTTCTTTATTTCTTCAGTAAGTTGTAAAAGATCCAGTTTGTTTATTGTAATTTGTAATTTCCTATAATATATATAATGCACTGTATTAAAATGGTATTTCGTAATTTAAAAGACAATATCGGCACCACGCACAAGCCTTACCACCGTCACGAACGCTCGAACGCCGCATGAGAAATAGAAAACCGTTGTCCCAAAATCTGAAATTCTTATTCATTTTGAACCCTGCCATTAAACAAGCTCTTATCAAACGGGGGTGGGGGGTCCGGGTAGGAGTAGACTCTGGAATTCAAGTTGCAACAAACGCTGCATAAATTCAATTAACTTTAATTAACATTTAACATTTACACGTAATTCAAAAACGAGATTCTCGAAAGCATCCGGCGCAAATTCAAAATAATCTAATTTAATCTAGAATAACAAAAAAATCATTACCTAAGTACTACACAAAAGAGTACCGACGTCGGTGAACCTAAACATAAAGTAATCTATTCTAAAACTTAAACATATCTTTAGACAGTTAAGCAAAACACAGGCGGCAGGTGACGTAAGAGTTTTATCAGCACGTAGACCAAACGATGTTAATATTCAAACCACTTTCAACATCGTGAAACCTAAGTGATTTTTGTAAAAGAGGCAGTTGTAGCTTCAGACGTTGAAACTTACAAATGGTCACAATTATATATGAGTACCTTCTTTATACACAATAATAATTGCAGTCGCAGTCACAACAGACTACGAATACGTTAATTAATTTAATGTTCGAATCTGTTAACTAAATCAGTGACGAATATACCTTAGGTAAATTCCAATAGATCCTACCTGTCAATATCGTTCACTTTCAGGCACTTTCACAATCTGATATCCATTTTTTTAGAACTGAAATGTCCCCAGTTCTGCCATACGTCTCAACATCAGAAACACCGAATCGCGTCTCTTTCAATCCACTTCAGTCCAAGCGCACCTCATCAACTCCTATATTTCCTGTCGCCACATTCTTAATAATATACTGCTACATATTCAAGATACTTATCTTAACCCGATAACAACTAATGCCATAGGCGTAGATTACTTTAGAAATATTAGGCAAATAAAAGAAAATAAACATAATTAAAGTAAGCTCTGAAATCCTCCACTCTTCCCGCCTGACAGAACAATCGAATTACCCCACTAGACTCCCCTCTCAAAAACCTCAACTCGAACAAAGTTTCTGGCCCCGACCATATCACCAACCTTATCCTACAAAAACGCTGGCCTCTAATTAGTGAAACCACCTACATCCTTTCTCACAAATGCCTATCCGAAGGAATTGTCCCTACCTCGTACAAATCCGCTAGCATAATCTTACTCCTATAGCCTAATAAACCACTCGAAGGTCCTAAATCATAAAGTCCGATTGCCCTCTTACCCTCCCTAGGAAAGCTAGTTGAACACGTGAATCTCCTCAAACATAATTCTGACATTGATAATTATCCCCTCCTCTCCCTAACCAGCACGAGTTTCGTCCGGGATGCAGTGCTGAACATACTATCCACTCCTTCATTTCAACCGTCCAATCCTCACCTAATAAGTATGTAATAGCCTTTTTCCCAGATTTTCAATCCACCCTTGACGTCCTATGGTGGCCGAAACTCCTAAACCAATTACGCACAGCCGAAGAAGCATCTACTATATTATTCACTTTTTTCTTACATCTCGAACTGCCGCACTTACTTCCAACGACTTCATAGCCTTGAACTCCCTGTCACAAGGCTGCCCACAAGGATTCCGGTTTTTCCCTTCCTTATTAAACCTCTGTATAAATCCCCTCCTAGAACTAAATATCCCCAATACATTAACATTTGCCAATGCCGATTATGTGGTATTTCTTATCCATAGCAACTCTCGTGCCTCCATTAAATCCACTGCCACCCTCCTGATGCATTCCGTCGAAACTTGGTTCTTCCTAAACAAACAACCACTGTCCCTTTCCAAATACAAAATACTTTTCCTCAAAGGAATCATTGAGCGGCGAGGCAGCCCGAAAGTCCACATACTACACACCCCAATCACCTTTTCCAGAACAGCACAATATTTAGTACTGCAGTTACACACACATCTCAAAAGTAACACCCATTTGACCAAACTCTGCACAAATACCAAAATCATTATACATAACTTCCATTATTTACTTCCTAAATCCGCACATCTCACTAACACCACACTCAGACTAATACTCAACCAAATTATCCTTCCTATAATCAGATACACTACAGACGCCTGATTCACACTCACCCCACCCTCCATAAGACACAAACTCGGCGGAATTATACGATCATTCCTAGTTTATCATTCCCGAGTATACAGAACAGCTTCCACATCCGCATTCCAAACCCTCCAGCACGTTCTGTCTAACTAACTCTCTACTCATTTACTCAAATTCGAAACCTTAAACAAAACAAACCCATATCCTTACACGACTCAACGCTCTATCCTGATGATTACCGTACACTTCCCAGAACAGAGATCAAGTCCTTAATTCACCGATCTCACATCCACTCCTGGCAAGAATCCATGACCCTCTCACAAACCGGTAGATTTACACATGACATTTTCCCCAACATCACAGATATTCCAGCACACGTAGCGCACTTCCATCTTTAACTTTTTTCTAACCAATTTTCTACAACAAACCAACAAATTCGTTATCGACATCTTATTAAACAAATCCTCTCCCTATCCAAACCCTGTGGTAAGCAGATTGACAACAACACGATAAACACATCTACATACTCAAGCAATATCCTACAAACACAAAACCTACATTAACACATCTGCACAGACTCATCATCCACACACGCATCATGCTATCAAATGAAAATAGCTGTGACACAAGATAGGGCGCTAAGCCCCAACCAACAAGCCACAGAAACCATTTATTACTTAATGGTGTACAGCTAGGTTGAGCATAGGCCTCTGTATAGCTATAAATTATATATATATATATATATATATATATATATATATATATATAAATATTTTAGTAGTTAATTACACAAGGTAAGTTGATAAATACTATCGTATTATAGTGAATAAGATGAAATAATAACTTAGACTTTTATGCAAAGCCCAAATGATCATTTCAAATCGAGCTAGTAATTGAAAGATAAAAAATATAAGGTGTTGGACAGTACTTGAACCTGTATCCTGGTTTTGCCGAAACCATGCGTTTACCAATTACGTTACCGTTATGGATTCAAAGGGCTAAATTTGGGGTAAGCAATGCAATTTCAAACACCTTGTATAGGGAAACAAAAAATTTATTTACGCGCAAAATTTATTTCATTGATTTAATTTAAACGAACAAGTATTGACGTATTTTTATAATTAAGGATTGAAAAGTAATGGGTTCATAAAGAAAACCACTTTTAAAACAAATAGAAACGCATGATTAATTTAATTTATTTTAATTCAACGTGTAATAGCATTAGAAAACGCACCGGGGTAGAGAAAATCGATAATCCCAAGACAAAAAGATTCGTTGTTGCAAACGAGGACGTCAGTTGTACCGTATACCGTAAAATATAGACTCCGGGAATTGTTATTTTAAACAGTCAATAATTAAGAACACCTGCATGTTGGAAAAGGATACCTTTGTGGAATTTATAAACATAATAACACGGGCTTCAAAAAATATATTTCCAACCGTCAGTTGCTTCGAATAAACAAAATAACAAAGTTTCTTAAAGAGAGGAGGAGATGCACGATCAATAATATGCTACGGATAGAGACGGATATAAAAGCATTGGTTTCAAAACGCACATTCGTACACACGTGGACGCGGTCAAGCAATATCAATTTTATATAACTCAAGTGGGGTTGGAACGCGACATCTAATATGCATAAGACAGAGATAAAAATATTACAGGCGGAGTTTTATGACGACACAGGACTGTATCATTGGTTGAAACAGATAGTTTTACAACGGACGAACACGCGACAAGTGAATGCGGTTTTTCGGATTAAATTGAGCGTCCACGAGGTAAATTTCTGGGAGCTTTAAGTCAGTTAGATTAAAATTTGTAGAATTATTATTTTAAATTAAGTATTTCGCGTAAAGTGTGGCCGAGAGGGGCATTTTGAATTGTATAAATACTATAAGAAAATTAATAGCGTCCTCTTTGTATTCTCATCGCCTCTTTGTATTTTCATCGCTTTAGACTACGTATGCTAATCAACCTAGTTATAGTAGAGGCTTGAGAGTATTGAAAATTGTATAATTCAGTAAAAATAGTATTAGCACTCATAACGTGGTAAGTTGAGGCCTTGTAGTTATTAACGGGTGTAGGGTCGAGCGAATTAAATTAACCGAGGTCCAACTAATACCATAACAAGCTAATAATTCTGTTACGTCATCATTGAACAATTTAATAGTGGTGACAATAAATACCACTAGTGCGGGTACTCTACAGTTTTGAGTGAAACATTATGCCGTAGTGGGAGTGCGTGAAGCAACATGAGTCGTACTCGGACGGAACAGAAGACAGTTGAACGAGAGCCCTGAAAGCGACACCACACCGAGTGCGCGTGTTCTTTGGTGTCAGCTATCTGCGTGTGTGACTTTTCTTGCCCAGTGCGGCACAGGTTTTAAGGTATTTATATTCTTTGATTAAGTAGTTTGTCGTATTTGCTCTGTTTACTACATAACCGCTACACTGCCATCGGTATTGCTACAAAACAGCAATTGATCCCTCACTATAATTACCATTTCTAGATCAACCTTACCAAACACATTAGGTCCTAATGCGATCCGGCTTTCACTTGTCCTATGTTTATACGCATGTCCTAAACTGAATATTATTTTGCATTTCAGCAAGCGTTGTTCTAATTATTTACTTTAGTTTTTAAATTTGTGTCTTAAACCCCATATTTAGCGGGTTAAAATATGTAAAATATTAGGTATATACTCTCTTTACATTAAATTAAGCGATTTCGCCGTAATTAAACCAGAAAGCGTTTAATTACAAACAAATCCTTAATATAAAATTTGCTAATTTGCATTAAAACCCATTGCGCGTTTTTTGTATTACATACAAACCCTGCAGTCGGTTGGCAAACGTGAAATATAGAACACATCTGCAAGGGGTAATAAAATGTAAAAGCTGCATATTTCTTTCAAATATGTTAGCCACATTTTTAAATTTTGGTGGATCTTTTGAATCTTTCATGTTCAAAGCCGCCCGCTAAACTGTAAATTTTATCCTAACGCTTCGTAAGAGTTTAACAAACCGTTAGTTTTACGACTTGTTGCTTAAACTTTTTGGAGGCTAATAGTCATTAACGTGATTGATTTATGCGCTGTTTTACATTTTCGTGCTTGAACAAAAACCCTTAATATTTCTCAGCGCACAGCTGGTTACGGTATATACAGAATTTGTACGTCTTTCAGAATAACATTTTCATTATGGCTCAAAAAAAACCGATTTAGCAAAGCTTGAGTTATTTAAAATACGCATTATCGAAATATTGGAACTCGGCAACGCTATACAGAATAATTCAAGTTTATAAACGTTATTTCATATTCAAACAAGGGGAGTAAATTATATTTACTCCAATTTTAATAGAATTTTGATTGATGTCTTTGAATCATGTAACGATGTAGAATTATTAAATTTCAACGCTCAACGGAAAGAGGTAGATACAGCTTATTATTGCATTTTGCTTCATCTTGAAACGATGCAAGAAATGCGAACACCGCAAATTACGGAAAGTGCCCCAAGCAGTACGGGATCAAAATTGTTGCCTTTAAAGTTGCCCCATTTTAATAATGAGGTAACTGAATTCACATCTTTTATTGATTTATTTGACAGTCTCGTTTACAATAATGCTTCGTTGACCAATATTGAGAAATTAAATTACCTTATTAACTCCTGTAGCTGAGAATCTTTAAAAATTGTTAACTCTGTACCTGTTTCTGGGGATAATTTTATTATTTCATATAATGCCTTGCGTGAGCGATTTAGCAATTTGCGTTTATTAGCAACTTTGCATTGGAAGGCTATGAAAGACTTTCCAACATTGTTTCTAAAGAAAACTCCGACACAACGTTTCGACATTGTCAAACGCTTACGCCTCTGTTTAAATTGCTTACGTACAGACCATGCGTCCATGCAATGCAAATCTTATAATTCTTGTCGAACTTGCGCCAAGCCGCATCATACCTTGCTACATTTTGAAGCGCAACCTGCTTCTAGCCGTTCAGCTGAACCGACCGCTACACATATGCATAGAAATGCCAATAGGACGCAGTCAGCCTCTCCTATTCCGGCAAATGTTTTGTCTTCACAGACAAATTTAAATCTTGGGGTTACTGTCTTATTCTCCACTGCTGTTGTGGAAGTTCAAGACCGTTCTGGTATATACAAACCGATCAGGGAACTCTTAGACCCTGGTCCCCAAGCTAGCTTTATTCGAGACAATTGCGTGAGCAAACTTTGGCTTTCACGCATACGTTCTCAAGTTCCGATTTATGGACTTGGGCAGACAACTTCAGCGGTCAATAGGGGTGCCGTCAGCTGCACCATTCGCTCTATTTTAGACTCTGAAAAATCTCTAGAAGTCACAACTTTTGTGCTTTCATCAATATCTGGTAAATTACCTAGCGTTGAAGTTCCTAATAATTGGGATCACTTATGCGGCCTGCACTTTGCAGACCCGACCTGGAACTCTCCAGGAACCATTGACATGCTCCTTGGAGCAGATGTTTATCCGTTCATCATCACTGGCGGTGTTATACATGGCAAATTTCTTCAGCCATAAATACAATTTTTGGTTGGACTACTATTGGTGCCACAAAAAGCTTGCAGTCTGATACTGTCCAAACATTTTTTACTTCTGGAGAAGATCCTATCGACCAGACCCTAAGGCGTTTTTGGGAGATAGAAGAGCTGCTATCCAAGCCTTATACTTCTCCAAAAGAAGAAAAGGTAGATTTGATTTTGAAAACACGTTTTCTCGTGACCCTAGCGGTCGTTTTATTGTTGCGTTACCGTTCAACGATACTTCACCCATTTTTGATCATTCCTTTGACATGGCTAAAAAAAGACTATTTTCGTTAGAGCACAAATTGCATGCTCAACCGGAGCTACGCGCACAATACAACAATTTTATACAGGACTATCTTGATGCGGATCATATGGCATTACTCGATTCTCCGCCCGTTAGGAACGATAATTATTTTTTACCCCATCATCCTGTGTTTAAAGAGGAAGGTCATACTTCTAAAATTCGTGTGTTTTTGACGCCTCTGCAAAGGCTAAAAACAACATGTCACTTAATGACACTCAATTGGCTGGATCTAGTCTCCAAAACGACATTTCGTCAATCTTACTGAAATTTCGTGCTCATCGTTTCGTTTTTACTTGTGATGTTCGCCAAATGTATCGACACATTTTGGTTACCGAAGAACATCGAAAATTTCAATTAATTGTTTGGCGGTTCTCCGCAGAAGAACCCATTCAGACTTATCAGCTTAATACAGTGACCTATGGTATTAAGTCATCGCCTTATCTAGCATTAAAAACCCTTCAGCAATTAGCCATTGACGAAGGCAAAAGGTTTCCGTTAGCCGCTGAGGCTATACGGTCAAATCTAAATATTGACGATTTTGTCGCTGGTGGAGAATCTATACAATCGGCCCGAGAAATCAAAGATCAACTTATTCGACTTTTACATTTGGCTGGTTTTGAACTTCGAAAATGGAGTTCTAATTCAGCTTCTATTTTGGAAGACATTCCGTCAGATTCTTGCCAATATACTTCATTCGATTTCGATTCTGACGAATAATAAAAATATTAGGTCTTCAATGGTCACCTACAGAAGATATTTTCACATTTCGGGTTAAACCATTAAACCCAATATGTACAAAGCGCAACATACTTTCGCAGGTTGCCAGAATGTATGATCCATTAGGGTTTTTAGCCCCACTAACACTTTTGGCGAAACGCCTAATTCAGCATATGTGGATGTTAGGTTTAAATTGGGATGACATCCCGCCAGCAGACATTTTGTCTCAATGGCAGCAGTATCAAGAGGAGTTGCCGTTATTATCGTCATTAAAGTTACCACGTTGTTTACCCCCTTCGGATCCTTTTACTTGTCATTTGCATGGGTTTTGCGATTCTAGCAAGGTAGGGTATGCAGCGGTAGAATATTTCCAATTCATGAATCGGACTACTGGAGAAATAGCTATACAATTTGTAACCGCTAAAACAAAAGTAGCTCCAATTAAGCGCATTTCAATTCCACGTTTGGAATTATGTGCCGCAGTTTTATTAACCGATTTACTTTCTTTTACCATTCGGTCTTATCAAGGCTTGATTGAAATCTCCGATGTTTCAGCGTGGAGTGATTCTACGGTCGCTCTCACTTGGATACGTTCTCCACCGTTTCGTTGGAAAACTTTTGTGGCAAACCGTGTTAGCCACATTCAAGAAATCAGTGCACCTAGTCGATGGTTTTATATTAAATCTTCACATAATCCGGCTGATCCTGCATCTCGGGGATTAATGCCAAGCGCGGTTATTTCATGTTCGCTATGGTGGGCTGGGCCTGAATGGATTCACTACCCTAGTGACTCGAGGCCGCCTCAACCAACATTGTCAACCTTAATTGCTGAGGTAACTACGGAAAAGAAGATCCTAACATTTGTCGCTCAAACAAATCCAAACATCATTGACATTTTACTAAGTCCCTTTTCATCGTTCTATAAAATCCAAAGCATCGTGGCTTACATTTATAGATTTTTTAAACCAACGGTTCAACGTCTTACGGGTTCTTTAACAGACATTAAATTACACAATTCTCTTTTGATTATCGTTAGGCATGTACAAAATGTTACATTTTCAAAGGAAATAGCTTCGATCAAGGCAAAACGTAAATTACCTAAAACCTTGCGAAAACTTTCTCCATTTGTTGATCCACAAAATATCTTAAGAGTAGGTGGGCGCTTGACACATTCTTCGCTTTCCTATTTCGAAAAGTTTCCTGCGTTATTGCCTCAGCGGCACCGATTAACCGAACTTATCAATCGGTCAACGCACGAATGGTATTACCATCCCGGTGTTAATACCACAGCGTATCTTATACAACAGAATTTTTGGATCTTTTCTATTAAAAATTCAATCCGAAATTATTTATCATCATGTCATAGATGTTTTCGTACCAGACCGGTCCTGGTAACTCCTCCTATAGGAGACCTACCGGCATCACGTATTACCCAAATCAAACCGTTCAGTATTGTTGGTGTTGATTTTGCTGGCTCTCTTTTAATAAAGGCTAACCGCCTACGAGGCTCTAAAACTCTTAAGGCCTATATTTGTATTTTTGTTTGTTTTGCCACTAAGGCAGCACATATTGAACTTGTTTTGGATTTGTCGGCAGACGTGTTTCTTGCTGCTTTGCGACGATTTATAGCACGTCGAGGACGCTGTTCTCAAATATTTAGTGATTGCGGAACTAATTTTGTAGGTGCGTATCGTCAGCTTACGAGGTATCTGCATAGTGCAGTAACCTCAGAAAAAATAAAGTGGTCGTTTAATCCACCTAGCGCCCCTCACTTTGGTGGCTTGTGGGAAAGCGGTGTTAAGTCGGTAAAGACACACCTAGCTCGCGTAATCGGCGAACAAAACTTACCTTTACACAGTTCTTACTCAAATTGAATCTGTTTTAAATTCAAGGCCACTCTGCGCATTGAGTTCGGATCCAAATGACCTGCGTTGTTTAACACCAGATCATTTCCTAACTATGAAAACTCTTTCTGCACCACCAGATGAGGACCATTCAAACAACGTTTTATCATTAAAGAGCAGGTGGAAACTTCTGCAAAAACTCCATCAAGATTTTTGGGCTCGCTGGAGCCATGAATACTATATACTCTCAATCAGAAGGTTAAATAGCACTCTAAGGTAGGTGTTCGACAAGTTGAAGAGGACACTATTGTCCTCATCAAGGACGACCAGCTTTCTCCACTTCAATGGAAGTTTGGTCGTATTATTAATACCTTTCCCGGTGCGGACGGTATTATACGTGTCGTTGAAATCAAAACTGCACATGGCACATTAAAACGACCTTTGGTCAAACTAGCACCGCTACCGGTATTTTAACTTTGTTTTATGCTTAGATGTATATACACATTTCTTACATGTATGGTAGTATATTATATTTAAATATTTGTTTATTTACATATATATTTTTATTTTGCATAGTTGGTGATATCGCTTGCTGTAATGTACCACCATATCTTTCCTTAGCTGTTTTCCTAGCAAGGCCAGATCCCATGTGATTTCCTTCATCCAACCTACCTCCTTCCTTTTCAAAATTCTATGAATTTGGTGGGCGGTATGTTACGTCATCATTGAACAACTTGGTAGTGGTGACAATAAATACCATTAGTGCGGGTACCCTACAGTTTTGAGTGAAACATTATGTCGTAGTGGGAGTGCGTCAAGTAACATGAGTCGTACTCGGACGGTAACAGAAGCCAGTTGAACGAGAGCCCTAAAAGCGACACCACACCGAGTGCGAGTGTTCTTTGTTGTCTGCTACCTGTGTGTGACTTTTCTTGTCCAGTGCGGCACAGGATTTAAGGTATTTATATTCTTTATTAAGTAGTTTGTCGTATTTGCTTTGTTTATTGCATAACCGCTACACTGCCATCGGTATTGCTACAAAAAAGCAATTGGTCCTTAACTATAATTACCATTTCTAGATCAACCTTACCAAACAAAATCAATAAACACAAGTATATTATACGTGAATTTGGATGCTGGGATGGAATGGTAATTGGCAGCAATCGAGCTCAGCGTATACTGAGGTTATCATCTATCTAGAGGATCAGAGCGCATAGTCACGAAGCGAAAGGGTTCTGGAGGATACAGCATCATCCCAAGGAGGTGGAAGGCTTGAAGTATTTTCCAGGTAACTCATTTGTATTTTCTGTTATCTGATAAACTTGTGGAATTATTTGTGATGTGTGAGTGAACATTGGGGTTATTTATGGTTATTATAACGTATCGAAAAAGATACGTGTACTTAACAATTATTAGGAAATTTTAAATATTGAAAAAAAGTGTATGTAAAGCTTATTAAATTTCAGTATAAATTTAAATTGGATTGTTAAGGGTACATGGGTTGTTAATTTTGTAGTAATTATGTGCAAAGTAAAAAGGCATACATTAATAAACTGGGTTATTATGAGCTCACCGTACTCCAGTGTGCAATAAATATAGGGTATTATTTGGGGGCCCATTTACTCCTGTTGTATTAAATGTGTTTGCAATTAAAATTTTAAAACACTTTACAAAAATATCACTTATTGAGTTGTAATTAGTGTACCAAATTGTAAATAGCTGTGAATAATTGTTTGTAAATAGCGGTAAATAAAGATTTGTATGATTGTTGTATTATTATGTGCTTTTATTGAATGATGTGCGAGTGAGAAGGAGGAATGATTGTATCCGAAAAGAGGCACAGCTGAGCTAGCCAAGGAAGCTGCTGACAATATTTTGAAGCAGAAATCAGGGTAAGAAATTTTTTTTTGTTGTGAATCTTTTGTTTTGAAAAGTATTTAACGACTCACTCTCGATTCTTAAACTTTAATCCCCGAATCCACAGCAATCTTATGGACGGCCCAACGATGGTGCACGAATTTTGGTGCGACCACAGCTATATATATATATATATATATATATATATTCTGTACCAAACTCATAAAAGTACTTTCGTGATTGAAGTTTTTTCCTCTTATACAATGCTAAAATAGTGAATGTGTCAGATTCCTGAATTGGCTTCGTACTTACTGTTAATTTAGTATATACATACAATTTGAAGTACATATTTAAAGAATTTCCTGTTTAAATCAAGATTCGCGTCTTTGGTATTGTGCACTATCAAGTAGCTAATTGAAAAATGAAGTTAGATGTAAATGTCCAAAATACACATTCTTAGTTTTGGCTTGGTACCGATATGTTATACTTTCAAATTGTACTGATATTTCATACAAGCTTCAACTGAAACAATCAAATGTACATTATTTGTTTGTATTTCTTCTATGCACATTTTTTTTTAATTTGACACTGTTTATAAACAAAAAACTCCTTACAAATAATGAAAAGATGTATAACGTTAAGCCGTTAAGCGTATAACTGGTAGAAGAACACAACGTTCTTAAAATATAAATTAGTTGAGTGTAATCTGAATTACTTATATGAATAACAAAATATTTTCCAATTATAATTTTAATACGATTTATAGTTAAGCCCACGATTTAATAATTCATTTTTCACAATACAACAAAAGTATCATTTTAATAACTCTAATGATTAAAAGTAATTATCCATAATTGTATAACTTAAATCTGTTCTTCTTTTTTCAAAAAATCGCTTATGTAATTTAGTATTCTAAAATCCGCTTGTAACTTTTTAGATACTTAAGGTTTCATTTTAAATTACTTTCAATTATAACAATTAAACAACTACGAGATAAATTATCTCGAAGCTTCTGACAGTTTCAGTTCAGTGCTCTGACCGAGATGAGTTTAAACAGTCTCAACTATTTTAAACGTGAAAAGCTTCTGTTAAAATTGCTTGGCCTGTCAATTCAAGAAAACTTAAGCCGTAGTTACAAGATTTACTCATGCACTTTACTTGTATTTGTAGATGCATTACCTGTATTGCAGATTTGTTTTATTATGGGTAACGATTTTGATTCCGCTATACACAATTTAATATTCTTAATGTCACTAATTATGGGTAATTACGTCTATACTAGAACCTAAGTAGGATGATACTGAATTTTAGGGGTGATAAAAAGCACTACAATAATAATAAACCGAATGAGACTTCGCTGCATTTTCAATACATTTGAACGGAATCTGTTTAATACAAGAAAAGGAGGCGTAAAAGAACAGATGCTTATGGAAAAGTGCAAGAGAGTTACACAATTTCAGGTACGAATTCTAGACATAAATAATAGTTTTTTAAAGCCAAGAGATAAAATTTAATAAATGTTTTATCACTTAAAAATAGTCATTATTAAATGCCTTTATTGATAATGTTGAATCAAAATGAGTCGTCGAATAATGTCAGCAATTCCAATTCTTTCCAATCACATTATTTAAAAGAAGCCCTAATATGTGATACAATATCATAATACAAAGTACTAAAGTATGTAAGCAAATCCTTAAACAAGTATATCAGAAACTGTGCATAAAAATTTAAGTCTAAGAAATTCTTAGGTAAGATAAAAAAAATTAATAAAAAATGTATGAAATAAATTGATGACACTATAATTAAATATAACAACTAAATTTAAAACTACGTTGCCAATTTCAGGTTTGGTGTATTTTATTCAGTATTCTTGACATTTTCTTGTTCTGTTAAATATTTTATGATTGAAACAAATACATATATATCAGAAAATTGACTTGGCGTAGATGCCTTCCATATTACTCAAAACCATTGCAGGTATATTATTATTTCTATTTATAAACTCGATAATATGGAACAAAATTACAATGATACAATTTACATTACTATCGGTAATTGCAACTAGCATATTTTTCTGACGTGATTAATAAAAACGTATATTCTTTGGTTTGCTACACTTAGAGTACCGATTATTTAATTAGGTAATTAATTTTTTATTATTAGTTACTATTCAGTCATTTACAATATCAATTAGGAGTCGAGTATTATTTAAAATGAATAATAAAAGTTCATGCTTTAATGAATGGCCGTTTAAATTTAACACAATATGACAAGTAACAGAAAGTCATTTAGTTTGTTGTTAAAACGGCAAGCATTCGCTCTTGGTTATTGGGACAGGCAAAACGAGTTTTGAGGCAGTCCGTTCGACTAATATGCGCAACGCCATTTAGTTTTGCACCTTTAAATACTAAGATCCCGTAAAGTTTAATTTCTTTGTTAACGCGCTCTTAATAGAAATCTTAATAAGATTATACAGCCGGAGGTGTCATCCTCATAGATAAATATGGTGTCCTGCATGAGATTGTTCCGTTTATTAGTTTGTGAAAGGCGAATATGAAAGCTAATTAAGAAATTATCTTCACGAAGAAAGAAAAAGGCATAATTATTCACTTCGTTCGTAATTTGCAATTAGAGAAATTACTGCACGAAAGTTTGCTGTTTCATAACAGATCATATAGCTCCGTTGTATTATCTTGTGACGATTCAACATTTGTTTAACAATGCAAGGTAAGCGATTAGCTTTATACATATTGTCTTGCAACCTGTTCACCTTAATGATTAAAAATGTTGTCAATACCACATTTACACGGTCACGTTAACTTCATCATCATCATTATCATCATCATTAAGTCCTCAGTCCTAGAACTGGTTGGACGCGTTCCCTCATTGTTGCCTAGTCTGAACCAACCTACACATTCTCCTGAAATTTCCACAGTCTGCATTTATCACCATCTGTGTGCTGATCTCGGTCTACCTCTACCTGTCCTTTCCTATTTCTGCTTAAAATATATCCCGTACTATTTCCCAGAAATGCTTTAGAATGTATCTTGTCCTTCTATTTTTCCTATTTTTTTCGTTTTCCACAGATATCTTTATTCCTCTACTACTTCTACAAGCTATTTGTTATTAACTTTGTATGTCCATGCTACCATCCTCATACATCTGAAGCACAATATTCCAGTAGGCTTCCATCTCTCTTTTTGTCTGCTTTTCCTACTGCCCCTATTTCAAAGACGTGCTGTGCTGTGCTCCGCACTAAGCTTTGAACAGTTTTCTTCTTGAATATAGCTGCTATTCTTTCTTGTTTGGTGCAGTTCGGTCGCTCTCTATTGTTTTACAGTTATATACCCTATTTACCTGACATTCAGTGGTATGTGAAGTGGGTTAAGCAGCCTGTAGCTGCCAAGGATCCCCCAACATTTAGACATTTGCCGTATTAATAGTTTTCCAGTAAAACCTTTCGCACAATTAACATTAATTGAGAGTATTGCAAAACCAATATCTTTAGTTGTTTATAATAATCACCATGTTCAAGTACAGTTATTATTTTTGTCGTTAATTTTTCCATTTTGCGACTGGTTGAAAGATGATCTCCATTGATTTCTATTCCGAGATAGCATGCACATTTCCTTAAAATTCTCACAGCCTACATCTATCCCTATCTGTGTGCAGTAGTCTAACCTATATCTACATCTACATCTCTTCTAATATCTCTGCTTCTAATATATTCCGCACTATTCTATCATGTCTTAGTATGTGGCCTATCATCCTATTTTTTAATGTTTTCCACACACTTTTTTCTTCCCCTACTATTTCTAGTACCTCTTTGTTCTGAACTTTGTCTGTCCATGATATCTTCATCATACGTCTGTAGCACCACATTTCAAAGGCTTCTACCTTTTTCTTGTCTGCTTCTCATACTGTCCAGGCTTCACAGCTATACAGTGCTGTGCTCCACACATACGTTTGTTTCTATGTTTGTTGTCTTTGAACACAGTAGTTGCTTTTTCTTATTAAATGAAGCACGGCCTTGTACTAATCTTTTTTTCTTATCATTTGTGCTTTTCCATCTTGCGTTATTTGACTTCTTAGGTAGCAGAAGTCCTTAACCTATTTGTATTCTTGTTTTTGATTTATTTTATCCTCTTTTGCATACTAGAACTTTAATTTTATTTTTGTTAACTTTCATACCATGTCTCTTCGTTAGCACTGTTTCCATTTCATTAAGAACAGCTTCTAACTCTTCTTTGCTAGATGCTAATACCGCTATATCATCTGCAAATCTAAGCATATCAATCTTTTGTCCCTGCATTTTAATTCCAAATGTCTTTCGGCATTTGACAGTATTCATTGCCTCTTCTAAATACAAATTAAAAATTAATGGGTATAAGGCACATCCCTGTCTCACCCCTTTCCTAATATTCACTTATCTACTTTCTTGCTTTAATTCTATTACTGCTGTTGGCTTTTTGTATAAGCAATGCACTATCCGTCTATGCCTAAAAGTCATTCCAATCTTTTGGAGTATTTCGATCGTTTTTTTCCATTTTACTTTGTCGAATGCTTTTTCCAGATCTACAAGCCCTATATATACGCTTTCCCCTTTTTCTATTGTTTTCTCCATTATCATCTTCAGAGCTAAAATAGCCTCCCGTGTTCCCCTGTTTTGCCTAAACCCAAATTGATCTTCTCCCAGTATTTCTTTAGCTCGTTTTTCCATTCGTATTTGTACAATTCTAGTTAATATTTTTAAAACGTGTGCTGTCAAACCTATTGTTCGAAAATTTCACATCTATCCGCGCTTCTTTTTTTTTGGTATAGTTGAAATCTTTGGGTATCTCGCCTGTCTCATACATATAGCTTACAAGTCGGAAGAGACGTTCTGTTACTGCTTGTCCAATGGCCTTTAGAGTTTCTACTTGCACCTTATCTGTACCCGGCGTCTTACCATTTTTCAGACGCTTTAATGCTAATTCAAACTCATCTCTAAGTATAGGATATCCCATGTCATCATAATTCCTGTTCTAGTGGCGTTTAGTTTGTTACGTTCATTTTCATAAACTACTAATTAGTTATATACAATAATTTCTATCTTAAATTCGTTTGGCGTTCAACACAAAAACTAAGTCCGTTAATTAAAAATAACCCTTCCGTATATTAAAATTTGTATGGTAATTAATAATAAATATCCTATCTATGCCAGTTGATAAATTTTTGTGCTTCATTAGAAAAATAAATATCCTTTCTCAGAAGTTAGTCCCGTGGAATTTCCTCCTTAATTAGATAGACGACTTTCCAAGTATTTTAATACTTAAATGCTAGTGTGTTTTCCCTTTTTAAAAGAATTCGGTGAATTTACTTTAATAAAATTAGGGTTTCCTGGTTTATTTCCTTGCTTTGGTGCTTTAACGAATGTAACGATTCATTTGCTGTTCGATAATCAACTAGACAACAAGTTGGTTGGCTTCGTTCGTTATTTGTATGTAAATTTCCGGCACGCCTTATTTAGCGTGGTAAGTATATAGGGTTTGTATAAAACCATACGTTTCGGCTTTAATAAATTAATTTATTGTTCGTAACTATTCTAGCTTCCTGCGGGGGACACGTTGATCCCTTGAGCTGCGTTTCTTTTGGGGCACTGCGAAGTCTAATGCGCTCCGCTTGGCCGTAAGCTAGCCTGTTCGCTGAGGCGGACCAGCGACAGCCTTCCCCCCGATGTCAGGAACTCTAGGGTGAGTCCTTTTTTTTTCTTTGTATCCGATTCTTACCGCGGAACAAGAACGCCTGTGATTTTACCGTTCTAAGATGGCATTTCTAAATTTAATTATCATAGATTAAAATTATTGAACTATTTTGGCATTTACTGCTTTTTGGTTACTATCTTACCATTTGTTTCTAAATTTCTAAAAATCTACTATATGTTTGTAACTTTAGTTTAAGTTTATACTTACGATATTTTAGAGCTGTGGTTTTTAGGGTTGCGTGTGGTTCTTTTTTTTCTAATTACTGTCAAGGGGTAGTTGCCTAAAAACTACAGCTCGCCATTTTTTTTTGGGTAATTTTTGTTTGTTGAATATTTAAGGGGTTGTAATAATGTATTTATAAATTGGGGACATTGACTTTTTTTTTTGGTTGGGTTTCGGGAGTACTGTTTTTGTATATATATTTTGGTTTTAATTATAAGTTCTTTCTTTTCTGTCGTATGTTTTGTTCTGTGTGTGCATGAGTGAGTGTTTTTATATATTTTTGTTGTTAGTTTTTTTTTCAGGCTCTCCTTTACTTATAGGTATAAGACCCCGCCCACTCGCCGCCTGAGCCCGGACTTACTTACTTTCTTTCTTTTTTTCCTTTTTTTTATGTTACGTCAATGTACGTAACAAGTTCCTCTCCTGAATATAAATTCCCTATATATTCCTGCCATCTAGCTACTTTCTCTACATTTTCTATAACGACGTTTCCTCCCGCGTCCCTTATATTTTTGCTATATGGTTTTACATCCCTAAAACTCATTCTAATTAATTTGTATGCTTCGTGTGTCTTTCCTATTTCCATCTTAGTTTGTACCTCTTTGCATTTTTCATCAATCCATTGTTCTATAGCTTTCCTGCATTTGCGGATAATTTCCCATTTTATTGTATCTCTGTTTTCCTGTTTTGCCTGATCTATTTTTGTATTTTCGTCTTTCTTCTATTAAATTCAGGATATTTTTTGTTATCCATGGTTTCTTATTTTCTTTTTGTGTATACATCAGAATATCTCTGGCCGCCATGTCTAAGCTGGCGTTAATGTTATTCCATTCTGTTTCTACTTCCTTAGTATTAGAAATTTTCCGATATTTTTCAGCAATTCATTTGACTTTTTTTCAAATCTTTCATGGATATTTTTATCTTTTAGCTTCTCAAAGTCAAAGTGCCTTTTTCCGTTCCTTTTTTCCAGATTTTTAAATTTAAGTGCGGCCTTCATAATTACGATGTTGTAGTCAGTGGGTATATCTGCTTCCGTTTAGCTTCTACAGTCTTTTACTTGATTTCTAAACCGCTGTGTAACAAGAATGTAATCTATTTGATATCTTCCTGTATCTCTTGGTATCTTCCACGTATATCGTCTTCTAGTATGATGTTGAAATAATGTATGTGTGATTGTTAAGTTGTTCTTGTCGCAAAATTCTACCAGCCTATTTCCCCTGTCATTTTTCGTGCCTAAACCAAATAAACCTACTATCGCTCCTTCCCTACCCTCACCTACCACTGCATTAAAATCCCCCGTAATTATTAAATTTTCATGTCCTTTAACGTATCTTAGTATGCCTTCGACATCTTTGTAGATCGCGTCTACCGCTTCCTCACTGTAGCTAGAGGTGGGTATGTATATTTGTATTATTACTGTATTTACCAGTTTAGATCCAAATCTAACAATGGGTACTCTTTTGTTCTTTTGTAAGTAGTTTTCTACGCGTTGTCCTATCTTTTTTCGCATAACTATCCCCACCCCGAATTTCCTTCTTCTGTTCATGTATGAATTACCATGAAGTCTCCATTTCAATGATCTCCCGCTTCTGGCCAGCGGATTTCGCTGATTCCTACTATGTCTAGTGCTAACCTATCCATTTCGAGTTTCAGGTTCTCTAGCTTACCTACTTGTTTCATACTTCTGACATTCTACGCTCCGACTCGCAGAATGTTCACGGAGATCCAAATGGGGGATTATTTTACCTCTGGAATTTTTTACCCCAGAGGATGCCATCAAGTTTACTATCAATTTCTGTACGCAGTGTGCTTGGGACGTAATGTGGTGGTTTCCCGTTGCCTTCCACATTGCAGTAGCGTGTCTCAGAATGCCATACCGACCCCTATGGTCTCTGCCGCTCTAAGTACCGAAAAAGCTGCTACCCTTGTTCGGGGACCTGTCTTAGTCTGGTTCCTTACTAAAGACCCCACTAATTTGGTTAAACCTATAGTTCGGCTCTTTAGCTAGTTCTAGTATTTTAGAACTTCGTCAAGGGGCAGGTCCGTTCAGAATGGTACGTTAACCTAACAAATACTTATTTATATGATTGCAATAAGAATTGTCGCTTAAAGTAATAATGTTTACGTTTCAAATAATATTTGTAACCTAAAACACATTTGCTTTACACAGGTTTTACAAATTATTATTAATATTAAAACCAGAAACTTAACAAAACTATCAAGGAAGTTCATGTCCTTGGTTATGATTTAGTTTAGTAATTTGACTCTATTTTAGTTAATTGTTTAACTTTGAAATGATGTCTAACATGTAGTAATGGCAGGATTGTTGTCAACCTAGATATACGGATCTGAATATTAAGTTATTTTGTAGTATAAATAATTAATGCTTTCATATGAAATTAGTGGTGAAAGTGTACTTTAGTAAAATTAAACTTGCTGTCGCTTTTTTGCAATCATTGGTTCTCTTGTGAATATCTGCTGTATATACAAATAAGAAATACAGATTTATTATTAAATGAATAACTTAAACTAAATTTACTGTTTTATTTTGAACAAATGCGTCTAAAATAGGGAAACTTAGATACAATTCTTCAACCTATATTTCTAAATAGGTGAGATATCGGTTATCACTTTTACAGTCCTTTCTATCAGGATTGGTCAGTAATACAACTTAGTATTTATATTAGTTAGAGCTACAAACGATAGCTGTTTTGTAGTCTTGTCTTACAGTAACCATTAAATAGCTATAATTGCGTGGTTTTCTTATTTTTGCAATGGCAAGGTAGTAAGAGCACGCCTCTTATGTGCTTTTCAACCAAACTTATGAAGTAAGTTAGGTTAATATAATCGCTACGTCGTCGTAGTCGCCGCCGTCGCCGCCGTCGTCCGTTGCCATATTCCCATAATGATACAATATATATACCTTGTTTAGTTTTTTACGCTGATTACAAATATGCTATACACTTTTCGATATCTCATTTAGTTTTCGAGATAATCAAATTTATTTGATGTTAACATGTTAACATGTTAACAGTACAAACTAATATAAACTTTAATAGATATCCAATGATTCTTATTATCATTTCGGCTTCAGTATCACATCATATAATTTTTGTGCAAAAGAAAATCAATTAGTTCGCGAGCCTTTAGCTGTAGTTCATTGCGCTGGAAATGGCAGGGATGTGATACATGGAGATCACTATGAAGCAATCATTTCTAATTCGGCTGAAGATATTCCAACCGTACATCAAACTGACTTATTCGGAGGAATCACAATACCCGGGACTAATCACAGAATATATGTTAACAATTTTAGTTAATTATTCTCTATTTTTCTGTTTGTTTGAGTGGTGCTGGGAGCTTATATCATTAAGTAGTCCGACTCAAACTTGATTAAAACAATAAAATTTATTAAATTATATTTATAATAATAAAATTTTGTTTAACATTTAAGTACTAGTTATTTAATTTAAAATATGTAATTTCCTTTTATAAAATTTCCGTAAGTTTGGTTGTAAAACGTACACGCGTTTTAGATTTTTTTGCTTTAATATTGTTTTATTACAGGTGCCTATCACTCTTTTTTGATAACAGTGTTTACACAGCGAATGCAATATTTTCGTCTGAGGGTTTCCAGGTTCTACCTTAGAGTACATCTTGTTTTTTTTTGAGCTAAGTACTTGGTGGTTTCTTACTTAGCTTTGTTCTCTATTATCTTAATATTTGTTTCTATTGAGCGTTGTATAAAGTATACCTTCTGAAGACGCACGATCATCTTTGATTGTCCTACCCAGAAGTAGACTCCTAGCTATATCAGAAAATTGTCTTTCCTTTAAACTTTTTTTAGGAAAAGCATTTTGTAGTTAGTTACACCGTCACCCTAAAATGGGACTACGAAAAAATTATTGTTATCTTACAACTAAGGTCCTGCGTACAATCTTGTAACGATGTAGCATAATTGTCTTCATTACTGTGAAGATTTATAAAAGTTTTGCTAAGCATTTCGTCAACAATTATGATAATCACTATTATATTTGCATCATTGAGTTTCCAATATCTTTTAACCTTAATTATCATTATTAATCCCACATTTTTTCTTACATTTGCGTAGATAAGCATTTGGGCTACCGCCGTTCGTGCTTTCATTATATCTGTTAGCTAAATTGTGCGTTGAAGAACTTTTTGGCGATTCAACATATACTGAATGTTATTGATTTTTATAGTTGCAATTATGCGTTTTAGTGTATTTTAGTGCTAAAATGTATTGATGTAAGTGGTTCTGCATGACTCAACTACTTGATATTATGGCTGGTATTATTTCTACGTTGTCTTGATGTCGTATTCTTTTAATTTTTCCTGCTAGTGAAATATATTTTATTGTTTTTAGTCTAATCCTATTTTTACATATTGGGTGTGTTTGGTATGGATATTCATTCCTATTAGGTATTGGAGAAATCGTAAGGTTTTAATCCGTATACGAGCTCCTCCGAGTTGGAAACATTTTCTTGCCTTCGTTAAGTTTAAATTAATAATCATAGGCGGCTCAAATAATAAACAATATCAACACTTGGACTACAAAATCTAACACAGTTTATTTAGTACACACACTTACCAAACGCATACAAATTAAATTCAGTAGATTACACGATTAGCGGTGGCGAACCCTCAATTAGGTAATGACTGTTTAAGTACTAAAAGTGTAGGAATCTTTATATGTTGAAATTGTCTGCTTGTTTCATTTATCTAGCTTTGGAATTTACACACAAAGCTTGTTCTAGCAGTGACTGAGTTGCATGTTTGGACCGCGGGGAAAACGAACCCAACTGCTAGAAAAATATAGACGGATTATCCTTGGTAGTAAAGTGTAACGACGGAGTTGACTGCATAAGAAGAGAAAATACATTGCGTATGCAGGGACGTATTGCGTGAATAAAACCGATACATACTTCGTCCTTGTGAACAATGTGAAATTTCCACAGGTGAGAAAAATAGAAGAGAAAAAATAGAAAATAAAAAATAATACAAATGGAGGAACATTGTCTTCCTTCTCAATTACCAATTCGTTAAACTTCAAATTTTAGGTAGGAGACAACCACGTGTGCCAAAGTTGGAGGCGGTTTGTGTACTGAATTGACCATCGTTTCTAGAACAAATGCTGTTACTGACTGCGTTTCTACCAGGAGAGCTTCTTTTCAGAAATGGAAACGAAAACGTGTTTCGAATAAGCACATAAACTTTTGCTAACTAGAAAGTGGCTGGGAGTTTACGCTTTCAAATCGATCGAATTGTTTGATATTGGATATAATGAGCGAAAATATAAAATGCCTTCTATTCTAGCCAGGATAGTGCTTAATTCGTAAACATAAGTTGGGCGTTGCCCACCAATCGGTACAAATGATACTTAGCACTTTTTATGCAAGACTCCCAAATCCCACTCCAATGACGGCTCTGTGGAGGAATAAACTTCTATTTGATACTAATTTCCAAGTCAAATACCTTTATATGATGTGACGCATTAGAGTTTTTAAAGAAGATTTGCAACCCCCTAATCTGGTTGCAAGCTCCCAGGAAATTTGTAGCGTTATGGCTATAAATTGTCAAAGGGTCCCCCTTCGGGGTATAAATCGATCGAGCGTTAAAATACTTTGATGGTTAAATTAGAAATGAGTTCAATGTGAACAGCCTTTGTGGCCATACATATAAAAATCGTCATGTAGCATTTGGTAATTTAATCTTTTCGGAATTTGAAAGTTTTCACGAAAAGGGTATCACCGTAGTCTAGCTCTACCTTTTCAAGGAATTTGGAAATGGAAACTTGTCATGATATGTTGCGCAGGTCGCACTAGAATCCGAAAACAAATAGTAGAATTTTGTATTTTGCTCTTGGAAACTGTAAACCCATCAATGACCATTACCTAAACCATAAACTAGACCAGGGCTTCTTAAACTTTTTTATATAGCGACGCCCTTCAAGCTTAGGAAATTTTAAACGACCCCCTCCTCCATATAATGAAATATATATTAACCGTAGATGTAGATGTAATATCGCACTATTTTACAATGTAAATAAAATAAGGATTAAAGAATACATACCCATTCATTTCACATATATATAATTGGAAACGTTGACGGGATATCGGTCGTAATAAAACACAATAAATAGAATGACATAAAACTATATATATATATATATATATATATATATATATATATATTTATTCAATAGAAAAAATAAACTTTTGTAACAATTTTTTTATAAGAAAACATAAAACTATATCTATTTATTCAATAGAAAAAATAAACTTTTGTAACAATTTTTTTAATAAAAACATACTATTAACATCAAACAATATTAATGTGACGGATGTGATTGTTTATTTTTACACAAATAATTAAATCTAGGCTCAATTTGAGTTAGTGCAGATCGTAATAAATTTTCAACGTTTATTAAAGTTGAACGGTATTTTGATTTTATGTAAGTTAATGTGGAAAAGGCTGATTCACATAAATATGTTGTACAAAATGGCAGTAATTTGTTCATTGCCATTTCCGATAGTAGGGGATATTCTGATTTGATTTCTATCCAAAATTCATGCACAGGCACTTGAGAAAATCTGAGTCGCAAGGTAGTATCACTTGTTAATTCGGCAAATTCTTCTTGTGCTTTTAAGTTTAAAAAATTCATTTCTTCCATTTCAATTGAAAATGGATTGTAAATCCATTGTTGTGTATCGATATCATTGGGAAAATACCTATGCATGTAAACTTCCATATCCTTCAAATGATTAACTATAATTTTTGTTATAGGAGTATCTTTTTTTGAAATATTGTTACTAATTATATACTCGTCAGTAAATGGAAACATTTCGAGCGATCCACTTTCCACTCTGTTCTTCCATATAAGAATTTTTTTAACAAAGGCCTCAAGTTTATTTTTTAACATAAACATATTAACGCAGACTCCCTGCATCGATAAATTCATATCATTGATTTTATCAAAAATATCTGCCAAATAGCATAGCTTGAGAAGCCATAAATTATCGTGAAAATAATCGGCCAAATTAGAATTTTGCTCTGTTAGAAATATAAGAAATTCATCTTTTAAAGTTAATAATCGTTTCAAACTTCGACCTCTTGATAGCCACCTAACTTCAGCACGTAGCAATAAACTTGTATAATCCGAATCCATATCAATGCACAAATTTCTAAACAATCGACTATTAAGTGCTCGACTTTTAATAAAGTTAATGATTTTGACTGCATCAAAAAACACAGTCTTTAATTCTGGTGCAATTTTTTTAACAACAAGTGCCTCTCGGTGAATTATACAATGTGTAAATGTAATATGATCATTTCCAGCTTTAACAAATGCTGTAAAACCAAGATCTTGTCCGGTCATTGCTGCAGCACCGTCTGTGCACACACCAACACAATTTTTCCAATTTAATCCTTCTTTTTCAAAAAACTCATTTACTTTTTTATATATATCTTTTCCACGAGTATGACCTTCCAGAGGACGACAAAACAGTATATCTTCATGAATGCTTCCCTCATAAATATATCTTACAAAAAGTAACAACTGTGCCATTTTTGAAATGTCTGTCGACTCGTCCAGTTGTATTGCAAACTTTGAGCTGTCTTTAAGCCTCATAAGAAGCTGTTGAAATTGATCATTGCTAATGTCTGAAATTCTTTTAGACACAGTGTCATTTGATAATGGAATTTTACTAATTTCAGCAGCATACTGTTTTCCATGAACAATTTCAGACATTCTTATAGCTGCAGGTAATAAAAGTTGCTCTCCAATAGTAAAAGGCTTTTTCGTTTTTGCTATCAAATACGAAACTTCATACGATGCCAATAGATATTTATCATTCAAAGTAACATACTTCTCCAAAGTGTTCTTTTCTTTATTTGATGTTTGCAAAAGACGCTCAAAATATTCTATTGGCTTTTTTGATAACGTTGCATGTTTAGTATTCAAATGTCGTTGCAGTTTTGACGGTTTCATGCTTTCTGCAGCCAAAACTTCTTTGCAAATTAAGCACACTGGTTGTTCTTCATTGTTGTGAGAAGAGCATGTGAAGCCATACTGCAAATATATTCGTCATATTTTCTTTTTTTTGTTTTGCTAGAAGTCGGATTTGTAGCACTGCAACTTGGTTGTGACGGCGTGGCAGACTTATTAGTTGGAATTTTAATTAGCCATTTATCCATGATGGTTAAATAATAATAAATAATTCAACAAAATGTAGTTGAACTTTAACGTAATAATTAAAAACACCAACTGAAAATTACACAGTAAATACACACATGTCACTACGAAGACAAAGCTGAGTCCAAACTGAAGTACAAACAGAAAAATAACTACACTCGGATCTTTATCAGTGCAATGACAACAAATTACGATCAGATCAACCCCGACGCATGGCGTGTTCAAAGTGTGCAGCGCACAAAGGCACCGTATCACAAAGACGCCGAAAAAGAAGCTTTCATTTAAATTTTTTTATTATTCTTTTATAAAAACAATATGCCGATTCGCCTAGCCTAGCTTGATTATGCTTTCCTTATTGTATGTGTAAGCTGTAAGGCGACGCGGCGTCTGGGTACTTAAAATGACTAAGTTATCTTGCAAACACTGACGCCGGCGGCCAGACATCAATGTCGAACGTTTAGTTGAAAATCGAGGAGCGCGTTGTATTTATTATTTTAAATGCTACTTCCATATTTTCATTTATAGGCCCTACATAACAGTTTTGCATTGCCACTTTTTTCAAAAAATAGTTATAATAAAACTACAATAGTATTTTGTATGATTTTTATTTGTATTTATATTTGTACGTAGTGTGTATACTAATTTTAAAATTTTATTTATAATGATTGAAAAGTATCAGATCTTTGCGACCCCCTTTCAGTAGTCTCGCGACCCCCAGGGGGGTCGCGACCCACAGTTTAAGAAGCACAGAACTAGACAACACACATTGACCTCGAGTGTGCCTTAACTGGATATGTTCTTGTCGCCACGTGATGCTTGGAAGGAAGAAGCAATTGATGGTTTGTGTTTCGTCGATGTTGTCGACGCCGACGCAAAAAAATTATTTTCCGTTAGGAAATAAATCGAACGACAAAATATGTTTCTTGGAGATGGTTTTTAATGCTATAAGTTCAAAAATGTCTTTGAATAAGGATTTTGACTGGATTTCGCAAAGGTACAGCACAGAATTGACCTTTTGAATATTCGAACGACCAACTAATTTATCATTAGTATATTTGGAATTGTAAGAGAATAGCTACAGTGTGGAGTAATCGATGAATTTTGGAAAATTGGCAGAAAATTGAGATCCAAAATCCTTTTAGCATGACGGTCTTCTGCTCAGGAACCACACGTCAGGTAGATATATTTGTAAGTCAAGATTGGACAACTTCAAAACATTATAGGATATGAAATTATGCCCATGCCACTATATGTTGGATTGAATTGCTTTATAGGTCAACACTACCCCTAATAAGAGATCGGCCGGACTATTTAGAGAGCCGACATATCTTTAATTTGCCTTAAAAGAAATATTTTGGATCAAGAACACCCTGTTAGCTTGAATGTTTGCCAACGAGATGGATGTGGATTTATCCAACAAAGAAATATACGTGAGTAGGTCCATAAGTTAATGGACTCAAAATGCAATTTATTTTGCCACACCACCAGTACCCTCTGGGTGAGCTTGAGTACCAACACCATTGCACTTAATTCCAGTCGTGAAAGCGAAAGAGTTATTATAGAAGCTATTTTGGACTTGGAAGTCACAAGATTTGAAGATACACTTGAATATACAGTTGTAAAATAAATACAACAATGGAAGGCCTTTTGGTTGCTGTCTGCAAATCCACGAAGTTTAATTTGAATTATGGGTTTGTCTAGGAAAGAAAACGTGGAATCTTTGGTTGGTATAGTGCAGGAATAGAATTTAGGAATTGCTTACAATTCTTACTCAAATAGATATTCAATGGGTTCCCAAAACAACTTAGATTGCCACAACTTCTGCATGAAGATTTTTCCAAAAATTCTGATTGGTCCAAGGAAACCTAAGAGATCAAACGTTTGAGCAATAATGGAGAAGGCTTTGTATTTGGTAAGGGTGTCATTTAAAGAAATCTTGGGTAAAGAAATGGAAAATAATCGGTGGATATATTTCAGGTGAGACCAAGCATTTCGTTAGGACTGTGATCTATGTTAACTTTAAGGCATTTTATGTAGCAATATTGTTTTTTAAACTGTGGGGAATTAGAAGACCACTTATACAAATGGAACCCCTCAGACTTCAGTAGGCTGCTGAATTCTTTATAGGAAGTTTTTAAATCGGATATAAAGGTGCAATCATATAAACATCATCGACATAGATCTGAGCTAACGCTTCTTCAGCAAGAGAATGTTTATCATCAGCACCCGCAGCTAACTCCACTAAAGCGACCACCAAATGCAACTGTTCTAACAAGACACGTAAATACCACCAACCATAAAATTGATTTTAATAATAAAAAAATTTTACATATAGAAAATAAAAAAATTATATTTGAAGATAATTAAGATTAAGATAATTAAGAAGTAATAAAGAAGTAAAAAATTCTTATATAAAGAACTGTTTAGAAAAATTTAATATAAAGACGGTATACATCATTATCAAAAATATTTTTCACTCCTTACGATGATATAATTATTATTATTTATATTTAAATTTAATTATACCATATCCTTATACACTGTACACTATTATTTATAGCCCACTTGTATCTAATCTCAGTTATATATAATTTTTAGCTATTAATTCAATCCTATTCTTATAACTAATTCATTTGTATTTACTTTTAGTACTCCTGACAATGGAAAAATAAATTTCCGAAGGTTTAAGTTTATAAAAAAAAATTTCTTCAATTCTGCTGACCTAAAACTCAAAACGAATTATACATATATACATATATATTGCTGTGGAACCCCTTTCGGTCACTGGACCTGGTACTTTCTACATATCATTCGAGCCCAACAGATTGGGCGTCATAAATTGCCGTGTAACCCTCTTTTAGACCTCTCCAGAGTAAAAAAAAAAATTTTCAAAAATATAAAAATTTTACAAAACTTTCTTACCCATAATCTGCTTCATCGAAGTAATTACTTCCACCGTTTCCCTGGCTAGCTCAGCTGTGCTTCTTCTTGTATACCTAAATTTATTATCATTCTCTTAATCATTCACACACCATTCAAATAAAATCACAATATAATACAACAATCATACAATATTTATTAACCATTATTTACAAATAATAATATTCATAGTTATTTACAGTTCGGTGCTCAAGTTACACCTCAATAAATGCTAATTTTGTCAAGTCCTTGTTTTTAAAATGGAAATTTTTGGCACATTTAAAGCAACAGGAGTAAATGGGCCCTAAATAATACCTTCTCTATGTTTATTACTACACTGGAATATGGTGAGCTTATAATAACTCAGTTTATTAAGGTATGCTTTCCACTTTGCATACTATTATTACAAACATAAAAAAAAACATGTACTCTTAACAATTAAATTTAAATTCATCAAGCAATTCAATAAGCTTTACGTACACCTTTTGTTTTATATTCAAAATGCCATTTTAATAGTCAGCTATATGTATCCGTAAAATACCCATTAAAGTTCACTCTCACACATCACAATTTTAACAGTTAAAATAAAAACAGCAAATTCAAATGCGTTACCTGGAAAAACTTGAAGATTCCATCTCCGTTGACGATGTATTATGTTCCTCAACCCCACGTCCAATTGGTTAAGCGTGCGGCTCCACAAGATGTTTTAAAGATGACCACAATCTAAGTTGCGCTTCCTGCTACCCATCCAATATCAATTTCAATATCTAAAACCATGTATATTACACTTGTTTATTATCGCATTTTTAATTTACGAGCTTGTTAAAGTATTCGTTGGACCTCCGCTAAATTTTAATAAACTCGACACTATACGCGTCTCAAACTATAAGGTCACAACAATCTAATACTAAACTTTACAAATTTTAATACTTACAAGCTCCGTCAGTTGCTTTTTGTATGTCGTTATGCGATGCAAGATTAAAGAATAAAGAGGCCCCTAATAATTTCGTTCCCGTATTTATATCATCCAGCTAGGCTCCTTTGGCCACACTTTGCCCGAAATATCTAATTGTAAAATAATATTTCTCCAAATTTTATCTAACCGTTTTGTGCTTCTAGAAATATTCTCGCGTGCTCGTCTATTCTCAAACTAACTATTTCGACCAATCATACATTTCAGTGACGTCTTAAAACCCCGCCTGTGATATCTCTATTCCCGTCTTATGCATATTTGATGTCGCATTCTAACCTTGCTTGAGTGGTAGAAAATCGATATAGCTGCCCGCGTCCGCGTGGATGAGTACGTGCTTTGCGACTGTCGGTTGAACAATTTTCTTTGAAACTTGTCTTGTTATGCTCCAAAATACATAGAAGTCGACTTTTCAAAACATGCAGGTGTTCAATTAACGAACGTTTAAAATAACAATTCTCGGAGTTTACGTTTCATGGTATTCAACCTAACCGATATATTTGTTTGTTACAACGAAAGCTATTCGTCTTGGATTTATTGATTTTACATGCTCTGCTGCGTTCTCTGACGTTATAACCCTTTAAATTAAACTACATTAAATTAATAATTAATTTCTATTGGCTTATAAAGCTAGTTTTCTTTATAAACCTATTAACGTTTAATTCGTAATTATATAATTATGTCAATACTCATTTATTTAAATTAAAAAAATAAAATTAATTTTGCCCGTAAATATTATGTTCCTTCCTCTATACAGGGTGTTTGAAATTGCATTGTTGACCACCAAATTTAACCTTTATAACCACTACAATATATATATATATATATATATATATATATATATATGTATGTATATGTGTATATTTATATATATTTGTGTGTATATATATATATATATATATATATTGCTATGATAATAGGGTTATTTAAGGGTACATAAGGTCACAAGGGAGGTATGCTTCATGTAAACAACACAAAAATTGAGAAAATTAAATATTTAAACCATAAAAAGTACATAATTCGTTAATTATAAAAAAGTAAATACCAGACACCCTGTATAAAATCAACAATTAACAACAGTCAATAAAATGAAGCTTATTCTTTAATAATTTAACCACATTTAGTAAAATAGATAACTCTGGACACAACCCAATTCATTTTGCATACATTAATACATTCATAAACTTTAAACAAATGCAAATTAGGCGTATTCAAAGTAAAACAAACGCGAAATAAATGTTTTTCGAACTCGACGCATTAGCGCAAGAAAATAATCAATGCATGCTTATAATAAACAGGTCTTTCTAAACAACCTAATTTCATAACGCAAAAAATTAATAAACGCAACTAATTTAAGTAGATAAATAAGGCCGGTCCTAATTCAAAACGCGACAGACGTATTTTCCATGTTTAAAATACGTCTGTCACGTTTTGAATTAGGATCGGCCCTATATAATTTCAATGTAAAATAGTTGTGAAAACATTTGAATGTAAAATAGTTGTGAAAACATGAATTCTTCTATACTTTCAATGTAAAATACGTCTGTCACGTTTTGAATTAGGACCGGCTTTATATTACTTTCAATGGAACACACGTATGTTGAAAATGTAAGTGCAGAGAAAAATGTGTGTAGCTGTTTTGAATTCGGTTTTCTAGCGAGAAGTTACACGTGCACCGTTTTGAATTAGGATCGGCGTTATATACTTTTACTGTAAAATACTTGTGGGCACGTTTTGAATTAGGATCGGCTTTATATTACTTTCAATGGAACATACATACTTCAAAACACACGTATGTTGAAAATGTAAGTGCAGAGGAAATGTGTGTAGATGTTTTGAAGTTATAAGTATGACAGATGCAAAATATCGCATTCAAGTCAATTGTGTTTAATTAAAGTGGATTCTGATTTATGTTTAGAGGCTGCAAATACACATGGGCCGGTTTCAAATCAAAATGTGTGCACTCTTGTGATAGGTTAAAAGTGGGTTGGCAAAGTACGCAGATGGTGGTAATCTGCTATATAAGGAGATTGCTCCTAATATTAATTTAATTAGTCGAAGTTTACTGCATATATTTACATACAAACATGTATATAATTGATATTCAGGGATTTAAATACAAGAAAAACGAGTTTGTGTGTAAAGAAATTGCGGTTTTGGACTTGTTGAAAGGTGTTGTTTGGCATCAAATTTTAAACTACCAATGCAGTCTAGTTGTTTGAGTCAAGATCATATAAAACATAACGACTGGGTGACAAAGAATATTCATGGTATTTCTTGGGACGAATCTTCAACAGCTGGAATGGTGTTATCATATATAGCGCTTTATTTGAAGCAAATTATCCGACCCGGTGAAGAAGTATTTGTGAAGGGTCTAGAAAAGAAGAAATTGATTGAAACCTATCTAATGCAGAACGTTGTAACTGATATGCTTGCACGAGGTTGTCCTAAGCTATCGGAGTTAAAAATCAACAACCGTTTAAAATACAACATCCATTGTTGTAGACACAGCAATAATAATCTGCAATGTGCAAAACAAAATACCTTGTTATTAAAAGAATGGCTTGATAATAATAAAAAACAATAGAAAGATTGTGTCTGTATTATTTATTTTAATATAATTTTACAATGTTAGCCGAAGCAAATTATCCGACCCGGTGAAGAAGTATGTGTGAAGGGTATAGAAAAATGGAAGAAGAAATGGATGGAAACCTATCTATTGCAAAAACAAAATACTTTGTTATTAAAAGAATGGTTTGATAATAATAAAAAAAGAATAGAAAAGATTGTGGATGTATTATTATTGTAGTCAGTAAGAAATCTTTAATGCTGATGTCTGCAGAAAAAACAATTAAACTCAGACAGCACGAATGGGACTCTCAACCCTAAAAGCAATTATAATTGATCAACGCAATAGCTCTTTACTGGTTTTACAACATTTAACAAATTGTACAGATATCTCGAAAAAATTGCCAAAGACAGACAAACAGATAGGCAGACTGACTGCACCAATTTTCTCATTCTCGCTTTTAAAGAATTACTAGTCGTAGTTATTTAAATCGCGAACTCAGTTTATCTGCAAGAAATATATAAACCTGGAAATTTATGAAATGCTCCAACTTTAAAAAGCCACTATCATTATTCTTTCCTGACAAGGGTAATTTTAACAAAGTTTTCATTTTGATTTGTTCTATAGAACACAACTACAACTTGACAATAAAGATTGAGCGATTATCACACATATCTTGAGTATTTATATATATATATATATATATATAAAGATATTAAACAATAAGAACAGCAGAAAATTCAACCCATGTCAGACAGCTTTTTCTTGTCAACGATAGTCTAGTCTAATGCTTCTTCAGCATTTGCATTTCCATATTTACGTACTGAAGGCAACTCTGCAATTTTAGGTCACATGCATTTCTAATTTCAATTACAAAAAAATATGAAAGCATCTATTTGAAATGCATTTCTAACTTTAATCGCAAAAAATGAGAGCATCTATTCGAAATATGCACTCAAATTAAAAGTCAAAATTGTTTTACACCGTTCTGTAAACTGAGATTACGTAGTTATTAAATCGGAGTAATGTGAAATGAAACACAAAATGTATATTTCTTTATTGTAATCTATAAAATACATATATATATATATATATATATATATATATATATATGTTATGTACTCTAGAATAAACATACTATAATTCACTTAAGTTCCCAAATATAAAAGAACAGTTCTAACTCACTCCAACTCTGAACGGTTAAAAAATATTGCATTATCAATTCTATGAGGGCTGTCTTCTTCATCTTTGACGCGCGGTCGTTTCTGGTTGTTCTTCTTCGTGTTAACTAAAAAAGATTCAAATGAATATTATATCAAGTAAATGCATTAAGAAAATTAAATCTATATATTAAGCTAACGAATACATACTCTGTATTGGTGTCATTAGGTCGTACGTTGCAATTGGTGGATCTGCTCACGGCGTCAACGATTTTTCACCAGTACTTAATTTGGATTGACTATAAACTACTCAATAATTTTAACCCAATCACTATCATTATTCTTTCCTGACAAGGACAATTTTAAAAAAAAAGGTTTTCATTTTGATTTGTTCTATAGAACACACAACTACAACTTGACAATAAAGATTGAACGATTATCACACACACACATATCTTGAGTATATAAGGATATTAAACAACAAGAACAGCAGAAAATTCAACTCATGTAAGCAAGAATTTAATGCTAAGGTATTGTTCTAGATATCAATTGTAAAAATATGAAATCTATAGAAAATTTAATAAAGCCAGTCATGTATAAATTTTTTAATGCTGACATCCACAGGAAAAATTAAAAAAAAGCGAGAAATTTAATGCTAACATCAACAGAATAATAAATAAATCCACTTAGTAAGCATTAATGGAAGACTGGCCTGGCTTCGAAACTGTGCACGCGTATATACCATATTTTAAAATTAAAGTTGTCAATTGCAAAACAAAAAATTAAATTTTACCTAGAAATCATTTTGAAATATTTACTTTTTCAGTACAACTGAAAGAACTTGACTTTTATACATTTTTTAATCGATATCATAGACTTTTTCTATACTGTTGGTAAAAATCTACGTGAAGTATTTATATTAAACAATAAACTGACCTGTTAGAAAAATTAAAAATTTGCATCGTTTTCTGAAAAAAAATTACGTACTTTTTCAGTACAACTGAAAGAACTTGAGTTTATACATTTTTTAATCGATTTCAGACTGTACAGAAACAGTATTGTTTAATTATATCAGTCAAAAACATGATGTGCTTACTATTAAACAAAACAAAATTGTTCTTAATCCAAGTGATGATAAAAGAATTTTTAGTACCTCAACTACTGATACATACGACCAGCGAGTACTGTGTTAAAAAAATTGTTTTCGTTGCAGAAAGTAACATCAATTCCCTTCAATATTACTGTATTAGTCGATTTAAGGCATGAGCTAATTATTTTTACAACGTTTCTTTTTATTCGCTTAGGGCAATGCAGAGAAGAAGTTTGAATTGACCACATTTTTTTATAATAAAATAAACCTTGATACAAAATCACATTCCGTTTTACTGAAAAGTAAATCGGACGAGATTGCTAACTAAACGGTGTTATAATATTCTTATATAGCTGTGTGAATAAACTCACAAAGCGCCAAATAAGCGGTTTTGTCTAACTGATTTTTTTTCACTTAAAGCGATTGACATTCATTTCAAACAAGTATTTATTAAGGTCATATAAAAGACCAAAAGTTTTACCATTATAAATAACGTTGTGTAATATAAATTTCATTACGTAGCATTCGTTGAATTTTAAAAAATTATTTTTATACCTCCATCATGAGTTAATTTTACTACGTGCTGTAATTATGCTAAATATGAAGAAAATCAATTGCTTTAACAAAGTTTTTATGGAAAAATGTCATGCGTTGCACATTGCATATTCTATTTGCAGGACGACATGTTGTATTATGATAAAAAAAACTGCAGAATGTTTTTTCAGTGTTGCCTTTCAGTATGTAAATATGGGAAATGCAATTTTTTTTTAGATCGCATGCACGATTCAAGCTTGAAAATCGTCTTGAATAAAAACGTAAATAAAGGCGATTTTTTTAACAATTGCATTCAAAGCACACTCAGAAATGACTTTGTAAAGCTTCAACCACTGGCTCATATAAATAAGAATGCAATTTATTTTAGTTATAAAAACTTCAGTGTTATGTTTATACCTGCACAAGTACGCAGTTTTTCGTTTTGGATTTATCTAAAAATAGGTTACCTTTCAATCTACCCGAGTTGAACTATACTAGCATAAATGTATTGTAGAGAAAAATAGTAGTAGTAACCGTTCTGTTTTAAAAAAAATCCAGTTTGTTATTGTTTAAAGATGTGTTAGCATAAGGTCGATGAGTATGTTTTACAATATTAACAATTGCATTGTCGAAGTAAACTTTTTCACGCACGTTCAGTATTTCACTATTCATTTTACATTTTAATTAAATAAATGCAGTCCTAACGATTGTAGAAACAACGGCTGGAATAGTGTTATCATATATAGCGCTTTATTTGAAGCAAATTATCCGACCCGGTGAAGAAGTATTTGTGAAGGGTTTAGAAAAAGAAGAAATTGATTTGAAAACCTACCTACGTTTACCTTTTTAATCTTAAAAATTTCATTTGATCAGTTTGGCGTGTAACCTTTCGTAAATGCTTCCCTGTGTTTACTAATCCTCACACTGTCTTTAATTGAATATTTTGGTATTGTGGTTGCAAGTTTGATGTGGGTAAATGATGATTTAAGAATAGTTTTTCATTTGATTTATCAACTTTTACTAAAAATAGGATACCTTTCAATCTACCCGAGTTGAACTATATTAGCATAAATGTATTGTAGAGAAAAATAGTAGTAGTAACCGTTCTGTTTAAAAATCCAGTTTGTTATTGCTTAAAGATGTGTTAGCATAAGGTTGATGAGTATGTTTTTTCAATATTAACAATTTCATTGTCGAGGTAAACTTTTTTACGCACGTTCAGTATTTCACTATTCATTTTACATTTTTTAATTAAATAAATGCAGTCCTAACGATTGTAGAAACAACAGCTAGAATGGTGTTATCATATATAGCGCTTTATTTGAAGCAAATTATTCGACCCGGTGAAGAAGTATTTGTGAAGGGTTTAGAAAATAAGAAATTGATTGAAACCTATATAATGCAAAACATTGTAACTGATATGCTTGCACTAGGTTATCCTAAGCTATCGGAGTTAAAAATCAACAATCGTTTAAAATATAACATCCATTGTTATAGACACAACAATAATAATCTGCAATGCGCAAAACAAAATACCTTTTTTTTATTAAAGGAATGGCTTGATAATAATAATAAAAACAATAGGATGATTTTGTCTGTATTATTTATTTTAATATAATTTTGCAATGTTAGCCTTACAAAATTCTTTTTTATTAAAAGAATGGCTATATAATAAAAAACAATAGAAAGATTTTGTCTGTATTATTTTATTTTAATATAATTTTTTACAATGTTAGCCTTACTATCTATTATTATAACAACTTCTAGCAAACATTATTTTTATCGATCCAGCTATTGTGTACGTTAGAGAAGCCTGACCATTTTATAAAGACTTTATTTGCACTCTTTCTTAGGACTTTTTCTACCAGGTAAATTCCTGAATGTTTAACCTTTTGCAACTCCATTTCATAAAATGCACCTTTGATTTCTTTTTCGTCTTGATCTTCTAATATATATGTTGTCGGATTGGTTACGTTTACTTTTTTAATCTTAAAAATTTCATTTGACCAGTTTGGCGTGTAACCTTTCGTAAATGCTTCCCTGTGTTTACTAATCCTCACACTGTCTTTAATTGAAAATTTTGGTATTTTTGGTTGCAAGTTTGATGTGGGTAAATGATGATTTAAGAATAGTTTTTTCATTTGATTTATCAACTTTTACTAAAAATAGGATACCTTTCAATCTACCCGAGTTGAACTATATTAGCATAAACGTATTGTAGAGAAAAATAGTAGTAGTAACCGTTCTGTTTTAAAAAAATCCAGTTTGTTATTGCTTAAAGATGTGTTAGCATAAGGTTGATGAGTATGTATTTTTCAATATTAACAATTTCATTGTCGAGGTTAACTTTTTTTTACGCACGTTCAGTATTTCACTATTCATTTTACATTTTTTAATTAAATAAATGCAGTCCTACCGATTGTAGAAACAACAGCTGGAATGGTGTTATCATATATAGCGCTTTATTTGAAGCAAATTATCCGACCCGGTGAAGAAGTATTTGTGAAGGGTTTAGAAAATAAGAAATTGATTGAAACCTATATAATGCAAAACATTGTAACTGATATGCTTGCACTAGGTTATCCTAAGCTATCGGAGTTAAAAATCAACAATCGTTTAAAATATAACATCCATTGTTATAGACACAACAATAATAATCTACAGTACGCAAAACAAAATACCTTTTTTTTATTAAAGGAATGGCTTGATAATAATAATAAAAACAATAGAATGATTTTGTCTGTATTATTTATTTTAATATAATTTTGCAATGTTAGCCTTACTATCTATTATTATAACAACTTCTAGCAAACATAATTTTTATCGATCCAGCTATTGTGTACGTTAGAGAAGCCTAATCATTTTACAAAGACTTTATTTGCACTCTTTCTTAGGACTTTTTCTACCAGGTAAATTCCTGGATGTTTAACCTTTTGCAACTCCATTTCATAAAATGCACCTTTGATTTCTTTTTCGTCTTGATCTTCTAATATATATGTTGTCGGATTGGTTACGTTTACTTTTTTAATCTTAAAATTTCATTTGACCAGTTTGGCGTGTAACCTTTCGTAAATGCTTCCCTGTGTTTACTAATCCTCACACTGTCTTTAATTGAAAATTTTGGTATTTTGGTTGCAAGTTTGATGTGGGTAAATGATGATTTAAGAATAGTTTTTTTCATTTGATTTATCAATTGTGAACTGTATTGTTGTATTGTTTCACAATATCGCTTAAATTTTTTATCCAATTGTAAGAACCGTTCAGGTTAAACAAGCGCCACATTTTTCCCTTTAAAGTTCTAATTACACGTTCCACAATGCATGCTTTCTTTGTAGAAAAAACACTATAATGGTTTATGCTATATGTCTGCATTAAGGATTGAAAGTGTTTGTTATAATATTCTTTACCAAAATCAGACTGCAAATTTCTTGGTGGATTTTTTAATTTATTTAAAATTGTTTTCATTGCAGCAGTAACATCAATACCCGTTTTACTTTTAAGTGGTACAGTCCATACGTATTTGGAGAAACAATCAATAACTACTAAAATGTATTTAAATCTTTTGTTTGTTTGCGAATATGGTAGCATTTCAATCAAATCGGTCTGAAGAAGGTCATTTAAATCTTTTACTATCACTTTGCGTCTCTTTAAATTTATTCTTGCTGGTTTATGAAGTTCATTTACTATATCCTCTTTCTAATCAGGATTTATTAAATACAATTAATAAATACTTCCATGTTTGAATGTCGTGAGCTCCACTTGCTTTGAAAGGAACTTTTAACATAAAATCAAGAAACAGTGTGTTATTGTTTATAAGTCCGGAACCGGAACAAACGTTGAACACCCTCCTTTAAGTGGATCATGATTGTTTATATTTACCTTCAAGTGTAAAACTTTTTGGATTGCCCAACCTGAATCCTTTTCGCTAAATTCCTCTAATCGCTTCGAAATCTTGTCTAATACGTTCTCCTTATACCACCGCTTGAGATTGGTATTTATATCGATGTGACGATTTGCAGTAGGAAACGTCTTCAAATCTATTTCACCAGTTGTAGGCTTAACAAAGTTAGCGGCCAATATTACATTAACTTTCAACATTGACTTTTTAAGCAAGCAACAATCTTGCGTTTAAAACTAACGAACGCCTTGTCTAAGAACACTAGAGGATCTCTATAACTTAAATTGGTAATAAGTCCCGTAATTATTCGACTTCAAAACATGATTGTACATAATGCCAAATCAGATTTTTCGAATATGACCTCTAGAAAGCGTTGCATCAATACCTTTACCTTGATATTCCAAAGAGCGTTTCAAGTGCCTCAATCGTACAAGGTAACTTTTAAGATGTGCCAAATTAGATTCCAGCCTACTAGGATTTTCCTGACGATTGTCTTCGTATACCTTATTTCTAATAGCAAGCTTCAATATACTAATATTTGCTTTGATAATTATAATGTGTTTTGTTATTGCATCGACTGATCTGATTAGATTCACGCATTTCACAGTTAATTTCAGAATAGCGCTACTAATCTCGGCCACGGTTTCAGAATTCATGATTTTATACAAATCATTACACTACTTAATATATGTACAGCTTTATTTACTATTTATACAAAAATATCATCTGACAAAAGCAAAACAACTGTAAATGAATTAGCATACAACATCATTTTTCATTCAGCTGCGTTTACTGAAAAAAATTTGCTTGCTTGCAGTATAGTAATCAAATGTTTTTTATACGACCTTTGATTTATGCTGTGTGTACAGAAAATACACTATCATTACAGCGCTATTTTTATGGTTACATATAAAAAATTTTAATAAAATTAAAGCAAGTTTTGAAAAATGTCTCAGATTAAACCGTCAATGTTGTTTATTAATTTACACGCACTATAGAATATGAAATGTGCAACGCATGACATTTTCCATAAAACTTTGTTAAAGCAATTCATTTCTTTATTATTTAGCATAATTATAGCACGTAGAACTTAACTCATGATGGAGGTATAAAAATAATTTTTTAAAATTCAACGAATGCTACGCAATGAAATTTAAATTACACAACGTTATTTATATTATAAAACTTTTGGTCTTTTATATGACCTTAATATATACCACATTCAGCTGCGTTTACTGAAAAAATTTGCTTGCTTGCAATATAGTAATCAAATGTTTTTTATACTATCTTTGATTTATGCTGTGTGTACAGAAAATTCACCATCATTACAGCGCTATTTTTTTATGATTACATATAAAAAATTTTATTAAAAATTAAAGCAAGTTTTGAAAAAATGTCTCAGATTAAAACCGTCAATGTTGTTTATTAATTTTTACACGCACTTTTAGTAAAAGTTGATAAATTTAAATGAAAAAACTATTCTTAAATCATCATTTACCCACATCAAACTTGCAACCAAAAATACCAAAATTTTCAATTAAAGACAGTGTGAGGATTAGTAAACACAGGGAAGCATTTACGAAAGGTTACACGCCAAACTGGTCAAATGAAATTTTTAAGATTAAAAAAGTAAACGTAACCAATCCGACAACATATATATTAGAAGATCAAGACGAAAAAGAAATCAAAGGTGCATTTTATGAAATGGAGTTGCAGAAGGTTAAACATTCAGGAACTTACCTGGTAGAAAAAGTCCTAAGAAAGAGTAGAAATAAAGTCTTTGTAAAATTGTTAGGCTTCTCTAACGTACACAATAGCTGGATCGATAAAAATAATGTTTGCTAGAAGTTGTTATAATAATAGATAGTAAGGCAATATGCAATGTGCAACGCATGACATTTTTCCATAAAAACTTTGTTAAAGCAATTGATTTTCTTCATATTTAGCATAATTACAGCACGTAGTAAAATTAACTCATGATGGAGGTATAAAAATAATTTTTTAAAATTCAACGAATGCTACGTAATGAAATTTATATTACACAACGTTATTTATAATGGTAAAACTTTTGGTCTTTTATATGACCTTAATAAATACTTGTTTGAAATGAATGTCAATCGCTTTAAGTGAAAAAAAATCAGTTAGACAAAACCGCTTATTTGGCGCTTTGTGAGTTTATTCACACAGCTATATAAGAATATTATAACACCGTTTAGTTAGCAATCTCGTCCGATTTACTTTTCAGTAAAACGGAATGTGATTTTGTATCAAGGTTTATTTTATTATAAAAAAATGTGGTCAATTCAAACTTCTTCTCTGCATTGCCCTAAGCGAATAAAAAGAAACGTTGTAAAAATAATTAGCTCATGCCTTAATCGACTAATACAGTAATATTGAAGGGAATTGATGTTACTTTCTGCAACGAAAACAATTTTTTTAACACAGTACTCGCTGGTCGTATGTATCAGTAGTTGAGGTACTAAGAATTCTTTTATCATCACTTGGATTAAGAACAATTTTGTTTTGTTTAATAGTAAGCACATCATGTTTTTGACTGATATAATTAAACATTACTGTTTCTGTACAGTCTGAAATCGATTAAAAAATGTATAAACTCAAGTTCTTTCAGTTGTACTGAAAAAGTACGCAATTTTTTTTCAGAAAACGATGCAAATTTTTAATTTTTTCTAACAGGTCAGTTTATTATTTAATATAAATACTTCACGTAGATTTTTACCAACTGTATAGAAAAAAGTCTATGATATCGATTAAAAAAATGTATAAAAGTCAAGTTCTTTCAGTTGTACTGAAAAAAAGTAAATATTTCAAAATGATTTCTAGGTAAAATTTAATTTTTTTTTGTTTTGCAATTGACAACTTTAATTTTAAAATATGGTATATACGCGTGCACAGTTTCGAAGCCAGGCCGGTCTTCCATTAATGCTTACTAAGTGGATTTATTTATTATTCTGTTGATGTTAGCATTAAATTTCTCGCTTTTTTTTAATTTTTCCTGTGGATGTCAGCATTAAAAAAATTTATACATGACTGGCTTTATTAAATTTTCTATAGATTTCATATTTTTTACAATTGCTATCTAAACAAAACCTTAGCATTAAATTCTTGCTTACATGAGTTGAATTTTCTGCTGTTCTTGTTGTTTAATATCCTTATATACTCAAGATATGTGTGTGTGTGATAATCGTTCAATCTTTATTGTCAAGTTGTAGTTGTGTGTTCTGTAGAACAAATCAAAAATGAAAACCTTTTTTTTTTTTAAAAAATTGTCCTTGTCAGGAAAGAATAATGATAGTGATTGGGTTAAAATTATTGAGTAGTTTATAGTCAATCCAAATTAAGTACTGGTGAAAAAATCGTTGACGCCAATTGCAACGTACGACCTAATGACACCAATACAGAGTATGTATTCGTTAGCTTAATATATAGATTTAATTTTCTTAATGCATTTACTTGATATAATATTCATTTGAATCTTTTTTTTAGTTAACACGAAGAAGAACAACCAGAAACGACCGCGCGTCAAAGATGAAGAAGACAGCCCTCATAGAATTGATAATGCAATATTTTCTTTAACCGTTCAGAGTTGGAGTGAGTTAGAACTGTTCTTTTATATTTGGGAACTTAAGTGAATTATAGTATGTTTATTCTAGAGTACATAACATTATATATATATATATATATATATGTATTTTATAGATTACAATAAAGAAATATACATTTTGTGTTTCATTTCACATTACTCCCGATTTAATAACTACGTAATCTCAGTTTACAGAACGGTGTAAAACAATTTTTGACTTTTAATCTGAGTGCATATTTCGAATAGATGCTCTCATTTTTTTGCGATTAAAGTTAGAAATGCATTTCAAATAGATGCTTTAATATTTTTTTTTGTAACTGAAATTAGAAATGCATGTGATCTAAAATTGCAGAGTTGCTTTCGGTACGTAAATATGGAAATGCAAATGCTGAAGAAGCATTAGACTAGACTATCGTTGACAAGAAAAAAGCTGTAAGTAATTCTTTAAAAGCGAGAATGAGAAAATTGGTGCAGTCAGTCTGCCTATCTGTTTGTCTGTCTTTGGCAATTTTTTCGAGATATCTGTACAATTTGTTAAATGTTGTAAAACCAGTAAAGAGCTATTGCGTTGATCAATTATAATTGCTTTCAGGGTTGAGATTCCCATTCGTGCTGTCTGAGTTTAATTGTTTTTTCTGCAGACATCAGCATTAAAGATTTCTTACTGACTACAATAATAATACATCCACAATCTTTTCTATTCTTTTTTTATTATTATCAAACCATTCTTTTAATAACAAAGTATTTTGTTTTTGCAATAGATAGGTTTCCATCCATTTCTTCTTCCATTTTTCTATACCCTTCACACATACTTCTTCACCGGGTCGGATAATTTGCTTCGGCTAACATTGTAAAATTATATTAAAATAAATAATACAGACACAATCTTTCTATTGTTTTTTATTATTATCAAGCCATTCTTTTAATAACAAGGTATTTTGTTTTGCACATTGCAGATTATTATTGCTGTGTCTACAACAATGGATGTTGCATTTTAAACGGTTGTTGATTTTTAACTCCGATAGCTTAGGACAACCTCGTGCAAGCATATCAGTTACAACGTTTTGCATTAGATAGGTTTCAATCAATTTCTTCTTTTCTAGACCCTTCACAAATACTTCTTCACCGGGTCGGATAATTTGCTTCAAATAAAGCGCTATATATGATAACACCATTCCAGCTGTTGAAGATTCGTCCCAAGAAAGACCATGAATATTCTTTGTCACCCAGTCGTTATGTTTTATATGATCTTGACTCAAACAACTAGACTGCATTGGTAGTTTAAAAATTTGATGCCAAACAACACCTTTCAACAAGTCCAAAACCGCAATTTCTTTACACACAAACTCGTTTTTCTTGTATTTAAATCCCTGAATATTAATTATATACATGTTTGTATGTAAATATATGCAGTAAACTTCGACTAATTAAATTAATATTAGGAGCAATCTCCTTATATAGCAGATTACCACCATCTGCGTACTTTGCCAACCCACTTTTTAACCTATCACAAGAGTGAACACATTTTGATTTGAAACCGGCCCATGTGTATTTGCAGCCTTTAAACATAAATCAGAATCCACTTTAATTAAACACAATTGACTTGAATGCGATATTTTTGCATCTGTCATACTTATAACTTCAAAACATCTACACACATTTCCTCTGCACTTACATTTTTCAACATACGTGTGTTTTGAAGTATGTATGTTCCATTGAAAGTAATATAAAGCCGATCCTAATTCAAAACGTGCCCACAAGTATTTTACAGTAAAAGTATATAACGCCGATCCTAATTCAAAACGGTGCACGTGTAACTTCTCGCTAGAAAACCGAATTCAAAACAGCTACACACATTTTTCTCTGCACTTACATTTTTCAACATACGTGTGTTTCATTGAAAGTAATATAAAGCCGGTCCTAATTCAAAACGTGACAGACGTATTTTACATTGAAAGTATAGAAGAATTCATGTTTTCACAACTATTTTACATTGAAATGTTTTCACAACTATTTTACATTGTAATTATATAGGGCCGATCCTAATTCAAAACGTGACAGACGTATTTTACACATGGAAAATACGTCTGTCGCGTTTTGAATTAGGACCGGCCTTATTTACCTACTAATTTACGTCATCTGTTAAAGCATCTCATCATAAAATTTAGCGTACGTGATGTTTTAAATGTAGGAATCGCTACACTTTCCGATAAAACCCAGCATATTAAGTAAAAAAAATATGGAACAATAACTATGTATACGTGCGGAATTGAAAGGAAAATTTGATAAATTCCTGTACAAAATTACAATTACGTGATGTTAAAAAGTACAAAGTACTATTGGCAAACGAAATGAATGACAACCACATTAAACCCATTTAATTGCGAAATGATCACTAATTGCCAAGTATAAGAAGCCGAATCTACCCTTGCGAAATGTTGCAAAAGTATCTTGTTCTATGTTTTAGCTAACCGCTAAGTCCAACCAGGTTGGTGCTGGGGTTATAGGTGTTTTTAAAAGCTTGTGTGAGAGCAAATTAACTTATATTGAGTTGGATGTGACTCGTTAGTAGTTTTTAATAGCTTTCACCGTAATGAGGTACAAGAAAGGCTACAAGTACTACCTTTATTTTGAAGGGTGTCAAATACAAGTCCAGCTATTCAAAAAATGATGTTTTTTGAGTTAAATTATTGGTGATTTAGCTTATGAGTAAAGATACTCTGGAAAGTGTTGGACATTTGTTTTGTTTCTGTTTTGTCAATTTCTTAGCAAGACGAATTTCAGGAAATCAATCCACCTGAACTATTTTCCAAAACGTGCAAAATTCAGATATACATATTTTATAACAATTGCTTTTATTTTTAGTGTAGAATAAAGGTGTCAAAATAAGTAGGGTATGCTAGTTGAAACCTAAATGTTATTAGCTTCTCCAGAAAAATATCACACTCTTTGTATTCTATATGTAAATAATGAAACAGATATTTTTTTATTACAAACAACTTTTATATTTAAATTTTTTTAGTATCTCATTTGTATTGAAAAAAGACAATAAAGCATGCTACTACACTACAAATACTTGTTGCGATCCCATTTCAGGCATCACTTGCAATCTGTTTTAGAGTGCATCGTTTTGGTTGCTCGTCTTTGGAGGAATAACTGGAAATATAATATTGGAGATTACCGTACGTTTAAGTAGCAGTAACCCTCAAAAATGGAAACATCCCTTTGGTCGTTTTTTAATGGTAAATCAAACTTACAGTCCAAATTATGAGTTATCAGAAACCTATCAATCGTTTGCTATACTTACAATAGGTTTACAGTTTGCAACATTTGATGTTATTATTGCTGCACTACTTTGTCATGTAACTTATCAATTCAGACTTTTACAGAATAGGATGGAATATGTTAACCGACAAGTACACACTGGTTTTGCAACGGTAAGAATTTTTATATTACATTTACATTTAGAATCGAAACTGCCTGAAACGAGCTTGAATTGACACATCTTTATTCGGTCAAATACAAGTCTAATCATTCACAAATATTTACAGAAAATCTTTGATATACTGAATTCGATACAGATATCACTACTGATAACTACAACAATGTCTAAACATTGTAATTTTCTTTGTTAAAGCGAGCCCACTGTATTTATTACTAGTTTAACTGCGTGGGCGAATGCAACATTAATTTATTACTGTACAAGCACCAATTGACATATCATAATTTACATAAACGCTAAACGCATACGAACAATTTGATATCACTAGTGATTAATACCCAAACCGAAGTAACTGTTGTGTTGTAAGATGTATACATGGAACTATATGACTTCGATATTGTACCAGACGTCTGCGAAAGCTTCTCTTTTTATATTCAACCCTTGTAATTGTTTCTCATTTTTATTGTTCGCCTAATGGCTTCATCCTTTCCAGTTCTTGACCAATATATATATATATATATATATATATATATATATATATATATAAATCTACAATGCTTGATAAAACTGCCCTGACGTTGGGCGTCACAAAATTATGCTGTGAATATTCGGGTACATTCGTCCTGACCAATATAAGGATACAATGGATGCTTGCTTAATGGAAAATGTGAATTCTTACCTTACCGTCTCCGTTTTCCTCTTTTGCTAGCCCAGCGACAAATATGCTGTGGATTTTACGAAATTGAAATTACACAAAGGAATCTCGTCTACTAATACCATAAATTGTTGGAAATCAGCCAAAACCAGCCAAATATTGACATCTACTCAATTTCAAATTGCATACTTTACATTAATTAAATTTTTATACAAACTGTAACGTGCATTTTTAATGGCGTAACATTTTACACTACTAAATTCGTAAATACATTTCTGTAACTTGTTACGCTCCCTTTCTGTTAGCGTACTTAAAATACATCGTTTTTGGATCGCTGTTTGTATAAAGTAAATATACTTCCGCATAGTTTTCAGAATTGTATACAATTTAACTCGTGTGTATTACTTTAAAAGTGTATTAATTTGAAGATTGATTTTCATTAATAAATTTACTAATTGTGTTTTTAGTTGAGTTTTCTTGTGAAGTAAAAGTTGTTTATTAACTGTAGGCAGTGTAGTTCTGATGGATTTTGAAGAAAATATGCTTTATATGTAACGTGTTTGATTGACCGACGGTTTTAGTGATGCGCGTAGCTTTATTAATTGTTTTTTTTGTTGCTTTATCTTTTTATATTTGAAATGTGTGTGCGATCTAGTGTAGTGATTTCCCTTTTTTTTTATCAGGGTAAGTGCAATAAACTTGTACAGAATTTGTTTAAAGGAGCCACTTTAGGCTGGTTTTAAACTCCCTAAAACATTTGCAAAATGAAATTGCAGAAGTGTTTAACTCATTCCGTATTAATGATATGTTAAATTTACCTTGCATTTAATAAGTAAATAAAATATGAACGTACCTTTTCTTTTAAAGACGAGATTGAGAGAGTGATCGTGCTTTTATATATTTCACCGTATTCAAACAATGCCTTTACCAACTGAAATTAGCTTCAGAAGTTGAAGAAGTTCTTTCTGCTGAAGCAGATCCGCAAAACGGAAAATTCCTGGCGGATGTTTGGATCGGAATTATACTAACTTTAATTGTTATTAGTTGTGTTGTTGCTGTGTTCCTGTCTGTTGTACCCCAAATTCCACCCCTGCGAATAGACTGTGAATCTTTGCCAAGCTACACCAGTGCATCCGGCTTACCAAGCTATCAGGAGGCTTTCGATCAGTTACAGAACGTAAAAGAACAATCTGCAGTTGATAGTAGTGTCAAGTTTCAAGTTGATAATGGGATGGAACCATGGACACCCCACACTCCACCAGCTCCAACTGCAAGGCTATCAGTAGCCGAACTAGTCCAATTCTATAGAAACTCTTCCTGTGCTCCTGGTTGTGTAAGTTGAGCTATTACATACTTGTTATTACTTTAAATATCTATCCGTTGCTTTACCATATCTTTGTCGTTCTGATACCTCTTACAATACGTTCATATTTTATTTACTTATTAAATGCAAGGTAAATTTAACATATCATTAATACGGAATGAGTTAAACACTTCTGCAATTTCATTTTGCAAATGATTTAGGGAGTTTAAAACCTGCCTAAAGTGGCTCCTTTAACAAATTCTGTACAAGTTTATTGCACTTACCCTGATAAAAAAAAGGGAAACCACTACACTAGATCGCACACACATTTCAAATATAAAAAGATAAAGCAACAAAAAAACAATTAGTAGAGCTACGCGTATCACTATAACCGTCAGTCAATCAAACACGTTACATATAAAGCATATTTTCTTCAAAATCCATCAGAACTACACTGCCTACAGTTAATAAACAACTTTTACTTTACAAGAAAACTCAACTAAAAACACAATTAGTAAATTTATCCCGCATTAATTCTCACTATTTTTAAAGCAACAAGAAAACAGTATTTCTAACGTAATTAATATATATCAACGAAGAAGCAAACTACAACTGCCCGTCTGTAGATATAAAATCGTTGTTATTACCATCGCTTATCGCCTATCAACTCGACTCGTATATCCACATAAGGAACAAAAATGTATATCTACTAATTAATTACGAGCTGTTTATCATTTTCGATAAGTTTATTAATGAAAATCAATCTTCAAATTAATACACTTTTAAAGTAATACACACGAGTTAAATTGTATACAATTTTGAAAACTATGCGGAAGTATTTACATTATACAAACAGCGATCCAAAAACGATGTATTTTAAGTACGCTAACAGAAAGGGAGCGTAACAAGTTACAGAAATGTATTTAAGAATTTAGTAGTGTAAAATGTTACGCCATTAAAAATGCCCGTTACAAAACGTAAAAGTATTTTAGCCCTGAAGCCGTCAGCGTACCCTTGTCAAAACATCAAAACTGTAAGCTGGTTGAAAACTAAGAGAGAGCCACATGTCCATGTTTGGCCGTTTATATCTAGTTTTTCCACCTCTATAAGCCTGCCATAATTTCGCAAATTTTCATCATTACAAACATCTGTACACATTCTCAAAATCGTTTCACTTCCAACGAACACAGTTATCCAAAAACTGCCTCTAACCGACACAATTTTGTTCCAAAACACAAATTTCAAGCTCACAAACACCCTTACTAAATCGTTTACGCCGTATACAGATATCTTACTCTAATCACGTTGTGTATATACATTCCAGCTGACAAAAGTTACAATTTAAACTACGTCTATCCCTTAACAAGTGTTATACCTACCTCACTTATGCACATGCTCACATCAACTATCTCTCTTATACCATGTTTTCAAGTTTCATTGTAACGAACAACAGCTGTTGCCAATAAACTACTTCAACTAAAGCTTCATATCGTTTTAAAGAAGCTATAAATTGCTTTAATTGACGTCGGCACTAATAACTCCCTATAATTTGCTGTTGTTTGTGCAGTCTTAAACTACCCTATACAAGGAAAAGCGCGACGGTTACATTTGTTTATAATTTAATAATACTAGAAAACTAGCTTTATCCAAAACACGTTTAAAATGCTTTTAAACAAATAATATAACCGTCAACTTTGCTTTTGTTTAACACTACTTGGAAACTACAACGGCTACGTTTGTTTATACCTATGAAATTGAAATGCTATCTTACACAGGGTGTTTCTAATATACAATGCGCTATATCTTTATGAATAACTATCTGTAAGAATTATGAAAATTACATTTGAGCTTTCTAAAATGCGTTCTGGATAATTATTAATTTTAAAACTATTTAAAATAAAACCCCTTTAAAGTGGTTTGTTGTATTTCCACATGCTGACTCGCAAAATGAATTGCAATTTGAAAATTAACGCCCCTTTAACCCCTAAATATTACAGTATTGCCGTGGATTCATCTCAGGATTCTCAGTAGATTTGAAAATTAGTTTATATAAAAATCGAAAATTTCAACAAAAATAAAAAAATTCAAAAAAATTAATTTCTTACCCAGATTCCGCTTTCTTCAACACCTTAATTCTTCTTCATTTCCCGGGCTAGCTCAGTTGGGCTTCCTCTTGGATACCTATATTCACTATTATGCTCTGTATCGTTCACGCACACTCTCAATAAAACCACAAAATACAACAATCATACAATATTTATTTATCACTATTTACGAATAAAAATCCAATATTATCCACATTTCAGTGATCAAGTTACACCTCAATAAATCCTATTTTTGTAATGTCCTGTATTTTAATTTAAATTATCAAACACATCGAATGTACCCGCAGTAAATGGGCCCTGAATAATATCTTATTTTTCATTCTTTTTTTATAATTTATTTCAACTTAGTAAACTCTGGAGTATGGTGAGCTTATGATAACCCAGTTAATTATGAATAATGTATGCTTTTTACTTTGCATAAGCTGACTGCAGACAAAAAACACATGTACTCGTAACAATAAAAAAAATTTAAGTTCCTGATGGAACGTCAATAAGCTTTATACACCTTTAGATTTCTATTTAAATACCATAATACAGTTAGTTATACGTATTATTTTTAATACGCAAAATAATGCACAATACCTTCAAAATTCACTCTCACACGTCACACAATAATCATAGTTTCATAGTTTATAACAACAATTTTAAAGCGTTACCTGGAATTTCTAGAATATCTCTACTCCATTGACGATGGTAAAGTAGTTTCGCTCTGCTTTACTGGCCGCCTCTAGCTATTTGTAGAAGGACATCATTTAAGTTGTGCTGCTTGCGCTGCCTTCACGGTGCATCCAATTCTAAATCCAAATTAATCACACTTCTTTTATAACCGCGTACTTTAGTTAATTTTAATTTAAATTTACGTTACTTCACTTCACGAGCTTGTTTAAAGTAAATGTTGCACCTCAATTAAAATTTAGATTCGATACTCATTCGCGTATCAAATTATGAGGCCAACATTGTACTATATAATTTAAAATATGTATACTTACAAACTCGTATTTGAAGCGATGTAAATATTATTAGAACGAAGTTAAAAGAGAGCGAGCCGTGCTAATTCGTCGAGTATTTATATGCTTCGACCGTCACCTCTCCGGCCACTCTTACTGTAAAAAATCTAATTTAAAATAACACGTTCTTAAAATTTTGGTTCAACCGTTTTCGAAATCCGCGAAATTTAGCTCGTCGTTACGATATTTTCCGAAAAATTAACATTCAATATTCGCGTGTTTGTCTGCTATACTACTAACCATATAAACCAATAAGATATTCAATGCCGTCTTGAAACCCCGCCTGTATTAACGCTATCCCTTGCTTATGCATATCATATGTTTCCTTCTAACCTTGTTTGAGTGGTAGAGAATCAATATTACTGTCCGCGTTCTAAAACTCCATGTGGACCAAAATACGTGCTTTAGCGACTGTTGTTTAACCAATATTCTTTGAAACCTATTTGTTATCTATACAAATTAAGGGGAACTTGACATTTACAAAACCTGCAGGTGTTCAATTTAACGAACGTTTTAACACAACATTTCTACGAGTTGGCTTTTCAACGTATTTTATATCCAACGGCTGTTTATGTGTTAGCAACGCGTTTCACCTTGGTATTATCGATTTTTCATGCTTTTATGCATATTATGCGTAAATAACCGTTTAATTAAACTCAATTAAATTAATTAATTAATTGCATTAACTTCTACAATTTATTTCCTTTGCAAACCTACTAAATATTAATCATTATTTGTAAAATTTTGTTAATACTTGTTACTTAAAAATGAACTAACTGGAATAGATTTCGCACGCAAATTCTGGTTGTTTCCTTTATACAGGGTGTTTGAAATTGCCTTGTTTATACTTAAATTTAGCCCTTTAAAACCACTTCAATATATATATATATATATATATATATATATATATATATATACACTTAAAAATGAACTAACTGGAATAGATTTCGCACGCAAATTCTGGTTGTTTCCTTTATACAGGATGTTTGAAATTGCCTTGTTTATACTTAAATTTAGCCCTTTAAAACCACTTCAATATATATATATATATATATATATATATATATATATATATATTGGTTAATAAGATAAAATAATAGCTTAGACCTTTATGTAGAGCCTAAATGATGATTTCAAATCGAGCTAATAATTAAAAGATGGAAAATATAAGGTCTCATATAGAATTCAAGCCCGTATCTTTGGCTTTCGCGAGCGATGCGTTTACCAATTACGCCATCTGGATGGGTGGTGGCAATTGGAAAGATATACAAATCTAAACATGTAGACAATCATACATCAACCTAATTTTAAATTGCCATTGGCATTTTTGTCAATCATATCTGCAGTTTCAAGAAAAAATAATAACTTAGACTATTATGCAAACACTAATTGATTATTTTAAATCGAGCTAATAATTGAAAGATGGAAATCATAAGGTGTCGGACAGGATTCAGACCTGTATCTTCTGTTTCGCCGTTCGTGCGTTTACCAATTACGCCACCTAAACAAGCGATGATAATTGGAAAGACATTCAAATCTAAATCATGTACGCAATCATACATCAACAGTTCCTTCACTAATACGTCAGCGACGGTTGCAGCGTTTTGGTTTAGTATAGCATACGAATCGGTCCACTTTGTAAAATAGTCCTAGCCCTCCAAGAAGTACTTACTTCCGGAGTTAGTTTCAGGGAATGCACGGGCAATATCGATAACTTCTTTTTGACATCGTCCTTGCAACCCATTCAATAATCTTGATCGTACCTTCTCCAGAATCTTCTTAGCGCCAAAGTGATCTCCCTAGGTACCATTACATAAATCTACTAAAACCTCCGACACTCGGCTTTTGGACACCATCACTTGTAGCGTACTCGTGGATCCACCTTCGTTCTCCAAGGATCGTTAAAGGATCCCATCCGCTACCTTCAGAAAACCACATTGTGCCAAATGCGACTTCAGGATGCTACTCAACGGACTGATAGGATAGGCGTTCTGCTCTAACTTTCTAACCCAGAATGATACCTAAGTCTATATCATTCTTCTATATGGTTCGAAATTGTAAAGGTTGGCAATCGTCATTGATCACGATAGTCCGACTAAGTAGATTACATTTCGTTTCTAACCGTGAGCAAGGTCTACAATCTTCACGGCAAGGTCGTCTCGAACACGAATCCGCGCTACTATGTCTTGTACCAACATAGTGTACCGTTTTGAAGTCATACTCCTGCAGCATGTTTCCATCTGGTTACTTGCCCTTTGGGGATTATAAACTGAAATAGTCACTTCAGGGCTACGAGTTCTCAAGTGAAATTTTCTCCCGTACGGCTACCTATGTATATGGCGACTTTGATCTCCATTTTTCAATGTCAAATCTGTCATTGGCACGTACTGTGATGGTTTCATATTCTTTGTTTACACAATCGAGAAAATCATCTACGTAGCGGTGCATGATTATAACTATTGCAGCCCTAGGGTACTTATTTGCCCTCTCTTTGGCAATAGTATTATTCACGTATCTTGAGCTGCTAGATGATCATGTTGCACCAAACGTCACCAATTGTAAAACGTATGTTTCTGGTTCCCTGTTAACTTTGTCAGGCCAAAAAGATTTTTGTACATGTTCCTTATCAGCTCTTATTTCACTCTGATAAAAAGTTTCTTTAATGCCAACGTTCATTGCAATTTTACATCGCTTAAATCTTATTAAAACGCGGAATAAAAAAATACATGAACTGGCCTTTTTAGCAAGACAGAATTTAACAATGCTTTCTGAACCTTAACAGTTACTTCATGCATTATTCGGATCTCGTTAGGTTTATTCGTATTTATTGCAGGAAGTATCCGATCCTATCATACCGCAACAAGATTCTGCTAGTTCTTCTGGGATTAATATTCATATAGCTTTTCCAAGTAATTTTCAATTTGTATTTTCAGTGCACGGCCGTCTTTGAGTCGAGTTTCAAAAGTCCTTTTAGACAATGCATTCGCTGTAGAGCCTTTTTATTGCTATCGGACAACCTAATATCGTGATGTTTCTACAATAAACCGGTTTGAAAACTGTCATTACTTCGTTTTGTTGTGTTCTGCATTTACTCAAGTGCCATTTCCTCTTCCTTAGAAGTTATAATATCTAGTGGTCTGTTCTCTCACCTATAATCATTAATAAAGAAAAATGGTATTACCTTTTCCTGTAAATAATTATCTTGCTCACGAGGTTCATAACCCTGGTCGTTGCAGTAATTGACGCGCTCGACAGCGCTGTCGCGATATTCGACGAATATTGTCCATGCTTATAGCTACAACTGGTTTCATTAACTTAATTAATTCGCAGACATTCACTTTCTGTACTTCACCGGTAAGGTATTTCTAGGTATTTCACAACCGCCAACAGTTTCATTTTAGTAATTCAATAATTTCGGTCCGATTTCAAGAGCACCTTACTAAAGCAAACCTATCTAGCCCGTCTTGTATCTGGGATAGTACACTTCCGATGGCGACATTACTTGCGTCCGTTTCCAAGTTGAATTTGTTTTCTCTGAGGATAAATGCCTTAGTTGTTGGAACGCATTTTGGCAATCTTTATCCCAAACGCAATTACGCCCGTCATCAGCCAGCTTGATGAAGGACTTGGCAATATTCGCAAACCCGGAAACGAATGCCGCTCGTTGGCAACGCAACATAGTTATCTCTAATGTGTATTGTCTAGACGGGTGGAGGGGCTTAATGTTTTTCGTGTGTAAAATTCCATCTATCAACTTAAATGTTAAAAATGCAATTGTATATGGAAATCGTACTTAAATTGTCTTAATGGGTGCGCCTTTCTCTTAAATTAGTTTTAATAAACTACAACTCTAGTTTCTCAAATGTAAATCGTGGTCATAAAAGATGATCATTATATTCTACCATTTGAGGTACCGAGATTTAAAATAATTCTCGATACAGAACTAAATTACAAAATATTAAGAAATTTGTCAAAAATATGCAGTTTAAAATAGCCTACAGTTTAGCACTTAGTATCTATGTAAAATTAATGTCGAATCATCCACTTTTCTAATCCTAAATTTCTATTTGTATCATGTTTCAGTTTGTTCAATTCTGTGTAACTAATTCTTCGCTATTTTAGAGTTCTGAACAACATTCGTATTCACAGTGGGCTAACCGACATTGGATATACTTAAAGAAGCTTATAAAAGAAATTATAGAACATCACGTGGCAATAATATCCGTTGCAAAAGAGGTGGAGACACTATGTAGCGTTCCGATTCTGTGTGCGTTCTTTGCAACACTGTTTACGTTGGGTCTTTCGCTTTACAGCATATTGGTAAATATCTGTTACTTTCTTTATTACACATAAGTTCAGTTATAGTTAGTTCTAAAGTAAGATATTATTTGTACGGAAAACCTACTATTTAGTTTATTTACGTAAATTATTTTTAACTACGGTTGTTGGGTTTTGTTATGTGCTCTAAATAATTGAAAGTGTGAGCGTTTTAATTTACTTTTTTTTTAATTTTACCCATAGTTGTCTAGTAGACTGAAGAGAAAGCAGGTATAGCCTAAATAGAAAGTGAACATAAACCTAAACACAAATTTACAACGCAAGGGTGAAGAGATATAAGGATGAAATACGCTAAAAAGGAGAGTAAAAATTGTAAGTAAATAATATGAGCAATAAGTGACAGAACACTGAGGAACGAAAAACTACTGCTTGACTTATTAGAAACTATTAAAGAATGAAAAGATGGCAGAAATTAATCTAGATTAAATTACTGCATGCAGATGGTGAGGAATGCAACTTGCAAAGATAATTCCGTAGGTAGGTAGGAACAAAAGTAGAAGACAAGTTGTAGAAGTGTTGTTAGCGAACCAGATACACTCGGTGTACGCCTTTTGATGCTCTGGTAGTTTCAACTTTTTTATTTTATTTTATTTATTTATTTATAGAAAAAATACATCCGACAGACAAGCCAATTACAGGATGTATACCAAAAAAAAAATAACAAAATAAGGTACATTTCATATGCAGCAACACAAATTATAATAAGTCCCTATATCTATAGCATACCAGCTTTTAATTGTGGCAAAGAGTCACAAAATAAATCAAAATTGTCCCGAATATCAAAATAATTTAGAACCATAACATTAACAGGAGAAAATTTCAATATATTTGTTCTAGGAGTTTTTACATAAAATAAAGACGCTAAGCGAGTTTTAACGTTGGGTACATGAAAGTAAAGTTGACCTAATAAATTGGGACAGTTAATCAGATTATTAAGTAACTTATACAACATACTGACTGAGTAGAATTTTCTACGTGTACGTAGATCGTTTAATCCAAACCTATTTAAAAACATCCTGAGGAAGGCCACGCTGAGGATAAGTACCATCAGACTTAAACCACAGAAACTTAGCGTATCGTCTCTGAATTTTCTCTAACACCCAACTGTGTACTTCATATCCTGGGCTCCAAACAACAGAGGCATATTCCATCTTACTGCGCACAAATGCATTATACAGGGCAGAGATAGTTATAGATTGAGAAAGATGATAACCATTTCTGAGTACAAATCCCAAATTTTTGTACGCTTCTTTTTGAATGGTTGTAATGTGTTCAATAAAGGTAAGCTTTGAGTCAAATTTGACACCGAGGTCTTTTAAAACACTACACTTACTAATTGAAACATTCTCAATGGTGTATGTGTAAGAAATAGGATTAATCTTACGTGTATAGCTAACGGTAAAGCACTTCGAGATATTTAAAGGTAGATTGTTGTTACTACACCAATAATACAAGCTAACTAGATCATTTTGAAGTTTCCTGCAGTCATCTGTTGATAATATAGATGTAAACAATTTTAAATCATCAGCATAGAGAAGAGAACAACAAGTTAAATGACGAACGATGTCATTAATGAAGATTATAAATAACAAAGGCCCAAGACCGGAGCCTTGAGGTACACGGGATGAAGCTACAAAGTCAAACGACTGATGACCATGATATTCCACGCACAGCTTACGATTACTTAAGTATGATTCAAAAAATCTTAGGAAAGATAACGTGAGTCCAACTTTAGAAACTTTAGTGATTAAAATTCCGTGATCAATTCTATCAAAGGCTTTTGAAAAGTCAGTATACAAAACATCAACTTGACCTCCATTATCAAGTTGTTCTGCAACATATTGAGTGAAGCAAACAAGGTTAGTAACTGTAGATCTACCTGGTACAAATCTATGCTGCTCAGGGCATATTAGAGACTTAACATGAGATGCAAGTATATTATAAATAACAATTTCAAAGACTTTTCCAAAATTACACATAATTGTAATAGGCCTATAATTTTCAATTTGTAACTTTGAGCCTTTCTTATAAACCGGGCAAATTTTAGAGACCCTCCAACATTGCGGAAATTGTTTCATTTTAAAAGCTAAATTAAAGAGTAAGGTAAGTGGTTTAACAAAAATCACTGCACAATCCTTTACTAAGAAGGCAGGTATATCATCCACTCCCCTAGTGTCCTTAGGTTTTAGTTTCATTAGCGCCTTTAAAACATCAGCTTCATTAAGAAATGGAATTCCGCAGCTAAGAACATTAGTGGTATCGTCCAGTGAATTAGATTCAAAGTATGTGGACTTGATATAAGAAGCATGAAAAAGCGAACCAAATGCATCAACTATGTGTTGCGGATTACTAAGAGATCTATTGCGATAGCTCATGGTATTAGGTATTCTGCTGTTTTTTTTTTTGAGCATTTATATAGCTCCAGAAGCGATTGGGGTTACCTGGTATGCTGCTTTCTATTTTTATTAAATAGTTTTGATAGCACACGGAAATGTCATGTTTAATTTTACTTCTCAAACAACTAAACTGATCATAAGCATTCCTGTCAAGAGTTCTTTTGTACAAACGTAAAAAACGATTTTTAATTTTGATATTCGAGACAATTTGTCGATTAAACCAGGGTGGTAGGTTAGCATTACCACGGTAACCTAATTTTGGTACATATGCAGCAATCACCGAATCTAAGAGTAAATAGAACATATTACAAGCTTCATCAATATCACTAAATTCAGATAAACTATCCCAATTTATGTTGCAAAGATCACTGTACAATTGAACTAAATTTGCCTTCTTATAGTTATATACAAGTTTATGTAACACAGGAAAATGTTTTTGCCCTGAGACAGGGACAGCACTATGTCCAATGGTGGATGGTGACCATCTTCAGGAAGAAATGGGTCTAGCGACCGTGTGACAACAGTATCCAATTCACTGAGCACCAGGTCAAGCAGCCTACCGTTAGCATTGAGAATAGAATTAACTTGGTGTAGACCTAAATACGCACAAAAGTTGTCTAATGCAATAATGTTGTAAGTACTCATTGATTTGTTTAAACGACTAGAGTAGAAAGTAGGTAAATTGAAATCACCTAATATTAATAATTTGTTTTCACAGTGAGCCCATTCAGAGTTATTAATAAAGCTATAGAATACATCGCGAGTTTCATAATTAGTAGCAGGAGGAAAATATACGACGAATATATATAAGTTACATGTTTGAATTAATAGTTTCAGACCTATTATGTCAACTGTAGGTATTAGAGAAGATAATTCAGATACCTCCAATTGCGTAACAATATAATCCTTTTTTAGTGCTAATAATACACCTCCTCCAGTTGCACGGTTAGTGAGCGCAAGCTTACGGTCGGAGCGAAACACCACTCAGTTTTCATGAAACATTTCAGCATCGTAAACAGATGAATTCAACCAGGTTTCAGAGAGTACTAAGACATCATAGTCAGCTTCAATCGAAAAATTAAAAAGTGCTTGAAGCTTAGTATTTAAACCTCTAACGTTCTGATAAAGCACTCTAAACGATTTGTTTGGATCATAAGGATTACTTATTAATTGCTACTTACCCAACATAGAATTTCTGTGATGGGTAACCTTTTTTTGATAAACAGTGCAGTTGGTATGATCCCACGCACAGTGATCAGTATTTGCAATTCTAGCGTTAACACAGTTAATGCAACGTGTTTTGAAATTTGGGGGACAATCTTTAATTTGATGAGATAATGCGCATTTTGGACAAGCAATATTTCTCGTACATAGCTTTTGATGGTGATTGTAACCACAGCATTTATAGCATAGATCAAGATCAACTGCATCGAAGACAGAGCATACATCATAGCCAACAAAAGATGCTGTAATGCAATGACTCTGTTATAAGTCTCAGAATCAAGTTCCAATATAGCCTGAAAGATTTTCTCATTCTTCTTAGTAGCCCAAATTCTCTCAATCTTACAATTAGAGGACAAATGAAAACATCATTTTGTGACCTAAGTAATGACAATAGTTCATCTGCTTCATATTTTCAATCATCCCGACTACTCTAATTTTAGGAATATTAGCGCGTACACGTTTCACATCGTAAGATTCGGAAAGCCTAGCATTTGCAGCAGTTAGAAATTTGGCCGCATCATCAGCATTACTACAGCCAATAAGAATTCCCCATCTCTAGTGTTTTAACCCTAGATACGTGTATATTCAGTTGACTAGGCTTTATATTGGTCATAAGATCAGTCTTAGTTTGCAAATTGTTCTGAGTAGAGTCCTTTGGTTTAACAATCACCATGGAATGAGGAACATTGTTAACTATTTGAGTGTATGATGGTTTCTCAGAACTAAGTGGAATCATTGTTTTTAATTTATCATTAGCTAAAACCATAATTTCTTCTTTAACAACAGAAAACAGTGATTCAATGTTTTTAACAACATCATTTAATTTCCCATCAATAGATTCTGAGAGATATTTGTTAAAATTAGAAGCAGCAGAATAACAATCATTGCAGTACCATAAGAGTCCATACGATTTCAAATTTTTGAAAACATCAGGTGGAATACCAACACAGCTGATATGATAACTATTCTGACCACAAAAGCCGGCACAAATAACACCTGGTTTTGAGCGGCTAATCTGGGAATCACACGTTAAACAAACCATGGTATTAAATCCCGTGCATCATTTAAATAAATTCCTATTAACGATAACGTTAGGCTAACAAATAAATGTTTGTTTAAGTTAAAGTTAAAGTTAAAGTTTACGAACACTACTAAATACAGTAAATACGCACGTTGCAGCAACCATGAAACATTTACATGACAAACCTTACTATAGGATTCACAAATAGTTCAAAGATAAATATCATTACTTTACTGAATATTTAATTTAATTTAATTACTTTCACTGCACTTAACACGTCCGTACTCCAACACGTCTTGTTACACGCAGAGGTATTGCGCCTGACCATCTTGTAAAGCGGCCGATGCGTGTGAATATATACGGATGCCCCTCTGATACGGGTAGTGGCCGGGCAATGCCTATGTGGACATGCTCGAATCTTGAAGATGGTGGTTTGAAATATTGTGTGTCTGTGACCATATCTCTTGTGAATTTGGATCTTTGACATTGCATACAACTTCGTGTCCATGTGTGGCAGTCTGATTTGATACCAGTCTAAACGAATTCTCGGGTTATCAGCTTAGTGGTTGTCTTAATTCCCGGGTCTGCTTATTTGTGAATACTTGTGAAAGTTTCTTTTATTATTTCTTTTGTTACGAAGGGACGAGCTGTAGTTCTTGATATGTCACAGAAAATTATTTGGTTGGAGTTCGGGATTTGTATCACTCTATAGGTCAAACTTGAGTTTTTGTTTTGCTTAAGATTTTTAAACTGTTTATCGTCTTGCCGTGAATTGTATAGCTGCTTAAAGTTGATGCTATCCATTCTCTAGAGCGTATCTGCGACAATAGTTTCCTTCCCCGAAGTGTGTTTGATTTGTGTCGAATATTGGCTAATGTAATCCAGATAACTAATTTTTTTTCCAATTCTGTTGGTAAGCGAAAGTTAGAGGTTTGTGATTTGTGTAGGACGTGAAATATCTATCCTCTAACATATATAAAAATGAATAAAAACCCTTAACCACAAAAAATGTTTAAAATACTAGATACGTATTTCGATTACAATGGTGTCATCATCAGTAGGTATTTGCAATTAAATAATAATTAGCTGTTATTTCGGAACACTTCAGAGGATATTCCTCACCAATTAGGCTTAAGTGAACCTTCCCAACATACAATTTACTAAAATGTTGCTTTAAGCACTATCGAGGATATTCTTCTCATCTAGTACGGAAGGTAGCGTTACATTTTTGATGGTCATTTCATCCCGCTTAATTTTTTGTGTAATTGATAGTTGAGATACAGCTAATAATCAAAACAAGCGTCAGTCGCCGGAATCGTGGTGAGGCAGATCGTGAGAAAATGTACATCTTGTAAAAAAACAATTTTTCAAAAGTAATTTCAAGCCACTTGAGAATTTGCACAACTATTGTTTAGGTGATGGTAATAACAATAAAAATAGTCAGCTGCGTGCGTAGTGGGGGCTAGTCGTCAGTCGCTTGTGTAAACCTATCATAAAACAAATTATGTAAAGTCATTTCAAATTCAATGAAACTCAGACATCGAATTTAGTATACAATTAGAATAATGAAAACATAAACCAGCTGTTTATATAATGGTGCTAAAACCGTCAGCTGAGGGACTGTAAGTGCTAAGTCGGCATTTGGCTAAGTATTTTATAATGTTATCAATGATGCAACTGACGATCTTTACCCCGTTATGTAGGCAGCTGACTATCATTTTTATTCAATACAATATGTGAACTACTCATTATACAAATTTCATGTGGTTTGATTAATCTATTTTTGAATGATATTATTGAATTATTTCAATCTATGTAATAGTTCAGTTGAATGAGAATATCTGGATCTGGTAAATAGTAATGAATCATTTAGAAGAAAAATATGTAGTATATTTATTGATCAAATATATTTTTAATAATTAAAGGAATTCATCATCTTCATCAGTGGAATCTCTTGATGTGTCAGATTGATTTTCATAGTTCTGGAAACTGTCATCAGAACTATTGATGACACCTTCTGCTTCTTCAGCTTCTTTTGCTGTATCCTCCTCAGCGGAATTAACTCCTATTCCTTCCAGATTCTCCAGTATCATGAGTTCTTCGTCCATTTCGGTGTTTTCTAGAAACAAAACCAAATTTGATCGTCCTAAGTACTTTTATTTCATTACGCTATGCATAACTTTTGCTAAAAATTATGTTAATTAATAAATACCTGTAGGGGTGATAACACCTGTGACGCTGGTAATGCTCAGTGGGAGCTGATCACCATAGAACCATTTAAAATGATATTTATAATCTCTTTCTTCCCATCCATAATCTCCTGGTGAAAATTCAGTTGGAACTGGCAGATAAGCATAACTCCTGAGGTGGGCTATATATGCAGTGCGTAAAACTTGTTGATATAACTCCGACTTACAGGGCGGAAATATCGCGCCGTCGATAGTTTTTTTGGAGGCAAAAACATCTGTTTTAAAGTTCATTTTATATGCTTTCGTAAATGTAGCAACTCTTGCTACATTTACGTCACCAATACCTTTAAAGCCATATATTCTGCAGACGAATTCAACTATAGCTTTTTGGAGTTCTTAGTTTTCATGATAATTATTCACGTTTGCAATGTCTGTAAAGGCTTTTACATAAGAGGTTGAATTTTTTAATATCTTATAAGGTATTCTTTTGCCTCGTCTATACAATGCTGAATTGAAGTCGCATTCGCCGAAGACATGGAACCCTGGTGAAGATGCGTACAAATCTGGTCCGAGAGTTTCGTATATTTTATTTACATCTATATATTTTTTGGTATTTCCTCTTCCAAATAAAATGCTAATTTGTAAATTTTGTTGAATATGCAGCATGTTGCCCAACAGTATGATCAGAATATCCGTGTCCGAACATTTTATAGTCACGTGCGCATCAAAATCTACGTGACAAACATGAAAAACGATTTTTGTATCGGCTTCTTCGTAAACTTTGCAGTCTAACTTTGGGACTGTACTTTTCACTATTTTCTCATTTTCTAATTGGTATTTATAACAACATTCATAATTTATGTAAATAGTTTTTTCACCGATGAAGGGAGTCATGTGATCATTTTGCCAATCCTCACAGAAAAACTTGGCTAATGCATCTTTAAAATGTACGTTTTTTAACTCAATATTGAAATTCGCTGGCCGTATTTGATCTGGACTTTTTATGTTACCATGTTCACCTGATATTGTACCTCTCAGTGAATGTTCATGATCTTTTATCGATGGACAAATAGAACGGTCAAACGTTATTATAATAGAACAAGCATTAGTGGCAGTAAATATTGTAAGCAATTTGCGTGAAATATTCCCAAACGTAAGTGGGGCGTCTGTCATGGAATGTTGAATAAAAAATCCATCATAAATCATTACGTCACACAGAAAACACCGAAATGGACGAAGAATTCATGATACTGGAGAATCCGGAAGGAGTTGGAGTTATTTCCGCTGAGGAGGATGCAGCAGAAGAAGCTGAAGAAGCAGAAGGTGTCATCGATAGTTCTGATGACAGTTTCCAGTACTATGAAAATCAATCTTACAAATCAACAGATACCACTGATGAAGATGAAGAATTCTTTTAATTATTAAAAATATATTTGAACAATAAATATACATCATATTTTTCTTTTAAATGATTCATTACTATTTACCAAATCCAGATATTCTCATCCAACTGAACGATTACATAGATTGAAATAATTCAATAATATCATTCAAAAATAGATTAATCAACGAAATTATGGCTTGACCGATTTCAAACCACATGAAATTTGTATAATGAGTAGTTTACATATTGTATTGAATAAAAAAGATAGGCAGCTGCCTACATAACGGGGTAAAGATCGTCAGTTGCATCATTGATAACATTATAAAATACTTAGCCAAATGCCGACTTAGCACTTACAGTCCCTCAGCTGACGGTTTTACCACCATAATGTAAACAGCTGATTTGTTTTATTATTCTAATTGTATACTAAATTCGATGACTGAGTTTCATTGAATTTGAAATGACTGTACATAATTTGTTTTATGATAGGTTTACACAAGCGACTGACGACTAACCCTCTACTACGCACGCAGCTGACTATTTTTATTGTTATTACCATCAGCTAAACAATAATTGTGCAAATTCTGAAGTGGATTAAAATTACTTTTGAAAAATTTATTCTTTACAAGATGTACATTTTCTCACGATCTGCCCCAACACTATTCCGGCGACTGACGCTTGTTTTGATTATTAGCTGTATTTCAACAATCAATTACACAAAAAATTAAGCGGGATGAAATGAACATCAAAAATGTAACGCTACCTCCCGTACTAATCCGCAAGTTGGTATTCTCCACAACAAACAAGTAAATTGTGACGTTATAACTAAAATCTACTTAATTTATACTAATTCTAAATCTGCTGAAGCGGAATCAAATTAATCTTCCATTTTCATTGGTTGTTGACTAATAGGGAGAGCAAGGCAAATGGCTCTATGGGCCCTTTATCAGTATTTAAGAGGGGTCCTTTATGTTTAACAATTTTAATTGATTCATAGTCATTTAATAAGGAAAACGTTAGTACCGCTTTTAACAATTTAACATTTTCTAGTTTAACGAGGGGTGTGATTTCAAAAATATGTTTGGCGATCTGGGATCTTTCATATTTATAATATTTGAAGTGAGCAATGTGCTCTTTAAATCTTGTTATTATATTCTTCTTGGTCCGACCAATATATTTTTAAAAACACCCTGGCCCTGAACAACTAATTTCATAAATTCTCGACTTTTGCAATTTATTCACCTAGTTTTTGGATTACCTAGCAAATCTTTAATTTAATTAGTATTATTGAAAGCAATTTTGAAATTAATCTGTTTGAATATTTTATCAAAACCCTTTGTGGTTTTGTGAAACGGAAGTTTAACATATTTAACATTATCGTTAGAGGTGGACGATTGCAAAGTCGTTGATTTACGGATGTTAGTTCTGTTTTTACACGTTCTAGAAATATTACATGTAATATCAGAAGAGAAACCACTATAATTCGCTATTTGTTTAATAAGAGCAAATTTCTTATTAAATCTGTTTTTATTTAAAGGGATTTTTAATAATCTATTAATTAAAAAGTTAAATGAAGCCAACTTATGTTGTATGCTATGATTGGAGGAAGACAAGGTAAAGCGATTTACATTGGTTTCTTTTCTATAAATGTCAAATTCCAATTTATTGCCATTTCTAATTATTAATGTATCTAAAAAGGGTAATTGTCCACTACTTCATACGTAAATTTTATGCTTTGAAATTTCGAATTCAATTTTTTAAGAAAATCATCAACATTGGATTTAGAAGTGTCAAAAAGTGCAAAAATATCATTTAAAGGATGTTCTTATAGATAGTGATATTGATGATGATAAAGTTGAGGACTATATCAAGCTTGTTTTGCATGTCCCAGAACTGTATTCAATTCAACAACAAGTTGTACGAACAAAATGAAGGCACTGCAATGGAAATAGCCTATCACCTTTCATAGAAAATTTATTTATGTCTTGCTTTGAGACCGAGATAAAAAAAAGCTCCAAATGCTTCCCAGGAATATGTTAGGGTACGACGATGATATTTTTGCAACTTTTGACACTTCTAAATCAAATGTTGATGATTAGCAGATAAGCCGGTGAAGGAATTATTAGAGATAGTAGGGTCGGTGACGCGTAAGGGTTTCGACGTGTCGAATGAAATACACGTTGCCTGTTTGTGTATCCTTAGTATTAAATTAGTTAAATATTAAGATAGCATTAGGGATGAAACACAGAAAGAGAATGCATCAAATAACTGAACTGCAAACGGATTAAGGTTAATTAATACAGATAAGTTTGTAGTTGTAAGGATTTAAATAAATGCTGTGTTGCGGTTGGAATAATTTATACTCAAATTTAATTCGAAATAAGAGTTGTTAATTACATTGTCGTCAAGGCGTTTCTGCGAATATGTCCATCTTTTTTGAATTTAATTATTAAATGTGTGTAACGTAAGCTTGGTTGAGTCATTCATGTCAGTTGAAAGGTTAGCACTATACACTAAACGAGCGTTCTGTCAGCCGGCCAATAAATTCAAGGGCGACCAATAACTTCGCAATTCCAGGTATTCAAACACAAAAGGCTTGAGATACTGCAGGATGGCAAGTTGACTTTCAGTTGAAAATTTTGTCTCTGAGTCGACAAGTTTAATGTTTTTGAGTCAACCAGTAATTCACGGTGTACGAGCAAATCCATACCAATAATGGTTTACTTGACGTTGGCGATGACAAATTACCGAGTTAATGACCGTCTTAGTCTCATATCTAACGTTTATGTGATAGTACCATATGTGTTTATGATGGTCTCATTTGCAGCGAACAATTGATAGTTCGTTAGTTTGAGTAGTCCACGAACCTTACTTCTTGGGTATATACAGAGGTCTGCACCAGTGTTGATTAAAAACTCCCCAGATGTGGTGTGATCTTTTATGTACAAGAGGCGTGATATTAAATGTAAGAAATTATCCGCCTCTAATTCCTGGGTTCGGCGTTTCCCTAGGCTGTGAAATTGCAAAGCAGTGTACACTTACGTGCTATTGCTCTGAATTTGTAGTGGAATCAGTATAAATCTTTACATTGTTGCTGCCGTGGTGGGTTTTGGTTACGTTGCCATATTCGGAACCATGGTTTAGGAGAGTTTTGACTGCGTAATTTAGTTGTAACGCTTGGTGTTTACTGAAGCTGAATTTTGAGCGAAAATACTTTTTTGTAAGTTTTTCCAGAAGTGTAGAGCTTGTATCTGCAATAGTATTTGTGTGTTGTGCAGATTGCGTTTCGAAGACGGCATCTGCTAAACGCGATGTGCCCTCCAGGGATGCTTGTGATTGGGTAACTAGGATCGCTTGCATTTGTATTGGCAAGTGGTTTACCCAGATTTATTTTACACTCAGTTGCCGTAGGCCACTCATGAATTGTGAGGGTTTTCTGTCGTCTAGTGTTTCGTGCTATAACAGCTGTGTAGTTCGGTGATCTTTGCGATGAGCTTAGCCGTTTGCTTAATTCGGCTTTGATTTTTGTTTATTTGTCGGATTAAGGCGGTTTAATTATGACGTCCTGAACCTTTTCTGCAAATTTATATTTAAGGTTGGATATTATTTATGCGTAATTTGTAGCGTCGTGTGTAGTATTAATTTCGACGCTGTGTTTTACTTGGGAAAGGTGGAATTTGCACGGCAACTTGTTTACTTGCTCGGTCATTTTAAACTGTTTAAAATGTTTTTAGGCATTTAGATTAACCTTGGAATTAACCTTTTAGATGATCACGTTGGAGATCACCGATGTCTGGAGTCACTTTAGTAGCAACAGAAATAACATTTATTTTAAAGTTTAAAAATACGAACTAATTATACATTAAAAGTATGACCCACAAAGAAAATATTTAAAAAGTTTTTATGTGCGTAACTATTACAAATGTATTTTAATACTGAAAGCAGGTTGTTTGTAAATCGCGGGAAGCGTTTCTACGTTGAAAATTCGAATATAACGGCTTCACGACAAAAACCTGGATAGATATCTGGTGTCGTGTAGAGGATTACGTCCGTCGATATGCTAAATGCGATTCAGCACTTCATGCCGATGTTGCAGTTCGAAATTCTATAAGCTTCAGTGCCTAGCGGTTGGTGGACGGAAGTTGGTGTAATCAATTTCAATTATGTGACAGAAGTACATACTAAAACGTTACACCAGGGGTCGTTTTTCGGTTAAGTATAAAACTCTTAATTTTGGTGTTACCTTTTTTTATATTTACCAATTAATTAACTCTCGAAGGACCAATTAAATACACATAACAATTGGTTAAAAACATTACTTATTTTGGTAAGATGAATTTGACATATCTATGTACAAAAACGTGTCTTGAAGGCTCACTTTTAAGCTTGGAGTAATACCATAAACTAGCCCTTTTATTACACTACGAAGCAGTATACCTTGGTCGTATTTATTATAAACCCATTACCTGTCTTAGAAATTCTACAAATCTTTTTGTTCGCAAACAGTAATGTATGACTTATACACTTCTGGTTTACCTGCAACTGATGTCTAATAGATTAAAATATGTGACAGAACCCATTGTAACTTTAAATCAGATTGAATTGCTTTCACTATGTTGGTCATACATTTGCCTGCTGAATAACTGAATCCTATTTTTAACTGAAACACATTATTTAGTGGTTCGATTTCTCGAACACCTAGCTTGAGAATTGTTGTATGTGCGACTCCAAAATAGGCGTTTGGTTGCTGTAATTGGTCTATCCACTTCAATCAAAGCTTTTTAACAAGAAAAGTAATATTGTTCGATATTCATTAGCCGCGCTGAGCAATAATGCTTTAGATCCTTGAGTAACTACGTAATTACAAGTATTTAAATTAATGTAGAACCAGGCGTATAATAGACATTTTAGAAATTACAGGACGCATTTTTAAATTTAAGTTTGTAGTTGTAAAAGTTGATGGAATATGTTCAGCGTGGGGGGGTTTTATAAATTTGTATATCGACTTACCTCCGCGGTTTTTTGTTGTTCCAAGATGTAGTTCCTTACTCTTCAGGTAAGTGGACTGTATTCAAGATCATACTACGTGTTACTTTGCACTTGCACTGTGTTTTTTAGGAGTTTATCAAATTAATTCGGCGGCACTATTGACAAACTCACTTTACCGAACGAAGAACCGACGGTCCTGCTTCGATATCGATGAGAGAGTGATTTTCGTCACTACACTTAGTCCAACTTATTTACACATGCACAAAGGAATTTTTACGACAGGATGTAACGGGATAAGGGATGACAGCTTTAGGATTCGATTTACAACTAAGAATTTAAAGTAACTTAAAATTAACCACGCAAACGGGCGACAAAGAGACCGAACATCCCGCCCACCAAAATAAGTATGAACTAACTTATTTTATAATTAAAAATAATTATAGCTATTAACTACGAAACCTAAACCGACAAACTTATATAAGTGAATATATGTATACATACTACTAAATATTAAGTAACTGGCAGTAAACATAGTTTCACTAGGGGGCGTTTAACTAACCCTTGGGATGTCTTGACTGTAGCTACCCGAACGATACCGTCCCTACCAGGGTGTACATCTACTACTCCTCCTAAACGCCACTGGAGAGGGGGGTTATTTTCTTCCTTTAAGAGGACAAGCGAATCAATAGATAGGGTAGCGGAATTCCTCAACCACTTACCTTTCTGCTGCAACGTGTGCAGGTATTCAGCACTCCATTTTTTCCAAAACCCTTGTTGCATTTGCTGCAACAGTTACCAGCAATTCAAACGAAAGGGGTTTATGGACAACAAATCTGGATCTAGTAACACCGAGACTGGTTCAACATTAAGAAAATGACCCGGGGTCAAATACGAAAAGTCATGCGGTTCGCAACTCAGTGCGCATAGTGGACGTGAGTTGAGAATCGCTTCGATTTGAATCAATACCGTCGAGAATTCTTCAAACGACAAAATTTGTTCACCGATAATTCTTTTTAAATGGGATTTTACTGATTTAATTCCAACCTCCCACAACCCACCAAAATGAGGAGCAGCAGGAGGATTAAACACACATTCGATTCCATCAACGCCTGCCAAATGGCGCATCAATTGAAAGATTTCATGAGAGGCCCCAACGAAATTAGTACCATTATCACAATGGGTTTGAAAGATTTGCCTCTTCGAGCAATAAATCGACGTAAAGCACCCAAGAAAGCGTCTGTCGACAAGTTAGACACTAGTTCTAAATGGATGGCTTTGGTGCTGAAACAAATAGATAAGCAAATGTACGCTTTCAATAATTTTGCGCCACGACATCGATTCATCGTCACAGAGAACGGTCCACCAAAGTCGACTCCCGTATGTAAAAACGCCTTACCTGGACCCCCATAGGGGGGAATAAAACCACGGGGTTTAGACGAAAACAATGAATGCAGGATTTCAAACATTGCCGAATAGCCCTCTTTGCTGACAAGATCCAATAATTTTGAGTTAGTAAAAATTTAGTTGTTCGATTTCCAGGATGTACATGTCTTTCATGACAATCTAATATAGTAATTTCAGTCAACCGATGCGACTGAGGAAGCAAAATTGGAAATTTTGCATCATGCGACAACTCAGAATTACGTAGGCGACCGCCCACCCTCAACAAATCACGACTATCTAGAAACGGACAAAGGCTACGAAGTTTTTTACTAACGAGTTTTCCAGTTTTAATATTTGCAATGTCTTGGGCAAAAACATTTGTTTGAACTCTTTTAATCAATAAATGTATAGCCTCTTGCTGATGAGCTAGAGACAAACCATCAGAATATTTTGAACGCAAATCTGGACATTGAACATTACGAATGAAATCACAAATACATGTAAAAATCCTACAAATTTTTTGCAGTTTTGAAAATTTATCCAACAACAAATCTAAGAAATTCTCAGACATAATGACTGTTAACGACAAAGTACGATATTCGATGTCCATCTGAGATGAGTCGATAAGTTTTGGCAGCGACGTTACTGGCCATTCTTCATTACGACGCACTAACCAGGAAGGTCCTGTCCACCATAATGGATGATGAACCAACTCTGAAGTCAAAAGTCCACGTGAGGCACAATCCGCAGGGTTATCCTGGGACTTAACATGAAACCACGAAGATGGAGGAATACGGTCTTGAATATGCGAAATGCGATTGCTAGCGAATGTCTTCCACTTGTGCGAGGAAGACCGAATCCAAGACAAAACAACAGTAGAATCTGACCACGCGAAAATATTACTAAATACTAAACTATCTATATAAGTATTTTTGACGAAATCTACTAAATCTGCTAAGAGTACGGCAGCACACAATTCGAGACGGGGCAATGAAACGCGATTAGTAGGAGCAACCTTCGATTTTGCGCCTACTAAGGACATGGTAATATTACCTTTTAAATCGAACGAACAAAAATAGATGACAACTGCATACCCGGCTTCAGAAGCATCGCAGAACTCATGCAACTCCACCTTTTTAAAATTATGACATACGATGCGACGCGAAATCTCAATAATCGAAACCGCTGGCAATTCACCCAAAAAATGTTTCCATTTTTGTACGACTTTCAATGGCGGCTCTTGATCCCAACCGAGGCCTAAAAGCCAAAGATCTTGAACTAAACGTTTAGCGAACAGTACTAAAGGCGTTATCAAACCGAGAGGATCCAAAATTTTTGCGATAGCCGACAAAATATTACGCTTAGTGCAAGTGTGCTCTTCAACGTCTAAGTTGTATAAAAATGCGTCTGCAAGAGCGCGCCACGAAAGGCTCAAAATTTTTATTGAACCACTCTCTTTATCTTGAAATGTAATTGCGTCCGAACTGGACAGGGACTCCCTCAAGTTAGACATCACTTCCGAGCAATTACTACTACATTTTCTTAACTGAAAACCACCACTAGTGCAAATACTATTCAATTCACCAATTAATTGATTAGCAGCTTCAATCGAATTGCATTCATTGACTAAGTCGTCAACATAGGTATCGCTCGCCAATACCGATGACGCGAAAGGAAAATTAATCGATTCTAACTTTGCCAATTCTTGAACAGTACGCAAGGCCAAAAAAGGCGACGACAAAACTCCATAAGTCACAGTATTTAATTTAAAGTCCATAATAGGATCTGAGGGAGAAAATCTCCAGACGATACGTTGATAATCACGATGAGTATCTTTAACCAAAATCTGCCGATACATTGGTTTGATGTCAGCGGTAATTACAATAGGATGTACCCGAAAGTGCAATAACAAAACTGCAATGTCCTTTTGCAGAGCAGGGCCAATAGTCAAGCTATCATTTAACGAATTTCTAGATTGATCCTGACACGAAGCATCGAAAACCACACGCAATTTGGTAGTAGTGCTATGACGCTTATGTACAGCATGATGGGGAATGTAATACATTTTCTCATGAACCGACGAATTTTCAGGCGATTCCACTTGAACCATGCGACCGCTTGTCAAATAATCCTTCATAAATTTTTTATAATCTGAATACAATTCAGGATTTTTTAGCAAACGACGTTCTAACGACAAAAATCTTTTAATACAAATCGGTTTCGTACCCACAAATGAGGGTTCAGAAATTTTAAAGGGCAAGGACACTACAAAATGACCGTCCTTGATACGTCTATAATTTTTCACAAATTGATTTTCACACTTTTCTTCTTCAGGAGAAATGTGTTTCTTGAAGGGAATATTTTTTAATTCCCAAAATTGACGAATGTCGCTGTCTAAAGGCTCAACGAAAGCACACAACGACGTTATAGAATTATTCGGGGAAACAATCTTTCCCCTTAAAACCCAACCAAAGGTTGTTTTAATAGAAACTGGCTCGTTAGATACACCCCAACGAGATTCGTTCAACAAAACCTGAGCAAAGATTTCCGCTCAGAGTAGCATGTCAATTTTACCAGGAATATTAAAATTAGGATCAGCTAAGACCAAACCTCGAGTATGCGACCATTCCTTGACCACTATCGACGACGAAGGTAATTGATTACAAATGATAGGTAAAATATAACACTCAATTTCATATTCTGGAAGCCGTGCTCCCGAAGGGCCGACTACACACGATAGTGCACCAGACACCAACGACGAATTCAAGCGAAGTCCTTGAACAGTGACATTGGCTCTCCGTTTCCTTAAACCTAATTTCTGACGGCACCTTTCAGTCATAAAACTTTCCATGGATCCGTTATCTAATATTACACGAACAGGTTGCAATTTTCCTGCATAATCAAGCACCGACACCATTGCCGTAGCTAACAGCGTGGTTGTGTGTTCTAATGACGTCGAAATCAACGAGCTAGTGGCAGGTTGTTTATGCACAACCGACGACGGCAGATTGTCTTCACTGGGTCTACTAGTAGCAGTAAGTCTAGGCGCCGCTCTCCGAGTTTGTCTGCGTGGAGACATTGATTTTTCTCGTTTATCGAAGTAGAGTAACGAATTGTGCAACTGATGACATTTTCTACACGACCAATTTAACGTACAATTTTTTATCAAATGTGAAGTATTTAAACATTTAATACAAAGATTTTTAAGCTATCTATAAATAGGATGCACAGCTTGACATAAACTACAATTTTTACCATCATTGGTGGTACCAACTAAAGGAGTTTTAGCCGAAGTGCTAACGAGCTTTTCCCTTTGTTTCACGGAATCTCGAGATTTAAAGCATGTTCCTGAAACAATGTCATTTATTTCCAACACTTTACATTGTTTTTCAATGTACGACCTTAAATCTTTGAACGAAGGAATCTCGTCACTACTTCCTAACTCGAAGCGCTTTAAAATGTTTGTATCTAATTTTTTTGATAACAGATTAAACAACATGAAATCTAATAAATCTATTTCCATCTGCCTTAACGCGAATATATTTTCATCAAAACAACTAATTAATTGCCGGAGTTCCGTGTGTGAGTCTGAGGAACTGACCTTAGGGCATTTTTCGAGAGCATTAAAATATGTTGAAAGCAATAACCAACCTCTTAGACTGAAAACGTTTAGTAATGATTTTATAGGCTTCTTCGTATGCACAATCGTTTAATGGCAAATGTTTTATTCACATACGCGACGACTCATGTAGTGTATCAATGAAATAGCAAAATTTTTTCACAGGGGACAAACCGACACTATCGTGAATCAATCGCTTATAAATTGCATGATAACTCTCAAAATCCGAAATGCATCCCAAGTACCGCGGGACAGAAAGATGTTTCAAGCGTATCCTACTATTTACTGACAAAGAATTATTTATATTTTTCACCCTTGGCTTATTTTCTACCCGATCTAATTCGCATTGTTCAGCGATAATGCGAATATCTAGTAGATAATCATCGATTTTTACCCTAAGAGTCAAAAATTCATCCAATTGTTCACTTTCTTTATTAAAGACTTAAAATGAGTTTTAATTTGCTCGACACTTTTAATCGATGCTGTAATTAAAGCAATCGGTACATTTTCCGGTTGATTAATCTTACTGTATATATTGTTAAGTACACTTTGAATGATTGTTAAATATATTTTGGGATATTGGCGTAGCAATGGTAATGTGATGGTAGAGTATTTAGTTGCGAGAGGTGGTACTTAACTCAGGTCCAAGGACCTAGGGATCTATTGAGAAGTGTTAATGAAAGTAACAATTAGCTGAATAGAAGTAATGAAACGATGAAATCAAACAACAGTATTTAATAATGAACAAACTTAAAACTAAACAACATGTTAATAAAATACGAAGCAGTGAAAGAGTTAAACAGTTATAATAATGAAAAGTTAACTTACGGTTAGAATTCTAAGTGACCATCTAGATTATAGTTTCTTCAGCATTTATAAAGGGTTAAGTCACCATTTTGATGAGAGCCAACTTGCTCTACAGCAGATGACCAATGACTTGGCTAGCTACTTAGCTGCCCACAAACTACCGATGAGTGGAAGGGTGTCTTGGCCTTTTATACATGCTGACTCAAGGATACTGGGTTCTACGGAAGGTTTTGGCATGTGATAATGAGTACAGAGGTTAGCCAAAACTTCCTAGTTTGTAACAATTTTACAGGAAAACTGATTAGGAAAAATACAAAGTAACTAACTAATGTGGCATCGATTAAGAGGAAATAACATGAAACATTACGGTTTGGTTTGAAGAAGATAATGACAAAGTTTCCTAAAATACAGGATGCTAAATGTATTGATTGTTACAATGTTGCAATTCTAAAATAATGGCTTCTCTATATACAACAATATGATCTAACCTTTTGACTACAAATCTAACTTCAAGAATAGCTTTATCAATTGATATAACCATATCTATTAATGATTAATGAACGACAATAAAACTTTATGTAAAAACAATGCGTGCTCAAATACGCTACAACTAATTAATCTACGAAATTAAATTATTAATGGACAAATGCAACTAACTACAGTGCTCGCCGGACAAAAACGTTTAAGATTTCCCACAAATTCGAACCCTTTTGTTATACAAGTTGCGTGAACTTGAGACGACAAATAAGGTAAAGATTTACAATACAATAACCTCTTATAAATTTAGTTTACCTAAAGTAAACTGTTCGACCACTAATCTTTGCAACAAACGATAAGGGATATATTGTAAAATCTACCGTTATAACCAGATATTTCTACCATTAAATTTGCAAGCAGGATGTTATTCTCTTTGTAACACGTTTAAACATACTCAAAACTACGACAATTATTAAATTTTAGTATAAATATGAGAAGCTTAAAGGATAGGAACTAATTAATTAATTAAATAATCCGGCGTACGGTGGCCATTGTTCAATGCGGGGGGGTCTTATAAATTTGTATATCGACTTACCTCCGCGGTTTTTTGTTGTTCTAAGATGTAGTTTCTTACTCTTCAGCTAAGTGGACTGTATTCGAGATTATAGTACGTGTTACTTTGCACTTGCACTGTGTTTTTTAGGGGTTTATCAAATTAATTCGGTGGCACTATTGACAAACTCACTTTACCGAACTAAGAACCAACTGTCCTGTTTCGATATCGATGAGAGAGTGTTTTTCGTCACTATCCTTAGTCCAACTTATTTACACATGCACAAAGTAATTTTTACGACAGGATGTAACGGGATAAGGGATGACAGATTTAGGATTCAATTTACAACTAAGAATTTAAAGTAACTTAAAATTAAACACGCAAACATACGACAAAGAGACCGAACAGAATACTTGAACTATCTTTTTTTGCCTTTAGTTGAAAATATTAAATCCAAAAATTTTATCCGCGTGCCTTATTAAGAGAATAGGTCATATTTTCCTCAGAGCATTATTAAACGACAGATTGCCCATGACTAAATTAAATAATTAGGTCAGAGGTAATTTTCAAAAATCTACAATGCACCAAATTGTTTTGATAGGTTATAAACTGTATTTTTTAGTTGTTGGAAACGTACACCTTCCAAAAGATATTTTTCGTTGCTGTGGGATTTGGATGGTGCATGCAATTAGGTCTATACTGTTATTGGGGAGAACAAATTACATATGAAAGTCAACAAATTGGACGCAAAGTGGCGATAGTAAACTTTGTTGACAGTGATCCGAGATTTCTAAAAGCAATGCTTATGCTTATTCGCCGTAGTCAGACTCCTGTATCTTTAAAGGCTGGTAAAACTGTCAATCTTTCGTTACAAACTTTACTTACCGTAAGTATATTGTGTCATAGTAATCAAGGATTACCTATGTATTTGGTTCCAGGTACTTCGGGGATCTTACTCGGCTTTCGCTGTAATTCAAGCATCTAGAACTGACTAGTAATGTATTTTTCTGCGTGTTTTCCTTATACTATCCCGGAATCTCAAATTTAAATAGAATTACTTATTGTAATACAGATAATACTTGTACGATATTATGTTAGGCACTGCCAAGATTGACTTCTTATATACACGAATATTGATTGAGCTCTAAAGTTATTATTAAATAAATTTGGGTCAGTACAAAATTTGCTGTTATTTAAATATTGTGGTGTGCTTTCCTTTGTGACATCTACAGTTTCTATGAAATTAAAACATTTTAATTCTTCTTGTTTGGGCCTTTATCATGTTGTTTTGTAATGGCGTGATATTGTTTTCGAGCATGGCTTCTGTACAATATGTGCCATATAATCATGACGATGGTTGTAATAGTCATTTTATTTCGACAGATGATGTTTGAAGAATAGTTCACTACAGTTTAACTCTGGGCGACGCCTAGTGATGTTTGAGGGTAAACCGCTGAGAAAGTTTGGTGTACGAACCTTAAGAAATACAAGGAAGTATGAGAAGTATCAAGGAAGCACGGGAAGTATGAAGAAAGTACATGAAGTATCAAAGCAGCACGGAAAGTATCAAGGAAGCACGTAAAGTATAAAGAAAATATGGATTATTTAGAATGATTAAATTTTATTTTTAAACATTAAATTTTACTTCGGTCTCAGTTCTTCTATAAATGGACGACTAGTGTGGCCATTTTATGGTGCTTTTAATTTCATCGAAATCTCTTAGAATTTCACATCGAGCAATAAAATTCCTTACGCTATCTTGCTACGTTTTAGATTAGACACTTTAGATTAGGGTTGCACCCTTCTTTTTTACAGCTAGGAATGGGTGTACAACAGAGTCTAAACCAAACTCTGGCGGTACTAGCGTCGACCGTTTGTGGCTGCGGTAGATTGCAAAAGACTATATCTCAGGGGTTTAGAGAACAAAGTAAAATTTTACACAGACAAGTTATAGGGATGCAATTTAGAACATGACAAAGGAAAATACCTTAATACAACTTATATATTGACGTTTAGCTAATAACATTAATAAAAAAACTAAAGTATACCGTTATTTTTTTACAACCAAATTTTCATGCGATAAAATCACTAAGTGTAGTTTATATATCAACACTCATAATTTTAAAATTTTGTCTTAAACTCTACCAGATAAGATATTAGAAAATCTAAAATTATTATTGTGCTTAGACAAAATTTCAAATTAACGTTCTTAGTAAAAAGAAAACATAAATACTCTTTGTTGTATTTAACAATAGTTAAGAGAATTTGAATTAAACATATAAATTGAACATAACATCCAAATCCACAAAAAGGTTTCATGAAAGTTTTATGTTTACAACTTATAATGTTATACCAGGAAAGCAAAGATAATATTAAATTAGTTAAGATATAGGTAAGTAAAAGTATGACTATGTTTTACATGCATTATTTTTCTAGATATTTAAGATTTAAAATGTAACACATGCACATTGTTCCGTCACAAAAATAAATAAAATAAACTCATACCTGTATGCAAGATATATGAAAAAAACGTATACTTAAGCTTTGAGCTCCGGTTTGTACAGAACTTTAGGATTTTTTTACGGTTTGTTGAGACGAACACCATCGTTATTTATTTTGGTTGTTAACCTCAAACTTCAAATTTGTAAGAGCCAATCCTTTTGTTCCACAACCATATGTTTTGTTAACGTAGCATTTAATTTATTTTAGAAGGTAAATAAACGTCAACATGAATTCGTGTACAATAAAAGATAATATTTGTAGGTAGTAAATTAATATATTAGGCTTAGATAGCTTAGCATGCATAAGTAAATACTCCATCAGAGAATATTTTACCAGAGAATATGCCACGGGAAGATATGCCACCCGAGAATATGCCACCGGAGGACCCTAGAAAATAAACGTGTTACAAAAACGAATTATTGTAATACGCCACAAGGAACAGTCTAAAAATTTATCTATTATCAGCTTACCATTTATCCTTATTTTGAACGGGTAATTCAGGTAGACTTTCTCCATAAGCATTTTACTAGTATTCTAAATCGATATTTATGTATGTTAAGAAGAATAAAAGAAAAATACACTTTTTACATACCAGGTACGACATCATGACCTTAGTAAGGACATCTTTATCGGGAAACGACATGTGCTCAAAAGACCATCAGATATGAAGAACAACAAAAATTTATTCTTGTTTAAAGATAACCACACATTTTGAGAGAGGGACAAACAAGAAAACCATCCTAAATGACAGATTCATATATACACCAGTTGTGTATTTATGGACATTATTCAGAGGTTTACCAATTAAAAAATTAAATATGATCAATAATTAATTATATTTTATTTATACTAAAGGGAACATTAAATTATAACTAAAGATCAACGTATTTAGTGTATTATTATGTTATAATACTAAAAGGATATATTACACAAATCAAAACTAACTTCTGATTGTAAACGGCATTAATATAACATTAAGATGGATAATTCTTTTATATTGAAGGAAATGGGACCACAATGTAACATGGCAAGGGAACAGTAAATTGACATGTTACAGGGTAACTACCCAGACGTTACTTACGAATTAATATCGTATTTTGCTCAGTTTGTCTTTGATATTTAATGACAAAATAACAAAAGTTAAACCAGTAGAAGTATAGTCAAATATAACTGTAGGCATTTGTTTTGTGAATGAGGCATATTTCAAAAATATAAGGTTTCCATAATTGGAAAAATTGTTTTTCACTTTAAGATAATCAGGCTGTATTGGTAAATAGAAGTAAACGTATAAAAAGGCATTGCGTTTAAAATATTACCATATTATGGTTTTCATATTTAATTACTATTCCTTATCTTTAGGACTTGTATAAATGTATATTTATATATGTGTATAGTTAATAAGATGAAATAATAACTTAGATTTTTATGCAAAACCCAAATGACCATTTCAAATCAGGCTAGTAATTGAAAGATGGAAAATATAAGGCCTTGGATAGTTATTATTTCATCTTATTTAATGTAGTACGATAGTATTTATCAACTTACCTTGTGTAATTTAGGGGGCTAGGACCTATAAACTTAACCAATTCACTTCATTTAAAGACCCACAAATAAGGCGAGGTGTTGAAATCAATAATCATTATTCAAATTTTACCCTGAGCAGAGCTTCAAGCTTATTAGGAACAGAGCTAAGCCATGATAAACAAACTGCTTTAGATTATTTTAGAAAAGGTTATAGAGTTATTTATTTCTTATTAGGTCACCTAGTCAGGCAGAATTGATTTAACTATTAAAGACAAGTTTATCTGACTGATGGCTGTCTACAATGTAGGTAAATCCCTTAAAAGAAATATTTACAAGCATAACTGGGAGCATTTTAAAGTACCTTGAAACGTTTCTTTGGAAAATTTATATTTGTGAGACCTTTGTCTAAGGTTTTCTAGATATTTCTAGATGAAAGTGAGCTATTTGTGAAAAATACAGACATGATTCTTATGTGTTATATATATATATATATATATAAATATATATATATATATATATGTATATAAAGTAAAATATATATATATATATATATATATATATTGCTATGATAATGGGGTTATTTAGGGGTATATAGGGTCACAAGTCTAGAAAACTAAACATTCTAATCATAAAAACTACGAAATTCGCCAATTATGTAGGAAGCAAATATTAAACACACTGTATAAAATTTACGATTAACTTTAATCAATGAAAGGAAGCTCATTCTTCAAAGATTCAATCACATTCAGTAAGATAAATAACTTTGTACGCCATCCAATGATTTTAAAACAGTAATGCATGCATAAACTTTAAATAAATATGCATGATGAACATATAAAAGTAAGACAAACACGCAATGAATCATATTCAAAACCAGCACATTAGTGTAGGGAAAATAAACAAGAATGCCCTCAATAAACAGATCTTTCAAAACAACATGTTTCATAAACCCAGGAAGTAAACAAAAGCATTTAAATTACGTCATTATAAAAGTTGCCTACGTGATCTTCATATAAAATTAACACAAAACCCAAGCAGATTAGGAAAACAAAATAAGAAAACACACGCTTGACTACGTGTAGAATTAAACGGAAAATTTAAATAAATTTTTATTCAAATAAAAGGACGTGACTTGAGAAGCTACAAGGTATTATGGTCAACAATGTAAAATTTTGATGTCTACGTGATGTGTTAAAGCATTGCGACGAAAAATTACGATGGTAACTACATGGAAATCCTAAGGCTGGCGCGATAAAACAAAGTGCAATGCCTTAATCAACAAGATAAACTGGGTAAACCAATTATACAGGTGAATAGGCGGACCGTTAAATAGCGCACGAGTTGATTAACAGTCAGTCTTTCTACGACCAAGGCATTCTCTGTACTTGTCTGAATCAAGATAACACGTGAAGTTAAAATATCAAATTAAATAATAATTTGAGTGAAAGTTGGGGATTAAAAAATTATAATAATAGTACACAAGCAAGTATACAACAGAAATTCGCTGTTTAATATTTAAAAACGTAAGTCCAAAATTCTAATTAAACATAATCTTCAATATTTTATTAATTTAGTGCACCGAGTGTAATTTTAATATTTACCTACCGCATGAGGGTATCCAATTAACAATAAATAATAAATAACAGGACCTCTAACACCATCGTACCCTCACGTTTCGGGACGTTGCCTCGCAAGCTGCAGCAGTCGGTGAAGGGGGGGTTCATTAAACAAACACACTGAGACGAAAATTCGATTGTTTTATTGAACGAGCTACTAACTAAAACTTCAACTAATTACATATGCATAACAAAATATAAAGTAAATAACCTTATGTACAAAAGGGCGCCACCATGGGAATTAAACGGCCCATGGACCAATCGCGGTAATAGCTCTCGTCGCACTTTGTTCGTGGGCGATGAACCAAAATGGCAGAACAGAAAATAAGTCACTTATAGTCTCCGGCTAGCACAAACACAACTTAACTAAACTTAACTAACAAACATATTTTGAATAGATACAGTTCTAGGTGTACACACCCCAATAACAAAAATTTATTAATGCTACCCTAGTCTAATTAACTTGCATAGTGCGACAACCCTTTTTAACCACGGGGTCATCTACACCATGAAAATACGACCTTCTCAAGGGTCAAATAGTACCGTAACTTGACTTCGGGCCTGAGCTTTGCATTCTCAGGTAGTCTCGTGGATTAGTGATTAACGACCTCTGACACCGTCGAAACACAATATAATAGAAGACCCTTCTAAAACGATGCGGTCTCCAAAGCAATAATAAAACGGATCAATTTACTTGAACTGGGCATTCACCCGGAATTGTATTTTATGGAAGTCGACAAATACTGTTTTTAAACAAATAACTGACTTATGCTGCATAACACAGCCTTGAGTTCATAGTAATATCACATATACTAATTACTTACTCAGAGAAATAAATAACTTAAAACATAACGGCCGCACTTGACTGCAGAGAAATAAACACATCACTAGTAACCGTTAGCTTTAACCTCTAACGCATCTGGAAATAAACAACGCCGATTCCCACCGGCTGGCCTCCTTATTTACATTTTGGTTAATTGAAAATAACCCTTTCTTGACGCTCTTACTCGGCTTAGGATGCGCCGGTCGTAAATCTTTAATTTTAATTAAAACTGTCAATGCCTAAGATAACCACAACCGTAGCTCTCAGAATTGATTTTAGTTGAGTGCTCAGCTAATTGAAAAATTGCTTCAGACCACCCTGACATAAATAGGATCCTAAAGCATGATTGACATCTAATCATAGATATGGACTAATTTGACATGTTTAGTGCCCTTAAAGTAAGTGCCTTTAGAAAAATTGATTAACTCTTGGATTAGATCTTTCTGGGAACTTCGCTGAGAAGCTACTTGGGTGATCCTGCAGCCGCTACAATTCTAATAATTAGCATGCTAAAATTAAACTAGAAACTAACTATTTTTAGGAATACTAGAACTATTAGAGCTTATTAAAACAGTATGTTACACAGCCCCCCTCGAAAAATTGAAATTGCTCTTAGGAATTTCAAGAAAATTGAAAAAAAAAAAAAATAATAAATGTAGAAATTAACACATCCAACCGCAATTATGTTTAAGACAACTGAGTCTTTTCAGAAAATTGGCGGAAGGAAAAATAAAAATTGGAAAAATAAAATATTAGTGAGGTTTTAGGTCTTGGACGTGGAACACCCCTAGCGGTTTTCCGTCCATGGAAGATAGTCTATAAGTGGTAGAACCTAAAACTTCCATCACCCTTGCTTCTAGGAACTTCGGGGCTAATTTTTATTGAAATGTTTAGAAGCATCTGATAATATAAAATTGCGCTTCCACACTAAATCCCTACTTTGAAATTTAATGGTCTGCGCCTTAAATTGTACGAGTGCGTATTACGTTCATACGCCAAATGTATGTTCTTCTGAACTTCTTTAAAGATGGGCGATAATTCATTAAGGTCTTGAACCAATTGTTCTCGAGTATCAATTGCTAGATCCTCTGGATTTAAATCCTTTAATTTATTATAGAATTCCCCGGACAGAGGAACCGTGCGTCCAAAAGCTAAAAATGTTGGGGAATATTTTGTGGATTCATGAACAGCATTACGAAGCGCATGGGCAATTTTGTGAATATTATCGTCCCAATTCTTATGAGAATCTTGAATGTAACTGCGAATGGCAGCTCCAATTACCTTGTTAACGCGTTCTACATAATTAACTTGAGGATGGTAGCTGGCGTTAAACCAAACCGAAGGTATTTTATAATTTGTCATGAGATTGGAAAATAAATTACTTTTAAATTGGGGCCATTATCTATCATACAAATTTGAGGTACCCCATATACCAAAAATACAAAATTTTCCAGGTAATTACAAATTTGTTTTGTTGAAGCGCTGCGCATGGGATGCAATAAAGTGAATTTTGTAAACCAGTCAGTAACAACTAAAAGGTAAGTATTTCCCCAATTTCGAGCGCGGAAAGGGCCCCATTAAATCAATCGACAAACATTGAAACGGAAATGAAACTTTTTTCTCTTTGCCCATAAAACCATAATGGTTGAACGTGCTGGATTTGCTTTGGCAGCACGTAACACATTTACTAATGTATTTAGAAATATATGACCGCATTTTAGGCCAGTAATAGAGCTCTTTGATTTTTGTATATGTTTTAAATACACCCAAATGGGCCGAAACTGGATCATCATGGCATTCTTTTAAAATTTGTGCACGGCATGATTTCGGCACTACTAACTTCCACTCAATTAAATTCGCTTTGATATTCAAATTATTCGGAATAAACTTATACATTTTATCATCTTCTACTCTCCAATCGGGATATAGATCTGGCTTTTCCTTAATATTATTTAACATGTTTTGTACCAATCCGCGACCTCGTCTAAAGAAAAATTTAAAGAATTAATAGCATAGGCTCCACTAGGAGCTCGGGATAATGTATCTGGTACCACATTAAATTTACCCTTCCTGTGGATAACTTCGAAATCAAATTGTTGGAGTTTCACACTCCATCTAGCTAAACGTCCCGCAGGATCTTTTAAGTTGTGGAGCCAAATTAAAGAATGATGGTCCGTAATGACCTTAAAATGAGTTCCTTCAATATATGGTCGGAATTTTTGAATAGCAAAACACACCGCCAAAAGTTCCCGTTCTGTGACTGAATAATTTTTCTCTGCTGAATTTAAACTGCGAGAAGCATAAGCAATTACATGTTCTTCGTCTCCTTCTCCTGAGTTAAAACACAACCAACGCCGTAATTTGAGGCGTCACATTGTAAAGAAAAACTTTCGAAAAGTCAGGACTCCTTAAAATAGGAGCCTTTGTAAGAACATCTTTAATTTTTCAAACGAAATAAGAGCCTCGTCCGTCCATTTAATCGCTTGCGATTTCTCTTTCCCTTTAGTAAATCATTAATAGGTGCTATAATTGTGGCAAAATCCAAAACAAAACGCCTATACCAAGAACACATACCGGTGAAACGTTTTATTTCAGTGGCTGTCTTGGGTTGAGGAAAATTTACAATTGCGTCAATTTTTGCTGGGTCAGTTCGGAGACCATCTTTATTCACAATATATCCCAGATATTGTAACTCTGGTTTACAAAACTCACATTTTGAACTGTTAATTGTTAAATTAGCGCCTTTCAACTTCTCATACACTTCGTTCAAAATTCTAATATGCTCCTTAAATGTGCTTGAAATAATAATTATATCATCTAAATAAACAAATACTGATTGGGATAATGAAAAATCAAAAATAGAGTCCATGAGCCTCTGTAATGTGCCTGGAGCATTGGCCAAACCCATCGGCATTACATTATATTGAAATAATCCGCGCCTTGGGACAGTAAAGGCTGTTTTTTCCTTGCTTTCGTCACTCAAGGGCAATTGCCAGAAAGCTTTTTAAATCGATTGAACTGAGATATTTCGCATTGCGTAATCTATCAAGAATGTCATTTACAAACGGAATGGGATACGCGTCTTTTTGTAATTGAATTTAATCGTTTAGCGTCAAAACAATACACGAAATTCACCTTTTGCTTTTTTCTTTACTAATAGCATGGGGGAGTTCCACGGGCTATTGCTTGGGCTAATAATGCCTTGTTCAAGCATTGCATCAATTTCTTTATTAGCATGTTCCAGCATCGCCGGTGATAATGGGTAATACCTTTGTTTAATTGGTTCAACGTCTTCCGTTGTAATATGATGTGAAATTTTAGTGGTTCGGCCTAAGGTAGGACGATCCAGGGATTGAAATAAAGAAATAACCTTGTTTAATTCAAATTTCTGGTCTTCATTTAAATCGGCCATGACTTTAATGAAATTTAATTTATTCGTTTCCGCAGAATGAGCATAAAATTCATTTTTTGAAAAATCTACTTTCAATTCAAATAATTGACAAAAATCAATCCCTAACGTTAGGGTACACTCTATTGAGTCGGAAACTAAAACATTTAAAGACCGAGTAACCCCGTTTATAGTCAAGGGCAAATTAATTGAACCTAAAATTGATTGTGCAGTGCCATCCGCGGTTGTTAATATAGACGTTTTACATTTTTAATTAATTCTAACTTATATTTATCCAATAAACACAAACCATGTCTGCCTAAAATAGAGGTATTCGCGCCGGAATCCAACAGTGCAGTATAAGTTTCCTTAAATATCTCGATATTAATATAAGGTCTTGTATCATCTTTTACTTTATAAAATTTGAAAAACCTTAGATGATTTACAAAATTCTTAACTTTTACTAACCAATCCGACCACGTCTTTTGTCAGCAGCAATATTATTAAACGAAGAAAAGCAACGGCTGACTACGCGCTTTCCTGTCCTTAGTTTTTTGAATTATTTGAGCAGTTTGGACAATTTGTGGACGTAACTTCCAACTGCCCACAAGAATAACAAAATATTCCGCGTTTCTCCGGACAAGTATGAAACGAGTGACCTCGTCTTTACAGTTGAAACAAATAGTCGAAAATTTTGCTGTGTTTTAAAATAATTCGAAACGCCGGACCGTGGTAAATTATTATTAGAAAATGAACTCTGTCGAACTTGACGTTCTAAGATAACTGGTACGTTGGCAGAATCCGAATGTTCCTGTTTAATAAAATGTGTAGGCTTAATGTCTTCTAAAAGCTTACAACGAGAAATCAAATGGGAAATGTCAGTCACTTCAATTAACGCCAGTTGCGTGGCATAAAAAGTCTGTAAATTTCTTTTAATAATTTTTATTTGTTCCCTGATTGAAATGGACTCTTCTAATTGAGAAAATAAATTTACCATCTTTGAAATATAAATGGTAGGTGATTCATCGGCGCCTTGCCGTCTGGATTTAATTAACATTAAAAGATTCTCTGCATAATCGGCTGAAAGAAAATCTTGTTTCAATTTAAAATTAATTGTTCCCATGAATTTACTGTACACCGCGTTGCTCTATACCAATCCAGTGCTGAACTGGTGAAAAGATCAATAGCCCCTTCGAAAAGGTCATCTGACGAAACTTTTCTTGCAACTTGCAGTTCTTTGACGCGTTGAATAAAATCTAAAACCGATATAGAATCAGATTCACCCGAAAATTGTAATCCCCACTTGTGGATCGGGACTGATGTCGTTGTTTTATTCAAGGACTTAATTAGCGTACCTAAATCATTACTAGAAATCGAGACCGATGGGGTATTAATGGAAGAAACCGCTGATGCTCCAGGGCATGAACCCTCTGCTGTTGGTGTTATTGTAGGATTTTTATTACCGCTAGCCGAACAATAAAGAGGGTTATCGTTAATCTCATTTTCCCCGTTTACCTGTTCTAAAATCTCAAAAGCTCTAATGCATTTGGAATGCAGTTCTTTGTGTACTTCTAAAAATTCAATATCGAAATTGACATAATTTAGTCTCTGTGTTACATGCATTAATCTCGTGTTAAGTTTAATATATTCTGTCCTTTTAGGAAGAATGGTAAAAGAATTTAAACAGTTTTCTAATTCAAAAATCTTAAGTTTTAATAATTCAATTTCGTCCTTTTGAACGATTTCAATTTTCTCATACTTAGAAAAACATTACTGTCGACTTTCTCAACAATGAGTTTTCTACGCAATAATTTTCGCTTTTCTAACACACTTAACTTTGTTGGTTCAACGTTCCTAATTAAAAGTTCATAACTAAGCTCATCGCTTCTTAAAGCTTCTACCACATACATGACTAACTAAAAGGTAAAAACCAACAATAACGAAACTTGTTCCTAAATCACTAATATTAAACTGTAATTCTGCCTAACACTAAATAAAAACAAAACAATCTAAAAATTCGTCCGTGTGTTGTTTACCATAATTACAATTTTAACCACGTTAATGCGCCAGTGTAATTTTAATATTTACCTACCGCATGAGGGTATCCAATTAACAATAAATAATAAATAACAGGACCTCTAACACCATCGTACCCTCACGTTTCGGGACGTTGCCTCGCAAGCTGCAGCAGTCGGTGAAGGGGGGGTTTATTAAACAAACACACTGAGACGAAAATTCGATTGTTTTATTGAACGAGCTACTAACTAAAACTTCAACTAATTACATATGCATAACAAAATATAAAGTAAATAACCTTATGTACAAAAGGGCGCCACCATGGGAATTAAACGGCTCATGGACCAATCGCGGTAATAGCTCTCGTCGCACTTTGTTCGTGGGCGATGAACCAAAATGGCAGAACAGAAAATAAGTCACTTATAGTCTCCGGCTAGCACAAACACAACTTAACTAAACTTAACTAACAAACATATTTTGAATAGATACAGTTCTAGGTGTACACACCCCAATAACAAAAATTTATTAATGCTACCCTAGTCTAATTAACTTGCATAGTGCGACGACCCTTTTAACCACGGGGTCATCTACACCATAAAAATACGACCTTCTCAAGGGTCAAATAGTACCGTAACTTGACTTCGGGCCTGAGCTTTGCATTCTCAGGTAGTCTCGTGGATTAGTGATTAACGACCTCTGACACCGTCGAAACACAATATAATAGAAGACCCTTCTAAAACGATGCGGTCTCCAAAGCAATAATAAAACGGATCAATTTACTTGAACTGGGCATTCACCCGGAATTGTATTTTATGGAAGTCGACAAATACTGTTTTAAACAAATAACTGACTTATGCTGCATAACACAGCCTTGAGTTCATAGTAATATCACATATACTAATTACTTACTCAGAGAAATAAATAACTTAAAACATAACGGCCGCACTTGACTGCAGAGAAATAAACACATCACTAGTAACCGTTAGCTTTAACCTCTAACGCATCTGGAAATAAACAACGCCGATTCCCACCGGCTGGCCTCCTTATTTACATTTTGGTTAATTGAAAAATAACCCCTTTCTTGACGCTCTTACTCGGCTTAGGATGCGCCGGTCGTAAATCTTTAATTTTAATTAAAACTGTCAATGCCTAAGATAACCACAACCGTAGCTCTCAGAATTGATTTTAGTTGAGTGCTCAGCTAATTGAAAAATTGCTTCAGACCACCCTGACATAAATAGGATCCTAAAGCATGATTGACATCTAATCATAGATATGGACTAATTTGACATGTTTAGTGCCCTTAAAGTAAGTGCCTTTAGAAAAATTGATTAACTCTTGGATTAGATCTTTCTGGGAACTTCGCTGAGAAGCTACTTGGGTGATCCTGCAGCCGCTACAATTCTAATAATTAGCATGCTAAAATTAAACTAGAAACTAACTATTTTAGGAATACTAGAACTATTAGAGCTTATTAAAACAGTATGTTACACGAGTACTGAACCAAGTACTGAACTAATTAATGAACTGAGCATTGAACTATGGGTTGAACTAAATTCAACTAAGTAAACGAATAAATGCTATACTGGGCGTTTAACCAAGCTGTGCTACGCGATTCAATAAACAACTACCAAACAAAATTAATAGGAAACTGAAAACAATCCAAGGACACTAGTCAACAGCACACAGTGACAGTTCTAAGAATTGGGGTGCATGCAGAGACGCGTATTTACAACAAGTGGTTCAACACGGACAAACAACAGGTCAGAGATGCTTAAGATATTAATTTCTTTTTGAACATTTAAATTTTGTATGTACTGAGAGATTTATGTAAAGGGTTATCAAAAACTTTTGGTTAATACGTAGAAAATTTCGTAAAAGAGAACGAAGGTCGTTAAACGTTCAACGTATTTCAAGTAGTATACAGAGTTATTTTTGCTGGATTAAAACGAATTTTAGGTAGTCATTATTTGGGAAAAAACTAATTTATATTGTTACTTTGATTCAGGGGTTTTCTTAAATAATCAATAATATTATAAAGGTTCTGGAGCTACAAATTGTACATATTTCGTTATTATATAAAATTTTGGTTAATTTTGTTTTCCTCATTCAGGTGGGAAGTGTTAGACAGAAAGGGTGGAAAAAACTTCTCTGTTATCGTATCACAGTGCATTCTGTGTGGGGTTAAACTGAGCTAGTCGAGGCATATAAACGAATTGTGTAAAATCTAAAATTTATCCTAGGTTATTTAGAGACACAGAACGGTTGCGAACAGCAGGCAACTGGACGTTAAATACATCGGAGTACAGCAATATATATATATATATATATATATATATATTGTTATGATAAGAAGGTTATTTAGGGGAATATTGAGTCATAATGGTCACACAATACATGTTAATAGTACTAAGAGTTAGAAAACTACATTTATTTAGCATGAGAAATACGTAATTTGCAAGCTATGCAAAGAGCAAACATTTAACACCCTGTATTAGGATAGCAGTTAACTCTAATTAATGCCGGGAAGCATATTATTCAACAATAAACACACATTCAGCAAAAACAATAACTCTACACGCAATCAAACTTGTCTTAAACGACAGAAGCATTCATAAATTGTAAATAGATACGAGTTAAATGCAGTAAAAGCTAGAAAATCATGATACAACTCCAATTAAAATTAAACATGCGATAGTGAAAGGAGATAGCATAGCATTCTGATGAGAAACGCATCTTCCAAAATAAATAAGTTTTGCAAACTCAAGATATAAACAGAAATATGTTAATTTACGTCATTTCGTCTACGTGATTTTGTATGGAGTTAATACAAATCCCAAAGTATTATCTAGACAAACAAAAGCCATAAGTTAAATTACGTGCCAAAGCAAATTAGAAATTCTTGTAATAACATCAAAACAGACTGCCTAAAATAATTACAGAATAGAAATGCACTGGTATACTACGTGACTAAGAAATCGTTCCGGCGAGTTATTATCAGACGTATACCTGTAAAAGCCCAAAATATCCAAAACATCCTATGGCTGTTCGTAAACTTTGACCAAACAGCGCTGTTAACCAATTAATTTTTAGATGGGGCGTAGCTTATATAACACGCGAAATTGATAAACAGGCAGTCTTGATTCGAACTGAGCCAATCCACATCACTTATAGTGAAGATTAGTGAATATTAAAATTAAATAATCGAATATTTGTGAAAAGGGGTTTTAGAAAATTTAAAAATAAATAATAGTGAAAAATATATGAGACAAGTTTTGCAGTTTACTGGAAAACGTAAGTAAAAGTTTATTAATTAATTTTAAATATTTATAATTTAGGGCTTTAAGTGAGATTACGTAAATCTAAGTGAGATTACGAAAATCTAAGAGAAACTACGAAAATTTAAGTAAGACCAAGTAAATCTAAGGAAGATTAGGAAAATCCAAGTAACTCTAAGGAAGATTAAGAAAATACTAGATTATTGATTAAACGGGGTAAAATTTGGAAACTAAATAAATTGATAATATTTGGAAGAAATTTGAATAAAAATAATGGCAAAGGCACCACAAGGAAAACTACCGGTCAGAACTATCTAGCATAAAGCATTATTTTTTCTTTATTTTTTGAACATTGACTATATTTATTATGCCTAAATATTTTATGTAAAAAGTCATCAAAAATTTCTTTTTTATACGTGAAAATTACGTAAAAAAGGGGAAAGGTCTTGAACGTTTAAAGAATTTCCAATAGTGTACAGTGTCATTTTTACTGGCTTTATAATAAGGAAAGGGAGCTTTAATTTTTTGGGGATAAACAATTTAAAAATTATTGTTATTTGATTCAGGAGTTCATTTTTGTCATACAGTAAAACAGATTAAGCTGTGACGTGTATATAATTTTTTTCTTTTTTATTATACAAATCCCTCTACACAAGGAGAAAATCCCACCCACGCAGATCCCCCTTATGGGAATTTACATGTAAAAACCTAGGTTAGAAATGAATCGGGAGGATCGGATGGATCGGGAAGAATGTGGATCTGTGCCAGAACCGGCCCCATCCTCTACTGATATATGGCTATGATTTTACCAATTTTAGTTTACACCATTTATTTTTCTATATAATTAGAATATCAAACATGAAATTATTTATTTAGTATAAAAGGTAGTTTCTTAATTAGTAAGTAATTTTAATGGAAATTACTTTAAGTTGTTTTTTGAATTTGTAAAAGTATACAGAAATGTGAAAACAATTAATCTGAAAAGAAAACGAACAAAAATATGTCAGTACTACAATTACAATTCATCTCGCCGTGCAGTTTCATCATCTTCAGTCTCTTCTTCAACTGGCTCTTCTGCTGCACCATCCTCAACACCACCTGACTCTACAAACTTAGATAACCCTTCAAAAGTCCTAGGACCATTGTAATCAATAACTTTGTTGTCTTCTTTCTTGTATAGTTTAATTGTAGGGAAGCTTGTAATACGAGTATGTTCGAGTTCATTTGCTGTTGAATCAATTTTAGCAATAACAACATCAACATTACTTTCAAAATGCTTTGCAACTTTTTCATAAATAAGGACCAACTGTTTACAATGACCACACCATGGAGCATAAAATTCTACAAGGACGTCCTTGGATTTATCTAATACAACTTTATCGAAATTGCTTGTTTAAGCTCACCTTTTAAGAACTTATCTACAAATGTAGTTATGCTTTCAGCATCAAGTTCGGACGATTCAGGTTTGAATTTTGACATTTCTTCCTCAAGTTTAATAATACGTGCAGTGGGAACCTCTTCTTTTTTAATTCCAAAGAATTCTAAAATTCGCTGGTGGTCTTCCTCCTCTACATCGATTGTAACAAACAAAATTTTAGATTTGTAAGGTTTGGCGACAGAACGAGCAGCAAATACAATAGCACTGGTTTTGTCATTACTTTTAGATACAAAGATGAGTAAATGGCTCTTAATTTCACCTCCAAAGATCTTAGGTGCCGTTTCATGATTGAATTCTACGAGGTTTGGTAGCGACTCTGATGTAACAAAACTTTTGATGTTCTGTTCAGTATGTTCATCTTCAAAAATGGATTTTCCTTCGTCGAACTGTTTAAATAAGACAATAGAACCACATGTAGCTTCATATTCCTTGTAAATTGCTTCGTCAGAAGTGATTCTGAACTGATAATCATCGACAGCATTAGCAACAGATAAATAAGCTTTAGCTTTATCTGAAGTTTGATCTGAGAAGAAACCAACAACTGCAACTTTATTTTCTTCAATAAATTGTTTAGCTTCCTCGACTGTCTTAAGCTCTTTAGCTGCAGGACCAGTTTTCTTTTCAAGCCAAGCTACTATTTGGGCAGCATCACGTCCTCCTGAATAATCAATAGGCTGTTCATTTCTAAAGAATTTAAGGGTAGGATAACCTTTGACATCATATTCCTTAGCAAGATCTTCCTCTTCGGTAGCATCAGTTTTATCAAGCTTTATCTTTGACTCTTTGTCTGCTAATTCTTTTGCAGCTTTGGAATATTCTGGTGCAAGGGTTTTACAATGTCCACACCATGGTGCATCGTCATAGCAAGCAGAATTTTTAAAAATTTGATCTATATCAACCAAAAATTCTTCACGAGTATGGTATTTTTTTTGGTGCAAGTTATCTCGAATTGACTGTAAATCCATGGGTCGTTGGATAATATATTGATAGTGTTCGACTAAATTCGCATTAACAGGAAATAAGAATGGTTGTACATCTGGCATATCATGAAGTTCATTTAAGATTTCTTCAAGAATATTAGATAGTATAACAATTGGATCGGTTGTTCGTCTATTGGCAGGTATATTATGTTTTGTCAGATAATCGCAATGTAGTTCAGAATTAGGCCGATACAGGTTTCTTGCATGCATTGTATCTCTAGGAACTTTCGAAACTAAGGTACTTCGTTTCATTTCTTCAGAATGCATTTCGTAGAATAGAACATATGCTTCTGCTTTTACAAGTGTTTTAGAGGATATACTGCACACCTTGGAATCGTTATATTCATGCCATACAAATGAGTACGGGTGTCGATAATATGCGATGTAATGGCCTTTCAAAGTAGTCCCACTGTGTTTCGATATTGCATACAGGTTATAATGACAATTTCCTAGATTTGTTTCTGCAGCGTAGTGTCGCATATCTAGACCTTCTAATGGAAAATCTATAGGCGTAGTTAGCTTTCTTTGATATGTACCTGTAGGTGGAAACCGTTTTAAGTGTATCACCAATATTTTAGGAAACCTCTGTATGGACAGTGATTTGATGCATTTTCTCCTTTCTTTGCACTTAAAACATACCGGTTTTTTGTCGTCATCCAATGTTTCATAAAATAACGTCTTTCGGTAAAATGTATAGAAACCAGCAGAATCAATTTTTCAGTTTTAAATATGGATATTACTATGAACATTTCTGCAAGTTATACAACTAGGATCCCGAACTAGGTTCAGACACGGACAACATTGGGTTAGGAAGTGGCATACGGTGAAGGAATGAAGCGCATGGTATATCTATTTAGGCCATAGAAGAATTAAGATACCACGATCCGGTTAGCTTTAAAAATTTACAAGAAGTAGTGTAAGGACCTTTGAGCAACTGCTACGGAAAGTTGAACCTTTAATATCGATACAAGGTACCATACTTCAGGGAAGTATTATTAACCGAACAAGGTCGATAAGGTACTATAACAAATATATTATGTATTTTTTTGCAAATATAGATTACTAATAACACTTAGTTATTTAGCTACTGGAGGAAAATTGAAAAACTTACATTTAACCTTTCGAATATCGCAGTCTAGTCTTTCTGTAATTATTCCGGAGACGGTAGCCGCACTGTAGAGTGTATTAAAAGATGAATATCTATTTATAAGTAATAAGTATGAAAATGCATACAACTTGCTAATTTTAGACACCTAATACGATTGCAGAATCGAAACAAATAGCTGATGACTTTTATAACCTTTGGCATGTCCCAAATTGTATGAGAGTTTTTAGTATGTTTAAATAGGTAGTAAAATGAGACTAAAGTTTGGTTGCTTAAAAATGGAAAACATATTGCATTTAGGGCAAAAACGGAAGATGGATTTTTCTATTTCAAGAGGTTTTAATATACGGTTCACATAGTACTTTCTCAGAGTTCTGCGTGCAGAATTCTGTAAATCTATTCAATCGCGGTAGTTCAATTAATGCTTCATATTCTCAGTTACTTCGGTTATACTCGATTTTTCTTTATTCTCTTATTTCTCCCGCGGTGCGTTGATAGTGACACTTTAGGTTGCGTGTTTCTGTCCGCTAGGTGGTTAGCTACCTGGTCCACCAAGGTACGATGTTCTTTAAATGTTTTCTTCCGCTGCATGAAGTACATCAACGAGTTTCAATTTGCATTTTAATTACAGAACCGCGAGAAGATATTTATTTGCTTGCTTGCCCGGGCACCAAACTCAACATTCCATGTTACTAGCTTGTCATCGGAAAACGTGGAGTCGTATACAGAAAATCAACACTCACAAACAGATACTTATACTTCGATTCAAACTATCCACGCTGTGTCAAACGAGGAATTATCAAAACCATGTACGAGAGTTCAGAATTAATATCATCAAACGAAGAAATTTTAAAGAAAAAGACCTAATCAAATGTACACTAATAAAAAACAAGTATCCTAAAAGAATAATAGAAAAAGAAATGAATACAGTCCCATAAAATAAAAAATAAAAAACAGAAACAACGATACGCATCAAAAAATGCTCTCAATACCATACATAAAAGGATTCTTCGAAAATATCAAAGACTAGGAACCAAATTTAAAATCAAAACAGTATTTAGAACCAATAATACACTAAGAACACAACTAACAAACACAAAACCCAAAAACGCAATACAAAGTTTAAAAAACTGCATCTACAAAATACCGTGCGAATGCAACAAGTTTTACATAGGAGAAAGTTCCAGTTAGATTAAAAGAACATAAATTATGTATAAAAAATAGAAAATTTGAAAAAGCCATGATTTGCCAACATGCATGGGACTTCAGTCATAAAATAAAATGAGAGGACGCAAAAATTATTGACAAAAACGAAAAATCAAAGAAGCTGCTTATATAACCCCGCATAAAAGTAACTGCGTAGCAAACGAATCTGTAACTTTTAGTAAACAATAGATTCCATTACTAAAAGAAATAATAAAAAAAAATACAAGTGTAAATCAAATGTCCCCAATATCTAGGTAGCATTGCAAGTTTTTCCTGGGTTTTCCTTGCGATAATAACATGAAATACAGCCTACGTACATGAATTCTATTTATACATACAACAACTAATTACATAACAATAGGCATACTAGCAGCCCCCAGCTACTTAAACCTTACGGTAACGTAATCACACACCTCTTTAAAAACCACCCTTTCAACCATATAAATAGAAACATGTTAAAAAAATGTTCCAATCATCAAGTTATTGAATTTATATGAAATTTACTATATAAAAATTAATCAACTGATTTTACGTTAAGCGTATTGGCTACCTTAAAAAGCCGTTCCCAGGACGCAACACAAATTGAAAGTACCAATTCTTTTAAATTTTAAAATTTTCACCTAATGTATTTGTCTGTATGTTTTTGTCAATCAACAGCATTTTAAAACAGTTAATCAATTAAAAAACACTAACCTGTAATGGTTGCCAATTGCGCTGGTATGAAAAATGTAGTGGACTGTAGTCTGCATCTGCATGACCACCGTAAGCTACATAAACGAAAAGTTCACTATTCTTGCGGTGTTTTTACCATAGAAAACCTCATGGTCAAGCACACCGAACTGAATCTTACGGTCACTTCCGTTGCCAAGTTAATAATGTTCTTTTGTCTAATGCGCGTCTTGAACTGTGTACACGAACCAAAAAAGGCACTCGCACGCACTCCTTCCAATATTCAAAGTTGTATGTATATGTTAGGATAGGCGACAACAGAAAAGGAATTTTGATAATGTAAATATCAAATCAGAATAATATAAAGTGATCATATGTCACCAAAAATGCTATATAATGCATAACAGTATTCAAATCAAAAATTAATAAATCAAAGTCACCTTCAATTTGTGTCATAAATGTCAAACTTAAATTTTTTTATTATTTTGACAACGATTCTAGGTCATGGATCGAAACGTAAATATAGACAATTTTAAAAGCTCTGAGTGGTTTAATACCCAAGAAAGATTAAGAAAAATACAAAACAAACCACAACAAACATACAGGGAGTATTTACATAGTTCAGACAATTACGAAATATTTTAAACGTTTTAAAAGAAGAAGAAGTGAATTTAGATATTACTCCAGCTTTAATAAATAATAAAATCCGTACATACCCCCATACCTAGTATGGATGTAGATGTAGAAAGAAGTTTTTGGGTTTAGAAAAGCAATTTAACGGATAAACGGCAATTATGCAAAATATTGAACATCTCTAAATTGTACATTATTACAATAATAGAGTATTATAATTAGAGTAATGTTGAAATCCTTAATTTAGGTGCTGTTTTGTGTAATCTATCATTTTCTGAAATAAAGAATTGTGTAATAGCTTTTTAACTTCTTATGCTCTTTTTGGAAATATTTAAGCTTTTCCAAGAATATTTGATGCTGTTTAAAGTGTACTGTTTAATATTTATGTGCTTTTTATCCGGTCTCTGCCGATCAATAACCTATAGTTTGTTTTTGTGAAATTCCATCGAAACATCTTCATGAAACGGAGCGAAAATTGCTGTCTTACTTTGCTCTACAATTTTTCTAAATACTGTTTAGCTAGGCACACCACCACATACAAATATACGAGTATCATAAGCATGCTGAATAACAACACTAGGAACTGCTTTACAATTAATTTAAATAAGCACAAAACCAGGCGTATTAATAATACACCGAGTGTTTTCGAGCAGCTTAATTACTACTTCATCCGCCATCAGCTCGATTTAATTTGCAATGATTATCGTGCCTGTGTAACATTCACGTCTCGATTAATTTTCTCACTTGTTCTTTTTTAATTATCACTTAATTTTATTTTATACTCGTTAGGTATAAAGTGGGTGTAACGAACATAAATCAAATTTTTCTGTATAAATGATTCTACGTTTAGTTATTAATTTTTATTAACTAATTTTATCGACACGATTCATTTGCGAAGCATTCCTCCTTTATTCAAGTTTTTCATTAAAAACTGATTAATTTATAAATTTTAAAATAAACAATATTATGCATGAGAAGGTTGGCAATTTCTACATAATTCGATATAGCTTGCGTGGTATTGCTCGATTAAAATCTTACTTTATATTCGTTTAGACAGTTAGGATAACTCTTTCAATGTGAATGACGTTGCATGAAAGTGTTAAAGCTGTCTCTGTAATATTTCAAAGGTGCTGGATCAAAACAATGTACGACTGGAAAGTAAATTGAAATATCAACACGCGATATTTAAAATGCCTGAGATCTTGGGTATCATTTATTATGTTTTAGCAACACCCATTTGCTTAAATATTGGTACAATTGCCGCTTTGGTGAGTGTTTCTACAATTTCATAGGTTACAAGAAAATTTTGTGAACTAATCAATTAATTCATTTATTTGCATTTTTGTAACGAGTAAATTGTAAAAAATATCTGCACTTAGGGGTGGGTGTGTGTGTGTGCTTGCATGCGTGGGCGTGTGGCCGCGCGTACATACGCACGTGAACGCGTGCGCGCGTGGACGCGTGCCCGCATGCGTGTAGGTGCGTGCATGCGTACGTAGTGCGTTCGTAGTGCGCGCGTGAGTGGTGCATGCATGCGTGAGTACGTGCGTAGGTACGTGCGTATGTGCGTGCCTGCGTCCGTGTGTGCGTGCGCCATAAGTGCATTGCTGCGTACGTGCGTCGGGGTGTATGTGTGTGTGCGCGCGTGTGTGTAGTCTTAGAAGCAAAAAGTTACATACTTATTAGAACATTTTGAGAAACCAAACGTAAGCGTCATCCAACGACTGGTTGAATGGGGTTTAGATGACTGCTGAATCATTCCATTGTACCCATCTGTCGTCATCTCTTCGCACAGTGGCCGTATAATTTTGAAAAACGAAACATAAGCTTTATTCAGCGACTGGTTGGTCTAAGTAAAGTTCACTGCTGAATCGTTGCAATGTACCCAACAGCCGTCCTCTCTTCGCACAGAGGCCGTATCCAGAGGAAGCAGTCCTGCCGTGATGCAAAACGACAGCAGTGCAAACATATGGTACCCCAAAATCGTTGACGTGATTATGATTAAATCCGTCTATAAGATATGTAATCTTGAACATTCGTAGTCGATTATTCTGAAACCGTACAAGTTTTGTAATGTTTTTTATACTACTCTTTGTTAGTTATAGTTTTTTAAAGGAGCTCAGGTTTCTTGTTTTTGAAATTATGGCTTAGATTAAAAGTGTTACAAAATGACCAATAGGAATAGAAAAAACTAATTTGACAAAACGGTTAGCGGACTTATTATGTCAGCGAAGGCAATGAGCGTGAGGTGAGATGTTTGACAAGATGGAAATTTATTCGTAGGGTCGAATATATGAACTATGGATGACATTCAAGGCGCCACTATACCCTGTCGTATGATTGAGATGTAACTGATTTCTTACAGGCGTGTGTAGGAACCTCAAAACGACTAAATTTAACATAACGACAATATAAGGCACTTTGTACAGATATAAACTACTTACTGATTTCTCAAGTGAACACAGGACTGCTACGTCTCGCCTTGGATCTGTAAAAAGCTTTTTAGCACAACGTTAGACACGGTTTGTGCCTATTTTGTAAAGTTACCCCCTTAATGTTTTAATTCACACTACAGACTACTTTTGCCAAAATAATAACCTCATAAACTGTAAAAGTTTCTATCAACTTAAATGCTTTCTTTTTCAGAGGATGAACAACGGTATCTACTTTCTTATATAAAATAGTTTAATCATAAGAACATTCTCTTGTTTAAATAAAATATTACGTTTACATTAGTTATAAACACAGTTGTATTAAATCTATTATGGATGTGTTACATTAGAGTGCCATGAAACAACTTTAGATGAGCACTCTAACTACATATACATATATAAGATAAGCAATGTTCAAATTTTATGACAGTACTAAATAAACTTTATGGAAAACAATATTGCACTTTGATGCAGTTGCATAAAAAATTGTGAAATGTATTACTGTTAGATATTATAACAGCACTTTGTTACGATCACTTTTGACGATAAGTTAAAACACACCCTTTTTTGTCTTACATTTTTCATTCACGTAGATTCTGTTTCAATACTCCAACAATATCCTGTATATTTTACCTTCCTACAATAAGTACGTTTTATTATAGTTTCATTTGAACCCATTTGCTGCGAATTTGAAAAGTTTACTCTATAGTTTAAATGTCGGTACCCTGTTTTCCGTGTCCGCTGGTTTGCTACACATTGATATAGCGTGCAATTAATTCTTATACTACGACAAAGAGACTCGTTAAAATAATGGATCGCACTTCTCCGATATAAGGTTGTTTCCAAGTTTCTATTTAACACCTGTGTATGATAACGCTGATATTGCATTGAATCCTTGTAGAAAACGAATTCATTTACTCGATTCTTTCTGTATGTATATGACAACGATTACTCGTCTTTAACTTCTTTTGTTATCTTCACAATTTCGTGCACACACTGTGTGCTTCTTTCTTCGGTGGACTTAACTTAACGTTGGATTGCCGCTCCTTTGTGGTATGGGAGGACACTAACATTGCGTGATCCCGAGCCCCTCTGTTCTGTCCTGTCAGTAGAGAGTGTGACCAACCCTATGCTGTGGACTCCAGGTTTTTAGCCACCATTTTCTGAGATGGGTTTTATGTACTTGATGAAAAGACCTATTTATAAGGTTCTTCTATTGCCGACTAAATTTTGTAGGGGTAAAACGATTATCTTTATGTGAGATGATATTTATTGAATTGTATTATATCCTGACCTTTAACTGTGATAATTTTATGTAGTTAACATTATTCTCACGATTGTGATTTAGAGCTGCTGTTGGTGCTGCAATTGTAATTTTTGTTAATTAAGACCTCGTAGCGAAAACCTTATAGATTTAATTTTATTTTTACAATGAGAATTCAGAGCTGTTGTTTGTAGACTTGTAATTTTCTTTTAGGTAATTAACATAGGAGAGGGACCTAAAAACTACAGCTCGCCATTTTAAGGAGTGATTTGTGTGTTCTACCTGATATGTGTATATTGTGGTTATTGATTTTTTTGTTATAATGCATTGTTATGTCTCTCCAAAATGTCACTTAGGTTAATTATAAGTATTGATGAGCACTGTTAATTTCTCATTTTTATTTCAGGCTTTCCTTTATTTTTTCTTGTATTTGTAAGACCCCGCCTACTCACCGATTAAGCCCCGTCATTCTTTCTTTGTCTTTCTGGTTACGTTGATGTACGTAATAATTTGCTGAACCTGTATCCTTAATACAATTTCATAAGAAGAATAAAAAAATACTGTTAGATCTTATGACATCACGTATTAAACTCTATAAAAATTATTGCTGTTAAATTTTATGATAGTGCTTGATAAACTTTATGTAAAATAATGCTGCACTCTGAAGCAGTTGCTTAAGAAAGTCGTTAAAGACACCACTGTTAGATTTTATGATAGTACGTACTGAGCTTTATGAAAAATATAAACCTATATTTTGAATACAGTCTCGTAATGAGAATCAAAAAGTATTACTGTTAGATCCTATGACAGTGTATATTAAACTTTATAAAAATTATTTCTGCTAGATTTTATGACAATACTTAATAAACGTTATAAAAATTAATGCTGTACCTTGATACAGTTGTATAAAAATTATGAACAAAATTACCATTAGATGATATGACATTATTTATTAAATTTTATAAAAATATATTCGATAAATTCTACGAACAAAATTTTAATGTCAACACTGAATTCAATTATTTACAATTTATTATAAACAACACTTTAATATGTGCAAATTTAATGAAGAATTTATGGGAGAAAAAAAATAGAAGCTTCAGCTGTAACGTAATAAAATTAGAACTAAGTAAGTTTAATATTAATTACTCACCAAAGATTGTATAGCTATTGAATCATAAGATTCTGAAGTGGTTTTATTTGGTATTTGCGTGCATCTCATAATTTGTGAGGGATCGCAAATCCGGAGACCACATTTTTATTATATGGCGATACGCCAGTTGGCGACGAACGCATCAGAGACGACATCCTTCGCCTAAGATTTAAAATCACTGTCTTTATTACAATGGACAAACAAGATAGCCCGTTAGAAAAAAGCACGCTTGCTATTAACGCTTCCAGTTACTACGTTTTGAAACAGGACTATAACATTTACGATAAATGAATATTTGCTCAAGGCAAACGTCGATTTTTAACGAAACAACTTAGGGAATTTTTACACAAACAAGTACATATGTTGCAATATAGAAATTAAAATTTCTATTTTATATATACGGGGACTCTTGTTATAGATATTAATTACTTTATGGATAGTATTTATTTTTGATTATATAATTGGAATTGAATTTCGAGCACTGATTCAAAACTTGCTCACGGTAATTTTTGGAACATTACAGTTGAATAATTAAATATTTGCTATGGGTTGAAATTGTTGGGTAGATTCGAGACAACAGGAGTAAAGGACGGGTATGTTACATCAATTCACATGGACTTAATAGATTTACAAAAGTTACTTTTCTCTCAGAATGTTGAGAAAAGTAACCTCTGAATAAAAGTCTAGTCATGTGGAGGACAAGCTAGAGTAAATGCAATTGGGGTAAGAAGTGACGAACGTTATGTTAAAATTGAAAAAATGGAACGAGTTATGGACAGCGCATGAGATAATCTAAACAAAAACCCTTAGTGCACTTCCGTCTTGCAGTATTATTTCCAGAAGTTTGGCGATCGACATTGCTTTAAAAAAGCAAGAAAATTCTCAATAAAGAGTTTTAATTCTTTTTAGGAGTTGCTTGGAAGAGAGCGGTTTGGTAAATGTCGGTATACACCATGTGCAGAAACCCGTTGTGCACACCTCGCAGATGGATAATTTTGATAACTTAAGAACTGCAGTGATATAGCGACTGAGAAATCTAAAAGTTCTCTGATCCGCTAGGTTAGGGGTCGGCAAAGTGCGGCTCCTGAGCCGTTTGTGCCTCTCTGGCTCCTTAAGTGCGGCTCTGGCACAAATATTTACGGAAAGCGCAAAACTATTATCATTTAAAAAAAAATTTGTAAGAAAAAAATTACATCTTATTTTGATAAATTAAAATCTTCTATAAATCGAGAACATGTATAATTTTTTGTTTAAATTAAAAGATAGATAGGTAATTAAAATTTTATATTGTTGTAAAAATACGTAACGAAAATCGAGTTTAATTTTATTAGTTTTCGTAAACGTAAACACAAACCATGTACAAGCTACCCGCTGGAATTGTTCGTATGTTTTCGGCGTACTCCGGTGTAATATAGAGGTACCACAAGCATGCACGCGCATACTTTTAAAGTAGTGGCATCACAGACCAGTAGTTGCAGTGTGAACAGTTTTGTCTTATCTACCGTGTCTGCTGTTGTCCTGTCTTATTAAGAAGTTGTTGTATTTTCCAATCTAGTTGCACATCTTACAGTATTTTTATACGATTTTATTACACCTGCTATGTATGTTTGTAGTTTTGGTACAAAATTTGTAGTCGATTTTTCAATAACTTCTATTTGTCCAAATATTGGAAGGTTTCTTCCATTTTTGGTCATATTAAAAGTTTTGTTATTCTGATGACGGAAAAAATATTTTTTTTCTTTTTAGTGCAGTTATATATATTAATAAAATTGTATTTTTAATAAGATTTTTTTTAATTTTTATTTTCATCAATTTATTAATGATAATAATTTTGTACTAATGGCGTTAGAAAAAAATATATTTGGAATATTTTTATAGGCACCCCAATAAACATAGCTACCAAAAAGAGCAAAGAAAAACGGAAGATGAAAACCACTAATTTAAAGTTGAGTGGACCGAAAATTTTGCGTTTATTCAAAACTTGAATGGACTTCCAACAAGTCGTATTTGTAAGGAGAAATTCGCGCATACACAAGAAGTCAAATTGAGTGAGACACTTTACAAGAAATCACGCGTCATTTAGCACCAAATATCTTACCGGTGATGCAAGGAAGAAAGCAGCTGAAGAACTTCAGAAGAGTCAAGAGTCGTCAACTTCTGTGTTTATTAACTGGATGCAATCTTACAGCAATGTGGCAAGTTTTGTTTTTAGCCAAGAGATTGCTAAGAGAGGGAAACCGTACACAAACGGCGAATACATAAAATATTGTTTTATAAATGCATCCGAAGAGCTATTTCGGGGTTTTAAGAACAAACCAGATATTCTGAAAAGAATTAAAGAGGTACCATTGTCTGCCAAAACCATTAAAGATAGAACAATTAAAATGTGTTCAAATATAACCACCCAGCATATCAAAGATCTGAAACTGGTTTCGGCTTTATCAATAGCAGTTGACGAGTCTTGTGACATAAATGATACAGCGCAAGTTTCACTTTTTGTAAGATTTATGTCTCATTCAGGCCCTAAAGAAAAACTTTTAGGATTATTACCACTCAAAGGTCAGACGCGTGGAGAAGATGTCGCAAATGCTGTAATTGGGTGTATGGATAAACATCATATACCCCTCGATAAAATTGTGTCGATTTCAACAGAAGGGGTCAAAAGTATGACTGGCGTAAGAAAAGGGTTTGTTGCTATTTTAAAAGAAAAAATAATTACGATATATTTGTTTACTATTGTATCATTCACCAAGAGGCGCTTTGTGCGCAAACATTTCCGGATGAAATTTGTAAAGTTATAGAATTAGTGATTACCATTATCAACTCCATTTTAGTTAAAGCTCTTAATCACCGCCAATTCAAAGAATATTGATTTGAAATGGAGAGTGAGTACGCTGATGTTGTGCTTCATAACAAGGTACGTTGGTTATCAAGAGGGAACGTTTTAAAACGTTTTGCGTTCCTTTTTTCCGGAAATTAAAGCATTTCTCCTTGAGAAGGGCGTTCACTATCCAGAACTAACAAACGATCAGTGGATACAAAACTTTTATTTCATGATAGACGTTACATCTCATCTAAATCAGCTTACTCGTAAACTACAAGGGAAAGGAAACTTAATTTTTTCGATGTTAGAAGAAGCAATAACTTTCGAAAACAAATCATCCATTTTTGCTCAGGATTTTGAAAGGGAAACATTGTTTCACTTTCCGAGCCTGCTGAAGCATCGCCAAGAAAATAATTCCTCTATTGATAAACACCATTTTAAAACAATAATTTTAAATATGAGGGAAGCATTTCTCAGCAGGTTTCAGGAATTTAAAAACAGCAGAGCAACTTTAGCATTTGTCTAAAATCCTCTTAATGCTACGATAATCGAGTTGAAATTTTCTTCTTTTGAAATTGACATTGGTAGCTTTGAAATACAATTGCTGGATTTAAAAACAAGGAGATATGGCGCTCTAAATTCGAACGTCTTTGTGTTGAATTGGCAATATTGGAGAAGAAAAAATGTGGTCCGCTTTGAATGACCTGGAGAAGGAAACCATGATCATTTTCAGCGCTTGTAATAGTATTCCTAACCCTAACGATTAGCTGAAAAAGCTCGCGTTTGCTGTTCTTTCCCTTTTCGGTTCTGCATATATATGCGAACAATCTTTTTCAAACATGAACATTACCAAAAGTAAACTGAGAAGTCGTCTTATTGATGAGAACTTGGAATCATGCCTAAAATTAAAAACAACAACATACAAACCTGACTTACTCAAAGTTTCCAAGGAGATGCAAGCACATTGTTCGCTAATAAATATTTATTAAGTACGAAATTTAGCTTTATTTAGTGTAATACAAGTTTACTAAACAAGCAGATTTGGCTCCCAATTTTTTTTAAATTGCTCTAATGTTCATATTTGGCTCTTTGGCTAATAAGTTTGCCGACCACTGCGCTGGGTGAAAGGTAGCTGTGAAAGTTCACTGATGTTCTCGCTCTCGAAGTAGGACTGAAACTACATCGGCAACTCTCGCCCTTCGTTCGTAGAACATATTCGAAAACTCTCGATGGTACCCGAATCTTCCAGACAAGTGATCATGCAGTAGAACTTTTCCAAAACATGTTCTATAATTTTGCTGCTCTCACAAAATGACGTTGTGAGAGTGTTCGTCCTTGGGACAACGCGGAAGTCAGTGTGACTCTTAAACTAATAAGATTGGATACGCTTGTTCTAGTAAATACATAGACGTTTTGAACTTAAATCATTCGCGCTTTCGCCGTAAGAGTTTATCGATGCAATAGTGTTAATATAAGCATTTACTGAACTTGAAATAATATTAATAATATCTATAAGACCAATAATACAAGTTATAAGTGTGTTCAGAAATTTTCTCGTTATGATTAGACAAATTATAAAGTTAAAACTTCAACGTTGTGTGGTAAAATATAACCATAACTCATAATTTTAATATTAGTACCAGCAAACAATATCTATAGGTATCACTTTTACCTAATTGTAAGGGATCAACTCGTTGTACTTAAGCCCGGTTAATGCTAGCTGTACTACCTGATGGTTCCTTGTCCTAAGGCAAGAGCAAGTGAGACATCTTGGTCAGTACGGGTTCTTTGGCAGGTTAATTATAATTCTGGTGAATAAGACACAAGTGAAGTGATCCAAATAAACATATATTTCTTATCAACCTAACTGGTCCAGTACTACTTTCTTTTTTTATGTTCAAGGCTATATGACAGTACCTTAATGTAGCCCCAAATGCATGCAGTTGGTTTATCATAAAATTCTAAAATTGAAACGAATAAGTAACCACAAGTTTTGCAGGTGATTAATAGTAGATAAATAATACAAATAATCTTTTTTTCATGAGGAAAGATACTCAGCCTTGGAAAAGGTACCATTAACCTTTTCTGATACATGCATAACTTCGGTCGAGTTGTCTCTGGAATACAGGAAAGTGGATAAACAGGAAGTGGCAGTTGTTTCCTTTCCAAATAATAACTCCTAGGCCTAACCACTCCAATAATATCCAGGCCCCAAAGTTCGATACACAAGATGATACTAAAAAGTCTATCGCGTGATATAAGCAACGCATTCAAAGGTGGTAAAGATTCAGGCATAAATTCCCAAAATAACATGACATACAGTGCCATAAGGTTGGTGCAATTTAAAATACATAAGAATGATACAAGAAACAATAAAGGGTAGGGGAGCGTGGGGTAATATCGACCGAGGGGTATTGTCGATCACATTCCGTTCTAAGAACTTTGGCGCCATATTTCCATACTACCTAATTTTACAGACTGACCGTTTCAAATAGACACGTTTAGTTGAGTTTAAATGCTTGAATTGTGTGTTGTATGACGCTTTTAAGGTGTAATTTAGACCTCGTACAATAATTTCACTGTCGATAGTAAGGTAAGGCACAGTTATTATTATTAGGAATATGAATTTTATAGCTTTGATGTATGTAGTAGGGTGTTGTGTACAATATCTATATCTTAATTTTAACAATTATTTAGATGTTTTATGCAGATAATAAATTTAAGATTTGGATGAATATTTTGGGGTAAAGTCGACCAACACAGTCGATAATACCCTCAAATGGTCGATATTTCCCCATTGACATTCTGTAATTAAAAATTAATATACTTTTTTTAAAAGCTGTTTTTTAATAGTAAACATTGACATTTATTTTACGTGGGGTAATGTTTATATACCATTGTTTTTCTGTTCAGATGCCAAGAAACTATATTCGAAAAACTACACGCTGCTCTTGGAGCAAAGAATCCATGAAAAGAGCAATTCGAGAGATTAAATAGAAAAAAATTTCTATTAAATGCGCAGCAACTATGTTTCAAGTACCATTTACTAAATTACAAGATAGACTAAAAGGACGATTTAAAGAAAAAAAAGTTGTATTGGGTAGAAAATCAATCTTTTCTCTCGACCAGGAAGCAGAAACTGCTTCTACAATTTCATCGATATTAAAACTGTTTTATGGGTTGATAGCTGAAAAGATACGTCCTTTAGTATTTCAGTTTGCAGAGGCAAACCAGACACCAAACCGTTTCAACAGAGAAAAAAAGGTATGTGGTAAGGACTGGATGTATTCTTATATGGATCGATATCCTGAGCTATCATTCAGGACACTGGAAGCCGCAAGTGTTAGTTACTGGGTTTAATAAACAAGAAACAGGCATATTTTTCAATAACCTAGATACACTCTGCAATAAATACAACTTTGAAAGTCACAGAATATGCAACGTGGATGAAACTGAAACTAATTTTTCTTAATCTTCTTTGGGAATTAAACCACTCATAGTTTTTAAAATCTATTTTATTTACGTTTCGATTCATGACTTAGGATCGTTGTCAAAATAATAAAAACTTCAAGTTTGATATTTATGACATAAATTGAAGGTGACTTTGATTTATTGATGTTCGATATATTTGGTTTGAGTACATTACGTGAAAACATCAATAAATCAAAGTCACCTTCAATTTATGCCATAAATGTCAAACTTGAAGTTTTTATTATTTTGACAAAGATCCTAGGTCATGGATCGAAACGTAATTAAAAGATGATTTTAAAAACTACGAGTGGTTTAATTCTTAAAGAAGATTAAGAAAAATGGTGCCGCTATGTCCACAATCCAGGTCGCATCGTTGCAAAGAAAGGCCAGAAACAAGTTGGAGTTATTACTAGTGGGGAAACAGGTCAAACTACCACTATTGTTTGCTGTTTCAATGCTTCAAGTCAATACATTCTCCCAACGCTGATCTTTAAAAGACAGAGGATGAAAGAGGGGCCGAATAAAAATGGACCGGTTAGAGCTGTGTACAAATGTTCAGATTCAGGATGGATTACAGAAGAGCTTTTTACAGAATGATTACAGCACTTCTCTAGATTTAGTCATCCCTCTCCAGAACAGCCAGTCCTTCTGCTGCTGAATAACCATTCTACACATTTCAGTTTGTCTTCCTATACTTTTTGTAAAGCTTCAGGTATACACTTGCTTTCAATCCCACCCCATACGTCACATCGTATGCAAGCCCTGGGTGTCACATTCTATAAGCCATCAAAAACTGCACATCACCAGGAATGTGACGCCTACATAAGATCAAAGAATTATGAAAAAATCAACCAAACCGATATGGCTGAACTTTTTGCAAGTGCTTATAATATGGCTGTTAGTATTAAGCATGGCGTAAACGGGTTTAAAGCGACTGGAATATTTCCTATAAATCGACATGTCTTTAGCGAGGAGGACTATGCACCAATATTGAATAATGTCGATGAAAAAGAAAATATTCAGCAACTTAACCCGCAACACCAAACGCCCTCGCCATTGAAACAGAATGCATCGGATGCAAAGAAGCTGAAACCTGATTCCCCTCGCCACCGGCCTGTTCTGACATCGTCCCCTAAACCAGGACCAAGTAAATTCGGTTCCATAGAAATGAAGCAGCTTGAGTTTCAGTCTGGTTCGGAATCCTCTGATTCGACACTCAGTCTGGAGGAAGTTTTTGATGACAGAATAACTGATGATGAAGACAAAACTATAAAAGTTAAACAACACTCTCTCAATGTGTCGTTTAAAGATTTGTGCTCCATATCAGTTTTGCAACCAAAAACTTCTATAATAGGAAAAAAACAACATTCGGAGGTGTTAACAGTTGCACCGCTAAAAGAAGAAAAGAAAAAGCAGAAAAAAATTAATGATGATAAATTGAAAAAAGTAAAGAGGAATCTTAATACTTCTGCTAAAACAAAAGCTAAAAACGATAGAGATGTTAAACTTACCGGAATACAAAGTAAACAAGACCAAGACGTTTGTTTTGTTTGCGGCGAATTTGGATTAAATAACGAGATAATGGTGGCGATGCCGTTCATGCGGTGTATGGGCTCATTCGCAGTGCACTGTTGCAGATAATGCTTCCCAATAGGTATGTGAAAACTGTGACAACTGATTACGTTTTTTTCATAATAACAATGCTTAAAAAAGACTTATTTTGGTTGATCGACATTACCCTACAAATCAGTTGATTGTACCCCACCGATCGATTGTATCCTAATTTTTTATTTTATTGTATAAATTTAAATTTAAATAAAATCATTTAATATTTACGACCTTTTCGTTGAAAAATGTTTAACGCAGTTTATGAACAAGCTTCTAAATAAATATTTACAATTTTTTAGCAATAGCTTTCTCTACATTTAGAAGTGCTTAGGTAGTCTATATTCCCTCACGCTGCCCTACAGTGCTTGCACGTGAGAAATAGATGAGTGAATAACAATTTCCAGCAACAACGCAGACTACCCGAATATAACTTCATAATCGGTAAAACGGCTACACTGAAACAAATCCCAACTACAATATTGTTGGTTCAAGGAACTGATTAGATTTCAGTACTTTGCCTATTATTCACTTCGTCTAAACTGCACGAAGAGCTGAATCCAAAAGGATGTTCTGCTAATTCGCTAAGTACGAAGACATAGTTCAAGTTACAAAAACTTTAATATTGATAATCAACTAACACATAGGTGGAACCTACTAAAATAACGCTCGGAACTAAAATTTGAAATTACGAGATCTGTAAATACGGTATTAAGAATCGCACAAGCATGTACCCTAAAAGATCAATATACAAGAATGAAGAAAGTGATTAAATAAATCTCAAAAGAATAAACAAACATGTTAATCTCTATAAATATGTAATGAAACCTGTAAAACGTCTCTGTTCAAAAGCTTCAAACAATGAAACTGGAGCACAACTGCGCATGTCTAACTATCGGTCGAATTGACAAGCATCTACTAATAACAAAACATTCCTTAACATCAAATTACTATAGAAATAAACAATAATTGGATAATTAAAAAGCTTAGAATTAATACAAAATTATACTCCTTAACGGTGGGTCTAGAATAAAACCATTGAATGCTCAAACACTGAAGCCTTTCTAGGTCTTCTGATGTCTTTCAGAATCCATAACGAATTCAAAAGCATATTATTCCAAATACGAAAGTATATTTGTACAATAGATACAATACCCGGACAATACACTAAGAATGTAAACAGAAATTATGGTGAAACTTTCTCTGAAGAATTTCTATAACCAACATTTATCAATGTTTCACGCTTGAAGTTATAAAGTTGAAGTATCTTTTCAATGATTATTTTAATGTATACACAATAACTGTTAAGAACTTACTATTAAACCAATGAAAATAGACTTTATATCAGTGCAATATTTATTACCACTAATTTATTTCGTGCCTGTGAATAAAATAAATAATTACTCACTCCCACACATCGAGATTCATTTAGGTAAACCGATTTTTATACCTGTAAAAGATGCCAAAGAGGAAGTGCCATTTTAAAGATGAATATACCAAAAACTGGTCATTTATAAAGAGAGGTCGAACTGAATTTGAGGCAATGTGTTCCATTTGTAATTTTTATATTGCCATTAACTATAGTGGAAAATCCGACATCCAACAGCATGTTACTACAAATCTTCATAAATCAAATATCAGAACCGCTTTAACATCTAAGGATATTTCTAGTTTTATGATAAAGGAAAATTCGCCAGAAGAAATTTTTATTACGACTGCTGAGATGACTTCGGCATACAACACCACCATTCATTTAACTCGTTAAATTTTACTACTAAACTAAATGCAACCATGTATGCAAACTTAAAAATAGACACTAAACACACTACAGTCAAAACTGAGGTCACGATGAACGTAGCAAATATATTTGCCCCTTACAGTGTACAACAATGAGTTAAAGATTTAAATGAGGCGTCGTTTTTTGGAATAGCTACAGATGCCAGTAATCATAATGCTGACAAGATGTTTCCTTTAGTAATCCAATTCCTCAATGAAAAACTCGGACAACAATTCAAATTATTAAAATTGTCTTCTTTATATAACTGAAATAATCGCCGAGTATTGCAAAATGTCTCTCGAAAATCTACATATTCCTATGGATAAGCTTATAAGTTTTTGCGGAGATAATACGAATACTAACCTCGAGGCCCTAAACAGAGGTGGAAAAGAGTATTGTGTTTTTTAGACTGAACTCTCAATTGGAAAGAGGTATTGAAGGTATAGGGTGCCCAGCAAATGTTTTGCACAATACTCTATCAATAACCGCTGATGTTTTGACTGTCATAGAATCAATTGTCGCCAAGATATTCAAGTACTTGAGAATTTACACTGTTAAGATTGAAAACTCAAAGAGTTTGGTGAAGATGTTGGTGTTGCCCACAAAAACTTATTATTCTACGCTAGGACCAGATGGTTATAACTTTTAGGGATGGTCTCGGACTCGGGCCGACCCGGCCCGAGCACGGCCCGATTTCGGGCTCGAATCCGGGCCGGGCCGATGACTACTTTATTCGGGCCGGGCCCGGGCCGGCCCTATCTTTTTTCGGGCCGGGCCGGGCCAAACGACTCGGGCCGGCCCGAACTTTTCGGGCCGAAAAATTCACGAGTACATACTCCATCGTCCCTTCACTTCTATCTCACATTGAGTAAGTAAACGTTCTTAATTATATTTTCACGTAGTGTCTTCATGAACCCATTAATAATCAGTTTTTCGTCTTGTTTGGTGTAAAGGAAACGTGATATTATAACTCATTTCTGATACCGAATATTTTTTCTAGTCCTATTTCATGTTCCTCATGTTGTACTTTAGACAAGTTAAAGATGTCCAAGAACATCAAACTAGGTGATTTATTCATAATTCAAAAGTTTGCACGATTTATATGTATATACTCCAAATCTCAATCATGCGGCGAACGTCGATATTATCAATCGCGTGTATAATTTATGTCTACCGCCTAAAACACTAGAGAGTTATTTCAAACTTCTTTTTCCAATTTTTTAATAAAGTTTTCCCTTATTTGACATTTACACATGCGCAATTACACCTTTAATGTTTGTACTTTATTAAAATACAGGACACCTTTATTTAATTTAAACACAGGCAGGGAATGCTTTTATTTAAGTCGCCCTAATTTTGACATATGCCAAATGCTTAACGTACAAACTTACATTTAATTGTCTGCTTTGTGTATAAATATAGCGAAATAAGTGCTTTTTTGTAGTGTTGTTTCCGTAATTAAATTCAGGAATATAATGTCCAAGTTTATAACACGAAAAAGATATAAAACGTCGACGCTCTAAATACGAGGATGCTGTTTTGTAATGCTTTTCCTAGAAGTAAACTGTAAAAATCCTTTTGAAAATAGAAGTGCTATATGCTTGGAAAGGAGTAAAAACAGTGTCTTGAAGTAAACTCAAAATGTATTCCGTGAAAACACTTTGACAACACATACAAATGTTATCGAATCAGTGGGAAATGAAAGACTCAAATAATAAAAAAAGGTTTATCTTTGTGTGAATACAATTTCTTTGATTTTTTCCAATATAGTTAAACAAGTATTATAGGTCACCTTAGCACAAAAGAGATTAATTCTTTATTCATTTTTAAAACATAACCTATAGATATAGAATACTAAACATATATGTCAGAATAAAGAGTAAGGGAAAAAACACTTGCACTAACACTTTTAAAACTTTTAAAAAAGAATACTTTATTTGAAGATTCTTTTAATAAAGTCTGTTTGGAATGAGTTTGTAACAACTCTCTAATTTCAAGTAGGTAATTTTAGTAAAATTCTTTGCTGTAGGAACGACAAAATAAAGCTGACGCAAATTTATTATAAAAGTTATAAGGTGCGTTAAGCGTACAATTTCATAAACATTAAAAATTGCTAAACATTTTGTACCTTTGTTACCTATTTCTAGGATTTTTTAAAGAATTGTTACGTTTATTTTCAGCATAAATTAATAACTCTATTTTTCTCCCTTATTAATTCAATACCCGCTCGAATAAATTCTGTTTCTACTGTTAAATCCTTCAACATAATTAATAATAAACACGCTTACGAATAAATTCGTCAACTTAAATCTAGTTGCTTTGAAACGACAAGTTTATGCAACAACTAAATAGTTATATCTTGTTTCAGGTACCCGTTATCTTGGTATACATTACGACCGCCTATAATGATTTTCTCTATTGTTTCAATGTAAAAACTTGTTGAAATAAGGTCGCACACTATCTGATAAAACCTGGATTTTCCAGTTTTAATCGCGCTTCGATAAGCGAGGATTTGCAGTTGGAATTTGTATTATTTGAACCATTGTTAAATTTGCTTCTACAGCTTGTGCGTCGACATATTTTCTACATTATTTGTCACCGTATTTCAAAAGCAATGCACGTCTGTTTATTTTCTGTTCGACAACTAGGAGGTGTCTTGCGTGGATTGCTTTTTTTAACTGGAGGCCAAATGGGTTCTTCCTTTCTGCTTTTGTGCGTAGGTCGTTGCTGTAGCTACGATGCCAGAGAGAATGGATCCTGAATACCGCGGCGTTTCTGTGTTGACTCACCTCCGACGGTTTCCAAGCTAAGTATCCGGACACCTACAGGTATGCAACTCGTTTTCTTTTGTGTGTGTCAATGGGATATTCCGTATCAACATTTGGTGTAGTTATGTGACAAGAAACGTCACATTGTAGAACTATTGTTCGTTGCTGCTGATCGATATTATCGCTCTACATGTGTGATGTACCTGTGTTCATAGTATTGGACAGACACACGCTTATTCCTTTGTACTGATTAGTTTATTTTACAAGCGGTACTATGTACGATTTAAAAGATATCTGACAAAAGCTCCCACACGTTAATTCTTTCCTACTAATTAGTTATTTTACAAAAAATATTAGGTGAAACTTTAAAAATGCTTGACAAAAGCCTTCACAGGTTTATTTACTACTGATTAATTTTATTTTGTGTAAATACGAGATGCGCACTTCGTATATAATGTACTAAATTGTTTATATCACCTAATTGTTTGCTTTGAAATAGTAACGCTTCATTTATTGCTCTTGCTTGTTTGTACAGAATCCGTTATTTATTTTTATTTGTTAATAGATCATCGTGGGCGATGTGTTTTTTGTTTCTTTTTGGTATGTAGGCGAATCCCCTCACTCTCCACGTATAATAGTTATCGTGGTACTTACTTTTCTTCCGGCTACGTCTAGGTACGTAACAGAATCAAAAATCAAATGATATACTACGATATGTTCCACAAGTATCTTGATTGTAATTCAAAATCATTATACTCTTAAATTAAACAAAAGAGTGATAGTTACTTGTTGAACACAACAGAAAAAAAAATCTTCTCATTCGCTGAATAAAAGTCGGGCCGGCCCGACCCGGCGGGCCGAGCCGTCAATTTTCATTTCGGGCCGGGCCGGTTACCTTGCTGCGTCGGGCCCGAGTCCATCCCTAATAACTTTTATCTGCAGTTGAAAGAATATTGAAACCTTGGCAGCCACTAAAAGATTTTTCGCTAACGAAGAGAGGCTAACCAAAGCTATTAAAGATTTTTTGATGATCCAATAAGTGAAGTTTGTTTTTGTTTCTTGCACTAAAACTCTATACGTTTGAAACTCAGATTAAAAGGTAGAAAAATCAAAACATCATACTTCTAGAAGTAAAGTCTGGATTACAAGAGACCGAACAAAATATGATTGAAAGAAAAATCCAATTTTATTGGAATGATAACAAAACTGATCTTGTATATACGCCCTGTACATTTGTTGTGGATTGATTTGTAGTTTTCTTGATCACCTTTAAGAATTAAATCACTCATAGGTGTTAAAATCGTCTTTATTTGCGTTTCGGTCCTTGTCAAAATAATCAAAATTTCAATTTTGACATTTATGACATAAATTGACATAAATTCCAAACACGAAAATATATTTGTACAATAGAAACAATACCCGGACAATACATTAAGAATGTAAACAGTAATTATGGTGAAACTTTCTCTGAAGAATTTCTATAACCAACATTTATCAATGTTTACTCACGCTTGAAGCTTATAAAGTTGAAGTATCCTTTCAATGATTATTTTAATGTATACGCAATAACTGTTAAGAACTTACTATTAAACGAATGAAAATAAACTTTATATCAGTGCAATATTTATTACAATGCTATAACACATACCTAGAAAATGATAGGCAACCAAACTAACATACAAAAATACTAATTATATATCCTAACCAAGTGACGGAATAACTTACCAAAACGGGTTGTCACAAAATATTACGGAAGTTTTTATTATATTCTTTCATGTTGAGAATAGCACATCCGGTTCGTTAAAAAAAATCACTGCCGCAAAAATATGTTGTAGATCCTTGTGGAAAAAAAAATCAGCATGATCCATTAAACGTTTATGAACATTCTATTTTTTCAAATATTAACTCATCAATGCTTCCCAAATTATTTTTAATTATCATTTGTATTGTTAAACATTTACGCGCTATTGCTAAACGCAATTTAACCATTTTTTCACAATTGTATGTTATCCTTTCACAAATAATTGCTCGCATCAATCCATTAAAAAAATAATGTAGCTGGTGTTTAAAATTAATTTTTATAAACACGTCTACAGGTACCTAATCATCTTGGAGTTAAAATACAACTATAAAGATTTATGGTCCGAAGAATGTGTCGCCTCCTAGGGCGCAACACCTTTAGCCGTGGGGTCTGTTGGTCAAAATGTATTCAGTGATGTCTTTATTAACACGTCCGAGCTCTAAAAAGCCAACCAGCCGGTACCATACCATGATAGGTATTGTAAGACAACGTCGTTTATAAGGATGCTGTGAATAAATTACAGCAACCAATTTACACACCCATCAACATAAAATGATGATATTTTTAATTTCTTGCCCTTAAAAATAGTTTTTCTTTGTTATGATTTTAAGTTATTTGAATACTTGTTAAACAAGTCGCATTAGGAGAATAAATGTGATTTACTTCTAAATTCCGTAGACAATTTCTTATGTAGTGAATACACCTTTTTGTCCAACACATTCTACTGGTGGGTTTAATGGAACCGTGGATTTTTTTTTGCAATAGCTTGGAAGAGCTTCTGAATTTTCTAAAGACAGTTTCATACGCTTAATAACGCTTATTAACGCTTAATAAACGCAAAACTAGATGCGATTGATTTCTTTTCAAAATATGATATTCTTCAAATTCAAGTAAAGTATTTTTGACAACTCCAATAGTTGAATTAGTTTCGTTACGGCTTATGAAATTTTTTACATTAAATACTAAAGTCAATTAAACAACTAATTTTTTTCACTTCTTTACCAAGAAACAAACCAAAATTACGATTTTCTTTACATTTGTTATTGATGCAACGTTTATGGGTGATTGCTATGAAAAAGGGTTGTTTTAAAAACAAAACTTTTAAAAATAAAAAAATAATAAAATCCCATTTTGAAACCTAAAATTAAACAAATATGTTATTACAAAAAAACCTATGACGAATTTGAGCTAACAAAAACTTAGTTTCTGAATTAAAAAGTATTTTATTAAAGCACCTGTTAACGTAGGTGAGGAGTGAATAACAAAAGTGATCATCATCATCATTAGGTCTTCAGTTCTGGAACTGGTTAGACACGTACCCGCATTGTTTCCTATTTTGAACTAACCTACACATTTCTCGGAAATTTGCACAGTCTGCATCTACCACAATCTGCGTGCGATAGTCTGATCTAGGTCTACCTCTACCTCTTTTTTCCTATCTCTGTTTGTAATATATCCCGTACTATTCCCCAAAAATGTATCCTGCCCTCTATTTCTTCTACTTTTTTTTTGTTTTCCACAAATATCTTTTTTCTTCTACTATTTTTATAACCTATTTGTTATTAAATTTGTCTGTCCATGCTATTGTTTTCATACATCTGAAGCATAACATTCCAGAAGGTTTCTATCTCTTTCTTTCTGCTTTTCCTACTGCCCCTATTTCATAAACATACTGTGATGTGCTACACACATACTCTCTAAACAATTTTCTTCTTGTTTCTATGTTTGTTGTCTTTGAATATAGCCGCTGTTGTATCTTGTTAGATGTAGTTCGGTCTCTTTCTATTGTTTTACAATTATATTTTCTATTTTCTCGACATTCAGTGGTATGTGAAGGGGGAAGGCGGTTCCGTGGTGTAGTTAGTATGCGTGTGATTACTACGCCCAAGGTCCCGGCTTCAAATCGCGACACAGTCCGCTTGAAAAATGTTAGGCGAGCATTTTTCACAAAAATACGTCCTCGTTCGGATGAGAGGTAAAATGGAGGTCCGGTGTGAGTTTTGTCACGCACGTTAAAGATCTCTACCTTGCTTGCAACAGCAAGGGTTCGGCAAAATTCAAAATTTCCAGGTAAAAAAAACTCGTTTCCTGATCAATGTAGCACATTTGGATGGAGCACTAGAAAAATCAAATGTAGGATATGTGAACACATTTTCCTGAAATTTCCACAGTCTATATCTTTCACTATCTGTGTGCAATAGTCTAGCCTCTACTTCTATTTGTTTCTGTCTCTGCTTCTAATATATTCCGCACTATCCCTTTATGCCTTAGTATGTGGCGTATCATCTTATATCTCTTATTTTGTTTACTGTTTTCCACATATTCATTTCTTCGCCCACCATATCTAGTACCTCTTGGTTCTTAACTTTGTATGTCCATGATATCTTCATCATACGTCTGTAGCACAACATTTCAAAGGCTTCTATCTTTTTCCTGTCCGCTTCTCCTGCTGCCCAGGGTTCACAGCCATACAGTGCTGTGTTCCACACATATGTTTTAGGCAATCTTTTCCCTGATTCTATGTTTGTTGTCTTTGAACACAGTAGTTGCTTTTTCTTATTAAATGTAGCTCGACCATATGCTAATTTTTGTTTACCATATTGTGTTGTTTTGCTTTCTAGGTAGCAGAAATCCTTAACCTCTTGTATATTCTCGATACTTATTTGTATTCTTGTTTTTGATTTATTTTCCCCTCCTTTGCATACTAGTACTTTAGTTTTATCTTTGTTAATTTTCATTCCGTATCTCTCTTTAGAACTCTTTCCATTTCATTCAAAGCAGCTTTTAACTCATACTTACTAGATGCTAATACCGCTATATCATCCGCAAATCTAAGTATATCAATCTTTTATTCCTACATAGTAATACAAAATGTCTTCCTATTTTATCCCACATCACAACTTATAGGTCAGGACTCGAATAAAAACCAGTATTGTAATCAATGCTTGAACCGGAGCTAAACTAATACCAACGAACGGGCAATTTATATACTTAATATTTGTTTTAAATTATTCTAAGAAGATGCCAGAATTATGCGAATTGTAAGTTTAGTAAAGTATCGAAGCACTGGCAATCATCCTTGATACTCTGCGGTGCCGAATGTATTGTTCCAGTGTATTATGTGACGCCTCCTTACAATAGGTAAACAAACATGTATGTTCATCGGATTATTATATAAGTAGAAGGATGACAGGCAAATCATGACCTTTTTTTCACCAGCATCCTCATTTCCACATACATCTGAACCAAATAGCTTTCTTCGACTAGCCATTTTCATCTTTAGAGATAAATCTATCTTGATTGGTGTTAATTAATATTAGATTTTTCTCAGTTACCTGAATTTTTAGGAATTTTTCAGATAGCATCATAACACAGGGAGCTATCCTCGTTTTAATATTTTTTACCGGTAGCGATTTCTGACCGCCCTTATACATTTTTAGCCATGTGATACATCAAATTAGTCTAGAATTTTACGCAGAATCCGAATCTGCAATACATTTAAAATCCAACCACCCCTTACCGTTTTACACACATACTCTCTAGCGAACATATAAAAGATTATTTTTGTTTCCTTTAAGATAAATAAATCCTGTTTCGCAACTAATATTAGATTTTTCTCAGCTACCTGAATTTCTAGAAATTTTTTAGATAGCATCACACAATAAGGTGGTACCCCAATTTTACGATTTTTTTACCAACAGCGATTTCTAATCATCTCTCTTGTATAACATCTAGAATCCTTTAGCCAAACACTTAGAAGTATTAACAATAAGAAATTAAGCACACAAAAGTTTAATAATTTATTTTACCCGATTTACAGTTTAATAAACTAATAGAACACAATTTTTACATTGCGAAGTATAACATTATTATATTTCTTTTGTGTAACCGAATCCAAACAGCTAAAGGTAACCTGTAACAAAAAAGAGATTAATGTGTTGTTTAAAAATAGAGGAAACGTGTTTTCGGTCAATAAGACATATTGTCGTTAACCTAACAATATTTTTTACCGTCCAGCGACACTGCGTGTAGGTAAACACATGTCGCCGGAGGCGAGGGGATTATTAAGGATGGGGATGGTGGATATGTCTTATAACTAACTTACATGCTATTACATACATACACAATAAAATATATACATATATAAGTAACTATCCCATATCTTTATACCCCCATGCGTAGGTTGATATGCTTCCGGGAATGACTTGTCATCTTTGCCCGAAAGACTAATTTTATTAATCAACTGTGTATAAAGCTGGTGTGTAATAATTACAACTAGTACGCGTTGTTAGTCAACCAACATTTTGCAGATTACAAAGCCAACAAGATATTGGTTGTACAGCGAACACCACGTGGAGGTAACACGTACACTTTGTCCACCAGGATAGAAGCAGGAAGGATTTAGAAGAAGGGAAGGTGGGAGAAGAAATTAAAAATTATAGAATCTTAAAACTAATATATACAACAGAATTACAAAATCTATACAAATATATACAACTATCTTAGACTTATATCTTTATGCCTCCCTGAATAGGTTAATACAAACCGAGGGATGACGTAACGCTTGTCATCTTCGCTCGATAAACTAATTTTATTAATAAACTGTGTGAACAAATACACGATAACACCCAAATAAAGGATTAGATGTTTGGCGACTGTTAACTTCCGCTTCCCTCGTGTACGCCTAGGCAAATCCCTGCCCATGCGCAACCCTGCCCATGCGCACCCCTCTCTATGTGATTGCTATTTCGTAGTGACGTCATAGCCTTTTATAAACAAGAACAGTGTAATACTATTGTAAAATTTTTATTCTGACATTATACATAACAAAATTTGAAAATATTTAATGCCAAGTATGGAGCCATTTAAACTTAAATTTAATACAAAGTTATACACAGAAACAGTCTTTTATTTATGTTTGTAGCAAGTGGTTTTAAATTTATCTAATTTTATTCGCAGCTTAAAATTTAAATGGATACCCAAGTCCTATATCTCTTTTTCTAGCCAATAGTTTGATTCATAGAGACAGTCTAGGTTTTCGAATTGTAAAATGTACCGAAGTTTGTCTCTGTATATAAATTCTTTGATTCCACCGACAACCAAATCCATTCCTTCGTGTAATTCTTGCAGAATGTGACAATCTTTTAATCGCAGCTCTCCCACTATATCCTGCATACGTATCTTGTTAGATTGATCGAGTTCTTCTTGTCGGTATTGGAGGGAATCCTTATTCTCCCACTCACTGTTGCGTAGTTGCATGTCCACCACTTTTGTGAATATATGGTGGTTATAGGTTGTAAGACTCTCGGTTTTAAATGATCCGAATGGTTCTTTATTTGGCGAATATATAATGATTAGCGCAACCCTTTGCATGTGGTGCACGTCAAGGTTACGAAACCAGCATTCTTTAGTTCGTCTATGTTATCTACTATTTCGATAAATACGTTTTAGAATAGGGTTTTAAAAAGTATGCGGATTTAGTACCATTTTTTTCCGCAAGGACGCCTACATAACTAAAAGAGTCTTTCTTGCTAGCCACAAATGCATACAGCTTGTACAACCCGGATGTATCTAAGTCAGTCCACCGGCACATAAAATAATCTTTTAATTTCTTCTTCATTTTCTCTAATAAGATGTTCTTTGTCTAACACAGTTTTTGTATTGTTCGCATATTGTCGCAGTGTTTTCCATGTAGTCCAACTTTCGCCTTTAATTCCCGCTGTCTTTTTCTTCCACTTACAGCGTATGGCATGCATAATGAGGCAATTTCCTTTAGCGTAAACGGATAATTACGAGTTGTACAACCTCTGGGGTAGTGTTAGGCGTATTTATCAACCCCAATTTCGAAATGATTATTTCTTTTGGAATTGTAGAAAATGGTGTTGCAGGTTGTGTAAAATATGTACTACCTGCTTTAATGTAGCACTTGTGTAAGATTTTTATTTTACCTTGGCTGTCTTCCACCTCTACTATCTCCAATAATTTACAGGTAAATAGTTAAAACTAAAAGCCGACAGTACATACTTTATGAATTTTTTCTTTTTCTCTGGTTTTTCGGACAACTTAACTTGCAAGCCGTCAATTTCTTTGTATTGCTATCCCCCCAATACACTTATTGTAGTAGGTTATTATACACTAAACAGTAGCTATTTTGCCGCTAGTCCGATAGCTTACTCCACATTTTGGCAAATGGCACCGAGTACATTGGTACCTTCAGGAAGTATAACTTACTATCTTCCAATAAGGTTAAACAGCCTTTAAAGGATTATACACGTGTTCCGCATTGACATGGTTTTCAATTGTACAGTTGTACATTGTCGCTTCCAATCGCGTAATACCATGTTCTTTGGTCAAAGTAGACGCAAATGTTTCACTTAAACGTGCATCTGGACAACGTAAAATATCTAGTGTATGATTTCCAAGTTGTTTATTAACACCAGGACTTGTTATCTGACACACTAATTTGTTGTATATCATAATTCTTGCATTGGTTGTTAGCCATGTTAAGCAATCGATTGCCACAATTTTATCGTTGTCAACTATAATATTGCAGTTTTCTTCGTTTTCGCCCTTGTAGCAAAAGTTATAGTTGGTAGGTAAATAATTACACATCTCCATCTTGCTAAATATGCCAGCAGAATCTTGGGTTACATCCATGTCAAAAAGATAGTAATAATTTTTTTTTGAGTCCGTCTAATATATTGGGTAGTTCTTCCAATAAAGTTTTCAACTTAACATCTGCTAGTTCCACTTTGTACGAAACACATAAGATTTTGGATTTTTTTATGTTAATGCTTTCGAGACCTTCTTTTCCGATAATTTTTTTTACTCCCCAGCCCATTTTGTTAGTGCTTTCCAGAGAAAACGAAGCCTTAGCCGCGGCGCTGATCTAACCAATCAATTTTTCCTTCTATCTAACCTAAGTCCGCATAAGTCCAACTAACCTAACCTAGCACCAGACAACTCTAACTAACCTAAGTCCATACAAGTCTAACTAACCTAATCTAACTCCAGACAACACTAGCTAACCTAACTCCTGACATTGTAACAATTTTATTTTTGAATTGATAATTCTCTTCATTAAAGGTACAACAATAGTTAAACACCTTTATTAAGTAAAGTCGTAATACGTTTAACAATTAAAATATTACATTGTAACTGCATCTTGACTCGTTAGTCTAGTTGTTTTGGATGTCGGTGTATCCTACACCCAGTCGCAAGCGCGTTGAGAGGAATGACAGCTCCCCCCTTGGGATCCTCCCATCGTCCGAGAGCGCGGGATAAGCACTCGGCCATAGGTAAAAGAAGCAGCAAGATGTTTAAGAGAACAATGGCCAGTGACCTGCGGGTCGGTTTGATTGAGTGAGACATTTTCTGGATAACGGTTGATAATGTATACTCGTTATTATAGTATTTAATTTGAAAATTTGTTTAGCGCAACCAAGATTAGACGACGAAAGATTACGCTACAAAATTTAGTTGATGAGAATTTAAACGACAAGAACTTAGAACTTTGAATCAACGTTAAGAAAACCACTTCACCTTAACACGTGTATTTAGAGGATGGAAAGCAGATTTAATTAATAGGAGATCGTTTGTTGCTCCGAGCCAAGATACTACTTTGATAGGATGTAAGCAGTTAGTAGCGCATGGCGATGCACGTCCTAATCCAGTCTAGGAAAGCAGTTTTGTTTGGTTCGTAGTAGCATTAAGAAATTCTTTTGTGTTCCATTCAGGAAGCACGCTATTTTGTTTCGATACGTAGAAATACGATTTTGTTATTCACTTTATCTGTTACTAAGCTGGATTTCCCAGCACCAAACTTAAAATTTACTCAGTGTATTTTGTCAGAAACAACACGTTGCTTCAGTATAAAATAACAGGTGTAACTACGTCACTTGTTTGTTTGAAATATGCTGCTGACTCTTGTATCTTTGAAAGCAGATGCTTAATATTATATTACTACCAACTTTGAAAACAAAAATATTTTTGTGAACCTTTTCATTTTAAACTGAAATTAGTACTTTGAATTTGAAGAGAAAAATTTGTATTTTATTTTCTATAATGTAAATGACCTAAACAGATCTGAGTGGGTTAAAAAATATTGGTGTAACAAGTTACACTTTGTTGTAATATATTTGATCATGATTCAGGTTGATAAACCTTACCATAAATTAACAAACTAATTCAAGTAATTATTTAATTTTGTTGCATTAAATTTTATTTAAAGATAAAGGAATTCTTTCTAGTAAATTATTAACCCAAGCTTAAAGTTTTTTATTTTGATCAAGTGTGCTCAAACCTAACAACCGAAAAGCAATAAGAGTTGAATTTTGATGCCACCCTTATGTAGAAAATATTCTTTTTACTTTTTTTTAGGCATATTTGAGGGACACAAACAGTGTTCCCATTTTCTATGTTGACTTAATTATTATTCTTTCTTACAGGAACAGCGTCTTATTCTGTTAAGACAGGTTTTTGTTACCGAAGGCGATCTTTCTTTCTTTGGGTCTCCACGTCCGCCCTTAGAAATATGCCATGCCATTAATATGAATCAATCTGGACTTGGTGGCGCCTATTTGTTTTAGTTTGAGTGTGACCCCCCAACAGATTTCGACTTACCCCCCATTGCTCATAGCTCTACCCAAGGAATAGACCTCTAGTTACGTCGGAAGACTTCGTTTTGCTGACACCCAACTTCTAGGGTCAGTTATATGTGTTAAAAAAAATAAGAACAGTTTCACTGGCACCCATTGTGGGGCTGGTGTTTTAGTGGATAAAAAAAATAGTTACACTAGCGCCCAACGTGTGAGGCGTCGAAATTTGTCCGTTCAACGTTTGGGGTTCGAAATTTGTTTGTCCAAAATTTAATTTGCTTCGAAATTTGTTTGTCCAAAATTTAATTTGCTTCGAAATTTGTTTGTCCAAAATTTAATTTGCTTCGAAATTTGTTTGTTCATTAATTTAATTTGCTTCGAAATTTGTTTGTTCATTAATTTAATTTGCTTCGAAATTTGTTTGTTCATTAATTTAATTTGCTTCGAAATTTGTTTGTTCATTAATTTAATTTGCCTCGAAATTTGTTTGTTCGAAAATCATTTTGCTTCGAAATTTGTTTGTTCAAAATTTAATTTGCTTCGAAATTTGTTTGTTCAAAATTTAATTTGCCTCGAAATTTGTTTGTTCAAAATTTAATTTGCTTCGAAATTTGTTTGTTCAAAATTTAATTTGCTTCGAAATTTGTTTGTTCAAAAATTGTTTTGCCTCGAAATTTGTTTGCTCAACGTTTATTTGATATTAAGGTTTGGTTGTTTAAAAGATTGGTTGAAACGTTAACCCCCATTCAGTCAATTAATTAACTTAGTCAACTTTATTTTTAACTTTCATTCTGTTTTGACCCAACATAATTTTTTTTGATATTGTTTTGGCAAAATTTATTTTACCAAATACATTTTTTGACTTTTACCTTTAGTTGCCCGAATTTGTTTTGTAAATTTTTGTAAGGTTCAAATCATTTAGATCTTTCAGTTTGATTCCATTAGGCTTTTGTAATCATGTCGGAAAAAAATTCCAAATTGTTTGTCTACTTAAAGAGGAACTGGAGTAGTGAGTGAGAAACCAGTTTTGGAGAAAAGGAGAATTTTAGGAAGATTGTTAGCTGAAGAAGCTGATAAGCCTGTTGTTTGATTTGCTTGAGTCAATAAAGAACATTTTTGTCCAAATTTGATGATAAGGCTAGAGATTTTATTTTGAGGGTACATTGGAGAGAGCTGTCGCCGTGTCATTTGAAAATTGCTCTTGTGCATAAGCACGTTTTTGATTTTGTTAGCAGATTTTTATTTAGATCAGCATTGCAACGCAATTTAGTCTAGGCGGAACTTGTCGTCATGGTTGGTCGCTCAGCAGTATGTCAGTCCAGACGAGACTCAGGAAGAGTTGGTCGCTCGGCATTACATAAGTCTAGACGAGACTCGAGGTGAGTTAGGCGCTCTAGAATTTTTGCATCATATTTTGTTTTGATTTGATGTAAATTTTTGTATTGTTAGTCTAGGTGAGACTCGTAGAGGGTTTGTCACTCTAGCATATTTAGGCGTTGTGAAGCATACTAGTTGTTTCGACAGTTCGGTTGGTAGTAGGGTGAGAGTGTACCTGAACACTGATTTTTTTTGTTAGCTATCGTCGTGATTAGTTTTTTTATTGATGATTCATTAGCAGGTAAATGGCTTTTGGTTGTTGGTGACTGGTTCTCGAAGTATTCGATTTTACAACCTTTGCGTAGTGCCACGGCACATTTGATTGAGAAGTTTTTAGAGGAAAAGGTATTTCTTGTTTACGGAGTACCACAATTTGTTATTTGTGATAATGGTCCACAGTTGATTGGACGTGTTTTTAAAGCTTTGTGTGCAAGGTACGAAATCCAAAAGATTTGGTACAGTGCTGTTTATGCTCCTCAATGCAATTTTGTGGAGAGAATTGATGGGACAGTTGGTACTGCAATTCGTTCGTAGGTAGAAGAACATGATAGTGAGGTATCAAATTTTTTAGTCTTTGGTCGTCAGGTACCCTTAAGTGGAAAGGCTTATAGTGATAATTCTAAACCTGGTGAGGATATTGATGTCGTTTCCAGTAGTAGACCTTCTTATGTTTTGGATCGTCAACTTTTGTTTGATATTTTGGAAATGTCCGTGAAAATTTGCATGTAGCTTATCAACGTTCAAGTAAACGCTACAATCTTAGAAGAAGAGACATTTCGTTCCAAGTCGGAGAAAGTGTTTGGAGAGCTAATAAGGTACTCTCGAGTGCTGGTGATAAATTCTCCGCTAAGTTAGCTCCAAAGTTCGTTTTGAGTAAAGTTCGAAAAAAACATTCCAATTTAGTGTATGAGTTAGAGAATGATGATGGAACAAGAGCCGGGAAATGGCACGTAAAAGACTTGAAACCCGTTGAAGCATCGTGTCCAAATGAACATGATGATCCTGACGATTAGTTCGGGTCTGGTCATCTCTTTGATGTTAACTAATACAGAAGTGGGTTGCTTTGTTTTGTTCCGATTTTTGATTTAGTGTCGTTTCACTAATTTTGAGTATTTTGTTTGATAAGTGGAACAAGTGGTTATGGATTTTGTAGGTTTTGTAGGTTTGAGGTGTGCATTGGTGTGCACGCTGGTCGTTTTGTTCGCGCGTTATTCGGAGATGTGTTTAGAAGATGTCGTTGACAGATATCTTTTAGATGTAGAAGTAGGTGGGCTATTTAAGTTGTTAGTCCTGATTTCTACATATCGAGGTAGAGAGAATATTGATTTATTCTTTCCCTTATTTTGACCGTTTGAAATTTTTTTGTTTGATAAGGTCAAAGGTTTGCCCGGTGAGCCTCACCATTTGGTCCATCACTAATGGGATCTGTTGTTAGGAAATTAGTGATAAGATAATCAGTAGGGTGTAGGAGATTACAGCCCTATCTGGTTCAATTTTGTATTTGAATTTGTTAAGTAACCTTATGGTTAGATTACCTCAGTTTTGATTATCTCTTTGCAATAAAGAGATGATATTTTGTATTTGAATTTGTTAAGTAACCTTATGGTTAGGTTACCTCAGTTTTGATTATCTCTTTGCAATAAAGAGATGATATTTTGTATTTGAATTTGTTAAGTAACCTTATGGTTAGGTTACCTCAGTTTTGATTATCTCTTTGCAATAAAGAGATGATATTTTGTATTTGAATTTGTTAAGTAACCTTATGGTTAGGTTACCTCAGTTTTGATTATCTCTTTGCAATAAAGAGATGATATTTTGTATTTGAATTTGTTAAGTAACCTTATGGTTAGGTTACCTCAGTTTTGATTATCTCTTTGCAATAAAGAGATGATATTTTGTATTTGAATTTGTTAAGTAACCTTATGGTTAGGTTACCTTAGTTTTGATTATCACTTTGTGATAATAGTGTTTGAAATTTAGGCCTATTAGTAGGGTCTTCCTTTTGATTGTCACTTTATAGTGATAATATTTTGAATGGTTATGCTGTTTTGATGTTGTAGCATTCCCTTTTTTTGTAGATAGAGCTAATAGAGCTCCAGGAAGTGAAGTTTTTTTTGTGGAAGTTGAGATAAATTGTGAAATATTTGGTTACAGTTAGAAAATACTAGCCTTAGTAAGAATAAGAACCTCTAGTTGAAGGATTATTTTGAGTTTGAATTTTGATTAATTTTTTTGTCCCGTGGAGTGTTTGACTTTCTAATTTGACCCCTTCCAATTTTGACTTATACCGATTGTGACTCCCCGATTTTGTCTCCCGATGGACGTCGGGTACACGTAGTTACCAACACACCCGAATTTGTAAATATTTGTCCCCCTCGTTTGAATAAATTCATAAAAATTGTATTGATAGTTAGGAAGATAGAAAAGGCTAGTATATTTAGGAAAAAAAAAATTTTTTTGTATTTGTTATACTTAAAGTTTATTCCTTGAAAAAAATTTTTTTCTTTTAGGAAAGGGGTAGTGTAACAATTTTATTTTCGAATTGATAATTCTCTTCATTAAAGGTACAACAATAGTTAAACACCTTTATTAAGTAAAGTCGTAATACGTTTAACAATTAAAATATTACATTGTAACTGCATCTTGACTAGTTAGTCTAGTTGTTTTGGATGTCGGTGTATCCTACACCCAGTCGCAAGCGCGTTGAGAGGAATGACAGCTCCCCCCCTTGGGATCCTCCCATCGTCCGAGAGCGCGGGATAAGCACTCGGCCATAGGTAAAAGAAGCAGCAAGATGTTTAAGAGAACAATGGCCAGTGACCTGCGGGTCGGTTTGATTGAGTGAGACATTTTCTGGATAACGGTTGGTAATGTATACTCGTTATTATAGTATTTAATTTGAAAATTTGTTTAGCGCAACCAAGATTAGACGACGAAAGATTACGCTACAAAATTTAGTTGATGAGAATTTAAACGACAAGAACTTAGAACTTTGAATCAACGTTAAGAAAACCACTTCACCTTAACACGTGTATTTAGAGGATGGAAAGCAGATCTAATTAATAGGAGATCGTTTGTTGCTCCGAGCCAAGATACTACTTTGATAGGATGTAAGCAGTTAGTAGTGCATGGCGATGCACGTCCTAATCCAGTCTAGGAAAGCAGTTTTGTTTGGTTCGTAGTAGCATTAAGAAATTCTTTTGTGTTCCATTCAGGAAGCACGCTATTTTGTTTGGATACGTAGAAATACGATTTTGTTATTCACTTTATCTGTTACTAAGCTGGATTTCCCAGCACCAAACTTAAAATTTACTCAGTGTATTTTGTCAGAAACAACACGTTGCTTCAGTATAAAATAACAGGTGTAACTACGTCACTTGTTTGTTTGAAATATGCTGCTGACTCTTGTATCTTTGAAAGCAGATGCTTAATATTATATTACTACCAACTTTGAAAACAAGAATATTTTTGTGAACCTTTTCATTTTAAACTGAAATTAGTACTTTGAATTTGAAGAGAAAAATTTGTATTTTATTTTCTATAATGTAAATGACCTAAACAGATCTGAGTGGGTTAAAAAATATTGGTGTAACAAGTTACACTTTGTTGTAATATATTTGATCATGATTCAGGTTGATAAACCTTACCTTAAATTTACAAACTAATTCAAGTAATTATTTAATTTTTTAGCATTAAATTTTATTTAAAGATAAAGGAATTCTTTCTAGTAAATTATTAACCCAAGCTTAAAGTTTTTTATTTTGATCAAGTGTGATCAAACCTAACAACCGAAAAGCAATAAGAGTTGAATTTTGATGCCACCCTTATGTAGAAAATATTCCTTTTACTTTTTTTTAGGCATATTTGAGGGACACAAACAGTGTTCCCATTTTCTATGTTGACTTAATTATTATTCTTTCTTACAGGAACAGCGTCTTATTCTGTTAAGACAGGTTTTTGTTACCGAAGGCAATCTTTCTTTCGTTGGGTCTCCACGTCCGCCCTTAGAAATATGCCATGCCATTAATATGAATCAATCTGGACTTGGTGGCGCCTATTTGTTTTAGTTTGAGTGTGACCCCCCAACAGATTTCGACTTACCCCCCCATTGCTCATAGCTCTACCCAAGGAATAGACCCCTAGTTACGTCGGAAGACTTCGTTTTGCTGACACCCAACTTCAAGGGTCAGTTATATGTGTTAAAAAAAAATAAGAACAGTTTCACTGGCACCCATTGTGGGGCTGGTGTTTTAGTGGTTATATAAAAAAATAGTTACAACATGTTCAACTGATCTAACATATCCTAACTTCAGACAACACCGACTAATCTAACTCCACGCAACGTAAACTAACCTAAACCCTTCACCCTACTTTGTCCTTCTCTCCCCTCTTGCATCCGTATGACATACATCCGACATCTGTCTAGTATAAATCCTATGTATATCCGACATGTATCCAACATATGTCAGCAATGTCCGCTATACATCCGACATATGTCCAACATTCGGAATAAATCCGACCTAGGTCGGATTAATCCGATCTAGGTCGAATTTTCACCCGACCTAGGTCGGGTGCAATTTTATAAGGCAATTTCACTCTATAACGCAATTTCATCTTTTATATGGCAATTTCACCATATAAGACAATTTCACACTAACCTAACATCCTACATATATCCGACATATATCTGGACATATGTCAATGCGCACCCCTACCCAGTCCGCCGTCGATCGGATTAAATTCGACCTAGGACGAATAATAGAGCTGTTCCTAAACAAGAGAATGTAAGCGATATGACGGTGTCCGACATATTTGGGCATCTTCTGCATTATACGCCCCCACTTTGTAGGGTACATAAGGGTAATTTTTCGTATTCAATTTAGTATTTGGCAGTACCTAGAATGGTAAACATGAGCGTCTCCAAGGTGATGAACGTTCCTCAACTTCTTGGGAATAAATTGAAACCAACAAATGAGCGATTTTATTGTGGCTGTTGGCAGAAAATATGTGCAACAATAATCTGGTGACAGATATTGGTAATATTTGTTATGTCGAAGGCGAACAGATGCAGACTGGTGGTCTACACACACCAATTACAGAACCATTTTGTGACAATATAATGTTGATTAAAATTTGCGATTTTTCTGACGCTGAGCAAACATCTACAAACAAAAGGGTGTTTATCCTAAAAAAAGAAATTTGTGGTGCATTTAACATTTGTTTCCGCTACGCATGATGTTAAAGACAAGCTTCCACTTTCTCTGGAAAGCACTAACAATATGGACCTGGCAGTAAAAGAAATTATCGGAAAAAAAAGTCTCGAAAGCATTAATAAAAAATACCAAAATCCTGTATTTGTTCCGTACAAAGTGGAACTATCAGATGTTAAGTTGGAATCTTTATTGAATGAACTACCAGCTATATTAGACGGACTCAAAAAGATTATAACTGTTTTTTTGATATGGATGTAACATGTAACCCAAGATTTTGCTGGCATATTTAGCAAGCTGGAGATGTGTAATAATTTAACTACAAACCATCACTTTTGCTACAAGGGCGAATATTAAGAAAACTGCAATATTATAGTTGACAACGATAAAACTGTGGGAATCGATTGTTTAACATGGCTAACAATCAATGCAAGAATTAAGATATACAACAAATTCGTGTTAATAAACAACTTGGAAATCATATACTAGATTTTTTACTTTGTCCAGATGTACGTTTAAAAGAAACATTCGCGTCTACTTTGACCAAAGAACTTGGTATTACGCGATTGGAAGCGACAATATACAACTATATAATTGGAAACTATGTCAGTGCGGAAAGGGTGTATAATCGCTTAAAAGACTGTTTAACCTTATTGGAAGATAGTAAGTTATATTTCCTAAAGGCGGCAATGTACTCGGTGCCACTTGCCAAAATGTGGGGTAAGCTATCAGACAAGCTAAAAATAGTTGATGTTTAGTGTATAATAACCTGCTACAGTACGTGTATTGGGGGAATAGCAATACAAAAAAATTGAATGGCTTGTAAATTAAGTTGTTCGAAAAACCAGAGGAAAGGGAAAAAATTGATAAAGTATGTACTCTCGGCTTTTAGTTTTAACTATTTACCTGTAAATTATTTAGAGATAGTAGAGAAGGAAGAAGCCAAGATAAAATAAAAATTTTACACAAGCGCTACATTAAAGCAGGTAGTACATATTTTACACAATCTGTAACACCATTTTCTACAATTCCAAAAGAAATAATCATTTCGGAATTGGGGTTGATAGATGCGCCTGCCATTCGCCCAGAGGTTGTACGACAACGCGTAAATATTGGCAGTAAACTCTAGCCGTTTACGCTAAAGGAAATTGCACCATTTTGAACGCCATATGCTGTAAGTAGAAGAAAGAGACAGCTGGAATTAGAGGCAATGGATTCAAAAAGGCGGAAATTGGACTACATGGAAAACACTGCGACAATACGCGAACAATTCAAAGATGTGTTAGACAAAGAACATCTTATTAGAGAAAATGAGGAAGAATTAATTATTTTGTGTACCGATGGACTGACTTAGATACGTCCGTGTTCTACAAGCTGTATGCATTTGTGGTTAGTAAGAAAGCCTTTTTTAGTTATGTATAGGCGTCCTTGCGGAACAGGATGGTACTAAATCCGTATACTTTTTAAAAGGTTATTCTAAAAACGTATTTATCAAAATGGCAAATAATAAAGACGAACTAAGGAATGCGGGTCTCGTAACCTTGACGTACACCACACGCAAAAGGGTTCCGCTAAATATCGTATATTTGCCTCGTAAAGAACCGTTCGCATCATTTAAAACCGAAAGTCCTACAACCTGAAACGACCATGTATTTCCAAAAGTGGTGGACATGCAACTACGCAACAGTGAGTGAGAGAATAAGGATTCCCTCCAATACCGACAAGACGAAGTCGATCAAGCTAACAAGATACGTATGCAGGTTATAGTGGGAAAACCGAGATTAAAGGATTGTCAACTGCAACAATTACACCAAGGAATGGATCTGGTTGTCGGTGGAATCAAAGACTTTATATATACAGGGTGTTTTTTATGTGGGAGGTTACCTGTATATGGAAGACCAATGTTAGGAGGAATCTGAAAATTTGTACTAGGGGGTTATCAAAGGTGCTCTATACGTCCAAAATAGTTTCGATACGTTAGCACTTCCGGTTACACCGGAAGTCGGTATTACTATCGTTATTTTAAATAGAACACCCTGTATATTTATGCATTTTCGAATTCCTTGTCGAATTGTATGTGAACTTTTATAACACAACATACCTCTATCTATTGCCGTTTTCGAGATATTTTGACTTTTTAGTAGATTTTTGACATTTGTGCATAGTCACTTAAATTGGAATATCTGGAAATTTAACGAACATACAGAATGGATTTTTTTTAATCACATTAATAATACCTGATATTATTTCTACTTACAAAAAAAATCTGATTGCAATGTATAGGGTGCTAGAAAATTCATTTTATAATTCGACTAATAAAATGTCAAATATCCCGTTTTTTTTAAAGGAACCTACCATACTTTGTTATATTAATCGATTCTATGGAAAAAAATACCTTAGGTATGTAATTACAACAATCCATTTATTTTAAGCCGTTTTTGAGTTATTTGCATTAAAAGAGAAAATGCACCAGTTCAGTAACATAATACATTTGCTATTATCAAACATGTAACGTGCATTTTTATAGCTTAACATTTACGCTTTTTCCCAATTAGTAAATGCATTTCTGTAACTACTATTTCTATATTTTATATTTATTAACTCCTTAGGCGAATGCATCGTATTATAATGAGTGGATATACAAGTCTAGATAATAGACGATAAGAGGTTGTAATAGAACGAGTTGAATAAACAGATGAGGAGTGGTAGTTTGTTCTTGGTTCCTATATATTAGTTACGTTAAAATACTGCTTCTTCTTTGCTTTGACAATAGTGAGAATTAATGCGGTAACAATTTTCGAATTGTTAATGAACAAGCACGGCACGATTTTAGTTGTTTTTCTTGTGAAATAAAAGTTGTATATTAACTGTACAAAGTGTAGTGCTAATTCCGATTGAAGTAGTATGGTTGATAGGCGAACGTGTTTGGTCGACGCACGTGTTTTACGGAACATTTTACGGACTTACTTTAGTGATACACGTGCTTTACTCATCGTGGTTTTTTGGTGCTTTTGTCTTTTGATACTTAAACTGTGTGTGCGATCTAGTTTCGCGGTCCTTTTTTTTATCAGAGTAGTGCACACTTTGGATTATCCAAATACAGTTGATACTGTAGTTTCTGAATTTGCTAACCCCAAAGAATCTAAAATAGAACATTGCTTGCGCAAATTTCGTTATTGGCGAAATATAACAGATTACCGGTTTACAAAGGTATTGGTTGAAGTTTCTCGTTGCTTTTTGGATGTTTGTGAAAATGGTATACATTTGGTCCCAGTTAAAATTAAACTAGTGCTACAAAATATTTCGAAATTATTGTCTCAGGAAATAGAATTAACAAGAAATTTATCAATGCTACATAGTTCCGTCGCGTAATAAGGTCTGCTGCTAACCCCAGTGAAATACGTAGTTGTGATTAGGGTTACGTGTGATAAGTTCCATCAACGCCCTCACAGCCAAGGATAAAGTGCTTCGTTAGTGCCGGACATCGTGAATCCCACACTTCAATTGCGAGGAAGCGTTACTGAAGGACCCTTTTGTAAGTTGAACTATTTCCTACTTGTTATTACTTTAAATGTCTATCAATTTGTTTTGTCATATCTTTGTCGTTCTGATACCTTTTACAATCGAATTGCCTGCTATTACAAAAAAAAAAAAAAAACAAATCAATACTACTGGATTACTCGTATCAATTGTGTCTTACCTATTTATTTTGTTTTGTTAAAATTTTGTCTGATTTATGTTTAATTGGTGTGTGAGGAAACGTTTCTGCTACTCCCCAATATTACCTCACTTTGTACTAAAAATTTTTTGTATTGCTTTTACCGTTGTTATATTATATAGATTATCTAAACAGTTTTTTTTACATTCTACAAAGTACTGAACAATCTATGCTCGATCAGCATGCTATGCTTTTTTTCTTTATTGCAGGTTTGCAGGACTAATTTTTTTATTGCAGGTATTGTTACTAATTCCTTACAGCCGCGCACATTATATGTTGGTCTGCTTTCTACAACCCCCCCTAATCTCCGATTAAGTCCGGTCACTTTTTTGATTTTTCTTTGTGTTACGCGCGGCTACGAGACAACGTAACATAAATTTTTGGCGCCCAACGTGAGGGCCCGAAATTATTTTTTTTTCTCCTTCTCGTCTGAACTGGATTTTGTTTAGTATTTAGTTATTTCGTTAATTTAGTTTCTCTATCGAACAAGCCTAATAATTCGTCTTTGTGTCTTTAAATATTTGTGTGTTTGTTGATTCTGTAGTAATGTGGGACTATTGAAAATTAAAAGTTGATCGTTTACATGAAGCTGAACTCAAATATGAAGTCGGTTCTCGTGGGTTCGATGCAAAGGTACCTGTATCCGAACTTCGTAAATCCTTTAGGAATATTTTGAAAATGGAATCTTCTGAAACTCTAAGTCCACTTAAATCTGATATCGATTTTCAGACTGATAATAAAGCCGTGACTGAAGGTTTAACTGAATTAACTACGAAGAGTTAAGATTTTAATGGTGATATTTCAACTGCCGACGGCAAACGTATTATTAGCCTTGCTATGCATCCCAATAAGAGAATCCAACGCATGAATGTGACTTCTGACGCTGAAACAGTAATACAGCGAAAGTTGTTGCTATGTGTTAGTAATTTACGCAGTGATTGCGATAGATTATACCGTCGCTTTAGATGTTCTTCCACTTCACCTAGGGTACCACTTGTTTCTACGGCTACTATTAATCCGACTATTACTGATACTGAGGATGATCTTACTTCTGCTGAATCGTCTGATGAATTACCTATACCTATATCTATTTCTAAATCAATTGCTACGTCTGGTTATGGACAGCTGGTGTCTGAATGGGACTTAAAATTTTCGGGTGATGACCGTATGTCTTTAAATGCATTTCTATTACGCGTGGACGAATTATGCTCGGCACGCAACGTTTCTGCTTCTCAACTATTTTCTTCGGCATCAGACTTACTTTCGGGAAAAGCTTTAATTTTATTCAGAGCGCATAGTAAATCCCTAACTAATTGGCAAGATGTTATTCGATTATTAAGGGAAGAACTTCAACCCGTTAATTACAACGAAAAACTTTTAGAGGAAATAAAGCAACGTACTATGGGTCCCTCAGAGTCTATGGGTGTATATTTACCTACGATGGAAGATTTATTTGCTCGTCTAACAATCTCTCTCTCTGAACTACAGAAACTCGAAATTATTTTACCAAATCTTACCCCTTTCTACCAAACCAACTTAGCTTTGCTTGATCTGAATACTATTACGGAACTTTTGCGTGTAGGTCGCAGACTAGAACAGCGCAAAATACAAGCCGATAATTTCAAGTCTCCTCCTGTTCTGAACTTTTCTCAACTCCTAGAGCCTGACTTAGCTTATACAGGTTCTGTGGTCCGCAGCAAACTTACTTCTGCTTATGTCCCTCCCCATTCTGGTGCTACTACTTCGAAGACACTTGCACCTGGTGCAAGTGATGCTCCTAAAAATATTTCTAATTCTTCCGTTACTTGTTGGAACTGTGGCCAACGAGGACACAAGTCTCCTTCCTGTACTAAACCCCAAATACTTCATTCCTATGGTTGTGGTAAACCTAATGTTACCCGTACCAATTGTACGAGTTGTAACAAGAATTTAAAATTACCGATCGAGTCGCTAAGCCGAGAAACCGACCCGATTCCTTCTACAGTTGTCTCGGTACCTATTATCTCCTCAGAAAATCCTTTCTCTGGTCTTGATACCGATCTAAATATGTTCTGGATTTTATTTTAGCTAGTTCTCGTGAGGACGACAGACCTTATCTTACTGTTACTATTTTCGACATCGAATTTAAGGGTTTGCTTGATTCTGGCGCTTCTCGTACTATTATTGGTGGTCCTGGTTGGGATATTCTCTTTCTTTGCCTTTGTCTCAAACGGAGATCCACAGCTGTACGGTAGCCAATGGTCAAGCTTGTGACATTCTCGGGTCACTTACTTTACCCATGTCGGTCGAAAATAAAACTATTCTTCTTGACGTCCTAGTCGTTCCTTCTATTTCTCAGTCTCTGATCTTAGGCATTGACTTCTCGAAATCTATGGGTGTTGTCCCAGATTTTCGAACGGGTCAATGGACTTTCGGTTCTTCTTCTACTGTCTCGATCAGTCAGATCAATGCTCTTTCCGATTTGTCGATCATGCAACAATCCGAATTGTCTCGTATAGTCCAACAGATGTTTCCTAAAGATGATACTTTACCTTTGGGCTGTACTAATCTCATTGAACATTAGATCCGTACTACATCTAGTCCTATCAAGCAACGATATTATCCCATGTCCCCTACGGTACTTCGACATGTCAATCAAACTCTGGATGAGATGCTAGAAAGTGGTGTTGTAGAACCATCTAATAGCGCTTGGTCTAGCCCTATTGTTATGGTGCCTAAGAAAGATGGCACATATCGTTTCTGCATCGATTTTGGAAAGGTCAATGATGTTACAGAAAAAGATGCATATCCCCTGCCTTATATTTCTACGATTCTAGACCGTCTTAGAGACGCAAAATTCTTAACTAGTTTAGACATTCGCTCTGCTTATTGGCAAATACCTCTTTCTTCTAATTCTAAAGCAATTACTGCATTTACGGTGCCTGGTAGAGGTTTATACCAGTTTACTAAAATGCCATTTGGTCTTCATAATTCTCCAGCGACATTTCAGCGATTTATAGATCGTGTGTTTGGTGCTGATCTCGAACCTTTCTGTTTCGCATACTTAGATGATGTGATCATCGCTACCCCTACTTTCGAACAACATTTGGTGGTACTACAGAAAGTGCTTTTTCGTTTAAATTCTGCAGGTCTTACTCTTCGCAGAGATAATTTATTTATTTTTATTTATTTATTTATTTGTTCCAACGTTTCAGTAGTCTGCTACCTGAAATTTAAGCAGACCTGACTTTCCCACAGAAAGTAACCATCATGTGTTATGTGTGTATGTGTGAGGGATGGTTGTGTGTATGTGTGTTGTGTGTGATGTTGGTCCGTGTTACGTTCCCCCTCTAGGACCAGGACCATCGGCAGCTGGATATCCCAGTTGTCAAGAAAGAACGCACAACGGACGTTGCCTTGTCAGTCCGGACCATCGGCAGCCGGAAATCCAGATGTTGAAAGGCGATGGAAGTGTGTGTTTAGGTGTGTGTGTGTGTGTTTGTGTGTGTGTGTGTGCGCGTGTGTGTGTGTGAGAGAAAGAGTTGTGTGTATGTGTGTTGTATGTAATGTTGGTATCCGTGTTACGTTCCCCCTTTAGGACCAGGGCCATCGGAAGCCGGATATCCCAATCTTCAAAGAGGAACGCTCGACGGATGTTGCCTTATCAGTCTGGACCACCGGCAGCCGGAAATACAGATGTTGAAAAGGCAATGTAAGTGTGTGAAAAGTGTTTTATGTTTGCACAGTACATAAGAGGTGTTTTGTGTGTTTGTGTGTGTGTGTGTGTGTGTGTGTGTGTGTGTGTGTGTGTGTGTGTGTGTGTGTGTGTGTGAAGTGTGTTTGAAATGTTAATTTGTGTTTATGTTTGCCCAGGTTACTAAAAGGTTGGATTGAATTAGTATAATTTTGTACATGTTTGAACTTATACTATTACATAAGTAAAAAATTAGGTTCTTTCACAGGAAAGGATTTGTTTGCTGTATTGTTTGTCTCGAGTATGTGAAAGTTCTTAAAATTTAGCGTTTGTTAAAAAGAAAAGAAATTCCCTATTCTACTACTTAAAATTAACTTATACTACTACTGTTGGTTATTATTTGTGAGAGACAGGGTTGCTAATATGTAGAAGCATGCAAATTCTACATATTAGGGGGTTGGATCGTTTCAAAGTCGGGTTAATGGTTTGATCTTGTTGCTTCTGGTCGTCAAGAGCAGAGCTCTTGGAATTCCAGGAGATCGGTCTCCGGTCTCCGGGGCAGAGCCTCGGTCCAAGGAGAGGTGGTACTTTATGTCTCTGTCAGGGTGGTTTTGTTTGTGTCTTTTATCCGTCAAGATAACGTTGGTGGATGAGTGCCGTGGTTTTTTGTGTGAGTGCATTTAAGTGTGGAAAGAGGTTTTCATTCCAAATCATCTGGTGTAGGGTCTTGTTTACTAATGTTTGTCTATGTGCGTAGAGGTACGGTTGTAAGTCATTACACTCGAATACTATGTGTTCCGGTGTTCCTATTTCTCCGCACGTGCATATGTTGTTGTCAACTAAGTTCATGCGTTCTCTGTATGTTGGATAGGGTCCGTGGCCAGTTAGGTAATGAATAAATCCCCGACTGGGCACCAGGTATTTGGCTTTTAGGCGGTCTTTAATATTCGGGATCATTGCGTATACCCTTCTACCGGTTGTGCTTTGATCCCATCTTGTCTGCCATTCTGCGAGTATGTAGTTCTTTATTTCCGTCTTTGTCGTGGGCAGAGATAAATGCATTATATGCCGACCGGAACTCCGTTATCTGGGATACGTAGTAAATCGTCATGGACTCCATGTCGACCAAGAAAAAGTTTCGGCCATCCTTAATCTTCCTCCTCCTACTACTGTAACTGAAGTACGACGCATAGTTGGTATGTGCTCGTGGTATCGTCGCTTCATCCCAAATTTTTCCGCCCTTACTGCTCCAATTACTGCTTTGACTAAGAAAAATTCTAAATTTGATTGGTCTTCGGAATGTCAGCAGGCGTTTAAGCTGCAGAAAGAACACTTGGTAACGGCTTCAGTGATGAGTTGTCCTGATTTTTCTTTGCCCTTTACTATACAGACTGATGCCTCTGATTTTGGTCTGGGTGCTGTGCTGACTCAACAACAGGGTGATGACGAAAAAGTCATTAGCTACATTAGCTGTTCTCTTAAAAAGGCGGAACACAACTATAGCGCCACCGAAAAAGAATGTCTTGGTGTTATTTGGGCAATTGAGAAATTTCGTCCCTATATCGAGGGTTCTCACTTTACTGTGATCACTGATCACCACTCGCTTATCTGGCTGAATAATCTACAAAGCCCCAACGGTCGTTTAGCTCGTTGGTCAGTACGACTTCAACAATATAACTTCACCATCGTACATCGTAAAGGTAAAGAAAACATCGTTCCCGATGCCTTATCTCGCTCAGTACCAAAAATTGACTTAATTGATGACTTTCTTAAATCTTCGATTACTCTGCCAATTTTGGATCCTTGATATCTTAAGCTACGGACTCAATTCCAATCCTAAACTATACAGTAACTGGCATGTGGAAAACGAATTACTATATAAACATGTAAAATCTAAACAGTCTTTGCTCCAACCTCCTCAAGACGATTGGAAGTTAGTAGTTCCCAGCGAACAACGGAATACGGTTCTATACGAAAATCATGATCTACCTACTTCAGGTCACCCTGGTATCCACAAAACTGTCTCTAAAATTTCCATGCGTTACTATTGGCCTAAACTTAGAGCCGCTGTTGCTCGATACGTCCGTCGTTGTAAAATTTGCTCTGCAGACAAAGTCGAACAAAAGAAACCTCCTGGCTTTATGTCTTCTCGTGCTACTGCCACTCGTCCTTGGCAAGTCCTATGTACTGATATTGTCGGACCTCTTCCTAGATCCTCTAAAGGAAATTCTTTCATTTTAGTTGTTGCCGATTGTTTTACAAAATATGCTTGTTTCTTTCCTCTACGTGCGTCTACGGCCGCTGCGTTTGCTCGAACCATTGAGGAAAATATTTTCCTGGTGTATGGTACTCCTCAGTATCTAATTGCGGACAATGGGGTACAATTTCGTAGTAATATTTTCACTAAACTCTGTGATTCTTATCGAACAAAAATTCTGTTTAATGCTCGCTATCATCCTCAGTCGAATCCGGCCGAACGTATTAATAGAGTCCTGAAAACTATGATTTCTTCTTACTTTTCTGATAATCAACGTCGGTGGGACGTTAATTTAGCAAAAATTGGTTGCGTTATTCGAACGCTTAAACATGAGGTTATTGGTTTCTCCCCGTATTTTGCTCTATATGGTCGTGAACATGTTCTCTACGGCGATCATTTTGGAAAACCTCTTGATCCTGATGATGTTCTTATGGATCCCGAACGTCCTATTCCTCCTACTGATTTAGTCAAATTTGAGTCACTTCGTGAAGAAATTTTGAAACGCCTTTCCTTAGCATACAAGAAAAATGCTAAACACTACGATCTTCGCCGTCGTCCCTTAACTTTATCGCCTGGCGATCGCGTGTGGAAACGCAATTATGTTCTTTCGGATGCTACTCGCTACTTCAATGCTAAACTTGCTCCCAAATATCTGGGTCCCTTTACTATTAGAACTAAACTTTCTCCGTGGACCTATATCTTAGCGGATGATTCTGGTAACGATCTGGGTAATTGGCATATTAAGGACCTCAAACCCGATAAAACTTTAGACCCTCCAGACATAGATCCTGAACCTCCGGATCCTTAAGGGCTCCCTACGGCCGATTCTATTTTGACCCCTACGTGTCGCTATCCCTAATGACTTGTAATTTTTTTTTTGGCTTATTGGTCTTGTGTTTTCTCTGATAAGCTTGTGTCCGAAAACACTGGCTCCCATTTCGTATTCCTATTCATATTTTTGTAGCTAGCCCATCTCGTGACTTTTTCTTCTGGCTAGTTCCACCATTTGTTCACTATTTGACTATTAGAGTCGCTTGCTACATCCATTCCTTGAGGTAGGCTTCAGATCTATTTTCTTTTCCTTTAGGTATTTCGACTTGGTCGCTTTTGTAGGTCTGTTAGCCATACGTTGCTTGAGTAATCGTTTCATACGAATCTGTGTTACCTCAGTTGGAAGTATTCTAGATTGTGTACTATCTTGCCTTTGCCCTTTTCTTTGCCTTGGTTCTTTCTTTGCTGCACACTTGAGGTTGACAGTTGTGTCGTCTAGTTGGTTTGCTACGAGTTTTCTTTCTCGTTTTTTTTCTTTCCTCTTGGTTTCTCCGCGGGAAGCCAAAACTTTTCTTTGAGGTAGAGAACAGAAATGTCCCTTTTGGAGACATCCGTCTTTTGGCGTTTTTGAAAGTAGCTAAGAGCTTTAATCCTCATTGGGTGTTTACTTGATGCTTTCTTTACCTGTTCTGTCGTTGTTGGTTACGATAGATGACTTTGTCTTCTTTTGAAAAAAAAAATGTGTTCTTTTCTTATACTGGTGTTGGTCCTTCAAACCGGATAAAAAAAAAAATTTTTTTATTCGGTTCCCTGTCTGTCGTTTTTTTTCTTTCACCCCGACGTCTTTATTTTGCTAGGGGGAAATCTGTAACGTGCATTTTTATAGCTTAACATTTTACGCTTTTTCCCAATTAGTAAATGCATTTCTGTAACTACTATTTCTATATTTTATATTTATTAACTCCTTAGGCGAATGCATCGTATTATAATGAGTGGATATACAAGTCTATATATTAGACGATAAGAGGTTGTAATAGAACGAGTTGAATAAACAGATGAGGAGTGGTAGTTTGTTCTTGGTTCCTATATATTAGTTACGTTAAAAATACTGCTTCTTCTTTGCTTTGACAATAGTGAGAATTAATGCGGTAACAATTTTCGAATTGTTAATGAACAAGCACGACACGATTTTAGTTGTTTTTCTTGTGAAATAAAAGTTGTATATTAACTGTACAAAGTGTAGTGCTAATTCCGATTGAAGTAGTATGGTTGATAGGCGAACGTGTTTGGTCGACGCACGTGTTTTACGGAACATTTTACGGACTTACTTTAGTGATACACGTGCTTTACTCATCGTGGTTTTTTGGTGCTTTTGTCTTTTGATACTTAAACTGTGTGTGCGATCTAGTTTCGCGGTCCTTTTTTTATCAGAGTAGTGCATACTTTACATTATTCAAATACAGTTGATACTGTAGTTTCTGAATTTGCTAACCCCAAAGAATCTTAAATAGAACATTGCTTGCGCTAATTTCGTTATTGGCGAAATATAACAGATTACCGGTTTACAAAGGTATTGGTTGAAGTTTCTCACTGCTTTTTGGATGTTTGTGAAAATGGTATACATTTGGTCCCAGTTGAAATTAAACTAGTGCTACAAAATATTTTGAAATTATTGTCTCAGGAAATAGAATTAACAAGAAATTTATCAATGCTACATAGTTCCGTCGCGTAATAAGGTCTGCTGCTAACCCCAGTGAAATACGTAGGTGTGATTAGGGTTACGTGTGATAAGTTTCATCAACGCTCTCACAGCCAAGGGTAAAGTGCTTCGTTAGTGCCGGACATCGTGAATCCCACACTTCAATTGCAAGGAAGCGTTACTGAAGGACCATTTTGTAAGTTGAACTATTTCCTACTTGTTATTACTTTAAATGTCTATCAATTTGTTTTGCCATATCATTGTCGTTCTGATACCTTTTACAATCGAATTGCCTGCTATTACAAAAAAAAAACAAATCAATACTACTGGATTACTCGTATCAATTGTGTCTTACCTATTTATTTTGTTTTGTTAAAATTTTGTCTGATTTATGTTTAATTGGTTTGTGAGGAAACGTTTCTACTACTACCCAATATTACCTCACTTTGTACTAAAAATTTTTTGTATTGCTTTTACCGTTGTTATATTATATAGATTATCTAAACAGTTTTTTTTACATTCTACAAAGTACTGAACAAACTATGCTCGATCAGCATGCTATGCTTTTTTTCTTTATTCCAGGTTTGCAGGACTAATTTTTTTTTATTGCAGGTATTGTTACTAATTCCTTACAGCCGCGCACATTATATGTTGGTCTGCTTTCTACAACCCCCCCCCTAATCTCCGATTGAGCCCGGTCACTTCTTTGATTTTTCTTTGTGTTACGCGCGGCTACGAGACAACGTAACAAACAGCTTTTAGGAACTACATTAACAAAAGAGTATTTGATTGTTGTTACAAAACTTCAACTGTAATTAATTCGACGCAGGTTGCAATTCCTGTACTGTAGTTATTCATGAGGGCTAATCGAAACTTTACAAATTTAGATTATCTCGAAATGATAATTATTTATGGCGAATGTAATGGATTTCTTCGAAGAACTGGCGATATTTTTCATCAAATATTTTGTTATATTAATCAATTCTATGGAATTAATATCTTTGTACTTAGAAAGCAGGAAATGCTTTTGCACATTTTAGTTGCCAAAAATGGCAGCGCAAGAACATTTTTTGAAAAATAATGTTTAAAAGCTACACAAACATTGAACAATGTATTTCATCTAACAATATTTTACCTAAAGAAAAATAAATAAAAACATAATAGGTTATTTATAAATGTTCTATTTGTCGGCCATTTTGATCCAAGCATTTTAAAATGCGTCTTTTAAACTCTTCATTTGTTGCCTTTTGTATTTGCTCTGGAGTTAAAAAATTTAGAGCATTTAATACTCGTCTTTTGCAATCTTCCTCAGTAGTAGGAGCGTGGTAGAAGACCGTATCTTTTACATACCCCCATAGAAAAAAATCTAGAGTAAGATCGGGTGAGAGGGGTGACCATAAGTGAGGTCCGTTATTAGCTATAAATTGGTTTTTAAACGAGGCATGTAAGTATTCGGTTACAACGTTTCCATTGTGCGCAGGCGCACCGTCGTGCTGGTAAAATATTTTGAGTACTTCATTAGGTGGGAGGTTGTTTAAATATGCTACAATTTCTCCACGCACAATTTCTAAATATCGTTCCCCTGTAAAAAGTTTTCATCGAGAAGAAAAAGAATTACTAAAACAATATGTACTTTACCGTTTAAATTTTCCTGGTAAAACACTACACATACAATTCGCGAATCTCTAATAGCACAATAAACGTTAAAAGACCATCTTTCCTGAAAATTTGTTATGTATGTTTGGTGAGGATTTTCTGTGGACCAATGGTGTGAATTATGTCGGTTAAACACTCCGTTTTTCGTAAACTTTGCTTCATCGCTCCAAATAATATTTTTCAAAAACTGTTCATTCTCTTGCGTTCTAAGTAATACAAATTCGCAAAACAACATCCTTCTTTCGAAATTGGTTTCCTTAAGGTGCTGAACAGGATAAAGTGACCAACCTTTAAAATTATTTGCCTTCAAAATATTGTATATGGAACTACGGCTCATTCCTATATCCTGCACAACATTATTTAGTGAAGCTCTGGGATTTGCATGAAAATATGCCAATACATTAGTAACTCCAATTACTTCCTACGTCACGGTGCTGGTCCAGTTCTTCTTTGTAACGAATGACCCACTATTCGCACAGTTTCCAAGAATAGTTTTAAGAAGCCTAACATTTGGTGCTGGCCTTTCAGGAAATTTTTGATGAAAGACATCGCCAGTTCTTTGAAGAATTCTGTTGCATTCGCCATAAATAATTATCATTTTGAGATAATCTTGATCTGTAAAGTTTCGATTAGCCATTACAAATAACTAGAGTACAGGAATTGCAACCTGCGTAGAATTATCTACATTTGACGTTTCGTAAAAATAACCAATTATTCTTTTGTTAATGTATCGGACAAAAGCTACTTGATAGTAGCAAATGTAATTAGGTTACTGAACTAGTGCATTTTCTCTTTTAATGCAAATAATTCAAAAACGGCTTACAATAAATGGATGGTTGTAATTACATACTTAAGGTATTTTTTTCCATAGAATCGATTATTATAACAAAATATGGTAGGTTCCATTTAAAAAAACGGAATATTGCACATTTTATTAGTCAAATTATAAAATGAATTTTCTAGCACCCTGTACATTGCAATCAGATTTTCTTTGCACTATAAATAATATCAGGTATTATTAATGTGATTGGAAAAATCCATTCTGTATGTTCGTTAAATTTCCAGATATTCCAATTTAAGTGACTACGCACAAATGTCAAAAATCTACTAAAAGTCAAAATATCTAGAAAACGGCATTAGATAGAGGTATGGTTGTGTTATAAAAGTTCACATTAAATTCGACAAGGTGTTACGCAATTTTTCTATCTAGATATAGATTGTGTATTTACTCTACCTTATAGGCGGCAGAGCCTCAATAGATTATGAGGGGTTCCTGTTTAAGGTTAAAGCCCAGGGAAGAAAGGATGGTAAATGGCTTTGAGTAAAAAAGGACCCTCTATAGAGATCTTCCAGCCAGCTAAGCTTCTTCAACTTGAGCTAGGGTCGTAGGATGGTATACGATAATGAAAGAATTTTTAATGGACGCCACCGTAAAATAATTATTATTATTATTTGAATCAATCCGAAGACCAGTTACGAAAATCTTCAAAAAGAAAAAAATATCCTTGACGAGCAACACATAGAAAAATAATACTTACTTATGAGTCTGCAAACTGGAATGGGAACGACGATCTCGTACTATCTGAAAATTTAATCACTTCTAAAAATTTTTGAACTAGGGCTACGTTAGAGCCTAGTCACTTTATCACAAAAAAATAAATTATAAAAACATCAACTAGTCAAAATTATACTACAAAAAATATTAAACTCCACACCAATAATATATCTTTCTCCACTACAAAAATTTCATAAATGTGGTTGTTTGCTTCTATAAAAAAATTATTGATGACTTCAATGAAAGATAGCTTTAAGACAACTTAGTACTCTTTCTGTTGATTTACAAGAAAAATATATATACATCATTTGTATAATTTTATACGTACTAAAACTTTCGAGATAATTACTTTTATTAAGGTCTAGTATTAGTCTCTGATTATTTATATGAATTTTATAAGTGAAAATTTAGTATAATTCTCTATAAGAAATATAGTGTTTTCATTATTATTCTACAGTTTATGTATGATACCAGAATAGGATCCTTTTCGGGCTTACAATTAATTGATTAAATGCTTTGACTTTTCGTAGATTACAGAACTACATTTTTAATTGACTTGATTGATGGAATCAAAGGTCAAAAACACTTATTGTTTGAATTAAACTATACTCCAAGTGTACTTTCAAAAAATTATATTTTATGTGACAAACAAATATCAAAGTGTCACGTGCTTAGTTACGAATACATTTTAGTATAACCTTGTAAATTCAAAAATTATCTTATAGAAATTTCTTTGTGTCTATAAGAGCATTTATGCAATATCCAACTATTTAATTCTGAACAAGAATTACGTGTCTAAATTAAATGACCATATAAAACTTACAAAAATTTCGTGTACCAATTTAAATGAACATATAAAATTTACAAAAATTACGGGCACCAATTTAAATGAACATATAGAATTTACAAAAATTAATTGTACATTTCCAGTAGTGGTTCCATGAAATGAAAAATGAACTAAAATTAGAGATGACTCACCACAAACAATCTGTTAGGCATCCGAGTTTGTCAACCATCTTAAGTACTTACAAAAGCAGGTGCGCGCGGCTGGCACGTGCTCGGGCTTGACTTCTATACGAAACAACATCTGCAGAAACTTCCACCATCCTGCATAACTACATTTGAAACTTTGTACTTTCAATACAAATAACAACCAATTGTGCTTCTGTGTTCCATAACAATTATATACGAAAGATTTATCGCTCCACAGTTTGATACATTACGTGCTTACATAAAATTTGCGTTCCAATACTATAAAATTTGCGTTTCAAAATTGGACTTAAAATTTGGCTTCGATATTATTTTTTACTTTTACTTTTATATTTACTTTAACTTTTACTTGCGCTGAAAAGAATTGAGGAAATCATTTGGATGCAAACTTGAAAATTATTAACCTACCGTAGATATGTATTTGTTGGTCTTACTAGATCGATACAACAACTAATCGAGGCCATGGTATCCGTCGACACCATTGCACCTCTCTTTGGGACGGCATGTTTTTCAAACCTGCTAGCCCACGTTTCAACACTTGCTTCGCTGATTACATTCAGATGGTAAATGATAAACCTTGGCCACGAGGCAATTTTATTATCCAAGCACGCTCAGAATGGGAATATTGTATTAATACACATACAGATAGAAGAAATCTTAAATTTGAATTTGAGTTTTTAAATATAGGCGGAGCTCTATGTATGAATTGGTAATATATTGTTACTATCGGAATTTAATATTTTCTGTCCAATAATGGATATTTGTTAAATAGATATTTAGAACAAAGACGTATACTTAGGAAGCAGGTAATTGTATTCGTTACAAGGGAATTCGAAAATGCATAAATATACAGGGTGTTCTATTTAAAATAACGATAGTAATACCGACTTTCGGTATAATCGGAAGTGATAACGTATCGAAACTATTTTAGACGTGTAGCGCACATTCGATAACCTCCTAGTGCAAATTTTCAGCTTCTTTCTAACATTGGTCCTCCATATACAGGCGACCTTCCATTTAAAAAAAACACCCTGTATAGAGACAAACTTTGGTACATTTTGCAATTCAAAAACCTATACGGTCTCTATGTATCAAACTATTGGCTAGAAAAGGAGATAGAGGATTTGGGTGTCGATCTAAATTTTAAGCTGCGAATAAAATTAGATAAAATTAAAACCACTGCAAACAAACATAAAGAAAGGACTGTCTTCTGTGTATAACTTTGTATTAAATTTAAGTTTAAATGGCTCCATACTTGGCACTAAATATTTTAAAATTTTGTTATGTATAATGTCAGAATAAAATTTTTACAATAGTGTTACTTGCTCTTTATTTATAAAAGGCTATGACGTCACCACGAAATAGCAATCACACAGAGAGGAGCGCGCATGAGAAGGGATGCGCATGGACAGGGATGCGCATGGGCAAGTATGTGCTTAGGCGTACACAGGGCCGGCCCAAGGTATCTTACTACCCTAGGCAAATATTTGTTTAGCCGCACCCTAATTTCACTCATCAACATCATAAATGAAAATAATTTTGTTTAAATGTAGTATGTGTAATATTGAAGGATACTACATATAAATACAAACTTTAGATTACATAAAAATTATATTTTATTGTATTATTTTAATTAGACAAAATTATTCATTTAAATATATAGGTATACCTCTTAATTGTAATATTTTATATTATTGACATTATAATTATTATTATTATTTAAAAAAAGTAAAATATAAAAATATAAAAAATTAAAATTGTATATTACATGAAATTAATTTTGCGCGCCTTTTCATGTGCAAATTCTGTCAATAAATTTTTGAATTTAATATTTTTTATTACGTCTCTCTCGATTGAAATTGTAGCAAAATCGCTTAGTCTTTCTTGATTCGTTGTAGTTTTTAAATAGTTTTTTATTATCTTCAATTTCGAAAAGCTTCTTTCGCCTGATGCAACCGATACTGGTATTGTTAAAAGAATACGTAGCGCTATAGCTACCTTTGGAGTAAAATTATTATTATTTACTATAAATTGTAATACTTCTAATGGAGTACTATTTATTTTTAATAATTCAGATACTGCTACTAATTCATCTGTCATTTCTATTGCATCAATATCTGCATTATTTGCATTACCATTTTCTGAGAGTAAAATTTGAAGATCCTTACAATTTTCATAATATCATTTTTGACATATTTCTTAAAATACTTATATCATACAAAAACTTAAAATTATCACAGTGGGCATGCATTTGTTCAAATCTTTTTTCAAGAGAATTGATTGCTACATCCAATATATAAAAATATAATTCAACTTTAAATTTAATTTTTAAATCATCTATAGGTTCATCAGTTTCATAAGAAAAAAATACTGTTTTCTTTTTTCGGCGACGAATCGAAACGTGTTGTGCGAAAGACGCTTCAAGATCTATTTCGGCAGCTATAGCTTCTGCTTCTCCTAATAGCTCATCGAAACCATTGTCAGAACGGATTTTTTTTTAAAAAGTTATTGTTTCAGATAATACATTTTCTGCGCCAGATATGTCTAATGAAATTTTTTGTAGTACTTTACTCGCTAAATTAACTTGATTTAAAATTGAGTGCCATATTACAATAAAACATATAAAATTAAAATTTTTAATTTTTTTGGCGAATGATTCAGCTTCTAAACGAGTGATTTTATCAAATGATACGTCTTGACTTATTTCATATAATATATCGTATATTTCAGCAATATTATATCTAAATGGTCTAATTGCGTCTACTCGACTTTACCATCTCGTATCACTTAATGGTTTTACAGTTAATTGGGTTATATGCCGCTAAATCGTCATCTGATGACGATTTAGCGGCATCATTTACAACTAAATTAAGAGTATGAGCATGACACGGTACGAAAAAAGCAAGATTATTTAAATCTCAAATTTTTTTCTGTACTCCAGAATGACGGCCTTTCATATTCGAACCATTATCATAACCTTGCCCACGCATATTTTGTAAAGGAATTTTATTTTTACTTAATTCTGACAATATAACTTGAGTTAATTCATGACCTGTAGTTATATCAACTGGGATAAATCCAAGGAAATGTTTACATATATTAGTTATTTTTGTGTCGTAATTTATATCAACAAATCGTAAAATTATTGACATTTGTTCTACTCTACTTTTATCCGGAGTACAATCTACAGTTAGAGTAATACTTAACATTATTTAATTTTTCCAATATTTCATTTGTAATTCCATTACGAATGGGATATCCTATACTTCGAGACGAGTTTGAATTAGCATTAAAGAGTCTGAAAAATGGTAAGGCGCCGGGTACAGATAAGGTGCAAGCAAAAACTCTAAAAGCCGCTGGACAAGCAGTAACAGAACGTCTCTTCCAACTTGTAAGCTATATGTATGAGACAGGCGAGATACCCAAAGATTTCAAACATAGCATCATAGTAACTATACCAAAAAAGAAAGGCACGGATAGATGTGAAAATTTTCGAACAATAAGTTTGACAGCACACGTGTCAAAAATATTAACTAGAATTGTGCAAAGACGAATGGAAAAACGAGCTGAAGAAATACTAGGAGAAGACCAATTTGGGTTTAGGCGAAACAGGGGAACACGGGAGGCTATTTTAGCTCTGAGAGTGATAATGGAGAAAACAATAGAAAAGGGGAAAGCATGTATATAGGGTTTGTAGATCTGGAAAAGCATTTGACAATGTAAATTGGAAAAAAATGTTTGAAATACTCAAAAGATTGGAATGAGTTATAGGATAGACGAATAGTACATAGCTTATACAAAGAGCAAACAGCAGTAATAGAATTAGAGCAGGAGCGTAGAGAAGTAAACATTAGGAAAGGAGTGAAACAGGGATGTGCCCTATCCCCATTGATTTTAACTTGTACATAGAAGAGGCAATGAATACTGTCAAATGCAGGAAAACATTTGGAATTACTATGCAGGGACAAAAAATTGATATGCTTAGATTTGCAGATGATATAGCGGTATTAGCGTCTAGCAAGGAAGAGTTAGAAACTGCTGCTAATGAAATGGAAACGGTTCTAACAGAGAGATACGGTATGAAAATTAACAAAGCTAAAACTAAAGTTCTAGTTTGCAAAGGTGGGGAAAATAAATCAAAACCAAGAATACAAGTATCTAACACGAACTTACAAGAGGTTAAGGATTTCTGCTACCTAGGAAGTCAAATAACGCAAGATGGGAGAAGCACAAAAGATATAAAACAAAGATTAGCACAAGGTCGTGCTACATTTAACAAGAAAAAGCAACTACTGTGCTCAAAAACCACAAACATAGAAACAAGGAAAATATTGCTTAAAACATATGTGTGGAGCACAGCACTGTACGGCTGTGAAGCCTGGACAGTAGGAGAAGCGGACAAGAAAAAGGTAGAAGCCTTTGAAATGTGGTGCTACAGGCGTATGATGAAGATATCATGGACAGACAAAGTTAAGAACGAAGAGGTACTAAGAATGGTAGGGGAAGAAAGAAATATGTGGAAAACAGTAAAAAATAGGAGAGATAGGATGATAGGCCACATACTACGGCATGAGGGAATAGTGCGGAATATATTAGAAGCAGAGATAGGAAAAAAGAGAAGAAGAGGCAGACCTAGATTAGACTACTGCACACAGATAGTAAAAGATGTAGGCTGTAGAGGTTTCAGGGAGATGGGTAGGCTAGCCCAGAATAGAAATCAATGGAGGTACGCATCCAACCAATCCCAAGATGGATAAACTAATGACAAAAAGATAACTGTGCTTAAACATGATGATTATTATAAGTAACTACAAGAATTGGTTGGGCAATATTCTCGAATAATGTTAAGTGTGTGAAAGGATTTACTGGAAAACCATTATTTCGGCAAACGTCTAAGTGTTGGGGGATCTTGGTAGCCACAGGTTGCTTAACCTCCTTCACTGAATCTCGGTAAAATAGGGTATAAAATTAGAAAACAATAGAAAGGGAACGAGCGAATACACATACTCTCTGAAAAGAAGAAAAGAAGAAAACCACCAAAACGCAAAATCAAAGTAGCTGCTTATATAACCCTACATAAAAATAACTGAGTTGCAAACGAATTCGTGACTTTCAGTAAACAATGGATTCCATTACTAAAAGAAATAACAAATGAAAATCAAGTGCCCACAATATCTAGGTAGCATTGCAAGTTTTTCTTGGGTTTCCCTTGCAATATTAACATGAAATACATCCTACATACATGGTTTCTATTTATACATAAAATAACTAATTGCATAAAAATAAGCATATTACAATCTTTGTAAAACAGCATTGGTATCTGACAAGTATAAATCCACAATAAGGTTACCTCAAAACCATATACAATCTCCATTGAACAGTATTGGTATCTGACAAGTGTAAACCCGCCATAGGGTCGCCTCAGATCCATATACAATCTTCATAGAACAACATTGGTATCTGACAAGTGTAAACCCGCCATAGAGTCGTCTCAGAACCATGTTAAAATCTACCAAAGAGGTAACTTAAATCATAATAAATTTTCCCCCTCAAAATAAATATAAAAAAACGACTACTTAAGCCTTTCAATAATGCAATCGCACACTTCTTTAATAACCATCCTCTCAATTGTATAAATAGAAACATGTTAAAAAATGTTTTCCAATTCCAAGTTATTGAATTTATATGAAATTCAGCAATAAAAATTAATCAACTGATTTCACGTTAAGCATATTGGCTACCTAAAGAAAGCTGATCCCAGGTCACAACACAAATTGTAGGTAATCATTCTGTTAAATTTTAAAAATTTTTGATTAGTATACTCAAACCAAATATTTCAAACATCAATAAATCAAAGTCACCTTCAATTTATGTCATAAATGTCAAACTTGAAGTTTTTATTATTATTTTGACAACGATCCTACGTCATGGATCGAAACGTAAATAAAGTTGATTTTAAAAACTATGAGTGGTTTAATTCCCAAAGAAGATTAACCTGAATACGCATGCTGTGTGAGAATTTCAGGGAACTATGTGGGCTAGCTCAGAATATAAATAAGTGCAGGTACGTGTCCAATCAGTTTTGAGACGGAAAACCTAATGGCTGCGAAATACCTGCAACTAATGTTGACTGTGCGAAAAGATAAATTGGAAAATATATTAAATCGCCAAATGGTTAATTGTTGGGGGAACTTGGCAGCCACAGACTGCTTACCTCCCTTCACAACCATTGAAGGTCGGAGAAATAGGGCATATAACTGTAAAACAATGGAAAGTGATCGAACTGCATCTAACAAGAAAGAACATCGCCTATGAGGAAAGACAACAAACATAGAATAAGAAGAAAATTGTTGAAAGCATATGTGTGCAGCACAGCACAGTATGCCTATGAAATACGGGAAGTCTGAAGCGCAGACAGAAAAACGGTAGCAGCCTTTTGAAATGATGTGCTTCAGATGTATGAGGACGATAGCATGAACAGACAAAGATAATAACAAATAAGTTACAGAAATAGTAGGGCAACAAGGATATCTGGGGAAAAAGAGAAATAGTAGGGCGGAATACGTTCTAAGGCATTTTTGGGGAATAGTATGTGATATATTACAAGCAAAGATAGGAAAAAAGAGGTAGATGTAGACCTAGATCAGACAGTTAAAGATGCAAACGGTGCATATTTCAGGAAATCTGTAGGTTAGTTCAGAATAGGGAACAATGATGGTACGCGTCTAACCAGTTCTAGGACTGAAGACCTAATGATGATGATCATTTCTAATTGATCGAGAAAATAAATGTATCATTTCATTTTGAATTGTCTTACCAAGATAATGATTATAAATTTCTTTATTTTGAATTCTTCGTACATGTTCCATTGATACACTATCAAATCTTGCCAGCAGTTGTACTAATCCAAGAAAATTTCCGTTATTATTTTCTTAAAAAACATCACTAGATCCACGAAAAGATAGACATTGTTGACTGAGAAATTCGACAATTGCAAATAAACGTTCAAGAACATTTTGCCAATGTTGTGTTTCTATATTTAATGCACGTTGATGTGCAGCATCAATCGTTTTATTTGTACTTAACCTTACTGATAATTCCATTAACATTTTTAAAGAATGAAAGTGTATTTTACTTGTTTCGTGTTCCTTTATAATATTATGAACATTTTTACAATCGTTCCAGCCAAATTTAGTAAGTGCAGAATTTGTGCAACTAAATAATTTACAACAAAAACAATATACGACATCTTTAGAAACAGAATAAATTAACCAAGTACGTTTAGTTACTTCTCCATTTTCTTAATGTTTTATTTAAAACTGAAACTGTAAATCGACGATTTAATGTATTCCTAGCATACTTAGAATTTTTACTAGGTTTAATTGGACCTTTTTTTACTATTTTAATTCGTAAAGAATCTGTAATAACTTCTGGCCATGTTCCGGGATCAGATACATTTTCATTTTTACATTTATCGTAGGAAATACTATTGTTATCGTCAATTTTTTCTAACGTTTCTCTAACATTTTCAGATATTTGTAATTCTTTTTTTTGTTCTGGAACTGGATTAATTAATAATATTTCTTCCTTTTTTGTTATATATTTGTCAATAGCACCAGCATTTTTTTTAAGCTCTTCGTCTTGCATAAGTTTTTTTTTTCGGTATGCAACACCAGATAATTTAATGCGTTTCGACTCTGACATTTTATTATAATATACGTAAACAGTACACAAAATTAAAAAACAACGTTAATAACGTTACGTACGTTATACACGACCGAGTAATAATTCGGAACTGACTGAATAACTTGTATATACATCCCCGGGGAATTACATTCCATACATAATACTATAATAGCAGAAATCATAAGTTCGACACTAAATCTTGTTTTATGCACTTAATATAAAATATTTTATAAAATGTTTTATCCAAATTCTTTCGCACTTAAATTATTTATGCCGCCCCTAAAATTTACCGCCCTAGGCAGTTGCCTATTTTGCTACCGCATTGGGCCGGCCCTGGGCGTACACAAGGGAAGCAGAAGTTAACAGTCACCAAGCATCTAATTCTTTATTTGGGTGGTATCGTGTACTTGCCGGAGTATGTATCCGGAGTAAAAAACACGATTTGTACACGCAGCTTATTAATAAAATTAGTTTACCGAGCGAAGATAACAAGCGTTACGTCATCCTTCGATGTGTATTAACCTATTTATGGAGGCATAAAGATATAAGTCTAAGATAGTTGTTTATATTTGTATAGAATTTGTAAATCTGTTGTATACATTAGTTTTAAGATTCTATAATTTTTAAGTTTTTCTCCCACCTTTCCTTCTTCCAAATCCTTCCTGCTTCTATCCTGGTGGGCAGAGTGTACGTGTTACCTCTACTTGGTGTTCGCTGGACAACCAATATCTTGTTGTCTTTGTAATCTGCAAAATGTTATTGACTAACAACGCGTACCAGTTATAATTATTACACACCAGCTTTATACACAGTTTTATTAATAAAATTAGTCTCTCGGGCGAAGATGACAAGCGTTTCGTCATCTCCGGAAGCATATTCACCTACGCATGGGAGCATAAAGATATAGGACTGTTACTTATATTTGTATATATATTTTATTGTGTATGTATATAATAGGATGTAAGTTAGTTATAAGACATACCCACCATCCCCATCCTTAATAATCCCCTCGCCCCCGGCGACATGTGTTTACCTCCACGCGGTGTCGCTGGACGGTAAAACATATTGTTAGATTAACGACAATATGTCTAATTGACCGAAAATACGTTTCCTCTATTTTTAAACAACACATTAATCTCTTTTTTGTTCCAGGTTACCTTTAGCTGGTTGGATTCGGCTAGAAAATAAAATAATGTTATACTTTGCAATGTAAAAATTGTATTCTATTAGTTTATTAAAATGTAAATCGGGTAAAATAAATTATTAAACTTTTGTGTGCTTAATTTCTTTGTGTTAATACTTCTAAGTGTTTGGTTAAAGGGATTCTAGATGTTATAAAGAGAGGTGATTAGAAATCGCTGTTGGTAAAAAAATCTTAAAATTGGGGTAGCACCTTAGGGTGTGATGTTAACTAAAAAATTTCTGGAAATTTAGGTAGCTGAGAAAAATCTAATATTAGTTGCCAAACAGGATATATTTATATTAAAGGAAACATAAATAATCTTTTATATGTTCGCTAGAGAGTATGTGTGTAAAACGGTAAGGAGTGGTTGGATTTTAAATCTATTTGGTGATTCGGATTCTGCGTAAAATTCTAGACGAATTTGATACATCACGTGGCTAAAAAATGTATAAGGACCGTCAAAAATCGCTACCGGTAAAAAATTTTAAAATGAGGGTAGCTCTCTGAGAAATGATGCTATCTGAAAAATTTCTAAAAATTCAGGGTAACTGAAAAAAATCTAATATTAATTGAAACCAAACAAGATAGATTTATCACGAAAATGAAAATGGCTAGTCAAAGAAAACTATTTGGTCTAGATGTGTGTGGAAATGAGGATGCTGGTGGAAAAGAGGTCATGATTCGTCTGTCATCCTTCTACTTATATAGTTAAACTTTAAATAAGGATATATTCACTGCAACAGTGCGCTTTAAAATTTTATAAATAATTCTAGGGTTACAGTTTCAGGTTGCCGTAGTAAACATTATGGAGCTTTATTAAAGTTACTTTCATTATTAAATAGTCAAATTGTATTTACGACACTTCAATAACTTCTATCAAAACAGCAATTAAAAATCTGAAGTTAAAAAAACTGGGATTATTATCTTAAAGAGTGCTTGTGCACTTTTCACATTCGTCAACCAATAAAAATAAAATATTCCAAACTAACATAGTTCTCGCGAACAAACAATATTTAAAAAATTTAAACTTCCTAGTGAACGACGTTGTTTAAGTTTAGTTATGGTATAAATTGGCGTCTTGTATTAGGCAATCCAAATTCAATCAACCATGATCAGTTTGAAATAACGGCAACCACGTAGAACATAACGCAGCCCTTGAATATTTTAGCTCAACAGATAAAGGCAATTTAAGTGCGCTCAAGAACGGCAAAATGCTTTTGTTTGATAAAAACGATATCTGCTCGATTGGAACGTTGCCTGAAAGCGTATATGGCTAATTTGCCGATTCTAGATGTTTACCAGAAACCGCGCTTTTACTTCTATTAATAAGCTATAATGACTTCCCTTCATTTAAAATGCTGCCGTCGAATTTCCTATTGCCCATGACTCTTTGGCATAATTAGCTACGCCGCCCAATTGTAAGCAGCTTCTAACATCAAGCAGATATATTCCGAATTGCACACATTTAGAAAAATATTGAAGCATAAATGACAGTAAATATTTAAATTGAATGCAAATCAATTGCATACAGCAAAATTAATCTTTTTGGAAATATGTTTTAAAGTTAACTACACAAAACTACGTAATTTTACAAAAACTAAGAGAACGATCAACATTTTCTGATAACCGATTAGGTTGTCTTGTAAATGCTACAATGTACTTTAGCAGAAACTACCTTTAGCCTGCGCAGGTATCTCCTTAGGGATATGAAACACATGCGGCCACACAGGACCTCATCATTGGAGTAGTATCGCTACCGACTTTTTATGGATGAATTGCTAGAATGCAGACGTGTATTAGCCGCTGGTACAGTGTTCGACTATCCGCTTATAAAACTATTTGACGCATCTGCCATTGCCATCATATACAGAGGAACTAGCACTTTAGGAAAATTGAGCTTTGTAACTGTAGCAACAATGTTTCTTCCTTTTTAGAAAATAACTTTTTATTCTAGCGAAACCTAAAAATCCTTCAATACTTTACTTGTCTATTTGTCAATTAAAAAATTCGTACCAAAAATGTGTCTAGATTAGGTAATGCGTAGAAAGATTTGCCATGGAACTGGAATAGGTATAGCTACAAATTTCCTCACTGGTTTCTTGTTTTGTTGATTGACAAACGCTAATTCACGTACTTAATAGTAGCTGTGCCATTCCATAAATAAATATTAAGTCATTCTACCAAGCAACCTTGTTAAGGCTGGTTAGGAACTACACGCGTAAAAGTAAGACTTTTTTGGCGTCACACAAGGAATTAACTGTATTTACTCATTATCTAGCAAGCTATGCCACATCAGCTTTTAGCAACTGCTTGTTCAATTGATAAGGGATGGTTGCACCGTAGAACAAATAGTAAAAGCAGTTTCAGTTTGAAATTGTTAATGTTTGCGTAACTAATACACACTTGTTTCTAATAAAATAATATTAAATGCAATAATAAAGAAATTTAGGGAATTATCGGATTTACCAAACTGTGTAAGTAATATCGATAGCAAGCTTATTATAATAAACTGTGTGTCATTCCATTAGAAATGTTCATAATCTCATTTCCTTTTAATAGTTTCTGTATAAGTAAAGTCCACCAATAGGACTAGGTTATTCCCTTTAGGGCATATAAGTTTAAGCTTCTACAAATTAATTTAAGATGGAAATATTTTGCATCATATTCGATTCATACTCAAAGTTATAAAATCTATATGTCAGTTTTTAAAAAGGTTAGAGGTAATGTCATCATGGTAATTAATACAGCTTTATTTTGTTTTGTCTAGAAAATATACAATGGTACCGATGATTTCATCATCTTAAGAACAAAGACATGTTATACATCAGTTTATGCTGACTCAAAAACCCGAAATATGTAAGTTTAATTAATCCGTCCCAAGTTTTCCAAAATACCTCGTGTAGTTTTAAAAAGAGCAATTTCATTCTTCAAAGTAAGACTACGTTTCCAACATTTAAACTCTGAACATGCCACTTTGGCAGGTTAATTACTTTATATAGAGGTTATCGAGCAAGGCAGAGTAGCCTAACTAGGTACGGATAATTCCCTGTCAAATGGGCTGGTTTCCTTTTAGGGACACTACTGGGTCCATAGAGAGAGACAATCGTTGTGTTGAAAATTTCATGTGGTGGTGGATAAGGTCAAAAGAATGGAGGTACTCGAGAGGAAGTAGAGGGCAACCTTTAATGTAAAAATTCATCTCTCCATTGCAAGAAAATTGAAAAAAAGCCAATGCTGAAACTATACTGGTACGAAGGTAAGTACCTAATCATAAAATGTATAAATTAGCGGCTGTGGTACTGGTACTGAGTGAACGCATGTGCTATAGAATTAATAATGTGGCAGGAAATTTTTAAAGATTTAATATTTGGTTTTTGTTATTGTAAACGGTATAGTTACAGTTTTGCCAAAATAAATTGTCCTGTGAATTTTGTTTGAAACATATTTAAATATTTCAGCTATTATTTAAAGTTTACTTTCAGAAATCTTCTTCAGTTAGCAGTCATAAGTAGGTCTACGTATTTAGGTTTGTTTGAGGTTTAAAGTAATTTTTGTCTTAATGAGTTTCTCATGTATACTTTAAGCCAGAGTTTTCCAATCAAGACTACATTTCATACCCGATAGCATTCTGGAATTCTCTTCAAATATTTACACCACCCATTCCACTGAGCAAGTCGGCAACCATTTTAGTTAGTACAGTCTAGGTTTTCGGTATTTTTGCGGCAGAGGATTTTTAACTGGCTGATTCACTGAATTTTCTGTAAATTATCTGCTAGATATTCTGAGAGCCAAAAGCTGTACGTAACAACTCTCCTAGAAAATCTGGATCAACTTTCAGATATTAGCTATAACAGATACCGACAGTAACTTCATTGCTAGAGAACGCACTTGGAGCAGAAATGATATTGGTGTCGCCTTTATTTCAAGGGTTGTTCAATAAGTCTTTAGCAAATCCAAGAGATGGCGCTCGTAGTACCGAAAGGAAAATTTTCACAGTAATCAGCACTCTTAACTAGTCACCTGTTAGAGTTTCAGCCGTATCCATCACGTAGTTTCATTTTTGTTGTTGATTGAAGTAAAAATTTTAATTTGATTATAACAATGGATAAATGTGAGTTTCGAGCAGTGATTAACCACTTGTATTTAAAAGGGTTAACGGCGAAAGAAATCAAAGCTGAGTGGGATGAAGTTTATGGCACACGTGCTCCTGTGTTTGCAATTGTTAACAATTGGGTGAATGGGTTTAAACGTGGACGTACATCCACAAAAGGTGAATATCGTTCCTGTGGAAGTGTCTACCCCCGAAATGTTTGACAAAATCTGCGATTTGATCTTAAATAATCGACAAATAAAAGTGCGCGAAATAGTTTAAGCCACAGGCATATCGCGAGGCGCAGTCGCCTCAATTTTGCACGAAAAATTGGCTGCGAAAAAAATCTCGGCAAGATGGGTGCCGCGTTTGCTCACAGTGGAGAATAAACGCAATCGTGTGGTTGATTGTGAGGATGTTTTGGCGCTTTTCCGTCGCAATCCTGAGAATTTTCTGCGTCTATACATAACTGTCGACGAAACATGGATACGTCACAACACCCCAGAGACAAAAGAACATTCAAAACAATGGATTTTTGAAGACGAACTGTCTCCGAAGAAGGCAAAGACGGTTTTTTGGGATGCACGCAGAATCATCTACACCGACTACTTGGAAAATGATAAACAATAAAAGGAGCGTATTATGCGTTGTTATTGGACCGGCTGAGCGAAGAAATCGAGGAAAAAGTCTTCATTTGAAACGGAAAAAATCCTTTTTTATCTAGACAATGCACAGGTGCACACCTGCGTAGTTGCGATGGTTAAAATTATGGAATTAAAGGTCCAATTATTAGAACATCCACCGTATTTGCCAGATTTTGCCCCCAATGACTTTTTCATATATCCTAACTTGAAGAAATGGCTTGGTGGATAAAGGTTTACGTCTATCGAGGAGGTCATCGCCCAAACAAATGCCTATTTTGAGGAGCTTCCAAAATTCTATTTTGTGGCCGGCTTAAAAAATTTGGAAAAACGCTTAGAAGAATGTATAGAGCTGAAGGGAGATTATGTTGAAAAAAAAAAATATTCAAAAAAATGTTTTTTCTACTTTTTTCTAAGGACTTATTGAACGACCCTCGTAATTCAAGCATTGGTAAAAAGTTCAAAGCGAGCACTTTCAACTTTCCATAATATGGATATTATTAAAATAGACACATACACCAGCTTTGCTTCACTTCTTCATAGGCAACACAGCTTTATAGTTTTTGACGCAGTTTTTGAAATTCTTTACAAGGGGACTAACAGATTAAAAAGCGAATATTTAACCATAGGTTTTGACGAACTCGCCACAACGTCGCACGCGCCTTTCGAATAATGGTTGCAAATTTTATATTACTGCAAAGCCCTATTGCTGTTTGCTGTTGAGAAAAAATTGATAAAGTTGTAAACGTAATATGTATGTAATATAATTTCATTACAAAATGTGAAGAAAGGCTGCCCCAATCAACAGTTCAGACCGATTCTATAAGGGTTACCCAGCAGTCACATCAACCTGATGCCAGACAAACTATGGAAATTCTTCTTCTCGGAGCAATACTCTGTCAATATGTTAATTAGTCAAATGCTACTTTGCAATGCTGGGTTTAACATGCTCTCATTTAAAATAATAACTAATAACATATTTTTAGAATAAAACAACGGAGTTCTATTCTATTCACAGCAGTAACTTGTATTGATAATTTAAGTGTTTAAAGTTGCCGATGATTTGCAAACATGAGTTTGAAGAACTGGTTCTCGAAAAACTATATAAAATAAAAATAATTGTTTCGTGTATGTCACTTTCAACTTCATTCTAGGTTTTTTCAAGAGTTTGTCAAATTAAATATTGGTGGAAGTGTGACCATATAATAAATCCTCTGTAGTATTTATAGGTTTTAGAAATTGAACACAATCACTAGTAGTACAGAGCATTCCACAAATCTCTTCAAAATAAAAAGTCAATATTTAAATAACGCATTAATTTATTAAAAAAATAAACCTTTTAAATTAAAGTACAGTTCCTGAGAATTTAGTTCTTGAAAATAATGTCGTCTAAATGTGCCCCGTTATTTTGCTGGCACACTTCTAAATGGGAAATAAAATTTCGGAGAACTGCTCGGCACATCTTCTCCGTGATCGCTGCTATTTCTTTTCGGATATTTTGTTTTAAATGATCCAGAGAGTTAGGATTGTTGTTGAATACCTTTGATTTAAGGTAGTCTCACAAGAAAAAATTTATTGGGAATCTGATCAAGGCTACGTCGAGGGCAGTTAATGTCACCTTGTCTGAATATCAACTTTTCAGGAAAAAGTTCACAAACAACCTGTTTAGACACGTTAGACGTGTGAGATGTTGCTCCATCTTACTGGAACCACGTGTTTAGATTAAACCCAACAAAGTCTTGTAAAGGTGGAGTGAAAAAGTTGTTTATCATCTCTATATATCGCTCTGAATTAACGGTTACTATGTGACCTCTTTGACAACGATAATTTACGGGTCGATTAAACCTCGTGCCGACATCGCGGCCCAAAAAGTGACTTTTGGTGATTGAAGTGGTCTTTCATGTTTATGTTTTGGATTCATTGAACTCCAATAATGGCAATTTTGCTTATTAACGCGGCGTTAAGGTGGAAATGTACTTTATCCGAGAACAAAATGTTATTAAAGGACGAAAATCGGTCAACCATTCATCTAGTTGGTAAATTTAAGCCTCACAGCGTCATCTGCAGGCTGTAACTCTTGAACCAATCGTATCTTGTAGGGGTGAAGATACAAGTCTTTACGCATTATGCAATGTAGGAAACTTTTAGGAACATTTCAGACACTTACCGTTTTGCGAACTGACTTCCGTACGCTTTCCACATTTTTTTTTTCGCTTCTTGATGATCTTGAGCGGCCCTCCGTTCGTTGTTTGCTCATCGTCGATTCAATTCCTTTTCAAATTTTTTACCCATGTTTTAATGTGTTGAGTAGACAGTGCTTCATTTACGTGACGCAATCGATGAAAATTAGAAAATTTTCACAGTGCTGTAATGGCAGAATTATTGTTTTTGTAATATTTACGCACACTCCGCTCCTATGAAACGCTCCATTGGGACTAAATTCCCTAAGCCTCGGCTAGCGATGGGCAAACCTCCCGCATCTCTCCCATCGTTTGCGTTCGCGCAGTAAATAAACCAAATTGAGAAAGAGTTTTGGGACACTAATTACTATTCCAAACGCAAACGCTAAAAGGTGGTGCTTGAGAATACTGTAAATTATATCGTATAAAAATTTTAGTATACATGCATTGAATTGTTTGCCACGTGTCTGTTCAATATGTGAAATATAGCATAAAAATAAGCACTCTAATATAAAGTTACACATTGTTAACACGTCAGAAACATGCAGTAAACACATTTACTTCAGATAAGTGTTTTCTAAACTTAATATGCCCATGGACCCTGATCATGAATTCCCAAGTGACATACATCTACATAACTACATTACAGAAAAATTAGTAGTTTAATTTTGTAAAACTTTATAAAATGATTGTAGTATCCTCTAGCACACACAATAGCTGGATCAACAAAAACAATGTTTGTTAGATGTAGTACTGATAATATTTTGCACTTAATAAGGGGCAGGAAGGGGCTATATTTAGTTAATACGGGGTTACATCACGTGAGAAATATAAAATTAAAAGGATAATTTCTTTGGCTGAATCTTTTTGGAATTAATAGAGTGGTCAAAATTATATTACAAAGCGGTCTGATATAACATATGTTTAGGTACAACCAAATTGCTTCGCTTTTTGGTGCATAAAATATGCTATTTTTGAAAAGAACACAAGAAGTTTTGTATAACATCATGACTTAGCTTTGTAAGAATTCTAGGGGATATATAAATTGTAAATACCACGTATGAATTGTTGTTATTTTGTATAAAGGGTTGGATAATTTATAAGATTTCGTGGTAGTTTGTTAGATAAGTATTTACTCCCTGTATGTTTTTTGTGGTTTGTTTAGTATTCTTCTTAATCTTCTTTGGGTATTAAACCACTCATAGTTTTTAAAATTATCTTTATTAACGTTTCGATCCATAACCTAGGATCGTTTTCAAAATAATAAAAACTTCAAGTTTGACATTTATGACATAAAGTATTGTGTTGTTTGTTAAAATTTGTAAGTAGGTACTAATTTATTATCATGGGGATAATAATTTATAACGGGTAAGTAGATTGATTAACATTGGATTTGGTTTTTTGAAAATAGAATGTCAGAATAGAATTACAAGAGGAAAATAAGGGTGTTAAGAGTGGGTAGCTATGGTGAGATAAATAAGTTTGATTATTAATTTTTGTTTTTTTTGTAAAAGCGGTTTAAAATCTGTACTCTGAAAACTGTCACGGAAAATTTAAGTCAAGTTGACGGCCGCTAGAAAAGTGCTTAGGTAGCAACTTTTGGGTTGGGGGTGGTGACAACTTTTGCTCCGGCTTAGTCAGGGTGAGACTCTAATTCAGGGTAGATCAGATAATGTACTGCACAGATTAAATTAATAAGCGTTAGTATTGAATCAGAGCCTGGACAGGGAATACCAAGGCGTCAGGAATTAATAACAATTAAGGAGCGTATGAAACCTAAAGTCCTAGTTCCAACAGACTTCGAAGGAGCCCCCTTCCAGATCATAAATATAAAACACGCAACTTCACAAAATAACTATCTTTAATATCGCATCGGAACACAAAAACAATTAATAACAAAAATTCCAAATACCAGTTGAATTTCAATATTACATCAATTATGATTAACACAAGAATAGAAAATACAAAATTAGTAAATATTACCGTAAGGAACCCCGCACGAGTGCATATCAGGGAAGAAGAACTTTTAATTTCTCACTCACTTTAAAGTTATTTATTACTCACGTACTTATATACCCTTGGCCAAGAAAGCATGTAGTAGTACGTAAAAATGCACCATAAATTAAGTGCTAGGTGTTCTAACCTCAATTTCAAATAGGCACCTCGTGGGAGCAATCTCTAACAATAGTGTAAATATTAGATATCTTAACGTACTGTTGAAATATTTCATTAATAATCTTAATAAATCACCCTAGGCCGTAAAGAGGGTGCCTAGAAATATACTAAATGTTGATTTTTAAATATTAAATTTTGTATATCAGTATTACAGAATTTTGAATGAAGTAGAGGTACTTCCTATGAACAGCAATACCTCAAATTATTGATATTAAGTACTAATAAGGGAAAATAATAAAACCACAATGGCACCAAATAAGCACAAACACTAACAACGAACAATAAATACATGGAATAATCTTACTCAATGATTAGCTTCTGTACGTAGTTATCTCACATCAACGGTCGTCGAAGTCCTAGGCTGCTGGAATGGTAACCCAGAGCAACGACAGCTGGTCGCCAACGCCAATAAATGATAAATAATAAAGTTGATAGTGCGACAACGTTCTTGAGATAACGGAGACAGGAGCATAAACAGAATGAAGAGCGTACGTATAACGCACAATGAGGAGGCGTAGTGAGGAAAAAGAAGAAGAAGAATATGGAGGACCCTAAAATTTAATATTAGAAATCAAGTTGCAAACAAAAATTGAGATATTAATTACCACGTAAGTGGGTCAATTAAATGTGCACTAACTGATTTAGAGATAACAGGACGTTACAATATTTAGATTTCAATAACGAACATCTGCACCTAGAAAAATTAAAATAATAAAATTTAATCTATTTTAATTCATACCAATTATGAACGGTGATGATGAATTTAAATCCACTACAAGTGAAAATCGAAGCTTGCAAAAGGTATTCTAAAACCATAAAACCAAAATTGCCAAACTCCAATAATTATTTGTCGGTACTACCTAAATCCGTAATCAATACGTTTATATAGGCAGAATCCAACTTTCACCAACAACGATCGAAATAAGAATGCCTCTTATCCACAAGGACAAAAGCAAAGTACAGCTTATTATCATATTTGTAATTTCCAATGCAGATAAGTAACGTAAATTTGAGTATACGGCAATAACTTGTAATTATGAAGGTAAACACGAATGAAGCGCAAAGGTAACAACGATATAGATAGCAGGACAATGCTATCAGCAGACAATTGAATTTAGAAATATTATATAAATAGAATGCTGACACAGAAGTGTCGACCGGAAGGTTACATCACTAATGTTTAAATAAAAGGAATTACTGAAGTTAAAGTTATTAAAAGTCAATTTACTAGTGAAGAGTACTAAGCAAGCAGTATAATAGTAACTGGCGGCTCCGTGGCGTAGTTGGTATGCGGGTGACTACTACGCCCAAGGTCCCGGGTTCGAATCTCGACACGGTCCGCTTGAAAACTGTTAGGCGAGCATTTTTCACAAAAATATGCCTTCGTTCGGATGAGAGGTAAAAGGAGGTCCCGTGTGTGTGTGTGTTGTCACGCACGTTAAAGATCCCTACCTTGCTTGAAACAGCAAGGGTTCGGCAAAATTCAAAATTTTTCAGGTTAAAAAACTCGCTTCCTGGCCAATGTAGTACCGTCAGGTGGAGCATTGGAGAATTACATGAGACAGTATAATAGTAACTACAAAGAAAGGTGTAGGCATTAAAAAATTTAAGATAAGAGGTATTTAAAAAGTTTAAGATTTTGATAGTTGGTTAATTGGAGTGGGTCTATGCGAAAGCAAGAATGATTTGGAACGTGTCATCAGGCAGTAGAAAATATATACAAGGACTGGTTCTAGTTTTTGGTTAAGGAATAAACTATGATCAGCATCTAACTAGATTTTAAATAGCGGTTTCACTTCGCCTGAGTGGACTGTTTAGCGGGGTAGTTGGGTCGTATAGGATTGTTGTAACTTATCACGTCTACCGATGCAAAGTTAAGCTGAAGTAAATATTGCGCAATATTTCCATAAATTTTTATGGTTATTACACTTTTACACAAGTCGAGTGCACGCAGCTATCGCGAGAAGTTGTTAATAGTGCTTAACTAATAAAATCTACGACCGTGTTAATATGTTTATTCCAACAATGCCATTTGCGGTCCTTGTTGGAATATTACCCAGATATTAATTGTGGACATGAATTTCACCGCTGTTGCAGTGAAAGCGATCAAACCATACGCAAAGCATCTGCGTTATCTCCTACAAACAACACTATCGGAGAAACTAAAAAACGCTATCAATGGAACTTTAATAAACATTTACAAAACAATAAATACTACCTACCAGTCACATTGTTGATGATATTAATGGTGATAACTATAACCACGGTGCCCAAACAGAAGCTCAAACATCGACACAAACATCTAAACCAATAAGCAATAAAGTACCACCCATATACTTACATAATTCAATCAACTATAAAAAAGTCATCGTTGATATTAATAAAATCGTTACAGATGTTAATTACAGCACGATAACAAACTACAAATATTTACGAAACAATTTAAATAATGTAGACGATTATCGATGCCTAACAAAATATTATGTAGATAATAATATCGAATTGCACACATACCAAAATCCCAAAGATAGACCCTTACAAGTAATAATTCGAAATGTTCCAATATCGTTATCACCAGAAGACATACAAGAAGATCTGGTCAATTATAACTTGCCAATTATAAACATAAGTCGCTTATATAACAGAGAAAAACAATCTATACCACTATGTGCTGTAAGCCTGATTTTTTTCTAAAACACCTGCCCCACATTGGGTGGCAGTGAAGCGTATTTTTCGAATGGGCGCCAGTGAAGCGTATTTTTCTAATCTATATCTGACTCTAGACGTTGGGCGCTAGTGAAACGAAGTCTTCCGACATAACTAGGGGTTTATTCCTTGGGTAGAGCTATGAGAAATGGGGGGGTAAGTCGAAATCTGTTTGTATGTCAAACTCAATCTCAGACAAATAGGCCCCACCAAGTCCGGACTTATTCACGATAATGGCATGGCATATTTCTAAGGGCGGACGTGGAGATCCAAAGAAAGAAAGATTGCCTTCGATGACAAAAATCTGTCTTAATAAAATAAGACGCTGTTCCTGTAAGAAATTATAATAGTTAGGTTAATAAAAAAAGGTGGAACACTATTTGTGTCCCGCAAATATACATAACGAAATAGTGAAAAGGTATTTTCTATATAAAGTTGGCATCAAAATTCTACTCTTAAAGATGTTAGCTTTCTGTGGTTAGGTTTGATCGTATTTGATCAAAATAAAAAACTAATCTTGAACCAATAATTTACTAAAAAGAATCTCTTTTAAAATAAAATGCAATGCAACAAAATTTAATAAATAATTGAATTACTTCGTGAATTTTAAATTAAGGTTTATCAGAATTATTCATAATCAAACATTTTACAGTATATTGTAAACTTGTTACACAAAGATACTCCAACCCGTGCAGATCTGTTCAGGCAGATTACATTTAAAAATGTTACTACTCAAGTTATTCCTTTTTAAGTTACATGTACTAGTTTTAGTTTCCAAAAAAATAATCACAAAAATATTCTTATTTACATAAGATGTGCTAAAGCTGTTCGAAGCATTTGCTTTCAAGAACGCATCTGTCAGCAGTATACTACAGAAAAATAAGTGACGTCAGTAACACCTGTTGTTGTAACTAACGATTTCTTAGAACATCAAATTAGTGAATTTTTAATTTTGACACTGGAAATTCCAGCTCAGCAATAGTTGAAACTTTCATATCATTCAAACATTTACACATAAGAACAAATTACCGTGTTTCTAATTTGAAACACAAAAAATTACTGAAAGCTAACAACGAACTAAAAACTGCTTTTCTCGCCTAGATGAGGTTCTTGTTATATCGTGCGATGTTTACTGCATGTAGTATGAACCCAACTCATCCTAAACAGCTTCTACCACATGGAGTTGTTCCACGTGTAGAATTAAATACGGTCACAATACATTCGTCAGCTGCTGCAATATGTTGAATCACGCTGCCTTACCAAAGTAGCATCTTTACGCTGTATCACAAAGTGGTCTTCTTTAAATTGGTTAAACTTTCCATCTTCTAAGTTGCATTTTACACGTCGTAAAACAAAGTGGTTTTAACAAAAGGGATTGAATTTCCTATCTTCTAAGTTGCATTTTACACGTCGTAAAACAAAGTGGTTTTAACAAAAGGTATTAAACTTCCTATCTTCTAAGTCGCATTGTTCATGTCGTTCGTGCGCTAAATAAAATATCTCAATTAAACAAATTAATAACGTTCATACGATACCAACCGCTATTCAAAGATGTGTCCCGACTCCTCAAAATTTATACGCAAATTGCCGGCCTGAAGTCTCTGGTACATCTTATCTCTCCCTCCACGTATGGCCGACTGATTATCAAACTCGCTCGGGCGACCGGAGCGTCCGAGAAGGCGGCTGTCAAACCGAAACACGCCTGCGAATAGCTGTAGAAGACACAGATATTCAACCTCAAATAGAATACTAGATAAAGATGCTGCTCTACGTATTACCTTAGTTGTTAAATGTATTTTACCATTATTTTAATAAAAGTGTTTTATTATTCTCGCACTTTGATGAAGGGATTTATTAATCAAAAATAAAATTGTTACAAATGATGGCGCTAAAAAACTTTATGAATTGAAGAAACTAAAATTAAAAAACGCTAATACCATCATAGGTGTTGAAGCAAAAAGGAAATCCAAAGATATACCTCAATGCTATACATGCCAAAGGTATGGCCACACTAAAAATTATTGTAATTTGAGCCTACGCTGTGTACACAAGCTGTAATAAGCAAAGAGATAAAAAATCAATTTGCGCTAATTGCGGTGAACAACATCTAGCGAATTACAGAGGGTGCCAAAATCACAAATATCTGCAACTCAACAATAGTCTAAGCCGCAACTATCAGAACAGGAATTTAAAATCAACGATCGTTAATCGACAAGTATCGTATGCTAATATCACCAAGAACACACAAGATAACAGACCCATTGAAAACAACAATAATCCTACAGTAAATGCCTTTATAGAAAATGTGACCAAAATTTTTAAAGATTTAATAACGCAATTCTTACCACAGATTATAACCTTTTTGATGGATAATATTATTCCTAATATATTTAATGGATCTTAGATCAACACACATAAATAATTTAACAATCCTTAACTGGAATGCCAATGGAACAAAAAGAAGCAGATCTCTATTCATTGCATTTTTAGCAAGGTACGAAATAGATATCGCCTGCATCACCTTGCAAATAACGAACGTTTCAAAATCCCAGGTTACCACATTCACCGTGAAATGATACTTTTTGTTTACATTTGTTGGATTAAAATGCCACAGCTACTCTTACAATAATACAGGAAGATCTCAGGGTTAAACACTTTATTTTATTAAAGTAAGCGTGAATTCTCATATGACGAGTATGAACAATGTAGCTAAAGACACACTAGAAAACTATACTGTCATCAAATTATTAATTTCTAAAATCCTAGATTATAATTAATACTAAGTATTAAGAGCAGCCGTGAGCTTCAATGCTCATCGCATGGACGGCCGCGTAACAACTGACTCGCTTTCGCGTCACTGTCGCACCCAAAGCTTAAACTAGCTGCCTAAATACTAATGTGCCCACTTCAACCGCAATGACAGAAATGCAATTGTCGCATCTGGTGAAGTTGCAATAACTGTTAAACGCGCCCTCACATGCTATAATGGTGGAACAAATATATATCAACCTAAAAGTCATAAGAATCACTGAATATTAAGGACAATCAATTCGTATACATTAATTGTGCATATCGGCAGCCAAACAAAACATTACTGAAGAAGATATAGCAAAAGTTTTTGATAAAAATATAATGCATATGGCTATTGGAGACTTTAACTGCAAACACACAACATGGGGATGTAGAACCAGCAACGCTAGTGCGATTAAACTTTGTTACGGTATTCCGCGCAAACACAAAAGAAAACAGTAAAAGTAAGTAAAGAAATGTTTACGCCGAATACCGCGACAGAACGGGGACAGAATGGTAGAATGTGGGCTAATTCAAAAACGTCGGAGAGGGGCGTGGGTGAAATAGAAAAACGCATTGGAAACATCGGTGAAACTATATTGATAACATCGAATCTTGAAAGACATTTACAAAACAATAAAATAAATGTTGCGTAATCGTGATTGTAAACAAAGCGTCATAACATATAAAAATTGGTAAGTAAATATAACATCTTATAATCTAAATACCTACTTAATGGTTCACCTTAACTACATATAAAAGAAAATAAAACAAACTATACAGTACGTCAGGAAAAGAAATATACATAAGTTATATATACATACATGCTGCTTTGTGGAGTGTAACTCCTCAAGAAATAGTACAATATAAAAATTAGACACCATAACCTAAATTACTCAAGTGTCAACTAGTTTTAAATTTATAACTAAGTGGTTTACGTTAAAAAGACAAAAGAAACAGTAAAAACGGATTCCAACATAAACATTGAGTAATTAATTTTTAATTGATAGAATAATAACATAGTTGTTCGTGCATCGTGCATGTAAGTTTTGTAACGGGGTGGTGCCAATTTATCGGATAATTATAAGCAATAGCAGCAAATAAAAAGTCTATTCTTCACAGCAGCATAAAAGGATTATGGAAATAGAAAACGGTACCTTGCACAATCAGCTTCGTGCTGGTCTCATCTTAAGGCTGGAAAAATGCGGCTGCATTTCTCTATGGGCTGGCTGCATGCTGGAACCACCAACTTTACTTATACAAGCACAGAAAGCATTTCTAATAGCACGACTTTACAACAGGTATCTCCGGTAAGAGGATGTTGTATTCAATCTTTAATCTTTAATAATCTCTTTCAAAGCACGGTCTCTATTTTATAAGGCCAGAATCATGTATGGGGGTAGGGTATTTGACTTTTAAAGGTATCGCCAAAGAACCAAGTGTGCAGAATACAAACTGTAACAGCTTGCCAACAAGCAGATAACGCAATCATCAAAGCGTTTTAGACAAAGGAAAACAATCTTATTACTTTGTAACACCTTAGCAGCTGCAGAATACCAGAAAACAAGTCCATTGTAAGCAGATGTAGGCAGGTGGTAAGTAATCTTATCTTTTAGCAGAAAGCTGCACATTTACATGCAGCTTTTACTTAAAATGTAATCACTGCAGGTGCTAGAATTTATTGCAACTACTTTGTAACGTAATGTTTCCTAAGCAGCTGTTTAAAGCAAACTTTTAAACGCAGTAATTACTTTAGAAATTTTATTAAATAACACTAATTCAAATGGCGGGAAATCGAGCGTGTTGAGGTATTTAAGGGTGTTTTAAAAATGAACGCAGAAAAAATTGCTTGCAGGGTTTTGAACGTAACAACTTAATAACTTATCTACTACATACCTATACCAAGTAGTAGCACCAGAAGAACATACACATCAACCTTATCGCCTAAATCACAAATCAGATATCTTAGACATAGTAATAATTAAAAATTATTATCAACGGATCAAACAAATAGTAATAGCTGAACTTGACTCTGATCACCTGCCAGTATGAATAACCTCCGATGCAACTCCCGAATTTAAACAACCTCTACATAAACTGATAAAAGGAAAGGTTAATTGGCAAAAATTTCAGGATTACCATAACAGAAATTTGAATAACAACACGAAAATGGCAAAACCAACAGACATCGATATTGCAATTTTGCACTTCAATGACACTACAAAAAACAGTATAGAATCTGCTACTACAACTACCACAATCCACCACAAAAAACTAAATTACAAAATACCCCCCAAATATATATTAGATCTCACTAAAGAAAAGTTTATATACCGAAGAGAATGGCAGCGCACTCGCAACAAAAAACACAAAGGCCAAAATAAATAGATTATCACATAGAATAAAATGGGAAATGGATAAATATTACTTTCAGTCTTACAACAACATTATTGCACAATTACAACCTAATCACCCCGGAATATGGAGGACTACAAAACAACTACTGCAACAATCTGAAACCCTAAATAGCATTACTGAAGATATCACCATATACGAAACAGACAAAGAAAAAGTACAGATATTTGCTAAATATTTCGAAAATACATTTACCCCCACAATCTGTGAATACAATAGAAGATTAGTTACTGACATAAATACATACGTTGAAATACATAAACCTATAATTACTGAACGACACAAATCAGTTATTAAAATTCTTTCAAACAATAAAGCTCCTGGTACGATTTAATAACAAATCAAATCATTAAAAATGTCACAGAAGAAGCAATAGCATTTCTCGCACGTTTCTTTAATGCATGCTTGTGTACTGGATATTTCCCAAAAATATGGAAATTTGCACTCATGATAGTATTCCATAAGCCTGGGAAACTAAAAAATAGATTAGAAAGCTAAAGGCCTATAATTCTACTTTCGGGTATAGGTAAAATCTAAGGAAAATCATGCAAGGGAGACTCGATGAAAAAATAGAGGAGCTTTTACTTATACCATCCATACAATGTGGATTCAGGAAAGGTCACTCTACCACACATCAACTATTAAGGTTAACAGAAATCATCGAAAAAGGATATGAAGAGAAAAAATACACAACGGCTTTATTTTTAGACATAGTAGAGCGTTTGATAAAGTGTGGATAAATGGGTTAAAATACAAGCTCCTTAAGCAAGAAATATCAACATATCTAGTTGCGATATTACACTCATTTCTCGATGACAACATTTGCTGTAAAAATTAACAATAAGATGTCCAGCATACGATCAATAAGCTCTGGCGTTCCACAAGAGAGTATTCTTGGACCGAATCTATATAATATATTTACTGCCGACATCCCATCACTGCCAACAGCTGAAATTGCAATGTACGCTGACGACGCAGTTATATTGACCCAAGACAGTATCTAAACACATCAGTGGCTAAACTACAAACAGCTATCAATAACATAAATAAGTGGTGTAAAAAGTGAGGCATTATTATAAACCCCAACAAGACCGAAGCTAAAGTATTTTCCCTTAAACACAACCTAATTACAAAAAATGAAATAATTGTCAACAAAGAAACTATTGTCTGGAATGTCACCGATATAGCTGTAAAATACTTAGGAGTATACTTGGATACACGACTAGAAATATCACATCAACCAAAAACTTAACCATGGCTATACAAGATTGTCATGACTTTATCCAATAATCAACCATAAATCATCATTACGCTTACCATGTTCAACTTTAATCTACAAATCCGTCATCCCTCCACTATTAACCTACGGTTGTCCAGTATGGCTGGCATCTACCAAAACAAATTATAAAAAGCTACAAACATTTCAGAACAAAGTACTTCGAATAATAGTAAACGCTGAGTGGTTTGTTAGAAATATGCAAATACACGAAGAACTAAACATACTGCCAATTAAGGAATATGTGTTGAATATTGAAAAATAAATTTTTTGAACCACATTAAAAAGTGAAAATGCAAAATACTTTAAACTCGGCGAAAAGAACATGAATACCCGGTTAAAAAGAAAACTACCACAAGATATACTAAATATAGGTGACGAAAAATAATAATATTTTGTTCACTCACGAAATAGAAAAGATTGCCGATCCGACGTCAGAAGAGACTGCTTATATATTAAAGTAATATTAATTAAATCTACTATGTAAAACATTTATTTGTCGATCTAGTAAACTATCTAAATAAAAAAAAAACTTTTACACAATGTAAATTATTATCGCTGTGTCTACAACAATGAGTGATAAATAATAAGCAGGTGCTGGATATTAGTTTTGATAGTTTAGGACAGTCCAATATAAGCATATCAGTTACGTTCTTACGCAGGTAGGTGTTTAACTACTTCTTTTCTAAACCCTTCATAAACATCTCGTTACCAGGTCCGACAATTTGCTTTAAGTTTAAAGGTATCCATGATGATACCAGTTCAGCTCTAAAAGATCTATCCCAAGACGGATCATGAATATTCTTCGTTACCCAAGCGTACATGATCTTGACTCAAGCAGGTAGTCTACATTGACAGTTTAAAAATTTAATTCCAGTTAACGTTTTCCAACATATTCAGAACCGCAGTTTCTTTGCATACAAATGCATTTTTTCTATACTTATATTCTATATGTATATGTTAGTAAATGTCTGGGAAATGCAGTTTAGCTTCGACTAGTTAAATTAACGTTCAGATCAGTCTGATATTGCATTCATACGCTCTTGAAATTTATTCCCTTTGTCCATGTACTTTTACCGGTATCCATATATTTTGCAGCTTGAGCAACCCTAATGTGGATTCAGAACCGACTTCTACAACGTTTCACAAGAGTGCACGCTTTTTTTGTGTGAATCGGTCATAATGTATTTTGGAATGTACGCAATTTGACCCGAAACCGGACAATATATTTTTGCATGTAGGCAGTTTGGCCTGAAAGCGACTAGCTCACCACCATTATGTTGAAAATCTTTAGTCATGTGTTAAATACGGTTAGATTTCTTGGTCCTATTTGCGTATGGTGTGAGAAATCGGGTCATTGTTCCCTTTTTAAATTAAGAGCGAGTACGTTTTTCATATTTTTAGTATCATTTTAGTTTAAGGTCTCATAGTCCACTAGAAGTCCCAAAAACCGTTAAAAAAGTAATAAAAACGATTACATTGATACCGAAGGTTGAGGTGGTCATACTACATGATTAGTTGTAAATTTTAGTTAGTCGGCTACTTATAGGGGTAGGAATTCTTCTCAGTCTTACTTTTTCGAATAAATTTACACATAACGTCTGCATTTCCATATTGCTGTCAATTTAAAAAATATCAACATTATAATTTTATTGTAAAGCACAATAAGAATCTTGTGCTGAAATTGCTTAGAGGCATTGCAAAGTCGCTTGCTCTGATTAATGTCAGGCTTTAATAAATAACAGGAAATTGTGATATCCATAAATAACATCTCAAACAACGCGTTATTATTGTGTATGTCTAAATAGATGAAAGTGCTTTATCGATTTAAAAAGAGTGCCGACTGTAATTCATTTTCCGCCTTTGATGATAAAATTCTAATTTAATATATTTTAAACATATAAGAAATTATGTTTCTTACTGATCTCTAACCCTATTTATCAATTTGCGTTCTGGTTTAACATCTCATAATTACAATATTATTCGTCTACCAGATAATCGAGTATTTTCAACATTATTGAATTAATTTCAATCCTATTTAATATTAAATTAACAATTTTAATAAACATCAACTGATGTGATAAATTATCTTTGAACATTCCGACAATCAGTTATTAATTAGACTAGTTTATTATAAGAAGTTTAGCAATTAGTAAATCGTATGCTTTTGTAACAAACCATAAAAAGTTATTATGAAGGCGTAGTAAACACGGCTCTTTAGATTAATATTGAACAACTGACAATTTTAATTGGTTCAGCTGCTGATTATTACTTGACGAAAAATAAGCCAACCAATCTAATGATACCAGAAATGATGCGAATTTAGGATTTGAAACCAGATAGTACGCACTAAGCGAATAAATTTGATGGGGCTTATATAACATATGCCCAGAAGAGGAATGAATGTTAATACCCTTATCTCAAATTAGGGCTGCACCCGCTATGCAATTTATACGAATTGCTTTAGGCAATCCTAGTGAATGCACACTAATTTTTGTATTTTGCGGCTGATTCGAATCAGAACAGTTTTATACACTAACCTCTAGATTAATTTTTAGGGTTCGATTTGAAATTTAGTTTATTATTAAATTTACTACCAATAACAGCAATGACTTAAAACAATAAAAAGTGAAAGCAGAATCAGCATATTCGGCTCATTTTAGTTTCTAAGCCTGTTACATATGTCATTAGAATAGGAAATAGAGAAACTAATAGATTTTTGTCGGACTTTCTACCAGAGGGTTGCATATAATCATGGTCGTCCTAAAATATTTTGCGCGCAAAGCTACTAATAATTATGGGTACTTCACTGGCGCATTGCTTCGCATTGGTTTAGAAACATAGAAAAACGAATATTACAAGATTGCCTTTTCTTTATATACCGAAATTATTCATAACTATAACTTGAAAACAAAAAAATTTACCTTCGTGATTATCAGATAACAAATTGCACCATTATATATCATAAACCCTTACCTGATATCACAAGGTCGAGAATTTATTATCAACAATGAAAGCCCAAGGTAAAGTTGGATGGAAAACGGCTTGAGGAAAAGAAAAACTCTTTAGACATAAACGGCTAGTAGAGTGTTAGCTCTGGGTAGATCATGAGCTTGGGTCAATGGGTTGTCAGATAACCAAAAATATAGATAATAAGCGCTACCGTATTTTTCAATACAACAACCTACAAAAATTATCCGTGCTTGTATTAGGGGAATGCGGAAACCTTATATCTACGCCACTAATATAGCCACAAAACCTGAATTTCACCTTCGTAAAGCACTTACCAAAATCTCATTTACCAGATGTCTTACAGATGTTTCGTCTTAACCTGTGGACAAACAAATGCACAACATGGACACCGTTTGTGTCCTCAAAAATATCTACCAAAAATAATATAATAGAATTTAAGTTCCAAAAGTATACACCCAGGGTATTTGTTATCATTAGACACAATGTCTGCTCATGAATGACCTATAAGTTTTACTTGTATTTTGAATAATAAAAGAGATAGACAAAAATGGATTCTATTTGATTAAATTCCTTGATTTGTTTTAACATAATCTTTTTCAACTAAAATTTTTATAGAACAGAAAATTAATAAGCTTTTGTATTCAAAAAACATAAAGATCTCTAAATTGAATATTTCATAATAAATTTTCTAAAAAGTTTGAGCTCTCTTAATAATTCATATTACATATTTTAATTTTTTAGCCATGAGTAGTACTACGTTGACTTCACAATAGAATTTAATTATTTAAGTTCTCACAAAATAACATGTTTCAACATAGAGTTAGTTTTACTTAATATGTATAAAAAGAATTCATCACGTTGTTTAGGAATCAAAGTACATGACCTCAAAATTATTAAATATATTTTTAAATTAGCGTAAAATAACATGTGATATTTAAATTGGACAGCTGAATATTTTTTGACATCATATGTCACTAACAACTTTTTCAGTTTAGTTAACGCTATCTGTTTGTGAAATAATTATGATAAGCAAACTGCATAGCCATCTTTAAAAATTATGCAAGGTTACAAATTTATTACGGAATCTTTCTTTTACTTAATAAATTTTAAGTTACTTTAATCAAGGTAAAGTTTCAACCTTCTACCTTTCGTATTATGTTTAGATAATTATAAATGTGATTAAATACTAGATATCACTCACGTGTCGAAGTACAGTACGACCAAAAGAAATTGAACTATGACATCAGGATGTGGGATATTCCATAATTATCTGCGTTCTGCGATGCACAAACAGGAAACACATAATTACGAACGAATTTATCGCTGGAACTATGAGAAATCTTTTGAACAAAACATTATTTAACCAAACCAATTCCTCCTAAAGTACATCCTATAAATTCTTGTATTCCAAATCTCAAACTAAATTTTCTTTTCAGCATTAAATACGGCAATTACGATATTAACGAAATCCGTGATATAATTATATGATATTGCTTACTTCCTTCATATTTTCTAGATCTAAGATATTGCACTATGAGGAAAACATTAGTAAAATTTATTTAATTTATTATACCAACTGTTTTAATGATGAGGGGAGCTTCTATCTTCATTGGCCTGCAGGAATCGACTGAACTGCTCTAGGTGGAACACAAAATGGAACCATCACGCTAATGCCGCTAGGAACTACATTTAGACACGAAGATTCAATCAGTTAAACTTTCTTGCGGACCGTAGTACAGGCCACGTGCCTGGATACCACCATCTTGACCTTTCTATGCCGCTGATAGCAGCTTACCTGTTCAGACGTTGATAGAAAAGTGACACGAAATGACAACTCGACGAAGCTTATTGTAGGAACTTAGACCTCAAGAGCAAAAGAGCGCATATGCTATTGTAAATTTTATGAATTAATTTTAGTGATCGAAAATTTATAAATTATATTTTTATTTTATTGCGATATTATTTTAGATTAATAAGCGTAGTGTAACTGCGAAAAAAAAATACGTTACAAACTATTAGTAGAACAAAAGAGAAACTGGCATAATTTTTGCTCGTTGCTCATTATCCCTGTTCCCGAAAATTTTTCCGGGGTTTAAGGTGTGTATTTAACCCAAAACGTTTTGGGGAATCTGAATCTTTTTAAATTATTCAAATCGAACCAATTCTTACTAAGTTACAACCCTCTTATGACCTGACCGACGCATTTCTTGCACCTCTAGAATTTTGCTTTGTGCCCGGATATTATTTCACGAATCTAAATTGTGTATTTAATTAAAAATCTTTTGGTGAATTTGTTTTTTTTTAAATCGAATCAACTCTTATCGAACCACCCCCCTCTCTTCCATCAACACTTAGACTTCGTCTTAATTCTCGCGATGTGTATTTAACAGTTTTCTAACGTATTCTTTAACGTTTAACCTTAAGGCAGAGTAATGTATGGGCAAATATGCTTAAGGGTACGTCCCTAATGCTCTACCAGAAGGTACTACATTGTCACGTTTATCGTGGCAGCCACGTTGGGCGCCAAATCTATGCTACGTTGGCTCGTAGCCGTGCGTAACACGAAGAAAATCAAAGAAATGACCGGGCTCAATCGGAGATTAGGGGGGGTTGTAGAAAGCAGACCAACATATAATGTACGCGGCTGTAAGGAGTTAGTAACAATACCTGCAATAAAAAAATTAGAATAGCAAACCTGCAATAAAAAAAAATTAGTCCTGCAAACCTGAAATAAAGAAAAAGCATAGCATGCTGATCGAGCATAGATTGTTCAGTACTTTGTAGAATGTAAAAAACTGTTTGGATAATCTATTTAATATAACAACGGTAAAAGCAATACAAAAATTTTTAGTACAAAGTGAGGTAATATTGGGGAGTAGCAGAAACGTTTCCTCACACACCAATTAAACATAAATCAGACAAAATTTTAATAAAAAAATAAATAGGTAAGCACAGTTGATATGAGTCATCCAGTATTGTTGATTCTTCCTTTTTTTTTATCAGAGTAGTGCATACTTTGGATTATCCAAATACAGTTGATACTGTAGTTTCTGAATTTTCTAACCCCAAAGAATCTAAAACAGATCATTGTTTGCGCAAATTTCGTTATTTGCGAAATATAACAGATTACCGGTTTACAAAGGTATTGGTTGAAGTTTCTCACTGCTTTTTGGATGTTTATGAAAATAATATACATTTGGTCCCAGTTGAAATTAAACTAGTGCTACAAAATATTTCGAAATTATTGTCTCAGGAAATAGAATTAACAAGAAATTTATCAATGCTACATAGTTCCGTCGCGTGATAATGTCTGCTGCTAACACCAGTGAAATACATAGGTGTGATTAGGGTAACGGGTGATAAGTTCTATCAACACCTTCCCAGTCAAGGGTGAAGTGCTGCGTTAGTGCCGGATATCGTGAATCCCACACTTCAATTGCAAGGAAGCGTTACTGAAGGACCTTTTGTAAGTTGAACTATTTCCTACTTATTCTTACTTTAAATATCTATCCGTTGTTTTGCCATATCTTTGTCGTTCTGATACCTTTTACCATAGACTTGCATGCTATTTCAAAAAAAAAAGGAAGGATCAACCATACTGAATGACTCATATCAATTGTGCTTACCTATTTATTTTTTTGTTAAAATTTTGTCTGATTTATGTTTAATTGGTGTGTGAGGAAACGTTTCTGCTACTCCCCAATATTACCTCACTTTGTACTAAAAATTTTTGTATTGCTTTTACCGTTGTTATATTATATAGATTATCCAAACAGTTTTTTTTTACATTCTACAAAGTACTGAACAATCTATGCTCGATCAGCATGCTATGCTTTTTCTTTATTTCAGGTTTGCAGGACTAATTTTTTTTTATTGCAAGTTTGCTATTCTAATTTTTTTATTGCAGGTATTGTTACTAACTCCTTACAGCCGCGTACATTATATGTTGGTCTGCTTTCTACAACCCCCCCCCCAATCTCCGATTGAGCCCTGTCATTTCTTTGATTTTCTTCGTGTTACGCACGGCTACGAGCCAACGTAGCATAGACTTGGCGCCCAACGTGGCTGCCACGATAAACGTGACATAAATTTGGCGCCCAACGTGAGCTCGAAATTATTTTTTTTCCTTCTCGTTTGAACTGGATTTTGTTTAGTATTTAGTTATTTCGTTAATTTAGTTTCTCAATCGAACAAGCCTAATAATTCGTTTTTGTGTCTTTAAATATTTTGGTGTTTGTTGATTCTGTAGTAATGGGGGACTATTGGAAATTAAAAGTTGATCGTTTACATGAAGCTGAACTCAAATATGAAGTCGGTTCTCGTAGGTTCGATGCAAAGGTACCTGTATCCGAACTTCGTAAATCCTTTAGGAATATTTTGAAAATGGAATCTTCTGAAACTCTAAGTCCACTTAAATCTGGTATCGATTTTCAGACTAATAATAAAGCCGTGACTGAAGGTTTAACTGAATTAACTACGAAGAGTAAAGATTTTAATGGTGATATTTCAACTGCCGACGGCAAACGTATTATTACCCTTGCTATGCATCTCAAAGGGAGAATCCAACGCATGAATGTTACTTCTGACGCTGAAACAGTCATACAGCGAAAGTTGTTGCTATGTGTTAGTAATTTACGCAGTGATTGCGATAGGTTATACCGTCGCTTTAGACGTTCTTCCACTTCACCTAGGGCACCACTTGTTTCTACGGCTACTATTAATCCGACTACTACTGATACTGAGGATGATCTTACTTCCGCTGAATCTTCGGATGAATTACCTATACTTATATCTATTTCTAAATCAATTGCTACGTCTGGTTATGGACAGCTGGTGTCTAAATGGGACTTAAAATTTTCGGGTGATGACCGTATGTCTTTAAATGCATTTCTATTACGCGTGGACGAATTATGCTCGGCACGCAACGTTTCTGCTTCTCAACTATTTTCTTCGGCATCAGACTTACTCTCGGGAAAAGCTTTAATTTTATTCAGAGCGCTTAGAAAATCCCTAACTAATTGGCAAGATGTTATTCGACTATTAAGGGAAGAATTTCAACCCGTTAATTACAACGAAAAACTTTTAGAGGAAATAAAGCAACGTACTATGGGTCCCTCAGAGTCTATTGGTGTATATTTAGCTACGATGGAAAATTTATTTGCTCGTCTAACAATCTCTCTCTCTGCACTACAGAAACTCGAAATTATTTTACCAAATCTTACCACTTTCTACCAAACCAAATTAGCTTTGCTTGATCTGAATACTATTACGGAACTTTTGCGTGTAGGTCGCAGACTAGAACAGCGCAAAATACAAGCCGATAATTTCAAGTCTCTTCCTGCTCTGAACTTTTCTCAACTCCTAGGGCCTGACTTAGCTTATACAGGTTCTGCGGTCCGCAGCAAACTTACTTCTGCTTATGTCCCTCCCCATTCTGGTGTTACTACTTCGAAAACATTTACACCTGGTGCAAGTGATGCTCCTAAAAGTATTTCTAATTCTTCCGTTACCTGTTGGAACTGTGGCCAACGAGGATACAAGTCTCCTTCCTGTACTAAACCCCAAATACTTCATTGCTATGGTTGTGGTAAACCTAATGTTACCCGTACCAATTGTACGAGTTGTAACAAGAATTTAAACTACCGATCGAGTCGCTAAGCCGAGAAACCGACCCGATCCCTTCTACAGTTGTCTCGGTACCTATTATTTCCTCAGAAAATCTTTTCTCTGGTCTTGATGACCGATCTAAATATGTTCTGGATTTTATTTTAGCTAGTTCTCGTGAGGACGACAGACCTTATCTTACTGTTACTATTTTCGACATCGAATTTAAGGGTTTGCTTGATTCTGGCGCTTCTCGTACGATTATTGGTGGTCCTGGTTGGGATATTCTCTATTCTCTTTCTTTACCTTTGTCCCAAACGGAGATCCACAGCTGTACGGTAGCCAATGGTCAAGCTTGTGACATTCTCGGGTCACTTACTTTACCCATGTCGGTCGAAAATAAAACTATTCTTCTTGACGTCCTAGTCGTTCCTTCTATTTCTCAGTCTCTGATCTTAGGCATTGACTTCTAGAAATCTATGGGTGTTGTCCCAGATTTTCGAACGGGTCAATGGACTTTCGGTTCTTCTTCTACTGTCTCGATAAGTCAGATCAATGCTCTTTCCGATCTGTCGATCATGCACCAATCCGAATTGTCTCGTATAGTCCAACAGATGTTTCCTAAAGATGATACTTTACCTTTGGGCTGTACTAATCTCATTGAACATCAGATCCGTACTACATCTAGTCCTATCAAGCAACGATATTATCCCATGTCCCCTACGGTACTTCGACATGTCAATCAAGCTCTGAATGAGATGCTAGAAAGTGGTGTTGTAGAACCATCTAATAGCGCTTGGTCTAGCCCTATTGTTATGGTGACTAAGAAAGATGGCACATATCGTTTCTGCATCGATTTTAGAAAGGTCAATGAGGTTACAGAAAAAGACGCCTATCCCCTTCCTTATATTTCTACGATTCTAGACCGTCTTAGCGACGCAAAATTCTTAACTAGTTTGGACATTCGCTCTGCTTATTGGCAAATACCTCTTTCTTCTAATTCTAAGGCGATTACTGCATTGACGGTGTCTGGTAGAGGTTTATACCAGTTTACTAAAATGCCATTTGGTCTTCATAATTCTCCAGCGACATTTCAGCGACTTATAGATCGTGTGCTTGGTGCTGATATTGAACCTTTCTGTTTCGCATACTTAGATGATGTGATCATCGCTACCCCGACTTTCGAACAACATTTGGTGGTACTACAGAAAGTGCTTTTTCGTTTAAATTCTGCAGGTCTTACTCTTCGCAGAGATAAATGCATTATATGCCGACCGGAACTCCGTTATCTGGGATACGTAGTAAATCGTCATGGACTCCATGTCGACCCAGAAAAAGTTTCGGCCATTCTTAATCTTCCTCCTCCTACTACTGTAACTGAAGTACGACGCATAGTTGGTATGTGCTCGTGGTATCGTCACTTTATCCCAAATTTTTCTGCTCTTACTGCTCCAATTACTGCTTTGACTAAGAAAAATTCTAAATTTGATTGGTCTTCGGAATGTCAGCAGGCGTTTAAGCTGCTGAAAGAACACTTGGTAACGGCTCCAGTGATGAGTTGTCCTGATTTTTCTTTGCCCTTTACTATACAGACTGATGCCTCTGATTTTGGTCTGGGTGCTGTGCTGACTCAACAACAGGGTGATGACGAAAAAATCATTAGCTACATTAGCTGTTCTCTTAAAAAGGCGGAACGTAACTATAGGGCCATCGAAAAGGAATGTCTTGGTGTTATTTGGGCAATTGAGAAATTTCGTCCCTATATCGAGGGTTCTCACTTTACTGTGATCACCGATCACCACTTGCTTATCTGGCTGAATAATCTACAATCAACCCTAATCACACCTACGTAATTCACTGGTGTTAGCAGCAGACATTATCACGCGACGGAACTATGTAGCATTGATAAATTTTTTGTTAATTCTATTTCCTGAGACAATAATTTCGAAATATTTTGTAGCACTAGTTTAATTTCAACTGGGACCAAATGTATATTATTTTCATAAACATCCAAAAAGCAGTGAGAAACTTCAACCAATACCTTTGTAAACCGGTAAATTTGCGCAAACAATGATCTGTTTTAGATTCTTTGGGGTTAGAAAATTCAGAAACTACAGTATCAACTGTATTTGGATAATCCAAAGTATGCACTAGTCTGATAAACAAAAGGACCGCGAAACTAGATCGCACACACAGTTTAAGTATCAAAAGACAAAAGCACCAAAAAAACCACAATGAGTAAAGCACGTGTATCACTAAAGTAAGTCCGTAAAATGTTCCGTAAAACACGTGCGTCGACCAAACACGTTCGCCTATCAACCATACTACTTCAATCGGAATTAGCACTACACTTTCTACAGTTAATATACAACTTTTATTTCACAAGAAAAACAACTAAAATCGTGCCGTGCTTGTTCATGAACAATTCGAAAATTGATACCGCATTAATTCTCACTATTGTCATAGCAAAGAAGAAGCAGTATTTTTAACGTAATTAATATATAGGAACCAAGAACAAACTACAACTACTCATCTGTTTAATCAACTCGTTTTATTACAACCTCTTATCGTCTATTATCTAGACTTGTATATCCACATAAGGAACAAAATCTATACGAACGGCAGGACGAGAACGATGCAATCCACTCATTATAATACGATGCATTCGCCTAAGGAGTTAATAAATATAAAATATAGAAATAGTAGTTACAGAAATGTATTTACTAATTGGAAAAAAGCGTAAAATGTTAAGCTATAAAAATGCACGTTACAGATTAACGCGAAAAATATACGGTGCTCTAAATAAATTGGACTTCAAAAATGTTAACCTTAAGACAGCACCTCTTATCGAAATACAATCCCAATTATAAGCTTCTTGAACGCGTTAAGCAAAGCCTTTGCCCAAAATATTCAATACTGGGTATACGATTTTTTAGAATTTCAATTTTTATTAAATTTTTTTAGACAAAGGCATCCCGAAAAGTTTAAACTATTTCAGACTGCAGAGAAACCTCTCACTTTTTATAATAATTCGACACCTGAAATACTTTTTTCTATTGAAAGTTTTAAACCGATAGAAATTCAGGTTTGAAACTTTTTTACGGTTAGCAAACCTTTTTAAACTGAGTTCTGGTCTTGTGCTTAAAATGGTAAATGGATTCCTATCACTTGTATTTTTAAAAAATGTTATACAAAATATTTGCAACCGGTAGTTAAATATTTTAATTCACCTTAAGAATTCGAAATCGTTCAATAGTCTGTAATTATAATACAGTTACACAAAATGAATTTTTAAAATCAAGAATTATTCTGAGAGTTTTACAATTCATATAGGTATTAAAGAGATCCTGCTATGCTTTGAGACATCAGGTTTTAGCTACTATTCAAGGTCACCTATTTAAGAATAACTTAATAACTTCTTTAACTATTATAAAGGAGAGATTATCTTATGTATTTCCATTTGTGCTAGAATATTCCCAAGTTTGTTGTGATTAATAAACAACAATCAAATTATCTTTTATATACAGAATATAAAATACATATATTTTTAAATGCAAAAAATCTCCATTTCTTTGGTTGTTGTTTAAAATTCTTAGTTTAGGTCGACGTTGAAATTTATTTTCAATTTACAAACTTATCATCGGTATATTTAAGAACATATTAGTAATATATTTAACCTTCCAATTGTACATATTATTGATACTCGTAAGAATTTAAATTTTTTTATTAGGAATTTTGAAAATAAACTGACAAAAGTGTTTGTTTATATGAAAATATGTAGGTCAAATACAATAAAACTTACATGTTTAAGCCTTGCGGTCCGGAAAATAAAATTTTTCATGATAAGAGTTACGTGGCGACTTTCAGAGTGCGTCGAGCATATTTAAGAATACATGTCTTAGTGGGTCCAGTCTACAACGCGAGTTACGTTTTGAGCCTTGGGAGCTGCCTTTTCAAAAAAAAGTTTCTTCCAAAACTTCTTGTAACAAATTTATTTGACAGAAATTACAGTTGGAATTTTGACAAACTATATAAATTTATACTAAGTCGAAACTAATAATAATTGAAGTTAAATTGGGCGAGTAACCTAAGCAAAGAACAATGTAAAAGCTGAAATACTCAAGACTGACTGACTTGATTATGGACTCCCGGGGTATTTATGTTGTCCCTGCCCCTCACATGTTTGTGGGAACTTGCAGAGCTCATGTCTGTTTATTTCTTTATTCAATTTATTTAACACAAAGTAATAATCTTAATTCTGATACTTGCAAATTCTTAACCGTCTGTGACCTGCACCTGCAGTATTACTTACGTCTGCAATACAATTTATTCACATCCGTTCTCACAACTTGCTTGTGAACTTTATTACCTTTGCTTTATTTATCCTTGAATTACAATGTTGCATCTAACTTAAGTTTTTTTATAATTTCTTAATAATTCCTATTTAATTGTACATATATAGATTAGGGGATATGCAAGCCCTCCCGACGTAAATGAAAAATTAAGGGTTTCTTTACTTAATTTTCTTTAAATGGTACATTTGTTACTTTTTTATTTATCTTTGTTTCCTTACGACTAAAATTTCTTTCTTTATTTTTATATCTAAGGTACATTTTGTATAATACATACATTGTTAGAAAAATGATTAAAATGATTAATAAAATTGTCCAAACGCTTATGTTATCATAGCGTAATTTCGGCACTTTTAATCCACTTAAGTGTTTCTTGTAAGTGTCCATTAGTTTCATGGCGTGGTTGAGATCGTCTAAGTCTAGTTTCTTGGTTACTACGGGGTCTTGATATACTCTGATGATTTCGTTTTTCAATTTTAGATGTCTTCCTTAATGGTGATTACTTTGCTTCCAGTTAATGCTAGGTTGTTTTCGTCTTGGTTGCAGTGGGCGGTTGCTATTACTTCTGTTGAAAATACAGCAATCCATTTGTTTTCTGTAACTTTTTTAATTTTCATGTTGGTGATTTGTACTTGTTTGGCTTCACAGTTGTAATGATTTGAAAATCTTAGTAATTGTACTTCTCAAGGGCTGTCTTGTTGGATAGTTGTTGTTGTTGTTGTTAATGATTGGCATAAATATTGATTTGGTGTTACTTCGTTACATTTTTCGTCCGTGTAACCATATTTGAGTTCATGTAGGGAAAAGAACTTGGTCTTAGGGATGGAAACTTAATACATGCTAGTAATTTTCATGGGAAAAGCAAATAAATAATAATAATTATAAATGTTACTCTCTACTATGGGGACTTTTATTAAAAATGTGATTTCGTTATTCTTTACATAACCTTTCACTATAGCTATTTTTTTTAATATGAGAATGTTTGATTCTATTACTTCGAAGAGTAATTTACTGTTAGTTATAAATGATCTAATTCCTAATCATTCTTTTAATAAGTCACTTGGTTCTATACTACTAGAGTGTAGTGTGTTTAATTTTGCAAATGTTACGGCGTGTTCTAATGTGGCTAAAATTTGTTGAATTACAGTAAGGGTTGATATTATTTGAGTGAATATCGTATTGAATATGATTAAGTCTCGCATTCCTAACATGGTGGTTTGCATGGTAGTTTCAAGGATTTGTATTCTATTGGCTATACTGTCTTGATTTTTTACTAGCTTTCTTAACGTATCGTTGAATTTTATTATAGTTAATTGGGTTAAAAATATTTGGTTTCTAACAATGGTTTTTATGTCGTTTTGGTTTTCCATTAGATGCTGTATGGCGTTGTCATATCGTTCTGAATCTTGATTATCTTAATTGCCTATGATAGCTTTTATTATGTTGCCTAGTCCGTTAATAAATCCTTCTTTTCGTCTTGTAATTTATTCCGGTGGTATTAATCGATTAAATTTATCTTCTATGTTTCTTAAAATGCTTTCTATTATACTGTTGTAATTTAACATTTCTATTGCGAATTCTTCTCCGATTTTGGCTGTGTCCATTGATTGTTTTAACCTACAATAGTTGTCTTTAATTATGCGGAATTCTTGGTTTAATTCCGTTAAATCAAATGTTTGTGCGAATGTCCAGTAGTCTTTTGTGTTTTCATACTTTCCAATTTTACTGGTAGTATACCGCGGTTTTTTTTTATGTCTTCAACTAAGATGTCGTTGTCCGTTCTAGCTGGGTGGAGGTTGACGGTAAGGGTGCTGACTGTCCATCTGAAATTACATGGTGTCTTAGGTTTTTTGAATAAATAGATTTTACTACTTTTCCGTTGTCTACTACGGCTATATTTTTGTCAGATATTCTCTTAATTTTAAACGCGCCTAAATTTCAGGGTGCCGTTTTGTGTCGTTTACTTTGGAAGTTTTTCTCGTACACAGTTTGCCCTATTGAAAATTTATTTAGGTCGGTATTCTTATTGCGGGTTTTGGTAATGCGTTCCTTGGGGTTATCTAATTTATCTTTTATTTTATCATAAGTTATTTTTAGTTTTTCTTTGTGATCTTTAGCATACTGTTGGTATACTTGTTTGTTGTAATGTATGTCGTAGGGGTTGCGGAAATCTGAATGTCCTAATGTTAATTCTAGGAGTGTAAAATTGGTTGATGAGTGGATCGTGTCAGTGTAAGCAATTAGTGCGTTTGACATTAAATTGGTGATGTGCTCTTTCTTGTAATTTATCTTAATAATCTGATCTGTTCTAAAAGGATTAAATGTAATCTTTCAATTAATCCGTTTGATTCAGGGTGGATTTCGGTTATAAAATGAATCTTTATTGTGGAGTTCTAGGGTATTTTGCATCGTTTTATTTCTAAATTCGCTGCCATTGTCTAAAGTTATTGTTTCGGGTGTGCCATAAAATGTAAAATGTTGTAGAAATTCTTGGGTTGCGTCGATGCTATTTTTAGAGGTGATGAGTATCGCTTAACCTATTGTGGTGAATGCATCCACAATCGTTAAAAAGTTTTGTGCATCTACTACTAGAGTGCCTGCATGTAATTTTTGGAAAGGTTTGTCGAGTGTTTTGGTTAACATTAAGGGTATTTTTGGGGTGTTCTGTCGTATTTTGCTTTGTCACATAATGCGCATTGGTTGATAAAGTCTGTGGTTCACTCTTTCAGATCTTTGAAGTAGTTATAGTTTTATAAGTAGCTTTAGTGTTTCACTGATTCCACGAAAGCTGGTTTTGCCTTCGTGTTGATTCCTAATACAAAGTTATTCATGTTCTTGTGCATCTAATAATTTTAGGGCCAGAGTTATTAAATAATTTAATATATAATTCGGAAATTTTTTTACATAAATGTTCGGCGGTGAAGTGAAAGTAAAATCCTTTTTTCTCGGGGGTGTATTCTTTTAGAATTTTAATTATTTGTTCCTCGTTATCGTTATCGTCCTTGGTTATTTGGATTTGGTATATTTTCTTATTGTCTATTTTTGTGTATTTTACAGGATTGGGGTTGGTTAAAACTTCGGTAATTATAAATTGATTTAGTTTTATATCTATGGCTTCGTTTGAAATTTTAATGTTGGTTGGTTCTTCGTTCTGTGTCGAGTGTATTGTGTCTATTTCTTCTGGGTCTTCTCTTATTTCTTTTTCGTCTACGTTGCCTATACTTGACTCCGTATCCATTGCGCTGAGTTGTACTCTTAGGGCGTTTGCGTTATTGTTATAAATTTCTTTTTGTATATAATTTCGTAATCATACTCCTCTAGTCTAATTCTCCTTCTCTGCAATTTTGAGTTTAGTTCTTTGAGTTTGCACAACCATACTAATAGTCTATGATCGGTGTATATATAAAATTTCCGTCCGTAAAGGTATGGTCCAAAATATTTCGTTGCCCAAATTATTGCTAATAATTCTTTCTCGATTGTGCTACATCTCTGTTCCGTGTCGTTTAGGGTTCTAGATGCGTAGCTAATTGGTTTATCGCTACCTACTTTTCTTTGGCTCAATACTGCGCCTAGTGCTACATTTAATGCGTCGATTGTCAATATAAATGGTTTTGAAAAGTCTGGGTATTCTAATACAGAGTGATTCGTGAGTATACATTTAATTTTTTCTACGGTTTTAATAAATTCTGAGGTGCATTCAATTTTGTTTCTCTTTTTAAAACAGTTCGTTTTTGATTTTGTTATCTGTGCGTAACCTTTAATGAATTAGCAGTAATAACCACTAAGTCCTAAAACTCCTTTAATTTCTTTGTTAATTTTGGGTAGGGGTAATTTGGTATTGCGTTTGTCTTTTCTGGGTTTGACATAACTCCTTGAGGGGCTATTATATGTCCTAAAAATGATACTTCTTTTTGTAAAAATTTGCTTTTGTCTAGTTGAACTTTAAAATGCGCTTGTCTTAATCTTTCGAAAACTTCTTTGAACCATTCTATGTGTTCTATCAGTGATGTTGAATATACTATGATGTCGTCTAGGTACACAAGACTTTTTCGTTGTGTATTCCTCTTAAAATATTGTCCAGGACTCTTTAAAAGATGGCGGGTGCGTTCTTCAGCCCAAATGGCATTTGTTTATATTCGCAGTGTCCTCTAGGTGTGCTAAATGCGGTTTTAGCTGTGTCTTTCTCGTCCATTTCTACTTGGTGATATCCTGAGGCTAGGTCTAATGTTGAAAAATATTGACACTTTCCTAATTGAGTAAATTCTTTTCATAAATGGTATCAATTGCGATAACAATTACATAAATAAAATTTCTTACTAGATAGCATCAATAATTTGTAAAAGAATAAATTGGTTTAGGATAAATGAACTTACATAATTTTCATCGTCGCTTCTTGGGCTCGGTCGATTTTTGTACTTCGTCCAAGTATGTTTCTTTGGGCTTGGTCGATTTTTGTACCTCGCCCAAATTTATTTGGGTTCTTCCAGATTGGGAATTGAAATTCTTGGTCACCAGTTCTCCGATTTTTGGATTCCTAGTGCCCTTCTGGATCCTACTGACTGCGCCACTTACGTGTTGGGCATTGGGAGCTGCCTTTTTAAAAAAAGTTTTTCCAAACCTTTTTGTAATTTTGACAAACTATTTAAATTTATACTAAGTCAAAATTAATAATAATTGAAGTTAAATTGGGCGAGTAGCCTAAGCAAACAACAATGTAAAAGCTGAAATACTCAAGACTGACTGACTTGATTATGGGTTTCCGGGGTATTTATGTTGTCCCTGCCCCTCACATGTCTGTGGGAAATTGCAGAGCTCATATCTGCTTGTTTCTTTATTCAATTCATTCAATACAAAATAATAATCCTAATTCTAATAATTGCAGTTTCTTAACCGTCTGTGACCTGCACCTGCAGTATCACTTATGTCTGGAATACAATGTATTCACATCCGTTCTCACAACTTGCTTGTGAACTTTATAATCTTTTCTTTATTTATCCTTGAATTACAATGTTGCATCTAATTATAATTTTTTAATAGTTCCTATTTAACTGTACATATATAGATTGGGGGATATGTAACTCGCGCTACTCGTTAAAAATCATTAAACATTATTAGAAACCACACAGAATTACGTACATTTTCAAAAATTAATTAAAAATTGACGGATTTTTTAGTAAATTTGGTTTAATTAAATCTGGGACAATTTTTTACCGTAATGTCACACAACCGTAAATCGCAAATAAATATACAATGCACTCACGATACTATTAGGCAATAACCTCCCCTTGTGTAATCTTTGACCGTGGTAAGAGCTATTAACATTATTGACACTATTTGAGTCAGAACAATAACATATTCCCTACAGTTTAAAATTGTAATTTAAATACCAAGGTCGCGCTACAACAAAGAAGACTCTCAAGGAGTGATTCACAAACACAGATTGTCAGTTTTTGTACAGGTCAGTGGCGTAACATAATTTGTTAAAAAATAATGGCTGTATTCAGTTTAATCTTTCGTTCCGACGTTCGATAAATTTTGTCTTAATAGTAAGACATTTCAGCTACTAACCTAAGTTAAAATCTCAACACGATTTTCGCTTCAACACTATTTTAGCACATATACCAATCGATTATTCTGTCTTAGTAGTAAAACATTTTGACTAATAGGTTAAGTTAAAACGTCGACACTATTTTTGCCTAAGCACTAATTATGCCTCAACAATATTTCTGCACATGTACACGTTCAATTATTTTTGTCTTAGTAGTAAAACATTTCAACTACTAACCTAAGTTGAAATCTCAACACTATCTTCTCCTCAATACTATCTTCGCCTCAACACTATTTTCGCACATCTACCAATCAATTCCCATTTGATTATTTTTGTCGAAGTAGTAAAACATTTCAATTACTAATCTAAGTTGAAACCTCATCCCTATTTTCTCACATGTACCATTCGATTAGTTTTGTCCTATAGTAGAATATTTCGAGTTGTAACCTAAGTTGAAAGCTCAGAACTATTTTCGTCTCAACACTATTTTCGCTCATATACCGATCGATTATTCTGTCTTAGTAGTAAAACATTTCGACTACTAAGTTAAATTGAAACATCAATACTATTTTCGACTCAGCACTAGTAATACCCCGACAATATTTTCGCACATGTACCTGTTCGATTATTTTTGTATTGGTAGTAAAATATTTCAACAACTAGCCTAAGTTGAAATCTCAACACTATTTTCGCCTCAACACTATTTTCGCACATGTAGCGATCGATTATTCTGTCTTAGTAGTAAAACATTTCGACTACTAAGTTAAGCTGAAACGTCAACACTATTTTCGCCTCAGTACTAATTATGCCTCAACAATATTTCCGCACATGTACACCTTCAATTATTTTTGTCTTAGTAGTAAAACATTTCAACTACTAACGTAAGTTGAAATTTCAACACTATCTTTGCCTCAACACTGTTTCCGCATTTCCACCGATCAATAAATTTTGTCTTAGTAGTAAAACGTTTCGACTACTAACTTAAGTTGAAACCTCAACACTATTTTCGTCTCAGCACTATTTATGCATCAACACTATTTCCGCAATATCCACGTTTGATTATTTTTGTTGAAGTAGTAAAGCATTTGAATTACTAACCTAAGTTGAAATTTCAACACTAATTCCGTCTCAACACTATTTTCGCACATGTAGCGATCGATTATTTTGTCTTGGTAGTAAAATATTTCGACTACTAAATTAAGTTGAAACATATCAACACTATTTTCGCCTCAGTACTAATAATGCCTCAACAATATTTCCACATGTTTTATTTATTTGAAGTTGCAGCAGCTTGAAGACATGCGCAGTATGTTGCATTTATATTGCATTGCTTTAAAATAGCAGAATGTAAAGCCACCATTAGTAGTAAAACATTTCGACAATTAAGGTAAGTTGATACCTCAACATTATTTTCGCCTCAGCACTATTTATGCCACCTTCAACACTTTCCGCACATGTATCCGTTCGGTTTTTTTTTTATTAAGTAGTAAAGCACTTCGATTATTAACTTGAGCTAAAACCGCAACACTATTTTCCCCTCAGCACTAAATATTTCTCAACACTAAGTTGAAATCTGAACACTATTTTCGCCTCAACACTATTTTCGCACATGTACCGATCACTTATTTTGTCTTAGTAGTAATACATTTAAACTACAGACCAAAGTTGAAATCTCAACACTATTTTCGTCTTAGCACTATTTATGCATCAACACTAGTTCTGCACATGTACCCGTTCGACTATTTTTGTTTTAGTAGTAAAACATTTTGATTTCTAACCTATAGTTGAAAGCTCGCTATTTTCGCCTCAACACTATTTTCGCACATGTACCGATCGATTATTTTGTCTTAGTAGTAAAACGTTTCGACTATTGGCCTAAAAAAACATCAAGACTACTTCCGCTTGAATAATGTTAGTGCAGTAATACTCAACAATGTTATGCCTAATCATTGCACATCTATAATTATTATTTTTGTGTTCTAACATCTAACAGCGGGATAGTGATATAAATATACAATATGCTTTTGTTCTTCACAAAATAAAAAGAGAAGTTATTTCTTATAATTTGAAGTAATTTTTTATAATATTAATAGGGGGTAATCAGCATTAGTGGTAGCCGAAAACTTAAGTATGTAATTGTTAATATATATTAATGGCAAAACAGAGAAACAGAAACCCAAGAATTTTTATCAGGGTGGAACTCAGTGGTATGTAGTTGTGATAACAGCAACACAATAAAAAAAACTAAGTTATATTCCTAGGACACTAGACAAAAGTAAGCAAACATTTTTTGTCGATACATATTCTAACCCTATGTTAGTTGTATTAAAAGCAGATTATCAGAAATAACTACTCAAATGTGTTCATTCTTATATTATATCACAACGAATGCCCTAAATACAATTAAAGCAAAATTAAAATAACACGTAATTGGATTATATAACCTCAAAATTGGGTACAAATATCTCGCTTTTTACGCATAAATTGATAAAAACCCGCAATTATTGCTGTCGATTTGTTATTCTAGACCTATTAAAAGTGTTTCCCTCAAGGTAGAAGTCTCTAGCTGAAGTCACGTATTGTACACCCTGACCGTCTTTTTTTTTAGAGATACTACTTAATAAACTGTGTTATATTAGACATATTAAAAATATTTCTATTTTTACTATAAACCCAACACTTTTGTTTGTAAAGAGCGGAAATATAAGAAAAAGTCTATATTATTGATCATAGAACGTTGTCCATATACAATTTCAAAAATATTTATATACCTTGGGCAAGTTCGATTATTTTAAGGGATATGCTTTGGCCTTAACTTCCACCCCAAATAGTACAATTTCACTTCACTCTCGCTTATTTTTTCTTCCGTACAGTTCCCGTCGAAATTTTACAGTATGGCATGTTTAAGTTTACTAGAGGATTAAGCGAGCTGCAGTTTGTATTTTATTTCAGTAGTGATGCTTAAGTCGGATTTATTTTGTAAACTATCGATGGGTTTCTTGAAGCCTTCGCTTAAGTTGTTCGAGACCAAAGACATATCGAAAATTTTGTGTCATCATTTCTAGGATATTGTATATAGCTACTTCTCTAACGAAAAATTCAATTTTTTGTATTGGAATCCTTGTATATCTAAATTACAATACATTGTACTCGCTGACACGTTTTCGTCGTTAATATAAAAACACCGATGCAAAGTGCTTCACGTGGTCATTAATGTTTGCGTTGTAACCTGCACAGGATTACTCATTATCTAAAATTGAAATACCATGTAGTTTTTAATGTAAACACGAAATACTTACTTGTAATTGTAAATGATAATTTAATTGCTTCTGTGTGAACCGATTGCATAAGACGAAAGCGGACAAGCATCAACAACAGCCATTTGATCTATTTATTAGTAATAATCATACATTCTATTCGGTATTTGCTCACAATTCTGATTCGAATTCGATATCTACTGTAGAGTTAAAACAACGCCTACAAACCATATACAATATACACGACAGAATTTTAAGTATATATCCTGGATTATTCACACTCCTTTTTCTTTAAGGTGGCTGGAAAAGCAAGCCAGTAAAAAAGCAGGACAGATAATCCGCATTAATTTTAATTCGGTTTCCGTATGTTCTAGACCACAAAACCATATCCAAAACTCGAAACCCTTATTCAATGGTAGCTGGGCGTCCGTACTGTAAGTTTGAGTTTCATTACTAAATTCATTCTATAAAAATCTTTCGCCAATTTTTTCTCACGATTTAAAATAATGTTAGCAGGATAAACTAAAACAATTCAATCACATACCTTTAGTATGGAGGCATTTGTGCTAGCTGCAAAATCCGGTTTAAAACTGAGTGTATATTCAATATAAATAATTATTGCGTAAAACTATAGATATTCTTGGGAGGCCTACGACTCTAATCAACCGTACTTTCCCTATAAACTAATGTTTTTACTTGTACTTAGTAAGATGATATCAATGAATTATTACCAAAAAAAAGCTAAAACTTCACATGTGGTCGAGTAGTCAACAAATGTCTCGGTATTCCCCACCTACTAACAAGTTTTGTAATTATTAAATGTTTGTAAATTTTAGGAATTTTGTTATTGATTACATTCTGCACTATATAATTGTTGAAAGAACTGTTAAAAAAATTAATAATATTCGACCATTTTGTTTAACAATAAAGTAATTCATTGAAAATTTTGAAATTTAATTTGAGGAAAATCTGCTAATATTTACTAACAACTTTAAATTTTTAAACACCTCCAAATATGGTTAATTTTAACCGGTCCCCTTAACTTTTTGTTTATGCATTTCCAATAAATCGAACCACTTTTTATGGTACATGTAAATGAATAGCAACAGACATTCGATATTTTTTAAATTGAAAAATAGACTATGTTTTCTATTAAAGATTTCCATGGTTTAAAATTACTCCACCGTTGTTTAAATTTTCGCTTTTAAAGAAAAAGCATAAACTGAACAAGATCTCCCCACATAATGCCCGACATGACGTCCACCATGACGTCCACCATGACGAAATTATCATAACAAAGTTCTTATATAAGTGAAATAATACAAAAAAATATTTTTCATCAAATTTACATTATATAACTTAAAACTTAATACATTATTATACATTATACATTAATGTACATTAGAACTAGACGTGTTTACTAAAACACAATGGAATTTGTTTCCCACATTTTTCGATTTAAAGTAAGTGTAGATTCTTGTTTTGCAATAATTCCCACTTATTAGTTGTTAAACTCAACAGCTATTTAATTTTGGCTCTATCATTTTTTCTCTATGCGAGTTATGTGATCCCCCATTTGTTATACATATGAAACTAATAAAGATATTAGGAAATATTAGGAAATATTAGGAAAGTGCAACAATGTCATAAAAGACAATTTGTTACAATTTATATTTAATTATTTCAGTTCCCACGAATGGAAACGCTACAAAGTAGCACAAGGATAAGTGACACTGCAGATGTCAGGTCACAGACGGTCGTCGGAAGTCACGTACCGAGATTACGCAGAATAAACCTGCAACATTGTAATTATGAATAGCTTTTACGATAGCAACTAAGTATTATGAATAGAGTCAAGTGTAAGCGGACATTAGATCCGCAGGTTCCCACAGAATTGTGAGGGGGAGGAAATTATATAAGGACCGGGAGCTCCACTCACGGGCAGTTCATCAAACGTTCAGTTTTTGCATTGCAGTTCGTAGATAAGTCACTGTACAATTAATTAATAATTTCGACTTAGAATAATTTAATTCAAGATTGTAATTGTTCAAATCTGTAATAACAAATAAATGTGTTAAGAATCAAAGAAGTCTTTTTAAAAAAGGACCGCTCGGAGCCACGGATCTTAACTTGCGTTGAATATTTTTAGAATAGTTAAAAACCATCACGGCATTATTTGCTTTTTTGAGATCGTTATAGAGTGTTGTCTTTAGAACATTGCAAATTTTGACTGCCTTGCGGATGCGCTAATCCACACCTTTGTCATTTTGTTGAAGGCTTTATTTAGGTCTTTGTTAGTGCAAGATATGTCTTCGAACTGAAATTAAAATATAGAGTTTTATACTTAGTTCTTGGGTATATTAGAAAAACCAAAACTGATAAATCGAATTATTTATACATTTACTACACATTAAATTAATAATATTGAATATGTAATCTATTTCCAATTCCTTGAAAACATGTTTGTCAGAAAAATTTTCTGCTATTGCAACAGTTTCACAACGTCTTAAGGAAGCCCTTCCCAGATAAATGCATTCATTTGCCCTAATCCATGCATGTCTTTTTGAGTCGAGTTTCCTACACCGTAGAAGTTATTGAATGTAACCTTTTCTTCTTCTTTTTCTTCTTCGGGTGTATTTTCATCAGTATTTTGATAATTATTTACTACGTTATCAGCTGCATTTTATCCATCGCTTATATTTCGATCAGTATCGCAAACGGAACATGGATCAATAACAAAAACATAGTCGTTATTTTCATGTAATTCTTCACTGACTAGAGTCTAGAGTCTTCGTTAGTCATTTTAAAATGCAATCGATATTTTCACTGTAATGTAAATGTTTAGACTTGAACCACTTTTGTAAGGAGAATAACTTCTGAATATAATAAAATTTCAATTTTTAAACATGCAAGCTGAAGCACCCACCGTTTTACGTATAGAAATAAAGATATATTTTAAATTCTGTAAGTAAAACTTAAGAATGGGTCCGATTGTTAATTACAACAGTGCTGAATCATCATTAGGTCTTCAGTCCAGCAACTGGTTAGACGCGTACCTTCGTTGTTTCTTATTCTGATCTAACTTACACGTTTACTTGAAATCCTCACAGCCTACATCTTTTACGATGTGCGTGCAATAATCTGATCTAGGTCTATCCTTACCGCTCATTTTTCCTACCTCTGCTCGTAATACATCCCGCACTATTCCTCAAATAACTTAGAACGTGACCTGTCCTTCTATTTCTCCTATTTTTTTTTGTATGCACAGACATATTTCTTCCCTTACTATCTATAAAACCTCTTTGTTATTAACTTTGTCTCTGCTATCATCGTCATACATCTGAAGCGCGACATTCCAAAAGGCTTTTACCTTTTTCCTGTCTGTTTCACCTACTGTCCCTACTTCATAACTGCGTTCGACACATATGCTTTCAATACTTTTTTCCTTGTTTCAAGTTTATTATTTCTGAACATAGCCGCTGCGCTTTCTTTTTAGATACAGCTCAGTTTCTCTTCTATTGTTTTCTAAAATTTATATACCCTATTTCACCGATATTCAGTGGTATGTCAAGGAGGTTAAGCAACCTGCGGCTCCCATGATCCAGGCGGCTCCGTGGCGTAGTGGTATGTGTGTGACTACTACGCCCAAGATTCCGGGTTCAAATCTTGACACGGTCCGTTTGAAAAATGTTAGACGAGCATTTTTCACAAAAATACACCTTGTTCGGATAAGAGGTAAAATGGAGGTCCCATGTGTGTTGTCACGCACGTTAAAGATCCGTACCTTGCTTGGAACTGCAAGGGTTCGGCAAAATTCCAAATTTTCCAGGTAAAAAAAAATAAGCTTCCTGGCCAATGTAGTGCCTTTGGAGCATTGAAAAATTACATATAAGGCTACCATGATCCTCTAGCACTTAGACATTTGCCGAATTAATAGTTTTCTAATAAATCCTATAGCACAATCAACATTAGTTGAGAATAGTGTTAAACGAACACCTGTAGTTGCTTATAATAACCATCAAGTTTAAGTGCAATTATTTTTTTGTCATGAGGTTTTCCGTTTTGGTACTGGTTGGACGTGACCGCTATTGATTTCTATTCTGAGCTAACGTACACATTTTACTGAAATTCCCACAATCTACATCTTTGACTATATGTGTACAAGAGTCTAACCTATGTCTAGCTCTACCTCTCTGTTTTTTCCTAGATAGATCATAATATTGAGAGAACCAATAAAGTACCTGGAAGAAATAACCAAATATAACAAAAGTCAGACTTGTCGCAGAGTTAATTATGGATGTGGGGTTGGGTGACTTAAATGATATAAGTTGATAGTGGTAGGTGGTAGTATAAACATCCTAGGTACTATTTGGTAAAGTTTTCCAAGTATCCAGTTTAGCCTTTAACATGCTCAACGGCGGTTTGTGACCTCGAAAACAGGTGAAGTGAATTTACGTAAAACTCGTCTCTCAATTTTTCAAAGTAATACAACAAATAAGTTATTTTTTAACCCTTACAAATAAATATCGAAAGTAATACATACCTAAAATTATTAGGATGTCATGAAAGTTCTCAGCGTTTTGTGATACAATTGTTCGTGCGTCTATTATTGAATAAATATACAACGTACTTTGCTTGTTAATATGGCATCTTGTAGATAATTTTTCGCTGTATCTGACGGTATGAGTAGTTTTTTACCTGTGTTTAGGAGTTGTATATTTTTGTAGACCTATTTAAGCATGTTGAAGGAGCCATTTCTAACAATATTTTATTTTAGCTTTAAATTGGGGCAATCCGCAGCCGAGACAGCTCGACAAATTAAACAAGTGTGGGCGCCTAATAGTGTTTGAGAAAGCACCGTGCGGAATTGGTTCCAGAAATTTCATTTGTGAAATTTCAGCCTTGAAGATGCACCTCGTAGCGGTGGACCTACAGTAATCCAAGACGATGATTTGAAGGCCCTGGTGGAAGATGACCCATCAGAAACGGTTCGTTGGATTGCATAGGAAAGGTTAAAAAGCTCGCAAAGTGGGTGCTCCATGATTTGAACGATCGGCAGAAATTGTCACGTTTTGAGGCTTGTTCATGTTTGCTTTTGTGCAACAAAAACGACCCGTTTTTGGATCGAATTGTTACGTGTGACGAAAAGTGGATTCTGTGTGATAACCGGAAACGTTCGGGACAGTCGTTGGACGCAGACAAGTGGCCCCGGCACTTCCCAAAGGCGAAAACCCGCTAAAAAAGTACCATGGTTACAGTGTGGTAGCCGGCGGCCGGTGTGATCTACAGCAACTTTTTAGAACCAAGCCAAACTATCACAGCAGTGTCGCACTGTGAGGAAATCGATCGATCGTCCTGATCAACAGAAGATGCTGCATGACAACACCTGCTCATACGTTTCACAAATCGCCGTCCAAAAATTTAACGAGTTGGCCGTTGAAGTTTTGCCTCACCCACCATACTCCCCAGACCTTGCGCCAACCAACTACCAGTTTCTCAAGCACTTCGATAACTCTCTCCCCACTAGAACCTTCGCCAATCAGGACCAGGCAAAAACGGCCTTCTTGAACTTCATCAAATCATGAGTACCAACTTTTTGTGCTGTCGGCATAAATCAACTAGCATCGCGTTGGCAAAAGTACGCTGTTTCGAATGGTGCTTATTTAGAATAAATCCAGTCAATATTACAAAAGTTATAACCGTTTAAAGTTACCAATTAAATTGCCGAGAACTTTCATAACAATCTAATACAAAACACAAGTAAGTAATTATTAAACATAAAATAATAGTAGAACTGGCCGATTAGTTTTTTTACTTTTTAAAAACTAGATTAATTCTTTTATTCTTCATACTTGCATACTTGCGGATAATGTCATCATAAAATGACTGCGTATTTATTAATTCCTTTAAAGGTTCTTTTTTTAATTGCAATATTTGCTAAATTTGATAGTTTGTCCTCTGTCATCGTATTTCGTAAATAGGTTTTGATTTAAACAATTCAAATAAGAAAAACTCTTCTCTACTGAAACATTAGTTGATGGAATGGTTAATATTAAGCATTTTTAAAATGTTTCTATTTTTTGTTAAAGATTCAATTAAATTTTTGGAGTTCATATCTTTATATTGTTCATGCGAATAAATTAATTGCAGTTCATTTTTCAAGTGCTGTGTCATTGAGTAAGTTTGGATAACATAGTTTTAAAATACTTGTAGTTTCAGTACGAAAATTTTTGTTATGGCAATCAAACTGTGTATGTCCTTTACTGTTAAGCTTTTTCATACGTTGGCAACAAGTGTCAATTTGAAGAGAAATAGTGCCCACGATTTCGTAATACAAAATTATATTGTTCCAAAATTCGTTCGACATGAGATTTATTTTTCTCTGCCGCTCGCGATATTGTGTCGGAACTGCAGTTTTGGAACTGCTACACCAAAGATATTTTTAAAAGTTTCCTCACTTTCCTTTTGTTTATTAACATTTGCGTGTTTTTAATATATGATAAGCAAAAGTTGATGTGTAATGATTTTTCTGCAGTACATAAAAAAAATACATCAATTAGACCAAAAATATCGTTAAAAGCAACTGCAAAAGTGCAAATTCAAAGTTATTAAATTTGTTCAGAAAACTATCACTCGAGATTCATATCCACCGTGTATTGGCAGAAGCAGATACTCGGCGTGCGACTATTAATCGATCACATGCGTTCGTTTTGCAGATTGGCGTGAAAACGAAGGCAAACTATTAACAGTTGTAAAGAACATGCGTCATTTTGGAATGTTGTTGCAGCTTCGCTGTAATACTAAGCAGTGAACAAAAATTGCCTGTAGTGATACTTCTTTAACCTTTGCATTGGGACCATTTAATTACCCAGACATTACGCTTGTCCCATTAAAGCATTGAGCAATTAGTTTAGATTTATAGTTAAAATGTTTTACGCAAGTTAATACAACTTTAAATAATGTGTCAGCTGCCCGAATTTCAATATCACCATAAAATCCTATAAATCGTTCCACCAATTTTCCTCCAGAAATAATGTATCTAATTATAATACTACACAAGGATTTTCGTACAAAATCTGTAGAATTGTCTACTTAAATGGAAAGAAAGTCAGAGCTGTTGATATTGTTTTTAACGTATTCACCACATTATATTTAGGAATACAATCCATCAGTTTCTTTTGTATAGTTTTAGAACTGCCAGCAAAAGCAAGTGCAATTTTTTTTGATAATGTCCTTACATATGTATTTGACACATCAAAATGAAAGTGTTCAAGAGTTTCTTAAAGTTGTCATGGTTAAAGAAGAAAGTGTTACGTTCAGTCCCTGTACCTAAATCACTTTTACTTATAATTAATTTAAATTGCATATATCCTATTGTTTTATGGTTATTTTGTGTGCTTAGTAGCGGGTTTGCCCCCTTTCAATTTTCAAACGTTAGTAGTTGAACGCGTCCATTTTCTTCTTGTTAAATGTGTCAGCAAAATCTTGTGTTATATCCATGTCAAAAAAGGATATTGTTTTACCGCATCCGGTGTAAAGCTTCCAATCTTTGTGTTATTCCAGACATACATAATAAACTACTTTTTTATTTATAAACGTTTTCCTAGCGTGTAAAGAATTTGATGTGTCGAAATGTCCTTAGTAGTCCAAATCTGCAATAAATTTAATATTTGGCCAACCCATCGCCATCACCTACAAATTCTGAAAAAGTAGTACACTTACTTTTTAAAAACTTTTATTTACCTATACTTATACAGTTTAAACTACTAGCTATTTACCTTCACAATACAAATAGATATTTACAAACAGAATTTTTCTAACCTAATCTAGGTATAGAAATCAAATCTTTATTCTCGTCTTGCAAATTTTTTCTCTTTAAATTACTGAAAAATCCACGATTATACTTGCTAATATCGAGGGTAAGTTTTATGGATAACTAAATACTAATCCTACCTTAGCTTATAATTAAGAAACAAGTTGTTGACGTTAGCATTTCCAAAATCTTAAGTTAAAGGAAGTAAACTTGTCAAACTGCTTCTACGCTAGCTTATGCTTATCTTAATTGTGACTTGAAAACAATCATGTAATCACCTTTTGCACTAATATTTGGTAGTTAATGTAGAACCAGAGTCTGTAATTTATCATGCAATAACCACGCGTAAAAACTAGAGAAATGTCGTTGTTATCAAAAGTTTCGAGATCATTTGATTATCTGCAATATGTGCCCGTCGTGATCGTACATTGCCAACCTGCATTTGGTACCATCGTACCAGATCTAAAAGTACATATAGTTGTTGTAATTTAAGTTCCGATTTACGTCACTAATATTCGTAATGTCATAACATGGCGCGGTTGCCACTATCAAAATACGAATTTTTCGTAACCAGAATGAGGCCATCGGATGAATATTGATGTTGCAAATGTTTTCTAATAGATGAAGGAATGTAGTTTGTAACTTTTTAAAATGCAATTTTTAGAATCATTTTATATGGACAATTGTAGATCAAACTCTTTAACTAAATAATATAGGCTATTTAATTGAAAGTTTTACTACTGAGCATATTTTAAACATAGTTCAGTATTTTTAATGTGATTCATTTTACAGCAATATGCACACTACACCAGACACGGAATATTAGCCAACGCTATTCAACAAAACTAAATTAAAAGTGTGTAATTCATGTTTTCAATAATTCTTGGATTGCCAGCACAGAGTAACCGAAATACGTATAAAATTCAATTTTCTTTCTTCCTTGGTGAAGTGGTATTTTTTTGCCGATAAATAGAGTTGATCTGTGAATGTTTATTATTCAAATAATATGTAGTTATTTTAGGCAAAATATAAAACAAATATGTATTCTTTAATATAATACGAAAGTACATGGATATTGATATCTCGTAGGTAAGTGTATATAGGACGAACAGTCATGAAAATTTATTCTTTAAGGTTTGCTGGATGCTAAACAAACGCATACAATATCTTGCACACTTGTTGATATACGGAACCTGTTGAAATTGGAAGATGTAGAAGCTTGATAGTACCCGGTGTCTTAGTTTTGCCAGTATGAGGCGTATGCAGTTAGTAAAATAAATAACATTCTCTAGAGTGATACAAGTATTCAGTAAATTTGAAAATACAATACACTTTATTAATGATAAGTTGTAAGTAACAACTTTAACAAATGAAGATTGTCAGACACGATACAGGTAATTCAAAAATGATTAATTGTATCACAAAAAAATTGTAATTTTGCAGTCGATGTTGTAGACAGAAGTTACAAAAAATGTGTATCCATAAAAACATATATTCCAAAATAGTTGGTAAAACAAAGCTATACGTTAAGTGACTTTAAACCAAATTTTCGCTACCAAGTCGACGAGGTTGCGTTTGCTTTATACGATAGTCTTCAACTCATCATCCAGGTTTTCTGCTGTACTGGAATGCGTGCAAATTATGCTGTAAAATTTGACTACTTCGAATGGAGAGAGTTCTGCAATTTTCAACTGGAATTTAAAATACAACAATTTGCTCAAAACCCACAACACATAAGATTAAATGAACTAGCTAGTGTAGAAGGTGTTGACATGAAAGTGGATCGCGAATTCAAAATACAACTGATTACCGAAGCATGTAATATATGGGAAGTAAATAAATTTCAAGACGAGAGTTGGTTCTATTTAAAAATTGAGAAACAGAAATATTATTTTAATGAGTATGAATGCTTCAGCTATTAAATTTGCGCGAACTAATATGTTATAAATGGCAGAGTTAAATTGCACAGGCCTCTCAGATTTTTATGAAAAATTTGTTGATTATGCAACAAATGTAGCTGAAAATACAGCAGATGAAGAGCGGATTAATTAACGTTGCTTTCGACAGCTAGAGTCTGTGAATAATTGTTTATTTAATGATAGCAGCAACACGAATTATTTGACGTTATTGGAAATAATTATTTGCCATCCCCATCAATATTTAAAAGACGTGGGTGTGAGACAATCGATCACATAATTTTTTAGAAGAATGGATATTTCCGATCCTAGGTATCACAGTGTATGCTAGTATATATTTACATAATAAAATTATAGTAAAGTATGTTTTACCAATTGTTAAAGATGTTGATGATGCATTTAATAAATTGCCTTTAGGAAAAAGGTGGAAAAAGAATTGGATGACTTGCGGAGTACTGGAATTTTTTCAAAAACCCATTACCGCGACTGAGGTTCTCCACTGGTTGTTAATTTCAAACCAGACGGCTGAGTGCGTCTTTGTGTTGACTACAAGGTAGGGATTGATGTTAATCACAGCCGGGTATCCAATTTCTAGCATTAAATAGATACCTATCAAATTAAGGAACTGGAAATATTTTTGCCGTATTGATTTGTAGGCATAACTATATCTAGTTCTTAATGATGAAGGAAGTTGTATAAAACGATATCGACACATTGTGCTACATATTACAGGCATCGCCTTTCTATTTTGATGATGACGCTACCATAGTTCATAGAACCTAGGTGGAAGAATGTCAACTCAACCTGAAGAATTGTCTTTGAAGGCTTTACAAATTGGATTTACATTTGAACAGAAGCAAATGTATCTTTTTCAGAATAACAATAGAATACTTTGAGCACGTCATTAAACAGAATCAAATTTCTAAGTCTCCTTCTATAAGAGTAATCTGAGATGTCACAACCAAGTAATTTTGATGGGGTTCGCCGATTTCTTGGAATGGTTACGTATTATTCGCGTTTTATTAAAAATTTATTTACTATAACCTATCCAATAAGAAACTATTACAAACAAATACAAAGTTTCACTGGTCCAGTGTATGTGATGCGACGTTCAACAAATTAGAACAAAAAATTGTCGGTGATAAAGTTTTAATTACTTGCCACCCCAATTTGCCATTGGTATTAGAATGCGATGTCAGTACCATTGGAGACGCTGCTATTTTGCTACATATAGTTGGTGGAATTGAAAAACCTATCGCATTTACATCAAGTTGCTTATCTTCAACTAAAACGAATTACAGTCAATTGGACCGCGAAGCACTTGCTATCACATTCACGGTGAATCATTCCTTCACGTATCTTATAAACAAAAATTCAAATTAATTAAAAAGGGGTTTTCATAAAACTCTTCTAACGATGACACATGGCACATTATTGGGATATGCAGCATATCCAGCGGGATTCAATTATGAAGTTGAATACATACAAATGCTGACTTTTTATATAGAGCGGCCGTCTCCCATATGAATCAATCATTCGACAAAATTTTAAGCGAAGAAATCAATCAACTTTGCTATTCTGCTATATAGGAAATTTCAACCATACAGTTGATCCAACATTTAACAATGCTCCACTCAAAGTTACTACAATGGTCAGGTAGTGATTTTTTTACCGAAATTTGAATTTATCCAAATCCTTGCTATTCCAAGCAAGGTAGAGATCTTTAACGTGCGTGACAGGACACGCGTGGGCGTATTTTTGTTAAAAATGCCATCCTATTCAAGCGGTTTGTTCGGGAATTGTACCCGGGACCGTAGGATCAGCAGTCATACACAAATTCGTGTAATTCACATAGTCGCCCGTGCAGTTGATAGCCAGTTCTACCAGAAACGCCACAGATGAAGATGCGGCTTCATCAAACATAATGACTAAATTCTTGTCAAGTAAATCAACAACTGGCAATGGATATATGTTGAAAAATGGATTTTTGTTCAAGGATCACAGGGTCATGGTACCATCAAAACTGCAACCATTGTTCTGGCTGAGTTTCATAGTGCCCACATAGGAATAGTAAAAATAAATCAATTAGCCAGAAAATATTGCTATTGTGTAAATGCTGGTTTATTTCAAAGCTTCTATTTTTTAGTTGTGAATGCTACGTCAAAATAGTTGGAAGTTGAGTCATTTGTGATACGCCAAGATCAGTGAAAACCATCAAATTTTTGCAAGACGATTTCTATTGTCGTGGCTTTCCAATAGTAGTCGTATCCGATAATGCAACAATTCTTTTAAGCGACTTATTTGTATCGTATTGCAAGGAAATGGAATTTCTCCAAAATTTACGACGTCTGAACACCCTGCTACAGACGGTTTAGAGGCCCCGGAAGTACGACTAAGAAGGAACAAAAAATTCTTTGTAGGTATAGGGCCACATTACTTGAAAATGGGAAATATATTGCAGAAATGTATTAGAACGAAATTTTTCGTATCAAACATGAAGATGTTCAAAAGCATTCTTATAACGCACATCAGTTATGCGTGGTGGAGAGAGTGAACGCTAAAGTTTATGAATGAAATAGTCTTAGGAGGGTGGCACCATAAAAAAATATTAATATTTGCATTATCAGGCTAGGTTTGACGATGGTTACATTCTCAAACGAGACATAGATCAACTTGTTCATCAAATGCACCTAAAAATAAAACTTTTACTAACGAGGAGGAACAGAAGAGCGAGAAATCCCAAATCTTTCTGTCTACTAACCTTACAAATACCGCGTGCAGGGTATACCCTGAGTACGCTGCGGTACCTCATATGCCGTACGTACGACGATTGCCAAGAACACGTCAACCTCCACGATATTTCCTAGATTATGTAAATTTACTTAATATTAGTGCTAACCCGCGCTAACGCGCGCAAAGCGTCTTAAAATTTATAATGTTATCTCTATGGCGTTTTTTTGCATGTTTGACATATCATAACTCCGTAGTGGTACAATATTTTCCAATTTTAATAGTTTTTGGCAAATCTACGCTTCAAGCTGAATTTTTTGATGTATAATATGTGTATATTGCCCTTATAATATTGAAGCTAAAATTGGAACAAACTAACCGCTTACGCTATTTATATATAGACAATAAATCATATTAGTTGTCCTCTTTCTATCTAGAAGTTATATGAAATTGAAACACAACAGTTGCGTATCTAAAAACGCTCTAGCAATCGAGTTAAATTTAGATGTGCAAAATTATTGGTGTTTAGGTGTTAAAAGGATTGGGACTCTGCATCGGTCTTAGCTCGTCAGAAAACCCTCCTAGGAAAGGAATAATGAACAATGTGCAAATATATCCTGGATAGCCTGTACTTCTTCTACTACCTAGGGTGTAAAGTTAAGGATGCAGTACATGGAAATGCTAGGAAACTATAAGAGATACGATCATGGTTATTTGGGACGAAAGTTGCACATTGATAACAATATTTTCGATCAGTTTACAAAATTTTTCCTTGGCTACTAGATATAGGCAAAAGACACAAAATTGGAGACTTCTTTAGTTTCTCATTACTAGAGTTAATGAAATATAAGTTGGTTAAATTTTATGAGTAGTATAACTATGGAGACGCTGAGCCAGCCCTTTTAAAAGGGCCATAAATATCTTGTAAAGGGTGTGTGTATTATGGAAGAGAGAAGTATGTATGTGTGAAGGTCATGTATGTGTAGGTGTGTGTGTGTGTGTGTTAGTATTAGTTAGGTTTGAGGATAACAATAGTATGGCTATGGAGAAGCTGGCCAGTCCTTTTTAAAAGGATCATAAATATCTTGTAAAGGGTGTGCGTATTATATAAAAGAGAAGTATGTATGTGCAGGTGTGTGCGTGTAGGGTGTAGGGTATGTATGGTTTGTCGGTGATGTTAATGTAAGTCGTGCCGCCCTTATGATAAAAGTGTGTGTGTAGATATCGATCGGGGGCGGTGTTGTTGTTGTTTATTTTCGAAAAGAAAGGTATGTATCATTATGTGTATAGGTGTGTAGGGGGCGTGCGTGTTTTAGTCTAAGATGAAATATCGTAAGGGGCGCGCAAGTGGTGCAAACGTGTTTTTGTTTTAAGAGTGTGTTTTCGGGGGGGTTGTGGTCGCGTTCGAGAATAAGTCTGGGTAAATAACCGCAAGGGTTTTTTATTACAGGTGTCAATAAGAAAAAATTGCGTGTTGCGTTTGTATCGCGTTTTTTAACGAGAGAGAGGATATGAAGGTGTATATTGAATTGTTCAGTAATGTAATTGTTCGGTATAGATGGTTCGATGACGTGTATCGTTGTTGAAAATAAAAAAGCCCTTTCCTTAATTCGTATACATTATATTATGAGTCGAAGCATATACGATGACGGAATCGTATTTTTGCTAAAAAAGGTTCGTTCGATCGATGACGTGTGCGTGTATTTTTTGCCCTCCGAGAGAAGATGATGAAAGTGCGCTATTTAATTCGTATACATTGTATGAACGAATGCATAATAGAGGCGATGACGGAAGTCTGTCTGTCTGGGGGGCCGCCGCCCGGACGTGTCGGGGTAATAGGAATCGTTTATTTATGAGATGTCGATGTGGAGGTCAAGTATGTGTGTAGGCGGCGACTTCTTTGTATGCGAGTTTGTAATAATTTAAAATAACGCAGAGATTTCAGATCGTCGGCAAAAAAAAAAACGGGGTCACGATTATCTCATCGGACACGTGCAAGACGTTTCAAGTAATCTTTTAATAATTTGAAAAATGTTACGCTCGATGTGTTGTAGGCAATTATGATGAAGTATAAGAAGAATAAGGCTGGGGGAAATAACCGCAAGGTTTTTATTACAGGTGTCAATAAGAAAAAATTGCGTGCTGCGTTTGTATTTGAAAAAAAAAATTTCTCCCCTACTACGAATAATAGTTTCGTCGTCTTGGTAAAAAGAATATCCAAAATATTTTTCTATTTATTATTGTGTAATTATTCGAACGGTAAACATCGTGTGTCGAAAGTGTAAAAAATGTCTCAAGCTTCGGACGAATTAAAAATTCCAGACGCGCCTACCTCAACGCGTGCAATTTTAAAACAATTGAAAAGTGCTTGCAACGTAGGTCGAAAACGTCACTACGAATCGATGCTGCTAAATCTGAAATGTAATCAGATCGTTTCTAATGCAAAAAGCAAGCGTGATAGGGCGATCAGAGGGGCAGGTATTAATAAAAAGAATGGATCCGGCGATAATACTAGTGCGAAGGACGACGACGAGGGTTATGCGAACGACGTCGAAGTCGACGATCCTGCTGAAAATTTCGATAGATTAACATCAAAGAAGAATATCAAAAGACGTAGAACGTCGAACAATATCGTGTGGGTCGATTTGAAATCGGCTTTCGCCCGCAGGATACGTTCGAGTGCTGTGGTCAATTTATATCACATAGATCCCATGCAATTTTTAGAAGATGCATTCGCCCTAATAGAGCGACGTTTGAGAAAATGTTTGAGAAAATTCGGCTCTCTTAAAATTAATTTCGTGTTTAACGGTGAATACGTAAAGCCCAACGCATCAACATCATCATCATCATCTTCAGAAGCCGTGGATACATCGTCATCATCATCGTCGTCATCGCTCAGACATTTTACTACTAAAAATTATAAAATTTTAAAAATTGAAGACTTTCAAACTCAAGTTAAACCCGAAGCCATTCAGGAATTGAACAATAAACTGGGCGAATATACCGAAAAGCAGAGCGGGTTAGCTCTTTCGAGAATATTAAATTTAGGCGTCAATATAAATCATGCAGGAACATATAGTATGCATTCTTAAGGAAGGGGGATAAGAAAATTGTCTACGAGATGATATGTTTATTTTTAATCATATACGTTTGTAATATAGAAGAATGTTGACGGTCGAGGATCTTACGAAATTACCGCTCGAGTATATCGAGAGGCATGCAAGTAAAGACGTCGCCAGAAATTTCGATAAATTACCGGAGTATTTGCAAAAACAATTATGGACGCATCGCTATTGTTTAGCGCATGGCTTACAATCGTCGTCGCATGCAGATCAGATAGATGGACCTCCTCTGCAAATAAAATCGTGTCCTGAATGCGCATGTTCTACCCCATATGTACGCGCGCACAACAACACATCGCAGCCTTGCAATAAAAACCTATGAATGCAATTAAAAATGCTCATTGTTCGAAATGACTCCTAAAGGACCGCCCGCAGCCGTCGCAGCATATCTCGCCTACTCTTTAATATGTAATAATTACCTATACATATTTAAACCGAGCGTGCCCTCCTGGCAAAGAAATCCGGTTCCCGTAGATCCTCCGAAAGCATTCGTATGTTTCGAGGTTGTTGAAAATAAAGACGTTTTGGCATTGTCGAAGTCCGAGTCGTCACAACAACAACAACAACAAATAAGATGCTCTCGCTCTAAAGATTGGAAACGTATGGAATTAATTATCATGCAGCTGCAACAGCAATGGCAGCAGCAGCAACAGAACCATTCGGAAGAGGTTCCCTTATCGCCATCATCAGAGACGTCGTCGTCGTCATCGTCCGCGGTATCGAGAGACCTTTTAATTTATAAAAGTTATCTAGGAGGAGGACGTCTTCAACGACGACGAGAAATAGAAAACGTAGATGGATCCGGCGACGGCGAGGACGGCAACGACGACGACGGTGCCGAATGGTTGAACAATGGATGCGCGGGCGATTGTGTCGGAGACGGAGTTGGCATCGATCCTTTTCTGATGTTTAAAATAAGATTTAAATATAATAGCAGTTTTACGGAGACCGATTGGTACGTTATGCCATGGAATCATAAACGAATCGCCTTCGAAAGAGAAAGAGAGAGCGAGAAAAAAAAAAGATCGAGAATTTGATAGTTCAGATGGTGTATGGACGTATTTAGAACACATCGTACTTATGCAATTAATAGGAGCGTGGGCATACTACATCTATTACAAATATAAAAATAAACTATGCGCGCATGAGCAACATCGTTTGCGCTCGAACGAAAACCTACGCATGCAAAATAATTTTCAGTTCTAACCGGGAGGTATCTTCGTTCAGGGTGTATCTGTGCGCATGAAATTTTGCACTTAATTAAATAGCAATTATGGTGAAGTATATTCAAGACGAAAATAATCATACAAGTGGTGACGACAGTCAAGTATTTTTAAATAACGATGATGATGACGTAATTTCGTCATCATCATCATCTACGTGTGCAGTATCTGGATCGCCGCAAGTTTTGTCAGGTATTCATGTCTACGATAACGATCAGGCGATGGATCCCCTGATATGTAGCACCGAATACCGATTGAATTCCTCCAAGGAGAATGCGCAATGGTGCGCTCACGGTCATACGATCGAAGTGGGCTTAACCAAACGAAAGAGCAATATGGATTTTAGCCCTGTTGTCAGACTTATATGCCCCAACAGATTTTGTAAAGAAGGCGAATTGCAAATGGACGAAAACGAGTGGAAAGATTTGTCGTCTATCAATATCGAACATAAATTTAGAAAATTTTTTTCCAACCGCTCGGATACTGCCAAGGTTGCATCTGCAGGCGCTACCGCCGCCTCCGTAGTCGCAGACGTATGGCACTGGAGGCGTGAAATGCATCAGACGATCGACGGATACTTGGAAGTGGAATTTAAAGACGAATACGAGTCTATTCATAGAGTCGAGGTGCAAAAAACTGCTGCGGCTCTCGCCGCATTAGAATCAACAACAACAGGATCCGGATACAATGTTGCGCGAATTTATCTCTCCCGCGAAGAATTTGCAAAAGTGTTTACTCTAGCGCCTCTTATAATGCTCAAATTAGAAATATTGAAAGGACAAGATTTTCAAGAGTTCTACGATAGAAATATAGAGTGCGTCGCCACTTGCCTTCCCGAAGAGTTCGGAGCTTACGCGTATAACAGGTGCAAGAGCAGTAGCGGCGACGGCGACGATGGAGGTGAAGGCGTCCCCCTCCTCGAGGATGCTGGACTTTATTCGAACGTGCAGGATCAAATCTTATGTCGAGTCGAGATGATAAGCGAATACGTATTTGGAAATCCATCCCTAAGTACCCTAAACGTTCTTTACGACATCAACAGACTCGGCTTATTAGAAATCACGCGCCATTTCCCTCACAAAATTGTCGATGACGTGTTATGTTTATATCAAAAGAATTTAAATGTCGAAATGAAACCTTTGTATTTTAAAGATAGTGTATGATCCTTTTTTGTAAATAAAATTTATTCTGTATGCAGTTATTTTTTTATATATATATTTAAATTGTTACGTTATTGCAGGAGAGATGTTAGTCAATGTTGGTACACGGGAGTGAAGGGTTGTTCAACAACCTCTTAAATAAATTGCCCTTCGAACTGCACCTTCCTGGTCATAACTTCTGCGGTCCCGGAACCAGGCTACAAGAGCGTTTAAACCGCGGAGACAAAGGTATTAATCCTCTAGACGAAGCGTGCAAGCAGCACGACATCGCGTATTCGCATCACAAAGACGTGGAGCGCAGGCACGAGGCCGACAAGATCTTGCAAGAAGCGGCTTGGCGGCGAGTCAAGGCCAAAGATTCTAAGTGGTCCGAGAAGCTCGCAGCGTTGGGCGTAACGGCTGCAATGAAAGCGAAACGCAAACTAGGAATGGGAATAGACAAGAAAATGGCTGTGAAACTGGATCGTCGACAGCGAGGAGGACGACGACGACGACGACGACGACAAAAACGACGACGTCGAGTACGTCGATGCTCGGGTAAATTCAAAGACAATAACGGCAACGTCGGCAAAAAATGCTCCTTCAGAGGCGGTCTTATAAGTAAAATATCTAAAGAAATCAGAAAACAAAGCATCAAGAGTAAAGGACACGGAGATGCTTCGCATAACCGTCTCATTTTGAGCGCGATGAATGCCGCAAAAATTATAGTCAACAGGATGGGAGGTCGTTCGAAAATTAAAGTACCGCGCATAATACCGGTGCCCAAGCGAGGAGGCTTATTGCCCTTGATTCCGATATTTGCGGGTCTTTCGGCGCTCGGAGCACTGGCCGGCGGAGCGTCGAGCGTTGCAAACGCCATCAATTCGGCCAAAAATGCAAAGAGGTATTTCGACGAGAACGCGCGTCACAACAGAGCCATGGAAGAGAAAAAAGTCGGCAGCGGATTGTATTTAAAGCCTCACAAGAAAGGTAGCGCCTTGTACTTGAAACCTTATCCGGGGGATTTAAAAAACGGATGACTTCGACGGTGTCGAGGAATGCTAAGCTCGCCACCACCACCACCACCACCTTACACCTCCCATGCGCGCATTGACCGATCTCGATCTGCACAAATATGCTAAAGGTGTCCCGTATTTTAGAGGCGTGTACATGCGAGACGAGTTGCCGCTAAAAGACGCGACGGAAGCTTAGCACCGCCGTGGCGAAACGAAAGTGGTATTATAAATTTAGACGATGGATCCGGTCCGGGCACGCATTGGGTCGGTTATAAAAAGGGCCAATACGGTGATATACTTCGATAGTTTCGGAGACCTGAGGCCTCCGAGGAAGTCTTAAGATATTTTCACGGTAGCGATATATATTATAACGTGGAAAGGGAACAACACTTTAACACGATCGTGTGTGGTCATTTAGTGTTGAAATTTTTACATAAAGAACCATAATGCCCTCGAGCGCTACAGTCATGTCTAGGACATTCGCGATCTTCGGGTATGGAAATACCATCAGCAGCGGTACGCTATACCCACCTGTGAGACTGAACGATGGCGGCACGTACACCTGCGGCTTGGTGGGTCTTTACACGTGCAACACCGTTCGAAATATTTACGAGAGAAATAATAAGTTCTATTACGATAAAGATAAAGAAATCACCATCGACGAGGGATGCTACGAAATAGACGAGCTAAACACGTTCCTGAGAAAAAAGATATTGGAGTCGGCTAAAGCCAACAAAGAAATTAATTCGTCCGTAACTTTGGACGACGACGGATTGGTCGACGGCTTGTTTTCTTTAAGAGCTAATAATAATACCCTAAAGTGCGAAATAAAATCGAAATACTCCGTAGATTTTACGAAGCGCGGCAACATCGGTCGAATGCTGGGATTTCATGATCGAATTTTAGAGGAAGGTCGTTCGCATACGTCCGATCGCGATGTGGAAATAATTTCGGTATCTAATATTTTCGTAGATACTAACATTACGACGGAGCGTACCGCAATAACCAACTTTGTCATAGCATTTACGAATTTGGCCTAACCGTGCCCCCAGGCTACAGCATAGAACAACAACCCAGCAATATAATTCGTTTCCCTCTGTGCGTGGACGAATTCGATAACATTACGTTGAGACTGGTGGATCATACGGGTGAAGCGGTTAATTTTTCGAAGAATACGTACCTTTGCGTTCGCCTAGAGCTAAGACGCGAATAATAAAATTATTATTAAGTTAAAAATGGGCGTCGTTTACGATGACGAGCGTCAGCATCAGCAGCAGCAGCAGCAGCAGCAACAGACGTTAGCCGCAGTCGTCAATATACCTAAGAAAAAATCCGCGCGTTGGGCATTGTTATCGTCGTTGCTGCCGAAGTCTTCTTCTTCTTCTTCCTCAAAACAAACCTATATAAAACGCAAAAACGTTCTCGAAATCTGCAGTCGCACGCAAATCATCGTTAGGCCATAACGAAATAAAAAGCGGAAGAGGTGTGAAAAAGCGACATCATATTAAAAGAAGAAGAAGAACCTCGCTCTTAGTCGCGCAGACGCAAGTTTCTTAAAAGCGCTCGGCTACAAGCTTTTGAATACGAGAAAGAAAAAAAGTACTAGAAATGGCTAAACGTGGCGGTAAAATACGTGGTGATTTTGGTAGTAGCACGAAAATGGTCGCAGATCACATCTCGTCGGTGATTAGTTCTCCTTTGAAGAAATTACGTTTCGACGAGGTGGCCAAATTAGACGTATTCAAAAGGCCTCGCTACGAAGAGACAATTTCGAAACAAGATTATTATTCGTATTTACCCTTCACGCGAAACACAGACCACAGCGATAGAGTGATTATAGAAATCCAAAATTCCGATGCTATAACCGCAACCTACGACAGTTACATTAATATTAAGGGAACGTTTTCGGTGAAAACCGAAGGTAAACCGTATACGATAACGAACAACGCAATATTATTCTTGTTCGATGAAATACAGTACAAAATGGGGAGCACGCATGTGGTTGACGTTTGTAAGCAGCCTGGTATAACGTGCACGATGAAGGGTCTCGCTTCGTATCACAAAAAATTCAACGGTTTGAGCAATAGCACCTGGGACCCTCGAGGAGATACAAACGCCGACATTTTTAAGAACGGACGCTTCTCGTGCAATGTGCCTCTAAAGCATATTTTTGGATTTTGCGAGGATTATAAGCGAGCCGTCGTAAACATGCCGCAAGAGCTTGTTTTAATTAGATCCAAGAGCGACGTCAATTGTTACAAGAGCGACGAAAACGAGCTAACATTTAAAATTACTAAAATATCGTGGAGGTTCCGCATTTAAAGCTTAGCGATGAATCGAAATTAAATTTATTCCATCATTTGCATAAAAATCCCGGAATTGTGGTTTACTTTCGTCGCTGGGAGCTTCACGAGTTGTCGTCCTTTCCGTCTTCGAAAATTCACGTTTGGCGTATTAAGAATTCGAACGAATTAGAAAACCTCGATGGATTCTATTTACTCTTCAGCATGGCAAGTATGATAATGCGAAGCAATCGGCAGCCCAGTTCGATCACTGCAATCTGACAAATTTAAAACTATACCTTAATTCCCAAGAATTTCCACTTCAAGATATGAATTCGGACTTTGCCAATAACGATTATTCGACCCCGTTCATGCACTATTCGAAATTTCCGGAAAACTATTATGCAGGCGCGAGCAATTTGAGCTACGCTCTGCGTTGTTTGAACGACTATCAGCAATTTGGCAATTGTCCCGTGTTCGTGATCGATTGCAGTCGTCAAGAAGAATCTATTAAAAATTCGGCCGTCGATATACGTCTCGAAATCGAATCCAGCAACATTTTCGATCAAACCACTAAAGCATACTGCTTAATTTTGCACGACTCTATATTCGAATACGATCCGTTTACGGAAATCGTTACGCGTCATATTAGCGAATAATAGACATGAAGGTTATTAAACAGAAACAATCTCTACCGGTTGCAAATATGGATCTAACGGTCGAACAGGATGATCCTTATTCCTATTTTGGAACGCGCAAAAGCACGGAGATCTCTTACCGGCCAGCATAAGATGCATCGTATGCGGACCTTCTGCGTGCGGTAAAACAAACCTGATTTTGAGTTTGTTACTGGCACCCAACGGATTGGAATTTGAAAACGTTTACATTTACTCCAAGTCGCTATTTCAGCCCAAATACGATTTTTGAGTCGAGTTTTGAGATCGATCAAGGGACTAGGCTATTACGAATTTAGCGAAAATTCCGAAATAATTTCACCGCAAGATGCTAAGAGTAATTCGATTTTCATTTTCGACGACATTCAATGTCACGAACAAAACGCGATTCGTCAATATTTTCAATGAGCCGTCATAAGAATATAGACGCGTTCTACCTCAGCCAATCGTATGCAAGAATACCGAAGCATCTTATTCGCGACAATACAAATTTAATTATAGTTTTTCGCAAGACGAAATGAACTTAAGACATATCTATTCGGAGCACATTAATACCGACATGAGCTTCGAAGATTTCAAAAGATGTGCCGTCTAGCGTGGGAAAAAAAGACGGCGATGGCAATAAAGCCGGATACGGATTCTTTGTGGTAGACAAAGAAAAAGCCATAAACGAGGGCCGCTACCGTAAAGGATTCGATCATTACATATGTATTTAAAATCACGACGTTCGAGCAAACTTTCATCAACGCAATGTCTGCGGCTGCGATGAGACGAGGACGACGACGACGACGTCACTCTACGAATTTAAATCGAACCGTAGTGCAGGCCACTAAAACGATAAGAAAAAAGTTTTTAGATTTTAAACGAGATCAAAATCGAGCTCAATTAAAATACGGAATGAAGCATGCTCAATTACTAGAACCGTTAAAATCGCTATCAAAATTCTCTGCAAGTAAAAATCCTAATTATATTCGACGTCAGAATGCGGAGCACGAATCTGATAATGTCGGCGACGGTTCAGATGTCTTACATAAAAAGTATGCCGACATCCTGTCCAAAAGCGAGGATCCCAATATAGACGATACCGGAATCGGCATTCAATACGACGACCTTTCGAATAAATGGTCTATGGGCAATTCAGAGTTAGCTATTGCAGACGACGGATCTACGATTAATATTAGAAATAAAAATATCTTATTACGGAGGGCTTACTTCGATTGTTAACTTATAAGAAAATCCTTCGAATAAGAAAACGCTTGCTGGCAATCCTTCCGAGCTAGATGTAAAAATTACATCGATATTTTGAAGAAAACCAATGCATATAATAAACTGTTTCGCAAGGATCTGCCTAAAACGCCCAAATATAAAAATTATATCGTTCCGAATTTAACACCGTCGCCCGTGGCGACTACAATATCTACGCCTCCTCCTCGCCGCAGCATGCTTCGTCGCCGTCACCGTCGTCGTTGTCGTCAAGAGAGATGAATACAGCATCGGCGACTCCTACGATTCCCATGCAATTACGATCCAAAATAACGAAGAAAAGAAAGGTCTCGGTATGGATAATTTATCGAAAAAAGACAGCCATCGAGTAATATAAGCAGAATTTGGCGATACAAAAAATTCGATAATTCTAATCATAAGATAGAATACGTTCATTGGGACTCGCCGGCCGAGCTGGTGAGCCGGCTTCGTTTGTTGATGGCCGAACGTTCGGCGGGCAACAATAGCTCTCAGAATCAAAACGAATTTCTTTCTATTATATCCGAATTAAAGGAGGCGAAATTAATCGCCTAATAAAATATACACGTCCTATAGAATAGTCTCAGAAATAAAATGGTCGTCGATAAATTTGGAAAAGCGTATGTTGCCAGAGACTCTGGAGGCGGAGGGTTTGGTAATACCGCTGCGCGCGGGCCTCCTGGTGTAGGCTTTAAACTAACTCCGTAAGGCGATTTCAACATAGAAAATAGAAAACTTTGCAACGTAGGCAATCCCGTGACCGGAACGGATGCGGTAAATAAACGAAGCGCCTTGGTATTGGACGAGGACGATAAAATAGTTAACTTGAAGGATTTTAGAATAGTAAATTTGGCCGATCCTAAAAAATCAAACGACGGCGTAATCTTAAAATTTTGCAGCGAAGAACTCAATCTGCGTATAGGCAAAGCATTGGAATATGTTTGACCGCTTTATCTTCGGGAAAAACGCATGCTAATAAGAAACTTAAATTTGACGCCAAATCGCGATCCATTGTAAATTTGCACGACCCCGCAGAGCTCGGCGATGCCGTTAACAAGAGATACGTGGACTCGACGTTGTCAGAAAAAGCTCAAAATTTTATGAAACTAACCACGATCGACGACGGTAAGGCCAAGAACTTCGACTCTCGGGGCTTGAGAATTGTCAACATAGGCGAGGCCGAAGATGAGCACGATGCCGTTTCTAAGTTCTATGTGGACGCGAGAATACAAAATCTTATCGAAGGTGTCGCCATTCACCGCGATAACGTGATCATTCGAGATGTATTGCAATCGGTCGTTCAAGTGTTGAACGAAGTTGTTTTAAACACGAACTTCCTGATTTTCAACCACTTGAAATTAGACGAGGTCAAGACGTCTGCTGGAGACGATTTACAATTTCACAAAATTAATACCGACGTTATAAGACACCTGCACGTGTTATTGGAGCAAGATGAAGCCTCGTCGTCTAACTCTCATACTCGTGTCAAACCTTAAAATGTCTAAGAAATATAACGATAAGGAAATACTAGTGGATGAACTGCACAGAGGGTTAGAATAAATTTTCCACGTCGAAGAACGATCATCAAATCTTATCACGACTTATTCCAAGCCGATATTGCTGAATTTATTCCATATTCGAAATATAATAAAGGGCATAAGTATATTCTACTCGTGATCGATTACTATTCGAAATATTTATGGACGAGACCGCTTAAATCCAAGAATGGCCATGAAGTCACATCTGCGATGCGCGAGATTTTAAATGAAATTAAAAGATCGCGGCCGCCTTTACCGAAAAATCTGCAAACAGATAATGGTACAGAATTTTATAACGGTCAATTTGCACGGCTGATGAAGGAATATGGCGATATTAATCATTACTCCACATATAGCTCAATCAAAGCCGCCATCGTAGAACGTGCAATCAGAACGATAAAAAACAAACTGTATAAAGCTTTTAGTCTGAGAAGCAAATGGAAGTGGATTGATATAATCGATTCGATTGTATCGAAATACAACGATACGGTGCATTCGGCCACTAAAAGAAAACCCAAAAATGTGACCGCGAAAACGCGTCTGAAAGTTTACGATAAATTAAAACTGGCGACTAGAAAACCTCGTTATGCCGTGGACGACTTTGTACGCATTTCAAAATATAGAAGTATTTTTCTAAGGGCTACAATGCAAACTGGAGCGAGGAAACGTTTAAAATATGTAAAGTGTTTCGAGCAAATCCGACTACTTATTTACTCGTCGACATGCATGGCGATCCAGTATTGGGACAGTTTTATGAAGCTGAGCTGCAGAAAACGAGAGTTCCAAATATTTACCTTATCGAGAAAATACTAAGGCGAAAAGGAACCAAAATTCTCGTCAAATGGTTGGGCTTCCAAGAGCCTTCTTGGATTCAAAAAGCTGATCTTATATAGATTGTTACATTTAAAATAAAACATTTGTTTTTATATTTTTATTATATAAATATGTTATATTTCAAAAATAAAAATTTGTTTCTTTTTGTTGATTTTTATTATACATTTTTTTTTGATCTTGTAAAAAATAAGAAAGATAGAGACGCTACAACTGCGATACTTTGACATGCAGCAGCACTTAAAATGTATTATTTTAGTTTATTTTATACATAATATAAAAAAATAAAAAATACAATGCAGTTTTTATCTTGCCTTGTTACAATATTTTAATTAATTTTATAATAAATATAAAAATAACAAAATACAATGCTGTTTTTTTTTCTTGATTACAATATAACAAAGAGAGCCTCTACAACAGCGCTTAAAATATATTTTTAAATTAATTTTATACATAATATAAAAAATTAAAAAAAAAATACAATGCGGTTTTTATAATATAAAAATACAAAAAGACAATGCAATTTCTTTATCGTTACAAGATTTTAATTATTTTTTTATAATAAACATGCAATTCACAAAATAAAATATGGTTTTATTCAAAGGTCTAGGGATGGCCACGGGCCCGGGCCGGCAAAAATTTTTTCGGGCCCAAGCCGGGCCAAGCACGTGTCGGGCCCGGGCCGGGCCGGGCCAGACTGCTCAAGCTTTTCGGGCTTTTCGAGCTATTCGGGCCGGCCCGAAGTTTATATAACAAAATATACAATTTATTGATTTAGTAAAAAATTTCATTTAATGATTTCTTTAGGTGCCTCTTAAACAAAATTATAATTAACGCTCTTCTTAATATATCACCCAGGTACAGTTACACACATCTTGGTATGTCATAATGGAAATAAATCGAAAACGAAAATGATTTGATTTAAACCGATTTGTGAATTTCGATTTTTTTTTCGATAAGTAATATTCACTTCTTTCCACTTTTCAAGAACTTTGAAATAGAAATTGTCCGTGTTATATTTAATTAATATGAAGGAGTATTGCAACATATGTTAATTGAGCTGGTTTATTGTATTATACTTATTAATTAACTTATTATTGTGGCCTCGCGCTAAAGATTATTTATGAATAAATCGAAACCACTCTGTATATGTAAAAATATTTAAAACTGCCCGATTACAAAAAACAGCTTAATTAGATTTAATTATTTGAATGTATCTTTTGTTGAAAACCATACCGAATACAATGCGAATAGCTTTTTATAGCTTTAAATAACAAATGGTTATAGAAAATTAAAATGTAAATACTCAATAATATTCTATGTTGCGGCACTTTTTTTTATAATAATTAAAATTTCCAGTAAAGCATGCGACAAAAAAATATTCATAGACAACAAAGTAATGTCTACCTGATACGAGAGACTTGAATAATCAGTTCTCTGAACGGATGCTAGCACATTCTCGAAATGCAGACCTATACACCAGCAATCTGTAAAATGGAAATTGACAACGTTCTTTGTTTAGAATATGAGGAAACAATATTCAGTCAAATTTTGAATACTTTCCTTGAAATATTTTACTATATACTAGTAGTAGTACATGAATTCTAAAATGCATTTTGTTACTTAAGATTAAAGTTTGACGCAAACCATCTTCTATTTTGGATTGCCTGTGCAAGTGTGCATCATCTCCAAATACCTGTGAGATTCTTCGAGGTTAAAATGATACTATAAACTATAATTTATTAAGGTTGATATATTCAACTTTTGTAGAAAAACATAATAATAGTAAAGAAGTATTTTTATACAACTGAAAATACATATATTAACAAATGATACGTTCCATTTGGATGTTCTATACATCACTTACGGTTTTAGTTACATTCCGGCCCGAATCGGCCCGGCCCGGCCCGAAATTCAAGCCGGGCCTCAAGCCGGGCCGATGCGTTTTGGTTCGGGCCGGGCCGCCGGGCCGGGCCGCCGGGCCGGGCCGCAGCTAATTATTTCGGACCGGGCCGGGCCGCATATAAAAGCCCGGCCCGGCTCGGCCCGAATCCATCCCTACAAAGGTCCTTTATTAGATAGTGCCCATGAGGCAAAGTATCTATTCCGTTAGATAAAATGTATCTTTTATCATCTTGATAACTTAAAGCAATTTTCGTCTGACGTATGGAATATACCTTATGCAAATATGATCGTATGCTATTTTGGTCTCGTTCTATAACTACTTTATTTCGTAACGTATCGAGATAGTGATCGAAACAGATTTGCTGATCGATAATGTACTTTTTAACACCCTTAGCCTTCTTTATTATCTCACGGCCTTCTATTTTTAAAGAGTACATTTTCGATCAAAGGCCTACAAAGTGCGTTAAAATACGACCTCTAGTTTCGTCTTTCATAAGACGAATGACTTTTTTATTAATTAAAGGAATTTTATAGATGTTATCGGGATCATAAGCGCTCGTATCAAATTTTTCTAGATTCGTCTTTATACACTCTTCATAGAAATCATTGCACGTCACACTATACAAAAGGCTGTCGGTGTCCATGTAGCATAATTCGCAATTATTTGCAAATTTTGCCTTCATGAAATTGTAGTGAAAATCATATAATTCAATTTTGATAATTCTAAGATGGCCATACCTATGTAGATAGGTTTGTTGAACTCTATCTCTGTTTTGCTCAATTCAATCGCGACCAGATTTTTGTCAAAATCGTCGCCGAATGGAAATTTGGTTTGGAAATTAAAGATAGAGCACCATACCGACCGCTCCAATGAGTCACTAATTTTATGACACGTCTTTTCTAACATTCTCCATTGTTTTACCAAAATGGAATTGTTTGCAAATTTATATAGATTTTGTGCAAATTCCGTTTTAGCCTCCGTGCGCATTCTTGTATTTAATTCGACAAACGGTCTCAACCAAGGAGACTGACCGAATTCTAAAACCTTATGAACGCGCGTCATAACTACGCCCGCAGATAAATAAACCTGGAGATTTCTGTAATGCACAACGTAGTTGCACTTTTTCGTGAGGGTGCACATTAATTTTGAAAATTTCGAGCCCGGAGGCGTGCCCTGTTCTGGGCACATCGGCAACTCTTTCTGAGCGTATTGAATGTCCGTAGGAAATTCCAAGTCGCATTCAATAATATAACTTTTATCGCTCGTAATGCTCACCGTTGTAACATTAAATTTTAATATTTCTTCAGGCGTTAGCCATTTGAAATCCCGTAAGGCAAATAGCAAGATTCGGCATGACCATAGAGATTATTAATATCTCCGTAAAATAAAAATTTATTCGGCTTGGATGGATCATGCGTTGGGGATAATATTTATTATTGGATTCTACATTTCGTTTTACTACTTGATTAAGCCCCCGAATGCCTTTTTTCGATCATTAAAAACATGTCGACGTCACAAATTAGTTCTAGCCTGATTTTAGTATATAATAACATGCTAGACCACGAGTAGCTCGCCAAAGTCACAAAATTTAAGGGATCCAATTTGTATGTTTCAAGACAATTTTTCTAAAGTCTTGGAATATATCGCAAAGTAAAAGGATGTCGCATTTTAAATATAGGTCCGCATAGTCGCCTAAATTTTTGCATTTAAAAGTGCTCCATACGGTTTGCGCATGAATATATTCCGATTCTTCAATATGTGATTCATTAAGATTGCTATAAAACATTCTATAGGAGGAAGATTTTCTTCGCTTAATTTCAAAATGTCATCCAAATACTCGTAGGAAAATACCCTTGCGCATTAGCAATTTAATGCGATCCGGGTTTAGTGAACTAAATTCCTTTTTTAAAACTTTAAAGTCATCGAAAGACAACTCGCATGCTAATTTTTCCAATGACATTGCCATAAAGCGAAAGGAATCTATGAATCTGAACGTCACATTTGCGTCGTTGTATTTTTTAGAAAATGTTATGTATTTTGTCATTATTCAAGGGTATTATATTCATGGGGTCTTCGAAAGCGTTAGCAAGCTCTTTAATAATAAAATGAGCATCATAATTGCTCAAATTATGATAGACTACGGGAATAATTGGAAATAACCTAAAATTTAAATTACAGCTGCTATGCGCAACACCTCTTACAGAACCATTCATGTGATCGTGATCGATAACCTTTGCGTCGTCCGGCAAGAAATCGACTTCGCAAATAAAGCACGTTTTTGCCGTCGAGGCATCTATAGAGGACGTAGCAGGCTCGTTTTTAAAAAATGCGCTCCCATAACATATGGCAATATGTTTTAATTGTCGCACAAACCAAGAAATGCAGTCTGTGCCTGTGTATGAACTGTAATATGAAAGAGATTCGTCATATCCACAATAAAAATAATATCCTATTGAAAACGGAATATGTTCCTGGTATTTGAAAGTGCGTTCTGATTCGGAAGCTCGATCGGTTTTTTTAATAAGGCATTCTATGTCGGAATAAACCACCATTGGCACAGGTATTTTATACTTAGAATCTTTAAATTGTAAATATTTGTTTTTTTCGGAGGGTAAAATAACACGACACTCGTTAAGTTTTTCGCGTACTTGCTCGTGGGCATCGAGACGTTTGCGATCGTAAAAATAGGAGAGACATCTATCGCATACGTAAAAGTGACCCGTATGTTTAGTTAATTGACCTCTCACAAGTGAGGCTAAATTTTTTATAAGACAATAATGATTTCTAACGCCCCGTTTATAATCTTTAATATTTTTTTTTAATTCTTCCAAACTTTTTCCAACTTTATCGGCCTCGTCACCGCCGCCGTCGTCGTCGTCGTCGTCGCCGTTGACGTCTTCGCTGTCGTCAGAATTAAATTTTGATGACTCGTCGACATACGCATATTCAACAATCAACAGATTAACGTGTTTATCTCGTTTTTGGCTAGTTCATTGTACCGGTGTTACGATGTATCGAGCGCGTTTTAAAATAAGAGCAAAAACATTTATAGAAATATCATTCTGCTTTTCGAATTTCGATATATCCGATATAGGCATGGGGCTGATCAAATTTTTCATATTAAAAATTTCTGCAAAATGAGGATACGAAGTTGTGCGAGTAGCATGCTTACCTGCTGTAGGCTTAATTATTCCGGCTAAAACGCTCCAATAAAAGCATGAAAAATCATTGTTTCTAATGTTTAAACAGGCCTTTTTGTTTTGAATTGCGATAGGAAGAGGCATGAAACAACTCGCGTGAAACATATCATAGCATTTATTAATATTAACATTTAGAAATAATATTTCGGATAGCGTGAATCCTGACCCGTGCATTGCGTCGTTCTCTATTTTATCCAACAAGCGTGTTGCGATATTGCACGCAAACCACTCGTTAAACTTCTCTAAATTGCCGAAACAAATTAAAAAGTTGGGCGTCGAAAAATCCCTAGTTTGAAACTCATTTTCGTTACGCGCGACGGAAAATTTGAAAAATCGCACACTAACACGACATTAATTTTAAGGTTTACCGAGTGATTTTAAAATCGTATACAATTTGGATAAAATTAGTTTTTACAATCTTCGATAAATAAATTAAGATCTTGATGTGCAACATTAATAATTTGAGCTGTTTGAATTCTCGATTTAAACGCAGACACGATTGGCTTCAAACCAATTCAGAATGTCGAGGCGTGCTCGAGAATACATCCATTGTTTAGGAACATTCTGCCGCAGTAGTTTTTTAATAGATTTTAATAGCATTTTATATCTTTTCATATGGCATAGAAGATTTTCGAATAGATTCAGATAACTAGCCGAGAGCGAAGAAGAAGTTTGTTTCACCGTTCTTAAAATCGATTCGGTGTTGTGAATGTGTGATTTTAATATTCGAACCCAATTGCGAAATACTTTAGTTTTACGACATTTCGTTAAAATTGCGTGCACTTTTCGATACAACTGTAGCATCTGATCACAACACATCGAAACGCCCGCGTCCGCTTCGATTTTTCTGTTAGTTAACATTTTTTTTTTCGTATTTCAATGCCAACTTTCTGTATTTTGAACCGTGCAATTTTACTAATACGTTTGGCGTATTGTCTTTGGGCGATAAATCGCAGGACCATAAAATGGCTTCTAATTCGGCATGCAGTTCCCGTTATATTCTAACAATTTGTACGAGTTTAAAAATCTTATACAAAAGGATAAGTCTATAGCATATTTTTCCGAATCTGTAATTTTTATATGATTTTATAGAAAATACATCTGTCGTTCTAACACATTTACTATAGACAAATAAATCGCCGATTTCATGCAAGCGCATGCGGAGGGTTTTTCTACAAATCAACAAAGAATTAATAAATTGAGTTGAAAACACGAATTCTCTATTTTTTAAGTCCACGTATAGGCAATCGGTTCTTAGAGTTGCATAAAAGAAAATGTCACTTTCACATTTATACTGAAAATTAAACACTGTTTTTAATGGCGATACGGCAGATTGATCTACAAATCTAAATAACCTAATACCGGCCGAGATGCTTTCGCTAATATTATAAAATGCCTTTCGGTCGTAATTACATAAATTAAAAAGCTTTTCTTTCATACGAGACACGTCGGTGAAGCAAAACGCTATTGTGTTAGAATCCGAATATTCTAAGCACGTTAAATTGTCGAACAAATTAAATTGCATGTAAAATAGAAAAATGGCTCGATACCCAATCAAAAAACCGTCCCGATATTTAAAGTCTTTTAAATAAGCAAGCAATTCCTTGCATGAGATTCTATAAAAATTATGTGGATAATCCGCAATTAGCATATCACGATTGTAATGGATTGCTGATCTAATTCTATATTCAATACTCATAACTTTAAAAAATCAAGATGTAAAAATACTAAAATTATAAAATTAATTACCATGTATAGGTAGGTATTCTAGTGTGAAGACGATACGGATGGCTTTTTTTGCTCTTGCCGTTCTTGATTTTCCTTGGGAGGATCCGTGAGGGCCGATGATGGATCCTTTTGTTTTTCGCCCATGCAGCAGAAGGAAATGCTCGCAGCAGGATTAGGTTTACCTTTAAAATAAACGAATTTCGTATTAGTTTTTAAATAAAAAATTAAAAAATTGAATACTAACCAACTTCGAACGATCCTAGGTAGTGCAAACAAAGGCATTCCTGTTTATTCAGCTCCTCGATATCTTTGTCGCTAATTACGTCCGCGATTCTCTGCGGAAGGAACACAACGCATTCTTCTAATTCGACGAGAATGATGCGAGAATTTTTCTTTGACTGAAGAGATTTGATGCTTAAAACCTGATAAGGGCGCTGTAGCTCGAGATCTTTGACTTTTACGGTCTTCTTCCTATCGATGCGGCTTACTGAATTGATTTTTTTAATTAACTCCATATTTTATTTTCTAATTACGAATATAATTACGTAAAGTTAAAAAATATATTTACAATTATTACCTATTTTAATGCAAGCTGCACGATGACAAACACGTTGAAGATTCTCTCTCAAACTTATATTTTACAAGATAAAAAAGCCTTACAAGGGATCCTCTATTTATATCACTCCGAATGACGCACAATTTATTACGCATCTGAATACCGCCTCCCAAGCACATACACGATTAAGACATTAACGATAGCAATTCATTATAATTAAATAGCATTGCCCTTGTCTGGATAAAAAAAAGCTCATTCAAATTAAAACGTTATCTTTTATTATGCGGATATTGAAATCGCATAAAAATTAATGATGCATATTTTTTATTCAAAGATGTAAGTAACTAAGACATTTTCCCCGACTTGGCATCGATAAAGAATATAAAAATCCCAATCGTCTATATTTCTAGGATCTATAAACACCATATTTGTTAAAAATAATGGGTTCCTATATAATTAATGATTCAAAACGATGATGTAATCATGAACTACAGTATTTTCTTTACGCGTTCCAAGAAGCTATCTTTTATGCATACAATGTTTTAATCAAAAGCGATTCCCCGACTTCGATAATAAAAAATAATTATACAAACATACTCGATCATTTATATTTAACTTCCGCTTCATACAATGTATACTATACAAAATTTACGAGAACACTTTTTTATTTCTCTGCAAAAACACGATTTTGTCATCGTATATGCTTTGGTTCATATAATGTACACAAAATTAAGAAAGAACTTTTTTATTTTTAGCAACGATACCATTTATACCGAAACAATTACATTACTGAACAATTCAATATACACCTTTATATTTTCTCATTAAAAAACGCGATACAAACGCAGCACGCAATTTTTTCTTATTGACACCTGTAATAAAAACCTTGCGGTTATTTCCCCCAGCCTTATTCTCCTTATACTTCATCATAATTGCCTACGACACATCGAGCGTAACATTTTTCAAATTATTAAAAGATTACTTGAAACGTCTTGCACGTGTCCGATGAGATAATCGTGACCCCGTTTTTTTTTGCCGACGATCTGAAATCTCTGCGTTATTTTAAATACTTCATCATAATTGCCTACGACACATCAAGCGTAACATTTTTCAAATTATTAAAAGATTACTTGAAACGTCTTGCACGTGTCCGATGAGATAATCGTGACCCCGTATTTGTATACTAATTAAATAGCGCACTTTCATCATCTTCTCTCGGAGGGCAAAAAATACACGCACACGTCATCGATCAAACCAATTTCAGCAAAAATACGATTCCGGATTCATAATATAATGTATACGAATTAAGGAAAGGGCTTTTTTATTTTCAACAACGATACACACGTCATCGAACCATCTATACCGAACAATTACATTACTGAACAATTCAATATACACCTTTATATTCTCTCTCTCGTTAAAAAACGCGATACAAACGCAACACGCAATTTTTTCTTATTGACACCTGTAATAAAAAACCCTTGCGGTTATTTACCCAGACTTATTCTCGAACGCGACCACTACCCCCCCGAAAACACACTCTTAAAACAAAAACACGTTCGCACCACTTGCGCGCCCCTTACGATATTTCATCTTAGACTAAAACACGCACGCCCCCTACACACCTATACACATAATGATACATACCTTTCTTTTCGAAAATAAAACAACAACAACATCGCCCCCCCGATCGATATCTACACACACACTTTTATCATAAGGGCGGCACGACTTCTACATTAACATCACCGACAAACCATACATACCCTACACCCTACACGCACACACCTGCACATACATACTTCTCTTTTATATAATACGCACACCCTTTACAAGATATTTATGATCCTTTTAAAAAGGGCTGGCCAGCTTCTCCATAGCCATACTATTGTTATCCTCAAACCTAACTAATACTAACACACACACACACACTGACACATACATGACCTTCACACATACATACTTCTCTTTTCCATAATACACACACCCTTTACAAGATATTTATGGCCCTTTTAAAAGGACTGGCTCAGCTTCTCCATAGTTATACTACTTTTATGTAATCTGATAATTTACAATTGCGTTGCACGTAGTGAAGTTAGATTTTATTTAAGGCACCTAAGGTGAGCCGTGAACACATACACCGGGTACACAAATTCTCCCGTCAGAAAGACTGGCGTGAAGAAACGATTTCACACCCTCTGCGAGCAGAGAATCAAAGCATTAATAAAGCAGTAAAATCAGTTAGCCACGAGACAGCCAGAATCGACTAGATTAATGCTGTAAAAAGAAATTGGACCTGAGAGGTCAGGATCGACTGGCTGTACGGAGAATAACAGTTTAGAACAGACTTCTTATGGTTGTTCGAAAAATAGCAAAACTTTAACCACATAGAATTGTATAATGCTTAAATAAAATGATCTTTTAAATAACGATTTAAAGAATAATTGCCATGTTTGAATTAGACAGTTATTTAATACATGCTAAAACAATTTGTTTTGTCAGTTTTGTACTTCATACTCCATTAACAATTATAACTATTAACGTATGTGTGTTAGTGCCGAATGCTGCCGTACCGTGCTTTGATCTGTCCAGGCAATAGTAAACCATGGTCAGCTTGGCTTTGAGAGTACATAGGTTTGAAAATACTTTGTAACCTTTTTTGACCGCTAGATTTTGTTTCTTTTCCTTTCCTGTTATTTCAAAGTCCTTCCCAGGAATTTAGTAAACTGCGTATCGCAAATAAGCCCTCAACGAATATCGATCTTTGCCAGAATTAAATTTTTCACCATTACAACTTATCTACCTCTGTTCATTATTAATACAAAAATTACTTTAGGTCAGAGTTGAATTCAAAAAGGGCATCAATACTTTCGGACATTGTACACAAGTTAATTACTGACACTGAAATCTGTATAGGTTGTTGCGTCACCTAGACATTTTACCTCATAAAAAGAAGTTTATTACTTAAAATAATTGGCTTTTGCAAGAATTATCAGTTTATTTATTTCTAGTAATAATGTGGGGGTATTTATTTTAGATTAATACTTCAAGCAGTTTCCAAGTATGGCCGACGTCGCCGTCGGTCTGTTTATGTTTGCACTTTGTATCTTTCTATTTAATTACTGATTTATAAAATAACAGAGTTATCAGAATCCTAGTATTGCAAACTACTGCTATTTAAAACAAATATTAAATTTTGTTATAACAACCTTGGGTCGTATTAATTTCGTAGTTAGGAAGGAGGTTGAAGTAAGAAATACTTTTGCAATAAAATTCCTCCATGGAAAACTTATTTAGCATCTACACTTTATTCTTCATTATCTTAATCAATCTTCAAACTTGGACTTTCGTATTACAAAAACTTCATTGAACGCGCTTCAAAAATTCGGGTTTCACTCTTGCTCTAACTGCATAATAGGTCTATGCAGATTTTTTATGGCACAGTATTACCTATTATAGGAATAATTTCGAAAATACTAACCCTAAAATTATAACAAAGAAGTTGTCGTTACATTTACAACTTGCACTTTGCAGGGTAAATAGTTTGGCTGTAGTATATGTGGAAGTTTCAGTGAATTACGTTACTAAGCAGCAATGGTGGATATATGTGCGGGGACATTAAGAGTGATTACTGATCATAAATCACTGTCGGTTTTAATATCTTGTAAATTACTAAAATCTCGTTAACAAGATGAGCTTTAGCATCTCAGCAGGTTATGTTTTTTTTAGAAAACTTTGTGCAGCACTGACACCCAGCTCCAGAGTTCTTCGTGTGTTTTAAGTTTTAGCATCGGACCCATTAACGAGGCGAATTTTTACAGATCAATGCCTATAAAATGAAGTACCTAAAAATTCAGTTAATTGGTTAATATTTATCGACACCTATTGTTTCCATATGGGATGGATCAGTCTTTATCCCGTACTGGATATAAGTTCAAAAACCAGATACTGTTTAATTTACAGGGTTATTCTATATGATGGACCCATTTTTAAAAATTCGTTTTTATTAAAGTACAAATCCAAAATGAACAATTGTTATACCAATGAATAGAGGAAATTTCAAAGTTTTTTCTAAACATGAAAAATGTTCAATGTGTTGTCACGATAATTCGGATGAAAGCTTACAAAGATGGGTTCTTTAGGGTAGATACGGTGACTTATTGCACCTCGGCTAATAAAGACTCTTCTACAGGGGTGGATCTTAATTCAAGCAAGTAGGTCGGTAAGAACCCGAACAGACCTACAAGTAAATATAGTATAAAAGGCGCCAGAGATTTGATTAAAATGCTGAAAGAACTACGAAACCCCAAGTCCCAATGGTACCGGATAATATCACACCTAAAGAGCAAAATAAGTATAACAACGGTAGCCACTACAATCATATATCTGTATTTCAAAATAACTGAATTACAAGCACAAGCAATTTATCTGGAATTAAATACACACCACAGTGGTAATGCAAATATAAACGTATTTTAATAACACACATAAAGGATAATATAAACCGGTATCCCACTAAAAGCAATGAATTTAAAGTATCCTTCGCCTGTTGGCGAGTACAAATTGACAATAAACTAGCCGCAAAATGTTTCTCGCTAGTAAGTAAATTTCAAAAACACCTAGGAAAAAGGCCTTACAATAATACACACAGATGACTTTTCGCCTACACGTTAGTAATAAATATTAATTAATGTAAATGATTACTCACCAGAAAGCGGCATAAATTGTGCATACCTAGACGATGCAATCACTAGCTAGTAGATGGCAGAGCTCCATTGCTGACCTATAACATGAGTAAACACACGAACAGCTGGTGGTAGGATCCTAAGAGTTTAATGTATTTTACTAATAACAACACAATAATATAACTAGCATACTAATTACACGGATTCAATCAAGAATAAACAATAATTACGCCAATACTTGCGTAACGCAATACAACAAATACAGCAATATAACCAACGATTTTGCAGTACCTAAACCACTGAACAAAGTATTATTTAATCTTGAATTTAAACAGGAATCCAAACCGATGAACAGAAATGAAGTGGGCTCACAAGGAGCATCCAAGGGCTAGTATAAGGATTTGTTTATACATGTAATTGAATCTAAAAACCAGACTGAATAGCACAAGATTAAAAGACTAGGCTTAATACCGAGATTAAGACCAAGATTAAAAAAAACCCTGAAATAAATAATATTAGTGCTGAAATTTCTGAAAATTATACGTTACTTCATAAGTGGGTTTAAGTGAATTAATAGCTAACAAAGAGCAAATTTGATATTTGTACAATACCAGATTCTGAAAGATAAATAATTAATATCAGAAAACACAAAACAGAAAAACGTGACTCACCTAATATAAGTAAAAGCAGTAATATCTGCAAGGCGGTATTGTGAGTAGAAAATAATCGTATAAACCAATGTAATACCAAAATCTACTCCACATATATATCATTTAATACATCCATAGATGTATTAAAAGACTGCTTGTCAAAGTGGCGTTCGTTGAAAGAAGAACAATGGCTTCCTCGACAAGTTCTTATCAATCACCTCCAAATTGAAGTTATCAATTTAGCCAACATAAAAGGTATTACAGACCATGAAGATCTGAGCACGGAAATAATACCAAATTGCTATGAATAACGGGAAATGTAGATACCACAAAACCAATCGTTTCAGTGTCCACCGTTTGCTGCAAAGCAAATATCTACGCGGTTAGTAAGTAAACTCATCCCACACACAAACAAGCGTATCTGATGTTATTGAGTGTACAGCAGCAGTGATATGGTTTCACATACCAATGAAAAGAGGAAGGTGGGTGGTTATGGTTCCAGAAACGGCCGGTAGAATTCGCTCGGTAATAGGCCGTCATTTCGATTTACTGTAAATTGTAAATGAGATAACTACTACAAAGCATAAGGTTTTCTGCGTTCTTGATTTCGTAAAAAGCGAGTCGCAATTTGTGGTGCAGCAGGCATTTCGTGCTAAATTCGAAATTTCACCACTAACTAGAAGAAGCATTAGCTGATGGTTTATGCAGTTTCGACAAACTGGAAGTGTGTGTATAGGAAAAAGCACAGGTCGACCGCGTGTGTCAGAGTATGATGTCAGACGGATTGAAAAAAGTTTTGTTCGCAGTCCACGTAAGTCTACCAATGGAGCTAGTAGAGAATTTGGAATATCCCAACCAACAGTATGGAAAGTTCTTAGACGGCGTTTGCTGTACAATCCCTACCGATTACAACTTGTGCAGGCTCTCAAGCCTAATGACAAAGAGAAGCGTTTCGAATTTTGTGGTTATGTGCTACAAATAACGGAAGATGACGCGTTTCTGCGGCGTATAATTTTTAGCTATGAAGCACCCCATTGAGCCCCCTAGACGCATAGACGCGTATCTTGATATTTGATACTTTCAGGAGCGCATAAAAACCTTCTTTTGGCACACATAATAGCTCTTTTTGTACTATTTTTATGCAGAAACTTTTTATCAACGTACGGAAATCATTAAACGTTCTGTTTTAATTTGCGACTAAAAAGGTATTTATTAAACTAAAGCTGTGTGGAATTTAATTTATCTTTGTAAACAAACTCAAGATACGTTTCTGTAACTTTATCTTATTTTTCAACTTGAGATGTTTATAAAGATATGTCATTTTGTTAATCTAGTTTTTGTTTAGTTTGAATATATATTTTATACCTAGAATATATTATGTATTACTCAGGGAAAATGCAAATGCAAAACTATATAACTTTAACATCTGTTACACAGTAAAATCATTTATTTTTAAATAAAATATAAATAATGCAAAATTTTGGTAACTATCTTCTTATTTAAGCACAAAAGAAAAACAATTTTTTAATACAAGTAGTTAGTTACAAGCATGGAATATAGACACTAGGATTTAAATGACAACTTAACCTGTGTAAATATTTTTGACCGCAAAGCATCATTAATGCTTTTCTTCATCAGTAGAATCTCCACAGATTATTTTCACAACTCTATCCGTTTGTAATTTAATAAAAAATAAATGGTATTGTGTAGGTATAATTCCCTTATCACATAATTCAAACAAATCTTTAAGCTTTTCTTCTGATAACTTTAAGGGACTATTATTATATGCCGGTTTTAATATATTTTGAGAAGTAATCAACCCACATGTTTTTGGAACACGTCGTATCATTTTTATTTTTTCGGAAATCCATTTCGCTATTATTGTACTTTAGAAGCAAGTGATCAGAATCATCTTTTATATACTGCATGGAGGAAATTTTTAACCAATTTACATCCAATCCAACCGTATCGACTTTTTTATTTTTTAAAGTTTCTTTCCTTAATTTGACAAAATCAAATATATCCTCTTGGTCCATCTCAAGTACTTCATACTTACCATCTTTAGATGCTAACCATACTATACGGTGTATTATCCAGATGGATGAAAAATGTTTACATTTTTGGATGCTGTTTTAATGTGCGCATGAACAGAATCGCACTCCATCATAGAGTGTCCTGGTTCAAAATATGCATGTTCTATTATAGGCACATTCAAGCATCTAACAGCAAGAAGTAACATGGCAGACAAATTGGCATTTGTTTTGGCTGCCACAGGTATCATTCATTATGATAAATTTGTTTCCATTGGCATTATCCTTCAAATATTTAAAAACACACAAAGCAATTTCATTTCAACCCCTGCCAACCTTACCTTCGTACCTACCACATGCAATTTGACGCATGTTTGGCTCTTACATTATAAATGGTTAAATTGTACACTGCCAATCTCCTTTTATAAAATATTGCCTTTGCATTCACTTTAGGACAATATCTGACGGCCTCTGAATTCATTTGAATGAAATTTATTGTAGGTTCCTCTTCTAATGCCAATATTTTCATATCTTTATCATATTGTTTAGCTTCTAATTTACGTCTTATATGCTGCTTGTACTCTGGAAATATGCTAGCTTTCTTTTCAGGTGATGCATTTTTATACTTAACACAATCATCACACAAGTCTCTCTTAGATTTGGAAAACCATATTACAGGAATTAAAAATTTGTTTATAAAGCCATTTCTTTTCTGGAGTGAAACCTTTTTCTTGACAAAACTCTACACGCATATTGTACATTGTACTAAAATTGAGGTGTTCCGCTAAATATTTAAAATTAGTTTTCTGTCTGTTGTAATGCGATGGAACTACGGGAAATGACAAAATAAGCTCTTTAATAAATATCACTGGCAGTTTCTGGTCTTTTAAGAGACGGTGGATGGCATCCCCTTTTGCTAACAGGTACTATACGAAACTCTCCCATATTCTTCACTATATTTCATACAAACGTTTCTTACACATCCAAAGTGTTTATAAAAAACTGTAGACAAACTTGTTGTCTTACACCATCCTTGAAAAAAGAAGAACATTTTGGTTTTATGTCGCCTAGACCTTTTATTATTTGTTGTTGAGTGTTGTTTTTTTATTTCAGCTACTAATGATGAGATATATTGCCTTCTGTGGCGCCTAATCGCCAAAAACTTTGGTGGATATTATTTCTTGAACTCTCGTTAAAGTGACTACTACATTTTTTAGTACATTTAAAACAATCCACAGGTTTGAAACACGTTCTGGAATTTTCTGATTTCTTACAGATATGTACTGCTTACCACTTTGCTTTGTAGTTTTTCTCATAACACTAGTCCATTTTCAGGTTGCGCTCTTTTTGATCTAGTTTTTTTTTTGTTGGTAGAGTTACTGTAATAGGAATAATATTTAAAATTTTTGTTTGGTCAGAATTAACACTTGATGGGCAGTATTTACATTGTCAGAATTCATGTACATAGAAACTTCATTTTTTGGAGGTAGATTTTCTTGAATGATCACTGAGGAACCTGTCACTAGAATTTGGACGCAACGTGCAATTAAGAGGTTCTACTGAAACAACTGAATCGCTTTTTTGCTTTGGTCGCTTACGTACTCGCTGTTTTTTTGTTAGATTCATAAATCATCCAATTCAGATTCTAATCGAAAATCATAGAGCAAACCAGAACTACCACTTTCGCTTAGACACAGTGCATCGGACAATGGTAAAAAATGATCGTAACCAGCAACATTTACTCCAAAGGATGTTAAAGGTTCTGTGTTAATGCCGTTATTAGGTATTAAATATGAAGGAGCTACCAGACAATCGTTCACACCTGAAGACGTCAAACTTACTGAATGTTCTTCATTACTAGTTTTCAAAAATTGCCATGGGAACTCTGAAAAAGAAAAGGAATAAATAACTTAATTCACAAAAATAAGTAACTAGTAAATTGAGCAAGCCATTTGGATACTCCGCTAGCTTATTGCAGTAAAATTTGTTAACTATTTAATCATGTAAAAAGACCCCTTTATTTCATTTACCCTAAACTTTTTATAAAAATCAATAGGATGATTGATGGTGATATTTATAATACACTAAGTAGGAATATACAACTAAAAGTGCTGTTAACAGCATAGTATAGGTAGTAAAGTAATAAATATTTACTGCAAGGATTTCGGCTTCTGATAGAATCGATTTGGTTTTGTTTAACGACAGGTTCTAAAATTTTCTGTGTGCGTGATCTATACCAACCATTTTACAACATCATTACAATATATCAAACACTTTAATGAATAAAAATGATCACTGTCAGTTAAAATTTAAAGTGCTTAAAAAACACGTGCAGCTCCATGCGGAGCGGTCCACTGTTATTCAAACATAGTATTTTTTATTACGGGTGGTATGATTCATGTAACATACCTTACATGTGATTTTCCAATGCTCCACCCAAAGGTACTACATTGACCAGGAAGCGAGCACTTTTTTTACCTGGAAAATTTTGAATTTTGCTGAACCCTTGCTGTTCCAAGCAAGGTAGTAATCTTTAACGTGCGTGACAATACTCACACAACGGGACCTCCATTTTACCTCTCATCCGAAGGAGGGCGTATTCTTGTGTAAAATGCTCGCCAAATATTTTTCAAGCGGACCGTGTCGGGATTTAAACCCGGGACCTTGGGCGTAGTAGTCACACGCATACCAACTACGCCATGGAGCCGCCTGTTCTGACATGCTACAATTTTCAATTAAAAATAAAAGTGGACCCAGTTACAAGGGCTTCAACTTGCTGACAAATCGTTTTGTCTGTCGGCTGCTATGGACCTATCAGTGGGCGCCAAAATCTTTTCACACATTTCAAAAGAAGATAAGGTGTTAGGTGGTCCAGGAAAATCTACGGCTATCAACACAGCTTTTGGTTGGATGGTCGTGGGGAAGATTACTCAACAAAGTTCTTAGGCTATTTTTTTCATTCTTACAAGTGCTCATATACCCCTGAAAATTTTAATTCCCAAGTTTTGGGATATCGAACGGATTCCCCTAAAATTATTTACTCTCCTGCAGAAATAAAGTCTGAAGAGATGTTTTGGAATACCGTGACTCAAACAACTTTGGCCCGCATCCAAGTAGCAGTTCGCTTTCGTGACGCAGAATCTGTTCTAGGCCACACATACGGCCAAGCTTATCGGCGATTTATTTTACTGGAAAACAAATTACTAAAATCGCCTAAATTTTACTTGACGTATTTAAATTTTATGCGAAAGTCTGTGTGGATAATTCTTTCTCTTGCTATTTACCGCTCAAGTTAGATTACTTATTTTTGTACAATTAATTAATGTATTTCCATTAAAGTAATATTAATTCAAGAATGTCAAAATTTGAAGTCAATTCTGTATAATTAAAAAAAATTGTTAAGAAGTTTGGAATGGTTTTTTAAAAAGGCCGCTCTCAAGCCACGAACCTTAACTCGCGTTTCTTCTGGATCCACTTTTTGTAGATGCGGCACGAAGTAGCATCTGGTTATGTAGCAATAACGTACTGCAAAAGATTTAGTAAGTAAAATATTTCCTTCGATAATAGCGGGTCAGCCGTGCGTTGATCGACCACAAAGCCGGTAAATGTGAAAATAATGTAATACAGTTTGAAAAAAAAACTCACTGAAATGCTCAGCTGCTGTTGTAAATAATAGCACTCGTATCGTAATGAAGGGAATAGACAGAAGAAGAAAAAATGTAGTAATTCACACTGTACACATTTGTTCGAGCCGACCGAGAATTGTACCATCTTCGTTCACGTTCAACCCTTCAGTCTGGCCTTCGAGCCGGATCTGAACCAGCAACCTATAGATCTTCAGTCCACTTATGACTACGGATCTGCGTAAATAATCACCATGCAATACTTTTGTAGTGATGTAAAGTTATAATGTTATGATTATTGAGGTTGTTTCCATGGTTAAAGGTGTCTGAACTCGTGTGAATGGGTTATTTATCGAGACCTAACTATATCTTTTTAATTTCAATGCGAAAAGTGTAAAGTCTCAATCGTCACTGCTGTTTGTTTAAACATGAACTAGGTGCTTTTCGGTTTATCTAGTCCCAATTCAATATTCTATTGAAATAACATGCCATTTAATGTAAACCACGTAAACTTCTATAAATTTTCTAGGGTGCGTCACTGTTAAAGCTCATTGAACTAACTGAATTATATAGATTGTTCCTACTACTACTTAATATTTGCTTACATAGCGTGATAGCACTACAAGCTACGATAAAATTCGAATGCACTCACAACTATTTATTTCCAGCCAATCGCTATCAGTACAAATACTAACTTCTATTAAACTACAATGCTATTTGCTTAATTACTATTTGATACACCTATAATTAGCTTCTGAAGAGCTAATTATTAATCTATATCGATCACTACAATAGTTTAAATCAGGTAAAGCTATTTATTTTAACAGTATGATACTACTAATGTATTTGATATCACAACTATATAAGTCAAAACTCGAATAAAAGCTAGTATTATAATCAAAACTTGAATTAGAACTAAACTCAAGACCTCTGATTGTGAAATTTAACATAGTCAATACATCTGGGCTATTCTAAAACGTACTAGAATTATGAAAATAACATTTAGAAGGTTCATATTGTAAGCTTAATAAAGTTATTAAATTCAAGTTTAGTTCATGATGTCACGTCAGAGAGTGGCTAACAATTATTCTTTGTGAACAAATACATCGTTAATGTTCAGTTGTATAATTCTGGTCATGGTAGACTAAGTGGCGTTTCGTTACACTATAGTGTATAATGGAAATCTGCATGCAAACAAGTGTATCCAAATTTAAAACCTGTATAATTAACTTTTGTATCATACAGAATCCTATTGGTTTATCACTTCTATGATATTTCACTCTTTTCTACTACTTTTTTCGTCAACTTTTAACTGCTTTATATCTCTTACAATGTACACTTTTTAATAGCAACTTAAATTTATTCATACATTTTTACGGATTATTTATGGCTATCGTCTAATGTGTGCATGTATGTATACTTGAACTACAACTGGATGGTTTAGTGCTAAGCCATTATCCTAACATTTGGTTGTAGTACACCAATTCTTTTTTTGCTCTTTTTCTCTTTTGTAATAAAACCAGCACTTGTTTGGCCATAATTTGAGCTAGAGTGAATTAGCCTAAATTTTTAAGCTATGAGCACCTATTTTCACGAAACTTTATAAAACTAGTTTTGGCCTAGCCATTTTTAACGTTAAATTCTCCAATTTTCCTACCCTAAAAGAGTTACGAGTAGTATGGAAATTTGAAATAAAATTTCTACCTACTTAGAATGTAAGTATAAAAATCATCTACATAGTTGTACACTGCGTGTACTGTGAAATAAAATATGGAGATAAGAGACAAGAGAGTTGCTCCAGTTCGTCGTCTCTTACGACAGGTAGGAGAATTCTTAAGATTATTCAAGCAGTCGAAGCGACCTATGACAATGAAAATTTCTAAACAGGTGAAAGAGATCATTTGTATCAACTTTTGCTACAAATTCTTTTAGCCTGACAGTTGTTTTAAATTTTATGATTAACGGTTACCAAATATTTATATACGCTAGGAGCGGAAACCTTTCAGGTATATTTAAATATTAAGCATATTTACTTAACGATCCCAGTTTATAATTACGTAACGCTAATCCAATCATTAACAATAAATTAAAGTATTTACATTAAGTTAAGCAATACCTCCCAAATATCTTCGATCGCAACTTTAATCTTAAATTCTAATTCGGTATATAAAATTGTCTGTGCAATACATGTGGAAAGTCGCCACTTCGTTATACCTTATTATACCAAAAACAGTAGTTAATTATAAAGGTTTCACTAAGCAATCAATCAAAATTCCATTAAAAAGCATCCTACGTACAAACAAAAGCCAAACCTTAGAATATATAATCTAAACTAATATCTAATGTACACAAACCCTATATTTAAAAACGCATAAATAACGGGCCGGCTCTGAACCAAAAAATAGCCTTAAAATTACGTAAAAATTAAATCCTACGTGTATGTATAATGCATAAAGGTGAGCTTGTAAGTAAAAAATTACTTCGTAACTATGGTTGGATATAACTTAAGTTGATTAAATTTGAATGAGCTGTGTAATTAGTAAGTGAAATGACTTGCTCCGCCTTCCAAAGAGAGACTAGCACTACCACCTGCCTGAATTACTTATAACTTCCAACGCCTGATGTCTTAATAGCTTGGTTTGACAAGTAAATTGAACATTGAGCTGGCACCAATTTAGAATGCTTCAGAGAATATGTTATATGGCTTTTGCAGTTCGTTGTTTTTTTTATTTGGTTATGTTGTACCAATATACGATCTGATCTGGAACGGATGAAAACTTTTATCGTAAAAAATAAAGGTTATTTGTTATAATAACATTTGTATATGCAAGCCCTAATAGTTTTACTAGACGATCTTAGACGCAAACTTTTCATTGTAGATATGTAACCGCTTAGAATTACATTATGTGACTAAATATTCAAGAACACAACAAAAACCGATTTTCACCCGCAAATGAAAATCATAAGAGATTTAAATTTTCGCCCAATTTTGTATTTCGTTTAAACGTTCTTAGATTTGTATGTGAAAAATGCTTAGTTTTGAGTTTTTTATGTTGCTGCTGAAAAAGAACACATATCTGTTAGTTTCTTGTTAGGAGAGCATACACAGTTTGCAATTAGTATTAGGCACACCATTTAGCAATTATTTTGACTGCCATTACAGCCGTAAGCGTGACAGCTTATTTATTCATCATCATCATTAGGTCTTCGGTCCTGCAACTGGTTGGACGAGCACCACCATTATTTTTTATTCAGAGATAACCTAAACATTTCCCTGATATTTTCACACTCTACATCTCTCACTGTCTCTGTACAATAGTCTAATCTAGGTCTACATATAGCTCTCTTTTTTCTTTTCTCTGCTTCTGATATAACCCACACGACTTTGGCATGCCTTAGAATGTCTCCTATCATCCAATCTTTCCTATTTTTTCCTGTTTTACACATATTTCCTTCTTCCCCTAATATATCCAAAACGTATTTGTTCTTAACTTAGTTTGATCATGATATCTTCATAATCGTCGGTAGTAGGCTTGTATCTTTTTCCTGTCCGCTTTTCCACTGTCCACGTTGCACAGCTCTTCAATGCTGTGCTCCACAAATATGTTTTCTAACAACTTTCTCCTAGTTTCTATGTTTGTTGAATTCGAATATAGCAACTGTTTTCTTTTTAAATATAGAAAAGCCTTTTGCTGTTGTTTTTTATATCTTTTGCGTTACTTGGCTTTCTAAGTGGCAAAAATCTTTAACTTCTTGAAAATTCTCGTTTCCTGTTTTTATTGTATTTCTTTACTTATTTTCCTCTCCTTTATATACTAGTATTCTGATTTTATTTATATTGACTTTCATACCGTATTCTCTCTGTTAGAACTGTTTCTATTTCATTAAGAGCTGCTTCTAACTCCTCCTTGCTAGATGTAAATACTGCTATATCGTCTGCAGATCAGAACATATGAATCACTCCTGCTCTAATTCTATTACCACTGTTTGTATTTTATATAAGCTCTGTACTATCCGTGTATCCCTGTAACTCATTCCCATCCTTTTTTAGTATTTAGAGCAATGTTTCCCATTTTAGAGCGTCGAATGAGTTTTTCATATCTACAAACGCTACATACGCCCTTTTTCCATTGATTCCTATAAACATACCCTCTTTCACCAATATTCATTGGAAAGCGAAGAGGTGTAAGTGACTTGATTGCTTTTAAAATGTCCCACCACATATACATCTGACAAATCAATACCTTTTCCAGTTACTTCTTTCGCACAATCATCACTAGCTGAGAATATTGCACACAACATTTGTAGCTGTTTACGATAATTATCATGTTTAAATACAACTACTTTTTTATTATTAAGTTTTCCGTCCTGGAACTGCTTGAACGCGTACCTCCATTGTTTTCTATTTTGAACTAACCTACACATTTTTCTTATATTTCTACCTCTTTTTCTCCTTTCTCAGCTTTCAATGAATTCCACACTATACCCCCATGTCCTACTAAGTGTCCTATGATCCTAGTTCTCGTATTTTTTTACTGTTTTTCACGTAACCCTTTTTTTTCTATAGTTTCTAGTACCTCTTTGTTTTTAACTTTGTCTGTCCGTGATATCTTTATCATAGGTATGTATCTCCACGTTCCAAAGGTTTCCATCTTTTTCCTGACCGATACTCCTACTGTCCAGGTTTCACGGCCGCTATGTACTCCACATATGCTTTCAGAAATCTTTTCCTCGTTTATATGTCGTGTTCTTAGAACGTAGTAGTTACTTTTTCTTGTTAAATGTAGAACGGCGTTGTGCTGCTCTTTGCACCTTTGCACTTTCCCATTTTGTGTTATTGGGTTTCCAAGATAGTAGAAATCATTAGCCTTTTGTAAGGTGTCGTTTCCCATTCGTATTCACGCTTTCTCCTTTCTTAATTGTTATCTCCATTTTTATCCTTAAAGCTACCCCACCCCCATGTTCCCCTGTTTTGCTTAAACACAAATTAATCTTATCCTAATATTTCCTCATTCCGTTTTTCTATTCGCCTTTGTGCAATTCTAGTTAATATTTTTGACATGTGTGCTGTCAAACTTATTGTTCGGAGATTTTTTGATTTATGCGCACTTCTCTTTTATGGTAAACTGATTCATATACAATTATTATTTTTTATTTTGTTCTACACAATTCCTTATTGCGGACTGCAAATAACTTGTCTTTTATTATTATGAATTTCCTTTGAGGCAAGAAACGGGTGTTGCCACGAGGAGGTTTGTTATTTTGCAAATAAATTTTGCTATAACTTTTCGTAAATCTCAAAGGCCAAACATACTTGTATAGCCATCTATAGAACGACGATGTAGTTTCGAATCATAGTAGTGTTGGTGTTTTACCACGTGAAAGCGATATTATTTACTTTTTCCATAATACAAGGATTCCCTCGAAATTATATCAGTACAATAGTTTCGATTACTTCATAGGGTTGTTGGAAACTAATTTACTCTGACGAAGCTAAAGGAGGCTCAAATCTTATTGCGGATAATTCCTCCCTTTGTGAATTAATAGAGCTCTTGTGTGTTGTTAATGGCTATACAACTATTAGCTCAATTTGTATAGGTGAATAAAGCTCTTATTATTTTCATAAGAGTTTATTTACAGATACATATTATATATATATATATATATATATATATATATATATAATAAAAAAATTTCTTTGTTGGAAAATAGGTCATTCATTAATATTAATTCTTTTTGCCTTTTTTTTATTAAATTAGTATAAAATACAAAACATTAGGCGCTTCGATTATTATAAAACTTGGTCATATGAAATTAAAATATCTGTAAATTTTAAAATATCTAAACTATCAAAATTCCTTATAAATAAATTTAATCCAATGAAAATATGGAACAACTAAGAAACCAACACCTACGAACAATCATTAATATTCAAAACAAAATAGCTAAAGATAGAAATAAAAGGATTTTTCTGATAAGATGCCAAAATTTAGGACATCAAAATTTTTAAGAATAAAATCAAAGTTTTGCATGTACTCTAGTAACTATAAACAACAATATGCTAAATATTTAAATGTATTTTATTTACAATGTTTAAAATTTATGTATCAAACAGTGTTATAGTAACATATTTTATTTAGAACTTAGTTATAATCACTGTGGATAACATTTGTGTTATTGATACTTGCTTAGGATACATTTAATAAAATTAATTAGTCTAGCTATTTGCTATTGCATACATACACGATGCAAATAACTTTAAAGGTAATGTTACCAAGTAAGTTTATTTATAATGCATTTTGATAGTTTATATATATATATATATATATATATATATATATATATATATATATATATATATATATATTGCTGTGAAACCTACAAAAAGCCTCACCAGAGTAAAAAAAAATATTCGAGCCTCTCGAATTGGGCACCAAGATTTGCTGTGATTCTCGCCCTTTTGAACCTCTTCTGATAATCGCCTCTTTTTACTCTTTCCGCCTCGGCTGCTCACCTAGTTAAAACTTTCATCCTCATTCATAAAAAAAAACACATTCCTACCACAAACATCAACGTTAACTCTATTTACATCAATATTCATAATTCATTAAAATTTCAAAATTAAATTTCAGCATAAGTTTCAGTATCATAAAATTTCAAGTTCAAATTTGTCATCATTTTAATTTGCATCCAGAATTAAAGTCCTTGTAGGATGCATACTAATGTAGTTAACAATATGTGCAGACCTAAGTCTGAATAAAAGGGAGCATCTCCCACCCCTTTACGTTAATTAAACAGGTTAGTCTAATTGAGCTCAATGACAGACCCAAATTTTCATCATAATCAAAACATAAACTGCTAAATACTCCTTTCTACTTATACATGAAAATTTCACCTTAAAATTAAAAAGTTGTTGTTTATACAAATTCACTACTGTCCATTTTTAACAAACAAATTATAAAGGTATCCAACACCCACCAAAACATCAAAGATCAAACAAAATTGTATAATTTACCTGAAGGTTACTGCACTCGTGGCTTCAATGTACATCGTCCTTGCTAATTTCACCATTCCAACTGGGTTATGTTTACGTCCTCAGATTCTGACCGCTTTTAAAATTTTTCTAAACAACCATTCATCTAAAATAGTTTCAGGGCTTTTGATGAACTCATCTATGTATAATTAAATCTTGTTTTGTGGATCCAATCACGTTTACGAATAACATCTGATTATTAACACCTCCGAAAAATAGCAAAGCAATTCATAATTCGTTCACGCTATACAAAGCTGCATACTTAAATGTATTTATTTATCGCTACTTATCTATCTTTTCTAAGTGCACTAATGCATAATAACTTGTATCGTAGCACGCATTCTGCTTGCAGTATCGTATAACATCAAAAAAATAAAGAGCAAACTGTTTTAAAGTATTGAATAATAATCGAAAATCTAAAAGAGCGAAACTCCTATAAACACGGGTTTATATAATGGCGCGCTTGCACGTCGGTTTTGTCCCTCAACGGACAATTTCCAGAATTTCGCATTCTATGTTCCCCTTTTCGACAGTCCGGCACAGCGCTTCTAAAAATTTGCACTCGCGCCAGTTAAAAATCTAGGAAATTTTCACACGTCGCGCAACGCGTCTGCGAACAATTAATTAATTTTGTATAGAAATTGTTACGTTTACACCTCTCATATCTGCATCTTGTATCAACCAATCGTAGCCCTATTGAAACTTCGCAAATCACGCCTTTATTAGCAGTGTCTCTGCTTGACGCGTTTTTCCATCCCTTTATCTGTCTCTTTCTACTCTGGTATGAGTGGTACAAATCGATAATCTTTATTATGGGCTATTTGAATCCACGTGGACCCGCGACGTGACTTACTTGAGTTAAATAACCCTTTAACTAGCCTGTCTCGTTAATATAAGCTACGGTTTATCTGACCGTTTCCAATATACGTAGAATCTGCATGTTTATCTATTCAAATTTATTAGAATTTGACATTTAAAAGTTTGCAGGTGTGCGCTTCTAATAAATGTTTTAAATATAATTCTCCGAGCTTGGTTTTCATGGTATTTTAACCAAACTTGGATTTTCACAGGCTTTTGTGCTTATTATATTTTACTAAAGGTTCAATTAACTCCAATTAAAATAATAATGAATGACATTGACTTCTACCCTTTAATTTTTAGCGAATACTAATTAAATATTGATTATTATTTGTACACTTTGTTTAATACCCGTTAGCTGATCACAAAAATAGGAATGTTTGTTTAAATTCCATTACAGCTGCACAAAGCATCTGCGTTCAAGACATCTGTCAACTGTGCAAAACAGAAAAATATGACGTCGAAAACATACGTTGAACTTATCGAAGGTTCATATGGAACAAAGCATGTTATTATAGAAAGCTAATCCGACAAAATTTCGTTTTACGGCTTATAAAACCAGCTCAACAATTAATTGAAATTTACACAATTTACGTGTTATAAACATAATATCAAGTTTACGTGTTCTAACCTTTAAACCACATGCAAGAAATATCTTACAACTAATAACGAACCCAACAGCTATTTGTTGCTTCACGAAAAATTATGACGGGATTTCCGTTCTACAAACAAAGTTACCAGCCATTCTAATTTGATACGACTGCATCCAAATTAACATCCATAATTTTTTATCAAACAAATTTCTTATTAGACAATTTTCAAATCGATGTTCCTACATAATGGTAATTCTTAACATTTTCTTGGATTCTAGTTGACGAATTCTGCATGTTTCATTCTACGTTGTCGCATTCTACGTTGTCGCATTCTACAGGTCGCATTCTACTGGTCGCATTCTACAGGTCGCGCTAAATAAATTACCTCAAATTACATTAGTTTGTATAATATATACTTTACCAACCGTTATTAGAAGATATCCTAACGATTAATAGTTGATGCGAAGGTTGCCAGCCTCCAGCAGAAAATACATCTTAACAACGCTGTTGCCGGCGGCCGACTGACTTGTCGAAACCAGAGCCGAGTGGTCGCGCCGATAGAGGCGGGGAACACGAAACAAACAAATAGAGAAGTGCTTGGGAATAGCTTTATGCGACACAGATATATTAATATAAGTAGATCCCTAAGGAACAATGCAAGCTTAGCGCATTATTCTTGTAATTCAATGCAATTAAATTATGACTGAAAATAAAAATGTTATATGGTGCTTTATTATTTTTCAGATGCTTTGATACCAGTTCAAACTCATCTCTCTGTATTGGATATCTTAAGTCATTTAATTCAATGTCTGATTCCTTTTCTAGTGTTTCTAGTTTCTGTGTCTAGGATATAAATTTTCTATATATTCTTGCAATTTTTATAGTGGTTAGTATTAGCAGTTTGTAATAAAATTTGGTTGAAGTAACAGTTCTGATTTGTTATAAAGGTTTTTTTTGTGAGAAACAGTGAGACGTTTCATTTCTTGAGTTGTGTCTTCAATCGAGTGGACTATTGTTGTGAAATTGTTGCTTTCGCAATTAATCTTTTTTGGTATTTGTTGTGACTAAGAATGTATTTAGTAATTAAACCTCGTAAAAGTAAGGCCCTATAATTTGATCTTTCCAAACCCCAGTTCAAACATTAACTCCGAATCGATGTTGATTTTGAATCTCTCTATTCCGTCTTGGATTTGCAATAGACCAATAATGTTCATTACTGCGATTGAACATTCCGGTATTTGAAAAGTGACATTCATCTGTCCAGATAATGTTATTTAAAAAATTCCGGTTTTCGGTAATTTTGGCTTGCAACCAATTACAAAAATTCAAACGTTGTCATTAGTGTGTAATGTTTGGCTAAAATGTATTTTATACGTTTTTGTAAGTGTTGTTTCTTAATGTCTTCAAAACTGTAGTAGAAGACAAACGTAAATTAACAGCGATCTCTCGAGTGAACATCGATGAACTATTATGAACCTAAAAAATGATATTTCACACATTACTGTCTAACAGTATAAATAAACAACAAACAGAGAATTCCCTGTTAATTATGGCTTCTCTTTTTTCCCAACTCTACTTCCATAACATACCCTGGGTCTATTGAAATTTCTAAATACAATTAAATTCCGGTGTAATTTTAAGAAGTAAATTTCATTCGGATGTCGCCTTCCAGGGTACATTTCTAAATAGATGACACGCATTTCTGCTATTCTTGTTGCACGCGTAATAAACTTGTAGCATATCAAACTGTTCTTCATTAGAAAAAGCGCATTTTAATTGCTAGCTAACACAATATTCAAATTAAATGGCAATCATTATCATTAGGTATTCAGTCCTGGAACTGGTTAGACGCGTACCCTCATTGTTTCCTATGCTGAGGTGACCTACGCATTTCCCTGAAATTTCCACAGTCTGCACCTTTCACTATCTGCGTGCATTAGCCTGATCTACGCCCACCTTTACCTCATTTTTTCCTATCTTTGCTTGTAATGTATACCGCATTATTCCCCAAAAATATCCTGCATTTTATTTCTCCCATCTTTTTTTTGTTTTCCACATATGCTTTCAACAATTTTCTCCTTGTTTCTATGTTTGTCGTCTTCGAACATAACCGCTGCTCTTTCTTGTTAGATGCAATTCGGATATATTCTATTGCTTCACAAATATATACCCTATTTCCCCGATATTCAGTAGTATGTGGAGGGGGTTCAGCAGCTTGCGGCTACTAAGATCCCCCAACACTCGAACATTTGTCGAATTAATAGTTTTCCAATATATCCTCTCGAACAAGGTTAATCGTCCTGAAACTGGTTGGACATGTACCTCCACTTATTTCTATTCTAAGCTATCCTACATAGTTCTCTGAAATTTCCACAGTCTAGATACAGCTCGGTTTCCCTTCGGTTACTTTCTAATTATATGTCCTATTTTACTGAAATTCAGTAGTATGTGAAGGGGGTTAAGCAGCCTGTGGCTGCCAAGATCCCCAACACTTAGACATTTTCCGAATTAATAGTTTTTCAGGAAATGTTTTTGGCAATTAAAATTAGTTGAGAAAACCTGTAGTTGCTTATAATAATTAACAGGTTTAAGTACAATTATTTTTTCTGTCATTAGCATTGCCTCTTGGAACTGGTTGGACACTTACTTCCATTGATTTCTATTCTGAGCTAGTCTACACATTTCTCTGAAATTTCCACAGCCTACATCTTTAACTGTCTGTGTACAATAGTCCAACCATTTGCTAGAAAATAAAAAATTGTCTTCAGAATGCCGCTACAGTTTTCTAATTTGTTTTGAAATAACAAAGGTATGAATAAAAAACAAAATAATTTTTTTTTTGGGTTTTTACCATAACATAGAAACAAATGCAGCTAGGTGAAATTTCGTCATGGCATAATACAAAGTGCTTCAATTTCGAGGGTAACCATGGGGGATCTCATTTAATATAAGTGATAGCGGGTAGGTTTAAATTTGGCACCTTTTAGGATTTTATGCTGAACAATATGCCATAACGAAATTTCATCTAGCTGCATTTGTTTCTATGTTATGGTAAAAACCCCCAAAAAAAGATTTTCGTTTTTTATTCATACCTTTGTTATTTCAAAACAAATTAGAAAACTGTAGCGGCATTCTGAAGACATTTTTTTATTTTCTAGCAGATGAAGTTATTAAATTTTTTATAAATCGTTTTGTTTCTTTTGTAACATCATCAACTTCCTTATTTCCTATGGACGCCGTATTAAACTTTTATTCTAAAAATTTTGCACGTAACGAACTTGTAAAACCGAAAATTCTCATTCCATCGTTGCTGTAGCCCGAAAACTGTTCAAAAAATACAACGGTCGCGAGCTTTTTGAAAATTTCTAGCATTCAACCAATCACACACATTTCTCCCATCCTCATGTCCAGCCTTCAGCTATTTTTCCTCGTTTAATTCATATTTGTTGTCTCTTTTACAATCCCACTCAATCAACAGAAAATCGATATTGTGGTTGACCTCCAAACTTGTCGCGTACTTTAAACGAGTGTTTTACCCCAAGGTCTATTATATGTGATCCCTGTCTGCTTTACGCTACGAATATTCCGTCTCACTTTGCTTTCAAACCATCTGTTGTTTTCGTAAATTTTGTATCGACCGTTAAGAACAATTCTACAGAATTATATTCTAACGTTCATTTCATGTTCCATGAACTTGTTATTTTATCTGTCAGGCTTTTCTATGAAGCAACTATCCGTTTGAAAACGTATTTTCCAAGTTGTTTAACTTATAAAATTTCTTAGGATTTGTATTTAACAAACGCTTTGTTTAGTTAAATGGAAAATATGCGTTTACATTATTGATTTTATATACCCAAAAGCTCTCATTATTATCTGAGGTACATGATTTACAAATTCTAAAATATTACAGCTAATTATGTGTATCCTTGAGTTTCACTTATTTCAAAGCTCTACACGTTATGCCAATTTAACATTCCGATTCATAAATACAAAAGTATGCTATTATTTGTCCGTTTTTAATGTCAAAACTAATTAATTTGGCGCGTAAATAAATTGTTTCTATTTCCTATATATACGGTCGTTACAAATTCATTCTCTATAATTTCCACGACAATATATATATATATATATATATATATTTATATATTTATATATTGTAGTGGATTTAAAGGGTTAAATTTGGGGTAAGCAATGCAATTTCAAACACCCTGTATAGAAAAAGGAACTAATTATTTACGCGCAAAATTAATTTCATTTATTTAATTCAAATGAACAAGTAGTGACGTATTTTTATAATTAATGATTGAAAAGTAATAAGTTCATAAAAGAAAACCAGTTTTAAAAGCAAATAGAAACGCATAATTAATTTAATTTTTTTTAATTTAAAGGGTAATAACGTCAGAAAATGCACCGTGGTATATAAAATCAATAATTACGAAGGCGAAAAGCTTTTGTTGTAACAAACAAGGACGTTAATTGTATCGAATACCGTGAAAAATAATCGCCAAGAAGTGTTACTTTAAACGATCAATAAAGAACACCTGCATGTTTGAAATGTCAGCTTCGTTGTATTTGTGAACATATTAAAGCGGGTTTCAAGGAAAATACTGTTCAACCGTCAGTGGCCTTGCATAAAAGCTAACAAGAGTTTTTTAAAGAGCAGAAGGGATGCACAACTAATAAGATGCCACAGATAGAGACGGGTATAAAAGCATTCGATTGCTCAAGCACGTATTCAATCCACGTGGACGCGGTCAGCAATATTTATTTTCCACCACTCAAGTAGGGTGGGAACGAGACATCCAATATGCATTAGACGGTGATAACAATATTACAGGCGGAGTTTTATGATGACATAGGACTGTGTCATTGGTCGAAATAGTTAGTTTTACAACAGACGAACGCGCGACAGGTGAATGAGAGTTTTCTAATTATATAGCGTGTTCACGAGCCAAATTTCGGGAAGTTTGAAGCGGTTATATCCAAAATTTGCAGAAACATTATTTTTAATTAAGTATTTCGTGTCAAGTGGGTCCGGGAGATTACATTTGAACCGTATAAATACGGGATGGAAGTTATTAAGTTTCTCTTTTTACTACTTTTGAGTTTGGTATCGCTTTAACTACGTATAACAAAAAACCGACGTTATAATAGATTTTGTGAGTATTAAAATTTGTTTGTTACATAGTAAGGTAGCACTAGCTCTTATAACTTGGTATTTGGGGGCCTTATAGTTATTAACGCGAGTAGTGGCAAGTAATTTAAATCAAATAAGATTCCACTTATACCATGTCAAGCTAGTACTTTAATAGAGCAATAAACACAAGTGTAATATACGTGGATTTGGATGCTGGAATGCTGGTGTATCCGAGCGCATAAACGAGAAGCCTAGGGGTTTTAGAGGACAGCATCGTCGGCGGACATCGAGCCTTGAAGCATTTTCCAGGTAAATCATTTGAATTTGCTGTTATTTGATGAGCTGTTGGCATTATTTGTGATGTGTGAGTGAACTTTTGGGGTTATTTATGGTTTTTTAACGTATTGGAAAAGATACGTGTATTTGACCCTGATGAGGGTATTTTAGATATTAAAAGAAAAAGGTGTATGTAAAGTTTATTAAATTTCATTACGAATTTAAATTAGATTGTTAAGGGTACATGGGTCATTAATCTTGTAGTAATTTTATGCTAGATGAAAAGCATACATTAATAAACTGGGTTATTATGAGCTCACCATACTCCAGTGTGAATAAATATAGGGTATTATTTGGGGCTCATTTACTCCTGTTGTATTAAATGTGTTTACAATAAAAATTTTAAAAAGGACTTTACAACGAAAATCGCACTTATTGAGTTGTAACTAGAGGACCGAAATGTATATATCTGTAAATAATTTTGTAAATAGCGGTAAATAAAAATTGTATGATTGTTGTATTATTTTGTGATTTTATTCAATGGTGTGTGAATGGGAAGGAAGAATGATTAAAAATTTAGGTATCCACGAAGAGGCACAGCTGAGCTAGCCAGGGAAGCTGCTGAAGATATTTTGTTGCAGCAGAAGAATCTGGGTAAGAAATTTTTTTACGAAATTTTTATTATTATTTTTGTGAAAAGTATTTGGCAAATGACTCATTCTCGACTTTCTTAAACGTTAAGTCCACGATCCACAGCACTCTTATGACGGCACAACGTAGGGGCTTCAATGATTTTTAGGGAGTTTCAGAGATCGATCCCCGACACGCAGCAATATATATATATATATATATATATATATATATATATATATATATATATATATATATATGAATGCCGCCTTAATTAATTGGGTCGCCAAATAATTTTTCAGCATGTGAAGGTATATGGTGTCACTTTTATTCGCAAACAGACATTGACCTTGGGAGAATCACATTTTCACTTTTTCCAATTCCGCTACAGTTCTGCTCAAATCACATTCAATGAATTCAGCGTCGTTGTTGAATGAATCATATGTCAGCGAATTTTTTTTATAACACACAAACTTCTCTGACTGCGTCCTGATCTTCAAACTTATGCAGAACTTGTATACGATAAACACGCCTCTTCAATTTGTGACGAACGTTTTCCAAACAGTGGCACTAGGAATGTTAAGCTAACTACTGAATCGATAGTAAAATGCATTGGGACTACACGATTGATCGCATCATCGGTGGGTTGGCATTTCCTGGTAAAACAGAAAACCTTCCAGAAAGGATTTCACGATTAACACTAAATATTTTATTGCATTTATTGATAGTGCTTTTAATTGAGCCAAATTATTAAAATTCTTTGCACCTCTTTTATTGTCACCTCCTACGAACAAGCGGAGATAGCAGTCGTTCTCCCTTATATTTTGGACATTTCTTCAATTTATCTTTTATCAGAAATTAGATTTGCAACAACTTTGTAAAACCCGCAAGACTTGATAAATACCGGGTATTAGAAATCCAAAGCATAAAATGCGTTAAAACTGCATTTGACACTTCAATCATTCAGCTTTTATCAGCAAAAACTTACCTTACAGATTATCTTAAAAGCTTCTAAAATTACACTTTTAATTTGTTGTCCTATCATAACTGCGTGAGCCTTAATTAACATACGCTATATCCTATGAAAACCAATTTGCGCAATAGAAACAGGCACAAATTGCCGTTCCACTCCTGTTCCAATTAATTACAGCTAACCCTTTCTACCATATTCCGCCCGCAAAGATTAGCTTTAATGGATTTTGTTCCTAAACATATTTTATGGTTAGACAGGATTTGTTTATACAAAGGAAATTTAGGCTTTGTTTAATGAATATGAAATTTATGGAGTTAATTGGATTATTTCCTACCCTTGTGGGGTTGCTTTTTGCTGTTCTTCATTACAATATTATAATACCTTTTCACCAACAAAGTTTCTAAAGAGACGGCAGTTTAAATTCATACATTTAACTAGAATACAAATTGCGTCGAAATAAAAATGTAATTTTTATTTTCATTGCGAGGAATGTAGAGCCTGCAACTAACAACCTTAATAATATTATCAAGGGGGAAAACACGGTGTTGTAACAACCTGCTTTGTTTAGCTGACACAGATCATACATTTTAATTTGGGTTGGTAAATGAAAACGAATTGTACTTTTGGAGGGTGAAATGGATGACTCGGTGTATGCTTCTTTACATTATTCTATCCGTTACCTAGACAGAGTATTTAATCCAATAGTCAGTATTGAAGTTAGTTTAAAGCTCAATCCTAAGCTTCTTATGTAGATTAGCTTGTAGGATTTTATTCTTCTTTGAAAATATTGCCAAAGTAGTCCTAAATGAAAAACTTCTTGTCTTGGAAGAGATACTGTTCGAAAATATGTATTTAAAATTGTTTATTCATCAAAAAACGATAACATTTATATGTTTAACTAAAAAAGACTATTTTTCGTTTTATATTGTCGCCAAATTGTCTGAATCGTATCGCATCAGTAACGTAAATAGATATCCGCAGGCTCGCGACCACAGCGAAGAGGGCCATTCAGGAGTCACATCGTTCAAAATGAGTCCGTATAACAGTGTAAATCGTTTTAGGCGTCTAATTACTATTTAGTGTATAATCATTTACCTATCTTTAACTTTGCCACAAATCCCATCACAACCCAATAATAAAAAAATACAATTGTCCACCGCCACTTTCCCCAAGAATATAAACGTTTTCCTACGTCATTCGTTTGTGCATCGTAGATGCGCGAATGTCTACAGTACACAAAAATTTTTGCACTTTCCCATTGAAAGATATGGTTAAATTAACTTGGGGTGGGGGTTACAGAAACGACAAGCCCTTCCAAAACAATTTCCGATTTTTTAGTCACAATCGGTTATGCATCGTAAGTGCATAAATGTGTAACACGCGTGAAGTTAACCCCCAACTTTTGAAAAAAATAACTTGCTATAGCTCATTCGTTTGCACATGTATGCACATCCGGTATTTTTGTTTGCACACTTTTCGTTTAGAAATTATTCAAGAAACAATTTAGGGGGGGGCCAACTTCAAACTGGCCCCCCGACTTTCAGCAAGTTTATTTTAAACCGGCGGAATTAATACATCATCGTTTGCACATGTATGCACATCCACTATTTTTGTTTGCACACCTTTCGTTTAATAGTTATTAAAGAAACCATTGTGGCGGGCCAACTTCGCACTAACCCCCCGACATTTAGCAAATTCATTTTAAACCTACGAAATTGGTAGATTTTCGTTTGCACATGTATGCACATCTACTATTTTCGTTTGCACACTTCCAGTTTAAAAGTAATTTAACATTGAGCTTCATAATCCTCGCTATACGATAGCTACTGTTAAAAACGTGAAAACATTGTTACAATGAACCCAATTGATACCTTTTCGTTTCCACATTACGAAACACATCAACTTTTTGTTTGCACACCACTGTAAGTCAAAAAAATTTTTTAATTTAATCATGGATGCTAACTTCACACATGTCCAGTATTGCATTTTTGTGCAATTCAAACATGTGATGGCGGAAATCAAAGTATCTTCGTTTGCACATCATAAATCAAGTCGCTTTTTTGTTTGCACACCTATAGTTCAAAACTTATTTAACATTTACTTTCGTAGTCCCCGCTATACGATAGCTACTGATGCTGTTTTAAAAAAACGGTACGAATGCCGTTATTTATAAAATGCTCTAAAAACCTCTATTACTGTTTAATTATCTAACTACCACTAGTATCAACTCAAGCTGGTGCATCTGACTGGAAATTAATAGTCAAAAATACAACAGAAATTTCAAGTTTTGCTTAAGGGGAAGTACATACCTCCTGTTGTCTAGTATTCATACGAGACGGTTGAAAATAAATTCTCGAACTAGCGACATCTTGTAGAGCTATATAATAATGTAAATACATAGGACTATATACATTTGAAAACAATATTTTAGTAAATGCATTGATTAAAATACTCTCAATCAACGGTATAGGTTCATGTGTATGTCTGGTAATGTGCAAACGAAAAGGTATCCATTAGGCTCACTGTAATCCATTTTTGCCCATTTTGAACAATAGCTCTCATATAGCGGGTACTACGAAAGTAAATGTTAAATTAGTTTTGAACTAAAGGTGTGCAAACAAAAAAGCGACTTGATTCATGATGTGCAAACGAAAATACTTTGATTTCCGTTATGACATGTAATAATTGCACAAAAATGCGATATTTGACATGTGTGAACTTAGCCCCCTTGATTAAATGTAAAATTTTTTTTAACTTACAGTGGTGTGCAAACAAAAAGTTGATGTGTTTTATAATGTGTAAATGAAAATGTGTCGATTAGGCTCACTGTAATCCATTTTTGCACATTTTGAACAGTAGCTCTCGTATAACATGTACCACGAAAGTAAATGTTTAAGAAATTTTGAACTAAAGGTGTGCGAACAAAAAAGCGACTTGATTCATGATGTCCAAACGAAGATACTTTGATTTTCGTCATCACATGTTAGAATTGCACAAAAATGCGATATTTGACATGTGTGAACATAGCCCCCCCTGATTAAATTAAAATTTTTTTTTTACTTACAGTGGTGTGCAAACAAAAAGTTGATGTGTTTCATAATGTGCAAACGAAAAGCTATCAATTAGGCTCACTGTAATCCATTTTTGCATATTTTGAACAATAGCTCTCGTATAGCGGGTACTACGAAAGTAAATGTTAAATTAGTTTTGAACTAAAGGTGTGCAAACGAAAAAGCGACTTGAATCATGATGTGCAAACAAAGATACTTTGATTTCCGTCATCACATGTTAGAATTGCTCAAAAATGCGATATTTGACATGTGTGAACATAGCCCCTCTGATTAAATTAAAATTCTTTTTTTGACTTACAGTGGCGTGCAAATAAAATGTTGATGTGTTTTGTAATGTGCAAACTAAAAGGTATCAATTGGGCTCGTAACAATTTTTTCACATTTTCCACAGTAGCTATCGTATAGCGAGGACTATGAAGCAGAATGTTAAATTACTTTTAAACTCGAAGTGTGCAAACGAAAATAATAGATGTGCACACATGTGCAAACGAAGACCTATCAATTTCATCGGTTTAAAATAAATTTGCTAAATGTCGGGGGCTAGAGTAAAGTTGCCTTCCACAATGGTTTCTTTAATAATTTTTAAACGAAAGGTTTGCAAACAAAAGTAATGAATGTGAATACATGTGCAAACGATAATGTATTAATTCCGGCGGTCTAAAATAAATTTCCTGAAATTCGGGGGGGGGGGGGTGCAGTTTGAAGTTGGCTCCTCCAATTTGTTTCTTGAAAAATTTTTAAACGAAAAGTGTGCAAACAAAGATACCGGATGTGCATACATGTGCAAACATGTGCAAACGAATAAGCTATAGAAAGATATTTTTTTCAAAAGTTGGGGGAGCTAACTTTACGCCGAGTGAAGTTTGCCCCCCCAACTTTTGAAAAAAATAACTTTGTATACGTAGCTCATTCGTTTTCACATTGTTTGCACATGTACGCACATCCGGTAATTTTGTTTGCACACTTTTCGTTAAAAAATTATTTATGAAGCAATTTGGGGGAAACAACTTCATACTGGCCCCCCGACTTTCAGGAAATTTATTTTAAACCGGTGAATTAATACATCATCGTTTGCACATGTATGCACATACATTATTTTTGTTTGCACACCTTTTGTTTAAAAGTTATTAAAGGAACCATTGTGGAGGCAAGCTTCACACTAGCCCCCCGACATTCAGCAAATTCATTTTAAACCGATGAAATTGATGGATTTTCGTTTGCACATGTATGCACATCTATTATTTTCGTTTGCACACTTCCAGTTTAAAAGTAATTTAACATTCAGCTTCATAGTCCTCGCTATACGATAGCTACTGTTGAAAATGTGAAAAAATTGTTACGAGCTCAATTGATACCTTTTCGTTTGCACATTACGAAACACATCAATATTTTGTTTGCACACCACTGTAGGTCAAAAATTTTTTTAATTTAATCAGGGGGGCTAACTTCATATATGTCAAATATCGCATTTTTATGCAATTCTAACATGTGATGACGGAAATCAAAGTATCTTCGTTTGCTCATCATGAATTAAGTCGATTTTTCGTTTGCACACCATTAGTTCAAAACTTATTTAACATTCACTTTCGTAGTACCCGCTATACGATAGCTATTGTTCAAAATATGCAAAAATGGATTACAATGCCTAATCGATACATTTTCGTTTGCACATTATTAAACACATCAACTTTTTGTTTGCACACCACTGTAAGCCAAAATTTTTTTAAAATTTCATTAGGGGGGGCTAACTTCACACATGTCAAATATCACATTTTTGTGCAATTCTAACATGTGATGACGGAAATCAAAGTATCTTCGTTGGCACATGATGAATCCAGTCGCTTTTTCGTTTGCACACCATTAGTTCAAAACTAATTTAACATTCACTTTCGTAGTACCCGCTATACGATAGCTATTGATCAAAATATGCAAAAATGGATTACAATGCCTAATCGATAAATTTTCGGTTGCACATTATGAAACACATCAATTTTTTGTTGGGACACCACTGTAAGCCAAAAATTTTTTTAAATTTCATCAGGAGGGGCTAACTTCACAAATGTCAAATATCGCATTTTTGTGCAATTCTAACATGTTATGACGGAAATCAAAGTATCTTCGTTAGCACATCATGAATCAATTCGCTTTTTCGTCTGCACACCATTAGTTCAAAACACAATGGTTTCTTTAATAACTTTTAAACGAAAGGTGTGCAAACAAAAATAGTGGATGTGCATACATGTGCAAACGATGATGTATTAATTCCGCCGGTTTAAAATAAATTTGTTGAAAGTCGGGGGGCCAGTATGAAGTTGGCCCCCCTAAATTGTTTTTTGAATAATTTTTAAACGAAAAGTGTGCAAACAAAAATACCGGATGTGCATACATGTGCTAACAATGTGAGAAAATAAGTTGGGGGACTGTAGAAACGTTAGTTCGCCCTCCCCCACCCCCACCCAAACAATTAAAAAAATTTCAATCGCAATCGTTTGTGCATTGTGGGTGCCTAAATTTGCGCACTATACGAACGTTTGTGCATTTTTCCATTCTAAAGTGTATATTGTAGTGGGAGACAGGGGGGGGGGGACAACGTTTCGGATAAAATATTGCAGAGTGGCGGGAAGTTAAAAAAATTTACAGAAAGATTCTCCAAGAGGGTTGATATTCGCTCAGGAAACAAAATTTTTTTATACATAATAAAATAAAGGATAATATGTATAAACTAGTATGTAAGGGATTAAGAAAAGTTTGTAATTCAAATATAGATAAGTTAGGATAAGATTGTGAAAAAAAGGACAAAGAAAAGATGAGTAGGCTAGATTTAATAAAAAAATTATGAAGAAGGCGAAGGTGGTAACAAGTTAATAATAGAGAGTACAAAAAATGAGTGGACAGAAAATGTAAGGTTTTTTTGGAGAAATAACTCTCTGACACTGATATATGTATATAAAAGTATATTTTATAATAAGGGAAAAGTGTTTTTGGAATAATTAGAATAGCTAAAGAAGATATAGTGTTATATAAATGATATTCGTAAAAAAGTAGCTGTACTTAGAACTTATATACAAAAAAAATTGAAAAGACCTCAAATTTGACAAATAAAAAATAATTATTATGCTGGTGAAACAAGGTGTTAAATTTACTCCAAAACAGAAGTCATCAAAGGAAGTAGTGTGGAGGAGAAGAAGATACAACAAAAGAAAGGTAAACATATTCTAGAGGAGGAACAAGAAAAACCAAGAGGAACATCAAAATTACAAATAGGAGAATTGAGGAAAGTATCATTTATCCTTTTCGTTTGAATTTCACATTTTATGAGAATCCATCAATAATTCAAATTTAATTCAAATTTGGAATATAATTAGATCCTGTAAAAATAACAAAGCCACGGGCGTCTAATTAGAAATACAAATAAAAGTTTCAAATCTTAATTGACCTAACTACATCAAATTTGGAATACTTGTCAAAATTAAGTGTCAATCAAATTATTTAAAACAAAGATATAAGTAATATTAGATTCACTAATCCATTCTGAATTTCTAGCAAAACCACACTATTCTACCGCAAAGTTTTACAAAATACCGAAACATAAAGGAAATAAATCAATCAAAATTGTGAAAATTGAATCGAAGGAATTTCAAGGGAATTAGAACATAGTAGTTGTACCGAAAAGCCATAACTCACAAATAAGGATATTACTTTACGTGAGTACCAAAAGTTTAATTACAGTAGAAATCGCAACTGTCAATTTAGGTAGTAACAGATCAATTGAAAAAAAAAACAAAAAGAATCTAATTATACATAATTTGAGCAGCACAGTATCGCTTAATTATTTTTAGTTCTAAGATTGTTCACTAGGATATTGATCTAAAGTATTTTGCCATATCATACTTAAACCATAGAACCCTCCTTGAAGAAAAGATCATCAAGTCAACGACTGGGTTTAAATTTTGGGTAGATACGGGCATTTAAATTTTGTAAAATATAAGAGAACCATTAAATATAAATATAAAGGAATAACAACTTATACTTGGGACAAAAGTACATAACAACACAATATGGAGAAATTGATCGGTTGGGGCTGTAAAAACTGCAGTCATCAATCAAAACAGCGATGGTGCTGTTAGAAAATGGTGTAGGAAACTTGCGGATGGTCGAAGAGACGTGCATGACGAATGTGGTTAAGGACGCAAGTCGGTCGCTACAGCAAGTTTGGTTGACCGGTTGACAAAGCAATCCGAAAAAAACGGAGGTTTACAATTAGTGATTGTTAATAGCATTTCCAAACATTTCTAGGTCTTCCTTTTACAAAATTGTTACCACCGAGCTAGGATATCAAAAACTGTGTGCCCGTTGGGTTTCAAAAATATTGAATGAGAACAACAAAATGAGGCGAATGGCGTCATCCCTGACTTTTACCATACTTTATGACAACGACAAAAACAGTTTCTTAAAGTCTGTTGTTACTGGGGTGACACTTGTGTCCTGTAAGACAATCCAGGCACCAAAGAACAGTCATAACAATGCATGCACACGCACTCTCCCAGCAAGTCCAAAAAATGCAAACCTAGTTTAACCAGGCGGAAAACAATTGCTACCGTTTTTTGGGACCACAAAGGTGGATTTCATAGGACGGTGGTAAACAATAACAAAAGAAGCTTACTGTAAGACTCTACGTCGTCTCCGGAGAGCGATACAAAACAAACGGCATGCTTTCATCTGGAGTGATTTTGTTCCACGATAATGCATGACTGCATAGTGCCAGAACTTCTCCAACAGTTCAAGTGGGAAGTTTTAGACCACCCACCTTATAGCCCTGATTTAGCACCCAGTGACTATCACCTTTATCGAGAAATGGAAACATGGTTAGGTCGGTAACGCTTCGCTAACAACCAAGGGATTCAAGATGCTGTAAGGACCGACTTGAGCGCACTGGCGGCAGACTTGAGGGTATAGGAAAGCTAGTTTCTCGTTATGACAAATGTCTCATCCTTCACAGTGACTACGTGGAAAAATAAGTACATATTATAAATTTTTTGCAATTAAAATCGTCATGTTATTTCAATGTGTCTGTTATTTATGGCCTATCGAAACTTGAAAAAAACAGCTTTCGTACGAACGGTTTGCATAGTATATAAACTCTATTGGACAGTAACCTCTTGAAAGTGCTATTATTGGAGTGATTCTAAAAGAGACGCTTTTCACAATTATGCAATTATATAAATACAATTTGGTACCAAACTTCAAGCGGAAAGAATGGAATCAAGTGAGCACGCGCAACAAAAGCAAGCTAAGGAACTAGCATTATTCTGTGTTAGTGTAAAATTGAAAATGGTTATTATTTTACAGGCTATGAGTAGACTGGAATAATCAGTAATCTGAACAACCTCGGTGTAGGTTCAGTGAAGGTAAATTATAACTATTGAACGAGGTGTAATAGTAATAAAAGTATGAAAAGGTACTATGAGTGACATCCTTAGCGCAAAAGAATTAAGAAACAAAGTCTTAAAAAAAGGGTCCTGCAAAAGATACCTAAACTCAAGACCGTATATAAAAAATTGTTTGGTAGGGGTCCATGCAAAATATCTTAGATTAATACAAAGGGACGTATGCATTAAGAAACAAAGTATGGAAAATACAATTCGACATTCAACAAAGATATACTTCGTAATTTCAACCATAAATAATTATCTTGACTAAAGGCAGTATAGTTTTGACGAAGGTTTCGAAAGTTTAGAAATTGGGACACTTTACTAGGAAACATATAATACAAAAATAATGTACTATAAAATAAAATTAGATCGTCTTGATGAACGCGCAAATCTATAGATTATTTCCTCAATTATTACTTCAATTTCCTTATGAATACTCGATAAATCAAGTCCAGTTAATCTCTTGCTTCTCATTGAATTCCTAAGATAACTTTTAGTCCGATTAATTGTCAAGAATGTCCTTTCTGGGGTTGCAATAGATACGAGCAAGGCACAAAAAACTTTCAACAAATTGTAGATATTTGGAAATATTTTCTGGTTGCACAATTTTATTGCGTCTAAAGGATTTTCTGGAAGATATTCATTTTCTAACACATTGGACCGCTTGTCTTCCACATATTTAGTTAACTAAGTAAAGTATCTTCATCAAAAATTGTTTATAGATTTGTTTCTGTTCCATAATATCATCACTAAAGTCTAAGTTTACACGTTGTTTAGACAAAATATAACTTAAAGCTTTAAAGCATTTTTACGATTTAAAAACCCCGAATCTAACTGCGTTAAAAAGTCATAAAAAAAGGGATTGCAACTGATATTCTGTAAAATGTTCTGGACTTGACGAAACTACATTTGGGCGTTTTTTGTTTTGTAACATTTTCAAATGTTACGTTTGCAAAATAACCCCAATAAGTACTTTTATTATGTAGTCATACATAACCCCTAATATATGCAACACACTTTACGATACCTACTACACAGTTGGTATATTTAATGAGCTGTGATTAATACGTTGGGACAAAATAATTATATCCCAACAATTGATCCAGTTGTTGTTTACAACATTTAATTTATATCCTTAAGTGATTTAATAAAAATTTATTATTACATTTATGATGTAGATAAAATAAATACATTCCTAAATTACATCTTTATGAAATATTTGATAATATGTACAGCCATCTGTCGTAAATATTCGAAGACAAAGGTGTCGATTAAATGTCAACTTGTTCTTAATCGGAAAAGAGTCTAAGGTCGTCTCTCCTCAAACGAACATGGCTCATTTAGTGTCCTGAGGATCGTCATAGTTAGAGAGAAGTCAGCAAAGCGTCGAAAATGATCGACATGATGTTTCTTTAGGGAGTTAACAATGCAAAGAAATTTTTTGGTACGTTAGTTCAACATCTAATATTACAATTCGTTTAAGATGCACACTTCAGATTGTTAGTTTGGTTTTTGAAGAATCAACGTGATATTTACTTCCATCTATCTGGGATGCTTGTAATTTCAACGCACTACAATTGCTTGGTACAAAATTGCAAGATTTCAACTTATTTGAATTAAATAAATGGTTTAATTATCTGCGAAAAGGCCTGGTTAAAGTCCGAGCAGCCATAATTCGTTACATAAACAACACGTAATCGATACATATAACTGGTTGGTATAACAGGTGTTGAACTGAATATTCAAGGTGCGTACTATTTATAATTTTATTTGAAAGGTGTCACTTGTCAACTACGTTTGTTTACACTATAACGTTTTGCCTTACCCATGGGCAGTTTATTACTACTATGTGACCAGCTGAAAAGCACAAGGATAGATGACGAGGATTTCCTGTAGACGTAAAGAGCCCACGGTAAGTTTCGGTGGAAAATGGTTCGTAGATGAGGAAACCTCCAAAGTCTAAGCGGCTAGTCGAGCGATTTGCTCTGGGTAGAACATGAGCTTTGGGTCGGGGTTGGATTGCGACCAAAATATAGTGAATATGGCGCCACCGAATTTTTGTATACCAAGAAGACCTTACTTGAGTCTTTTGTATAAGGCGAATGCGGAAACCTTAACTCAAATACCGCTATACAAAATATTACAGGAACACAAATCCTAAAGTTTTCTTACCTTATGGCTCAATATTGACCTCTAAAGCTGCACTGCTACACCTGTAAACAGATAAAGACAAGTATAGCACAGTTTGTGCACTCATTTCAAAAATTCATAATTAATTAGAATCGACCCTCATTTATTCCAACTAATAATAATAGTCTTGACCAAAATGAAAATCTATTCCTTCAAATTGCAGTTATAACATTGATAAAACACCTTCTTTAAAAATTTGATTAAATAATAATAATGCGAAATATGTACTTGGAAATAATCAGCATCTCTCACAAATAGAATATAGTAGTTTTTACATTAGTAAAGTCTAGCAAAATTTATACTTGAAAATGATTAAATTTGAGTTTTTGAATAAATTAAATTTATATTACAACTTTATTTGGTCTTGGTAGTACTACTTGGACCTCACATTCAATGGCAAAATATTCCAATTAATATTTAATGAAATGCAAAATGTAACAATTTAATTCTCTAAGATAAAATAATTTGTAATTCAAATAATCGCTTTAAGTTTCGTTAAATCTGAAGGTTAATCTTTTCTATTTTTATATCGTTTTTTGATAGTACTAATGCAAAGATTAAAAATGAAACTTTATAGATTCCTTTCACCAAAGTTTAAAAATAACTTGTTTGTCATTCACATAATGAACTAGGAAATTTCCACGTGAACAAACAAAACTTATTTGTCTGCTATGCCAAATGCTACAGCTGACGTATAAAAAAACACAAGTTACATACCAGATGTTAATCCATCAGAAAAATACTTGCAAGGTATTAGGACCATGCCCGGAATAATAATTAATAAATTGTAATCTTCTTGTTTCAACATTTACAAATTAGGAATTTCCGTTATTACACAAGCCAATTAGCTGGATACTAAATATCTAACAAAACATCACGCGCGTCCACTTCAAACAATTGAACCACGCCAGATTGATAAATAAATTTTATACATTTCTCAAATTAAAGTAAGCTTCTTAAATTATAGTAAGTTGCTTAATTTATATACGTTACACAAGTTTCACAAGTTGCCCAAGTTGCACAAGTTGCATAAGCTGCACAAGTTGCATAAGTAGCATGTTATCCTAAAGCCATTTAAAACAATTTAACGTCCCGTCTAATGCAAACATATAATGAACTTCGCCGAGACGATTGCATCTTGAAAACGACTTTAAACTTTTGGTGCTTCCAACACGTGGTCTGCAACAACGCCATGTTCTTTGATTTAAAGAACAATTGACTTTCTCTAACAACAGCTCAGTTGGAAGTGTTCTATTGACGTATGCTGCCGCTTGACAACAGTTATGATTTTACAATCATCAAAAGGAGGGAGCTCTTATAGTGACACTAATAAATGGCATTTTCTGTCACCGTTTAATTTAAAATTTTATGCTCTCAATACGAAAGCTTATACTGTATTCAACAATATGTAATATTTATCACGTAGATTGTGTAGCGATATTATATTTACATTGACTTTTATGAATTAATTAAATTAGGTATTTGTGAAAATATTACTAGAAAATAAACTCGTTACAACACTCTAACAGGGGTATTATAAAACCTAATTTGGCTATAAATATTTCATGAAATTCAAGTGAGTTTAAAACTTAGAAACGGGTGTATTTCGCATTGATTAAGTAATTTGATAATATTGATCAATACATTTAAACATAACCCTAGTTCTAGCTTAATTAATCATAACTTGCTATAACAGCTATCAAGTAAATTTTTATATTGGCCATCTCTTATAATGATTAAAGAGAGACATTTTAATACTCTAATGAGTTTTTATTAAAGCTGTTTTTTTGTTTATCAACATTCCATACTTCAACTTATTTAGATATTTAACTTGTATAAATCATACACCTGATTTCATCTTTGACTAAAGATATTTTTGCTTCTTTTATCATCTGATTACGAAGCCTTGCTTAATTTATTTACTATATCAATGAATTTATAATCTATACATTCCAATTGTAAGTAGTTAACGGATCTGATTTCTACATAATATAGTAATTGTTGCATTTTTATTAGAATCAAACGTTAAGGTTTATTATTAACGTGAAATTTAAAATCAAGGGAGTTATACTTTCATTTATATATATATATATATATATATATATATATATATATATATAATAAGATGTATCTGTAAACAAACTCTATGAAAATAATAGAGCCTATTGACGAATACAAATCGGGCTGGTAGTTATATAGCCATTTACAAAACATTAGCTTATTACTTCATAGGGGAGGAAACATCCACTGACCGACGGTTTCGGCTTTATTAAGCCTCCTCAGAGTGAAATAGTCTCCAAGAACCCTATAAAGTAATCGAAGCTATTATAATGATATAATTTCGAAACAATCACTGTACTATGGCAAAAGTAAATAAAACCGCCATCAGGTGATAAAACACCAACACTACTAAAGTGTGGAAGTACAGAATTGAACCGAAACTACATAATAAATCCTATAGATGGCTATACAAGTACGTGAGGCCATTTGAGATTTGCGGAATGTTACAAGCAAAATTTATTTGCAAACGTAACAAACCTTCTCGCGGCGACACCCAGGTTCATGGAGACTATTTCACTCTGAGGAGGCTTAATAAAGCCGAAACCGTCGGTCAGTGGATGTTTCCTCCCCTATGAAGTAATAAGCTAATGTTTTGTAAATGGCTATATAACTACCAGCCCGATTTGTATTCGTCAATAGGCTCTATTATTTTCATAGAGTTTGTTTACAGATACATCTTATTTTATATATTGTTTTACACAATTTCTTATTGCGGACTGCAAATAACCGTTCTGTTATTATTTGATTTGCCTTGGGGCATGAACCTGGGTGTCGCCGCGAGAAGGTTTGTTACGTTTGCAAATAAATTTTGCTTGTAACATTCCGCAAATCTCAAATGGCCTCACGTACTTGTATAGCCATCTATAGGATTTATTATGTAGTTTCGGTTCAATTCTGTACTTCCACACTTTAGTAGTGTTGGTGTTTTATCACCTGATGGCGGTTTTATTTACTTTTGCCATAGTACAGTGATTGTTTCGAAATTATATCATTATAATAGCTTCGATTACTTCATAGGGTTCTTGGAGACTATTTCACTCTGAGGAGGCTTAATAAAGCCGAAACCGTCGGTCAGTGGACGTTTCCTCCCCTATGAAGTAATAAGCTAATGTTTTGTAAATGGCTATATAACTACCAGCCCGATTTGTATTCGTCAATAGGCTCTATTATTTTCATAGAGTTTGTTTACAGATACATCTTATTTTATATATTGTTTTACACAATTTCTTATTGCGGACTGCAAATAACCGTTCTGTTATTATTTGATTTGCCTTGGGGCATGAACCTGGGTGTCGCCGCGAGAAGGTTTGTTACGTTTGCAAATAAATTTTGCTTGTAACATTCCGCAAATCTCAAATGGCCTCACGTACTTGTATAGCCATCTATAGGATTTATTATGTAGTTTCGGTTCAATTCTGTACTTCCACACTTTAGTAGTGTTGGTGTTTTATCACCTGATGGCGGTTTTATTTACTTTTGCCATAGTACAGTGATTGTTTCGAAATTATATCATTATAATAGCTTCGATTACTTCATAGGGTTCTTGGAGACTATTTCACTCTGAGGAGGCTTAATAAAGCCGAAACCGTTGGTCAGTGGATGTTTCCTCCCTATGAAGTAATAAGCTAATGTTTTGTAAATGGCTATATAACTACCAGCCCGATTTGTATTCGTCAATAGGCTCTATTATTTTCATAGAGTTTGTTTACAGATACATCTTATTTTATATATTGTTTTACACAATTTCTTATTGCGGACTGCAAATAACCGTTCTGTTATTATATATATATATATATATATATATATATATATATATATATATATATATTTAAAGAAATCTAAGTTACTATTGCACAAACATTTTTTAATACCTGAATTATATATACGTTCCATTTTTGTTATAACATATAAATTTGTTAAAGTGTTAAAGGATATTATGCTACATTATACTTTTCTAAGAAACCTAGAACATTTTTATTTCAACAATATAAAATACTTTCATAAAGGTTAACACTAGAAGATATAAAGGTACTTACAATATGATGTTATTTGGAAATATATTGGAGAAGCAAACTGCTGCCTCATATGCTATATTTTTAATCTTGTAATTTATTTCAGGTATCTCATCGTTGTAGTTAACTTATGGGTTTTACATTCCCCTTTCTTTCTGAATGTAGTGGCGCTCAATATATTGTTTATTTTTTTTAATATCTATTCCCACCCCTGAACCATTGCTTTCTACCGCTTAGAGTAAAGTCTAGAGCATAGCATCGGTAACATCCAATTATCTAATAAAGGTTTTGGGTTAAAGTTTTGACGTTAATCTAGGGATAGTTATGTCACAGTCAATATTTTCTAATAGAAGCTTTGCCTCCAAGAAAACTTTTGCAAATGTCGAATCTATATTTATTCTAGATGTCAACATAGTTTTTTATGTCCTCAATATAGCCGAGTGCGGTAGACAAATCGCATTCCATTGTTTGCCAAAGTTTGCAAAGGATTATTGTGAGTGAAAATATATTGTCAGAAACACGTATACTGACGACAAATTCTCCCTTGGTTACGCACTATAAATATTACGTAGCCCTTGAAGAAACTTCAAGATCTGCCAATTCAGTAATTTCTTCAAGTAAGTCCACGATCGTTGATATATTCGTTTAAAACATAAAAAGGCGATATGGTTTTTAACCTATCTGATTGCACATATGGCGGTAAGTTTTTGCCATTTAGAATTTGGCAAATATTTTCTAGTACTTGTTTTTAAAATTTCAGTACTTTTAGGCGAATCTCTAAAAAAGTTTTCGACGGACTTGACTGTTCCCATATAATTTGAAATATATTGATTTTGACACAACTGAGCTATTGTTCAATTTAGTCAGTGAGCACTACAATGCACTATAGACCTGCCGGGTACTCTCTATTAATAATTGACCGATTCTTTTAAAACCGCTCCGTCGTAGCCTTGTTCAGCAAGATAACTCATTTTGATTCCTAAAATTTTCAACAAATCAATTACAACCGCAGCCAAATGCTTATTCGTTGTTTCTTTTACTGAAGCAAATCCCACAAAGACATCGCGTATTGATAGATTTTCATTCAAATAGCACACGCAAAATGATAATTGTTCTGTTCGTGGAACATCAGAAATTTCATCGGCTAAAATAGAAAATCCTTTAGATTTATTGATTTGTTTTACGAGCTTGTACTGAATTATATTCTCACATAACGAAATTATGAAATTTTGTATTTGAGGGTTAGGATATTTCACTTACAGAAGTTTGAAAATGTTCTTGTGCTATTTGATCACCAGTACTAACTCGAAGAAGCAGAAGAATCCGAAACGTACCCTCATTATGTAACACTGGACTATTAAGACCTATTGATCCATAGACTTAAGTCCACGCAAAGGAAATTCTTGTCGCCCACAAAAAATTAATAGCTTTTATTTTCTGACGATGTTACGTCGCCTACTAGTTATAGTTTTTGTTAAGTTTGCACCCCAAAGTTTTCCAAGTGTATTGAAAATGGTAGGTTTACGACAGGGTATAAATAAATTACCATGGAAAAGGTTGACTCGACCGTTTTTGGATGCGGAGACTACAAAAGACTTAGAATCTCAGGGGAAAAATAAAGAAACATTAGGAAGCTCTAACCTTATGAAGAAGCTATTACAAAAAATTGAAACGCAGATTTGTGGAATAAGAATGTTTCAGTATTATATTACGAACATTTTAAATTGTAATAATTTGTCTACAAGACATAGAAATTAACTTAACAAGACTTTGAACTTAAGTCAAATATAATAGCAAAACACAAAGTTTTTATCTGATAATACTATTTTTAAATTAAATACTTGTTACGTGTTACGGTATTCTGTGCGGACAAGAAAGAATTCAGCACAGTAAGTAGTAGAAAATTGTACACACCGAATACCGCAACCAAACACAGAGACAGAATCGAACTCCAAAAGAATCAGAGTTCGGACTAACTCAAAAACGTCAGAGAGTGGGGTGGATAACCTAGACAGAAAATTGAATTGGAAACCTCAATAACAAAGAAATTTATGTTATGAACATGTAGGAAACATAGTCTCAAAAGAATATTTACAGACGTCGAAAATACAGTGTTGCGGAATCGTTCGTTACAGCGTGATGTCCATAAAGCGTAAATTTACATTATATACAGTATGCGGTCTACATAGAAAATTATCAAGCACAAAATCTTACTATCTAATTACAAGGTTACTTACAAGGAATTCCAACCTTAAATATGTATAAGAAATATCAAAATAATAATATAATCAGTAATAAGTTCTGTAGGAAATGCATCTCGTATAATTAAAATTTTAAACAGTCCATTATTTGACCTTCACAGTAAAAAGCAAACAGTAGAAAAGCACTTGAAACGTATTAAAATTCTTACAGTAATTTACACATAATTAAGCGCGCATTATCGTCGGTCTGCAATGTATTGTAGAATTAAACAAAAGCAAGTGTCTATTTTCCAAAACACTAACACCATATAAAGTAAACAGAAAAACATATTGTACTTGGAGTTATCTTCTCTCGGATGCCATCTCACGAAATGCAACTGGGGACTAGAACAACTTAACGGTACTGCACTAGCACACGCATTTTAAAAACACAACTGCACAACGCTCAGAGAAGTCGCATCAGTAAAGAAGCGTCGAATTAATAACAGAGGAGTCGACTTAGTCAGAGTCGAATTAATAAGAGCTGTCGAATAATTAAGAGACCTTTTTAAAGTTGTGGTCGTATTTATACAGCTTTTGAAAATCATGGAAAGAAAAATATCACCCCATTCCCACCGATGTTGGTGTAGAATATTCGGAGAAGGCAGACAAAAATATATACAACTACAAAACCTTTTTAGAATTCAGAAAAATACGATAATTAATTCTACTGAATTTTGTTGGTTGCAGTGGAAGTAAGCTACATTTTAAAACGCCCCTGCAATATAGATAAATCAAACCACGATGTAGCGTGTAAAGTGGCCTAGTTTTCTCGAGCAGAACAGAGGTTTGTATGCTCATCGATCCACGTTATAAGTAGTCTCAAAATAATTTAATAAGGGGAGACGTTGCCATCAACAAAATTTAGGCAAATATAACAACACGGAACTTCAAGGAATACGAGCAAATAACAAACACATTTAAGCATTCAATCTTTGCAAAGAACATATTTAGAAGTAGCTTTAACGACCAGCAGCTACATCGACCAACGGTTATAATTATTTTACCAAGAATTGTTAAGGCGAGTTTCTCTGTTTTAGAATAGTAAATATTTTAACGAAACTATTTGAAATACTAAACTAACTAACACGTATCGGGGAAGAGGGTTGATTTGAAGTTGTTTGAGGAGCAAACATTTCAAAGAATTTAGTGTTAGAAGATGCAAATGCTTGTTAGGTTTTTTAACGAATTGATAAACAGTTACGGGATATATTCCACATTTTTATGCAGGACGGTTTTTAATACTTGAATATTTGTCAGGTTTGAATTATTTGGGAGAATTACATAAGGAGTGGTTTATATTTTACGGTTGTTGTAATTTCATGCAGAATCTCTCTATTTCAGAAAGTTACGGTAACATACTTGTAATCTTAAGACCATCTTTCCTTTCATTTTTAAAGTTAAATTTACATTTCATAGCAAAAGCACATGTTTAACAGATAAGGTCAGTTGAAACATCTTCTATATAAAGATAACAGTGGTATTAATTTCAAGATAATCCTGAACCAACAAACATTTGCAAAATGTTAGGTATATATATATATATATATATATATATATATATATATACATATCTAATTCTTTTTATTTTACTTCATTAACCAATTGTTTCATGAAACCTGAGGCCTAACAAACAGTCTGTTAACTTACTTCATTTAGAAAAGTTTTTAGAGATATTATGTAACGACAAACTTAAATTATTTTAATAATGTAACTTTCAGCACACCTAATTTAAAAGATCACTAATCTACTTTTCTTCATTTATAAAATCGGTGAATCATAACCATCCCCTTTTACTGTAAAGATAGGTACGTAGTAAAAATTTGTTTTCTAGATATATTCACAGGCACATGCTCTACAGAGTCACTTTCGGTTCTTGGACCAATGAAGCACAGCTGGTCAAGATCACCAATAGAAAAATACTTATAATTCACGCAGGTCACGTCCGGGTGCAGGGGAAAAGTTATGTGTAAATTTCATTCCACAAAAGTATATTCTTTTTTAATCCATCACATCAAATAGTAGTCCCTCTAACGACAACATATTAGAGAAGACCAGACAAAGATTAAATAGAAACGAAGACCCTAAAACCAGGTTATGTTACGAACTATTTCCATACGTGCTTACAAAATAACTAAAATTATATCAGCATATATCTAACCATCATTTGTTGTAATGATGGGCCTTCAGATAACGATACACAATTGGTCTATTCGTCATTATCCTTATAGGAATACTTTTAAAAACTCTATCGATTTATAATATATTACATACCGTTCAGTACAGATAAGATATTCTTGATAGTATGTTCAACTAGAAAGTTTCACAGAAATTATCTGCAAGAACAGCATTTTGTTATAGTATTTTAATTTTTCATTTTCCTAAAATTTTTCTATTGCATCTTTATAAGTATAAAAAGATTTTTTTACTAACACCTGTTTTCTGTGTCTCGCCTTTACCTACAAATTTGCTTGAAAACAGCACACAGTTTTTTTACAAGGTGCTCTGTGACCATGCTACTCTGTATAGGTTAGCAAAGAAATCTAAACTACCATTGTTTTTGAAACTTTAAATATTTATTTCCTGAAAGTGTGAGTACTTAAGAATAAGAACTAGCATAAAATGTATTTCTTACGGTGTCTAACCACAGGAAACGAATAGTTATTCTTGGAGGTCCAGGGACATACAAGAAGTTTATGTTTTAACAAATTGACAAATTTGGTGTGTTTTATGTAATATCCTATATTCAAATTGTTATTTGCCTGGCAAAAAGAAATACTAACAACAGTCATTTCTTAGGCACCTGATACCACATTTTCTAAATAAAAATCAAATAGCATAGCAGTATGTCGTTTATTCATATTTATGGTGCTAAATAAAATTTAAAAGTTTATACTCTGCTGTTCTACTCTATTAGATGGAACTGAATTTGAAATCATCAAGCAAAAATAACGAATGTTTGTAAGGGCACCCGTAAAAACATATCGTATGCCTTAATTAGTTTGTAGTTTTGAAATAGTTGGAGCTTTACTAGAAAGTATAAACCTGCAATAGTGTTTTGAGACCAAAAGCATAACTATCCTATTATGCACGAGACAGATACATTACATGTGATTTTTTTTTCCAATGCTCCACCCGAAGGTACTACATTGGCCAGGAAGCGAGTTTTTTTTACCTGGAAAATTTTGAATCTTTAACGTGCGTGACAACACTCACACACGGGACCTCCATTTTACCTCTCATCCGAACGAGGGTGTATTTTTGCGAAAAATGCTCGCCTAACATTTTTCAAGCGGACCGTGTCGGGATACGAGACAGATACAACAGGTTGACAAGTTTTGGCAGTGCGTACTGCCTACTGACACTCTCAACAACTAGAATAATAAATAATCTTCGATTCTGTAGCGCTGCGCTTTCATAAAGCGAAGGAAGCACTTTGCTCTTTTTAATATCAAAACTAATAAGTTTTTTCTTAGTAATTTAGTAGCAATAGTTACAGCAGAATATTTTACACAAATACTCAGAACTTGAGATGTATATAAAACTTCAACAACACACCATAAATCATAAATGGCACAATGTGTAAAAGAAGCGACTACTACACTAAAACTAATCCTTCATAGTCTTCCTCGAATCGAATAATAGGTTTTGAATATAGTAGACAAACCTATTATAAAATGTTATTTTAAAGCATTTGAAGATTTAAGTAAAAGCATTGAATAAGGAACACCATTATGAAATGTTTGTTAAGAAAGAAATATATTGTACATAAAATACCTATCATCCACCTACTGACCAGTTCACATGACTTTCATAACTTGTAACGTATTTTTTTCCTAGTTAGTTACACTTTCCTTATAAATCTAATATCATGTTTCAATAATATTAAATCATAATTTATAATTGTCTGATCACAGAAGATAGTTTATAAAGTATATAATGGATTATGCGCTCCTTCACTTTTGATGTCTAAGTTTCTACAATTCTAATCGTTTGTCTGTCATTTCGAATCACTTTTCGTTTAGCGCTTGAAGAAGTAAGCTGCTCTTCGGAGCATAGAAAAGTCAATATGGTATTCAGGCACGTGGCCTGGAATAGAGTTCGTAAGAAAGGTTAATAAATGAATACCTACGTCTCGATGTGGTTCCTGATAACTTTTGGTGATGATTAATTTATTCTGTATTCCACCATCAGCAAAGTCAGTTGATTCCTGCAGACCGAAGAATATTGGAGTGTTTTATCGTTAAAATAATTGGTATAAATAATTTGATAAAATTTATTAATTAGTTTTTTGTAATGCAATACCACAGACACAGAGCTTTAGTTTAAATTTAGAAAACATGAAAATAATTGGACTTACTTAACGGAGATTTTATTTGGTTGGATAATATTTTGTTCTGAAAGTTTTTAAAAATTGCAGCGTAAAATTCAGCATAATGGTATGGTTATTCATATTGCGTACATCACAGATGTGCTTACATTTGTCGACATCTGGTGTTGTTTGATTCTGGTTTAAACGTTCAAGTTTTTTTGATTGAACTGTACTTCAAACATGTGAGTGATATTTAACCTTTAATTTAGTTTGTATTTATTTAAATGTCTTACGTATGATCAAAGGATGAAATTCTACTTTGATCTAGTTAAGTTGAAATTCATTTTGTAAGAAACATCCAGTTTTATTCTGGTAACTCTGAAACTTAGTAAAACTTTATGTGGACTTATAATTTTTCTTTATTTAATTTAATTATGGAGTGAGTCAATTAGTGGACAAAACCTCGGTGGACCCACGAGCTTTACTATATTCGCGGCTTAGTCTGGGAATTACCCCAAGGGTGAGCAATGAGTTTGGGCGTGGATATAGGGTGGGCTCGACTACAAACGGGAACAAAAAAACGTAAATGGACGCCACTGCATCTATATAGACAATAAACAAAACTAAAGTATCCTACAGGAAGACGCAGAAACCTATAGGATATAATGATTACCAAAAAACATACAAATTACAATAAGCACTACCTCTGGAAACCTCTTGGGCCTCTGCTCCAGCTTCTGCGATGTCGGACCTGCAAGAAGAATGTCACACAAAAAAATAAAATATAAGACACTGTTTGTGCCTTACAACAACAAAATATTTCGATCTTTATAGATCGATTGGCCTGAATTCAAAATCTCAACAACACCTTACCTATGAAAAAATACTCTACTGCAAATTACTTATTCCGTTTCTATTACCTGGTACTGTATCAACTTTTTTCTAAGTTCCACTTTCAAAATTTTGCTTATCTAATTTGGACAATGTTAATTTCAATTAGTGAAATAAAAAGACGAAGGTATTAATTCAAAGTTTAATTTAAATGTAATTCTCTTTTGTTGCAAAAATTATTTATAAAAAATTTAATAATCAATATATAATAAGTTCCAAAAATTTCTTAATGTGTTTCTCTATAATCAAAATAATCAACATAAAGTAAGTTTCAAAAATCTCTGAATTTGCTTCTCTACATAGAGAGGTCTTAGCATTTATAAATTATTTAATACAGTCGGGTTCTTAAACATCCATAAAACAGATCTGTTCTGGCTTACAAAATTTCTCTAAAGAACTTATTACATAAAACGTTCATATGGCTCTAACATTATATGAAATTAAAGAAAGTCAGTTCAACATATGTTAGAAGCAGCATTGATATTCTACTAATCACATAACATATTGCAAGTAAACATCTTTCAATCAAAAGTGAACTTTATACTTATTTTTCTCAATCAACAGGTGCATTATGTACGTGCTTTGAATAACAACTTTTAAATTATCTAAAAGTTCAAAAATTCCTCTTATGAATAAATTTAGTTCTGAACAAAAAAAAGGTATTTAACCTATTAAATTTTTAGGGTATAATTCTCAAACTGATTTTTACGTGTGATTTGAGCATAAACATATCTTGCAAAAAATTTGACATTTACATTCTTTAACAAAAGTTTCTTATGATTTAGTAAACGTTAAATCAAAGCTTTGACCGAAATTAGTACGTAAAATTAATTTTCAGTAAATAGTTTTATAAGTACCTGATTGGTTTTGCCTTAATTATACAACGGTGATGCTGATAGACGTAGTGGACCAACTAAAACACATGACATTCCATCTCCTTGAAATTTAGAAAGGTACAAAATATGCCTTTACAAAATGCAATTCCTCGGACAGCTTCAAAATAAATAATTTCACAATACACAACCAAATTCCAATCTCATTGTCAAGCGTGTTTCCTAAATGTGCACTAATGGACCTCTATCTTCCCATGTTGTTACGACTCTTCTGGTTGTCTGGGCAGCCTCACAAGAGCTCAATCGTGACGCCTCCACGCGGCAACCACTAGCCCTTCAACGACGGTAGAGCTATCCTCAGCCTCCACCTGCAAACAAGGCTCTTCATTTTTCAACGAAGCGTACTTCTTCGTAGTTGCTTGCAAGATGGCCGCATTCCTTGCCAACACCCTAGTTATCGCGTCACCTTTCGCGCAGACGTTGTGTCTAGCAATTGCACAAGTGGACTTCAGAACGCCTGTAGCTTATGCAACTCAAGTTACGTATTTGCGGATATCAGAAGCGTAGGAGTCACCACCAAATACCTCGCATAGATGAAAACAATGTAAATAGGAAAGAGGTGTTCTTCCTTATAGTACATTAAACTATTTAACGATTTCACGCTAAATGACGAATTCGTAAAATAACAACAGTTAGAACTGTTTTTCTTTAGAGATATTTAATGTAACAAAAATTTTGTTACAACTTTACAAAATTTTAAAGATGGCTCCATAGTTGCCTATTATCTTTGTTTCACAAGCAGACAGTTATAGCTTCACTAAAAAAAATTGTTATTGACATGTGATGTCAAAAACATTTAGTTATTCAATATAATTACCACATGTTATTTTGTGTTACATTAATAATATCTTTGATTATTTTGAGGTCATGTAATTTAATTTTAAGACATGAAAAATTTTGTAGGATATAAAGTAAAGCTTATTCTTTGTTTGAATGATACATTTTACTATGACGTAAAATAATCTAGTTTCTCACTTGTAAAGCCGACTGTAGTACTACTGAAGGCTATAATTAAAATTTGAATTTTAAATTAAGTAAGCATATACCTTACAGTAAACTTACGTAGGAGTATTGAGTTTAAAAATGTTTGTGTTTTTTTATGAAGACAGAACAATACTAGTTTCTTTCCATGTAAATTTTTGTTAAAAATATTAATGTTGAAACAAGCTAAAACAATTTAATTGAATAGAATTTATTTTTGCTTAACTCTTTTATTATTAAAAATTCAAGGGAAATTTATTGGTTCTTAATAAGCAAAAGATTTATTTTAGCTTATGATAACAAATACCCTAGTGTATATATTTTTGGAGCTTAATATTAAATATATTATTTTTTGGTGAATATTTTTAAGGACACAAACGGTGTCCATGTTGTGCATTTGTTTGTTCACAGGTTATGCAGAGACATCTGTAATACATCTGGCAATTGATATTTTGATAAGTGCTTTGCAAGGTTGAAATTTAGGTTTTGTGGCTACATAAGCGGTGTAGACTTCAGGTTTCCGCATTCCCCTAATACAAGTACATGGTATCTTCGTATGTTGTTGTATTGAAAAATACGGTGGCGCTCTTTTTCTATATTTTTGGTGATTTATCAACTCATGATACTCAAAAAGATCGGAATGAGTTATAGGGATAGACGAATAGTACATAGCTTATACAAAGAGCAAACAGCAGTAATAGAATTAGAGCAGGAACGTAGAGAAGTAAACATTAGGAAAGGGGTTAGACAGGGATGTGCCCTATCCCCATTGATTTTTAACTTGTACATAGAAGACGCAATGAATACTGTCAAATGCAGGAAGACATTTGGAATTACTATGCAAGGACAAAAAATTGATATGCTTAGATTTGCAGATGATATAGTGGTATTAGCATCTAGCAAAGAAGAGTTAGAAGCTGCTCTTAATGAAATGGAAACGGTTCTAACAGAGAGATACGGTATGAAAATTAACAAAACTAAAACTAAAGTTCTAGTATGCAAAGGTGGGGAAAATAAATCAAAAACAAGAATACAAGTATGTAACACGAACTTACAAGAGGTTAAGGATTTCTGTTACCTAGGAAGCCAAATAACGAAAGATGGGAAAAGCTCAAAAGATATAAAACAAAGATTAGCACAAGGTCGTGCTACATTTAACAAGAAAAAGCAACTACTGTGCTCAAAGACCACAAACATAGAAACAAGGAAAAGATTGCTTAAAACATATGTGTGGAGCACAGCACTGTACGGATGTGAAGCCTGGACAGTAGGAGAAGCCGACAAGAAAAAGGTAGAAGCCTTTGAAATGTGGTGCTACAGACGTATGATGAAGATATCATGGGCAGACAAAGTTAAGAACGAAGAGGTACTAAAAATGGTAGGGGAAGAAAGAAATATGTGGAAAACAGTAAAAAATAGGAGAGATAGGATGATAGGCCACATACTACGGCATGAGGGAATAGTGCGGAATATATTAGAAGCAGAGATCGGAAAAAAGAGAAGAAGAGGCAGACCTAGGTTAGACTACTGCACACAGATAGTAAAAGATGTAGGCTGTAGGAGTTTCAGGGAGATGTGTAGGCTAGCCCAGAATAGAAATCAATGGAGGTACGCATCCAACCAATCCCAAGATGGATAAACTAACGACGAAGAAATAACTGTGCTTAAACATGATGATTATTATAAGTAACTACAAGAATTGGTTGGGCAATATTCTCGAATAATGTTAAGTGTTAAAGGATTTACTGGAAAACCATTATTTCGGCAAACGACTAAGTGTTGGGGATCTTGGTAGCCACAGGTTGCTTAACCCCCTTCACTGAATCTTGGTGAAATAGGGCATAAAATTAGAAAACAATAGAAGGGGAACGAGCTGTATACACATGCTGGGTGAGAATTTCAGGGAACTATGTAGGCTAGCTCAGAATATAAATAATTGCAGGTACATGTCCAACCAGGAAAACCATTAATTCGCCAAACGTCTAAGTGTTGGGGGATCTTGGTAGCCACAGGTTGCTTAACCCCCTTCACTGAATTTCGGTGAAATAGGACATAAAATTAGAAAACAATAGAAGGGGAACGAGCTGTATACACATGCTGTGTGAGAATTTCAGGGAACTATGTAGGCTAGCTCAGAATATAAATAAGTGCAGGTACGTGTCCAACCAGTTTTGAGACGGAAAACCTAATGATGAAAAAATAAGCGCAGATAAATCTGACGATTAGTATAAACAACTAGTTGTTGGTTGCGAAATATCTGCAACTAATGTTGACTGTGCGAAAAGATATATTGGAAAATATATTAAATCGGTAAATGGTTGTGTTGGGGGAACTTGGCAGCCACAGGCTGCTTACCTCCCTTCACAACCACTGAAGGTAGGAAAAATAGGGTATATAACTGTAAAACAATAGATGGTGACTGAACTGCATCTAACAATAAAGAATAGCACCTATGAGAAAAGACAACAAACACAGAACTAGAAGAAAATTGTTGAAAGCATATGTGTGGAGCACAGCACAGTATGCCTATGTAATACGGGCAGTCTGAAACGCAGACAGAAAAACGGTAGCAGCCTTGTGAAATGCTGTGCTTCAGATGTATGAGGACGATAGTATGGACAAACAAAGATAATAACAAATAGGTTATAGAAATAGTAGGGGAACAAGGATATCTGGGGGAAAAAGAGAAATAGAAGGGCGGAATACGTTCTAAAGCATTTTGAGGAATAGTATGGAATATATTACAAGCAGAGATAGGAAAAAAGAGGTAGATGTAGACCTAGATCAGATAGTGATAGATGCAGACTGTGCAAATTTCAGGGAAATCTGTAGGTTAGTTTAGAATAGGAAACAATGATGGTACGCGTCTAACCAGTTCCAGGACTGAAGACCTAATGATGATGATCAACTCATGACCCAAGCTCATGATCTACCCAGAGCTAACACTCTACTAGCCGTTTATCTCTAATGAGTTTTTCTTTTCCTCAAGCCGTTTTCCATCCAACTTTACCTTGTGCTTCCTTCATTAATAAGAAATTCTCCACCTTGTGATATCAGGTAAGGTAGGCGTTTATGGTATATGGTGGTTCAATTTGCTATCTGATATTCGCGAGGGAAATAATTTTTGTTTCAAACTCATTGATAATAATATTTTAATATTTATTATATATTTGATTAACGCCACGTTTGTTGTGTAAACACAATTACATGGATTAGCAAAATCCTATTCCACCATTAACCTGATAGTACGTATTTTAGACTATTTTGAAATAATTAGCACGAAAAGTTTCTGCAAAATAATTAAATGTAATGATACGAAGAGTATTAAACACCATTGATTTATTTTTTGCACGCATTCTATTGTAAATTTTGAAGTGCCTCTAAAATATTAGTTTCCTTGCATTTTCTCCGAAAGGCTTTGCAAACAAATCATACTTAATTAATATGTATGTACATAGGCTTTACTACCTTGAAAATTTTAAAAATTCTGAAATGAGAGCTTGTATCCTTATTGAATATTTCAGTAGCAAGCTATAATTTATTGAAAAAATGGTGTCATTGATTTGTCGACTTTCGAAAGGGGTTTGGACCTCTAAGACCCCTCGGCCGCCTTGAATACAGTCTTGTCTAAGATAACTACATATTTAGCACATCACCCCCATCTGCTAATGTAGCAAACGTAGTACTATGGCGACTGAGATGCAAGAATATGCGGCTGAACAAACTACTTCGTGCTCATCAGAATTGGCAAGTACAAGGCAACACGCCGGTCATTCGTTTCAATAACCATGAGAATGTTCAAATGGACCAGTAAAATAAACGTATTTATTACATTCAAATAAATTAATTATAAAAAGTATATTTATTCCCTAATTTATTACAGGTTTACACTAATTTAGCTCTTTATATCTAAATTAGCTTTTTATAGTGCTGACCGCGTGAGTTATTTCCATATTTACGTTTTTTTTCTTTACTAAACCTATTTTTGTTTCGTTTATGATTAGTTACAACCATATCCGTTTAATCTTAAACGAAATAATTATACATTCTAAAATATGCTTATAAAACATTAACCCATTTGTGGCCAAAGTACTGTATACCAGCCATTTTGTATGTAATTATTTTTGAATACTCTTCATTCTGCACTGTCGCTTAGTGGAAGAGCATGTTATACAAAATATGTTTCCTACTATAACAGTCATTTTCACATTACACAACAACTGTAAAGGATTGTCAAGTTTGATCATATATCCTGACTTTAGTAGTGTTCTAGAAAAACTTTTATAAAAATTATAAACGTTGTGTATAAATTATATTGCAGACAAATATTTAGATGTAGGTAGTTATTGCACATAATTACACAGAGGTATGTATTTTATTTATAAAAACTTCTACCCTGTTGTAAATGATGGTTTCTGTATTGTACTTCGGGCAGATACACTGCGCAATCCAGAAAACAAAGAATCTTTTGATTTTAGGGTACTATTCTGTACCTAGAAGTTTATAAAGGAACTTATAGCAAAAGGCATACCACCTTTCGTGAATGTAAGCAAGTAATGCATTATGTTTATAGTTTAGTAAAAACAGGAACAATAGCCTTTTATTTGATTTTACATACAATTTTTTATCTCCGGTCAGGCAATTTCACAAATAAAAATACTGACAAAAGCTGGTAGTTTTCAGTTTTACTTTGGACGTTCAAGTGCAGGTATTGCCTATTGGAATTTTGATGCGCTTGAAAATACAATAAACGCAGTATTACACGAGCGTCTACACATTGCTCAAGCTCCGACGTTTATGCTGTAAATATTAAGAATAATTAACATAATAACTAAAAATCCGCCCTCTAAATAAGCATCTTCATCATAGAAACGATACTATCATCATACATGATTTTCCCATAAATAAGTGCAAATGTTATAGCGTTGATCATCAATGGTTATAGGCTAAATTGACGGTCAGCCTTAATTTTACAAAATTGCAACGTTGGAGCTTAAGCAATGTGTAGACGCTGGTAGTGTTACGGGTAAAAGTGACGTTACGTTACAAATTTCGATTTGTCCAGAAGTGGTGAGCACCCCGTAACAATTTTAGGGGGTACTGGCTAACTACAATGATGCGGGAGTGGGTTCCCATAGGAAATAATGATTAAAAAGAATAAAAGTAAATATGTAAAATAGCCGAAATACAAAACTACTATAAGGACCACTTACCTTGAAAGGCTTTACTGAATATCATACGTAAGAGAAGCCAAACCGTCTTGCCTCAGCAATCCTTTGGATATTTTCGGTACACGGAAGACGGATATTTGTAATAGGTCTCCATGCTTTCGGTTTTCTAAAATACACCACCTTATACTTTATTTTCCTCTATCATACCTTAAAAGCACTCATGAGCTTTCTGTCAAAATAAAAATTTTTTTTAAATAAAGACTTCTCACAAATACTATTTCATCACTGAGCTGGCTGGATATCTTTTCACAAGTATGTACCATACCTGTTTTATAAATAACTCCAAATAAAATTTCATCTAAGGTTAAATTCTATTAACGGCAAATTTCGGAAATACACGAGTTAAAGTTCGTGGTTCTGGAGCAGCTTTTTTAAAAAACCATTTCCATACTTCTTTAACACATTTATTTTTTAAACAGACATTACTAATGAAATTTTATAAAGCTTGAATTGAAATTAAAAGTCCGAAATTTCTTAATAATTGTACTATTTTGTGAGTAGTAAGCAACTGCAATGTAAAAGCTGTTCACTTGACTAACTGATTTCGACTGGGGCTCCCGGGTTTTTTATAATATCCCTACCCCCTCACATGGGTGTGGGAACTTGCAGATCTTATGTCTGCTCATTCTTAACTCTATTCATAAATACATTGTTGCGATCTTACTTTCTAGGTAATTTCGGTACGTGACCGTCGGTGACCGCCTGTGACCTGACATCTGCAGTGTTACTATCGTCTGCAATACAAAGTAGCGCATCTGTTCTCATGAACATTAATAAACTTTACAAATTGTCCTTGTTTTACAATGTTGCACTTCACTTAGCGCATTCCTAACACTTTCTAATAATTCTTTAATTATTCTGTTTTCATACATATATCAATTGGGGGATTACATAACTCACGTACATTCCTAAAAAGAAAACACATCCAATATAACATCCAACTGGCCTGGTAATACAAATAAATCCTTAAAGAAACATTATTCCATTAAAAATACTAAATTTTCACTTTTTAACTAACAATACATCCCATAAATAAAACTTGCATATAAATTACTACGCGCATCTCCCTCAATCATTCAAAAGTTTTGAACTCTCTGTCCAATAATATTAGCTTAAATTTAAACAAAACTTGTTCCATCGCTATATCATAGTACGACAAAAAATTACTAAACGAAAAATTAATTTCCTATGAATTAACTACGAATCATTTACAATTCACACTTACAATTCCAATTGTACATATTTATAAATTCTTAACAAAAAGAAAAGCTGAAAGTGTTCTCACGGGTTAACCTCCAATTCCATTTAGAATTAAGGACTACCAAGAACGCCAATGATTCGCCTGTTTCTTAGTCCACGCGTTAGGTTACACCATTCCATTTATTTTAATTCCGATTTTTATTAAAGGGTTACATGAGTTTGTCATCCTTTCCCTATACAATCTACTTGTTTGATACCCGACCGACTGGCATATAAATTCCACGATGTAATAAACTATACATAGGTTCTGTATTTTTTATCATTTATTGCGGTAGGATTATCTCACGCGCTATCTTTTGCATACGTCATAAATTTTTTTAATATGAATGTATACGTCACGTGTAACAGAATAAGAAATTCGGCTCAAGCAGGAGTCGAACGCCTGCTGTCCGCGTGCAAAGCAAATGCTTTAACCGCTACACTATCGAGTCAATTGAAATTATTATTTAGACGTTTTCTTAGTACTGTAAAATCCAAGTCTTCTAGCCGTTAATTGGATACATCGAAATTTTTGAATTGCAAAATGTACCAAAGTTTGAATCAATACGTGAAGTCATTAATTCCATAAACAACCAGATCCACTCCTTCGTGTAATTTTTACAGCTTATGGCAATCTTTTAGTCGTAGCTCTTCAACTATCTCATGCATACGTATCTTTTTGGATTTGGTTGATATCTTCTTGCTGGTATTGTAATCAATTCCGATTCTCCCACACACTGTTATATAGCTGTCTCTTTACCACTTTTAGGAATATACTACCCTGACAGGTTGTAAGACCTTCGGTTTTAAATGATCCGATAAGTTCTTTATTGGGCTAAAAGACAATGTTTAGCGGAATCTCTTTACGTGTAGTGTACGCCAATGTTACAAACCTCTGCTTCCTTAGTTCGTTTACGTCATCTGCCGTTTTGATAAATACTTTCTTGGAAAAACCTTTTAAATAATATACCAATTTAGTACTATCCTTTTCTGCAAGGACGCTCACATAAGACCAAACAGTTCTTGGATTAAAGACCTAGTCGGCATTGACATAATTTTCAGTTGTTTAGTTGTATATTGTCACTTCCAATTGCATAATTCTAAGTTCTTTATCCAATGTAGACGCGAACGTTTTCCTTATTTCGTACATCTGGACAACGTAGAAAACCTATTATATGATTCCCAAGTTGTTTAGTAACACCGGGGACACACAAATTTATTGTATATTTTAATTCTTGCATTAGTTCTTAGCCATGTTAAATAATCGATTCCAACCGTTTTATCGTTGGCAACTATAATATTGCTGTTTTCTTCGTATTCGCCCTCGGAGCAAAAGTCATGGTTTTGTAGTTAAATAATTACACATCTGCGTCCTGCTAAAATGCCAGTGAAATACTGGGTTATGTCCACGTCAAAGAGTACGCCTAATATATCTGCTAGCTTTTCCAATAATGTTTCCAACTTAACCTCCGCTAGTTCCATTTTGTACGGAACACATCGAATTTTTGAACTTTTCATTAGTTTTCTCGAAACCTGATTTTCCGATTAATTTCCTTTATTCCATGCCACATCTTGTTAATGCTTTTCAGAGAAAACGGAAGTTTAGTATTAAGAATATGCTTAGTGGAAACAAATCTGTCGAACTTTTTTCGCAAATTTTAACTAGCATCATATTATCACAGAATGGTTCTGTAATTGGTGTATGTAGTCAACCAGTCAAAACCATTCTGTAACTGAAAAGTATGCTCTTAGTAATGCACGTCCTAAAAAAATTGTTGTACGTTGCTGCTGAGTCACAGGCTCACATCGGCCGTGCCGCGGCCCATCTCGGCTTAGGGCGCGGTCCACTTTGGCCCGGAACGCGGCCCACCACAGCCTGGTGCTTACCGAGTCATAACCGGCGACTTGAACTGTAATCTCGCAAGATTAGGCCGAATACAAACATTCAGTTCGGAAGCCAATTTGTCATCTTTCAACCAACTAGATAGTTTTTTAATGGACAATACACATGTTCTGCCGCATAACAGCTTTCGAACCGCATAGCTATATATTATTGCTTCTTGCATCCTTATGCTGTGGTCCTTAACCAAACCAGATCTAAATGTAGTGACTAATCGAGCACCTGGAAAACCGATTAGGAATCAATTATATGATTCTCAATGTGTTTGCTGGTCATACGTTAAGCATTACGTCATTTCCGTCTAGCTAAATATTCTGCAAAAATTTAAAATTTTTAAATTCGTAATTTAATCTTTGTTTGTTCGACTTACACATTTGTATTTAGTAGATTAAATGATTTTTAATTCTCCAATACCAAACCTATGTAATATATTCTTACCACCATACTAACTTACATAGGAAAGATGCTATCCGTACTTTATAGAGCAAGAGTCGAAGAATGTCGAAGGTATGCGAACAATGTCGAAGATTACGTTGGAAACGAAAGTGTATGTGGGAAATCCAAAAAAGGGCAATCATGCCAATATATCGTCTTATACATGTTAAGAGAAACCGTATCGAAGACATTCGAACCCAGTTGGGGATTGGGTGGGAAAAAACGATAGTAACAAGACGACTGCGTAACAACATGCAAGCGCTGCCAAAATATTGTCTTGTACAGATTAGAATCGATCAGTAGCTGTCGGAAAACACTCTGGTCGTATTCGAAGATTGAGCAGGGAAAACTAAAGTGATAGACAAATTTCGCATGCACAAAAAATACTGTATTTAATGCACTTTAAACGAGTCTTCTTTGTTCGTGCTGATACATTTTTGGTAGGTCCTCCAACAAATTTCCTGATTAACATCTGTTTGTCGCGCTTAATACGAAAGACATGGTATGTGTATACTTTTTATTAATATTTTCCAACGCCTCTCTATAATAATCTGTTTATACCCACATGTTTTGACTCTTACGCCATGTCTAGCGGACACAAATTTTCGAGAACGTCACATCTCTTATTCTTAACAGGAAATTTGCCATTTTTGTATTAATTTATCTATATACTATCCACAGCCTCGCTGATTTTAACAATCTGCTTTTCTTAGGTGTCTACACTATTTGAAAGTAATTATATTTATTTTGAAAACTGTGTTTATTTTCTGCATAACAATCTTCTTACTACAAGAGGATTAGAACTATATAATAAATTCAATCAGGTTATAATACTTTAACGGTTTAACTCGTACCGTAACTCATAACTCGTAACCTACTTCATTTTTTAAAAAATCCATACCAAATACAACAAGAAAGTATGTTAAAAGCTGCACTTGCTTATAAAGTCACATCTCGATTTACTAGGACATGTGCTATAATAACGTGGCTTGTTCGATTACATAGACATATTTCGGAAATATAATTTCTTACATCCGGGTTGGCTTTGTCGCATGTCGGGGTTGGCTTCGTCATATGTGTGGGTGGGTTCGAAACATCTCGGGTTGGTTTCGTCATATGCCGGGTTGGGATCGTCATATGTCAGGTTGGTTTCGTCACATTTCGATATAAAACAGCTATGTAATTGCATATTATTAAAACAACACAATTCTTTATTTAGGAACATAATTTATGAACAACCAGTTATGAATAAATTTATTAACAACTTCCATAAAAGTAAATATTAAGAAAGGGGCGAGACCGGGAAGTCAACAATCTAAAACTTGTATATCGAAGCGTACACGGAAAGGGTTTAAGTTTAACAGGTCACACATCATTCTTATTGTTAAACGTCAGTCTGATTTCACAACAGCACGCACACGTTTTCGTCGGTTTTTGACGTTAAAGATCTCCCTGAGCGAGGTTCGTCTTCAACGTGTTGTCCGCCTTCGAAAAATGATTTGTGGCAACTAAAAGCGTGTGCTCTTGATAAGGAATGTTCATTTCAACTATCATACTCGCGGATTCTCCAAGTATAACACAAAACTAGATGGCATAACGTTGCCCTAAATTATTCTGTTTCATTTTCGTATCCCACAACTTTACTATTAGCTCTCTCAAACATTACGTGCTGACTATACGGAGCTAAAACTCAGACTGAGCATCTGGAAAGGATTAACGAACAGGTTTAGACAAGTATAACAACAGAACGTTGCCAGATCGCTCGTAGTGTTGTCAGTCTCATTACTTTGCTCACAAACCTCGTATAATCAAATGCGATTATGGAGTTCGCAGTCCTTAACCTTTTGTTCTTTGTCAACGACATAGCCTTCTAATAAATGATATGGTCCCTAACAGAATCAAACTCTGTTTATAATAATAATAGCACTCTTTAGTATAACCCCATGCACTTACAATTTATAAAATTATATGGCTTGGAAGCTGCTGCGAGTCGTTGTCCATGGTCGTAGTGGATCATATTGTTATGGTGCTTTTCTATTTTTATGGTTTCCTTGATGTTTCTTTTTGGTTTGTTTTTATTGTTGTAATGAATTCCGTTTTCAAAGCCTGATATGCCTGGGTAGTTATTTCAGGATATTGTAAGAATGACAACGTCTTTCCTGTCGTTTTTGTACCAAAGTTTTGTTTTCCCCCTCACGTTTACCCTCCTATTGCTGTTCTACTTGTGGCACTCTGGCACGTAATAGTTATACTTTGTTTTTGGGATAAAGAGCAACATAGAGTTCTGAAGATAATTGACGCGACTTAGTCAAAACGCGTTTAGACTAACAATTTATTTTCAGAACCCGTCGACAAAAACACGAGGTCGTATCCGGCAGTACAATACATCAAATACTTTAGCTTGCAAAAGTCTTACATTAAACAAAGAATTTCTAAGGAGAAGTAGTCAATCAATAGAAACATTTTACGTCAAAAGAATGAGATTAAAAAGATAGGAACTGCAATACGACTATGGATTCCTGAAGAAATGATTGAACATTTTTTTGTATGTAACTCGGAGCAATTAGGAAGTAGTGTAAGTACTTCGAATTCGCGCGACGGTTTTAAAAATTTGTGTTATTCAGTTATAGCTTTTGGAATGTGGTTTTCACTTCTTTTATTTTCATGTTTTTCACTAAATAAATTTCTTTTACTTTTAAGTGCTTTCCATCGTTTTCTAAGCAATATAAGTATCGTGCACATAAAAGCACTAATACTAAAACATCGCATGATGAATAGTCCTCAAAATTCTTTGGAAACATTTTTTAGAAAATTAGCCCGTATCATGCTAGAGAATAATCTTTAACTTATGCCACTAAATAAGAGAAGCGGTATTATGAATTTTACCTGCATGGCTTTTTATAGGTAAAAATCAATAAAGAAAACCCGCTCAGAATGATGATGTTCGTCCAGTAGCGCTATAATAAAACCTTAAGGATGAAAATTAGCTATAATTTAATCTCCGGACAAGTTTTTTATGGGCGACTTTTTAATTTCAATATATAACTAGGTGTCATGCACGCTAGCTTAAAAATAATCACTCAATAAACGTCAGAATGTTCATATGGACCTGTAAAATAAACGTGTTTATTACACTCCAATAAATTAAGTATAAAAAAGAATATTTATTCCCTGATTTATTACAGGTTTACACCAATTAGGCTCATGATATCTAAATTAGTTTTTTATTGAACTAAACGCGCGAGTTATTTCCATCTTTACCTTTCCTTCCGTTAGTAAACATATATTTGTTTCGCTTATAATTGCAGGTCAAGTGCCAGCTGCAAGCGACCAAATCTAATATAAAACGATATTTATGAATTTCAGTATAAGTTACGATCATTGATAGTTGAAATATTCATATTAAACATTAAAACAGCCAGCCTGGAGGTAAGAACCGCAGATATTTTAAAAATTCGTTTAAAGATAAAATTTTTCCATTGAGCGCACATATAAGTTGGCTCCCGAAGAAGCCAACTCGAGAGAACAACCTCAACAATTAGTACTTGTTTTAGATAACTCCGCAGCCTGTATGAAGACAAAATAAAAAAATTTAGTTGGGGTTTCATAAAAGTAAGGGCCGCTACACATGCGGTCAGTTTCCCAATACTCCACCCGAAATTACTACATTGGGTTTAAACACGAAAAAGTTTACGTGCTTCAAATAAATCTGACTTTAAAATTAATTAATTATGAATTAAATGCATAAACTAAAACTAAAGTTGAGGTTTAAATAATGGTATCCCTACCGTTGACTGATCAACAAGACACTAGCAAAAAGTAAAAGTGGAGGGATCCGTAATACCGGATAGCAGCCGCCAGCTCGACCTACTAGTACGACCTGAAGGATCGACTTAAAACTATTCAAATCTAACTAACTAATATTTGCTAATGGCTTCGAATTTCTAAGCAATTGTCAAAGTTGTTAATGACAAATCCAGCTATTTGTTCTGGCACTTTAAAATTGCAGTACCTAACTTCAGCCTAAATTCGTCGCTAACGTCCCCTATCGTTCCCTAACTGACATATTCTAATTTCAATCTTACTTCCTATAGATACCATAAAAAAATCGGCGACAAAATGCAAAACAAAATAAATCAAGTCACAAAACAATAAAATATATAAATTTTAATCGCAAAAGTTGTGGATTATTAGCCACGACATTGCACGTATGCTCAAACCTACTTTTCTACATCCGGACTACGATAATCGATTAATGCGCGAAATATATCAGTGAACTATGGATCCTTCGGAATTCCTTACGGGCTATGTGGCATGTATGCTGAATTTATTTCTTCGCTTTTTGGAACCCCTTTCTGAAGAGAAACGTCTTCTCCTGATCCGGGGAACTTGACTCTTTTCTATCAAAAGTCCTTAGGCCTTACCTCTATTATTTTGATGTCAGCTTCTATCCTTGGGTCAACAACTTGAGGCCAGCAAAATTTTAGCGGAACGTTAACGACCTCCTTCTCATAAAGCGGAACCCATATTGTGCTTTAAATCCGATTCTACTTCTTCTTCTTCTTCTACTTCTACACCTCGTCCCTGTAGCTACTCGAACTTCACCCCCTCCTCGAACCAGCATAGGTTCTGTCTTTACGGCTACGGTTAGATCAAATACTTCTTCTGAAGTTCTTCTACTCGTCAGGTTACCTGTTTTAATTATGATCAACAGGGACATATTTGTTCACGGCGTAGCCGTCTTCAAATACTTCAATGTTATGGTTGCGGGCATAAGAGAGTTAATCGACGCAATACTATCCTAACTGTTAAAATTCTTTAAACCGCCGGCAGGGTCTTCGGAACGGGTCGTCGGTCCTATGGTTTTATGACCCCGAATTTATTTTTCCTGGTCTTAAACATCAATCCCGTATCGCCCTAGATTCTTGGGTGCGAGTGTACGTGTTGACGAACTCCCACATCTACCCGTCCCGATTTTTGGATTTCCTTTCGCCGGCCCTTTAGACTCCGGAGTCAAGCGTACCATTCTTGATGGCCGCGGTTGGGACCGTGTGTATGCTTTAAGCCTTGCCCTTCATACTTTCTCTTCCTCTTTCTGTAGCTTAACTGACAATTCTAAATGCGCCATTCTTAGTTCCGCTTCCCTTCCCATCACTCTTGCAAATTCAGTCAGTACTCTAGGTATCCTTGTCCTTCCTAAGTTTTCTCATCAACTAATTCTGAGCATCAGCTTTAGGAAGTCGATACAAGCGTTCCTAATTTTCGTCCTGGTGTGGAAGTACGGTTCCTTTCGGATTTGTGGGGACTTCCGAAAGATCAATCAGGACACCTAAAAAGATGCGTATCTTTTTCTTTAAATCTCTACTATCCTAGACCGTCTCCGCGATGATTGTTTTTTTCCTCCTTATATATTCGCTTCACCTACTTGTAAATCTTTCTTGTTCCCGAATCCAATCTTATCACTGCCTTACCGTCCCTCATCGAGATTTGTTTCAATTTTGCCGCTTCCCTTTCGGACTCCATAATTCCCTGGCTCTTTTTAACATCTGAACGATCAAGTCATCTGTTTCAACCAGGAACCACTCTGCTTCGCGTACCTTGCTGATATCACCGTTACGCCTTCATTTGAGGACTAACTCTGGATTCTTTACTTAGTCCTTTCTCGTCTCATACTTGCTGACCTTTCCTTCTGCCAAGACAAATGTCATTTCTGCTTTTCTAAACTCCGTTATCTTGGTTACGTCGTTAACCAGGCTGTTCTCATTGTTGATCCCGACAAAGTATTCGCTATCCTTAAGATCCCTCCTTCCTCTGTTACTGAAGTTCGTCAACTAATTGGCATGGCCAGTTGGTACCGGTGCTTCATCCCGAATTTTGCCGCCCTCGCCGCTCCGCTTTCTAACTTCAGCCGTAATAAAATCCTTTTGTCTTAGACTCCCGATTGTCAATCTGCGCACCTCTCTATTAAACAAGACCTACTTTCTGCCCCCATTCTTTTCTGTCCCAACTATGCTTTTACTTTTCACCATTCAAACTACACCTCCCATTTGGGTTTAGGTGCCATCGGAAATCAGCCATATCCCGACGACAAGAAGGTCGTCAGCTATATTAGTCACCTTCTGCGTTGGCATCTACTTCTCTTCGGCTCACAAACGCACTTAAGATACGAATACTCCACTCTTTTTTATGTTTTATATGAAACCTATTCAATTCTTTTTTATGGTTGACAACTACGCCAGGGGTTTAGTTTTTTCTTATTGTGGTTATAGCATAAGAAATTACAGACTGCGGTTCTAAAATTTACTTTCACGTTTTATTGTACAAAGCGATTACGCTATTGTCTTTCAAGTCAAAATTAAAATAAACAGAAACTCGCGTTGAAGCAATTATATTTTAACTTAAGATTTAGGAAATGCTAACGTCAACAAATTGTTTATCAATTATAATCTGGATTAAGTTTAACACTTAGTTATCTTCGGTTTAGGGTTATGCTATTACTTTTAGGAAGTGCACTTCGGTAAGGAGCAGGTAAACATCTTTGAATTACGGTATATATTACTTCAAATGCTCTTCTAGTATTTATTTAGGGTTGGAAACATCATGTAGGTATACTTGCACTTGTTTTAATAAGTGATGTAACTGGAAAATGATCAATAATTAATAATTGTTTAAATTTTTATGTATATTTTGAAGTTATGTTGTGTTATATGCAAGTTGGCGTTTTCGTTTATATCATGTTTTACCAATCTTTCTTTCTATGTGACCCACCTCACTCTACGACGGTTTTAGATAGCGTCACATTAATTCTTCTGGATTACCCTTGCTGTGTTGCGGTATTCGGGGCGGGCCCTTCTTCTTTGCTTACTTTACTGTTCTTCTTTGTCTGCACGGAATACCGTAAACAAATCAAATTAACATAGAGTAGATTTGAAATATTTAACGATGTAACTAAACACTTAATGAGATTTTGTAGGATGCTTGAATGAGTAATAATTTAAATTTGGAAAGTGGTCGAACTTGTTATTGAAAATTCGTATGATCGTGAATACAGTAAGAAATGCAAGATTAATCAGAAAATGTACGATGCAGGAACTGTACGAAACAAACAGAAGGGATTGATTTTCAGTATGCTGGTAACATAAAACATGCATCACGGAACTACCAGAATTTATCTTCTTCAAATTATGATGGTTCTATAAGTCGGATTGTACAGTTTGAACGCAAACCGTCTACAAATGATAATAAACAGTGGACTACTACTAGACATAGAGTACCTAGAAAATAATCATTCATCAGAAGAGCTAAATTCTGCTTCTAGAGTATACACCATTATTGGTGTACAAATTGCGCTGGATTATATTTGAGCTGAAATGCCCATAACCAGAGTGGTGAGCTACTTTTTGATAAAGATGTGCTTGCATGTCTAAGAACTGTATCTATTAAAGCGGTGTGCTTTTGTATAAGTAACAATGATAGATTTAGTCCAGTTAATCTAGGTATTTCTTCATATCTAAACGATCACTTCATGAATCCCTCTTATTGGCTAAGGAACGTTAATATTCGTGAATTTGTATTTAAACCAAGGAAAGAGAGCCGTTAATGTGTAGTCACTGATACAACAGCCAATACAGGTCATTTTTTAGGCATACCAAACAGCCAAACGCTCAGCAAATAACTGTGGTACCTGTAAATTGTTTAAAGCAGATCTAGAAGATCAATTTTAAAAAAATATTTTAAAATTATATAATTAAACAAGTCGTTCCGAATGGACCTGCGCCGTAAAGACGTTCTAGATTACTACAACGGGTAAAATGGCTTGTGAGTTCCAGTGATCTAAAGAGCCGAACTACAGGTGTAACCAACGTACTGGGATCTATAGTGAGGAACCAGAATAAAACAGGTCACCGAAAAAAGGCAGCAACTCTTTCGGTACTTAGATTGGCAGAGACCATAGGGGTCGGTATGGCAGTCTAAGACATACTACCGCGATGTGGAAGGCAACGGGAAACCATCACATTACCTCCCAAGTACACAGCATACTTAAATTGTTAGTTAATATGATGGCATTCTCTGGGGTAAAAAATTACGGAATTAAAATAGTCCCCCGTTCGGATCTATAGAAGGGGACTGCTCCGGATGATATGATCGAACAGTTTAGAAAAAGGTTGGGAACATACTGCGAGCCAGAGCGTGGAATGACAGAAGGATAAAACATGTAGGTAAGCTACAGAACTTAAAAATTGAAGTGGATCGGTTAGCATTAGACATAGTAAGGATCAGCAAAGTTCGATGGCCAGAGGTGGAGGATTTTTGGAGCGGAGACCTTAGGGTGATTCATACAGGATCAGAGGAAGGAAATTCGGGAGTGGGGATAGTTATGAGAAAAAAAGGTAGGACACTGCGAAGAAAACTACCTACAAAAGAACGAAAGAGTACTCATGGTTACATTATAATCTAAACCAGTAAATATAGTAATAGCTTACATGCATACCTCCAGCTACAGTGAAGAAGAGGTAAAAGCGATCTACAAAAATATCGAAGCCGTACAAAGATATGTAAGAGGACATAAAAATTTAAGAATTACGGGGGATTTTAATGCAGTGGTAGGTGAGGGTAAGGAAGGAGCGGTAGTAGGTTTATTTGATTTAGGCACGAGAAATGACACAAGACATAGGCTGGTAGAATTTTATGACAAAAACAATTTAACCATCGCGAACACGTTACTTCAATATCATACTAGAAGGCGCTACACATGAAGGATGCCAGGAGACATAGGGAGATATCAAATAAATTACATTTTTGTTTGACAGCGGTTTAGAAATCAAGTAAAAGACTATAGAAGCTACCCAGAAGTAGATATAGACACTGACCACAACATCGTAATCATGAAGGCCGCCCTTTAATTAAATTTTTTTAAAGAAAAGTAACGGAAAAAGACACTGACTTTAAGAAACTAAAATATACAGATGTCAACGAAAGATTTGAAAAAAGTCAAATGAATTGCTGAAAAATATTGGGAAAATTTCTAATACTAGGGAAATAGAAAGAGAATGAAATAACATTAAATCTAGCTTAAACATGGTCGCCAGAGATGCTCTGGGGTATACACAAAAAAAAAGAAACCGTGGATAACAAAGGATATCCTGAATTTAATAGAAGAAAGACGATAATACAAAAACAAACTGTACGAAGCCGGAAAACAAAGATACAAAGCCATAAAATGGGAAATTATTTGCAAATGCAGGAAAGCTAAAAAGCAATGGATTAATGAAAAGCGCAAAGTAGTACAAACTAAGATGGAAATAGGGAAGACAGACGAAGCATACAAACTAATTAGAATGAATTTTAGGGATATAGAACCGTATAGTAAAAATATAAGAGGCGCGGCAGAAGACATCATTATCGAAAAATGTAGAGAAAGTGGTTAGATTGCAAGAATAAATTGAGAATTTATATGCAGGAGAGGAACTATCAGCACCAAAACAGGTATTAGACATTGAAAACGATGACTTGGGATGTTCTATACTAAGAGATGAGTATGAATTAGTATTAAAAGCCCTGAAAAATATTAAGGCACGGGGTATAGATAAGGTTCAAGCAGAAACTGTAAAAGGCGCTGAACAAGCAGTTACAGGACGTCTTTTCCAACTTGTAAGCTACATATATGAAACAGACGATATACCCAAAGATTTCAATCGTGACATCATTGTAACTATATCAAAAAAGGCGCGGATAGGTGTGAAAATTATTGAACAATAAGTTTCACCGCACACGCGTGAAAAATATTAACTAGTATTGTACAAAGACGGATGGAAAAACGGGCTGAAGAAGTACTAGAAGGAGATCAATTTGGGTTTAGGCGAAACACGGGAACACATGAGGCTATTTTAACTCTAATGCTGATAATGGAGAAAACAGTAGAGAAAGGGAAAGCGTGTACATAGGGTTTGTAGATCTGGAAAAAGCATTCGACCATGTAAATTGGAAAAAAGTGTTTGAAATACTCAAATAGATTGGAACGAGCTTTAGGGATAGACGGATAGTACATAGTTTATACAAAGAGCAAACAGCAGTAATATAATTAGAGCAGGAAAGTAGAAAAGTAAATATTAGGAAATGGGCGTGACAGGTATGTTCCTTGTTTCTTAATTTTTAACTTGTACATTGAAGACGTAATGAATACTGTCAAATGCAGGAAGACATTTGGAATTATTATGCAGGGACAAAAGATTGATATGCTAAGATTTGTAAATGAGATAGCAGTATTATCATCTAGCAAGGAAGAGTTATAAGCTGCTTTTAATGAAATGGAATAGCACTAACAGAGAGATATGGTATGAAAATTAACAAAAATAAAACTATAGTACTACTATGCAAAGGAAGAGATAATAAATCGAAAACTATAATACAAATAGATAACGAGAACTTACAAGAGGTTAGGGATTTCTGCTACCTAGGAAGTCAAATAAAGCAAGATGGGCAAAACGCAAAAGATATAAAACGGAGATTAGCACAAGGTCGTGATACACTTAACATGAAAAAATAATTACTGTGTTCAAAGACAACAAACATAGACACAAGGAAAGGATTGTTGAAAGCAGAGCATTGTACGGCTGTGAAGCCTGGACAGCAGCAGAAGCGGACAGGAAAAACGAGAAGCCTTTGAAATGTGGTACTACGGATGTATGGTAAAGATATCATGGACAGACAAAGTTAAGAACAAAGAGGTACTAGAATTGGTAGGGGAAAAAGAAATATGTGGAAAACAGTAAAAAGCAGGAGAGATAGGATGATAGGTCACATACTAAGGCATGAGCGAATAGTTCGCAATATATTAGAAACTCAGATGGAAAAAACAGAGTCAGAGGTAGACCTAGGTTGCACACAGATAATTAAAGGTATAGGCTGTGGAAATTTAAAAGAAATGTATAGGCTAACTCAGAATGAAAATCAATAGAGGTACGCGTTTAACCAGTTCCAAGAGGAATAACCTTATGGCAAAAAAAATTATTGCACTTAAACCTGATGAATATTATAAGCAAATATAGGTGTGGGTTTTGTAATATTTTTAACTAATCTTGATTTTACAAAAGGATTTATTGGAAAACTATTAATTCGGCAAATCTATAAGTGCAGGGGGATCCTGACAACCACAGACTGCTTAACTCCCTTTACATACCCTCTACATGCAATTTTGCAATGCTCTACCCGAAGGTACTACAATGGCCAGGAAGCAATTTTATAACCTGAAAAATTTTGAATTTGCCGAACCCTTGCTGTTCCAAGCAAGGTAGGGATCTTTAACGTGCGTGACAACACTCAGACAAGGGACCTCCATTTTACCTTTCATCTGAACGAGAGCGTGTTTTTGTGAAAAATGCTCGCCTATCACTTTTCAAGCGGACCGTGTCGGGATTCGAACCCGGGACCTTGGGCGTAGTAGTCACACGCATACCAATTACGCCACACAGCCCCCCACACCCAAATACCACTAAATATCGGTGAAACAGGGGATATATTTAGAAAAATATAGAACGGGTACTGAGCTGTATCTAGGCTGTAGGAATGTCAGGGAACTGTGTAGGCTAGCTTAGAATAGAAATCAGTAGAGATACACGTCCAACCATTTCCAGGATGAAAAACCTGATGAAGAAAAAATAATTGAACTTAATCCTGATGATTATTATAAACAAATACAGGTGTGGGTTTTGCAATATTTTCAACTAATCTAAATCGTACGAAAGGATTTATTGAAAAATTATTAATTCGGCAAATATTCAGGTGTTGGGGGATCTTGTGAGCCACAGGTTGCTTAACCCCTTTCACATACCACTGAGTATCGGTAAAATAGTGTATATATTTACAAATAATAGAAGGGTAACCGAACATTATCTAACACAAAATAGCAGCGGTTATGTTCGAAAATAACAAACATGGAAACGAAAGAATTGTTGGAAGCGTATGGGTGGAGCACAGCACTGTACGCCTAAGAAATAGCAGTAGGAGAAGCAGACAGAAAAAGGAAGAAACCTTTGTCTTGTATATCTATAGCGATCAATTACCTGTGAATATTCTTTGTTTCTACCGGTCGATTTGGGAACATTGGCTAGACACCAATTTAATTGAGGCATAAAACTATAGATTACCATATCTTTGTCGGTTGATTCAACATCGCTAATATCTTGGTAGACACCTTTGACATCGAAGCTAACTTGATAGCTAGCATTCACTCAACTACGCCAAAAAACGCAAATAGCAAGTTACAGACTACGACATAAATTTTTGGAGTTTTACTACATATATTTTTGATTAAAGTACATACAAGAACAAAAAATAACCAATTAAGATGCTGTGGTCGTATGATGAAAACGTTCGATAACGCTGATTTTACATAAAATGCAAACAACAAAGTCAAGTGAAAGTATGAAAAAAGTTATCAGCAAGTATTATTCTTTCATTGTAAAAAACAATAAATCGTTTTCAATCTCTTTTTATACAAAATGTAATGCTCGCGTGCAGGACTTACGCCCATTTCCTTTACTATATCAGATTTCTACAAGTTCCGACTAAAAGCTAATGACTCAATTGCGGGCGTCATTTTCATTCACTATTGTTACGTTATTGTTTAGTGTTGACGGTTCTCCATGTGTGAAGCATATAACCTACTGCCCGCAGCCCTTAACATGCAAACTATTACATAGTTTCTAATAAAAATTATAATAAATCACGTTTCAGTATTTTTCTGTCGCGTCTCTAAGCGTGGAATTAAATTACTATAATTTCCTTACATATTGCTATTTGGCATGGTGATTGTATATTGCTTTTACGATATACGGTAAGGTTGCCATCATTGGACCACGTAATTTTGTTACAGTAGTAGTAATACAATATTATTCAAAAAATAAAAGTAAAAGTAAATTTCAATAAACAATGGACTTATTAATTAGTATGCATTTCTTACATTAGCATAAAAACGAAGTTATTTATAAATGTTTTCACTGGATCACCGTTTCCTTGATTGAACCATTGAGCACAGAAAGATATAACAATTTGTATAGTAACAATAAATGATATAGCTCTAAAATACACTTACATCCTATATTACAGTCCCGTAAACGCGGCACATGCGACACAAATGACAGTTGGTAACGATATACCTAATGTGGAAATTAACGCGTCAATTGTCAATGACATCACACAATATGCAAATTATTACAATACGTTTTTAATATATGCACATTTTACATAACCCCTAAGGGGTACTTACGTGAACAAGTAAAGCTTCCTTCAGAATTACTTCCTGATGGCGGCTCGTGGCTTTCTTCAGGATTATTTCATAATGGCGGCTGCGGGGCTCCGTGGATTCGTTATTTCTCGGGTCGTGGATCTTGAACCAGGTTGTATCCAAATTACTATCTTCTTCCTATGTAGCGGGAACGACGGAAACGGGTTTATAAGGAACGATAATCAAAGATAAGAGAGAAAAAGGGATCTACATAACAAAAAGACACGATAAGATACCTGACCAACCACTCTTATTCAAGTTTCAAAGGCAAGTCCCTCCGTCTTCCGGAAATTTCCCACTACTACTTGCCGCCACACGCGTCGGCGCGAAGTCTCGCGCAACGCCCTTCTGAAGTGACGGAAATACGCGCAACAAGTCTTTTAAATTTATGGCGCGAAATTCCCGCACTTATTTATTTTAACACTTATTTTCAAAATGTCTAGTGCCGAAATTTTCGGCACGTAACACCTTACTTAATTTCTTTATTAACTGCTAATAGAATAATGAATGTACGGTGTTTGTGTGTAATACGCAAATATATTTTTGCAAACCTATTAACACAAACACAATCTTCGTGAACCCAGCCTTTACATATAAGACACTTATCATATCTTCTTTAGTAGACTGAAGAGAGATATTACAAAACATTCGTCATCTTTATCCGACTTTATGTTTTTATTGTTTTTAACCTCTTTGTCTTTTCTTTGATCGTCGTGTTGCTAGTTTCCTTTAAAGTGCGTTTATATGGCGACGATGTTAAACTTCTGTTGAACATTGTGTATTTCGACTTCCGTAACTTTTTTGGCTACTGGAGGAAACTGTTCCTGTTGTTGCTGAACGAACGTTCGTTGATTCCGTTTGTACTAAAAAAACTTATAGTCGGCAAATACATCTTTATGTAGAGGATAAATTCCTATTTTCAGAAAAACAATTGCAGCAGTACTGACAGAGCTGACCGAGAATAAGCTTTCCCGACGAGCATAGACACTTGAAACGTTGTCACACACCTCCTAGGGTTTTGACGCAGCCATTTTTGGGCTCATCTATATATTAACTACTCGAAGACTTAAAAAATGATACGTCGAGAGGTTGTAACTTGTGTGATGCATGTGATGGATGTAAGTACAGGGTGAGCCAGTCAAACCTGCATTTTGAAATGACTAAAAAATAAACGGATAGATATATCAAAATTTTATTGTTACTATCTTAATGTACATTAAAAAGCATTTAAGAAACAACAATCACTGTTTAAAAATAACGCCAGTAAGATGGTGTCCTTCCCAATTGAGGCATTCTTGTAGGCGATTTTTGAAACTGCCCATCACATCACGGAGCATACGCTGAGGAATTCTCTCGATTTCCAACCGGATTCTCCTCTAGAGTTCCCCAAGCGTTGGAAGCCGTTGTTCATGGACTTTACTCTTCAGGTACTCCCACAAGAAAAAATCGCACACTGTGAGGTCGGGCGATCGAGGAGGCCAAGAAATTACTTCATTTCTGGATATCACCCGATTTGGAAAAACATTGTTGAGAACATTCATGGCTCACACGGGCTGAATGACTTGTGGCACCGTCTTGCTGCAATAAGGTTTCATTGTTCATTCTATGTTGACGATGTTGAGGAATGAAGAACGAATGCAACATTTCTGAATAGCGTTGTGCATTCACAGTAACTGCTTGCGCACTGTCATTTTCAAGAAAATACGGACGTATGATTCTCAATGAGGACATTGCGCAGCAAACTGTTACCTTGCTTAAATAGAGTGATTTTCGATGGAGTTGTTGAGGGTTTTCATCGCTCCAATATCGGAAATTTTGTTTATTCACAAAACCGGAGAGATGGAGATGTACCTAATCGCTCATCCACAGGTTGTGAACAAGGTCCTCGTTTTCATCAAACATGTCCAACAACGTTTGACAAAAACGCCGTGGAGCTGCAAAATCGTTTTTGTTCAAAGCCTGAATAACCTGAATTTTGTATGGGTGATGGTGTAAATCTAACCTCAAGGTTCTTCAAACGCTCGTGTTTACCATGCCAAGCACAGCACTTTGTCGACGCGCCGATCTCCGAGGGCTTCTTTCCATAGCAAGTCTCGCGGGAGTTCGCACTGATCTTGCACTGCCACCCTTTCTGCTTATCATTTTACCAATTGCTTCATAGTTTGTCACCCACAATTTGATTGAATTAACAGACGGCACTGGCTTATTTCGATTAATTTGAAAATTCGTCCGGAAACGACGCTGAGCGACTGCATAACTACCACTTTGGTAAAACGCTTTTACAGCAAATAAACGTTGTTGTCTAGACTACTGCTCTATGGCGACTGAAATGCTTAGTTGTGGGGGACATAATGGTATCCTTGCTATCTTGCTCCGTCCACTTTCACGACTCTCCCACTTTTTTCAAAAATGCAGGTTTGACTGGATCGCCCTTTATTACTCACCATGTTTTTCTACATATGGCATTGTATCTAAGTTTTTGGTGCGTGTTGTGTCCATCCAGAATTAGCAAAACTTTTTTTCTGTGGAAGATTTTACATTCCCTGCAAAATGTTACATTTATAGGAAAAATATTTCTTTGCTACCATACTCGCTATCTGGATTGAATGTACCTGAAGGTGCCTCATCCTTCAATTCATCTTTTGTTTTGTTGCGTTTAAAAATGACTAGTAGTGGCACAAGGTATCCATCAGCATTTACATAACATAACCGTAGTTGTACCACTTTATCCACTAGTAATTGATCCAACGAGATGTATACCTTTCAAAGACAAAATTTTTCTAGGTTTCATCAATATTAAATATACGGTGAGCATTGTTAATTTCGTACTTGTCTATACGCATCTATAGTTATTCAAAAAAATCTTTAAGTGCGTTTAGATAAAATTTAGTAGCATTATTAAATGAAGTTGAACCTGGTTGTAGCAGGAACAAACTTGGGTGCCGTTTCATAAATCTATAAACCGCGTTTTTCCACCAATTTGTTTTTCTCTACTAAAATGATGTTTTACAGTTTTACCAAGCACCAAGCGCCGGAAAATATGTGAACTAATTTTCAACTACAACATATGGAACCAATCAGAGTGTATTTGTTTCAAAGTACACTGCGGGAACAAAGCATTTTAAATCAAATTTAAAATTCGATGGCGTGTGTTATGTTATTGTTAATTAAATCTTCTAAAATTATTAAATATTAAAAAATACAACAATGCCATTAATGTTGAATATTAATAACCTAACCTTACAAATATTAATTTAACAAATAAAAGCTTTCTACTTTCTACTATCTGTTGGAGTTAGAGCAAACAAATAATTTTCCAGCTAACAAATATTATTAGTACAGTTCCGTCTTCAATTCTGATGGTTGGTTACGTAATTATTTTCATGTAATCTTCTTTTTAATGTTGCCCTGGAACTCTAAACGCCCGACTTGCTTTATTCGAGCCTACTTCTTTTTCTCAATAACACGTTCTTCTTTTTCCAGACATAATAATTTCCTCTCTTCACCATGCAGAAATGAAACGCGCATACTTTTATAAAATAATAAAATATCTTGTAAAATTGTTCCTTTCACTAGGCCGGTTCAATGGTGGAGATTATTTAGTAGTCCATCGATAGCAAATAGTAAGATTTTATCAAAAAAATGTGTGTTTCAGTAAAGCTGATTCATTAACCGAAAAATCCTTTTTGCGTTTATAAACCGTTGTAAATGTTTTTCTGCAATTGCAAGCCATAAACAAATCTCATTAATAAAATCTTACATTTCTTTTATTTTTACTCAACTATTTATACTAGCAACATTATAACCATAAATATGAATATAGATAGTAGCGTAGATCATTGGCATACAGCAGCCATTTTGCGATGTAATTAAGTTTTGTGCACGTAATTATAGCAATACATTGTTTTGTAACATTAGTAACGGTTGCTAATTGTTTAAAATCTACTTATATGATTGAATATTCCTCATTCAACTATTCATGACCACCTGACTAAGCTAGGGTCTTACATAAACTCAATGAAGTTGATTTAACAGAATGCATCAATATCTCTGACATGCTTATTAAACGTCAGGAAAACGTTGCTTTTGTGAAACATTTAATAACGGGTGGTGAGAAATGGATTGTGTTACGTTCATTTATGTCGATGAATTAAAATCCTACATCATTTTACTTCATTATTCATTTATTTAGATCCTGCTCAGATCCTGCAACAACACCCGATATATTAGACCTTCCTATAATAAGCCCCCTTTCTAGTAATTTTCAATTTCAAATCTAGTTGCCTTAAAACGTAAAGTTTATGCTATAAGTTAAATAGCCAATGCCCTGTTTTAGGTATCCATGAACTCGTTATACCTTGCGATAGCGTGTAAGTACTTTCTCGGTTGTTTCAACCGAAAATTCGTTGAAATAGAGTATTGAGCTATCCGATAAGATCGTGGTTCAGGTTTACTAATCACGTTTAACAACACCAATATTACTTGGAGCTCTGGTTATTTAGTGAAACAAAATTGATATTCACTTTCCTTTTCGATATACAAGACGCAAGCATTTGTCATATTTTTGTTAGTTTCGTTTTCCTTGTGGAAAGTTTGCGCACGCAATACAGCGTGGTAGGTAATGATAGTTTTTACAAAACTATACTTTTCAGCGACAATAAATTAATTCGCCTATAACTAGTTTAGCTTCTTCCGGTGGCCCTATAGCCACAATAGATTGCCGCCCCTTGTTGTAATGAGAGAACAGCCCCAAGGCGGGATCACGCGTCCTTCTGTCTCGCCCCGTCAGTAGAGACGGTAGGAGCCGGTACGACGGCAGCAACTCGAGGGTGAGTGTGTATGTATTAATTGACACCATTTGGTAGCCACACTTAGTGGCCTTAAACTGATTACTGCGATGTGAGATAGTCGGAGGTAGTAATATTGCACTTATTGGGATCCTTTCCTTCACTTATTTGTATGTCAGCAATTGCATGCTTGCGATGATTTATAACTGTTAGTTTACCTTGGTTCTTTCTTCCGAGTTATAAATTTTCCGTATTAGTTAAGACATTGTACTGCCATTGCCTACCAATGTGTTATGTTCAAAATGCATACAGTAACCTATTATTTACAATATCAATTATAAAACAGAAAAAAATTAAAAATGATAATGGAAACCTTTTTCAGATTTCTACAGATGTTAAAACAAAAACCATCTAAAAACATCTAAGCACAACAACAGCACGCTGCAAGTCTTCAGGATTGCTAAGACCTGAACGGAAGTTTATGCGTTTTTGTTAGTATAATTGAACTGAAAACATTAAAAGGCGAAATATACAGGGTGATTCTAAATGATGGATTCATTTTTAAAAATTCGTATTAATTAAAGTAGAAATCCAAAATGAACATCGTTATACCAATGAAAAGAAGAAGTTCAAAACTCTTTTTTTAATACATTATAAAAGTTCATTGAGTCCACGGCAAACATGTACGCGGTAGGTAAACTCGTCCCAAACACGAATGCACGACAGCAGTGATACGGTTCCATATATTAATAAAAAAAAAGGAAAGCGGGTGGTTATGGTTTCAGAAGCGGCCGGCAGCGTTCGTACGAGAATGGGCCGTCATTTCGTTTTACTGTCAGTTGTGAGTGAGATGGCTATCGTGGAGTACATGGTTTTCAGCGTTCTTGATTTCGCAAAAAGTGAGTCGCAAAATGTAGGCGAACCGGCATTTCGTACCAAATTAAGTATTGAACCAACAATCAGAAGAAGCATTAGCTGATGGTTTAAGCAATTTCGACAGACTGGAAGTGTGTGTATAGGAAAAAGGCATATGCCGACCGCGTATGCCAGAGGATGATGTCAGACGGCTCGTAGAAAGTTTTGTTCATAGTCCACGTAAGTCTACCAATAGAGCTAATAGAAAACCAGGAATACCCCAACCAACTGTATGGAATGTTCTGAGACGGCGTTAGCTGTATAAACCCTATCAATTACAACTTCTACGGGCTCTCAAGCCTAATAACAAAAAGAAATGTCTCGAATTTTGTGGTTATGTGCTACAAATGATGGAGGATGACGCGTTTCTACTGCGTAAAATTTTTAACGATGAAGCGACTTTTCACCTTAGTGGAAAAGTCAACAGACACAATGTTTGCAAAATCCAGATTCAACATTTCAACACGAAAGAGACTCACCGGAGATAAACGTGTTCTGTGCCTTATCCCGTACAAAGGTCTATGGACCTTTTTCTTTGTGGAAAGGACTGTAACTAAAATAACGTACCTGAGCATATTGGAACAATGGCTGTTCCCTCAAGTTATGGAAGATTCACAGGACTTTTCCAACAGGATGTAGCTCCGTCCCATTGGCACCTCGATATACGAGGAATTTTGAATGAATTCTTTCCTCAGCGCTGGATAGGATAGATAAACTACGTAATATCAAAATCGTGGAGGTGGAGTGGAGGCAGATTCGAAAATTAACATCCAGTAAAATGAAGGGAGTTGGCAATAACATGAAAGGGAACTGTCGATGTGTGATAAAAATGGTATCAAAGGAAGTACGTATTATGTTAGACACTAAATAACTTAGAAATAACTTACGTTCAACGGAATAAAATCAAGAAATATGAAATTGTTGTAACTACAGAAAAATAAGCAGAAATATAGAGAAATTAGGAATAAAATAAATAGATTTTATAGGCTGTCGAAACACCAACAGATGTAGAGTAATTTTTCTGAAGTGGTGTCAACAATAAACTTTGACTAACTGGACATAGCTCATCAAAACATTGGAAAGTTTTGCAAACGAATTAGTAATACAAATAGAGCTAAAAAATGAACAAGTTGTAAGTTAGTAAATACTAAAGAAAAACTGCTATGTCAAAAAGGTATATAGAATGCCTTTGTTTCACTAACTTTATTTAACTAATATAAAATGCACAAGTAAGGAAAAGAATCAGAAAGTATTTCTAAAAGCATTGAAAAAGTTAAAATAAAAAAAGCCAAATAAATAGATCAGAATCTAAAAGACTTATTAGATAAAAAAATGCATTATACATTATACAGGTTGATACACAAGATGCTTGCAGAAGAACTACTTCCAAACTTCTTACAAAAAATCAGGATCAAAGCATTGCTAGAAGTTTATAATCACTAGAGTGCTGAGCCTTTCAAAAATATTAATTAGTATAATAAACGAGGTATGTGAGAAAAGTAATCAGACTGATTTTTTATCTACCAAAGTTTCACTTATTTTCAAACAACAATATTGTCCCCATTAAAGTAGTTTCTTTCGGCAGCTATACACCAGCGGGGTCATCGTTCCCGTTCTTGTTAGCAGCAGTGATAGGCTTTAACTAGTAGAGCCTTTAACACGTCGGTTACATTCTTTTAAATGGTCTCCAGCGTACCCAAATGACGTCTTTTTAAGACATTTTTTAATTTCAGGAAAAGAAAGAAGTCACAAGGACTCAGATAAGGTGAATAGGGGCGTTTTGGAACAATAGGAACGCCTTTTGATTTCAAAAATTCCGTGATTTAAGTGACCGTACGACATGGGGGGTTGTCGTGATGCAGCATCCACTTGTCTGCAATATCCCGTCACACTCGATTTACCCTCTTCCTTAGCCTTTCAAGAACATCTTTGTAAAACATTTGATTGACAGTTTGCCCTAGACTAACAAATTCTTTATGCACAATACCGCTACTGTCAAAAGGCAAATCAACATTGCTTTGATTATGGATTTGCTCATTTGAACTTTATTCAGTGGCTAAGATTTTTTAGTGTGCCACTTCACACTTTGCCGCTTTGTCTCGGATCATACTCAAAAATCCGGGATGCGTCAACCGTAATCAAATCACACAACTAAACCATTTCGGGTTATTGGCAATCCTCTCAAGAAGATCAATGCACGCGTTTCTTCGATTGTCCTTCTGCTCAGTTGTGAGGTTTTGCGGCAACATTTTGGCACACATCCTTCGCATTTGCAAATCTTCGGTACAAAACTTGATGTACGGTGAAAGTGTTTAAGTTTAACAGGTAACCCAACATCCTTATTGTTAAACGTCGGTCTGATTTCACAACAGCACGCACACGTTTGACGTTTTCGTCCGTTTTTTATGTTGAAGGTCTCCTTGAGCGAGGTTCATCTTGAACGTATTCTCAGTCTTCCAAAAACGATTTGTGCCAATGAAAAACTTGTGCTCTTGGTAAGGAATGTTTCCCATAGACCTGTTTTAACTTTTCAAATCTCAAACTCGCGGATTCCTCAAGTTTAATACAAAACTTGATGACATAACGTTGTCCTAAATTACGTTGTTCCATTTTAGTACACACAACAAAAACACAACTTCCTTAATAACGCTCTCAAAAATTACAAGCAGCCTGTAGGGAGTTAAAACTCTGTTGAGCATCTTGAAAGGATGAACGCACATGTCTAGACAAGTAGAACTACACTGCGTTGCCAGATCGCTCGTAGTGTTGTAAATCTCATTACTTTGTTCATAAACCTCGTATAACAGGATACACAATAAAATAGATTAGCACAAAATTAGTTTAAATTTAGAGAGATAGCGATACTAAAGAAATAATCGTAACAGTGAGATTAGTATTAGAAAAAAGGATAAAGTAGTAAAAAGCAACAAATAATAGGCTTTATAAATAAATACGTTCAAAGCTTTTGATAATTTATGTTAAAAGAAGTCATCTAGGTTGTTAAAGTGCACAGAAACAGATTCTAACGACAAAACGCGTGTGCTTTATAATTTATGGAAGATACTAACGACTGAATTAGTAATGTAAAAGACATAGAAGAATCAATAATCAGTAAAAGCATAAGACAGCGATGTGCCTTATCTTCAATCTTAATTATATATGGATACGGAGAAAACAGTAAAAAAATAAAAAGTGAAAGAGATAAGAATCGTCATTCAAAGAGAGAAAATTAAAGTTATGAGGTGAATGATTGATATATCAACTTTAACGGAAACATAGAAAACTAGGAATCTATATAAAATGAAACCTACCAAACGATACCAAAATAAAGATAACGAGATGTATGGACAAACTGGATCTAGAAAGGTGAACGTACATTTGGGGTCAAAATGATAAGAAAACGCAACTAAGTTTTAATATTTAAGAAACTAGATCAAAAATAATTGTTGAAATAAGAGAGGTGAAACTAAAATCCAGGATAGCTCTACATGTTGGGAAGACCTACTGAAAAACCAATTTTTAGAGCGAAGCACCATACGGTAGACATTACGCAAAGGGAAGAAGTTAGGAGGTTAGTTGCATTCGCAATTTAATGCAATGGGACTGCACTTAAGATAAGCTGAACAGATGGAGTTTTTAACGAAGGTGTCTTCGAAATAGAAAAGGTTTTACTAGGTTAATTAAGAGATGCGTTATTATCTTACTATTGTAAGACATTCCATATTTTTGAGACATCAAGAATAGTAACACAAGGCAGAACAAAAGTCGAAGTTTATAGCGGAAAGTAAAGACTGTAGTCCAAATTAGAATGTAATCAGGTACAGATAGCGACAGAAAATCAAAATTTCAGCTCAGATAAAAAAAATGGTGTAGAGTTGCATCTTTAAAACCTCTTGAAGTTGTTTGGAAAAATACTTTGAATATTTCTTTAGTATGAAGCCAACATTTCCTGAACTTTTCTATTACTTAAACTTAAGTATGAGTGTGAAATTAACAACAGCTGTTCGAAATGTACATTTAGTACATATGCAAATTACAGAGCATTTGAAAGACAATTATCATATTTGTTCCATCTCTTGGGTTATTTATTTCTTCAAATAATTTATAAAAGGCACCAGCGTGTATTTCTGTTGCTCATTTATCTTTCAAGAAGTGTTATTCTTATTCTCTTTCGTTTTCAAAAACATCGTTTCAGATGCAATGCACATGAAAACAATCAAGGCAAGTTTTTATTTTAGTTTAAATTTATTCATACAATTAAAAATAAAATCAAGATTGTTTGTTACATATAAAAAGACAAACATAAAAATGTCCAAAATTTCAACCGTTGCAAAATTCTCAAATGTACAATAGTTAAAATAATAAAATCTCACTAAAGACTTTTAGCAAAATAGGGATCAATATCTATAAGAATTTTGTACAAAAAGATACCTTAGTTTTTCCATACTTCGAAACTTTCATAATTGTTTAACACGAAATAGTAGTAGGAGGAATATGGCAATACTGGCCCCACATTTGCTCCCAAAACCCACATCTGCTCCCACATTTGCTCCTCTTTTGCTCCCAAATCCCTCATTTTCCTCCAGCATCTTCATTTACATGTAAATTCCCATAAGGAGGAAATGAGGAGTGACTTTCTCCTTCCACATTTGCTCCACATTTGCTCCCACATTTGTTCCCTCAATGTAAATTCTCATGAGGAGGAAATGCGGAGATTCATCTCCACATTTCCACAAGCATCCACATTTCCACACACATCTGAACCAAATAGTTTTCTTTGACTAGCCATTGCATCTTTTGAGATAACTCTATCTTGTTTGGTATCAATTAATTCTAGATTTTTCTCAACTACTCGAATTTCTAGGAATTCCTTAGATTGCATCATCCCCCAGAGAGCTACCCCAATTTTAAGATTTTTTTACCGGTAGAGATTTCTGATCCGTCCTTATAAATTTTTTAGCCATGTGACACATCTTGCTAGTCTAGCATTTTACACAGAATTCGAATCTGTAAACAGATTAAAAGTCTGTTCACCCCCAGCAAAGTTATAACCCTTTAAAGTCCTGAACCTCTAAATTTTGCTCTTTGCTCCCATATCTAAACCAAATAGTTTTCTACGACTAGCCATTGCATCTTTCGAGATAATCCTATCTTGTTTGGTATCAATTAATGTTAGATTTTTCTCCGCTACCCGAATCTCTATGAATATCTTAGATTGCATCATCCCCCAGAGAGCTACCCCAATTTTAAGATTTTCTGCTTATAGCGATTTCTGACCGTCCTTATAAAATTTTTAGCCATGTGACACATCTTGCTATCTAGAATTTTACACAGAATTTGAATCTGCAAACAGATTAAAAATCGGTTCACCCCCTGCAAAGTTATACTTTAAAGCCTCAAACCTCTTTAAATTGTTTTGCTCATCTATAACATATGCTTTAAACAACCATTTCCCTAGAAATCTGTAGGGATTTTAGAAATGAGTTCTTTATAAGCCATAAGTGTATAATATTTAAAATCATTTTCAAACAGTAATGTTACTGTTTTTAGAATATTCAAAACCGCGGCTTTTTAAAATTCTAAACAGCTATCAATTTCTGGTTTAACATCATCATAACTAAGTACGTCACAAATTATGCTCAATGCTAAATATGTACTTTGGAAAATACATTTCATCCCCGAGCTAATTGCTTACAATTATGTGACGTAGAAGTGAAAGTAGCCTTTCTCTTTCTTATTGACTATATGTTTGAGAAATATATTTCAATGTCATGCTTTAGGAAATTCCCGTATAATTGCTGGTGTACACAAAGTACTTTCTATTATGACCTCGACTAGGAAAAATGCAAACTTCATCTTGTAATACAGATCGATTAACGGTTTTCAAACCGCATATAAACGCGATCTGATTAGTAAATCCTATTCGTTCCGCATGCATTGTGTAAGTTTGTTGAAATTTTAAACGATTCGTTTCGTGTAGCGATTTTTCCTCAAAATCTTTTTAAAAAAATTTAAGGTATGTCTGCATTTTTTATTAAAATAGAACTGAATTTATTTGCAAACACCAATTAATGTGTATTTTGCTATTGTTTCTGATTTGTATTTTTAAAACATTAATTTTTCCAAAGTAATGCGCTGTTTTACATATATTTTGTTTTTTCAAATTTTAAAGATAGGCTTATAGCTAAACGAATGTTAAGCGTACCTATCAACCCCAATTCCAAAATGACTATTTCTTTTGGAATTGTAGAATATGGTGTTGCAGATTGTGTAAAATATGTACTATCTGCTTTAATGTAGCACTTGTGTAAGATTTTTATTTTATCTGGGCTGTCTTCCTCCTCTACTGTCTCCAAATAATTTACATGGAAAGTGGGCGAAGAACTAAAAAATTACGGAATCTTAAAACTAATATATACAATACATTTACAGCATACCTCTTCCTCGGTTCGGACACTCCATCGTCGACACTGGTGTTCTTTATGCGATAGTTAGTCATACGGTTATTAAGCGCTATGCTAACCATTTCTACACTATCTTCGCCAGTAGCGGTTTTCCAGGTATATAAAACACTGCAAGAGTTGCATTTAAAACGTTTGCAGGTACCAGTTTAGTACAAAACAAAATCCGCACTATAGGACTTTGGTTAAACTTGTAAGCGAACTAACTTATAAACTAAAAAGTTTACTCTTGCGTAGCTGCTTTATGCTTCCTATAGAATGCAAACCGAAGGTTTTCGAAGACAGCCGAAGGAAGTTGAGGATTCAGTGGGGAACTAAATGACGTCATCTTTTACCAACCCTTGCTACTCGTCCAGTACATTTAACACCATGCGAATGCAGTTAGTAGAGTCATCGGAAACGTCTTCCATGTTATACAGGTCGGCAATCGCATCGCTCACATATTAAAAATCCAAAAGGGTTATAGCACACGCACACAAATTGGTTGCAAGCCGTGCAGTAGAAGATGCATTTGAAAAAATATATATGTAAAACAGCGCATTGCTTTGGAAAAATTAATGTTTTAAAAATACAAATCAGAAACAATAGCAAAATACACATTAATTGGTGTTTGCAAATAAATCAGTTCTATTTTAATAAAAAATGCAGACATACCTTAAATTTTTTTAAAAAGATTTTGAGGAAAAATCGCTACACGAAACGAATCGTTTAAAATTTCAACAAACTTACACAAAGCATACTAATCAGATCGCGTTTATATGCGGTTTGAAAACCGTTAATCGATCTGTATTACTAGATGAAGTTTGCATTTTTCCTAGTCGAGGTCGTAATAGAAAGTACATTGTGTACACCAGCAATTATACGGGAATTGCCTAAAGCATGACATTGAAATATATTTCTCAAACATATAGTCAATAAGAAAGAGAAAGGCTACTTTCATTTCTACGTCACATAATTGTAAGCAATTAGCTCGGGGATGAAAGGTATTTTCCAAAGTACATATTTAGCATTGAGCATAATTTGTGACGTACTTAGTTATGATGATGTTAAACCAGAAATTGATAGCTGTTTAAAATTTTAAAAAGCTGCGGTTTTGAATTTTCTAAAAACAGTAACATTACTGTTTGAAAATGATTTTAAATATTATACACTTATGGCTTATAAAGAACTCATTTCTAAAATCCCCACAGTTTAAGATTTCTAGGGAAATGGTTGGTTAAAGCATATGTTATAGATGAGCAAAACAATTTAAAGAGGTTTGAGGCTTTAAAGTATAACTTTGCAGGGGGTGAACCGATTTTTAATCTGTTTGCAGATTCGAATTCTATGTAAAGTTCTAGACTAGCAAGATGTGTCACATGGCTAAAAATTTTATAAGGACAGTCAGAAATCGCTATTAGCAGAAAATCTTAAAATTGGAGTAGCTCTCTCGGGGATGATGCAACCTAAGAAATTCATAGAGATTCGCGTAGCGGAGAAAGATCTAATATTAATTGATACCAAACAACATGGTTATCTCGAAAGATGCAATGGCTAGTCGAAGAAAACTATTTGGTTTAGATGTGGAAGAAAAGAGCAAAATTTAGAGGTTCAGGACTTTAAAGGGTTATAACTTTGTAAGGGGTGGACCGATTTTTAATCTGTTTACAGATTGGAATTCTGTGTAAAATTCTAGAATAGCAAGATGTGTCACATGGCTAAAAAATTTATAAGGACGGATCAGAAATCTCTACCGGTAAAAAAATCTTAAATTTGGGGTAGCTCTCTGGGGGATGATGCAATCTAAGAAATTCCTAAAAATTCGGGTACCTGAGACAAATCTAATATTAATTGATACCAAACAAGATAGGGTTATCGCAAAAGATGAAAAATGGTTAGTCAAAGAAAACTATTTGGTTCAGATATGTGTGGAAATGTGGATGCTTGTGGAAATGTGGAGATGAATCTCCGCATTTCCTCCTCATAGGAATTTACATGTAAATGAAGATGCTGTAGGAAAATGAGGGATTTGGGAGCAAATGAGGAGCAAATGTGGGAGCAAATGTGGGTTTTGGGAGCAAATGTGGGTCCAGTATTGCCATATTCTTCCTACTTATAGTCGTCTTTGATATTTCGAATCTACAAGACAGCTGAAACAGCTAGTATATTGTATCAATGCCTATGTAGATTATTGCCATACCTTAGCTTATAAAGAAATTAAAATTAAACCAAGTAATAATACGGGTTTTACACAGAGAACTAAACCTTAACTAAAAATAATGTACCTACTTGCGCAAAACTTATATCGTTGCTTTTAACTCAAATCCTCGTATTTCAATTTTTTGTCGATTTTGATATATGTGGATTTTGTAGCATATCGTAACAGTCTCCAGAATATGATAATACTCGCATCTCATAGCTGGCTCAAATACGTTTGCGCCATGCGCTAATGCTATTGAAAAAACTCGTATCTGCAAGCAGCTCATCGCATGTGTCAAAACCACGTATGTCAGGTTGGTGTTGTGATACGGTTAATTATTCTCAATGAGATACTTTCTTTGCTTGAATCTTAATTATTGCATTGGTAAGTATTAACCACCTATGTTAAATTATATATTTGGTACTATCCAAGCGAACTTATTTTTAATAAAAATGCGTAATTTATGTATTTATGTGGTTAATTGTGAGATTAGGTTGAATTTTTTTATTTTTGAACTAAAAATGAGTGGTAGAATTGTGATTGTACTACTATAATGAATGCGACAATAATTTACTTTTCGAAGAAGACGATTTCAGTGCTCCGTATTAACTAATTTTATAGCAAATCTTTTAGTTTTATTACGAGGTTTTTACATATCATTTCTATTCAGGCGTGTTATTGCACATTTCTGAGTTATGAGTTTTATTGCAATATTGTCCTAGTATAACTTACTTAATTTGCAAATTTTTTTCAGGCAAGCCGAGCAGCTAGAATCTTACTTATGGCGATAGGTAATAGTTTCAATACTAATAATACGTCGAATGATAATAATAATTGCAATGAACCTGTTTCAACTAATCGGGAACCTCAAAATAACCCGAATGAAGTTGATACAATTTTTAATAATTTGAAATTATTACAAAAATTGATCAGTTTTTTGTCCAGTTAATATTGATTACACCAACAAAAACGCTGTTCAAGATACCTTGCCGGATTCATCAATATTCAATTTCGTAATTGCTACAGAAGTCAAAAGTGTCGAACAAGGCTATGAGGCCTAAGATGACGGAACCACAGCTAGTGACCAGTAAGATACTGTTGAGAATGATTTAGAAAACTAAAATTTAGAGTACGAGGAAGTCTTTGATGATTCATGATCAAGCTACATTCCAGGCACTAATTCAGATGATTTTGACATATTTCACGACGAAGTTTCGTTACGGATCAGGTGTGAAAGACTTCACAATGAAAAAGTAAAAGAGAATACCGGATGTATAGTAACTAAAAGAAGGAAACGAGCCAAAAAAGGATCAGGGAACAAAAATTCACGGAGAGGAAACAAAGCACAATCTTTGAGGGAAAAGGTACATGAATATGATGAAATTGAAAGGGGGCAAGGTGGATCTAAAATAATTACGACAAGAAATGCTAGAATTATGAAGGAACAGTGTGATTACAAGAAATGTGCGAAATCGAAACGAAAACGTCAATGTAGTCTCGTGAGTGAAGGTCAAAGAGAAAAAATATTCAAAAAGTTTTGGTCAGAGCTCGGGTGGAACAACGAAAAATATTTATGACAACCCTAGTAAATAAGTCTACTACAGCACAACAAACCACACTAAGCAGATCTTGTCGAAGTACTACTCACCTAAAAGTAAACGATCTATTAATTCCGGTATGTAAGACAATGTTCCTTAATACTTTTGGGTTGGGAGAGTGGACAGTTTTGAACTGGGATCATTAATTCTTTAACGTCTGAAGCATTTGAAAAAAAAGTTAATCCTTTAAAGAGCCTTCAAAGATCTGCTGTACAAGAATTTTTTGCCAAACTTCCTAAAACGCCATCACATTATTGTAGATTAACTACCAGCAAAGTATACTTGGAAAATGTATTTCAATTACATGCTGTAGTTTACAAACTTTATAGACAGGAAGTGGCAGAACAACCTGTCAGCAAACAAGTTTTTCATATCGGAAACGAGGCGTTTAAATATTGACATTTTCCACCCACGCACATATCAATGCGATCTTTGTTTTAGATCTCTAAAGAAAATATAGCTACTGATGTACACGAGGCACATATAAATGCCAAAACCCGAGCAAGGATGGAAAAACTCACGACAAAGAAGAGGCTATAAATTTTTGAAATGTCTGTGTTTTTACGATGGATGTTCAAGCAATACATTACATGTGATTTTCCAATGCTTCACACGAAGGTACTACATTGGCCAGGAAGCGAGTTTTTTTTACCTGAAAAATTTGGAATTTTGACGAATCCTTGCTGTTCCAAGCAAGGTAGGAATCTTTAACGTGCGTGACAACACTCACACACGGGACCTCCATTTTACCCCTCAACCGAACGAGGGTGTATTTTTGTGAAAAATGCTCGCCCAACATTTTTCAAGCGGACCGTGTCGGGATTTGAACCCGGGACCTTGGGCGCAGTAGTCACACACATACCACTACACGGAGCCGCCTGTTCAAGCAGTACAGCTTGTATCTCGCTTACGGGTGGGGATGATCTCTTTTAAAGAAAACTGGCATGCCACAATTTCACGATTTATGACTTAGTCAATGAGAATATAATTTGTTACGTTTGGCATAAAGAGGAAAGTCGACCAGATGGCAATTGCTTCGCTTCTTGTTTGACAGAGTTTATAGCAAATGAGGTGAAGGAATGCGATAAAGAAAAGGTATAACTATTTTATAGCGATGGGTGCTGCGCTCAAAATCGAAATATTACTTTAGCTAATGCTTTACTCCATTTTTGCGTTACCACCAGTGATGTCATAATACAAAAGTACTTAGTTAAAAGACATTCGCAAATGGAATGCGACAACGTCCATTCCATAATTGAAGTCTTTAAAAAGAACAAAGAAATTTTTGCACCAACGAATTACGTTCAAATAATTCAGCAATCACGAAAAAATTCAAAAGGGCCGTATCACGTTTAATACATAAATTACGAATTTTTAACAAGTTCGATGAGGTTCGGTACTATTCTTCCATACGCCCTGGTACCAAAATAGGCAATTATGTGTAACAGATTTGAGGGCGCTAAAATACTCTTTCAATGAAATAGAGTACTAACTAGATTTTATTGATAAGAGGACTTCTTACCAAGACGTATGAATCGCAGTGTAGAAACCATGGACAAGTCATACGATTCACCATTAACTTTGAAAGGAGATAAATTGAAACATCTCCAAGCACTTAAAACTGTAGTACATAACTTTAAGGGCAGCAAAAATATTCGCTTTTTTATATTTCCTGAAAACTTAAGTTTTTAGAGATACGTTGTTTCGCCTTAACAGCGACGATGTATCATTTACATTATTACATCTAGAGCAGCCTCGAACTTGTGGTACTCAATACTAGTCTTATCTATTAATAGATATTTCTTTAAATAAATATTGTACTGATGAAATGCAATTAATTAGATTAGTAGATAATTTAAAATAAAGTCATGTATACATTCTGAAGGAAGGATTGTTTGATGCAGTGTAAAGACAAATAATTCAAAATGTATTTTCATCATTAGGTATTCAATCCTAGACGCGAGTTAAGGTTCGGGCCTTTGGAGCGATGTTTTTAAAAAACGTTTCCAAACTCTTAACAAATTTATTTATTCTAAAACAAAAAATAACATGGAATTTTGAATAACTGTATAAAATAACTTTAAATCGAAAATATTTAGTTAATTGAAATAAGGCGAGTAATCTAGGTGAACAACAATGCAAAAGCTGTAGTACTCAGCCTGACTCAATTGAGTAGCTTGAACAACGAAGCATGGAGTTCGAAGACTGACTGCCGGACCTTGAGCTCCCGGGCTTTTTATAATAACCTGCTCCCTCACATGGTTGTGGTAACTTGCAGATCTCATGTCTGCTTTACTCTTAATTCTACACTTTATTACATTGTAACAATCTTATTTCTAGGTAATTGCGGTATGTTAACCGTCTGTGACCTGCCACCTGCAGTATCACTGCCCTCTCGGATACAAAGTTGCATATCCGTTCTCATAAAATGTTAATAACCTGTCTGGGTTATCTTTGTATTACATTGTTGCAATTAACTTATAATTTATTTAACAATTTCTAATAATTCTTATTAGATTCAATTATTCATATATATATATATATATATATATATATATATATATATATATATATATATATACTAAAATATACAGAAATAATAATACTGTAAAATTATAAAGGTATGCTGTTACTTACTAAAGCGAGGCTACAGATATTAAAAATACATTTGTTTAGCAATACAAACATTAAAGATATAAACTTGTTGGAAGTTAGGTAAAGTTTGACATTTGACAGGTGTTTTATTTTTGACTGAAAGCTCCCCCTCTGTTTTTTATATGTTTATTTAAATTTATGTTGTGTGTGTGTGTGTGTGTGTGTGTATATGTTAGCAGCTGTTGTGTAGATTACTGAATATTTTTAATTTATTTGTTAGTGGTTTGAAAATTTAGAAGATAAGTATATATAAAGCTCAAACTATCAAAATCAGTTTTTTTGTTCATACTGTTAGAATTTTGAAAAATGTAGCACATTTCAAGAAATTCTCTTTTCTTTTTATGACTTTCAATGTCTAAAATTTTTGGTGTGTTGAAATTTATCTCAACACACCAAAAATTTTAGACATTGAAAGTCATAAAAAGAAAAGAGAATATTAATAGTTATTAAGATGAAATGAAAACCCAACGTTGTATTTAAAGTATTTATATATATATATATATATATATATATATATATATATATTGCTGTGTATCCCTGTACTAGATTCGAGCCCCACGAATTGGGTCGCCAAAGAATGCTGTAAAACCTACAAAATCCGTGAACTACGCTTTTCGAATCGAGCCTCACGAATTGGGCGTCAAGAATGCTGTGAAACCACCAAAAAGCTATTCATAACCTTAACTGTGTTGGTCCATTGACTTTCTTCTGTTAGTCGCCTCGGCTGCTCCTCTAGATAACTTTCATCCTCATACATAAAAAAAACAAACACATTCCTACCACAAACATCAACGTTAACTCTATTTACATCAATATTCACAATACATTAAAATTTCAAAATTAAAATTCAGCATAAATTTTAATATCAGAAAATTTCAAAATTAAATTCATTATCATTTTAATGTGCATCCAGAATTAAAGTCCTTGTAGGATGCCTACTAATCACTATAACAATATATGCAGACCGGAGTCTGAGTACAAAGGGAGCATCTACCACCCCTTTACGTTAATTAACCAGGTTCGTCTAATTGAGCTCAAAGACATACTCAAATTTTCATCATAATCCAGAACATCAATACTAAATACCCCTTTCTACTTAAACAAGCAAATTTCACCTTAAAATTAAAATATTATTGTTAGTACAATTTCACTACTGTCCATTTTAAGTAAATCAATTATAAAGTTATTCAACACACACCAAAATATCAAAGTTCGAACAAAATAGTATAATTTACCTGAAGGTTACTGCACTCGTAGCTTCAATGTACATCGTCCCTTTGTTAATTACACCATTCCAACTGGGTTATATTTACGGCTTCTGATTCTCAACGCTTTTAAAATTTTCTCCATCACCATTTATTTAAAGTTGTTTCTGGGCTTTTCCGGAACTCATCTGTGTATATCTGAACCTTGTTTTGTGGATCCAGACACGTTTATGCACCATCTAATTATTAATACCCCCGAAAAATAACAAAGAAATTCATACTTCTTTCACCAATATACGCCAAAACTGCCTATTTATTACCTTGTATCTTCTTTTCTAAGTGCACTAAAGTACATTTATTGTAGCACGTAAAGAACAAGCTGTTTTACATCACAAAATATTCGAGCAAACTGTTTAAATTATTTAATCAAAACCGGAAAACTAAAAAGCACTGTTTAACGCATTGAATCAAGTCGAAGATCTAAGAGAGCTTGTTCATATTCACCTGGGTATATATAGAGGTTAGCCTGTCTGTCGGTCGAGTCTCCAAAACGGACAATTCTAAAGAATTTCGCCTGCTATGTTCCCATTCCGCAGCCCGGCATGCGATTTTTACGAATTTTGCACTCGCCCCAGTTAAATCTCAGAAATTTCAACACGGCACGCAAACATGTCTGAGAATAACTAATTAAATTTTGTACAGAAATTGTTGTTTCTACCTCTCATATGTGCATCTTATTTTCAACCAATCGTGACCCTCGTGACGTTGCTCATATCACGCCTTTAATTATTAGTGTCTTTGTCTTACGCACATTATCTTTCCTTCTCTAACCTGTTCTTAGTGGTGCAAATTGATATTCCTTACTATCGATTATTTCAGTCCATGTGGACTATCTGGGTTAAATAACCCCGTATCGCGCCTTCCCGTGAATATTAAGCCACGGTTTCTCCAAGATTCTTTGTGACCATTAATTATCTGCAACATTTACGCAGAATGAGCTTTTTTAAAAATACGCAGGTGTTTAAACATACTATTAATTCTCAGAGCTTTATTTCATGGTATCTTATTGGGTTTTTCAAGTTTTTATAGATATTATATGTTACTAACGGTTCAATTAACTTCAATTAAAATTAATACCCTTTAATTTTTAGTGAATCCTAATTAAATATTCAATTATTATCTGTACGTTTTGTTTAATACCGGTTACTTAAAATAGAGTTAATTAATATAAATTTTGCACGTAATTTCTCTTATGTTTAATGAAACGAATGAATTTTTATGCTTCACGCTTTTATAATAAAGCGTATTATCTAATAAAATTCCTTATACACGGTGATTAAAATTATTTGATGTGATTATTTAATTTTTTACCCTGGTCTAAATATGAGTAATATATATAGGTAAATTGGGGGATACATAACTCCTCCCACCGTAAATGAAAAATTAAGGTTTTACTTAATTTTTAAATACATAAAATTTATTATTCAATTTCATCATTTAAAATTTATTGTTTCTAAGGGTACACTTATTGTTTCTTTATTTCTCTTTATTTTCTTAAATCCAGAACTGTTCCCTTCATTCTTATATCTAAGATACATTTTGTAAAATACATACATAATTAGAAAAATTATTAAAACGATTAACACAATTGTCCAAACGCTTATATTATTATAATGTAACTTTGGCGTTTTAAGTTCACTTAAATGTTTTTTATAACTTCCCACTAATTTCGTGGCGTGGTTGAGGTCGTCTAAGTGTAGATGCTCTAGCTTCATGGGTCTCTTGGCTATTTCTTCGTCTTCTTGTTGTTCTATCTTGAACTGTAGTTTTGGTAGGTTTGCAAATTTCTTTGTTGCTATGGGATCTTGATAAACTCTGATTACTTCGTCTTTCAATTTTATGTAACAGCCGTTTTTAATGGTAATTAGTTTGCTTCCGATTAATGCTAGGTTATTTTCATCTTGATTGCAGTAGATAGTTGCTACTACTTCTGTTGGAAAAATGGCTATCCATTTGTTTTCTGTAACTTTTTGAATTTTCATGTTGGTTATTTGCACTTGTTTGGCTTCACAGTTTTCGTAATGATTTGAAAATTTTAATAGTTGTTCTTCACAAGGGCTGTTTTCTTGAATGGTTATTGTCGTCATCGATTGGCATAAGTATTAGTTTGGTGTTACTTCAGTACATTTTTCGTTTGTATAACCATATCTCAGTTCATTTAAAGATAGGAATTTGGTTTTGGGTATGATAACTTGATATGTGCTAGTAACTTTCGTTGGAAAAGCAAATAAATGATAATAATTATAATTGTTACTTTCTACTATGCCGATCTCTATTAAAAATATTATTTCGTTATTCTTAATGTAGCCTTTGACTATAGCTATTTTTTCAAATATTAGAATGTTTGACTCTGTTAAATGAAAAGGTAATTTACTGTTAGTTATAAGTGATCTAGTTCTTATCAATTCTTTTAATAAATCGGTTGGTTCAATGATACTAGAGTATAAGGCATTTAATTTTGCAAATGTTACTGCGTTTTCTAACGTTTCTAAAATTTGTTGAATTAAAGTAGGGGTTGATATTATTTGAGTAAATATTGTGTAAATATTGGGTTATTAATTCGCGGTTGATTTGTTTGTGCGCTGAAGGATGTGAATTTTTGTTGAGGGATTGTTTATCTCGTGACTTGTATAGTCTTTATCGGTGAATAACTTTTATTTGCGTTGGGGTTGTATAGTCTGTTACGGCAATACATTACATTTTCTTCTTCTATTACTAGGTTCATGGCTAATTCTAGGTTTTGGGGACGTTGAAATCTGACCTTATCTGATAGTCGTTCTGGTAAAGCGTTTTTATATGTGTCCAGTGCCATTTTGTCATAAATTTTTGTTTTTAAATGTCGAATATTTTGATCGGACTCTTCGATTTTTAATTTCGTTAGGATTAGACTTCTCACGTCTTGGCATTTCATTCCGAATTGATATGGGGATTGGTTGTGTTCCATTCTGAGGTTTATCGAGTCTCGTACCAGGCATTTTATGTTACGTTGATCTTCGAAATATGCAATTAGTATCTGTTTAAACTCTTGCCATTCCTGTAGATCGTCTCTACTGGCAATTAAGGTTAGTGCCCTTCCGGATAGTTTACTTATTATCAAGCGTAAAAGCAATGCATTTTTTTCGTTATCTCCGGGTTTGTAGATGGTTTTCAGGAACATTTCGCATGCTCCAATAAAGTGTCAGAGATGGGCTTGCGGGCCATTAAAGATTTAGATTGTCTCCAAATAAAGTTCCATGTCTTCACTACTCATTTTGGTTAAGGGTTGTTTTCAATTTTGGGTAATTTCAAAAAAAAAAATTTTTTAAATTGCGGATTATTTCGCTATTTGTATCGTTATTTTTTGGTTCGGATTTATTAATTTTTCGTTTAGGTTGGGTAATTTTAAATTTTGTAAAAATTACGGTTGTTTTTGCTATTTGTATCGTTATTTTTGGTTTGGATTAATTAATTTTTAGTTTAGACTGCATCGGGTTATTTTTAGAATCGTAGTTGCTGTTATTTGTACTTAGTTACACGGTGCGGTAATGAATTTGTGAGATTTATACTCGATAATGTTGGTTTAATTGCTGTAGCCTTGAATTTGTTTGTTGCTATCTCGCGGGCGTTAATTTGTCGTGAGTTCTACTTGAGTTTTGCTTCCTGAAAGAATCTGGTGTAGATAAATAGGTTCTCGCGGTATTTACTTCGCTTTGTATGTTTTGCGTTAGTTAAAGCTTTGTGTTCGTTCAGTTCTGATGATTTTATCAGTCTATTGTAATTATATATTTTCCGTGGGTTTTAATTGAATTGCATAAACGTATAGTTCGTCTATCCCGCCTCCTTGAATTCTAAGTATAATTTACAGGTTTTCAGTTAATTACTTTGTTACACTTTATCTTTGTAATTTAATCACAAAGTTATGTTTACTTGAAAATGTAGTTTAGTCTCTTGGTTATTTAATTGCGTACGTGCTGTATAACATGCAATTATACTCGTTAAAGTAATTAATACTTACTGAAAGGTGTTATTAAATAATTCGTTTTATCACTCTTTAATTGCTTGCATAAATGTTGCGTCTGATTATTTTTAGATATCACCGTATTAATAATATTCAGTTATGCTGCATGTAATTGTAATTGTATATCTCCGTAATGTAGGTTTTAAGTTTCTATGATGAGCGTTTTAATGTCGGTTAATTATAGCTTTAATGATAAACGTTTAACTTTATTCAATATTGTACTGCAATAGTTAGCTTTTCCTTAATGCAATTTATTTATAAATGATGATGAGTAGTTTTTGTTCAATGCTGGTCGTAATTTTATGCGCTTTATTCTACTTTGTGATGGATTAATTACTTGTGGATCATATTGTGAAATGTGTTGCGTTAATTTATACAAAGATTCTGAAAATTATTTGTTTAAATAGTCATTTCTCTGAGGTTTTAAGTCTGTAATAAATCGTTTCCGTGATGAGTGATGTTTCATTCACCGGTCTTATCTTAGGTGAGGTTGCGTTAATTTGTACGCTGGTTTTTAATTACAATGGTTTAAGTTACTGATATATTACAGAGTGCTTTGCTGTAATTTATAAAGTATGATAGGGATAAATGTTTTAAATAATCTTTTCTGTAATTGCGTGTTTATAAGAATTACGTTTAGAGTTATATGATGGAGTTAATTTGCGTTCTGTTTTTTTAGTTTACTGGATTAACCGTTGCGGTTTCGTATTGAGCTAGTTAATTTGTATAATTATTTGTATTTCGGTTACGTTTGATTTTAATGGATGTGCGTCAGTTATTTTTAGTTTATTTTTTGGTTTGTTTTAATAATCGTAATAATAAAAAAATCTCTTTAAAAATCAAATCTCTTTTGCTTTAAAATTTCTTTAAAATTCAAGTCTCGTAGAATAACACTTTCTCAAAATAAAATTCTCGTTTGAAAATAATTTCTCTTTGTAAACTATTTTCAAAAAATATTGGCATAAAATAACAATAGTTTAATAATAAAATATAAAACTAGCATATATCAATTATAGTTTGTGAGATCAATTGGTATAAGTGGAAATGAACTTACATTAATTTCTTCATCTGTTTCTTTTGTGGGCTCAATCGATGCTGTATCTCCTCCACGTTGGTTTGCTTTGCTGGATTCGGTCAATTCGTGTACTACCTCCAACCTGGTTTGGGTTCTGTCAAAATTGCGAATTGAAATTCTTGGTCACCAATCTTCCGATTTTTGGATTCTTAGTGCTCTTTTGACATCCTACCGCCTGCGCCAGTTAAGGTTTGTGCCTTTGGAGCGATGTTTTTAAAAAACGTTTCCAAACTCTTAACAAATTTATTTATTCTAAAACAGAAATTAACATGGAATTTTGAATAACTGTATAAAATAACTTTAAATCGAAAATATTTAGTTAAGTGAAATAAGGCGAGTAGTCTAGGTAAACAACAATGCAAAAGCTGTAGTACTCAGACTGACTCAATTGAGTAGCTTGGAGTTCGAAGACTGACTGTCGGGCCTTGAGCTCCCGGGCTTTTTATAATAACCTGCCCCCTCACATGGCTGTGGGAACTTGCAGATCTTATGTCTGCTTTACTCTTAATTCTACACTTTGTTACATTGTTTCAAACTTATTTTTAGGTAATTGCGATATCTTAACCGTCTGTGACCTGCCACCTGCAGTATCACTGCCCTCTCGGATACAAAGTTGCATATCCGTTCTCATAAACTGTTAATAACCTGTAACGCGAGTTATGTATAAATACATAAAATACATAAAACTCGCGTACCCTCATTGTTTCCTATTCTGAGTTAACCTACTCATTTTCCTGAAATTTACACAGTTTGCATCTTTCATTATCTGCGTGCATTAGTCTGATCTAAGTCTACCTCTACTTTTTTTTTGTACCTTTGCTTGTAATATATCCCGCACTATTTCTCAAAAATGCCTTAGATCATATCCTGCCCATTTATTTCTCCTATATTTTTTTCATTTCCACAAATGCTTTCAACAATTTTATCCTTGTTTCTATGTTTGCTGAGTTCGAACGCAGTCGCTGCTCTTTCTTGATAGACGCGGTTTGGTTTACCTTCTATTATTTGACAAATATATACCCCATTTCTCCCATATTCAGTGGCATGTGAAGGGGGTTCAGCAGCCTGCGGCTATCAAGATCCCCTAACACTCGAACATATGCCGAATTAATAGTATTCCAAATTTGAACAATCAAAATTAATTGAAAATATTTCAAAACCAACACTTTATTGTTTATAATAATCATCAGGTTTAAGTGCATTTATTTTTTACGTCGATAGATTGTGCGTTTTGAAACTGGTAGGAAGCGTACCTTCTCTTATATTTATTCTGAACTAGCCTACACAGTTCCCTGAAATTCCCACAGCCTAGATATATCTCGGTTTCCCTTCTGTTGTTTTTAATTATGTCCTATTTTACCAAGATTCCGTGATATGTAAGAGGTTAAGCAGCCTGTGGCTGCCAAGATCCCCAACACTTAGAAATTTCCCGAATTAACAGTTTTCCAGTAAATGCTTTCACACAATTAAAACTAGTTGAAAATATTGCAACTCCAATACCTGTAATTGCTTAAAATAATTATCAGGTTTAAGTACAGTTATTTTTTTCGTCATTAGGTTTCCACCTTGGAACTGATTGGCGCGTACCTCCATTGATTTCTATTCTGAGTTAGCCTACACATTTCCCTCAAATTTCCACAGCTTACATCTTTCACTATCTGTGTGCAATAGTCCAACCTAGGTCTACCTCTACCTCTTTTTTCTCCTATATCTGCTTCTAATATATTCCGCATTATTCCCTTATGCCTTAGCATGAGTCCTATTATCCTATCTTTCCTATTTCTTACTGTTTTCCTTAACCTCTTGTAAGTACTCGTTACCTGTTTGTATTCTTGTTTTTGATTTATTTCCCCTCCTTTGCATACTCGTGTTTTAGTTTTATTATTGTTAACTTTTATACCGTTTCATATCGTTAGAACTGTTGTAACATTCGAGCCTTCTATTAAATATGTCTGCTCTACCATACAGGCGGCAGAGCCTCGATAGATTACGAGGGGTTCCTGTTTCATGGTCAAGCCCAGGGTAAAAGGATGTTGAATGGCTTTGAGAAAAAAGGATCCCTCTAAAGAGTTCTTCCAGCCAGCTAAGTTTCTTCAACTTAAGGCAGAGCTATGAGCTAGGGTCGTAGGATGGTATACGAAAAAACAAAAGGAATTTTATTGGACGCCACCGTATCTTAATGAGTGTTTTATAAGAAATTATTCGAAGATCAGATACGGAAATCTTCGAAAAAGAAAAAAATTTACGACAAGCAACATATACAAAAATACTTACTGTGGTCTCTGCAACCTGGAATAGGAACGACGATCTCGTGCTACGTTACTCGTTTGTTTGAGCACTACCTACAGAAAACTGAAGTTACTCCTCTATATCCACATTTATAACAAAAAATTTTCTTGGGAGCTCTACAAAACTGAAATGTATGACCATAACGCGAACAGTTCCTACACCCATTATTCTTCTTTACTATTCTAGGACTACTCGAGACCGGTACTGAATCATTACTCTTTAAAATTTCTGCTTGAGGGAATTGTGCTAAATTTCTTTCAACTTGACTCTTAGGTTTGGAGAGATTTTTAAAACATACTGTAGAAGCATTATGAAAACTTGATCGATGATTGTCCCTAGACCTGTACGAATGACTTGTCGAAACAGAAACAGATTTTTGTTTTAAATGATCAGCTTCTTCTAGCTTTTTACAGAGTTTGGTCATGTGTTATACATTATAATTCCGCAAACAATTTTTATCATATCACATGTTCGATAAAGCAAACCCTTTAATACAACTTTGTAACTTCAAACATAATATTATACAAAGATCTTAAAATGTTAAGGTCAATTATGCCTTATTCAAATACTAAATTTTTTAATTAAATTTTTAAATTAAACAAATTAATTGAACTATAAGCTTTAGCAAAATTTTGAGAATTAATTTTAAACAAACTTAGATATAACTTCTTCGAAAATTTATCTGAGCATTTTAATTGAAAGTTTCTTAAAAAAAATATAAGAATAAAAATGGAGGATGACTCACCGCTAACAATCTGCTATATTTACGTCTTTACTCTTATAGTTGAGCGTAGCTGACACAGGGGTCCGAATTTAACCTTCATATTAACCAATAACATGTGCGGGTTTCTACATTCCTGCCTAGTAACAATTGAAACTGCTTCTCACTTTAGTGTATGTTTTACGATTAACGATTGGATTCTTTACAATACTTAAATTTCCATAACGTCTTTACTTGTAACTTGACTTTAATATTTTAAAATTCGGAATTATAATTATCTCCATATTTAATGATAGGTAGTTTAATCCTTAAAACGCTAAACTAAAAAATGAATAAAAACTGGAAGAGCTTAAAGAACTCCAATAACTTCAAGAACTTCAAGAAGTTCAAGAACTTCAAGAACTTGCGCTGAAATGAAACGAAAGAATAAAAATTTAGGGTAAGCTTGTGCAATACTTTCTTACCGTAAAAATATATCTACAACCATTTTAGGTCGATGCTATTACCAAAACTAACTTATGGAACATGTTGACTCCACTTAAATAATTACTCGGGCGGCATGTTTGATTACAAACTTGCAATTCCTGAAAAATACGTGTCTACGGACTACATCTGACATTAAAAATGGCTTATTCCACAAGGCAACCTCAATTATACTAGTATGTGCGAGGAAGGAGGATATTGAAACAAGATACAAACAACTCGAAGTTCACTTGAAGTGTACTTTTGCTATTCTAGTGTAGAGGGCGTATTATGTATGAATTTTATAATAAAAGGTTTCAATAGAAATTTAACATTTATTGATTAGGTGTATCGAACAAAACTTGTGTATTTGAATGACAGAAAATCGAAATTGTTACAGTTTCCATTTTATTTAGCGCAGCTTCTAACTTTTCTTTGTTTGATGGTAATACCGCTATATCATCTGCAAATCTAAGCATATCAATCTTTTGTCCCTGCATAGTAATTCCAAATGCCTTTTTACATTTGACAGTATTCATTGCTTTTTTAATGTACAAGTTAAAAATTAATGGGAATAAGGCATATCCCTGTCTCACGCCTTTCCTGATATTTACTTCTCTACGTTCCTACTCTGATTCTATTACCGCTGTTTGCTCTTTGTATATGTTATGTACTATCCGCATATCCCCAAAACTCATTCCAATCTTTTTAAGTATTTCGAATATTTTTTCCATTTATGCCAATTCGCTTTTTAATTGACTTTCCTTGTCATCATACTAGCAATTTTACATAAATTCACTAACTTTTACTAAAAGTAACTTGATGAAGTGCGAAGGACTGAAAAAAATTTAAGAGCGAATAAGGCAGTTTATACGAAGAGTAAATTTTGTATGTAAGTACAAACGATTAATTATTGTGGCTTTGAAATGCACAAAAGTTAGTAAAGTTTGGAAGTATATGATGGTGAAGGCGGCGGTTTTTGGTTAATTGATTTGGGAATACTAAGAGTAAAATTTGGAAATTGGATGCTCATGGTTTTATTATAAATGAAGAGACTTTGGGGTAGCAGCGGGTATAGAATGATGGTGATTCGACCAGGGAGCTGTTTCGTGGACTAGTGCCATATTGGACGGCAGCATATTCAAGGGTTGGTTAGCGGTTAACGGTTCAAAGACAGTTACCAGGTATGCCATTGTATAAAACCATTGTGTGGTGAATATTTTCTATGGTTTTTTACTTAATATATTTAATGAACTGAAAATTTTTGGGACGATAGATAAAAATTAAATTTATTTAGGTAGTCAAGGCTAATCAATTTACAGATAACCAGGCTAAGTTGTAAAGAAGTATAGGGGGCTTATTTTATTTTTGTAGTGCGGTAAATTTGCACTCACATTTAACGAGTTTTACTATGAGCTTATGATAAGACAAAGGGTTTAACGTAAGGTATTAGCAACGCCCTCTCACTTTAATAAAATATTTGTTTGAATAAGGTTATCGAATTAAAATACTTTTGAAAATGAAATTGTTGATATTACTAATAATACGAGTGTACACAAGGAAAGGTATATTGAAAATGTAATATTTATTTCATGCAAATAAAGCGTGGTGTATTTTATGAATTGCGTTATTTTGAGTGTGTGAATTTTTACTAGGTTTCAGCATAGAAGCAGTGAGCGGGAGTTTTAGATTCAGCGTCAACAGGTAAGCGTCAGTTTTAGTGGATTTAAGAATTGAGAAAGGAGCAGCCAAGGCAAACATCACAATATTATGACGCCCAATAGATGGATGCACGATCTTCAAAGGAAAACTTTGCGACATTATTCCGACCCAACATTGGGGAACGAATTAAAGGGCTGTTTCAGAGCAAACCTCACAGTAGTATGACGCCCGAGTTGTGGGGCACGAAAATAGTGTAGATAGTTTTTTTTGGAGAGCAGCTGAGGGCCTATTCAAGAGCTTAAACCTCACAGTAATTATGGCGCCTAACGTGAAAGCTCGAAGTGTTTGATCTGGCAAATCTATGGTTGCAGGTTTGAATCCTGCTGTAGCCGTTCTTTTAGCGGATTTCAATTACTAGTTCGATTTGAAATAGTAATTCAACTTTACATAGAAGTTGGATTTTCTTTTAAGTGTTAATATATATATATATATATATATATATATATATATAAATATTTTAGGTAGTCAATTTCACAAAGTAAGTTGATTAATACTATCGTATTACAGTGAATTAGATAAAATAATCACTTAGACTTTAATGTAAAGCCCAAATGATCATTTCAAATCGAGCTAGTAATTGAAAGATGGAAAATGTAAGGTCTTGGACAGGACTTGAACCTGTATCTTGGTATTTCCGGTACCATGCGTTTACCAATTACGCCACCGAGACCGATTATATCAATTACGAAATTTACAAATTTAAATCGTGCACACAATTATACATAAACGTAACTTTCAATTACGTTATATTCTTCTTTGTAGTTTTAATGTTTATTAAAGATTAAATTGTTTAAGACTTTGCTAGTTAAAATGCTGATGTAAATTTATATCTTTCAAAAAAGAACAAAAAAAAATTGTTTGAAACGTCTGGAATATAAATAAATGCACTCTACTGCAAGCATTTCGTTTCGAACTAAATAGTTCCGAATAATTTTATTCAACAACAAGTAGTTTATATATATATATGTATAATATATATATATATATATATATATATATATATATGTATACATATATATATATAATAATAATATATGAGCAAATTAGCAATGCACCATATTCCCCTATAATTTCCTTTCTTTAATTAATAATTTACTAGCTTCACTATTGGGTCTTTAAATCTGCGCCTCGAGCAATGAAAACTCTTATCTCAGGTTAGATTTTGTACATAAATCAATATCTGCATACAGCGTGAGTTCTGAACTACATACAAATGTGCGTGACACTGCCAGTCAAATGACCTCTAGTTAATTCTACATAAGCAATTTCTAAATGTGACAGTTTAAACAATTACTTGAAAAATACGCACAGTAAAACAGTTTATATTAGTTAATAAATTAAGATTTCAATCGAGTATAACGGGTTAAGTGCTAAAATATCACACTGATAAAAAGTAATACCTGAATTCCAATGAAACGTCTTGCTGCTGAACAATAAAGCTCCACTGCCTACAGCGACGACTCGAACCAGATGCGGGTTCTTAATACCTGTAGATAAGTACGTTCTAAAATTTTGTATTCCTGAATTTACGCTTTTTATTTTAGGGTTTAGGGTACACCAAAAAATCTTTAGATACACTTATACTTATCGCCGTTGGTCTTATCAGGAATCTTAGCTCCGTGAAATCAACACCGTGGTCGACACCAAAGGTTCAGCAATCCAAGTGTTTCTTATAGCACCACTTCGAAACTCGTCTGTCTACACAAAAACACTCCCAGAAATAAAACGGTCAATAGTAAGACAATTATAAGGTCTCTTGCATTTATCACTTTTTAATATCAACAGTTCCTTTATACTTTGAATATCACAGATACATTTTTAACATACGTTGAATTTTATGTTGGTGATTACAATAATCATAAAAGGTATACAATTCGTAAAATATTACAAAAAAAAATATAGTTTTAGTTCTATAGTCTGTAAAGCACTTTTTTTCACAGTCTTTGCTTTTTTAAAATCAGTTTCCTTCTTTTTTATCTTATCTCCTTGAAGATCCCTCTCAAAACATTAAACCAGCATACTCTTTACAATTCTCCCCCAACTAACATTCTATGATCCATCTTTTTATTATCAGATCCTATTGCTCTTGTCAAATTCTAATTTGGAGTAAACTAATACACAAATGTCATTGGCCGAAAATTTATAAATTTTGATTGATAATTTTAATATTTTAATCCTAACAACATGTGCTAAATAATTTCTTTTTAGATGAGTTGGATGTCTACAAAGTTCCAAGAAGTGAAATTCAATGACATAATGGACTTACAACTATATACTGAAAAGTAAATAAAATTTCTACATCTTATAACTAACTTAAATCTAATAAAAACATGCTAATTGACTTTAAATTTTTTAGGCTTTACGTACATATTCAAATGAAACTGAAAATTTAACATCTTATACCTAACTTAAATCTAATGAAAACGTACTAAGTGACTTCAAATCTTAGCCTTACACACATATTCACATGAAAGAGAAGTTTCCTTTTAAATATTGAAACAAAATTTTATGATATACAAGCAACAGCAGTTGACTTCATTGGAACATACTTTTCAAATTTACTTTACGGAATCAACAACACCCAATTTGATATCTTAAAACTTTATTTTCTCTGAAATATCATTTTACATATCTTTAACAAGTAACTGCCCTCACCATCTCCTTCATCAACCATTTTATGAACTAGAAGTCTATATCTGAGTGGTACTTCAGTGCGTCAAGGTTCAAATATCGTATATCACAATATATATATATATATATATATATATATATATATATAAATATATATACATACATATATATAACAAAAATAGACCGAATTTTGATATGGATGTAGTTCCAGACAATTTCCATTGTAAACTCCAACAGTTTTTAAATAAACGATTCCAAGAACAATGTATTGGACGAAATTGATATCAAAATGAGTAGTAAGATCGTCTGACTGCTTAGCTAGCTATATGAGACCCCAATATTATTTGATAGATGATTTAATTTTACTTTTGTCTTCAACACAAAATATGACGGCTACCATTTAGATTAAACAAGTTATTAACGTTTAAAGTCCATCATTACTTTATTTAATCTGCAACAGTAGCACAAATTTTTATTTGCAGATCTTATACTAGTTTTCCATTTGCATTAAATTTAACCAAATCGAATTTGTGTATGAATTTAAATATGAAAGTTACACTGCATTTTAATAAAGCGTGATTTCTTTCAAAAACCGCTAAGTTCTAAGTTTATAAACTTTACTGAAACCATTTTCACAGTAGAAACCGAAAATGTATTAATGTGCAGACGCTTTCGTTTAAAAGTACACAACTTTGCTACGTTTAGTACTTTTGGAATATTGTGCGTAATGTGAAAATAATTTTATATGTGCGGATCCTACTCCAATAGTGGACTATGGTTAAAACCACATACTTTAGCCATATTATTTCTTACCTGTCATATGTTAGTAGAGCTTACACTTTTTGCTTAGTGAACTAGAAAAAAAATATGCAACGGCTGATCTATAGAAGAGAACTTGTTTCAAGCTACTTAAAGTATGAATGAAAACACAACACGATTGAATAAATAACATAATTTATTACCATTATACATAGTATACTTTAATAATTTACAATAACCTAGTAGTTGATCACGGAGAAGGAAGTCCTCAATCCAACAGCAGTATTATAACCAATTTCTTTTCTTAAAATACTGACTAAGTGTTCTTATTAGTAGACCACCGTCAAAAAATTAATAAATATGAATAAAGTTAGTGCAGTAATTTTTAAATAGCTCTTAGGTGCTGTTATTATTTCCAAAGATACAAAGACATGAAAGACATGGCATTAACTTCTTTTAAACTTTGTTCTAAGATTTGCGTAGTTGAACTTACCATAATAAGTATGATGAATTGATGACCAATATTTAATTAATTTGATATAAGTAAGTATTAAATTTTCAATTTGATGATGAATGTGCCGATTTTTGACTATGAACTTAGGGTCCAACCTACTCTAAGAAATTTTATTAATGTTTATCCAAAACTTTAGTAGGAACAGCTATAATCTATCACATTGTCAAGGGTATACAATTAATAATTTAGATGAAAAATTTTACCAATCCTAGACTTTTATGATATTACTTTGAATTAATGCTGAATGATGAAGAAGGTAATATGCTCGAGTATAATGCAAATCAGGATATTTTGCTAGAGTTTAAAAGAGGATTCAAAAGAGTATGTATAATAGTGACTTTAAATTCGTTATTTAAGTACTATACTGTTTTATACACTAAATTATCCCTTGAATTCTTACTGAGTAGAGCAAGTGAAGATTATTTGTAGACAATTATCTATACCACATAGGCGAGCAAGTAGAAGAAAAAATATTGAAAGTGTGATTAATATCAAAAACTAAAGTACCGTGAATCCTAGTTACCGGTAGAAAAATAAAAAGTACAAAAGATACACAGTACATCATCTGAAATTCTTCTGCTGGTTTAGGTCAAGCTGCAACGATTTCTCTTCCAAAGGCCGCACTAACAAGATCATACGAAACATTTGAGCTAAATAGCAAGCCGCCACAGCACTGTCCTACATGTGATTTTCCAATGCTCCACCCAAAGGTACTACATTGGCCAGGAGGCGAGTTTTTCTTACCTGGAAAATTTGGAATTTTGCCGAACCCTTGCTGTTCCAAGCAAGGTAGGGATCTTTGACGTGCGTGACAGCACACACACACACACGCACACACACACGGGACCTCCATTTTACCTCTCATTCGAACGAGGGTGTATTTTTGTGAAAAATGCTCGCCTAGCATTTTTCAAGCGGACTGTATCGGGATTCGAATCTTGGGCGTAGTAGTCACACACATACTACTACGCCACGGAGCCGCCCACAGCACTGTCCGCTAATCATAGTGATATTGTATTCCTAGTGGAGTAGTATAAAAAAAACAGAATGCAACAATTTTTTGATGAACAGTTCTAAACTGACTAAAAACGGAAAAGCGACTTTTGTACTATGAGAAAGCTTAAACTTCTGGGCCAAGCACGCCATTGTTACGGAGATAGTACATCATACACCGCTTAAAACAAAACGTTGCTGTTCTATTAGTTTATGCATTCCTACCAAACAAAATCACTGATACTTATTTTCGATTCTTTCAGAAGGTAAAAGAAATTGTACTAGGTGCTTCTTCTAAAACATCGCTTACAGATTTTAAATCGTTTATGAACACTGCTTCAAACTTAAAATAGCTACAGTTCAGGTATTAAGAATGTTGTTTTCACTTTAGTCAATGTATCTGAAGAAAAATTGAGTTTAGAGATCATCGTAAAAGATATGTGACAGATGCAGATTTTGCTAAAGTACGACTGCGGCTTGTACTAACATTTTTTCCTCAAACAGGCTTGGTCATTGCATTTGAAAAACTATGGAACACAATATCTCCAGAAACTCAACATGATATAGATTATTTTAAAATACATGGATTGTGCGTCTTCAACGAGAGTGCAATTGTCGTACGCCACGTTTTCCCACAGGTACAACTATTTTGATTGAGCACTTGATGGTCTAACCAAAACGAATAATACTTTAGTAGGATGACATCAAAGATTTGAAAATCGAATTACAGACTAGCGTCATATAATAAAGACTTTTGTCAAACTAATTTAACAGGAGCAAGATCTTCAGATCAAAAGGTATGTTATTGGCGTGATAGGTTTATAAGTACCTAAGAAATACGATGATTCTGTTGAGAGAATAAGTAGGGTTAAATAAAACTTATAATCTAGAAAATATTCTAAACTACTTACAGCAAATAGCACTCAATACAATAACTTATTATTGACAATATCAAGTAAAAACAGAAAAAATTAAAAACGACACTGGAAACGTTTTTTTAGACTTTTACAGATATTTAAACAAAAACCTTTCAATAAACTTTAAATACAACAACGGAATGCTGTAGTTCATCAGATTTGCTAAAGTCTGAGTGAAACTTTGGGACCATTTGCATAGTATAATTAAACTCAGAAAATTAAAAATCATATACATAATCTTATAAGTTGGTAAAATTTGGATTAAGTGTTCTTTTGATAAAGTGCAATTACGCAGAATTCCACTTTGATTAATTTTGTTTTGGGTAAATTTTCTGGAAGCATGTTAACGCAAGGATGGAGAAATAATTAGGGAGTATGATTTAGGATTACGAAATGAAGGGATTGATAAATTATAGATTCCTGTATCAGAAATGAATTAACTGTAGCTAATACAATGTTTAAAAATCACAAACGTAGGTTATGCATAACGTAAATGTGTGTTGAGGTAGTGCCGTTAGACTGCATAATAACTAAGAATAAATTCAATGGTTAAGAAAAAGATGCAGATTTAAATGGTGACCTCAATTTAGTAATAGCAGGAAGTGATCCATACTTAAAAGAAATAAAACGATAAAAGGCAGCGCAAATTAGATATAGATAAACTACATAAGCAGTGTGTAATAGAAATAGTATCAAAGGAAGTGCATATTATGTTAGGCACCAAAAAATAGGTAGCTAGGAAAGCAAGGATAATTTAGGATAACTTACGTTTAACAAAATATCATGGGGAAATATTAAGTTGTAAATTCAGAAAATAAGCAAAAAAATCGAGAATTTGGAAATAAGATAAGTAGATTTTATGGGCTGGATAAACTCTGATAGATGCAGAGTAATTTTTCTTAACTAGAATCAACACCAAATTACGGCAAACCTGATATAGGTAATTAAAACATTATAAACGATTATAAAAGAATTTGTGACACAAATAAAGTAAAACAGAAAATGAGAAAGTTGTAACGTTAGTAGAAACGAAAGAAATACTACTAGATGAGAAAAGTATATAGAAATCCTTTATTTCACTATCTTTATTTAACTACTACGAAAACCGAAGGCAAGCGTGCGAAACAGGAAGTAGGATTCAAAATATTAAGAACGCAATTTAAAAAGCATAATAACAATTAATATGAAGAAAAGCCACATGAATGGGTCAGAAGCTATAAAAGCTGATTATATAAGGGCATGAAGCAGTACAAAATTATACATTATATAAGTTGATATACTGGGTGAAGCAGAATGAAAGGCGGTTTTTAAAATAAGAATAACTCACCGTTTTTGAACTTAAAAAAATTGTATTTACAAAAAATGAAAACTTAATGTTACCATTTAACTGAAATTATGTTTTGAAATGATATCACACAGATGACGTCCGTTTTTTGCAATGCACTGCTGTAATTGTTCCTTGAAGTTTCGCATCATCCTGTCATACAAATCGATTCCAATTAACATAATTATGTAGTGATGGTTTCTTTCAACTCTTGCCGGTTTTGAGGTTTATCACTTTCAGGTATTCTCATAAAAACAATCACAGATTGTGTAGTCTGTTGCAATTCTCGTATGAAAATATATCGCTTAATGTTTACAGTTATAGTTACCCCTCTTGCATCTTAATCAGTCCAAGACGGCTTGCAGTACAATAAACTGTGACCACTGTGAAGTAGACATTGATGTAGTTCGTGGGGGTGTTTTGCTGCCCAATATTGATAGTTCCGTTTGTTAAGAACTCTGTTCAAATGAAAATGAATCTCATCGCTCACAACTATGAATGGTTCATTTTCATCAGCAAAAATCATTTACATCCTTTCAGCGAACTGCTGATGTGCAAAATCTCCTTTATTCAGTTGCTGAACAAACATAAGCTTATGTAGGTGTAAGTGAAGGTCTTAGTGTAAAATTCTGTGAAATGTTTGACTACTAATTCGAAGTGTAACGACTCGTTTTCGGACAGAGCGCTCTGGACTTTGAATTACTGCTTGTCTCGCACTTCCTAGAGAAGATTGTGTCCTTACACTTTGGGGACACCCCCAAGGTTTTAGATTGATTACAGATGCCGCCATTCCAAAATTCTGCAGCCATCTTTTTAGTCTGTCATGTTTTGAAACTAAACCGTTACGACCAATATTAAGCGTTGGCAAAAGCGCCGTTGCACGAAAACAGCAAGTACGTCGGATTTTAGAACATCTCAACTGTGAACACACGATGCTCCTTTGTTCTGATAACCATTGTGACTAACGAATGGTGAGCATTCCTAAATTGAACGACGTCAGCCACGACCCTCTATTCTCTCCACTTCGTGTGTACTACTCATTCCAAATACGTCTTTCTATTCCGTCCCACCTTGTATAAGATACTTAAAAAAAAACTACTTCCAAACCTTTCAAAAGGTAGATTAAAAGTTCTTACAAAAAATCTTGATCAAAGCTTAGTTAAAAATTTATGCTCGCTAGTGTCCTGAGACTTTACAAAAATATTAATTAGGATAATACATAACGGGGGACACTATAAAATAGATAAGTGGTTAGCACACGAATAGTTTAGATTTAGATAAAACGGTGGCATTAAACAAGTAATCTCAACAGCGAGATTAGTATTAAATTAAAGGATAAACCCAATAAAAGGTAACAACTAGTAAGTATTATACATAATATGACTAAATTTATTGATAATGTTAATTGAAGTAAGTTATTTAGGTAGTTAAAGAAAATGATTCTAACGACAAGCACGTAATTTATCATTTGTGTAACATTCTAACGGCTGAGGTAGAAGAATGAATCGATAAGGGCGTATAATAGTGATGTGCTTTATTACCAATCTTTTTTAACCTGAATATGAAGAAAACAATAAAAAAATAAAAAAAGTTATGAGATAGAAGTCGTAATTCGAAGAGAGAAAATTCAATATGTGAATGATATATAACTTTTGCGAAAACACATAGGAAACTAATCTATATAAAATGAAATAAATTCAGGCACAAAAATCTATGATACCAAAATAAAGATAACGAGATATATGGATAGAATATAATTAGAAAGGTGAAAGTGACTTTGGGGTCAAAATGACTAGAAAACGCAAGTGTTTTAATATCTAGGAAGTTCGATGACAAATAACCATTATAGTAAGAGAGTTGAAACTAAAATCCAGGATAGCTGTATGTGTTAGGAAGTCTACTAAAAGCCAATGTTTGGAGCGAAGCATCATACAGTTGCGAACGTAGATACTAGAAAAAAGGAAGAAGTTACGAGACTAGATTCGTAATTTAATCTGATAGAAGAATGCTTAAGATAAATCGAACAGACAGGGTTGGCAACAAAAGTACCTTCGAAATAGGAAAGGAAAATACAAATATTTCTAGGAGAATTAAAAGAAACATAATGGAAAGATATTTTATATTTTAGGTACATCAAGGATAGTGATAGAGGGTAAAACAAAATGTATGGTTTGTAGTGGAAGGAAAAGACTATAGACCAGATTAGGAAGTATGTAGGTACGGATCACTCCAGAGACTCAAAATTTCAGCTCAGAATAGGAAATGCTGTAGAATTGTATCGTTAAAACTCCTTAAGTATTGGCGTTAAATCAACAAGTATTCGAACATACGCAAATTGTAGAGCATTTGAAACACAATTATCCTAATTATTCCATCTCCTACTTATATTTTCAAACAATTTATAAAAGACCTGGGCATGTATTTCTATGCCTCATTTATTTTTTAAGAAGTGTTATTCTTATTGTTTTTCAAACGTATAGTTTTTGATGTAGTGCACATGAAAACTATCGGAGCAAATTTTTTTAGCTTTAATTTATACAAACAATTGAAAATAGAATCTAAATTGTTAGATATAAAAAGAAAAACCATGAACAGGGCTAAAATTTGATTTTGCAAAATAAAGATCAAAAGGAATAAGAATTTTACAGAAATAAATACCTCAGCATATTTCCATATTTCTAAGCTACCATAATTGTTTATCACGAAATAGTTGCCTTTGATATTTCTAAACTGCAAGACATCTCAAGGAGCTAGTGCCTTGCATGTATATTATTGCCAAACCTCAGCCTATAAAGAAATTAATAATAAACCAAGTAATAATACTGGTGTTACACAGAGGACTTTATCTTAACTAAAAATAATGTAAGTACTTGCACAAAACATATATAACATTTACATTATTATATCTAGAGCAACCTCAAACTTGTATTACTCAATACTAGTATTATCTATTAATAGATATTTGTTTAAATAAATATTGTACTGATGGAATGCAATTGCATTAGTAAATAATTTAAAATAAAGTCGTATATACATTTTAGTAGGTAGGATTGTTTGATAGAGTATAAGACAAATAATTCAAATTGTATTTTACGGAAAATTAATTATATGGAAACCTGTTTTCTACAATTGTAACGTCTTTGCTACCAAACAAACCCTTTAAAGTTATTTTTGGACTACACACACAAATATTTGTTTTGTAGACAAGTTTTACTATGCCAGATAAAGCTCGAAACTAACCTTCATGAAAGGGAGAACTTGCCATAGCAACTAATTGAAGTTGAAATACACTCTGCTGAATAGACCAATCAGGTTAACATTAGCAAATATGAACCCCAGTATAATGTTTAATGCTTGAAGACTCAACGAAATTAATATATATTAAAGATAGCATATTAATTTACTTAAGTCGTTTAAAAATAAACACAAATTCATTAAATAGTGGATTTTATACTAAAAAAATATTTGAATTTAGCAACGCTATCGCGGGATTTCGCAGTACTGTAAATTCCAGAAGTTACTATATTTGGTAATAACATTGAAAATCAAACCGGTTTATCCAGTTTTATATTTATAGGAAATAGAGTTGTTAGTTAAAATCGTTTTATTTTGCTAGCTGCTGCAACCTTATCAACATAATTAAGATAGACATAATGATATTGTAGCAGTTTGAAGCTGATAATTACTTAAATTTTTCCGAAATTCCTCAAAGTAATAATACGTTATTGAAGATAAACAAAAAAGGAAACTCGAGTTACCCAAACTTTCTCTTTTTAACTAAAGCGCCGTTAAATTAACAATGGTTTGACGATTTACTTTTTCAGTAAATGCAAATTAATTTACCCATTGAAGTTGAATTCCGTACAAAACAAATCTGTATTAGCATTTGGTCTTCATTAATTATATTATAGCCATTATTTGTGCAGATAGGCCTTTCAATATAAATCGGATACCGTTAAATAATATAGTAAGTGTAGATTGCAAATCATTTAAGTAAGATTATGAGCAGAACAGGTGAATTAATTTGATCATTTTTGATTTGAATCAGACGTTAGTTTTAAACACATAATTATGGTCGAAAGATATGGAAAGTTTTTGGTAACTATTTTACTATTGAAATCGGATGAAACTTGAACTTGCTACCAATTTTAAGAATTACCGATGTGGTTGGTCTAAAACCAGATTTTAACATTTGGATTTTGATTTAAGAGCAAGTTCAACTACAATTTATATTTAGCCTGATTTGATAAATTTTGAAAGTACAAAAGTCACCTACCACTCTAAGTATGTATGGGATGAATATATATTTATTTTATATTTACTGAGAATTATTGTGACTATATTCATTTGTGTCAGATGACAAGCATTCACAATTGACGTTAAAATTTACGTAAATTAAGAGTCTCAGATAAATTTTGTGGTTTGAGTTCACTCACGCAAACACGAATTAAGAAAAATTTTGCTTGGTTTAGAGATGTAGGTTGAATCAACTTTTTGATAAGATATTTGTATCTAAAGAGTTCAACTAACGACATTTAACCCCACCTTATAAGTTATTTTGTATCACTGTTACTGCAAAATTTTCAAACTTGAAACACATATTGATACTCACTGATTTTTTAATACAGGTTTTATTTAACTAGGAATTGGAAGCTAGCTTTGTTTAGCTTGCATCTAAGAACGAGAAACTTATGACAACTAGAACTACTCATTCTAAAATAGGAATCTTAACGAGCACAAAATCCAAAACCCGTCTAACAAATGGAAAAGGTAGATATTAGGTAAAATCACCACCCTCTACCACAGACATTTTTAGCTTTCTAAGTAGCCTCCAATAGCTCCAACATTGCACTGCATAGTACGACCAGTCTAGTCACCAGCACCCAAAATCTAAGAAAGGCCAACAGTTCAACGTTTGTGGAGCTAAGGTAATGTCAGCCCCCTACCTACACTTGTTTAATTTCTTCTGTTGCATGTGGTAGTACTAACATAGTACCATAGCAAGCACTCAAAAAATGTCGAAAATATAACATTCTAAAGTTTATGGACTTAGGCAATGTCTCTCCGATAATGCAGTTTCAAGCGCCCGAGCGTTAATTAGCATACATTCGTCAATAGGAAGTGATTTATTGGTTTCGGGTATTTAAATGAGTTTTAGCGTAGAAAAATCCTTAAAGTTTATAGAGAGTTGGGGAGTTTGGATTTTATAAGGAACTATTTCAATATGATAGTAAATTAGGATAAGAAGCATAAACCAGAAAGCACCTAGAAGATTCTTATATAAGCAGCAACGACGATAGGTATTTTAAACTAGTCGTATTCAATTAGAAAAATCGCCGATAAAAATCGAACACGTTACCGCCCATAATAATATTTGTATGAATTCACATGGGTTTCAGAAAACCGCAACAACAACAAAATAATAAATGTCATAAAAATTAATGCTTTGACACGCTTTGAAGACATTTAACTAGACTCTACAAATGCACTAGACGCATAACGTATGACAGAAGGGAGGGTGATTGTATCATAACGATTAAGTTTGAAAGTAAAGACAAAGAAACAAAATATGTTTTAAGGGTAAAGGACGCGGGTTGTGTGGATTTAAATCGCATCGGTAGTGCATTAAAAAGGTGATCAGTGAGTTTCACTCAAAACGACTATATGTTGAATATTAAATCATTGAAATGAGAAACCTAATGTACCAAGAAAGAAATCATTCAATCGGTGGAGTTGATCTGGGGATCCGACTACTATTCTGAGCTTTTCTGGATTTATTTTGATCGATGTTTGATAGATATGTACCTGCGAACTAGTAAATATAATTGTAACTGGTTTGTAGAGCAACGAAATTAGTTGTTTACATTGAAGTATAAAAAAAGGAAGTTTAAAATTTTTGAAACGCTAAACAAGCTGTGTGTATTAAGTGAAGTCCAAGTTGCTAATAAAAATCGCTGTGTAAATTTCGTACTTCTAATGGATCTTAGAATAGCAAAAGCAGAAGTTGGTATTGCACTATGTTAAGTGTGATTGTTAAAGCGATTCCAAGTAAATGAAATTTAAAAATGTTGTATAAAGCAATTTAGGAATCTACAAGGAATGGTAGTATTTCTTCCGGATTTAAGAGCTCTGTTAATAATATTTGGCCAATTGAGGTTAGATTAAGTTTGTTTATTTGAAGGTTATTGTATGTGTTATTATATTATAGAATATTAATGTTATTACAGTTTAAACTTAGATAAAATTTTATTTTGAGTTAATTATATGACAGGTAGAAGTGATAATTTTGAAAGGATATTCAGTTGCCTCAGTGATAAATTTACAGGTAGAAACGGCCTTTATTTTGAAAATTTCCGTAGTTTGATAGAAAATCAAGGAGTGTGTTTAAGGTATGATTACGTAAGTTAACAGCTGAAGTGACGAGAATTTGGTACATCATAAGCAGGGGATCTATCAGAAATAATCGCCTTTCGGGTAGTGAATATATCTACAAAATTGCTAGGTTTAGATGGTTTTATGTCCTTAATTTGGACAATTAGTAAAGCCTTTCAAGGAATATAGTACTTGTAAAGCGGTTTTACATATCGGTCATTTTACATTTTAGATTTGATGAATTTTTATTGTTTTTAATTAGAACCCACTTCTGCACCAATGAAAGTTACCCGGTACACCTATAAAATTGTTATGGGGTGCCCGTCGCTTCTTAACGTAACCCCATTTTCGCCAGTATCAAGTTTATTTAAACTGTTTTCCCCTACGCCTGCTAATACTAACATAGTACCACTATTCCCATAGCTAGCACCCAAACAAATGGCAAAAATAATACAAATTATGCCTAGCCAGCTGTGTACACGTCTTTTCCAATCGAAATCAAATTGCTATTGTATTAACGTGTAATATATATATATATATATATATATATATATATATATATATTATTGCTACGATAAGAAGGTAATTTAAGGGTATCTTAAGTCATAGGGGTCGTAAGATACATGTAAACATTAGTAACGTTTAAAAACTAAACAATTCCATCATTAAATGGGAGTAAATCGACAATTTTGCATAAAGTCAATAGCAAGCACACTGTATATAAATCATAACTAATTTTAATTCATAAAAGGAAGCTCATTCTTCAATAACCAGACCCTATTTAGCAGGAATAATAAGGTGTACATGGTATAATACGTTTCAAATTAAATATACAAGTCCAAGATTGAATACAAATACGCAAAAATAACGTTTGAAACACGAGTTTTATTAAAATAAACACGCAATTAGTGAAGGTAAACAAACTGGCATACTAGCTACAATATAATCTCATTTAAAATATTAACGCATAAACGCATTCAAATACGTCATAATAGAAAAGAGGCTACGTGATCTACAACTTTGTAAACCTACATAAAATCCCACATATCTGGATTTTTAAATACAAACAACAGACGTTCGGTAATATGATAAAATTTGATTAACAGCAAACACAAATATGAGGACGTGACAGAATGTAATGTAAACTTGGATTTTCTGAGGAATATGCTATATAAAATAGAGGCCTACGTGTGAAATGAAACGACTTAACAAGAGTCTTGACAGATAATTTGTAGAAAATTCAAGTTTGTAATGATAGCGCAAAGTGCAATGCCTTAATCAACAAACACGCGAGTAAAACCAATAGGAAAAATAGGAAAAATAGGAGGCGGAGTCTTTATAAATAAGGACTTTGTAAACAACCAGTATCTCTGTGACTAAGACACCAATTACGTCAGTTAAGAGTAAAATATTACGCAAAGTGAACTTGGTCAAAATAAATAATTTAGTGATATAAAAATGAAGATTCTAGTGCCAATAAATGCAACAAAAGTGGCCGTTTACATTTTAAAACGTAAGGTAAATTATTAATTAAATCTAATTCTAATATTTAAGGATTTAGCGCCCCAAGTCATTCCTAATAACTTCAAGAAACTTCAAGTAACTCCTAGTAACTACGTATAAACTTCAAGTGACTACAAACAATTCTAAGAATTCTAAGAAATTCCAAGTAATTATAAAGACTAAGCAAACTCTAAGAATTAAAATTAAAGTAAACAAAACCTGGGTAAAATCCGAAGGAAGAATTCAAGCCAATTTAATTCATCATTCTGGTCAACGAGTTGAGGCAACTACGATAAGAATCAAATTGGTATTTAAGCATCAATGAGAGAGATCACTCAGCAAAGTATTAGACGGGAAGAAGCTGTGCCAGAGAATCAAATTGGAAACAATCCAGAGGTGCTGACCATCCATATGCAGTAGCAGTTCCAGGAAACTAGCAGTGAAAACGCAGGTCAGAGATATATAATCTTTTATTAATATAAGACTGTATTCAATTTTTAACATTTGCCATTATTTATATCGAAGTATTTGTAAGGGTCATCAAAAATCTTTTGAGAATTTATGCAAATAGAAAGAAAAGATCATTTGAACGTTCAAAGGTGCTTCAAAGTAAATTACAGTGGTACTTTTGCTGGCTTTAAGGGGGTATGATTTTGGTGGAATCACATAAATATTCAGGGGCTAATTTTTAAATATAAAATCAAGGTAAAATATAAAGTGTACATATTCTCGATTATTATACGAATTTGGTTTGTTTCGTTTACATTATTCTAACAGATAGGAGCTAGAGAGAAAAAGGGGGTTCAACGTTCTTTACTGTCGTGTCGTCGGGCACTCTGTGTTGTTTAGATTGAGCTAGCCGGGGCATATGTAAAAAAAGAGGTATAGAATTTAGAGACGCAGAGTAGAAAACCCAGTACAAACATTGCTATATATATAAAGAATTCAATAAATTAAGCTTCCTAAAAGATTTAGAAATAGAAGGAGAGTTGTTGAGCGATAAACAGTGCCTAAATATTTAAACAAATATTTATAGAACCTTTACGTCTATGTATAAACGCCTAAATTGATCGAACATTCATTTAGTCTGTAATTAAAAAAAATTTTCAACTCATTCAAATGTAATTTTATTTTCATTTCTGAACGACCCCAGTAATTCATCCAATTTTTGGAAGTTTGATTTTCAAAAGGTTAAGCTGACAATGGTCGACATATTTTAATTGTGATTAGAATATAGTTGTTTGATTATGATAATTTTTAGGAATAAGGACAAGCAAGTTATTCTAACCTATATTGTGATACGTACAGTTTATTTTAATTACTTGTATACGCACTGATGATGGATTTTGCCGAAAGTGCTTTGCGATTTCATTCATTTTTTAATGAACTTTACACGTTAATACATTCAAGAATTTGATTTCCAAAAATTATACAGTTCAAAGCTTGTGAAAGCTATGGTGATGCCCCCTTCACCAGTTTATTTAAAAAAAAATTCTGTAGCTGCTATAGTGCGTCTAACGAACAGATTCATTAAGTCGTTCTCCCATACATGAGCGACAAGTTTAAATAGAAATTTTGTATTTGTTAGCCGAGTTCATACCACCACTCAGTAAATTTTATATCGCTAACCTACAAATGTTAATTAGTTTTTCAATTTCGTTATCATTTCCCTCGAGATGTTTTTATTCGAATTTGTGATTGTAGTTAAACGCACACTGAAAAATCTTTGGTCAGAAATATTTTGTTTTTCTTCAATTTATTGAATTACATCATATCATACTAAACTTAAAGGACATAACCTCTAATAATACAGGAAATTGATTAACTAACATATCGGTTCTCGGTACTAAAACAGTATGAAAAAATGCAAGTTCTAATTAATATCGCGTTTCTTACTGAAACGCAGATGAGTAATAAAAGGTTTATTTTAATGTTAATTACAAAGTTTTTGAGTTTATTCGAACACCTATTTGCAGCATGGTTTTGAGCAACCGATCGGACCAGTGAAAATAAATTCACAACTTTTCGAAATTACTACTTAACTGATGTATTTGTAGTTAACGCAATGTGGTATTCTGTTAGCTGTGAATCGAGCTTGAGTTTGAACTGCGCAACTAAATCTCATCCTATTATTTTAATTACCAAATCTGTTTGTTAAACGCCCTATGGTACTAGCTTTGAGGGTTTAGAAATCCAAACAATGCTACTCTCGTGGATAACTTATTTCTAACACCAATCAGAACCTCTACATTTACACAAGACCTCCGATGAACATTAAAGCTATAGAACTTGAATTTGTCCTTGGCCCATACAAAGGCAATAGACAACAATCGGATTTTTATTTACTTTCATACTATAAACGTAGTAAAAATTTATACAATCTCACATCATGTAATTTGAAACAAAATGATCATGAATGATTAACAGTATTATCTAAAGAATATTTATAACACTTTATTTGAAACGAATGTGAATACTGCAATAATGTGAGTTATTTAATTCTTAAATTAACCTTCATTTAAATAGTAATTCGGTGCAAGTTTCCTAAATTTTGTATGTTATTAACTTCAATACTTAACATTTCAGGTTAAAGTAATTAATTTTACTTTTATAATTATCTGTTTGTTCTGTGGGGGTAACCAGAAATCTACGGGGTGAAGGGGATGGTCCATAGTCAGTTTTAACAAGAAGCTAGGATCTCCCACATTTTATTACACATCCAATATCTTGTTTATTCAGTTATTGAAAGAGATAGAAATTTGGAGCAAAGAGATATGTTTGTTAGCAAAAATAATCTACATATGAACATTATGGATGCCATTACTACACGGTGGTTTTAAGTTGATGCAACGAAAATAAAATTAATTATTGAATAACAAACTATGTATACTTTTGAATATTTGTTTTCACCGCAACATTTCTTTACAACTCTGTATCTCGTATTTTGTGCTGACAAACTTTCCTTTTGGCTCCAAATTTCTAACATTTCAATAAACCGAATAAGCGATATATTGGATATGTAATAAAATTTGGGAGCACTTGCCAAGCACCCATATAAAAAATTATTTCAAGTAAATTACTTTAAGAACTTTAAGTACTTGAAATAAGCAATTTATGTATTTTACTTCAAATTTGACATCTCTGGTGCATTTTCTTGCTTTAGAAGTACTATCAGGAATTAACAGTTTTGATTTCAGATGCTACAGAAATTGCATTTTAATTGTGCACCATTAAATTTAATGTTAAAACAAAATTATTTGCACGTATTGTTAGTATAGTTAAAATATCAATTAAGTGGGATTTGAACTGGACGCCAATCCGTTAATAGTTTACCTCAACTCGTCTGCGACACTGTTTCAAAAAACGATTTTGCTGAAGTGGCAGGTTAGTGTATATGTTTTGTTTACTACTATATGGTGTAGTAGAACTGCGCTAATATGAATAAGGGTAAAAACATAACGTTTCGTTTAAAATAAAATAATCACTAAATCTATGGAATAATAAGTATGTGAATTTATAATACCGCTCTACCATCTGACGGTTGCAAAAAAATTAGGAAGTAAACTGATGCTGTTTCCAGCAATAAGTTTAAAAATGTTATGGAAGGGATTTTAGCCCCTGCTGCACCATAGTTCCGCTACTGTGTTCGTTCTAAAAACGCACTCTACAACATTCCTACCAACGAGTTAGAAATTTATGGAAAGCGCGTAATGTAATTTTCTAAAGTTCAGGTGAAAAACCTCTAGAAGCGACGCCGTGTTAATGAAATAGCGTTCGTTCGTTTTTGTCAAACACGACAGTAATGGTCAATGCCAATCTGTTTGTTTACATAATTTTAACCTCTTTCGTTATTCTCCTCGGTGTTTTGCACTTGCATGTAATTTAAAGAACCTTGTCCTAATTACACAATATCCTTTACAAGTATTAAATATAATTATTTCTGAAAAACTACGGAATATTTTAAGAATGCGTTAAAATGTAGCCGACATAAGATACATCTATTGCTACGACCAAATAAAAAAAGGATCTGCTTGATCACGTGTTTCCGTCTCAGCTCTTTGTATTATATGATAAACAAATACCAAGCTCCTTTCATATATTTCTATAAATCGTTCGTTTTTATCAAGTTTTAAATTGTCTTCAGTCATTATATAGTCCATTAATCGCGAATTTCTTTATCTATCCTTCGACAATTCTTTTCCATGAAACTTTTAAAACATGATTTCTGCTCCCTCAACAATGGAGAAATCATTTGTTCGTTTTATTAAAATACCTCTTAATAAATATGGAATTAACCCAGATACGTTGTGACTAAGATCTTGGGTTGCCAAAGCAGAAATATTTATTATAAAATCTGCAGACTAAATATTTAGCAATATAGTTCGGCGTCTAGATTTCAGTACTAATTTAATTTCGTCATCTGGATCAGGACTCTGTAGAATTTGTGCTTTTTATCGATCTTACAATACAGAGGCATCTTCAACACCACCAGAGAGCAACAAAACGCAGATCTCTGGACCATCTACCGAAAACTAGTAAAAAACACACAACCCCACATTATAACCTCTCTACCATGGACAACCCTGTCTACCTTTGAAAACACTATCAACTCTGCTGGACGCAACAATCCCTTCTTGACCTTCCGGTGTCCCCACTCAAGAGTAAAAGTCTTGATAGACTTTGACATCAACCTATTGAACACACTGGTTGCAAATCTCAACCCAGACAAAGCTCCAAGACCAAACCTCATCCTAAAATCATCATCCAAAGATCATAGTCGCTCAACAAAGAAACCATGCGCCTCTTCATCCAAAAAGTCTAAATGTCTATTTACCAGAATCTTTCCTGAGCGTTTTAAATCAGTCATCATCATCACCCTTATCCTTAAACCGAACAAACCTCCTGAATGTTCCAAATCCTATCGACTGATAACCATGTTACCAAGGGAAAATATTATAATAAAACAAAGTATCCTCACAAAATAAACTCTCACACTGAACAGCACTCCCTTCGCTATCCCATATCCACTTAATACCTAAACACACGGCTTCTGCCCAGTTATGTGACCGAACGCACCATCCGTTCCTTTATCACGAACGTCCAATCATCACCGCACAAATACCTCACCGCCATCTTACTCGACTTCTATTCTGCATTTGATCTCCTGTAGCGGTCCAACCTATTAAAGCACTTAAACTTGACCCATTTGCAATCCAACTTCTTCTTTATAAGAAAATCCTACCTTCCTTCGCGCACAGTAACCCTGTCATCCAACTTTACACCATCACCTAACTTCTCACTCAAGGATGCCCTAAATGCTCCCGCTATGCCCCACTCTCTGATACTTGGCCATCCACCCACTCATGAACCTAGATATCCATTACATATCTACTTTTGCCTATGCCGATGACGCCACCATCCCTATCAACGGGTCCTACGGTTTATCTCTAGAAATAACTACCTGCCTCCTCATAACCTATTCGAATTTTGGTCAGAGTTAAACAAGTAACCCCTTTCCTCACCTATGACTAAAATAATCCAGCTGAAAGGCTTCCAAGATCTCAGACTAAGACCAAATATATACATCCTCAATTCCCCATTACACTGCTCCCACTCAGTGTCTTTCTTAGGCCTCAACTTCGACGCCCGTGTGAAAGTCTACTCCCACTTCAGCAAGCTCCGAGCCAAACTAAAGTCTTTCTCACCAATCTATAACACGATCTATCCAAATCCGAAGATATCCTACACCACATCATAATTACGATAATCCGATATGTTGTACATTCCTTGCTTCCCTTAACCCCTCCTATCTCGAGACGTAACTCAACACCATCATGCCATCATTCCTTCTTATATTCTTCAATAGCGGATAGAATTATCTCCTCTACCACCTCACTGTACACGCTGCTGCAAATTCTATCGATCGAAACCCTCCTACGCTCAACAATCCAGATCCGCAATCTTAAGGACAATTTACCCATTACAATCCATGACAGAACATTACTTTATGAGGACTATCGCAACGTCTACATAACAGAGGCCAAATCATACATCCGCATTACTTTCCAACGTTCTTGGCAAAATCATTAGCTCCTCTTCTCCATTGGCAAACACACCCATGAAATATTGCCGGACATAACACTCCGCACATTCCGCACAAACCCCCAGTCCAATTTCTTACCGGTCATAGAAACTTCAGCAGCAAACTGCATCAAAACTGTTTAATCCCCCAATCTATTTTGCCTATGTCAGTACCAACCCCACCCAGAAATTCCGATTCACTTTATTTACTTTTTCGCGCTCACAGCCTCGCTACAATCCACCTCTAAGATAGCGATTAAACTAGACCAATTTATCCTCCTTCGTAATCTACATTGACAAGTCACACAACACCCAATCGAACTCAACCTTTTCTTAAACAAAATACTCTTCGCGAAACCTTCCACCTAAAGAAATGCGCGCCAAAAACACACAATTCAGATAACCACACAAACCCACACTTTCGTAACTACCTACCCCCACACATACCGATACTAACTCAATCATACTTCATACACAATCCTTCACTCACATACACGCGCACGCTCGCACACACACGCACACACATGCACGAACACACACACACACACACACAAACACAAGTATGTACACAGTTACTCACATTAGAACCTAAACCAACGCAGCTCTAAGCCAATAAACCTAGGATGGCGGCAGAGGGTAAGGCACAAGCACCACCACTAGCTTTAATAGAAAAACTTTAGAGATCAAAATTATTTGACCTCATTCAATTATATTAATTAGAATGTATGACTAGGATGGACCAACGATCTAGGTATAGTAGCAAATTGTATGTATGTACGCCCTTCCAGTAACCAACTAGTTCGAATACAACTTTTGTTACGTTTCTTTTCCTACGAAGCACGCACTTCTATATGAAATAACAAATACAACTTAGTCCGCCTGATTTTTGAGTATCTGGTGCAATAGCATTTTTGTTTGTGGAGAAACCAGCATTCATCTACATTTTTATTACTGACAAGTAATGTTGAAGACGATTGTCTTAATATACAGTATCACTTTCAACTAGACTTGTATGCATGCATTTGAGCAAGTATTTCATACGCCAAATATTGATTTATAATGCAAAACAGTTTCTTCTTTTAAGCTTATGTAAGTAGGTAGGCCATGATGAAGTTTATACGTAAGTAACTAAACGCGATGCCTTTTTATCCATATACAATCGCGCATATGTCCATAATTAATTAAAGTGGAATTTCCTCTTTAAAAATTGTGTATTCTCATGCAAACTATGCAAGCATTTTAGAAATGATGTTGGGTAGTTCTACATGCCGTAGTACCGGCTGAAGATAACAACTTCATTATTCTAGATTTACCACTCTGTTTGTTTTTGAATTTTTCAATTTCTTGTCAATTCGATTCAATAAAACCGCATATTAATACCATTGTTGAGGATTTGATGCCCTAATAATATTTTTTTGCTTTAAATTATCTATGGACGCAGTCAAACAATACAAGCAACTTTAAATTTCAACTGCTCTATATTTCACCATTTGTTCGACTGGTGGTGTTATGCAGTGCTATGTTAGTACTAGCAGGTTCAAGAGAAAAATGAAATAAGGGATTGGCATATTTTTATCCTTTCCTAAAGTTAAAAATGTTATATCCTTGCCATTTTGCAGTGTTAGCTATTCGACTAGCGATGCTATACAGTGCTAGGTTAGTACTAGTAGGTGCAGGGAAATAAATTAAAAATAAATTTAGTGGTAGACGGAACCACTTTTTCGGTCCCCCAAGCTTTAAACTGTTATATCTTCGCAATTTTGCAGATGATAGATATTTGAGTGGTGGTACTATGCGGTGCTATGTTAGTACTGCCAGACGCAAGAAAAAAAATTATAAATAAATTGTACTCTGGAGTTGACTTGTCTAAGGCCATAAACTTTGAACTGCTATATTTTTGCCATTTTTTGAGTGCTAGATATGGGAATGATAGTGCTTTGTGGTGCTATCTTAGCACTAGCAGGTGCAAAATGAAGTTAAATAACAAAGAGCAGTGAGATCGGTATTGCTTAGGGTTCTAAATTTTGATCTGATATATTTGCGCCAGTTTTTGGGTGCTAGGCATGAGAATGGTGGTGCTATATTAGCAATAACAGGTGCAGCAGGAAAAATTAAAAAAAGGTAGGACTAAACTTTGCACTGTTATTTCTTTGTAATTTTTTGGGTGCTATCTATGTAATCGTAGTGCTATGTAGTACTATGAAAGTACTAGCAGGTACAATAACAAACATTTTTAAAATAGGGCAGTTGTGGAGAGAGGTCGCGCGTCTAGGATCATAATCTTTGGACTGTTATATTTTCGCCATTTTTTGGGTGCTAGCTATGGTAATGGTGATGCTATATGACGTACTAGCATGCGCAAGAGGAAAAGCTAAAATGAACTGCATTGGAAACGTGGCTTAATGCCATAAACTTTGAACCGTTATATCTTCGATATTTTCAGCATGCTATTTGGTGCCATTTAGAGCTATCAACTTATTCCCGTAAAAACCTCAAGTGGTGACAGACGTTGACATAGCTTTAGAGCTGCAAATTCTAATTTATCTGAAACTATAATTGATAAACTCTAAAGTTCGGAAAGTGATTCTAATGCATAAGCTTTTAATTGCATTAAAGTGATAAATATGAATTAAATGTTATGGCGGTATCCTACTACTAAAGGAAACCCAGTTTTAGCACGAGTATAGTTCTGGGAATAACGGCGTAAATTTAAATAAACCCTAATAATTGATTACTTGCTTTTAGATGGTGAGAATTTGATGACAAACTGATTCAGATACGTAGTGGCTAATGTTGAGTTATATGCAACAACAATAAAAGGCTAATTATTGCTTTTGAGGTGTATGGCACTATAATTTTTGGCCTGGATATAAATATTACATCATATAAACGAGGTCTTAATATTGCATAGCCACACAAAACCAAAATGATTAACAAATTGTGTATCACTGGTCCAAAAATAACTTACTACTGTACTTATTTACAGAATTATTGCACAGTTTCACAAATACTTACTTCAAGTATTTAACAAAAATTCTATACTAAATGGATTAGGCCTTCTAGTTTTGTCATTAGGTTGACCCGCGATAAGATCAACTCCTGACTCAGTAACGGGTAACAAATACCCTAAGTCGGAACTCTTTAAACTTTCTGTTTCTGCACCTGAATCTCCCACAACGTCAATATCACTATCACTTTCAACTCCATCGCCTCTTTGATTAAGATATTCACGTTTAAGGGCTATTAGATCAACTGCTATACCTTTAGCGCGAAGTTTTCTAGCTTGCCTTTCGAGGGCTTTTTGAAGTTTTTTCCTTCGGCGTGCTCGTTCTCGGGCTTTTAATTCGTGAGGTGGAATAGGTTCGCCGGAACAGGATTGAGGTTGTGCGTTGTGTGCAGGTCGTCCAGGTCCCTTTTTTGTATGTTCCTTTTTGCGCCATTTTGCTCGTCTGTTTTGGAACCAAACCTAAAAAGAATATTGCGTTAATGGATTATTGTAGCTTGCAAATTAAAGAGAATGGTGTTATATGAAGTAACATAATTTTTTAAAATATTTGTGGTACGTGTCTGATTCTTAGTTAATCGTTTTGTGCATTGCATACACCAATATTAAATGTCAAACATATTGTTTTTCCAAGAGGATAGCAACATAATTGTATAGTTTCTGATTTTGGGTTATTTGTAGTACAAATAAATAAATAAATCTATAGAAATGTAAAACGTCGTAAAGCTTGTTAAGCTACTTGGTACTATAGTCATTTAACGTGATATCTGTTTTTTACTAATTATTGTATAGAAAAATGGCTTAACTGTTAGTTGACGTGTGTAAAGTTGACACCTCATCTTAATCAGCGTAGAATTTAATGAAAGTTGTATCAGAATGCGCAATATTTCTGCAGTTTTCAATAGATTATGACAATATTCGACTAGTTTTAAAACCGGCAAATTGAAAATACGACGTGTAACTTGCCGCTATGCCGCAACCCAAATACAAAACCTTTACAGCTCCAGAACAGTTTTTCATTTCCCGACACAATTTAGCAAAAGTTCTGACTTTTAACTACATTTAAAAAATTTTTGAAACCTAAGGCCAGTGGCTAGTACAAGTTTGTCGGTATTTTAAGCTAATATTTCTTTAGTTCTACAATAGGTCGTACAATTGATGCGGACTTCGAAGACTTCGAGCTATACCCATCTTTTGAATATTTTTTAGGTTTAGTACCAGCATCGCACTACAGAGGTAGGTATTACTTTACCGACATTTCCAGCAAATTTTTTGGTGCACTCCTGTTTTGTAGCAGTTTTAACAATTCATGTAGACTTTGAAGACTACTTCGGCTTTTGTCTATTTTTGTAATTTAAATGATTCAGTACTGCATCAGAAGAGTTAATGTATAAGTTTAGCGGATTTTTCAACCAAGTCTTTAGCAGATTTCTAAAGTTTTGTGTTAACGATTGACATAAAATACCGACACACCGATACTTTGCTCTTGTGGTGTTAAGCTAAAAAATATTGAAAAAACAGATAAACACCGGAACTGTTGACAAAACTTATGTGAATGGTTAAAACTATTGTAGGACTATAGGAGTTTACTAAAACATTAACTAAGAAAATCGTGAATAAACCGATACTTTACTTTTGTGGTACGCTGTTAACGGCAAATTGGGAAAAATGGATAAAAGCTGAAATAGTCGGAATATGAGTCATTAGAAGTATTGTAGAACTGTAGGAATGCACAAGAAATTTTCCGTGTTACCGAAAAGATTTAAAAATTGCTTACATAGAAAAAAACCTAAGGCACTAGACAAAAGCTACACAAATCGTTGAATCTATTGTAGAACTATGGGAGTATATCAGCAGTTCGGTGGAAATGCCGGTAACCAAATACGTTACTCTTGTGACGCGGTTCTGTCGCCAATTTAAAAACTAAACTACATAAAACGTTGGAACTATTGTAGAACTACATGCATATATGTATATGTATATATATATATATATATATATATATATATATATATATTATATATTATTTCTGTAAAATCAAATAAAGGAAAATTTTGTTTATTTATGCCACGGCTTTTGAAACTCACTCAGGGATAATTGTATCTAGGTATTTTACTCTGTAAGAAAACGTGGGTTCTTTGTCATCTTATTGGTACATTAAACACATTCGCATAAAAGCGTCGTCTAGTTAAAACCACTTAACCTCTCGTAGTGCATGTATGGCGTGGTTATTTTCAAAGATTGATAAATATATTCACAAATGTATAATTTAGATAAACGTTTGAGATTTAAATTACTAACAAATAACTTTAACTGATGTATATATATATATATATATATATATATATATATATACAGTATTGCCCGAAATAAACAGTACTGAAACTAAGTTGGCGGTGTTTTTATGCGTGCGCTGCCACACTCAAGTTAGCTAGTATAGACCTGTCAAGTAAACCTCAAACAAGTAATTAGTAGGGCCTAATTGTTAAAAATGGTGTTAAGTACAGAGGAGAAAGTGTTTCTGGTAGAGCATTATTGTCGTTCATACGGAATCGGCCGACATAATGGTGCAAGTTTGCTATACGTGTCTGATCAATTCACACAAAGGTTTAATAAACGTTCTCCAAGTAATGCTGTAATTTTGAAGGTTATTGAAAAGTTTAGAAATACAGGTAGTGTATTGTGCCAACGAAAAGGAAACTCAGGGCGTCCCAGGACAGTTAACAACAACAATAACCATGAACGTGTTTTGAGCAAATCTTAGAAAATCCGAAAGTCAGCCAGGCAAGGACAGCGTTACAACTTGATTTAAAAAGAACTTCCTTTCAAAGAATCCTGAAGGAGCTGGGTACATTTTCGTATGTGATTCAGGTACATCAACAACTACATCCTCGGGATTATCGCAGTAGAGTGGAATATTGCGCCAGAATTCTCGCGTTACAGTATGAAAATCCTGAATTTTTGAAAAATGTTTGGTTTTCAGACGAAGCACATTTTCACTTGTCAGGCTATGTGAATCGTCGCACAAATCGGTTTCTGGGCTTTGCCAGACCCGATGAGGTTCAAGAGGTTCCTTTAAATAGTGAAAAAGTGAGTGTCTGGTGTGCTGTTTCCGGACATGGAATCATTGGTCCGTACTTTATCGAAGAGAATGGTAGGCAAGTCACACTTAATCAACAGAGGTACAGACAAATTTTAACACGATATATCCCTGATCTACGTGAATTCTGTCGTGCACGTAACGTGGCATTTCGAAACCAATTTTTTCAGCAGGACGGGGCAACTTGCCATACTGCTGCCGCAATTCGTCAATTTCTTCAAGAACATTTTCCAAGCAAATTCATATCACGATTTACTGACTTCCCTTATCCTTCACATTCTCCAGACCTCACACCTCCAGACGCATACATTTGGGGCATGGCTAAAAATGCCGTTTTCAAACGGGCACCACAAACCATCGATGAATTAAAGGATGCCGTTAGAGTCTTCTTCGCAGCCCTGAGACAACCCTTATTCAATAACATGACCAGAAACTTAGAACATCGTTATGAAGTCTGTCTCGAACGAGGAGGTGCACATTTAGAACATATAATAAAGTGTCAATAATATGTATTTTTTAAATATACAAAACAATTACAATTTCAGTACTGTTTATTTCGGGCAATACTGTATATTTAAGGATAACTTCAAATATCTGTAATTCCTCTGAAGGTGCTTGAGTTTCGCATGGGCCTTGTTACAAGATAACAAATCGTCTTGCGAATGCCTGCAGTTAATACCTGTTTAAAGTAGGTTTTAGTTTTATGTTCTTATTACACTCAATCTATTTTAGGTTCTACAGCTAATAAAATAATAACTCAGCAACATTATACTTAGAATCCGCTAGATGCATATGTATTCCTGCAATACTCCACCACATATGATAAAACGTAGTCCTGTTAAACTGGGAAACCACTGTAACTTATGCAAAACTTTCTGAAGCTATTTTCACCACCACTAAAGATGACCCTGGGTTCGCTATAACTGGAATCACTCTTCTTTACTGCACTTGGTTGTATAACCCTTTTATTTTTATACGATACCCACTTATTTTCCACAAACATTAACTTCTTTATAATATTGCTCTTCTTTCACAAACAATAACTTCATTGTACTATTTCTACTGGTACACGTCGATTAAATAAAAAGATAAACTTCTATTAGATATATTAATTTTCTATTACATAATTTTTTACAAGCTCTCTGAGCAAAAACATCTATATCTTACACAAATTCAAAATCAACAACTTATTTTCTAAAACCATTACCTAGGAGTCTCTAAAAAATTTTATTGCCTACTATATATCAATGTTTAAGAAGTACATTCATTATGTCATTATTATTTATGCCTAATTCCTATTTTGGAACAGATCCTTGTGTCACTTACATTAATTGATCATTGGTTGACATTTCACCAATCTTACGATTACTTTATGATAACTAACATGCTAAATTAAATTCTTTTCAGGTATTATGGTTCATTAATTAATTAATGACATACAGTATCCATCAAACAGTTACAAACATTATATATTTAACAAACCGAAACACCTTCAGTTGGAATTACATTAGATAAATTCAAATCTCAAACGCTTCACCACGAGTAAATAGAATTTTAGCCTAGTTTAACAAGTAATTATTTATAAATCCTTAGTTTATTGTAGTGTTTTAAATTTTAGAAAACATCGACAGGCGTGGTAAATTAATGTGTTTACCCTCAGTACTAACAATTATCTTTTAAATCATTTTAGACCATTATAATATATATATATATATATATGATAAGAGGGTAGTTTAAGGGTAGATTAAGTCATAGGCGTCGTAAGATAAATGAATAAATAATTAACGTTAAGAAAACCAAATAATCCCACCATTAAATAGGAGTAAATCGAATATTTTACAAAAGATCAATAGCGAGCACACTGTATATAAATTATATGTAATTTAATGCATAAAAAGAAAGCTCATTATGCAATAATTAGATAATATTTAGCTAAAGTAAGAATGTGTACGTCTTATAATACGCCTTAACTTAAAATAAACGAACAAAGATAATGTTTTAAATACATCAAGTTTCGTCAAAATAAACACATAATCGGTAAATATAAACAACCTGGCATTCTAGCTATTTAAGAATTTCATTAAAAATGTCAACGCATAAATAAGAAACCGCATTCAGACATGAAAGACGTGACCAAATTGCAATGGATATTTGAAAATTTTAAGAATATACTGTGATATACAGAACGCTTAAGTGATCGGTAGAGCATTTCATCGAGAATTAAACCAGGGAATTTTGGGAAATACCGGGTTCTACAGAAATAGGCCGAAAAGTACAAGCCTTGATCAGCGAGCGCGCCAGTTAAAACGTTGGAAAGTGGGGCTTATAAATACTATAGGAAACTTGAAATTAAACAGTATATCTTCAACAAGGCACGAACCACATCAATTTAAAGTGTAAAGTTACGTACCACTAACAACTAGTGAAGAGTCAATAATTTATTAAAAGTGAAAAATTGAAAGTGCCAATATGTGCAACAAAGAATAGCCGTTCTACGCGTAAACGTAAAATAAACCCTTAAAAGAATTTTATTTTAATATTTAACGAATTTAGGGCTCCTAGTAAAGATCCGAATAAAGGTCCGAATAAATCTCCGAATAAAATCCGGATAATGATCTAAATGCAGATCAAAAAGTATTTTTAAAGATCTGAATGTATCTCTAGGTGTACCTATAAATGAAAATCCACAGATACTTTGAAAATACTTACAAGGATATAAATGTAAGGATACTAAAAGTTACTTTAGAAATACGAAGGAAAAATACAAGCAACCATTAATCCATCCTTCTGCCCAACAAGTGAAGCGAGTCGAACTGTAACATTCAAGGGGTGTAGACCACGGATACTCTGAGGCAACTTCAGTGACAAGCAAAAAAAACGCAGGTTGGAGATCTTAAATTTTTCATTAGTTAAAGACTGTTTCAATTTTAACATTTGCTATATATTATATATCTGTAAGAGTTAATTAAAGGGTCACTTGAGATTTTAAAAAATAGAGAAAGCATCTTTGAAGGTTCGAAAGGTACTTAAGAGTAATTACAAAGATATTGTTGCTGGCTTTCAGGAGAATTAAATTTGGTGAATGTGAATAATTTATTCTGGGGCTAATTTTTGAATTGACATAAAACTGTATATATTATCAATCATTATACTGTGTAATTTTGGATTGCTTCATTTAAATTATTTCACCAGATAGAAAGAAAAGGGATTAAACAATTTTTAATTGTCGTGCAGTAGGGCATATCACAGCAATTAAAAATTGCGCACAATCGTTGGGCATAAAAGGAAATTAAAGAAATATCATACCAAATTAAAAATTGCGCACCAATCGTGGGGCATGAATCGTAAGAGTATATCACTGCAAATTTAAAATAACGCCCAATCGTGGGGCATAAAGGGAATTAAAGGAGCATTCGTTAGAACTATTGTAAAGCTGTAGAATATACTAAAAAATTGGTTGAAAGTACCCACAAACTAACAACACAGACCAACACGAGTTTTGTTTTGTAAAGTCTGATTGTTGTCTTTTGCGTATATTTGGTCGCTGAAACCAAATCTGCATACAGAATTATCATATCACTCTCAGATATTAAGATATTCATTAAAGATGGTGTACACTGTATGACATATTGTAACGAACGTGAAGAGCACAGACCTAACTTCATTTCAAAGAATCTCTGAAGGAGAGACGGATTTAATCTTAAAATATAAAAATAATATACCATCCATATCCAAGAAGTCAACAACTGCATCCGCTTCGTCAAACTAACCAACACCAATTACAATAATCCCAAATGCTCTATCGAAATAGTCTTGAACTTAGATCCAAAGTGATTGAGTTTTATAGTTCGGTCAATTCGTGCCAACTTAATTTAATCGCTCTATCTGAGACTTGGTTCTCTCAAGATATTCTTAATACTGAGTTCTTCCCTCACAACTACGTAGTATTTAGAAAAGACAGAGTATGTAGCACTAAGTCAATTAAGGGGAGGTGGAGTATTATTGACTGCTGATGACGCGTTAGTTATTTCTAAAACATTTGACTTCTCAGTAATAAATGAATATGTTCCTGCAGTTGACATTGTTGGTATACAGATATCGTTAAAAACAAATATTAACATTGCGATTCTTTGTTTCTACATCCCCCCTTCATTGCCTATCTCTGACTATTTTTTGAATGCTGGACACTTGAGCGTGCTGAGCAGTGATAAAGTTCTATTCCTAGGTGATTTCAATACTTCTATATACGAGGATGACAATTCGAATCGATCTGCAGCATTAATTAATTTTATAAATCTACATAACTTAACACAAAATAATAACGCACCAAATATGTATGGCCGTTTTCTTAATTTAGTATTAAGTAACATGGAATGTAATGTCACTAGAGGAGACCCTCCAGTAGTTGAGGATTCGTATCATCCAGCTCTCAACCTAGAACTTTGTGTGATGTAACAAACGCATAACCAATTCCAAATTAATTGTTTCTGACACTTTCAATTTCAAAAAAGCTAACTATCTACTGCTACACCAACTGCTTTACTTAGCCGATTGGTCTTCATTGACGACTATACACTTCAAAATATTTTTCTGAAAGCAGTAACTAGAATGAAATCGTGTTCTGTGAAGCACAAATATCTACCGTGGTTTAATCATGATATAATTACGTCACTAAGACATAAACACTATTTACATAAGATGTACAAATA